>JAKOOJ010000029.1:7500-1207500 GCA_022577455.1 Arizona elegans
CTAACCCTAACCCTAACCCTAACCCTAACCCTAACCCTAACCCTAACCCTAACCCTAACCCTAACCCTAACCCTAACCTCCTAACCCTAACCCTAACCCTAACCCTAACCCTAACCCTAACCCTAACCCTAACCCTAACCCTAACCCTAACCCTAACCCTAACCCTAACCCTAACCCTAACCCTAACCCTAACCCTAACCCTAACCCTAACCCTAACCCTAACCCTAACCCTAACCCTAACCCTAACCCTAACCCTAACCCTAACCCTAACCCTAACCCTAACCCTAACCCTAACCCTAACCCTAACCCTAACCCTAACCCTAACCCTAACCCTAACCCTAACCCTAACCCTAACCCTAACCCTAACCCTAACCCTAACCCTAACCCTAACCCTAACCCTAACCCTAACCCTAACCCTAACCCTAACCCTAACCCTAACCCTAACCCTAACCCTAACCCTAACCCTAACCCTAACCCTAACCCTAACCCTAACCCTAACCCTAACCCTAACCCTAACCCTAACCCTAACCCTAACCCTAACCCTAACCCTAACCCTAACCCTAACCCTAACCCTAACCCTAACCCTAACCCTAACCCTAACCCTAACCCTAACCCTAACCCTAACCCTAACCCTAACCCTAACCCTAACCCTAACCCTAACCCTAACCCTAACCCTAACCCTAACCCTAACCCTAACCCTAACCCTAACCCTAACCCTAACCCTAACCCTAACCCTAACCCTAACCCTAACCCTAACCCTAACCCTAACCCTAACCCTAACCCTAACCCTAACCCTAACCCTAACCCTAACCCTAACCCTAACCCTAACCCTAACCCTAACCCTAACCCTAACCCTAACCCTAACCCTAACCCTAACCCTAACCCTAACCCTAACCCTAACCCTAACCCTAACCCTAACCCTAACCCTAACCCTAACCCTAACCCTAACCCTAACCCTAACCCTAACCCTAACCCTAACCCTAACCCTAACCCTAACCCTAACCCTAACCCTAACCCTAACCCTAACCCTAACCCTAACCCTAACCCTAACCCTAACCCTAACCCTAACCCTAACCCTAACCCTAACCCTAACCCTAACCCTAACCCTAACCCTAACCCTAACCCTAACCCTAACCCTAACCCTAACCCTAACCCTAACCCTAACCCTAACCCTAACCCTAACCCTAACCCTAACCCTAACCCTAACCCTAACCCTAACCCTAACCCTAACCCTAACCCTAACCCTAACCCTAACCCTAACCCTAACCCTAACCCTAACCCTAACCCTAACCCTAACCCTAACCCTAACCCTAACCCTAACCCTAACCCTAACCCTAACCCTAACCCTAACCCTAACCCTAACCCTAACCCTAACCCTAACCCTAACCCTAACCCTAACCCTAACCCTAACCCTAACCCTAACCCTAACCCTAACCCTAACCCTAACCCTAACCCTAACCCTAACCCTAACCCTAACCCTAACCCTAACCCTAACCCTAACCCTAACCCTAACCCTAACCCTAACCCTAACCCTAACCCTAACCCTAACCCTAACCCTAACCCTAACCCTAACCCTAACCCTAACCCTAACCCTAACCCTAACCCTAACCCTAACCCTAACCCTAACCCTAACCCTAACCCTAACCCTAACCCTAACCCTAACCCTAACCCTAACCCTAACCCTAACCCTAACCCTAACCCTAACCCTAACCCTAACCCTAACCCTAACCCTAACCCTAACCCTAACCCTAACCCTAACCCTAACCCTAACCCTAACCCTAACCCTAACCCTAACCCTAACCCTAACCCTAACCCTAACCCTAACCCTAACCCTAACCCTAACCCTAACCCTAACCCTAACCCTAACCCTAACCCTAACCCTAACCCTAACCCTAACCCTAACCCTAACCCTAACCCTAACCCTAACCCTAACCCTAACCCTAACCCTAACCCTAACCCTAACCCTAACCCTAACCCTAACCCTAACCCTAACCCTAACCCTAACCCTAACCCTAACCCTAACCCTAACCCTAACCCTAACCCTAACCCTAACCCTAACCCTAACCCTAACCCTAACCCTAACCCTAACCCTAACCCTAACCCTAACCCTAACCCTAACCCTAACCCTAACCCTAACCCTAACCCTAACCCTAACCCTAACCCTAACCCTAACCCTAACCCTAACCCTAACCCTAACCCTAACCCTAACCCTAACCCTAACCCTAACCCTAACCCTAACCCTAACCCTAACCCTAACCCTAACCCTAACCCTAACCCTAACCCTAACCCTAACCCTAACCCTAACCCTAACCCTAACCCTAACCCTAACCCTAACCCGAACCCTAACCCTAACCCTAACCCTAACCCGAAACCCGAACCCGAACCCGAACCCGAACCCGAACCCGAACCCGAACCCGAACCCCGAACCCGAACCCGACCGAACCCGAACCCGAACCCGAACCCTAACCCGAACCCTAACCCGAAAACTAACCCGAAAACTAACCCTAACCCTAACCCGAAAACTAACCCTAACCCGAAAACTAACCCTAACCCGAAAACTAACCCTAACCCGAAAACTAACCCCTAACCCTAACCCGAAAACTAACCCTAACCCGAAAACTAACCCTAACCCGAAAACTAACCCGAAAACTAACCCTAACCCGAAAACTAACCCTAACCCGAAAACTAACCCTAACCCTAACCCGAAAACTAACCCTAACCCGAAAACTAACCCTAACCCGAAAACTAACCAGAAAAATAACCCGAAAACTAACCCGAAAAACTAACCCGAAAACTAACCCTAACCCGAAAACTAACCCTAACCCGAAAACTAACCCTAACCCTAACCCGAAAACTAACCCTAACCCGAAAACTAACCCTAACCCGAAAACTAACCCGAAAACTAACCCGAAAACTAACCCTAACCCGAAAACTAACCCTAACCCTAACCCGAAAACTAACCCTAACCCGAAAACTAACCCTAACCCGAAAACTAACCCTAACCTGAAAACTAACCCTAACCTGAAAACTAACCCTAACCCGAAAACTAACCCTAACCCGAACCCGAAAACTAACCCTAACCCGAAAACTAACCCTAACCCGAAAACTAACCCTAACCCGAAAACTAACCCGAAAACTAACCCCGAAACCCGAAACCCTAACCCCGAACCCGAACCCCAAACCCCGAACCCGGAACCCAGAACCAGGACCCCGGAACACAGAACCCGGACCCGGAACCTGGAACCCGAACCCGAACCCCGGAACACGAACCACGAACCCCGGAACACGAAACATGACACCCGAACCCGAACCCGAAACCTTAACCCTTCACCCTTACTTTTAAATGCTATTAAAAAGGTTTTTTTTTTTTCCTGGCTGCTATTCCCTCTTGAACCACAGGAGGCCACTCTTTTCTCCGGGTTGCGGAACTGGCTTTTTGTGGCTGCGATACCTGCTTTGACCACAGGATGGCACAATTTTCTGCACCTTAGCGAGAACTTTGAACTCATGGGACAGAAAACTGTGCCCTCCTGTGGCCAAAACAGGTATCGCAGCCACAAAAAGAAATAAACCTTTTCGATGGCATTTTAAGATTCTTCTGTGCCAGCTCCGCAACCCTGGAGAAAACACTGCCCTCCTGTGGTTCAAGAAGGAATAGCATAACAACCCTAAAACTCCATTTAAAAAGTTTCTTTCTTTTGGTTGCTGCGATCCCTGCTTCGACCGCATGATGGCGCTGTTTTCTGTCAACGTTAGCGTGGACGCCGTTGTAGACCTTTTGAACACAGGTTAAGGCTTTGGAAGCAAGATTCTTTCTTTTTGCCTGTTATGGAGCTCCTGGGCCTCCCGTTGCTCTATTAATATTAATAAGGATTTTAATAATAAAGAGACAGAATAATAATCTTTAAATGCTATTAAAAAGGGTTTTTTTTTCTTTTTTTTTGTGGCTGCTATATCTGCTTGGGCCACAGGAGGGCACTGTTTTCTGTCCCTTAGCAATAGCTTTGAAGCTATCGAGATATTACTTTATCGGGGTGTTAGGCTGTGTGGAGAACCCTAACCCTAACCGTAAACCCTAAACCCTAAACCCTAACCCCGACCTTTGACCCCGACCTTTGACTGACCCTGATCTTTGATAGTGATCTTTGACCTTGCCCTGGCCTTTGGCCTTTGACCCCCGACCTTTGACCTTTGACCCCGGCTCTGACCTTTGATCCCTGACCTTTGATCTTTGCCCCTGACCCTTGACCCACCCACTGGCCCCCACCCTTTGGCCTCTGCCTCCCAGCGATTTACCTCCTTGCAGCAAGCAACAAGAAGAAACAGCCCATTTCAGCTTCAGCACAGCCTAATTAGCACAAGTTGATTGGATTGGCAGCCTGACTCTCAGCTGTTTTGCCTGGCCTCTGCTGCTTGCTGCAAAGAGGTAAATGGCTGGGAACAATTTTTTTTCATTTTTTATTTTTTTGTGCTACTCAAGCTATGCTGAAAATAAAAATGAAAGTAAAGCAGGCTATTTTGCTGTAACGAGGCAAAATTGCTGGGAGGCAGAGGCAGATTTCTTTTTCTTGTTTTCCTCACCAAAAAAGGTAGGTGCATCTTATAGTCCACAGCATCTTATACTCCAAAAATTACAGTATATGCCGTTCCTCTCCCTGATAAGACAGTCGTCTTATCAGCAGGCTACAGGCAATCTTCTCCGCAGCGTAAGAAGACAGAAGGATGCGTTGAATTTGACACCACCGATTCCCCTACGAAGCCTCTGCAACAGCACTTGCCCACAAAACCCCCAGATTACAAGACTGGGGCTATTCATCTTAGAAAAAGAGCCACATGCTCAGGTGCAGACGTGAAGGTGAGGATGCCGTTCTCCCCTTCAAAACAGCAGTCCTAACGGATCAGGACAGGCCAAAGAAAGTCTTTCCTCAAGAAATTAGCGTTAACGTGCAGAATCTGTTTCCGTGGGGACGAGGTGATGGCCACCGACCTCAATGGACTGAAAGGGGGGACCATGGAGGGGACTGTTTGTCATGAGGCTACGTGCTGCCTGGGGCGATGAGGGCTAGATGCTTGAGCTGAAGGAGGCTTTCCTGTCCTACTTCTTGGGCTTTCAACCAGTCCAATTGAAACCAAAATCCGAGCAGGCTTTAACTGAGTAAGAGTGTCAAGACTGCCGCTGGAGATTCAGAGGGCAAAGGAGCCCGGGTGACCTAGCGGAAGAGGTGGTGGAGGACAGAGGCGATCCCTCTGACTAGGGACAGGTGCAGGGAGGAGAATGGGACCGAGGGGCCGGTCCTTGGAAGTGGATGGTTGCAACCGGTAAGCGAATGGGGTTCCCACGCTTTTGAATATTTCAATTTACTGAAAAGAAACAGCTACGGTATCTTATATAAGCCGTAAGCAGGTGATGGGTCCAGCTGAAAAATGTACATTGTCAAAAATGTGTAAACTGCAAAATACAGGTATAATTTTATTTACAGTTTAATATAGTATTAACAATTATAGGCAATCTGGCCTGACTGTTTGCACTGAAATATGAACAACTCCTTCTCTCAAAGTATATCCCCAAAGTACAGCTATCAGGGAGATATGCCGGTATTGGTCTGTCCCTCGTGATCGCTTTAGAGGTGCGATTGGCCTCTGCCTTGAAAGATCCTGGATCCCGGGGTCTCCCCGGTTGCTGTGTCACAGCTGGATACTCACAGATTGGTGCGTGAAGGGCCACGTGTTCCTGGTATGGTGTGGAGTACTTGTACTGCTTGCCACAGAATTCACAGGTATAGTTGCCTGTTTCTACAAAGTAAGAAAACAATTTTCAGAAGGAGAAAAGGTTTTCCCAAAAACCCTTGACCCAAACATGGATCTCAATTCAGAGCATAGCAGGCTAGACGTTTCCCACATGACCTTGTGAGATAAGTTCCAAGTTTTCTTGACCGAGGGGGTCCTGGGCGCCCACCTTCATGATAACTGTTTCCTCTGTTTTGGCCCAGCTCTCTTTCCTGGAGAGAGGCTGAAAAGACGCGGCTGCTACAGAGGCTAGACTTCCTTTTGCAGAAGTAGCATTTGGGAGTGGGCTGTATAAACCATCGCAGACAGCAAAGGCCAAGTCGCACTCTCATCAGCGCTTATGAGGGGTAGTTATCATCTCAGATCATGATCAATTTCTAGTTTTAATATTGCTCCCCACCCTCAATTTCACCCTATTCCCGAAGAAAACATGGTAACGTACTTTTTTTTATCCCAGAGGACAATACTTAGACAATATCTTCCCCTTTAATGAACAGCTCTTTGGGAATTCTAAAATTAAGTCACGAGACATGCAAGTGGAATGTTTTCCCTAGGTCTGAATATAATTATTAAAATAAATAACGTGCGCTTAATTCCTTCTCTTTGCAATAAAGTATTTACATCTAAATACTTTGGCCAAATTGGATTGTTTTAACCAGATGCTTATAAATGTATGTAACGTTAAGCAAGAATAATTTTATAATTCCCCGACTCAACCGTGTTTGTTTCTTCTCTATGTCAAACGTGGAAGATTAATTTTTTTGTTTACTTAGGAGTGCTATTTGCAAGCAGGTTGCTTGTCTCCTGACGGATGGCCACAGTCCAAGTTCGAGCTGTTGCTTTGCGTGCAAAAGGTCCAGGTTCACCCCTGCGTTTCCAGGGAAGGTCTGGGAAAAACCCCTCTGCTTGAATGGATGTTCAGAGCCCTGCAGCCGGTCAGGGCCGATAGTCGTGGGACAGATGGACCGACGAGCAGGCCTGATACCAAGCGGCTTTCAGGAATCCTGGGAGTTATTCTGCCTGCTACGCCTTGGAAAACCTAGCGGTTGCTATCGGTGCTCCTTAAACAAACCCCGGTGAAAGATACATCCAAGGAAGATTTTCCGACTTGTCATCAGCCGTGCCAAGAGGAATGGAGTCCGGGTCCCGCACAGGCAAAGAATGTGCTCTTTCTGTTGGACTAGTGAGAGCTTCCTGCCTTTGCGAGAAACGCTCCATCCCTGGCTTGCGCCTCAAACCTCAGCTCTGAAACACTGAAAGCTAGTTAATTACTTAAGTTGCAAACTCGGTCAATCGTACTTGGACCGATCTTCTGAAAGGACTCGGGCTCCTCTTCTTTCACCTCCTCCTTGGCGATCGTTGCTTGGTCGTAGGGGTCTGCAAGAGGAGAGAAGGAAGAGAGAGTTGATCGGGGCATGTGGAAACGCCTCCCTGGCTTTATCCCTCAGGCCCTGCTCTCATCCTTAGTCTTAAATAGACTAACGTACATTTAACACATGTATATTATTTTTACTGATTATATTTTTCTTGATAATCTACCTATTGAAGTGACTAATAATAAGATGCGTGTTTCCAATTCAGGATATAAAATTTGCACTTATTATCTCTTTTTAAAGTGTGACAACTTGATTGCAAAAAACTGCAGTCATTCTTAACGAGAGTCAGAATACTTCCAAAAAGCAACACAACCAGCCTACCTCTACAAAGAGGCCCCAAGACTCTCCTATCCACCAAACAGGCACTCTTTCTCCCAACTGAGTGGATTAATCTCTGCACACACCCACGGGTGCTTCAAACTGCAACACGGCAGGGCTTCTCCATCCATTGAGCATTCGCCCGAATGCTCCTCAGTCAAAGACTTCCTAAAATGTTGGAATCATTGAGCCAGAAGTTTCTATTGGCTGAAACTTTATTGCCAAAAGTTGTATGATATTATGTCTCTAAACTAGCTGGGTATATGTAGATAAGCACACACACAACAACAACATTCTAATGGTTTCCCTTGAATTTTGATTTTTCGCATCACCCAATGGTGTCAACAGCCCTGCACAAAAGCTCTCCTCCCCAGTTTCTTTCCATAAAATGCAGGCCGGGGTTACCTGCGAAGAGCTCTAAGCAATAACTAAAGGTCCTGAGAACAGGTGCCAGAGCCTACAGGCTTGCCTGCCCCATGCCTCATTTCCCCTCCCTTGGGAGGAGATGGGAAACTCTAGTCCCGTGATGGTGAACCTGTGGCATGCTGAGCCATATTGGTGGGCATGCGAGTGTTGCCCTAGCTCAACTCCAGCATGCATGCACATGCTGGCCAACTGATTCCAGTCCCACTTGAAGTCAGGAAACGAGACGGAATGAAACCCTAAACCCTAAACCCTAAACCCTAAAAGTTTGAACTGGAAAGGGAAACGACAGGAGAGAGGGGAAAGGAGAACAGAGGACAGGAGAGAACAGGAGAAAGAAGAAAGGGGAAAGGAGAGGAAGAAAAGGGAGAGGAAAGAGGAGTAGAGGAGTGGGGGAAGGGAAGGGGAAGTAGGAAAGAGAAGGAGAGGAAGAACAAAGGAAGAACGAAGGAAGTAGGAGGAGAGGAAGGAAGAGAAGGGGAGAAGAAAGGTTGGAATAAAGGTAAAGGGTAAAAGAGTAGCCCTGAAAAAGTAAAAATGAAAGTCGAAAGGTCGTTTTTTTCCAACGGCGATGGGGGTTGGACAGGAGACGGACGGGAAGTTGCGCTGACGCTGAGAAGGTCGCTCGGAGAAGCGCTGGTACAGAAAAAGTCGGCAACCGTGCTTTTTCTACCTGCTATTCCTTCTTGGACCACAGGAGGGCACTGTTTTCTCCAGGGTTGCGGAGCTGGCACAGAAGAATCTTAAAATGACATCGAAAAGGTTTCTTTCTTTTTGTGGCTGCGATACCTGCTTTGACCACAGGATGGCACAATTTTCTGCACCTTAGCGATAACTTTGAAGTCATGGGACGGAAAACTGTGCCCTCGTGTGGCCAAAACAGGTACTGCGGCTGCAAAAAGAAACCCTTTTAATGGGATTTTAAGGTTATTATCCTGTATCTTTATTGTTAACGTCTTATTAATATTTATTAAAGCAACGGGAGGCCCCTTTGCTGCAACACGGGAACTGGAAAAGAAATCCCGCTTCAAAAGCCTTAACCGGAGTTGAGAAGGCCTGTGATGGCCTATTGATATTAATAAAGTTTTAATAATAAAGAATAACAACCCTAAAACTCCATTTAAAAAGTTTTTTTCTTTTGGTTGCTGCGATCCCTGCTTGGACCCTTAGGAAGAACAAAGGAAGGAGGAGGAGAGAGAGGAAGAGAAGGGGAGAAGAAAGGTTTGAGTAAAGGTAAAGGTTTACCCAGAGCAGCCCTGAAAAAGTAAAAATGAAAAATGAAAGTTAAAAGGTCGTTTTTTACCAACGGCGATGGGGGTTGGACAGGAGACGGACGGAAAGTTGCGCTGACGCTGGGAAAGTCGCTCCGAGAAGCGTTGGTACAGAAAAAATCGGCAACCGTGGTTTTTCTGCCTGCTATTCCTCCTTGGACCACAGGAGGGCACTGTTTTCTCCAGGGTTGCGGAGCTGGCACAGAAGAATCTTAAAATGCCATCGAAAAGGTTTCTTTCTTTTTGTGGCTGCGATACCCGCTTTGACCACAGGATGGCACAATTTTCTGCACCTTAGCGATAACTTTGAACTCATGGGACGGAAAACTGTGCCCTCGTGTGGCCAAAACAGGTACTGTGGCTGCAAAAAGAAACCCTTTTAATGGGATTTTAAGGTTATTATCCTGTACCTTTATTATTAACGTCTTATTAATATTTATTAAAGCAACGGGAGGCCCCTTTGCTGCAACACAGGAACTGGAAAAGAAATCCCGCTTCAAAAGCCTTAACCGGAGTTGAGAAGGCCTGTGATGGCCTATTGATATTAATAAAGTTTTAATAATAAAGAATAACAACCCTAAAACTCCATTTAAAAAGTTTCTTTCTTTTGGTTGCTGCGATCCCTGCTTGGACCCTTAGGAAGAACAAAGGAAGGAGGAGGAGAGAGAGGAAGGAAGAGAAGGGGAGAAGAAAGGTTTGAGTAAAGGTAAAGGTTTACCCAGAGCAGCCCTGAAAAAGTAAAAATGAAAAATGAAAAATGAAAGTTAAAAGGTCGTTTTTTACCAACGGCGATGGGGGTTGGACAGGAGACGGACGGAAAGTTGCGCTGACGCTGGGAAAGTCGCTCCGAGAAGCGTTGGTACAGAAAAAATCGGCAACCGTGGTTTTTCTGCCTGCTATTCCTTCTTGGACCACAGGAGGGCACTGTTTTCTCCAGGGTTGCGGAGCTGGCACAGAAGAATCTTAAAATGCCATCGAAAAGGTTTCTTTCTTTTTGTGGCTGCGATACCCGCTTTGACCACAGGATGGCACAATTTTCTGCACCTCAGCGATAACTTTGAAGTCATGGGACGGAAAACTGTGCCCTCGTGTGGCCAAAACAGGTACTGCGGCTGCAAAAAGAAACCCTTTTAATGGGATTTTAAGGTTATTATCCTGTATCTTTATTGTTAACGTCTTATTAATATTTATTAAAGCAACGGGAGGCCCCTTTGCTGCAACACAGGAACTGGAAAAGAAATCCCGCTTCAAAAGCCTTAACCGGAGTTGAGAAGGCCTGTGATGGCCTATTGATATTAATAAAGTTTTAATAATAAAGAATAACAACCCTAAAACTCCATTTAAAAAGTTTCTTTCTTTTGGTTGCTGCGATCCCTGCTTGGACCCTTAGGAAGAACAAAGGAAGGAGGAGGAGAGAGAGGAAGAGAAGGGGAGAAGAAAGGTTTGAGTAAAGGTAAAGGTTTACCCAGAGCAGCCCTGAAAAAGTAAAAATGAAAAATGAAAGTTAAAAGGTCGTTTTTTACCAACGGCGATGGGGGTTGGACAGGAGACGGACGGAAAGTTGCGCTGACGCTGGGAAAGTCGCTCCGAGAAGCGTTGGTACAGAAAAAATCGGCAACCGTGGTTTTTCTGCCTGCTATTCCTTCTTGGACCACAGGAGGGCACTGTTTTCTCCAGGGTTGCGGAGCTGGCACAGAAGAATCTTAAAATGCCATCGAAAAGGTTTCTTTCTTTTTGTGGCTGCGATACCTGCTTTGACCACAGGATGGCACAATTTTCTGCACCTTAGCGATAACTTTGAACTCATGGGACGGAAAACTGTGCCCTCGTGTGGCCAAAACAGGTACTGTGGCTGCAAAAAGAAACCCTTTTAATGGGATTTTAAGGTTATTATCCTGTACCTTTATTATTAACGTCTTATTAATATTTATTAAAGCAACGGGAGGCCCCTTTGCTGCAACACAGGAACTGGAAAAGAAATCCCGCTTCAAAAGCCTTAACCGGAGTTGAGAAGGCCTGTGATGGCCTATTGATATTAATAAAGTTTTAATAATAAAGAATAACAACCCTAAAACTCCATTTAAAAAGTTTCTTTCTTTTGGTTGCTGCGATCCCTGCTTGGACCCTTAGGAAGAACAAAGGAAGGAGGAGGAGAGAGAGGAAGGAAGAGAAGGGGAGAAGAAAGGTTTGAGTAAAGGTAAAGGTTTACCCAGAGCAGCCCTGAAAAAGTAAAAATGAAAAATGAAAAATGAAAGTTAAAAGGTCGTTTTTTACCAACGGCGATGGGGGTTGGACAGGAGACGGACGGAAAGTTGCGCTGACGCTGGGAAAGTCGCTCCGAGAAGCGTTGGTACAGAAAAAATCGGCAACCGTGGTTTTTCTGCCTGCTATTCCTTCTTGGACCACAGGAGGGCACTGTTTTCTCCAGGGTTGCGGAGCTGGCACAGAAGAATCTTAAAATGCCATCGAAAAGGTTTCTTTCTTTTTGTGGCTGCGATACCCGCTTTGACCACAGGATGGCACAATTTTCTGCACCTCAGCGATAACTTTGAAGTCATGGGACGGAAAACTGTGCCCTCGTGTGGCCAAAACAGGTACTGCGGCTGCAAAAAGAAACCCTTTTAATGGGATTTTAAGGTTATTATCCTGTACCTTTATTATTAACGTCTTATTAATATTTATTAAAGCAACGGGAGGCCCCTTTGCTGCAACACAGGAACTGGAAAAGAAATCTCGCTTCAAAAGCCTTAACCGGACTTAAGGAGGCCTGTGATGGCCTATTGATATTAATAAAGTTTTAATAATAAAGAATAACAACCCTAAAATTCCATTTAAAAAGTTTCTCTTTTGGTTGCTGCGATCCCTGCTTGGACCGCACGATGCCGCTGTTTTCTGTCAACCTTAGCGTGGAGGCCGTTGTAGACCTTTTGGCCACAGGTTAAGGCTTTGGAAGCAAGATTCATTCTTTTTGCCCGTTATATAGCTCCTGGGCCTCCCGTTGCTCTATTAATATTAATAAAGCTTTTAATAATAAAGAGACAGAATAATAATCTTTAAATGCTATTAAAAAGGGTTTTTTTTCTTTTTTTTTCTGGCTGCTATATCTGCTTGGGCCACAGGAGGGCACTGTTTTCTGTCCCTTAGCAATAGCTTTGAAGCGATCGAGATATTACTTTATCGTGGTGGTAGGCTGTGTGGAGAGGGTCTCCTCTTTCAAATTCCTGGGACTCCATTTTAGTGAAGATCTCGCCTGGAAAAATAATATGCTCCGGGTAGTCGAGAAGGCTCAACGGAGACTCCGTTTCCTCAGGATCTTGCGGAAAAACAAGGTGGAACGACGACGGATAACCTCCTTCTACCGGTCTACGATAGAACACCGTAACTATTTAGTACTATAGACTTGCAGGGCCAGCACAACGCTGCTGTAATATAATTTATTTTATTTATTTATTATTGCAATTTATATGCCGCCTTTCTCCCGAGGGACTCAAGGCGGCTTACAAAATGACAATTTCAGATTCAAATCACAACAAAATAAAATTAAAATCAACACCCCTATTAAAACGGTTTAAACTTATAACAGTGTACACCCAAACGGATCGGTTGAGTTGACGGAAGAGCCATGTCTTCGGCTCGCGATGGAAGGAAAGGAGGTCGGGGGCTGTCCTGAGCACAGTGGGCAATCCGTTCCAGAGGATCCGGGCTCCCACAGAGAACGCTCTAATCCTGGGGGCCATCAGCCGACATTGTTTGGCCGACGGCATCCTGAGGAGGCCCGCTGTGTGAGAGCGCACGGGACGATGGGAGAGCGGCAGGAGATGGTCCTGCAAGTACCCCGGGCCTAAGCCGTGAAGGGCTTTATAGGTAAGCGCCAGCACCTTGAAACGAATCCGGAACGCCACCGGCAGCCAGTGCGGCTCACGCAGGAGAGATGTTACATGGGAGTATCGAGAAGCCCCCGTAATTACCCACGCGGCTGCATTCTGGATTAGCTGGAGCCTCCGGACGCATCCCAAGGGCAGCCCCGTGTAGAGGGTGTTACAGTAGTCCAACCTAGAGGTAACGAGGGTGTGAGTGACCGTGGCGAGGGCATCCCGGTCTAGAAAAGGGTGCGACTGGCACGCAAGATGCCCCTGTGCGAAGACCCCCTGGTTACGGCCGTCAGATGATCATCCAAGGACAACCGAGAATCCAGGAGGACACCCATGTTGCGGACCCTATCGGAGGGAGTAAGGGTCTCTCGCCCGATCCCTAAAGATGGAACGTCCATATCCCGGGATGCCGGCATCCACAGCCGCTCGGTCTTGGAAGAGTTGAGTCTGAGTCTGTTCCTCCCCATCCGAACCTGCACCGCTTCCAGGCAGTGGGACATCACGGAAATGGCATCCCTAGGGTGGTCAGGGGTGGAGATGTAAAGCTGGGTATCGTCAGCATATTGATACCTCACCCCAAAACCACGAATGATCTCACCCAGCGGTTTCATGTAGATGTTAAAGAGCAGAGGGGAGAGAACCGATCCCTGAGGCGCCCCACAAGTGAGGGGCCTCTGGGAGGATCCCTGGCCCCCCACGCAAACAGCCTGCAAGCGACCAGAGAGGTAGGAGGAGAACCGCTGTAAAACAGTGCCTCCTATCCCTATCCCCCTGAGCCGCTGCAGCAGGATACCGTGGTCGATGGTATCGAAAGCCGCTGAGAGGTCAAGAAGGACCAGGATGGAGGAACAACCTCCATCCCTGGCCCACCAGAGATCATTTACTAGGGCGACCGATGCCGTTTCCGTGCTGTAACGTAACATAATGTTATGTTATGTTATGCATATATATGTATATAGGATTGTGTGTCTGTTAGTATGATCTACTTGGTTAGGGTTTTTTCTTTCTTTCGCTTATGAGTTGAGATGTATTTTGTGTTTGGGGGGGCTGCGCTAAGGGAGGCTCATCCGATCTCATTGTACGCATCCTTTGTGTTGACAATAAAGGTTTGAATTTGGAAGTAGAGGGATAACTAAGAAAGATGGACAGGAAGTCAGCCGTGATGGAACGGTCGTTTGTCGATGGCACTGGGGGTCGGCGACCGTGACGGAGAGGAAGTCCATCATGCCGAAAAGGTCACTGTGCAAGGAAGTTGGACGGATGACTAAGGATGGACCGAAAGTTGGCCATGGCAGGAAGGTCCTTTTCAAAGGTATTGGGGGAGGGTCGCAGTGAACAGACAGGAAGTCCGTCGTGTCGGGAATGTCTCTTGGAGATGATTGGAAAGGAAGAAGGCGGCGATGATTGGAAAGGAAGAAGGCGGCGGCCATGTGAAGGCCAACGGAACCGGCTCGTTCCTTTCAGAGGAGCGTAGAGTAGCGGTACTTTTGCTGCCATTCTGCACTTTGGCCTTTCGCTTCTCGGTCTCCGCGAATTGTGGGCAAAAGCAAAGGCAGGCCGTTGTCAGCACACTGTCCTCCCCGTCTTGTTTTTCAAAACAAAACAATCTTCCAGCTATGCGGTTGCTTTTGGTCCCTCCACGGTGCCCGCGTCCATACTGTAAACGCACAGGGCGTCGGAGCGAGCACCCTTTGCCCCTTCGGTATTGACAAACGGTATGAATAGGGCAGCTATGACAAACTCTAACCCTAACCCTAACCCTAACCCTAGCCCAAAGCAAGAAGAACAAAGAACAAAGCAAGAACGAAGGAAGTAGGAGGAGAGACAGGAAGGAAGAGAAGGGGAGAAGAAAGGTTGAAATAAAGGTAAAGGATAAAAGAGCAGCCCTGAAAAAGTAAAAAATAAAAAATGAAAGTTGAAAGGTCTTTTTTTCCAGCAGCGATGGGGGTTGGACAGGAGACGGACGGGAAGTTGTGCTGACGCTGGGAAGGTCGCTCGGAGAAGCGCTGGTACGGAAAAAGTCGGCAACCGTGCTTTTTCTGCCTGCTATTCCTTCTTGGACCACTGGATGGCACTGTTTTCTCCAGGGTTGCGGAACTGGCACGGAAGAATAACTTCAATACGTACAGATAATCTTAAAATGCCATCGAAAAGGTTTATTTCTTTTTGTGGCTGCGATACCAGCTTTAACCACAGGACGGCACAATTTTCTGCACGTTAGCCATAATTTTGAAGTCTTGGGACGGAAAACTGTGCCCTCGTGTGGCCAAAACAGGTACTGCGGCTGCAAAAAGAAACCCTTTTAATGGGATTTTAAGATTCTTCTGTGCCAGTTCCGCAACCCTGGAGAAAACAGTGCCCTCCTGTGGTCCAAGAAGGAATAGGAGCCACACAAAAAAAGAAAAAAAACCCTTTTTAATAGCATTTAAAGATTATTCTGTATAACAGGCAAAAAGAAAGAATCTTGCTTCAAAAGCCTTAACCTGAGGTCAAAAGGTCTACAACGGCCTCCACGCTAACGTTGACAGGAAACAGCGCCATCGTGCGGTCCAAGCAGGGATCGCGGCAACCAAAAGAAAAACTTTTTAAATGGAGTTTTAGGGTTGTTATGCTATTCCTTCTTGGACCACAGGAGGGCACTGTTTTCTCCAGGGTTACGGAAGGTTTCTTTCTTTTTGTGGCTGCGATACCTGCTTTGACCACAGGATGGCACAATTTTCTGCACGTTAGCGATAACTTTAAAGTCACGGGACGGAAAACTGTGCCCTCGTGTGGCCAAAACAGGTATCGCAGCCGCAAAAAGAAAGAAACCTTTTCGATGGCGTTTTAAGATTCTTCAGTGCCAGTTCCGCAACTCTGGAGAAAACAGTGCCCTCCTGTGGTCCAAGAAGGAATAGCATAACAACCCTAAAACTCCAATTAAAAAGTTTCTTTCTTTTGGTTGCTGCGATCCCTGCTTGGACCGCACGATGCCGCTGTTTTCTGTCAACCTTAGCGTGGAGGTCGTTGTAGACCTTTTGACCACAGGTTAGGCTTTGGAAGCAAGATTCTTTCTTTTTGCCTGTTATGTAGCTCCTGGGCCTCCCGTTGCTCTATTAATATTAATAAGGCTTTTAATAATAAAGAGACAGAATAATAATCTTTAAATGCTATTAAAAAGGTTTTTTTTTGTGGCTGCTATTCCTTCTTGGACCACAGGAGGGCACTGTTTTCTCCAGGGTTGCGGAACTGGTATAGAAGTCAGCCATGATGGAAAGATCGTTTATCAATGGCGCTGGGGGTCGGCGACGGAGGACAGACGGGAAGTCCGCCGTGCCGAAAAGGTTGGCGGGCAAGGAAGTTGGAGGGATGACTAAGAAGATTGGACCGGAAGTCGCTCGTGGCAGGAAGGTCTCTCGGAGACGACTGGAAGGGAAGAAGCCGGCGGCCATGCTAAGAAGGCCGACGGAAGTGGCTTGTCCCTTTCACGGGAGCATAGAGTAGTGGTGCTTTTGCTGTCGCTCTGCACTTTGGAGCTTCGCTTCTCGGTCTCCACGATCGTGGGCAAAAGCTGGGGGTGAGCCGTTGTCAAAACAGGGTTGTCCTTCCCGTTTTGTTTTTTCCTAAGCAGTAAAATATAATTGTGCCTAAAAGCGTTTTTAATCTTTTTTTTTTTTCAGCGCTTCGGTTGAAGAAACTATAGAGGGTAAAATTCACCTGAACCCCACCTTTTATCAAGGTCTTTTGCAACACTAAAAATCAGACCAGCGATCTTAAAACCATATTTCTAACAATTATGATAGTATTTGTATGATAGTCCTTAAGTTTAAGCAGGCCCTACCAGGCTACAGTACATTACTGCAACCTGTCAAGAGGTTGCAGTAATTCTAGCCTTTCTGTGTTCCCCCACCCCACCCTCCCTGCAAAGGATAACGGGTCAACCCTTTCATCTGGGATTAAATTGTGGATGATGCGTTTTATCAGCAAGGAGTCAAGGAGGGGGTTAGAGCTTGTGTTGTGGGTGTACATTACATCAGTACTGTGGGTGGGAGGGGCAGATATGGCGGGAGCAGGGGGCCACATCAGGTTGTGGGAGCGCGCGCCCGCTGGCTCCAAGCGTTGGCGCGCTCCGGCCTCCAATGCTCCCCTCGTTCCCCAGGTTGCACAGACCCTCAGGCCCTGGGCCTTCGGCTGATGCTGTGCAACGCCCGGTCCGTGGTAAATAAAGCCCCCCTCATTTGTGATCTTGTTCAGGAGGGGGGAGCGGACCTGGCGGGTATTACGGAGACCTGGTTGGGCCAGGAGGGGGGGATCCCCCTCGTTGAGATGTGCCCACCCGGTTTGCGTGCACCGAACTCACCTAGCTCCTTGGTTCTCCGAGGAGCTTAGGGAGATGAAGTGCCGGAAAAGACGCCTGGAGAGTAGTTGGAGGACCAGCCGCTCCGAATCTGACCGAACACTGGTGAGGTCTCATATTAAGACCTACCTAGTGGCGATAAAAGCGGCGAAAACAAGTTATTTTGCCGCTCTTATCGCGTCATCAGATAATCGCCCAGCCGCCCTGTTTAGGGTGACCCGCTCCCTCCTTCATCTGGAGGTGCGGGATGATCCCTTGCAGGGTCGTGCTGAGGATTTTGTGCAGTATCTGTATGACAAAATCGCTCAGATTCGGGAAGGGCTGGCCTCTGACTGGGTATGTCCGGACGGGACGACTGAGGCAGGTCTTGAGAGTGTTACCTGGGGGGAGTTCGATCCTGTGGCTCCCGAGGACATGGACAGGGTCCTGGGATGGCTGAACGCGACCACATGTTTATTGGACCCGTGTCCCTCCTGGTTGGTACTGGCTTCCCGGGAGGTGACACGAGGCTGGCTCCAGAAGATTGTTAACGCTTCTTTGAGTGAGGGGTTCCTGCCGACCGCTTTGAAAGAAGCGGTTGTGAGGCCCCTCCTCAAGAAGCCCTCTCTGGATCCGGCTGTTTTGGCTAACTATCGTCCAGTCTCCAACCTTCGCTTCATTGCGAAGGTTGTTGAGAGTGTGGTGGCGCAACAGCTTCCCCGGTACCTGGATGAAGCTGTCTATCTAGACCCGCTCCAGTCCGGCTTCCGGCCTGGGCACAGCACTGAAACGGCATTGGTCGCATTGGTGGATAATCTCTGGAGGACCCAGGACAGGGGTTGTTCCTCTATCCTGGTCCTGTTAGACCTCTCAGTGGCTTTTGATACCATCGACCATGGTATCATGTTGCACCGGTTGGCGGGGTTGGGGGTGGGAGGCACCGTGCTGCGGTGGTTCTCATCCTACCTCTCTGACCGGTCGCAATCTGTGTTGACAGGGGGGCAACGGTCGACCCCGAGGCACCTTGCTTGTGGGGTGCCACAAGGGTCGGTCCTTTCGCCCCTTCTGTTCAACATTTATGTAAAGCCGCTGGGTGAGATCATCCGTGGTTTTGGGGTGGAGTTCCATCAGTACGCTGATGACACCCAGCTGTACATCTCCACCCCAGACCACCCCAATGATGCCCTTGAAGTGATGTCCCAGTGTCTGGAGGCCGTGCGGGCCTGGATGGGGAGAAACAGGCTCCGACTCAACCCCTCCAAGACTGAGTGGCTGTGGCTTCCGGCGTCCCGATATAGCCAGCTGATGCCATCGCTGGCTATTGGGGGTGAATCACTCGCCCCCACGGAGAGGGCTCGTAACTTGGGCGTCCTCCTGGATGCACGGCTGTCTTTGGAAGATCATTTGACGGCCGTGGCCAGGGGGGCTTTTTATCAGGTTCGCCTGATACGCCAGTTACGCCCCTTTCTAGATCGGGACTCCCTACGCACAGTCACTCAAGCACTCGTCACTTCCCGCCTGGACTACTGTAACGCTCTCTACATGGGGCTCCCCCTGGGGTGCACCCGGAGACTCCAGCTGGTCCAGAACGCGGCCGCGCGGGGGATTATGGGGGCGACGAGGCGCTCCCATGTGACACCTCTCCTGCGCGAGCTGCACTGGCTTCCGGTGGTCTTCCGGGTGCGCTTCAAGGTGTTGGTGACCACCTTTAAAGCGCTCCATGGCTTAGGGCCGGGGTATTTACGAGACCGCCTTCTGCCACCAATAGCCTCCCACCGGCCAGTACGCTCGCACAGAGTGGGCCTCCTCAGGGTGCCGTCCGCCAGACAATGTCGGCTGGCGACCCCCAGGGGGAGAGCCTTCTCTGTGGCGGCGCCCACCCTTTGGAACAACCTCCCCCCAGAGTTACGTACAATAACAGACCTCCGGATTTTCCGTCGGGCCCTGAAAACCCATTTATTCCAACTAGCTGGGCTGGCTTGAGTCAAACTTTTAAACTATTTTAAATTGGAACTGTTTTTAATTATGGCCAAATTATTTAATTATTTTAATCAGTTTTTTAATCTTTCTATGTCTGGATTTTACTTTGGCTGTGCACCGCCCTGAGTCCTATATTGGAGAAGGGCGGTATAGAAATTAAAACAAATAAAATAAATAAAAATAAATTCCATCAGCCGAGGACACGGGAGGGGCGGGGTGGTGGTGGTTGTCATTAGAGAAGGTCTTGGTCCGAGGGAGGCCACTGTTCCTCAGACGGCTGGATGTGACTCCCTCCTTGTGAAGTGGGGTCATGGGGTACAGAAGGGCGTGCTGGTTACGTACCTGGCTCCCTGCCATGTGATGGCAGCCCTGCCCGAGCTGCTCAACGTTATAGCTGCGGTGGCGGTTGACACCCCCAGGCTTATGATCATGGGGGATTTTAACCTGCCATCTGTCGGTGAGGCGTCTGAGGTGGCTCGGGAGTTCATGGCTTCCATGATGGCCATGGACCTGACCCAGTTAGTTCATGGCCCTACTCACACGGGGGGGGGGGGGGGGACACGCTAGACCTGGTTTTTGTCTCTGGTCAGTGGTTCAGTGATCTTGAGATAGGGGATATAGTGATCGAGCCCTTGTCATGGTCATATCACTCCTTCCTTCGCTTTGACCTTCAAACCACCGCACCCCGCCGCAGGGAGGCGGAACCATTGAGGTGGTACCGCCCCAGGTGCCTGATGGATCCTGATAGGTTCCAGACGGAGCTTGGGCCATTTCCTGAGGCTCTGGCACACGGCTCGAATGAGGAGCTGGTGGCCGCCTGGGATAGGGCAGCCGCTGGAGCTTTGGATCGGGTCGTGCCTTTGCAGCCTCTGACCCGGCGTCGATCTCGTCTGGCTCCTTGGTTCACCGAGGAGCTGAGGGAGATGAAGCGCCGGAAAAGACGCCTGGAGAGTGGGTGGAGGGCCAGCCATTCTGAATCTGACCAAACACTGGTAAGGTTTCATATTAAGACCTACCTGGTGGCGACAAAAGTGGCGAAGTATAACTATTTTGCCGCTCTTATTGCGTCATCAGATAATCGCCCGGCCGCCCTGTTTAGGGTGACCCGCTCCCTGCTCCACCAGGAAGCACGGGAGGACCCCTTGGAGGGTAGAGCCGAGGATTTTGTACAGTATCTGTATGACAAAATCACTCAGATTCAGGAACACCTGGACTCTGACTGGGTAGATTCAGCGGGGAGGACAGAGACAGGTCTTGTGAGTATTATCTGGGAAGAGTTTGATTCTGTGACGCCCGAAGACATGGACAGGATACTGGGCAGACTGAGCGCAACCACATGTTTACTGGACCCGTGTCCCTCCTGGTTGGTGCTGGACTCTCGGGAGGTTACACGAGGCCGACTCCAGGGGATTATAAATGCTTCATTGAGTGAGGGTGTCTTCCCTGCCGCCTTGAAAGAGGCGGTGGTGAGGCCTCTCCTCAAGAAGCCTTTCCTGGACCCGGCAGTGTTGGCAAATTATCGCCCGGTCTCCAACCTTTGCTTCGTTGCGAAGGTTGTTGAGAGTGTGTTAGCGCGGCAGTTCCCCCAGCACCTGGATGAATCGGCGTATCTGGATCCGTTCCAGTCGGGCTTCATGCCTGGGTACAGCACGGAAACGGCATTGGTCGCGTTGGTGGATGATCTCTGGAGGGCTCGGGACAGGGGTTGTTCCTCTGTCCTGGTCCTATAAGACCTCTTAGCAGCTTTTGATACCATCGACCATGGTATCATGCTGCACCGGTTGGAAGAGTTAGGGGTGGGGGGCACTGTGCTGCGGTGGTTCTCCTCCTTTCTCTCCGACCGGTGACAGTCTGTGTTGGCAGGGGGCCAGAGGTCAACCCCGAGGCCCCTCATATGTGGGGTGCCACAAGGGTTGGTCCTCTCGTCCCTTCTCTTCAACATTTATGTGAAGCTGCTGGGTGAGATCATCCGTGGTTTCGGGGTGAAGTACCATCAGTACGCTGATGATACTCAGCTGTACATCTCCACCCCGGACCACCCCAAGGATGCCCTTGAAGTGATGTCCTGGTGCCTGGAGGCCGTGCGGATCTGGATGGAGAGAAACAGACTCAGGCTCAACCCATCCAAGACCGAGTGGCTGTGGTTTCCGACGTCCCGATATAGTCAGTTGGTGCCATCGCTGACTATTGGGGGCGAGTCATTGGCCCCCACGGAGAGGGTTCGCAACGTTGGTGTCCTCCTGGACTCACGGTTGTCTTTAGAAGAGCACGTGATGGCCGTGGCCAGGGGGACTTTTTATCAGGTCTGCCTGATTCACCAGTTGCGGCCCTTTCTGGATCGGGACTCGTTAAATACGGACACTCATGCTCTCGTTACTTCCCGTCTGGACTACTGCAATGCTCTCTACATGGGGCTCCCCTTGAGGAGCATCCGGAGGCTCCAGCTGGTCCAGAATGCGGCCGCGTGGGTGGTTATGGGAGCGACGTGGCGCTCCCATGTGACCCCTCTCCTGCGCAAGCTGCACTGGCTCCCGGTGGTCTTCCGGGTACGTTTCAAGGTTTTGGTTACCATCTTTAGAGCGCTCCGTGGCATCGGACCTGGGTATTTACGAGACCGCCTTCTGCTACCAATAGCCTCTCACCGACCAGTACACTCCCATAGAGGGGGGCTCCTCAGGGTGCCGTCGGCCAAACAATGTCGACTGGCGGCCCCCAGGGGGAGAGCCTTCTCTGTGGGGCACCTGCCATCTGGAACGAGCTCCCCCCAGAGATACGGAGGATCCCGGACCTGCGCACGTTTCGTCGTGCTCTCAAAACTTTTTTATTTCAGCAGGCTGGCCTGGCCTAACTCTCCTTTTTAAAATTTTTAATTTGTGATTTTATAAATTGGGTGTTTTAATCTGTGTTTCGGCCAAAATATTTAATAATTTTAAGGGATTTTTTAATATTTGTATTATTTGTATTTTATCTTGGCTGTTCACCACCCTGAGTCCTTCGGGAGTAGGGCGGTATAGAAATTTGATTAATAAAAATAAATAAATAATAAAAAAGGGACCTGAAATGAAGTTACAGACTTATCTCATTTGTATGCCGCCCGTCTCGCTATGAAGCAATTCTGGGCCGTCCGGTCAAACGCCCGCTGTGGCTTCAATGTCAAATAGGGGAGGCTGATCGCCCACCTGCCTCCTTCCCTGAACTGGCCAGGTTGCAACCTCCCGCCACATCCCCACCCTTTGCTACTGCTTCCGTGCTGGCTCCCAGGACTTGCTCTATCTGCCTACCCCTGTTCTCCTCCCCCCGGTCTTCCTAAAACACCCCGTGACAACAAGAGGGCTAACAAAACCAGCAAAAGAAGCAAACCCAAAGGTTATTTTCCAGGACTAACTCGCTAAGAGCCTAAGAGTTTGTTTGTTTGTTTTTAATGCTTCTATGCCGTGTTTTTGGTACGATAAGGCTTGAATTTCATCTCACCAAAGCTGTTTCTTTGCCGTGCCCAGAAAATGTGAAAGAGATTAGGAGAAAACCTACATGCCAAGGGTTGCGTTTGGTAAGACAAGCCCTCTTAAGCATTACATTGATTGGAGGAGGCTCACATAATGCACCGAGCTCCCCTTTCATTACCCGTGGCTTACTGGTGAAGTCCCAATGAGATGGAAGGAACAATTCTACAGTGACTCTTCCTGCCTGGCCTACATGAGGTCAATTGGAAATTAGAAATCAAATGTAAATAAACGCTGCACCGGGTGTTAGGCTCCAAGTAACGCACCCGTTACAAATTGAAATCTGAGGCATTGCCTTTCCTCAAAGAACAAATTTATTTAGATACATCATCTTGCCGCTACTGGCGAAAAGCCGGTCTGAAGTTCCCGGGCTTTTCATCCCTATATAAGTTTCAGTTTCTCAAGTTTCCAAAACAAACTGTCACGTTGTCCAACCTAGATGGGAGCTGGTTGCTTGGCGACTTCTCTCCTCCTCCTCCTCCTCCGGTCAGCCAGCCGTTGGAATGTACTTGACTCATCGGCCAACTATGATATTTTGACTGAAGGCTCCATCCTTCTCCAGCTCCAAACTGCGTCGAACTGAATTCCTGTTAGAATGCCCAAGGATACAAACAATCCCGACAACTGGCAAGATGTTATCTCAGGTGACTGGGGCTGCTTAAAAATAGTCTATTCTGAGGACCACCAAGGAAATTAATTGCTGTATGGCATTATTGCCCATATGATCTTCTCCCTCTACATGGCTCTGTTTTCTCCTCTTTGCCAGGCCTCCTCCCCACTCCCTCCACCTGCACAGATCCCAGCATTTTCAATTGGTCAGATACAGCTGCTCTCAGCATTGGCTGCTCGTTTATTCTTCCTCACCACTCCCAGAGGTGGCAGGATGTCCGAGGGAGAGAAAGCGGGGCTAGACCAGGAACTTCATCTCAAGCAGGTCAGTGCACCAGCTCCAGCCAGACAGCTGGAGGCGAGAGGGACCGCTGCCCACCAGATGGCAGCACTGCAGTTCCTAGATAAAAAATGAGAAACGGCATCTCTGGGCTTCATCCGTCCCCATCTAACTTGTCAGATAGGACAGACGGGGGGAAAAATCAGTAGAATGAACACCCTGGCGTACACTGAAAATATTCCCTGAATGTACAGTCAGGTCCAGAAATATTGGGACATCGACACAATTCTAACATCTTTGGCTCTATACACCACCACAATGGAGTTGGAATGAAACAAACACGATGTGCTTTAACTGCAGACTGTCAGCTTTCATTTGAGGGTATGTACATCCAACTCAGGTGAACGGTGTAGGACTTACAGCAGTTTGCATATGTGCCTCCCGCTTGTTAAGGGACCAAAGGTAATGGGACAATTGGCTTCTCAGCTGTTCCATGACTAGGGGTGTGATATTCCCTCATTACCCCAATTACAATGTGCAGATAAAAGGCCCAGAGTTCATTTCAAGTGTGCTATTTGCATTTGGAATCTGTTGCTGTCAACTCTCAAGGTGAGATCCAAAGAGCTGTCGCTATCAGTGAAGCAAGCCATCGTTAGGCTGAAGAAAGAAAACAAACCCATCAGAGAAATAGCAAGAACATTAGGCGTGGCCAAAACAACTGTTTGGAATATTCTCAAAAAGAAGGAATGCACCGGTGAGCTCAGCAACACCAAAAGACCTGGGAGACCACGGAAAACAACTGTGGTGGATGACCGAAGAATTCTTTCCCTGGTGAAGAAAGCACCCTTCACAACAGTTGGCCAGATCAAGAACACTCTCCAGGAGGTAGGTGTACGTGTGTCAAAGTCAACGATCAAGAGAAGACTTCACCAGAGTGAATACAGAGGGTTCACCACAAGATGTAAACCATTGGCGAGCCTCAAAAACAGGAAGGCCAGATTAGAGTTTGCCAAACAACATCTAACAAAGCCTTCACAGTTCTGGAACAAGTTCCTATGGACAGATGAGACCAACTTGTACCAGAGTGATGGGAAGAGAAGAGGATGGAGAAGGAAAGGAACTGCTCGTGATCCTAAGCGTACCACCTCATCAGTGAAGCATGGTGGTGGTAGTGTCATGGCATGGGCATGTATGGCTGCCGATGGAACTGGTTCTCCTGTATTTATTGATGATGTGACTGCTGACAAAAACAGCAGGATGAATTCTGAAGTGTTTCGGGCAATATTATCTGCTCGCGTTCAGCCAAATGCTGCAGAACTCATTGGACGGCGCTTCACAGTGCAGATGCGCACTGACCCAAAGCATACTGCAAAAACAACCAAAGAGTTTGTGAAGGGACAGGAGGGGAATGTTATGCAATGGCCAAGTCAATCACCTGACCTGAATCCCATTGAGCACGCATTTCACTTGCTGAAGACAAAACTGAAGGGAAAATGCCCCAAGAACAAGCAGGAACTGAAGACGGTTGCAGTAGAGGCCTGGCAGAGCATCACCAGGGATGAAACCCAGCGTCTGGTGATGTCTATGCGTTCCAGACTTCAGGCTGTGATTGACTGCAAAGGATTTGCAACCAAGTATTAAGAAGGGAAAGTTTGATTTATGATTATTATTCTATCCCATTACCTTTGGTCCCTTAACAAGTGGGAAGCACATATGCAAACTGCTGTAAGTCCTACACCGTTCACTTGAGTTGGATGTACATACCCTCAAATGAAAGCTGACAGTCTGCAGTTAAAGCACATTGTGTTTGTTTCATTCCAACTCCATTGTGATGGTGTATATAGCCAAAGATGTTAGAATTGTGTCGATGTCCCAATATTTCTGGACCTAACTGTAGCTAGGAGGAAAAAAGAATTGTCTGGCTTCTCTCTGCATTTCGTCGGCCAAAGAATTTCAACTGGTGGGATCTAGGAGTACCTCAAAGGTGAGGTGAGCTCCCATCTTCTGCTTTCCCAGAATAGTGTTACACCTGGCTCTGCCAATTAGAAGCGTGGGGGTCTAAGAGGGTGATGCAACTCTGGGATGGCTGATGGCTTGAGGGCACTTCCTCCACCTTATTAACTTTTTAGTCTTCTGAGTTTTTAAAAACTTGTTTTAACATTCATTTTTATTTTTTACGTGTACATTTTAACCTTGCTCTTAATTCTCTTTTTAAAGGTGCTTTTAGTCGTGTGTTTATATTATGTTGTTGAAAATCGCCCAGTCGGTTAGGTGAGATGGCAGTGTAGAAACATAATAAATTCCCTCCGTATGTGGCCCCAAACTTAAGCGGTAGTTGGTCATAGTTCATCTGATCTGTCACTGCTGATGCTGATCCTGGAGAGTTACTGGTAATTCAGAACCTTAAGTTTCATTATTTCAATTGACATTCTTAATGTGACACGTTCTGCTAGAGAGAAATTTCCTGAGGATGGGCTCCAGCACAAGTCTGAAAGTTCAGAAGATTAAATCTCTGGTCCCGGTGACTGACTGGATCCTGCAACGTTATCCTGGGACACGTATACTTGCCTTCATTTCTAACAAATGTTAATACGTTAAATTAAATAAGGCAAAATGTGCCTTGAGTTATGCTATCGTTAGATGGATAAGCAGCTGGTTGAAAGTCATACCCGATGTATGGACAACAGCTGGGAGTAACGGCTGGGAGTAAGTGAAGTAGACTAGGGGTCCACAGCCCCGGGCGATGGCCGGTTTGGAACTGGGCCACGCAAGTGGCAGTCGAGTGCACGCATGTGCTTAGGTCCATTCATGCAAGCGGTGGGCACACTCGCGCTTTCGTGCAAAACTCTATTTGCTTGAGCAGTGGATGCATGTGCCTGCCACTCGCACAAATGGAGCTGCACGCACAAACCTGTGGCTCACACAGAACCGTTCCCTCCCCCCCACCAAGCCACCAAGCCTGAAAGTTTAGGGTTCGCTGAAATAGATATACTGTTCCATTCAAGACGTGCTCTTCAACACATATTTATCTCAGTGAGGATGATAAAAAATATTATTTACCAAATGGTGCTGGAGGCCTGTGTGAAGCAGGGCACGGTAAAGGATTTGAGTACACGAGCTGGAGCCTGCGGAAAAAGCAAATCCATCCTACAGGGCATCGGTAGAGGGCCACATTCTTATCCTTAGGAAGCCTTATTCTATCACTGAGCCACACGGTTGTAAAGTGTGACATCACGTGAACGCATTGCTCAATGCCAAGCGGGAACCCTGACGGCTGACCTGCTCCAGCTGGCCTCTTCATTCATTCTTTTAGGGGGAAGCCCCAGAAATGGTGACGTGTGAGGGTGGGAACCGGGGGCGCCTGTAGCACTTTCCTTTCGGTGCCGCCGTAACTTCGAACAGCGACTGAACCCCGGGCCTGCCTGCACTGCCCCTCCACCCGGCAGCGCACGAGGGAAGCAAAAACCCGGAGAGGCCGCGTCGGCCGGCCGGGGGAGGAACGGGCCGCCAGGCTTGCTCGGGTGACTCACGCCAGGACAGGGGAGGAGAACGGGGGGGCATCGAGGGAAAGGCCCCGCTCGCAGCGGGGCCACGAAGGGGGACTCGAGCTTCCTTCCGTGACCCCGACGGGAGCATCGGGGACCGAAACCCGTGACAGGAAACAGGGGTAACGGGAGGTCCGTCGGGGGCGGGCACGAACCGACTCCCAGAGGGAAAAGCGACTTGCGCGCTCCCGGCAGCGGCAGCCTCCTCGGCGGGGCTCGCGGGAGGCGCCGACAAGCGGACCGAGCGGCCGGCGAAGGTTCGGCTGCGCTCGTGCTTTTCCGCCGGCGGCGGCGAAGCGAGAGGGACGCGCCGTGCGCAATGAGGCGAGCGCGCACGCCCGGCCCCGCCCCTTTGTCTGTGGAAAAGAGAAGAGAAAAAACTTTTTTTTTTAATTGAGGAATCAACAGCCGCCATCTTGTCGCGGAGCCGGAGCGCGTCGCGGGCGGGAGCCGGGCCGCGGGGAAGCCGCCGCGGGGCCGCTGACGCCGCACGGACGGGCCCTTTTGCGCCTCGGCCGCCGGGTCCCTCCAGGAGGCGCTGCCAGCACCGCGGGCCGCCGCCGCCAGCCCGCCGGCCCGTCCGCTCCGGTCCAGCGGCGTCAGCCCCGCCGTGTCCGCTGCCCGTGGGCACGTTGGGCCCCGAAGGCGCGGCGGGCCGGCGGAGGACGGGGAGAACGGCGTCCGCTGCGACTGACCGCCCGCCTGACGGAGGGAGGAGGAGGAGGAGGGAGGGGGCGCGGGCGCCATCCGGGCACTGCGCGAGGGGGAGGGGCGCCGCAGCGCTTCCGCCGCCGCCGTCACCGCCACCGGGGGTCGTCCTCCTCCTCCTGCTGCTGCTGCTCGTCGCGGCCGCCGAGATGGGGGTCGCGCAGCGGCGGGGGCGGCCGGTGGTGAAGCGCTGAGGAGCGGAGGGCGGCCCAGCCTCTCGGCCAGCCCCGCCACGGCGGCGAGCGGGAGAACGACGCGGAGGAGGCGGCGGCGGCGGCGGCGGAGGAAGCCGCGGCCGGCAGAGCGTGGAGCCGCGGGGGAGACCGAAATCGCGGCGGCCGGCGGAGGCCATGGCGGAGAACTTGCTGGACGGGCCGCCCAACGCCAAGCGGGCCAAGCTCAGCTCGCCCGGCTTCTCCGCCTCCGACACCACAGGTGAGCCGAGGCTGCCGGCCCGGGCGGCCTGTCGGGCGGGGAGGCCCTCGGCTTTGCGCTTTCGTTCCGCCGCTTGTTGCCCGAGCCCGCGGGGCAGCGGCTCTAAGATGGGGGCCGCAGTCGCGGGTCCCGAAAGATCGGGCAGGAGGAACCGGGGTGGGCTGGAAGGTGCCGCCCCACAAGGTCACCGGCTTTTGCCAAGCTGGGAGGCGCATCGTGCCGGGCAGAGGAGCCTTTAGCGGCAGTCCCGGCTCTTCGCCTTTCCCTTGGACGTTCCTTGGTCCCGGACGTGTCAAAATGCCCCCCCCACTCCGTCGCCCGACGCTTCTTTACAAATGCCAAAACATTTCCACGATCTTCGGTTGTGAACTAGAATTGTGGTTGTCTTCTGGAAGTATTTGTGTTTACTTCAGTGAGTGTGCTTCCCCCGTATAGGGCTTTTAGTTGGGTCTGTTTACAAGGCCGTCTTCCCAAGAGGTTTGTGAAGTTGTGGAGAGCTCAAAAGCCTCTTTGATGCACAGTGGTAGGACGTAAACTCGGAGAGGTGCTTAGCTGTAATGTGGCTTTAAAATTATTACATATTTTAGCAATTTTGTACATTACGTTATAGAAAGGCGAGAAATTCCTGCTGTCCGTTTTTGGATGGTATCCCCCCATCTATAAAATGCAGGGAGGGAGCCGCTATAGAAAAGCCCCTTCCTCTTAGTCTCGCTAGCTGGACTTTCTTAATGGGGGGGGGGAACCTGTCTCTCTGTTGTGTAGTGGGTTGAGAAATATAACGGGAAAAGACAGTCCTTCAAATAAGCACAATAAATGAAATACTGTATTAGCAAAATTACATTACGGGTATGACTATTTAATTTTGAAAACACTTTGATGTATATAACATACTTGTTTGAAACATTTGTCACCTTCAGATTTAGATAATCTTAATATACATGTCTCATATTTTAATGTTCCTATCCGTGTAATAGCTTGAATAAAACTTAAATGAGTTGTTCAGGCCCAGAGGTAAACTATTTGTTTATCTGATTGTTGGTAAACTATAGTTTACTGTTATGTTCAGCCTGACTGATGCGGTTTACGGGAAGCTTAGAAGTTAGGTTTTGAGAATGCATTGCTAATTGTAATGTGGTACAATCTCCGTAAACCATATGCAACAATTGTTTTCTTTTGAAGCATCTCTTCCCCCGTTCCACTGCCCACAGACATCATCGGCATCCCTAAACCATTTTTCTGTGAAGGTTCTCAATCATCAGGTTATGCCAAAACATGATTTTTTCAAACAGCAACAGGACTTCCTTGATTTTTTCCTTGAAGACTTCTTCAAGAAATTGAAACTTGTTCAAGAAAAATCAAGAAAGTCCAGTTGCCATTTGAAAAACGCACCTTTTGGGATATCCTTAAATCATAATTATATGTATATGTTTGAAAGCTCAAATTCATTTTTAAGTTCTGAAGACAATAGCTGTGCTAGTGTTGTGAGAATCTGAACGGTTTTTACACTTTAGGGTTTAGAGTTTAAACAAATTTACAGTTTTCTTATGGTAGCGGAACTCTTTATTGCTATTACGAATCCACTGAACTAGCTGGTCTTTCTTGCATCTCTATCAATTACATTATCGTTTGAGATTTTCAAAACCGTGGTAATGCAGTTCGTGTTCTTCAGTGTATTTTTCTCTTCGTGGATTTCTGATTCTACGAATCATTTTCTAAATGTTAAAGTAATACTTTGTATAGGAAAACAAATGATAAAAATGTTTTTTGAATCATTTAATGTACTGTTGTTCTCTGTTTAATTTCATTACTTTTGCTGTATGCTATAGTGTGTTTTTTAAAGAAATATTAATGTATGGTGGTTTTTTATTTTCTCTGGCAACTGCCTCCATCGGTATGTTAGGTAGAAAAGCTGTGCTGCACAGAACTTCTTTTGTGTTTCTAAACTATGTTCAGAATTGATTTAACTGGGTATAAAGATTTTCTTTCTTACGCAAACTTCTGTTAACTTTACAGATTTTGGAACATTCTTTGATTTGGAAAACGATCTTCCTGATGAATTGATCCCCAATGGAGAGCTGAACCTTGTAAACAGCAGCGGAAACATTGTTCCAGATGCAGCTTCTAAACACAAACAACTTTCTGAACTTCTGAGGGGAGGCGGTGGCTCTTCTCTTAACCAAGGAATTGGGAATGTGAACTCCGGGAGCCCTCTCCAGCAGAGCATCAATAGCCAAGTCCCGGCACAATCAAACAGTGTGAATATTGGCAACTTGAATGTGATGGGCAAGAGTCCATTAAATCAGGCAGACGCTGGTGTTTCAAGCCTAGCCAAACAAACAGCTAGCACATCTGGGCCCAACACCACAGCCACTCCAGGCCTGAATTCTCAAGCACAGAAACAAGTGGGAATGGTGACAAGCAGTCCAGCAACCTCCCAGGCAGGTTCTGGGATATGTATGAACACTGGCTTCAACCAGGCTCATCCCGGTCTTCTCAACAATAACTCTGGCCACACTTTAATGAATCAGACCCAACAAGGACAAGGGCAGGTAATGAATGGTTCCCTTGGGACAACTGGAAGAGGCCGAGGTGCCGGATTGCAGTATTCTGTCCCCACCGTACAGGGAAATGCAAGCAATGTGCTGGCAGAGACCTTGACGCAGGTGTCTCCTCAAATAACAGGGCACACAGGCCAGGCAGGAGCCATGGCAAAAGTATGTAGGGGTCATATAAACTCGGGAATGGTTTGCAGTTTTATTCAAATGCTTTGTGAACGCTAAACTTAAAGGCATTTGCTTTTGCAGCTCTCATTTAAATAACTAATTTTCAAAAGATATCAGAATAAGTGTGATTTAGTTATCTAAGGTCTAGAGCAGAGGTGGCCAAGTGCTACACGATATTTTGGGAAGTAGAGCAAGAGCTACAAAATAATGATTTGCATTCTTTGGTCTTAAAGGATTTTTGGTTGTTTTTTCCGTGCTGTCTGTATTGTTTAAAATCACATTGGCATATAGTTGGACTTATATTTCAAGTCAGTGTGTTTTTAAAATCTCAGATGGATACAAAACTCTGAATTTTGCAGTTACTCTGCCAAAATTTATTGGTGAGATCAGAGGGGGCTGGAGAGTGTGTGTGTCACAAAGTAGCAGGGCAGGGAATGGGGCAGTGCGGCCTTTCCCTAGTTTAGAATAGTTGGCAGCTATTATTTGAGGCTGCAGCTGATTTTAAACTTGATTTTGTAATTGATCATATAATTTTCCTAAATAGGGTGTTTCCCTGAAATCATGAATTATATCTTTGAGCTGGCTGCCTAAAGATCATGTCACAAATTGGAATTGGGAAAACTTCTCTTCTTAAAAGCTGATCTTTTAATCAGTGCTGCGCTAAATTTTTTAAAAGGCCACAAAGAAATAGTTATCTTGAGTTCTGGCTATGGTGACATTGTTGCCACTGTCGTTGATGGTATCTGATCACCTGAATTGCTTGAAATGGAACAATTAATAATTTCTGGCATTGTTACATGCTGAATGTTTGGATTGGATTCTTTGCTCTGTATTTACTTGTGACTATATTTTTCTGTTCAACATCAGCTGATTTAGGAAACGATTGTAGAACTGTAAACTTAGAAGGGGCTAGTGAGGCACAAAGTCTTTACTCTTCGCAGGATCCACATTAATGCATCTCCAACATATTGAAGACATAAGGTTGGGTAATCGCCTCCTCTTTGGGTAATTGGTTCCACTGTTGGATTCCTGTTGAGGTTAGGGCATTTTCTTACATTCGGTAGGAATCTGCCATCCTACAATTTCCGCATATTATTCCATATCCTGCATTTTGGAATACTATAGTGCAGGCCACAATAATTGGTATGATTTCCTTCCAGGTATTTGAAGACTGCTGTCACATTCCATCCCTACCCCTACCCCCGTGCCTTCTCAGAGCTAGCTGTTCCTAGAATCTTCCGTCTTTCTTCTGAACGCCTGAGGTTTTTAATCCCTCGATCATCCTGATTACCTGAATTGGTTTGTAACTGTAGTGCCCGTTTACTATGTACAATCCTTGAGAGTCAGATTTCAGATATTTCAGAGAGTAATATCACTTCCTGCCATGTAAGAAATTATACTTCGATTAATGCCATCTAACATTGAATTTCCCTCCCACGCAACTACGTTGCTTTGTTAATTTTTGTCAAGAAAGGCAATTAAATTGAATATATAGAAGCTTGATAGTCTAGGTAGCTGATTGGCTAGGATTCTGCAGATTCTGTCAGAATATTCCACTGAAAGTTATAGCAATCCCTTCAACAAATCTGGGAATCGTGTCATTATAGTTGAGAGACAAAATGACATTCAGAAGTGTACATCCAAGCAGAGTCTAGAGGGGCGCTTTGGTTTGCATACATCCAGGAAAAGGAAGATATAGTAAATTTTAACACCGTTGTCATCAGATTATTGGACGTAAGATTATGAAGTCTAACAAATGGAATACTTTATTACAAAGAAGTCTGTTTCAAACGTGAGATTTATGTGTAAGTGTTGAAATGAACACACAGCCAAGGAATAAATATAAAACGATATATATATATGTCAGTGTTTATGATGAGCAATTGAGATACTAGTGAAGCAAAGAAGCATAATTATAGGTTCTGAATAAAAGACAGAACTTTTTTTTTGTTGTATCAAGAACTACGGTAAGTAGAATGACTGCCAGAAGATAAATTACAAATCCAGTATGAATAAGCTTATTTAATAGTAATTAATTAATTAATTAATTAATTATTAATTAATAATAATTTTTAAGGAAATTAAATGCATCAGCTTCTTGGGACATAGTAAAATAAATTATATTAGAGAATTCAAAAAAAGTGGAATTATGCTGGTGGGATATTTGGTAGGATATTTGAAAAAAGGGAGCTTGGTGAAATCATGAAATAAAAGAAGCTGTGGTTTAGAAAATGCATATAAGAGAATGCTACAAAAAAAAGGAAGAGAGAGATATTGTATAATGTGTATATATAGGAAAAATAATGGCAAAATACGTTAAAGAGAAAATGGGGTAGTTAAGATTAAATGGGGTAGGAAAATGCAGAATGATTTTGATGGAAGCAAATAGTTGTTTTGGAAGTGGGTGAAGGGGAGCCACCAGCAGAGTGGAATTAACAATAAAAACGATGAAATTATTTAGGATGAAGCTGCAGTGAGGGAATAGCAGAAATAATATTTTAGAGGCTTGTATGGAAATGACAGTAAAAACTGGAATTGTCACAAATGCTGTTATTATTGTTACTATTATATGGCCAGCAGTCAGAAAGAATTAAACTGAAAAAATGAAGATACATAAAAACTAACAAGAAAAAAAATCAATACAAATTTTCCAGGAGTGGCAGAAACATAGGATTGGAGAATCTGGAAAGATCTATCCAAACAAACAGGAGGTACAAATGGAAACGGGTCCTTGATCAAAATTTGTTCTTTAAGATGGGATCAGTAAAATGTTTCAGGATTCTCTCTTGTCTAGAGAGCAGTGAAAGAACATATAGCTCAAGGACTCCACTGTATCTCCACAAAGACGTCTACATTGAAGGACTATAGTTTTGTAATGCCCCAATAAGGCTGGCAAGGCAGTGCATCTTAAATGCTACAAATGTAAGATCCAAGAAAAATATAACAAAAAAGTCATGAATGTTGTGTGAATGTTGAAGAAAAGTAACACTGTCAGTATAGATGGCTTACTTGGAGAAATGTTAACATGCATTGTGATTCGCCTATGAAGTGGCTGTGTGATTTCAGTATGGGTGTGAAGGGTACATTAGGGGTTAGGATTGGAAAGAGTGTAACGATGATATTGTTATTCTCTCCTACAGAGGGAAGGCTATTAAGAGGTAGGAAAGGAATACGATGAACTGGTGCTGCATGAAATTTTGGTCCCCTGTTATACTGAAGGTAGTTCTGGAAAGTAGCATATACCAATCGTTGAACCTGACCAATGTCTCTGAAGAAATTTTAGAGTTGAAGAAGAATTAATGGAACGGTAGAGCAGGGCGAGCAATCTTTTGTTGGTTATAGATTACTCGTAGTATTTTTTTATGTATAGATGGGAGTGTACTGGATGGATTAACAATGCAAAGCAAAGCAGAGCCAGGATTTTTGGGGAGGGGAGGTCTACCATGTTTAGACTTTTGTGCCATCAGTTTTTAGTAGCTGCATTCAGAGATGGTTCCAGCTACTGCAAAAATGGAATTTGGGGCACAGATGATGCCCTGAGGCCTCGAGGTGCTGTGGCTGGAGCTGTGATGTGGTTTTGTACACGTCATCTCCTTGTCAGATTCACCATTTTCTTTGAACGGAAGATGGATATACAATATTACGTCTAAGATGAATGTCACTACCGATGAAAGAGACTTTAAGCACATCAGCAATTCTTTGAATAAATCAACTTGTGTAGTGCAAATAAAATATTCAGTTAAAACTTAATTTTAGAAGGAACTAAAGACACGTGTCCCCTGACAGCCTGTAGATAAAATGTATTAAGCTCAGTGACAGGCCATCATTATATTACATAAATACAGAATGGTAAAGTGTGAAAGTATTTCAGAGGTCATCTAGATTGACCCCACTATTCAATGAAGGGTAGACTAAGGATTTCACACAGATTACTACTATCCAGCCTCTGTTTGAAGACCTCCAGTGAAGGGAAATGTACCCGTTCACAAGGTGACTTCTACTCTTCTCAGGAATTCTTCCTAATATCTAATTTGAATTACTTCCCTATGTTTTCAACCCATTCGTTCTGCTTCTGCCTGCTGGGTTAACAGAGAACAAGTCTACTCCACCCTGTATTATGACAAGTTTTACATGTCTGAAGACTGCTATCCTATCTTTTTCAGTCTTCTATTCAGCAGAATACTTAAACTCCGTTCATTGAACCGTTTCTCATGGGATTTTTTTTCCCAAACCCCACACCGACTTGGTGCATTTTTGTCTTCAGGGCCCAACACTGAGCACGGTCTTCTAAGATCTTTTAAAGATCCATGGGTCTTTATGCCAATTGATTACTGCAATTTTTAAGTCTAAAAAATCTAGAGGACACAAAATATTACATTGTTAGGTTACTGATTTGAACTGGGCACTTTGTCAATTATATAATGCTGTGGGGTGTTAACTTTGGTGACTCCTCATTTTGATTTCCAACTAATTAAAGCTTGTTCAAACTTCAAATATTGATTTTGAAAGCCCTTTGCTGCTTGAGTTGCAGCACCAGAAGAATTGTTTCTTTCTATCGGGACTTGTGCTCATTCTTGTTTGGTCTTCCTGAAGTCTGCTTCTGAAGTGTGGCATGGGGCCTGCTTAGGAGCGAAACTATTCAGGGCTAGCTTGTCACTGACAGAATTCCATCCCTAGAACTGTCCAGTGTTCAGCTCATCTTTTTCAGTGCCAAACAAATACTTATTGAATATTATTAGATTTCCATATTTCTGCCATGGGGCATTTTTAGTACTTTTGTTTCTATGGCATTTTTAAAGATTTCCTGAAAAGCATGACTAAAGCATTACTGTTTCGATTCACTGTTTTTAACTGGTATGGTTGCTCTGCTTTCTTGTTTTTCATTTGCATAATAAGGGTTTTATTTGCAAATTTTCAACTGTGGACTATAGAGGAATATATAAATATTGGAAATCAATTAATATAAAGACACATTTCAGAAATTTCTGGAGAACTATAAACTCAATAGAGAGGGCTGCTCATTATTCTGCCTGAGAATAATCCAAAAGCAAGTGACACAGGCACAACCCTAACCCGCTTCTTTGGTTACTCTGTAGAAACTGGTATTCAGAGCAATGCTGGCTTAACGCCCTTAGGACAGATAGTCCTGGATAGACCGATTTCCATGACAAATTAAGGAATTTGTTTCGTTACTATCTTTCTGGAAAGAAATCCTATCATTGGGAGAAGTTATTTCATTTTTCCCGTGCTGCCTATCCCACCGTTGAATGACTCTTCAGAAGGGAGGAGAGAAAGCAGAAGGCCTCTATATTCAATGGCTCTGCAACATGCATTTTTACATCTTTACAATGCTCTTTTACTCACTTTTTTCCATAAATTATGCAGATCAAGACATTGTATAATGTTATTTTCTAAGGAGCATCATCTATTCTTTGGATCCAAATAATTTGCAAAGATTTTAATAGTTAATGGTTGGCTATGAAGTATTAGGGCATAGTTTGAGGATTAGAAATTTAAGACACATTGGTCATATAAAATAGACTGCAGGATTTGAATGCTTTCCATAATCATCTAGTTTGTCTAGTAGCAAATTACTTGACATATTTGTAGTTAATTTTTTGTTGGCTTAATTGTTCTTTAATCATTTAACATTTCAAATAATTTTGTTTGATTTTTTAAAAAATCTTGTCCATTGATTTACCTTCAGGTTTTTTTTAATTGCCAATTTTGAGATCTAGCAACAAATTTCTTTTCAAAATCTTTGCAAAGTTACACTTGGATATTAGCAATTTCTGTATTAATAATCAGTAAGCAAGATGAAAAATATTATTGCAGGTAGAAAATGCATACCTTACACAAGCGGTCGTTTAAGTTTATTTTGTAGTTCTCTCTGTTAAATGCCAACTTTCATCAGTCCCAACTAACATAATTGTGGAGCATGAATGCTGGGACTTCTTGTTCCAAAGTCTCCGGAGGGTCACAGAGTCTCGATTTCTGATTTACAATTCTTAAAAGTTAATGTGGCCACCCAAAAAAATCACAGGAGAGCAGAGCAAGTGGTTTACATATCTGAAGGAATTCCACTATCGAGTGGCAGCAATGTTTGATATATTTTGTACTTAAGTCTTCAGATACTAATTTCAGCTAAAACCATTGAATTTTTATTCTTGTGCATCCTTATGTTAAAATATTATAAATATTTTAAAAATTTTAAAAATGAAGGTCATGTAATTTCCTCTTCCTGTGAAACATGTTTATTCCCATTCTAGTGATGACTTTTTGGTGCCGTATTCCTTCAAAAGTAATATTTGAAAATCATGACTTTTTGTCAATCGTGACAACAAAAACATGTACATAATTATAATAGTCTTAACTGTTAAGCTTTAGGTATATAGGAAGTCCATGTTTAGCAACTGTCTCAAACAATAATCACTTGCAGTTACAACAGTGATGAAAAAGTAACTTTGTGACCAATTCTCATATTTATGACCTTCCCAGGTCTGTAAAGCAAAAACAAGCGGAACCAAGATTGTAAGCACCGTTTCACTTAACAACTGCTTTGCTTAATAACGGAGTTGCTGGTCCCAGTTGGGTCACTAAAAACGGACTACCTCTACTATTAATTCAAGCAAGCTGCACTTTGGGCTTGGAAAATTATATACTATTCCTTTCGGTTTATACCTGCATTAAGTGAATGCAGGATGCTAACATCATTAATTTTGCTTTCGTTCCAGATGGGAATGGCCAGTAACCCAGGTCCCTTTGGGCAGCCATTTAGTCAACCTGGAGGGCAGCAAATGGGAGCAACAGGAGTCAACCCACCGCTACCAAATAAACAAGGCATAGCAAATAACCTGTCTCCCTTTTCTTCGGATATCAAGAGTGTTTCAGTTACCAGTGTGCCAAATATGGTGAGTTGCTTGTAGCTTATTTGGAGGTTCACTATAGCACTTAGGGTTGTTGTTGTTGTTGTTGTTGTTGTTGTTTTTGTCACTACTACTAGGGCAAGATGGTAAAAAAGCCAAAAATATCATAGTATTCCGTGAGAATAACAGCAAGAGATATGCAGAAAACTGCATTCTAAATAACTTGGGACTGAAGTAAGTGGTAAGATTTTCTGACAAGCTCTGGGTTATGAAGTTAACTGTTGGGAACTCTGGAATGAACCTTCTTGTGCCTTTACATTTTAGTAGATTTTTAGGAGCTGTTTCAAATAGCTGGGATACATTTATTAGCAACCTTGGTGAAGTTGAGTGAGCTAATAAGGAATTTTTTCCTAGGGGAAATTTATTTGGTTATGTTTGTCAAGTTGTTTGCAGTGCAAATTTCTCAAAGTGTGCAGAGAGGAAAAAAATCAGCAAACACCGGAGAAACTTTTAGATGGAGGTAGATTGCTTTAGAATGTATGTCATTCTCATGTAACCGTGAAGTATGGACCCCTGCAGCTGCACTGAGTTGAACTGGTTTCCATTCAGTATGTGAAGGCTCGTGTAATGTTCGTGTAATTCAATTACTTGTATTTTTAATGACTTTTCATTAGGGAATAATAAGATTTGTGGCTTGTAAAATATTTTGACTATGGCACTATTTTTTTTTAGTCCTGGGTCTTTTATTCCTAAACAATGTACTGTGTGTATTGTTATGTAAACTGCAAAATTATGCTAAAGTTTAGCATTAAAAATAAAATGGCCTGTGGACTCTTAAGAGGTAGTTTATCACTCCAAAGAGATTTAAAATGGTAGTCAGACTGACATATTTATTAAGCCTGTATGTTGTCCTGCACGTATAAAGCTTAATGTAATGCATTTTTTGTTTTTAGTCTCAGATGCAAACCCAGGTACAGCAAGTGGGAATTGTATCTACGCAGGCTATGGCAACAGGGCCAACAGCGGACCCTGAGAAACGCAAACTGATTCAGCAACAGTTGGTTCTGCTACTTCATGCTCATAAGTGTCAGAGGCGAGAACAAGCCAATGGAGAAGTGCGGACATGTGCTCTTCCCCACTGCCGAACTATGAAAAATGTCCTAAATCACATGACACATTGTCAAGCTGGAAAGGCCTGTCAAGGTAAGAGCCCAGCCTGCGGTGTGTTGCTCCCTACCTTTGGTACAACACAGTCCCTTCGTAAGGTTTCATACAATAACTACTAGGAGATGGAAATCGACCAAAAGTGCAATCCGGTGATCTAAGAGGTTGAAATGCAACACCTATGATCCTCAGCCAGCACAGCCATTGGTATTTGAGCATATCTGGAGACTGATAAAAGCCATTGGTTCTCATCTTAACGGTGTTGTATAGTCCCTTGAAATCAAAATGACTGGGTTATTTCTTTTTCCTTGCTTTGATAAGCTAGAATCCTCTGGAAAGAAATGTGTTTTCATACGTTTGCAGCTTTCACCTTCATTGGATTTGCATTGATTTTCACTAGTTGAAAGTACAGGGATTTGTTGTTTTGTGTGGGACTGCAAAAAGCTGCTTCCAATCCATTTTCATTGGGCTGCTTTTGATTAACTAGTGTTCTCTTATTAAAAGTTTTGAAGTTTGCTCTAATGTTCTGCTGGCATTTCTGCTTCCTCTGTACGTTTGGAACTTAAAGGAAAATAGGTTCGACTGTTGAGGCTAATCTTTTGTTTTTCCTTCTAATTTCAAAACAGGTCAAAGCCAATAGGCAACCTCAAAAGTTTGCATTTCTTGTAAATTACAGTAACTCATTTGAGCAGTGAGGGCTATGCAGCATAGGTCTTTTTTAGAAAAATATTTATTATTTTTATTTATTTATTATTCAAATTTCTATACTGCCCTTCTCCTTTCGGACTCAATATGTCTTTATGGTATTTCTATATAGTCATTTTAGTTACTGGTCCTTTGTTTAATAGGTGATACCCTCAGTATATGATCAGCACAGAGAATTCTCTGTAGCAAATAGTAGGAATTAGTGGATACCCCATAGATCCAAGGTTTGCAAATGTTACTGTGTGATTTAACAAACTTGGAATTAAGGTTATTCAGGACTACAGAGCAAGTGAGTGGCTGTGGCTCCCGGCATCCTGATATAGTCAGTTGACTCCATCACTGACTATTGGGGGCGAGTCTTTAGCCCCCACTGAAAGGGCTCGCAATCTGGGAGTCCTCCTGGATAGGCAGCTGTCTTTGGAGGAACATCTGACGGCTGTTACTGGGGGACCTTCTGTCAGGTTCGCCTGATTCGCCAGTTGCGGCCCTTTCTCAATTGGGATTCCTTGTGCACAGTCACTCACGCCCTCGTCACCTCTCGCCTTGACTACTGCAATGCTCTGTACATGGGGCTCCCCTTGAAGAGCACCCGGAGGCTCCAACTGGTCCAGAATGCAGCAGTGCGGGTAATGATGGGAGCAACATGGCGCTCCCATGTAACACCGCTCCTGCGCGAGCTGCACTGGCTCCCGGTAGTCTTCCGGGTGCGCTTCAAGGTGTTGGTTATCACCTTTAAAGCGCTCCATGGCATAGGGCCTAGCTATCTGCGAGACCGCCTGCTGCTACCGACGACCTCCCATCGACCCGTGCGCTCCCACAGAGAGGGCCTCCTCAGGGTGCCATCAGCCAAACAATGTAGGCTGGTGACCCCCAGGGGGAGGGCCTTCTCTGTGGGGGCTCCTACCCTCTGGAATCAGTTGCCCCCTGAGATAAGGAGAATCCATGACCTCAATGCCTTCCGTCGTTCCCTTAAAACCCATCTTTTCCAGCAAGCCGGGTTGGCTTAAGAAGAAATTTTTAAATTCTTTTAATCAGTCTGTGATTTCTTAACTTTCGGGCCAAAATTTATATATATTTTTAACTGTTTTTTAATATTTGTATTCTATGTTTTTATCTTGGCTGTACACCGCCCTGAGTCCTCAGGGAGAAGGGCGGTATATAAATTGGAAATTAAATTAAATTAAATAAATTAAGTGTCAAACTCGCGGGCCGCAGGATACGTCACATGCTGGCCCCGCCCAGTTTAGCAAAGGGGGGGGAGTCCCGATACGTCACGAGACAACACGAGTTTGACACCCTTGCTATAGAGGTTTAGTTTATGGTTTCTCTTCCGTAGTGGCACATTGTGCATCATCACGTCAGATCATATCTCACTGGAAGAATTGTACGCGGCATGACTGCCCAGTATGTCTCCCATTGAAAAATGCTAGTGACAAGAGAAGCCAGCAACGTAAGTTGAAGAATTTTTCTATTGGAGTAAAGAGAAATGCAGAAGAAATGCATTGTCTCCATTTCCTGCTTTACTTTGAAAATTGTTCCTTTAAAATGATATTATCGACTTAAGACTATATAAAGCCACAGTGTTATTAAGATGTTTAATCTTAAATAGTTTGATTGCTTACCTGCATTTGGCTAAAAAGCCTCCCAGGGTAAATGTAGAGCAGGATTGTCAAACCGGCAGCCTGCAGGCCGGATGCATCACGCGCAGGCCACACCCACCCAGCTCCGCAAAGGGAAAAACCGTCGTGATATGTCATGTGATGGCAACGTGGCGTGGCAAGTTTGACACCCGTAATGTAGAGGAATAGAGATAACTTTGAAGAAAATACCTGACAGCTATTACAAAGACACCTGCTTAGTCCTGAAAGAGAGGAAGAAACCTAAGATTGGCCCACCTGAAGTCCTTTGAATATAAGAGAAAGGAAAAGAGAAATCTTGTCAGGTTTTCAACATTCTGTTACTGTAGTCTATATCAATAAAGTAAAATTCCATTATTTTTTGTGACTCTGTTCCCTGAATCTGACTTCACGGTAGATTCCAAGTTAAGAAAACTACGAGAGCCTTACTGTTGGATATAAAAAGTAATGGTCTGAAAATATTTTTTTTAAATGTATTCAGATTTCAAAACTTTCTTTAAAATCATTCATTAAACCACCAAACCTATCACTGCCCAGAATCACTTTGTGAGAAAGATGAATGGTTTCTAAATTTGATATATAAATACATAAAAATAAAAAAAATCAAATATATAATTATGACTATAATTATATTCTGTTATGTATGCTAATATGGAGATCAGTTAAATTAATAGATCTGGTAACCAATCTTTCTGAAGAGTCAATTACTACAGAATCTGAAGTGATAGAACAGATCTGGGCAGAGCACGGTAGAGAAGTAAAACAAAGAATCCCAAGTCCTAAGGATTTGAGGGATAAATTGCTGGTTCTGAAGTATACTTTGTAGGATTGAATTCTAATCAGGACTACCGGCATTAATTATTTGGAAATAGTTGAGTGAAAATTGAGTAAGATAGGAAATGGTGCACTACACAGCAAAGAAACAGAGTGTAGTCAGCTAAATGAATTATCATTATGAGAATAGCTGCTGCTTTGGACATCTCAGGTTTTAGTCAATATAATGTGTATGTCTGTATATATGTATATATATCACAATTGTTTTTTTCTTAAGGACTGACTGTTCTCTAATTCAATTTTTGAATAGATTTCTCAAGGTGCTATTGGAATTCTCCCATTTCAATAGAATTATAATTAGAGCTATTCTAAAGAGGGGTAAAGTTATTTTGATCTTGAGGTGAAACAATGCCTACAATGATTCTTTTGTATGCACTTGTAGATCAACAGAAGGGAGTGTTGTTCATTAAGAAATGTATGTACTTCTGAGTATTTGCAACTAACCCTAACGTAAATTTGCTGATAGGTTGAATGGTCTTTTTAAAAATGCTGGAGCTACTTTGGAAGTGAACTCAGCACAAACTAAACCTTGAGAGTATATGTGTGGTAGAAACTTCAAAAGCTCCCCCCTTGTAGAACTGGGGAAACTCAGGTTTGGATCTCCATCCAGCCCCAAAATTTATATTTAGTCATTCATGGCTCTCTTAGTTTCACGTATCTCATTAGAGAACATAGATTGAAAAATGTGTTCGAGTTATGAGCTATCCCAAAGGTTCTTCTTGGATGCGAAGTGAAATGTCTTCAAAGAAGAACCAGAAAGTTCAGTTGCCTCTTGAAAAAGCACCTTTGGGACAACCATGACCTGGATGACTGAGAATCTCCATAGAGTTATGAGCTAGTTGTTTCAATTTTTTATCATTAGTACATTAGCTTGTGGTATATGTATTGCATAATTCAGTATTTTTCCCCTCTCCCTAGCTCTCCTTGGGTCACCAGCTGGTGGAATCCAGAATTCTGTGGCATCTGGAACAGGACAGCCCATAACTCCTTCCCTAAATAATCCTAACCCTATTGACCCCAGTTCCATGCAACGAGCTTATGCTGCTCTTGGCTTACCTTACGGCAATCAACCACAGGCACCGTTGCAACCACAAGTACCAGGCCAGCAACCTACACCACCTCAAACCCACCAACAAATGAGGACTATCAATGCACTGGGTAAGCAAGGAAGCTACTTCTAGCAGCAAAAGAGAAAGAGAGTTTTGTTTTCAGTTGATGTGGTCAGGAAAATGGAAAATAATAGAAAGCAAAGACTCATTGATATGTGCAAGGATAGCCTTGGCTGGAAACTGGGATACATCATTTTCCTTTAATCAGAATGAGTTTTTCTCCACACTTAGGAGTACTTAGAATCTTGAGATAGGTAAAAAATGGAGTTGTTTGGTTCATAAGAGCTCTCCCTGTACTGTACATTCAGTTTGTGTGATTCAGAGAAGAAATGGAATCAGTTCTCTGGTAGGAGGGCGGTAAACATTATTGGCACACAAAGGGTAGATGGTTGAGGATGGAGGGCAAGTTAGCACCTTGGTGGAAAATATGTTAATTTTCACTGATTGCATTGCATGTAATAAAAGTTGCTTATAACTTTTATTTCATTTGCATCCCACTTTTAATCATATATTTAAATGTATTTTACTTTGTTATTTGAGAAATGTTCCATGACTAACATAGTACAATCTTCTTCCAAAGGAACTAATCAAATGAATCTGGCTACAGGAGGAATAACTGATCAACAGACTAGCATGATCTCAGAAACGTCTCTCTCGACTCCACTTGGGACAGCAAAGTAAGAAAGGCTTCTTGTTGAGCATTTACAGTTGACCGTTACTTCTATTTTTAAAAATTACAAGATTTTGGTAACGTTACTTTCCATGGACATTTCTCATCTGCCTGGTAGGGAGGGCTCAGTGATAAAATTACAATAAAATTTCATTGCTTGTGCTTGCTGTAGTAATCAGTTGTTTGATAATGTCTTAACTTTGATCATCAGTAAGGATATTTAAATACAGAAATAAATTTCAGTACAATAAAGATCTACAAAAGGTTCCCTAACTGCCTTTTCTTTAGCCCCTTAATGAGTGATGGCACAAATTCTGGCAGTGTTGGAAATCTCAGTGGCTCTATGCCAACAGCTGCACCACCTTCAAGTACTGGGGTAAGGAAGACCTGGCATGAGCATGTTACCCAGGATCTGCGCAATCACTTAGTACACAAACTGTAAGTATTAACCAGTTTGGGGAAGGCATAGCTCACTATAGGATAAGACTAGTCTGTTAATTATGTTATCTTATAGTGCCATTCCTTACATTTGGGACCTGGGAAACAATATGAGAAACTGGCTAGTTTCAGTAAACATTGATTTCTTCTTCAATGTATGAGAAAGGCTATTTCACACATTTATTCTACTTCCCAATTTCATCTTTTGTCTCAGTGCCACCTTTGGGTTTCAGTTGCTGCATATCATTCTGAAGGAAGAGTAATTCTCATTGAATTTCTTTAGAGCTGGAATCTTAAGTGTATTTCCACTATACACTGTTTTCGTGCAGTGTTTCTAAAGGGAAATAAATCTTTTCTTTTTTTCAGCGTACAAGCCATTTTTCCAACTCCAGATCCAGCAGCTTTGAAAGATCGGCGGATGGAAAATTTGGTGGCTTATGCTAGGAAAGTTGAAGGCGATATGTATGAATCGGCTAACAGTAGGGTATGTTACTGATCTGAAAAAAAGATTTGGTTGAATATGTCAAGTGCTGTATAATGCCACAATTTTGAAAAATTCTGTGTTCAGGTACATTTCTCCATGAGCTTCCACTGCAGGGCTCTTCTATGTGGTATAATGATTTAAAAGATTGCCAGAGTTAGGTAACAACTTCAATCTTCAGTGCTTAGAAAGAGTGCTTGGAAAGTTTCTTTCTCACAGGAAAGTTTTCTAGTTTAAGTCTAGCATCTGAATCTATAGGAACATCTTCTTCTAAAGTGAAGAAGTCTGGAATGTCACAGTATTTTTATGTTACTGTAGGAATCTAAAGCTACATACAATTTCTGATAGCCCTTGAACAGGAGACTGCCAGGAAATCCTAGAATAGGAGAAGTTGAAAAGGGTCGTGGCAGTACTGTTGCCAGGAAAAGGAGCCAGGCTCGATTCTTTGTCTTACATACCTGCGTGAGAAGATGAGATCTGGCCAGCATGTTTATCGGTGCTTTTCATGATCTACGTTGTCAAAAGCATTGCATCACAGACATGTAAAGCCCTTAGGGCTGGTGAGACTGTACCTGAAGTACTATGTATATACTTCTGGGCGCAACATTTCCAGAAGGGCTTTGACTGGTTAAATCAACTGTATTGCATCAGCTTGCTCAAGCTGTCCAGATGTTAGATTTAAATTCCTATCATCCTCCATTTTAGGTCATAGGTGATCATATCAAGCATCATCTGGAGGTTGATACATTGCCTGTCTTTCATCTAGAGACACTGTTGTGCCAAATTTCAAGAAGTATTTTTTCAGCTTAGGTACTCAGCTTCATGAGATGGCTGCTTCAAATGGTCACTATTCATGTACGAAAATGGATTCAAATTATAACTTCAATCTGTGCTCACCTGATCCTAAAATTCTCTTTTTTCAGGATGAATATTACCATTTATTAGCAGAGAAAATATATAAGATACAAAAAGAGCTAGAAGAAAAACGGAGGTCTCGTTTGCATAAGCAAGGGATCTTGGGTAATCAGCCAGCCTTACAAGCCCCTGGGTCTCAACCTCCTGGCATTCCACCGGTGGCAGCAACTGTGGGCCAAGCGCAGCCTGTGAGACCTCCCAGTAAGTGATTCACTAAAAATACAGAGCAGGAAAGACCTTGCTACTTCTCCTTTTTATCTTTTTGCATTCAAAAATCCCATCTTAACAAGTTTTTAAAAATGAAAATTTCTAAAACCACAGGGAAGCAGGATCAAATTTGAATTTGCCTATAGATCTATAACCATTTTCTGAAATTTTGAAGAGGTGACATTTGCTGGACCTCCTCCCTTGGAAAGGAAGTCCTGATGTTGTGCCTCCCTAGCATCCCCGAATGAATTTTCTTAAGCAGACAATATGATCCTTTCCCAGCATAAAGATGAAGATGAGCCAGAGCATCCTTCTCAGCCCTTCCTTCCCAAATAGATTGCTTGACTTTGTTATGCATCGCTCTGTTGCTGCCTTCAGGTATCAATGTAGGGAGCGCATGACCTCATCTGAGGTGGAGGCTGGAGAAGTAGTGCGAGAAGCAAGGTTTACCACCATGGCACCTCCCACAGTGTAACAGATGTAGCGTTTGGAGTATACAGGTTTGGTTTCATGGTGAAGGTGCTAGCCTAGAACCCAGGAGAGGGTGAGTTTTAGTCCTGCCTTTGGCATGAAAGCCGGCTGGGTGACTTTGGGCCGGTCTTTCTCAGCCCAGGCCACCTCTCACGGTGGTTGTGGTGGGGTAAGTAGGAGGAAGAAGGAAAGTTATGCTTGCTACCGTGAATTACTTATAAAGTAATAAGGGCAGGATTGGGGCCGCAGTGGCTCACGTAAGACGCTGGGCCTGTGCACCACTGAGGTCGGCAGCTCGGCGGATAGATTCCTGTGAGCAAATAAACTGCGGAAGGGACAAGAAAGGAGCCTCTCACGATTGCCTACTGCCATTCAGGCGTCCCGTAGGTAAAAATAACACCACCTGAAAAAATTCCTTTCACAGAGGCAGCCAACCACCTTGGTGATCCCTGGCTAACACGTGTCATACAGGATTTTTAAAAATCTAGTAAATAAACAAACACTATTACCCTTGGGAATCTCTCCAGTTGGTAAAACTGCTATTTATTCCTTATGTACTTGTGTGGGAGACTGTTAGGAGAATCCATCTTTTAAGATGATGGTACCATCTGCAATTTTTAATGTTCTGATTTTATGAATAATTAATCATTTTTAAAACATGTTGCCTCAAATAATTCTAACGTAACTTAGAATTCAATCAGAGTTTAACGTTCATTTATTCTTTTCCAGATGGGCCTATATCCATGCCAAGTGTGCCTCTGGGCCGTATGCAAGCCTCTCAAGGTATTTAACATTCATTGCTTCCTCTTTTACTCAGCATCTCTGCTCTGGCTTTTGCTTTCAGCTAGGATACCCTACCTAGCCTCTCCAGTTATGCCACCTGTTCCAATAACATTCTATCCCAAGTCAGTTTGCTTGATAATCTCCCAGTAAGTTCTTGATTTTCTAGACCTCCAAATTTTACTTGGGAGTTCACTGTCTGTTGCTTCTGAAGCAATTTATGTTGTTTGTTAAAAAGCATAATTATGTTTTTTCATCATTTGAATCAGTTTATGCCATTCACATGATCACACAAATGACATAAATTATGTCCATTTGTTAAATTCAGACTTAACAGACATTCCTTTCTCCCAAATGGTGTATTAAATTGAGATATACTGAAATCAATTGTCCTTGCAGAAATTTCAAAATTGCTGATGATGAAAAGGTATCATCTATGTTCTGTGAAGTCTGATGAAAAGCAAATGGAAACTTTCTAATGATACTTTAGGAAGAGCAGCATTATGGGATCAACAAATATGATAAAACTGCAAAAATCAGCTTTAATCTTATGGGCCTCTGCAAGGAAACAGAATTAATAGTTTTTTTAAAAAAGGGAAATAGGTATGCATTTGGCCACGCGTTGTTGTGTGAATCTTCAGGGCGACACTTAACCTGAATCTTCATCAAAGCAAAGCTTCTTCTGGAATTTTTGCACTGTCTTTCAAACGGATGCTGTTCCCTCAGCAAGCTCTTACACAAACCGGCACCTTGTGGCACGATCTCCAGAGTTTAACAACTCTGCAGAAACACTGTACTTTCCATCACAAGGGTCTAAAGTAAAGGCACAGGCGGAATAAAGGAAGGCCCAAAGCAGTCTGTCATGCATGAAAAATATGAAAACAGATCCTTGATTTTTTTTAAAAAACTGTATTTTTCGGAGTATAAGATGCACCGGAGTATAAAACGCACCTACCTTTTTTGGTGAGGAAAAGAAGAAAAAGAAATCTGCCTCTGCCTCATTAAAGCAAACAGCCTGCTTTATTTTCGCTTTCGCTTTCAGCATAGTTTGATTAGCACAAGGAAAAAAAAAAAATCTGCTCCAGCAATTTACCTCTTTGCAGCAAGCAGTAGAGCCCTGCCCAAAACAGCTGGGAGCAAATCAGTTGAGAGTCGGGAGGCCAATCCAATTAACTTGTGCTAATTAGGCTGTGCTGAAGCTGAAAAGAGCTGTTTTTTCTTACTGTTTGCTTGCAAGGAGGTAACTGCTGCGAGGCAGAGGCCAAAGGGTGGGGGCCAGTGTGTGGGCAGGGGCTACATTCGGTGTATAAGAGGCACTTAAATTTTCACCCCCTTTTAGGGGAGAAAAAGGTGTGTCTTATACTCCAAAAAATACGGTAGCTGTGGGTCACTACCACTTAGAACTGAATTAGAGATTTGTCAGAATCAGCAGTATTGCAGGCAAAATAGTTTTATTAAACTTGATCTCTCCCTGCATTAAGTAAAAACTCTCCTTTCATAGGTGGAGTTACATAGAAGTCATGTTAAAAATAGGAAGAAAGGGGATGTACTTTGAAACACTTGTGACATGCCTCTTCTTCTGCCGGTTCCCCAGGAAAGGAAAATTGCAATTATAATAAAATAATTCAAGCTCAATGAATTATTTTATTATAAAAAAATAATCACTGAAAATAATTCAGCCTCACTCACGCAAGGCAACGGTTACTTTCAAAGGCATTGCAAAAGTCTTCTTTTCTGAACCTCCTGGCACCATCTAGCAGTCCAGCTGAAGAATTGCAATTGAACAGTCCATTAGCTCCGCAGCTAAAGGACTTTTGCCCAATGTCACTTCAGTTGTGCCCATTGTGGCTTTACCTAAAGAAAGGGAATATCTGTTCTGTATCATCCCACCACTAGTCTTCTGTGAGGGCAACCGGAATGGTTTCATTCCCCTATCTAGGCCAGAAGCCTGACTGCTAAAGATCCAGTTGAATCCCACTTATGATAATTGGATTCCATTGGGCTCCCACCAGTGTTCTCTCAAAAGTGTTCTTTGTTGTTTCTTCCTGGTTGTTTACCTGGTTTTCCTGCCTGTTTGAGGTCTGAGCGGGGCTCGGACATTGTGTGTCTAATGAGCTGTTTTGGGGGTACATTTTGCAGGAGTGAATCAGTTTAACTCCATGTCCATAGGGAATGCCCAAATGCCCCCAGCATCAGTCGGGCCTCGTGCGGCTTCTCCACTGAATCACCCTGTTCAGATGAACTCCATGGCCTCTGTTTCGACGGTTCGTATTATATTATTTTTCTTTCATTGTTCAGTTTTTAGAATACTTTCAGAAAGTCAATTCAGCTATTGGTTGCTTTGCATCCTTTCCATTATTGCCGCATTGGAATTTTCAGTTATTGCATTTTATTGCAATATTTACTGATTTTCTGATCTCACCCAACTCTCTCTATTACACAAGAGAACCTGGGAAATATTCAGTGTAAGCCATTTAAAAGAGCATTGTGTTTGGTTCAGTGTTTCACTACAAAGCCATTCTTCCTGTTGTAGTTATTATCTGTGCCTTCTGAAACCTGTGATCCAGAATCATAATACAAGTAGATTGTTTTGTTTACTAGATGGCTTTGTCTCCTTCCCGAATGCCTCAGTCTCAAAATGTGATGGGAGCTCATTCTGGCAGCCTCTTGGGTCAGCCCACCAGCCAAACCCAATTCCTGCCCCAGAATCAATTTTCTGCCTCTAGTGGAGTTTTGAATGTCAACAGTACAGCCCTAGGGAAGCCAGCAGCACAGGCTGGCGTAGTACAGGTAAGTTTTGCAGTAAACCAAAATTTGATATTTTTCTGGCAAATTCGTTTCAATAACTTTTGGGTACCTGTTTGCAAAATATGGAATCTTAACTAAATTCTAGTTGTGGGGAATGGATAGCACAGTGGCTGTTGTTTGCACAAGAAGAAAACATGATGTATTTGTGTGTCTCAGTATGCGCACAAGAATTAGATGAATTTTTATATATCCTGTTAAGTGTAGGTTTTTCTAACAGGGTCAACTTCCTGGCAGTGCTGTTCCTAATTCAGTTACCTTACTGGGATCACAAAACAATCAGCTCTCGTGTCCTCCAGTGAGCCAGTCACCCCTTCATCAAGCCGCACCTCCATTATCCACAGTGGCTGGAGTGCCATCTCTTCCACACCAAACCCCACCGGGACTTACTCCACCACAGTCAATTGTGCCTGCCCAGCCGTCCACCCCTGCCTCCTCATCAGGCCAAGGTCCCACTCCAGCTGCTGGCTCAGTTCCCAACGCCATGCAGATGCAAAGCACCCCTTCGGGGCAACTGGCAACACCAGCTCAGGTCACCCCCCAGCCTCAGACCCCCGTACATCCTCCATCTGTACCCACCCCACAACCCCTGCAGCCACTGCCACCGCCATTGTCAACTCAGGCGCCCAGTACTCCGGTAAGTGTTTCATCTTTTCCCTGTCTGGGCTTTCTGCTGCCTTTCAGTTGGAAGCTCTTAGAAACCAAACAGCAAGTGAAGCATCACTATCCAAACTTGTGATATTGGGCAAAAGCAAGCCATTTAATTTTTTTTTTAAAGTAGACTGTTTGTACCTCATCCCAAATGCCATCAAAAGGCTGACAGAATGTGACTCTTTACAGGCAACCTTTAATTGCTGCTTGCCATCTTTGATTGTTTGCCATAAAGAGCTTAATGGTGAAGCACTTTAATTGGTCACAACAGATGTTTTAGCATTGATTGGCAGATGGTTCCAGCTAGCACCTTTACATTTTGCATCATCTACCATTTCTGAACTTTCCTTAAGAGCTCTAAATTGGAAGTTTACAAGATTCAGATCTTTCTGCATGTGTTGTTTTTCAAGGGCTTTGTTGTAGCTTTCTTTTGGCACACCAAAACAATTGCTCTTCTGCAAGTGCTTCACGTGTACAGTGCACAGAGCAATCCCTTCTTAAACTCTGCCACAATCCTTCAAACATATTATTAGGTAGCTTACAGTAAACAGGTTGGAAAGCAGATGGCTCTCTGACACGTTAACTTCCTATTGAGGATTCTAAGATGGGTAGGTAAAGCAGATTCACCATATAGAGATATTTATGGACAGCCATCTCAGTTTAATGTTGCAGATTTAGTGCCATTCTGTAAAGCCAGGTTTTCATATCTTCCTTCCTTCCTTCCTTCCTTCCTTCCTTCCTTCCTTCCTTCCTTCCTTCCTTTCATCCCTCCCTCTCTTTCCAGCTATCCCAAGCAGCAGCAAGTACAGACAATAGGATACCTACACCAGCTTCTATTGCCAGTGCTGATGTCAGTGCCCAGCAACTTGGTCAGGAAACACAAATGCAAGAAAATAAAGCAGAAGTCACAATGGAAAAAGCTGATTCAGAATATGTTGAGGCTCAGCTGGAGCCAAAACCAGAGGTAATTGAGAACCAAGTCATTATCAATAGATTAATAAAAGGCATGATCTACTCTTGCTTACTTGAAAAAAATGGACAATCTAGAAGGTTGCACTGGAGAGAAATATCCTACTTCCCCTTTGCTTTTTAGTTGGAGGAGGACATATCGGGACCTGCAGGAACCAAAGAAGAAACTAATGGGGTAGATTGCAAGCAAGAGTCAATGGAGATAGAAGGAAAAAAATCAGAGCTAAAAGAGGAGGAAGATGTGAACAGCAATGGCACCATATCGCAGTCTACATCACCATCTCAGTCACGGAAAAAAAGTAAGTCTGCATCTCTGTAACTCTGGGATATCTTCTGAGCCTGGACAGTAAAACAGTCAAGCCTCTTGTGCAGTCAGGCCTAAGCCTTCCTTGCATTAGATCAGCCATCCAGGTACCATGGAGAAGAGAAGCAGGGCTAATTGATAGCTAATCTTTGTGGCTTGTCCTTAATCTCTGGGGGGAAAGGTATATGGGTAGGATCATATTTTTTTAGCTTTAGTTATCATTTACTGATCCTTTCTTCAACAATATTTATTTTATCTTTCTTAAAGCTACCTGAGCAAGGGGTTAGGAATTATTGCATTTTTTTGTAATTAAATTTCTTCAATGAAATTTATGAAGACTAAAAAATTTCTTGAGAAATATAGAAATAACTCGTGGTTGATTGCATAAATTCTTAGGTAAAATGCCTTGAATTATGGAAATTTGGAGCAGTATAGAAGTGTTGGGAGGGATGAAGGGATGGATGGATAATAAGAAGGTTTTTATTTAACAGTCTTTAAACCTGAAGAATTGCGCCAGGCCCTCATGCCTACCCTGGAAGCTTTGTATCGTCAGGATCCAGAATCGTTACCTTTCAGACAGCCTGTGGATCCTCAACTTCTAGGTATTCCGGTGAGTGAGTAAACAGACGGAAATTTGCTGATTTCTTCTGGCTATGTATATTTCTTTTCTTTTTTTTAGACAAGTTTTATTAAATTTTTCTTTTACATACATATTTTATGAACAGAGTATTGACTGGGTCACATCTTTTACAACTTATAACATAATTATATATTGATTTTTATAATCTAATCCAATCTTCTTTTTTATTTTTTCCAGATACAATTTACATATTTCATTTTCTGCCATAATATTCTTTTTTCTCTATTTTTTTATTTTATCTTAACCTCTTCTTAATTCTTTCTTTCTTTTTCTTTATCTTTTATTAGATTTATATACCGCCCTACTCCCGAAGGACTCAGGGCGGTGAACAGGCACAAAAATAAAATATATAAATACAAAAATTTAAAAGCAAAAATAAAACCAGAATAAACAATTTAGCCCGAGACAAATTTAAAACATCCCAATAATTTAAAAACAGATTTAAAATTTTCAATTTAAAAGAAAAGGGGGGAAAAGGTTAGGCCAGGCCAGCTTGCTGGAATGGGAAGGTCTTAAGAGCGCGGCGGAAAGTGCGCAGATCCGGGATCCTCAGTATCTCCGGGGGGAGCTCGTTCCAGATAGTGGGTGCCCCCACAGAGAAAGCCCTCCCTCTGTGGGCCGCCAGTCGACACTGTTTGGCCGACGGCACCTGGAGGAGCCCGTCTCTATGAGAGCGTACCGGGCGGTGGGAGGCTATTTGTGGTAGTAGGCGGTCCCGTAAGCAGCCAGGTCCTAAGCCATGGAGCGCTCTAAAGGTGGTAACCAAAACCTTGAAGCACACCCGGAAGACCACCGGGAGCAAGTGCAGCTCGCGCAGGAGAGGTGTTACATGGGAGCGCCATGTCACTCCCATAATCACCCACGCGGCCGCACTCTGTGCCAGTTGGAGCCTCCGGGTGCTCATCAAGGGGAGCCCCATGTAGAGAGCGTTACAATAGTCCAGACGGGAGGTGACGAGGGCATGAGTGACTGTGTGTAAGGAGTCCCGATCCAGAAAGGGACGCAACTGGCGAATCAGGCGAACCTGATGAAAAACCCTCCCGGTCACGGCTGTCAAATGCTCTTCTAAAGACAGCCGTGAATCCAGGAGGACGCCCAAGTTGTGAGCCCTCTCCGTGGGGGCCAGCGATTCACCCCCAATAGTCAGCGATGGCGTCAACTGACTATATCGGGACATCGGAAACCACAGCCACTCGGTCTTGGATGGTTTGAGCCTGAGCCTGTTTCTCCCCATCCAGATCCGCATGGCCTCCAGACACCGGGACATCACTTCAAGGGCATCCTTGGGGTGGTCCGGGGTGGAGAAGTACAGTTGGGTGTCATCAGCGTACTGGTGGTACTTCACCCTGAAACCACGGATGATTTCGCCCAGCGGCTTTACATAAATGTTGAACAAAAGGGGCGAGAGGATTGACCCTTGTGGCACCCCACATATGAGGGGCCTCGGGGTCGACCTCTGCCCCCCTGCCAACACAGACTGCCACCGGTCGGAGAGAAAGGAGGAGAACCACCGCAGCACAGTGCCCCCCACCCCTAACTCTTCCAACCGGTGCAGCATGATACCATGGTCGATGGTATCAAAAGCCGCTGAGAGGTCTAATAGGACCAGGACAGAGGAGCAACCCTTGTCCCGAGCCCTCCAGAGATCATCAACCAATGCGACCAATGCCGTTTCCGTGCTGTACCCAGGCCTGAAGCCCAACTGGAACAGATCCAGATACGTCGTTTCATCCAGGTGCTGGGGGAATTGTCGCGCAACCACACTCTCGACAACCTTCGCCACAAAGTGAAAGTTGGAGACCGGACGATAATTAGCCAACAGTGCCGGGTCCAGGGAAGGCTTCTTGAGGAGAGGCCTCATCACCGCCTTTTTCAAGGCGGCGGGGAAGTCACCCTCACCCAATGAAGCATTTCTAATCCCCTGGAGCCAGCCTCGCGTCACCTCCCAAGAAGCCAGCACTAACCAAGAGGGGCACGGGTCCAATAAACATGTGGTCGCGTTCAGTCCACCCAGAATCCTGTCCACGTCGTCAGGGGTCACAGGATCAAACTCATCCTAGATAACATTCTCAAGACCTGCCTCAGTCATCCCCGCTTACACTACCCAGTCGGAGTCCAGGCCTTCCCTAATCTGAGTGATTTTGTCATACAGATACTGAACAAAATCCTCGGCTCTACCCTCCAAGGGGTCCTCCCGCGCTTCCTGGTGGAGCAGGGAGCAGGTCACCCTAAACAGGGTGGCCGGGCGATTATCTGATGACACAATAAGAGCGGCAAAATATGTACGTTTTGCTGCTTTTATTGTCACTAGGTAATTCTTAATATGAGATCTTACCAGTGTCCAGTCGGATTCAGAAAGACTGGCCCTCCAACTATTCTCTAGGCGTCTTTTCCGGCACTTCATCTCCCTCACCTCCTCGGTAAACCAAGGAGCCAGGTGAGATCGGCGCCGGGTCAGAGGCCGTGAAGGCACGACCCGATCCAAAGCTCCAGCGGCCGCCCTATCCCAGGCGGCTACTAGGTCACTAGTCGAGGCATGTGCCAGAGCCTCAGGGAATGGCCCAAGCTCTATCTGGAACCTATCAAGTTCCATCAGGCGCCTGGGGCGGAACTATCTTACCGGCTCCGCCTCCCTGCAGCGGGGTGCAGCGGTTCGAAGGTCAAGGCGAAGGAGAGAGTGATCCGACCATGACAAGGGCTCGGTGACTATATCCCCTATCTCAAGATCTCTCAACCACTGTCCAGAGACAAAAACCAGGTCCAGCGTGTTTCCCCCCGTGTGGGTAGGGCCGTGAATTAGCTGGGTCAGGTCCATAGCTGTCATGGAAGCCATGAAGTCCCAAGCCACCTCCGACGTCTCACCCACGGACGGTAGGTTGAAATCCTCCGTGACCATAAGTCAGGGGGTATCAATCGCCACCGCAGCAATAACGTTTAGTGGCTCAGGCAGGGCTGCTGCCACGTGGCAGGGAGGCAGGTACGTGATCAGCAAACCCATCTGAACCCCATGACCCCACTTCACAAGGAGGGACTCACAGCCGGCCATTTGAGGAACAGTGGCCTCCCTCGGTCTCAGACCTCCTTTAATGATAATCGCTAGCCCCCCCGCCCCTGCCCTGTGACCTCGGCCGATGAAATGCGTGGAAATCTGGTGGGCACATTTCAACGAGGGGAACCCCCTCCCTTCTGGCCCAACCAGGTCTCCGTAATGCCTGCCAGGTCTGCTCCCCCCTCACGAAAAGATCACAAATAAGGGGGGCTTTCTTTACTACGGACCTGGCATTGCACAACGAAGGCCCGGGCCCTGAGGGTCTGTGCAACCTGGGGAACGGGTGGAGCCTTGGGGGCCGGAGCATGCCACTGCTCGTAAACAGCGAGTGCACACTCCCCTAACTCGGTATGGCCCCCTGCTCCCGCCATATCTACTCCTCCCACCCACAGTATTGATGTTCAAAGCACTATCTGGACAAACTCTGACTCCCCCCTCGACCCCGGGATCCCCACCCCCCACGTCGCGCTTCCTTGCCAGACCCAACCCTCCCCTTGGTGGGCTATCCCCTATACCCACAGCCCGCATTCCAATTAAACCCTCCCCTCCCTAAGCCCCTTAAAAGTTTAACTAAAAATTTAGATAAAAAGCCCCTCAACCCCCTAGTTTTCACATGCCACCTCTCTGGGTCCCAAAACCCGTCATTGAGGTAGGTCCTTGATAGTGAAGAGGGCCATATCTGCGAGAGGGGGAATCTAAAATCTAAAATTTTTCCCTACTGGTTCTGTGGGTGTGGGTGTGGCTTGGTGGGGGGGTTGTCCTGTGACTGAGTGGGTGTGGCTAACTCAATGTCACTCACAGCCACGCCCACTCAGTCACAAGACACCACCACCACCAAGCCACGCCTACAGAACCCAGTAGGAAAACTTTTTAAATTTCTATTCTGCCACCTGCTCGCCACCCGCTCTCCCTTTGCTTTGGGTTGCAGACAGGGGCCCAGGGACACGCCATTCCCCATGGTCCTGGAGCCGCCGCCCGCTTCTACTGGGTCAGGGAATGCACCATTCCCTGACTCCGACCTTGCCCCAGAGCCGCTGTCCGCTCCCTCTTTGCCTTGGGTCGGGAGCTTTGGCCCAGGGACGCACCATTCCCTGAGGCCCCGGAGCCGCTGCCTGTTCGCCACCTGCCTTAACCGGGTCAGGGAATGCACCATTCCCCGACACCAGCTTTGCCCCGGAGCCACCGCCCCCTCTCCCTTCGCCATGCGGCGTGTCCTTAAATTTCTCCCACGGGTGGCTGCCAGGGAAGGCAAGCCGAAAGTTACCGGAGCCACTCTCCTTCTTGAATGTGCCACCACCATCGCTGCCCTGTTCCACATGCTGGCTGCGCAAGCGCACACCCAACCTGACACTGATGAATGAATGAAATAAACGGTGTGCGCTTATAAAGGGTGAGCAGGCAGTGAGCGGGCAGCAGCTCTGGGGCAAGGCCAGAGTCAGGGAATGGTGCATTCCCTGACTCAGTTGAGGCAGTCGAGCAGGCTCCGGGGCTTCGGGGAATGGCACGTCCATGGGCCCCGACCCAAGCCGAATGGTGAGCGGGCGGCAAGTAGGCGGCGGCTCCAGGGCAGACCGGAGTCTCTGGGTGCGTCGCTTCTGCCTGTTGGGCCACTTCCTGAAGCTGGCAGCTCCTCAGCCAGCTGCTTTGGGATGTTTTAAAGTTTTGATTTTTTTAAAAGAAATTTCCTTTTTTACCTGTGAGTTGGCCAGTCACTCACCCGGTACCAATACTCTGTCCAAACACTGCTCCTGAACAAAATTTTATTCCAGTTGCCCCATCTTCAAAGTGGTTGTTTTTAATGGCCGCCGCCGCCGGATCAAAGAGCTGCCTCCGACCTTCCGAGGAACTTGCCTGTTCCTCTTGGTCGTCTGAGGCTGGGCTCATCAGAACCTGCTAATTTCCAGCCAGTCTCGCCGCGACGCTTCCAGTTTCCTCTGGCTATGCATATTTCTATCTGTTAAGAACAGATTCCTTTTTCAATGCTTTTTGTCTTTTCCCTTTGCCCTACACTTTTCTTTTTTCCTTTATTTTCCTATTAATTTCTATTGTATTTTTGTATTTTATATTAAGAAAATTTTGAATGTTGGTAGAGAGCTATGGTGAGTGTGTGGTAGTAGACATACTGCATGGTTTGTAAGAACTTGACCTCTAGAAGACCAAGAAAGCTGTCAAAGGGCTCTGCAGAGTACAGAGACTCTGGCATTATTTACTTTGCTTTGGGAATATTACCAGGTCTCTTTTCCTCTCAGTGAAAACCAGAACAGACCCATATCTTGATCTCTGTAAAAAAACCCAATAGATGTTCTGAGGTCTTGAAAATGGGGCAATTCCTGTGCAACAGGACTGCTCATTCTTTTGTGCTTTCTGAGACTGGTTGTTTGCATGCAGACATTTCATTACCTAACTAGATTTTAATATTGGGTAATGAAACTTCAGATAATGAAACGTCTTCAAGTATCTAATGTGTGATAGAAAAATGAGGAAGGGGAGGGGGTCCTTATTGAGATATCTCAATTGTCAGCTTTGGAAGCCATATTAACACCTACATATATCTACTCTAATAAATGGGAACTTTGAGAAAATGCCTGTCTCTGAGTTTTTAATTGGAGTTGGGTTCTTCTGGAACATTGACATCAATAAGGATCCTCTTTTTCCAAGCTCAGGAATTGGCATGGGAACTGAGAAAAGCCCCTCATCTCCTTAGTATCATTCCTGGGGGAATCAAGGGAAGAATCTTTCCAAACTCTGGAAGATAGATAATGGCATAGATTGACTAGTAAGCTCAGTTCCTTCTTTTTACAAACATAGACCACTATCTGGCCAGATCAGCCTAGAATTCAGACTGTTAAATTGCAGTTCTCCTAGGTCAGGTGTCTGCAACCTGCAGCTCCAGAGCCGCATGTGGCTCTTTCATCCCCCTGTTGTGGCTCCCTGTCTGCTGAACCCACCACTGGCTGGCCCCGCCCCTCGCCCTCCCCTTCCAGTCACTCCTCGCCTGGCCTAAGAAGGTAAGGGCAATTAACTAAGGTAACACCAGGAGCCACAAAACCTGGGTAAGCATGGCTGGGGGGCGGTTCATGTGATTGGGTCAGAGTTCGTGATGTCGAGTTGACCACGCCCACCCAGGTTGTGTGGCTCCCGGTGATTTCTTTTCTGTGGGAAATGGGTCCAAATGGCTCTTTGAGTGTTTAAGGTTGCAGACCCCTGTCCTAGGTTGAGATTAGATAGTTCACATGGCCTACCCATGTTTTCCCGAAAATAAGACCTTGTCTTATATTTTTTTGCCACCAAAAAGATACCACGTCTTATTTTTTGGGGGGGGGAGGGGAATATCATCCACTAACTCGCCTCACTTGCGCATGTCGCCCCCGGCCTCTTTTTCACTATCCGAGGCCTTCAGGAACTTCTTCGTCCAGCTAGGTGAGCAAGGCTTTCCTGAAGGCCCCTGCAGCTGATAACAGAGCTTCAGATTGATCCGGAGCTCTGTTATTGGCTATAGGGGCCTTCAGGAAAGCCTTGCTGGATGCAGCAAAAGAAATGGGCCGAGGTATGCGAGGCCTGGCTGCAACTATCCGAAGGTAAGTAGTAGGGCAGCTCCACAACCACCACCCTCCAATCCTAACTCTAGCTTAATTTTTACCTGTGCACTCTGGAGTGAGGGTTTTTTCTTAATTAGGGCTTATTTGGGGGATAGGGCTTATATTGGGCGCACGTGTAAAAATCAAGCTAGGACTTACTTTCTGAGTAGGTTGTATTTTCAGGGACAACAGTAGCAGTAGCTGGTTCCAGGAGTTCTACCAGCAGCTGCCCTCTGTTTCCAACTTCACCTGTTTTGTGCTGAAGAAAATGGTGCATCTCCAGTTCTACCACCATCAAAACAGGAAAAGAAGTTTGCATACAAGAGCAACATTTCTCTTTTTTTCCTCTTTTCTCTCCTGTAATGGAACCTTTCTCCTTCTAAGAACTGCCATACATTTTTGTCTAGTTGGTATGTCATATATCATTGAAAAGCTGGAAGTCATTCGTATAGGAACAGTTGTCTTCATATTCTGCCCATAAAATCTTGAAGTCATTTACAAGATTTTAGCTGCCAAGCTGACCTAATTGTCTATGGAGATTCACAGTCATCCAGGTCATGATTGTCCCAAAGGTGCTTTTTCAAAAGGCAGCTGGACTTTTTTGGTTCTTGCTTGAAGATGTTTTGCTTCTCATCCAAGAAGCTTCTTCAGTTCTTTGGCTGACCTAATGTATCTTTTTACTTTCTTTTTACATTCAAAGGATTATTTTGACATTGTGAAGAACCCCATGGACCTTTCTACAATTAAACGCAAGTTGGATACAGGGCAGTACCAAGAACCGTGGCAGTATGTGGATGATGTCTGGCTAATGTTCAATAATGCCTGGCTTTACAACCGCAAAACATCAAGAGTCTATAAATTTTGCACTAAGCTTGCAGAAGTCTTTGAACAAGAAATTGATCCTGTTATGCAGTCTTTAGGATACTGTTGTGGCCGCAAGGTGTGTTTGATTTCATGCTATCTATGAATATAAGTTTACAAAGAAAAGAAAAAGAAAATGCTTTTTTCTTGTTTTGCCCAGTGTTTTATATTGAACTAAGATTCTGAGCAGATGTAATATATTGTATAAATGATGGCATTTACAAACATTTTAAAATTACAACATCAGTTTAATAATAAGCTTCTTTTTCACAATATGAGCTGTTATATTTTCTTTAGCTACTTTTGATGTTCCCATCATTTCTGGACTATATGAGCTCTTTTTTGATGTTATAAGATTTTTTTTCCAAAAGGGGCTCTAAATCATTTTATACTGAGTATAAAATAATTTACACTCCATATGCAAATTAACTGTGCAACACATCCTGTGGAACTGTTGTTGCTATACATATGAGTGAAAATGTTTTACGTAAAACTAAAGTATTTTAATGCCATAAAAATCTGTATTCCAAGCATTTTATATCAAATCTTAAATTAGGTATTTAGAATGTTCTGCTCATATCCTATTTATCTGATGAATTTTAAAATCAAATATTCCAATGATTAAGAGGAGATTAAAAATAGCATCCAACTCCTTCGTATTATATTATTACAATACAAATGATTAATAAATGTAATATTTTAGTAAGGGAGCAGCTAACCTCTGCATTCTTATTTGACCTTGTGCTTATTTATCAACTTTATTAGCTGCCCGTCTTATCACAGGGTATCTCTGGATGACCAATAAAAATTCTTTAATGATCTTAATGAACTATAGGCTTGTTTCTAAATTTTACAGATTGAATTTACATGAACAGAGTGACCCCATGACAGTAATTATTATTTATGCATATAGGGCAGGGGTGTCAAACTCGAGGCCCGGGGGCAGTATCCGGCCCTCTGGGTACTTAGAGCTGGCCCGCGGAGCCACCCTGGAAACAGCGAAGGACCGGCCTGTGGTGCTTCCACAAGTGAAAACAGGCTCCCGAGCTCCTTTTCCGGCTACCACAGCCTCCTGTAACCCTCTGTCAGTGAAAACAGAGCAAAGAAAGTAAGCCACGTGCAGAGGGTTGCAGGAGGCCGTGGCAGCCAAAAATGGAGTTTGGGAGCCTGTTTTCGCTGGCAGAGCGCTTGGGCCACCACAGCCGCCCAGGGGGCGTGGACATCAAGCTGGCCACGCCCCTGGCCATGCCCCCTCAGCCTCTCCGAGGTCAAACACAACCCTGATGCGGTCCTCAATGAAATTGAGTTTGACACCCCTGATATAGAGAGTTCTGTTCTGTAGCAAACTGTTCTCTATACCATTTTTTTTTCTTTTGTAGTACGAATTTTCTCCTCAGACATTGTGTTGCTATGGCAAGCAGCTGTGCACTATCCCCAGAGATGCTGCCTACTACAGCTACCAGAACAGGTGAGTCTTGCTGTCCTCCTGCCCAGGTCAGAAGCAAGGGCTACAATTTAATTTAATTTTTTGTGCTTGTCATTTCTTCCTGTTGGAATCTGGAAGGAATTTCCTCATATTAGAAAATGCAGTGACTTCTGAGACCACTTTCATTTATTTAGGAAATGGGTGGAGGGGGGGGTCAGAAATAATAAATCAATGTTGATTAGTTATTAGATGAACGCTTTCTCCTTCCCACATCATGGCCATCTATGCTGTGATCTTGCTTTGTCCAATGTGTAAGAAAGCCTAATCCTACATTCCCTGCTCATGTCCCACTATCTTTATCTTTATTTGATTTATATACCGCCCTACTCCCGAAGGACTCAGGGCTATTACAGCCTGCCGTTACTACAGGATGCCTAAGGCAGGCTACAACACCGAGCTATATTCAGCTTGGAGACACCATGTGACCCTATGGGAGGTCAGCTTTCTATGCGGGGGTTGAAATATTGTTCACCAAAATTCTGTAGCTGTTTATTTTGAAAAAGATGGAATATCCTGCAGTCCTCACATTGACTCTGAAGGCTGATTTTACCCAAATAGGAGGGTGCGACAAATGCTTTGCCTCACTGGCTATATGGGTGCCCTCTCACAAACTTCTATTCTAGCAAGGAAAATGGGAATCTTGTAAACAGAAGAAAAAGAGTGCTTCTAAAAATCTCAGGAAAAGAACATCTAAAGGGGCAGATGGTCGATGCTTGGCTTTGATACACACATGGTTGGAATTTATTGCAATAGATTTGGATTTGGTCTGCTGTGATGACCCTCTTTGATAAAACATCTGGATAATCTTGGTTACTGGTGTAGTAGAATCAACCTTGTCTGTAACTAGGCAATCTGCTGCTGCTGCTGTTTTGGGGCAAAATGATTATTGATGGAGACATGCTTTAGCTTCTTGAGACTGACTTAGGGACTCATTTTTTTTATTCTTTGTAGATCAGTCTTTGATATTTCTTTGTAAACTGAATAAGTTGATTCAGCCGAATAATCTCTAAAAGTCTCGATTTTCACAAAAAGGCAATAGTGGTCATTGCTCAGCAAGTGCAAAATTGAATAGCATGGAGACTAGCCACCATGTTACTTTGGATTCTCTCTATTGTTATTTCATTGGGATGATCAGAACTGCTGTTGCTGTTATAAAGATACTCATGAATATCTATATCTTTTTCTTTTCTTGTTTTTAAAAATGTAACTTTTTCTTTGTGTGTTTTTCTATTTTAGTTCAACTTTTTCCATACATTTGCCAAGTTTGTCTTACATTGATACAGTTTTGCTTCCAAATTTTCTAAAAAGTAAAAATGTGGATCGGACTTATTCAAATACAAATTATACTCATCTTTGCTTACCTTAAACCAACATTGGCTTCATTGTTGCACAACATTGGCTAACCAGCTTCATTCTGGTTAACAGAAAATGGAAACAAGTCTGTTTCAGTTTGCAAAACCTTAATATATCACTTCATTATGATGTATTATAATATAAACTATGTAAATAGTTCACTTACATTTATAAAATAAATATAGACTGGAAAATGCTTTTTGGTTACATGCTTGTTTAAAGTATGAGCTTGATTTTGTTTGTATAGTATGCATTTAATTTGAGCAGTTGGCCACATTTAATATAACTTTCAAACATAGTTTGGTACAATGGACAGTATTAAAACTATTCCTATTTCTGTTGTATTCATAAATATTGCAATAAACTTACTTTGGCTGCAGTAACATCGTACTTAGTAACTGCTTGCTTTAAAGGATACTTCATGATTAAACAGAGGCTACCCCACAAGAAGCCTGGGATTCTGGAGCTCTCCTTTATCACCCGTGGAATGAGACCAAATGCTAACCCGCACTTTGCCTTGGCTTTCTGCTCTATGTTGTCTTGGTGTTTGTGTCTTACTACTTCTGTCTGTGCTGTTTGTCCTCTTCCCTGTTTTCTAACCCTTCCCTTCCCTTCCCCTCCTCTTTTCCTTTTCATTGTCCACACTGGCCCATCAATCAACAAACAACGCTCCCCCTTTCGTCGTGATCTGCTCTGCTCTGATTGGTGGTTCCATTGCTTGGGTGGCTATGTGTTTTGATGGACCAGTTCACCCAAATATGGCCTTCTCGCTGACAGGTATCACTTCTGTGAGAGATGTTTTACTGAAATCCAGGGCGAAAACGTTACCCTGGGTGACGACCCTGCCCAGTCACAAACGTAAGTATTTCAGGTTTGTACATGCTGAGTATAAACTAAGGAAGAAGCCGTTTCAATTACAGTGTAGGCATATCAAATGTAGCAGGCCAGCAAGCACACCTTCTCATACACTGTAGCCTTGTTTACATTTGCAGAAAATTCTTAAGCTGCCGCTTTGCTGCATATTAGGTGCCTGCCCTCTCTGTGGAATCAGGCTTCTTTAACCATTTTCTGGCATGGCAGCTGTTTATTTTCCATCCTCAATACTGAGCACATTTCATAAATGTTCGGTTTAAAAAGAGTTCAATTCGAATCACATTCAGCCATGAGCATATTACACACCCTGTTCTCAACATCACATTTTGGAATATATGGAGAATAAATAGTCCTGTCTGAAACATATTATTAAAAATGAATGATTATGGGCACTGAACAAAAAAGAAGCCAACCAACCCTAGATAACTTGTTCTCATAGTTATGGTGCTAAAGACTTTTTTTACTGATAATTGTGAGTTTTTTGCTTCCCTGCAAGCATTGTTCAATGAATTTAACACAAAAATTGCAACAGTTTTGTTAATGTTAAAAATTCAACTTGATTTGGGTTAATTCGTATAACTAGAGATTATGAGCCAGCGTTGTCTAAGAATACCAGGTGACAATCAAATTCCAGAGTGACTAACTATGAGAAACTCCTGAAGTATATGCAGCTTTATTGTATGCAGCTGCCTTTTTTTTACAGAAATACACGTATGGGTTATAATGTAGCTAAAATCAAAATCGGACCTAATTTCTTACGTGTTTTTCTTTGCAGAACCATCTCAAAAGATCATTTTGAGAAGAAAAAAAATGACACACTTGATCCTGAGCCGTAAGTATAGTGTGATTCTATTGGAACTTCTTCAGATTTAGGCTGGGTACGATAAGTCAGCTGGGAAACCTCGTGCGGAAAAAGTCTTTTAAAAAGTCAACATCTAGTAATTTAGAAAGCTGTGTAATGCTGAAATCTTACTTATTTAGTATGTCTGAAACAGCAATCACATGCGGAAACACTTTTTAACATTTTTCGGTGTTAACAAACATATATGTATTTAATATGTATTTTTGTTTCAAGGAAGCTAAAACTTCTTCTCTTACATTGTTCAGTTTTGTTGATTGCAAAGAATGTGGCCGGAAAATGCACCAGATATGTGCATTACACTACGATATTATTTGGCCTTCTGGGTAAGTGGCTCTGAGAGCTGCCATGTTTTACTACTGTGAATATTTATTTTATTGATTAAATTTACTTGCTACCCATCTCGCTATCAAGCAAATCCAGGCATCTTACAACATGAGAAAAGTGACTATCTAATAATTAAGGTAGGTAAATTGAGGACCCAGTTGTGGGGGCAATAAGCTGACTTTGTATAAATATACAAAAGGATGAAGGCTATTGCTTAGCACATTGTAAGCCACCCTGAGTCTCCGGAGAAGGGCGGCATATAAATCAAATTTAAAATAAATAAATAAAAATATTAAGATTAAAATTAACAAAAGTTATCTAAGATAAAAACTAGCATACCCTGGAGTGGAATGTTCATTTTGTATTAAACAAGTTTCAGAATTCTGTGTAGATGTAGATGATTTGCAACAAAAATATCTTTGTTCTGTGGTTCTGGCAAGAATCTGCTCAGCATGCTTGTAATATGTAGTTGCAATGATGTTTTTAAAATCCCTTTGTTTATTTTACGGAAAATGACTTGCTCCATCTTGCATTTTTGAGCCTAAGAAATATGCAGTTTTTATATATTAAATTTGTAGTCATTTCTAAATAATTCTTATAATTCAAGATGCTCCTAAGCTTCGTTTCTTAACTACATTAGACATTAGGCTTTTGGGGATCGTGTGGGTCTCCCATAGGCTTTGGTTACATGTTTTTATGCAAGTGAGAAGGCACTTGATGAAATCTTGTCTGCATCTGAAAAAAGAATCAATCTTCTGTTGTCTGTTGCCTTTTATCAGGCCAACATGGCTCAGAATACTCTGGAGTGTTAAGGGCCATTCTGTGAATTTCCTAAAGGAATAATATAAATGCATGCCAGGTTTAATGTAATATCAGATTCCATTTGTGTGATACCTGATGTGGTGTGCATGTCACAATATGTCAAGGAAGTACAATTTGTTGTTGTGTGCTGCCCAGAGTCACACTCTTGTGAGATGGGTGGTCATATAAAAATGCCAAATAAATAAATAAATAAAAGAAGTGCTGTTATCGCAGCAGAATGCAAACAGCCCTGTCCAACACCAATTCTTTTTGAGCATTGAACACAGATACCCAGCTGACAAGAAGTTCCCTGTGGCAGTCTCTTTGACCGACTGCTCTGGGATACAAAGAACTCTTCCAGCCAGATCCTAAGGGAATGTTGAGATGAGAATTTCAAATTATCTGCTTCATCATCGCTTGGCTAAGAGATTTGAGCTACTTGTGAGTCTTAGTACTCCTTTTTGCCATCAGCCCAAGTCCCTGGATTCAGCCATACAATAACATGTTCTGACAGGGCAGCCCTACAAACCCTGTCATCCCAATCTGCATCCCTTATGCTGTTCAGGAATTAAGGTGGGCTTCAGCACCAAATTAAAAATGGCCCACGGGGTGAGAAGAAAAAAAGTGCCTTTTGGCACATTTTCCGTTTATGAAGAAAATAGTATTTTGTTAAGTAATTTTTTTTCTTTTTAAAAAATATTTTATAGTATTTTCAGTTCAAGATACATTTATTAACTCTTTATTGTGTTTTAGTTTTGTGTGTGATAACTGTTTGAAGAAAACTGGCCGAACACGCAAAGAGAATAAATTCAGTGCCAAAAGTAAGTTTATGGCCTCCTTTATTGTATATTAATTATATTTAAACACACTTTCTTAATACATTTTTTAAAGAACCCCATTATCAATTGTTTAAGTAATATTGTGGAAGGCCGTTCATATTTGGATTTTGTTTTGATTCAAATAAGTAAAGCAGTGGGAAACATAATTTTATTGCAGATCTAAATATAAAGCAGAGTTCCGCTGGCAGCCCTCCACTTTCCTCGTTTCCCCAGTAGAAAGGGGGCAGGGCATGCATAATATTCCCAGTTTTAGAAACAGCAAACCTTGTAAAGCATTTGGTGCTCCTGCCTCCATATAATCCATAAGAGCTGTGCGGCACAGTGGTTGGAATGCAGTATTGTAGGCAAACTCTGCCCACAGTCTGGAGATTAATCCTGATCACCTTAAGGTTGACTCAGCCTTCCCAAGGTCGCTAAAATGAGGACCCAGATTCTTGGGGGCAATATGCTGACTCTAAACCGCTTAGAAAGGGCTGTAAAGCACTGTGAAGCGGTATATAGGTCTAAGTGTTATTGCTATTTCGTATCTCATGAATACAGCCACCTTCCACCCCGCTTCAGTTCTGGATTCCTGATTGGTCTTGTGAACCCCTGTTGATTTGTGTTGGTTTTGTTGGTTTGTATTATAAGGAGATGGTCTGTAGTAATAAGAGCCATTCCTTTATCGTTTGGAAACAAGCTCATCAATTTCCTATGGAGGTTATTTTCAATAAAGGATGTTGATTGTAGCTTTAAGAATAAAACTAAACATTGCTGTAATGATATTCGAGCAATGAACAGGACAATCTCTTTCTGTTCTTCCCTTCTTCCTCCCCGCCTACTAGGGTTACAGACTACCCGCTTAGGAAATCATTTGGAAGAGCGTGTAAACAAATTTCTGCGGCGGCAGAATCACCCAGAAGCTGGGGAAGTGTTTGTGAGAGTAGTGGCCAGTTCAGATAAAACAGTAGAAGTCAAACCAGGAATGAAATCTCGGTGAGTTTTGCTCTTCTTTTACTGGATTCATCTGATTACCATTACCAATTGACTGAATCCATTTCTCTATAATATCTTTATTTGAGCATCCAAAATTTTATTTTTTTCTGGACAGGGCCATTTTACCATATATTTATACATTGGGAACCAGAAAGCCTTTTATGCTGTGTCCATGACAACAGCTAACAGGGAAGATTAGGATCAATTAGATTAGGTAAAGAATTCCTGATGAGTATTTTACTGAAAAACAGTTACTGTAGAAGCCATAACAGATGAATAAAAGCAATTGTTTTTATTTCAACAGCAAGCTAGCTATATTCTAGAAAATGTTCGAGCCATTGCCTGCTCCCCCTTTTGGAGAGTGGAGGAGACCTGATTTCTCCCTAACCCTGTTTTAATACTGTAATGGTCATATCTGCTATGATCTTGTTTTTCTCTCTTGTATGAGAACTGATTCTCATAACAGCCTAGCAGATAGAGCAGTCTTTTGCTTGGGAAAATTTTTAGAAATGTCATTCTCGGTTCTCTTTACCCTTTAAGAAAGAATTCTAAACAGCTGGGCATTTTATGCCAAACGTAGGGCCAAAAGAATCTTATATATCAGAACAGCCTCTGAGTGGAGTTTGTGTTTGCCATTTTCATCTATTATAAAGCAATAATAGTTGAAAATAAACCAATAAATAGTAAGCTTTTTTGAAAAGGACATTTTTTTCTAACAACAAATAATTAATTCCTTAGCTTTTTATCTTTTACCTTAAAATGGTGTGAATTTCTCTCTATTGTAGATTTGTGGATTCTCGTGAAATGGCTGAGGCCTTCCCCTACCGAACAAAGGCTCTTTTTGCTTTTGAAGAGATTGATGGTGTGGATGTCTGCTTTTTTGGCATGCACGTGCAAGAATACGGATGGGATTGTCCACCTCCAAACACAAGGTCTTGCTTTGCTTCCTTCCAAACAAAGGAAGGATTCTGGTTATTCAGTCTCCACCAGGCTGTTCTAGTTGTGGGGAAAATTAGATGAAGTGCTTTCTATTTATATATCATTTTATTGCCTGTCTCGGTCTTGAAGGACATGAGGCAGTGTATAAATCTGAAGCGTAAATAGATAATAGTACGTCAGTAGGAAACAGTAAGCCAGTCTGGTGCCAGTAATGCCAGACAATCCATTCCCAAACATCTTTGGAAGGCCATGAAAGTCTCCCTGCTCCCCTTGGGGGACAGGTTGTTCCAACAGAGATGAGCCACATAGAATGACTGTTTTTATGTCCTATCCCTCTGAGGGACTTTTGGCAGAGGTGCCTAATCATCCAAACCAAGAGTGGGAACTGTGTCTCCTAGATAGCCAGGCCTCGTTACATAGGTCCTTAAAGGTGATGACCCAGCAGTTCAGATTTCATTCAGAAACAAGCATTTACCAGAATGATAAAATGTGGCAATTCTGAAACAGCCTAATAATTGGGAGAGCTGATGCATTTTCAATCAGCTGAGATTTCCAGATGGTCTTCAGGGGCAGCCCTATGTCAGATGAATTACAGTAATCCAACTAGATAGGATAGACAGGATAGCAATAGCACTTAGTCTTACAATACTGCTCCATAGTGCTTTACTCTCTGAGCGGTTTTCAAAGCGGTTCTGCTGACCTTGCAAGGCTGAATCGACTTCCAGCCCATCAGGATTGGACTCCAGGCAGAGTTTGCCTGCAATGTTGCATTCTAACTGCTGTGCCACTATGGCTCAGGATACAAGTTAAAGAAGCAATTATTCAACCACTGAGTTTTCTTTCCTTTTTTCCACAGGCGTGTATATATCTCCTACTTGGACAGTATCCATTTCTTTCGCCCAAGATGCCTCCGGACTGCTGTTTATCATGAAATCCTTATTGGGTATCTGGAATATGTCAAGAAACTGGGGTGAGTGTTCTGCCAGGACCTTTTAGCATTGGACATCTTGATGGGCCTGACTTAAATATGACGTGCATTCCTCTGAGTGGAAACAGGTGGAATTTGTTATATCCCTCTAACTTCTTCAGGGTCAGTCAGGACATTTTCCTTGCACTGGGAAATGGAAAAGCAAATGCCAAATGAGATTGGGAAGCATAGTTGAGAGGCCAGGGAAAGATGTCAGGGGATACTAATTTCATAGTAGACATAAAAAGAATCGTAAGCATTTCTCTGTATGTGTCTTGATTCTCCATTCTTCAAACACATTCATTCACCATCCTTCCTTTCTGATTTACACATACTTTTTCCAACTCAGCTTCCCCCTTCTGATGCTGCAGCAGCCATTCAGATTGATGCAGGTATTGTGCTTTCTGTGGAGAGAGAGAAAGCACTCACTGCAAGCAGAGTGAAATGAGCGCAGTGTAAGTTAGACATTAGGAACAAAATCAGTCACTTGGAAAATTGCTCTTTGCTGTCTTCCTCCTTTGATCTCATTGGATTATCTTGATTTCCCTGCAGCAAGCTACAGTGAGAAGGGGAAGGGCGGGGAGAGGCGGACCAGCCAGAAATGCAGACCTCAACACTCCTGTCTGTCCTGTAGACTGTCAGTTCCTAAACACCTCATAGTAGTCTTCCTATATTGTGCATGGTAATTTTCTCTTCAGGTTAAACAATTCACACATTCCAAAAATATGTACAATTGTGTAGGCAAGTGTTAATTTTTCAGCTTTCTGATGTGAAACTCAGTGGAACTCTTAGTTTTCATATAAGTCATGCTCTGTATGTTGTTCATTGAGACTTATACAAAACATAACATGTGAAAATCCCAGAAATTTATGGGAAATAAACTTACGGGCAGCTCTCTTTCCTGCTGTTAACTAAAAAAGCTTGAATAGGTTGTAATATTGACATTTTCTTTTTGTATATATGAAAGGCTTTCTAGTGCAAGAAGCTCACAGCTTTCTAATGAATAATAGGAAATAACATTCTTGTAGCACAAACTAACTTGATATTTTATTTGCATAAAATGGTTCAAGGTTTGATCATTGTTATGAAAAGTGTGTGTGTGTGTATGTGTGTGTTTTGTATAAAATGCCTGCTGTTCTACCTCCTGTGTATGTTAAAATGTCTCAAACCTATGCCTCAATGTGGTACATTTAAACATCCAAACTGCCATTAGAGGTAAAGCAGTTAGGTGGAAATTCTGGGCAAGCTGCCCTATTGAATCTTGCAGAAGCTTGTGTGCTTGGAGCTGATTTTTCCATTTCTTGGGAATGGGATAGAAAAATAAGAACCATATACATATTAACCCAGTTTCTTTTTACCATGTAAGCTCAGTACAGCTTTCTGAGTTGAGTTTTGTAGGATGCAATTTGTCACTTCCTTCCATCCCAGGAATTATTGAAGAGACTACAATTGACAGAATACCTGGAGTAATTCCTTGGGCAGATGCAAGTGGAAAGTGATTTTCCCCTCTTTTTTAAAAAAAATGTAAGATATTTATATTTTGCCTATTAACCTTAAAGAACTTGAGGTTAGGGTTGTTTCTGGTATTTTTGAATTAAAATCAACCAGAGAACACTATATTTATTTCCTTTCTTTTAGCACAATATATAAGGCAATTATCAGTTAAGCATGACAACAGTAAAAAAAAATAAGTAGGAAGCCACCTGTGAGAGAAAACAAATAAAAATAAGAACCAGTTATATTGTGTGTAGAATTTATTGGATTTCAGTCTTTTCCTATTCCAAAGAAGGGGGGGGGGGGGTTTATTCCAGGAAGTGGATCCAAGATTATTCAAAGAGAACATGAAGAAAATAAATTCTGTGGCCTATAAACTTTATAAACCAACAAACTTACCTCAGTGCTTGGGCACTGGGTTAAATAGCTCAAATAGCTCTGTATTTTCTTTGGATTAAAACATTAAAATTGTTATTAAAATATTGCCAATGCTGTTGTGCTGCAGAGAATGCCCAGGATCTGGAAACAGCTGGAGATTAATGCCCTGCCCAGTTTGGGTTTCTTTGTAAGATCATCAAACAATCAAGATGGCATATAGGACAAGTTAAAATCAGAATACAACAATATAAAATGAATTAAATAGCAAATTACCACACAATGAATGCCCAAATTTAATATTGGTAAAGATTGACAGTCCTAGTTTTGCAGGCCCAGATCCCATCTTTATGACCTCCACAGAGAGCAACATGGGTAGGGCTTCACAGACTTCAGAGGAACGCTGCTTATGCAAGCAGGGTCAGCTCTTTTTTTATTTTTAAGGTACTGTATCTACAGTGGTTGTAGACTCAAGAGGCATATGGAGGTATGAATGAATGATTGAGTGTAAGTGCTGGTTATCTAAATATTATTTCTACTGCAGTTGAGCAGTTAGGATGGCTGCCTCCAATTCTAGACAAAACTATTACTTAACTGGGATGTCTTGCTTGTATGAAACTCACAGGTATGTGACGGGCCACATCTGGGCCTGCCCACCAAGTGAGGGTGATGATTACATCTTCCATTGTCACCCACCTGACCAAAAAATCCCCAAACCTAAACGTCTGCAGGAGTGGTACAAGAAGATGCTGGACAAAGCCTTTGCAGAGCGGATCATTCATGATTACAAGGTGAGGATTTCCTCAAAGAGAACCTGGAGACATTAGTATCTAGGCAGCAGTCCTCTCTCCCAGGGGCGGGTTTCAAAATCCGTCACTACCGGTTCGCTCGATGCATGCACAGAAGCGGGAGGGCAGAGCCTCCCGCCCCTGCCGCTACCGGTTTGCCCAATCCAGGGCGAATCGGTAGCAACCCACCACTGTTCTCTCTGCAGTTGAAAGGAAAATTGATAATTAGGATGGCTACAGTTCTAGAAGCAAATCAGTCATGCTTTTCTAGATCTCTGTCAATCCAAAATTAAGCACCAACATTTATCTTAAGTTTGGCTAAAGCAAAGGCATTGGCTGTGTAAATATGCTTACAATCAAATAAAACACAGAAAACTACTTTAAACCATCCTTTGTTTAAACCAAATGAGAGTATAGTAAGATAGATTCAATTTATGTGACGTTTGTTGACTCCTATATTTTTGCCATTGCTCTTAGCTGTACCATTAACAACACCATGTAATCTTTTTTTAGGATATCTTCAAACAAGCAACAGAGGATCGGCTGACAAGTGCCAAGGAGTTGCCCTACTTTGAGGGTGATTTTTGGCCCAATGTATTAGAAGAGAGCATAAAAGAGTTAGAACAGGAGGAGGAAGAAAGAAAAAAGGAAGAAAGCACAGCAGCTAGTGAAACAATAGAGGTGACTAAATTCATGGGGGATGTGGCCACAATATTTATGTGAGCTATGTGAACCACAAATTCTTTCAATCCACCAGAACTGTGAGTTACATGCCAAATTTCCTTTTAGAAGACCAAAATGGCACACAGGGGAGGCTCCCTTCATTTTAACCCCATAGCAAGAACCTGTGAGAGAGTTTGTGCAAGGAGAGAATGACTGATCCAGTTGACTGAAGATCAAAATACAATTTGGTTTGTTTTGCATGGTGGTGTTTCTGATGTTCCAACTGTTCCAATAATAGATTAAGCTTTAATTTGTAGCTTCTACTTAGGGTTTCCCCTGCCCCCTCGATATGGTTGCACAAGCCCATCGTGGATTGATTATGCTGATAGTTTAGACTGGAAAGCAGGATGTAAAGAGTTTTGTGCTAGAGCAACACAGCAGAGAGCCTTGCTTGCCTGCCTCTGTTGCCATTTTTAAATTATTTGCTGAGGGAAAGGAGGAGGTGGATCTTTTTAATCCCACCTTTTTTATTTTTATAAATAACTCAAGGCAGTGAACATACTTAATACACCTTCCTTCTATTTTCCCCACAACAATCCCGTGAGGTAGTTGGGCTGAGAGAAAGTGGCTGGCCCACCCAGCCGGCTTCCATGCTTAAGGTGGGACTAGAACTCAGTTCAGATGAGTGGGTTAAATGTATGTTTCATGTTTACTTTTTGTTGTAGGCAAGTAGCCTGCAAAAGAAAGCAGGTCAAGAATGTTTTTTTAAAAGGAAGATGCATACAAATATTATTATGACTATTACGTTAATAATTTTGGTTTGTTTACTGGACTTTGCACTATATTTATATTCTGTTCATGCTCTTGTGGCCAATTAACATTAAATTTCTGGAATAGTTGACAGTATATATATATTTGGTGCTACAATGTTGATATTCATGGAAGAGTAAAGCAATAGTTTACTTCAGTTTTATTTCTTGCAGCTGCAAAACACAGGTAGGCAGCAAAGAGAACCAGTTCAGTTAAAATGAAAGAAAAACCATGTAATCCATTGGGTTTTTTTTTTTATTTTAATTATCACCGTGGCCAGTTTTTCTGAACTCGATGGGCCAAAGGTAGCACAGGCTGCTCCCTCTGTCCCATACAAGGAAGAAGGTTACTTCTGCAGTTAAAGGACTGTTGAGTCCGCAGTCCTACTGAGAGGTGTGTATTCCTGAGAGGTGTACAAAAAATCAAAAGTATTATTGTGGGGAATCATTTTCGTTTAGCTTGTCTGATTTTCCCTTGCCCACTCCTCCTAGCAAGCAGGTGTTCTCTTCACACATGCCTTGAAAGAGGAACAGTTGAGTAGCTTCCTGATGTTTTAACAGGGAAGCCAGAGTGACAGCAAGAATGCCAAGAAGAAGAATAATAAGAAAACAAATAAGAATAAGAGCAGCCTTAGCCGAGCCAACAAGAAGAAACCCTCCATGCCTAACGTGTCAAATGATTTGTCTCAGAAGTTGTATGCCACAATGGAGAAGCATAAAGAGGTACTATGGTCAAGCCTCCTCATTTCCTTTTCTTCACCCACATGTGCAAAGTTTAATGTTACAAAAGAAAGAGGGAGGGAAATAGACCACATTAAGTAATGTGGTACCTTGGCAACTTGGCAGTTCTCATTGGTGGAGATTGTCTTGTACTCACCTCTTCCTTTGCCTTCACATGGCAGGTCTTCTTTGTGATTCACCTGCACGCGGGGCCCGTCATCAACACCTTGCCCCCCATTGTGGATCCAGACCCATTGCTTAGTTGTGATCTGATGGATGGCCGGGATGCCTTCCTCACTTTAGCGAGGGACAAGCACTGGGAGTTTTCCTCACTACGTCGCTCTAAGTGGTCCACTCTGTGCATGCTTGTGGAGCTGCACACCCAGGGGCAGGATCGCTTTGTTTATACCTGCAACGAGTGTAAACATCATGTGGAAACACGGTGGCATTGCACAGTCTGTGAAGTAAGTATATGTTGCCTGCTTTGATGCTACTCCAGGTTTGAATTGGTTTGCAACCTGTCTCTTCTTTTCTACAATACTTTTAAAAATAATATATGCTTATGATTAATACGACATATAATAACTGTGGGGCCAATTATTATGATTTGAGCATTAGTTTTACAAAGCCATAGTAACACTTCTCCATGTGGGAATTCTATAGGAATCCTATTTTCTGAGTAAGGCTGTTCTGTATTAGTGGCCAGTGGAGTTCTTCATTATGGTCTTGATAATTGAATTACTTATTAATAGAATTAAAACTGTGACAGATGGAATGTCTCAGGTACATGCATCTAGCTTCACAAACTCTCCCTATTCTTTTATGCAGGTGAACTGCAGGCATGCATACTTTCTCACATTGTAGGTTGTTGATCTTGGTGTCTCTCACTTTGCTTTTCAGGATTACGACCTCTGCATTAACTGCTACAACAGCAAGAGCCATGAGCATAAGATGCTGAAGTGGGGCTTGGGCCTGGATGATGATGGGAACAGCCAAGGGGAACAGCAATCCAAGAGCCCCCAGGAATCCCGTCGGCTCAGCATCCAGCGATGTATTCAGTCTTTAGTGCATGCTTGCCAGTGCCGCAATGCAAATTGTTCGTTGCCATCCTGCCAGAAGATGAAGCGTGTTGTCCAGCACACCAAGGGCTGCAAGCGCAAGACCAATGGAGGCTGTCCTGTGTGCAAACAGCTGATCGCCCTTTGTTGCTATCATGCCAAACACTGCCAAGAGAACAAATGCCCAGTGCCCTTCTGCCTCAACATCAAGCATAAGCTTCGGCAGCAGCAGATCCAACACCGTCTGCAGCAGGCGCAGTTGATTCGCCGCAGGATGGCAACCATGACCACCCGAAACGTGCCTCAGCAGAATTTGCCTTCTCCTACCTCAGCAACGCCTGGGACCCCGACACAGCAGCCAAGCACCCCACAGACTCCCCAGCCCCCTCCTCAGCCTTCCCCCGTTAGCATGTCACCAGCTGGTTTCCCTACTGTAGGAAGAACGCCGGCACCCCCTCCCATTTCAGCGGGCAAGCCTTCCACCCAGGTGGCTGCTCCGCCTCCACCTGCCCAACCCCCGCCAGGAGCTGTGGAAGCAGCCCGGCAGATTGAAATCGAAGCAGCCCAGCAGCAGCAGCAGCAGCAGCAGCAGCAGCAGCAGCTCTACCGGGTGAGCAGCAATGGCTTGCCTCCAGGCCGAACAGGGATGGTGAGTACAGCAGTGGGGGCGGTGAATCCCATGCAGCAGGTTGGTATGAACGTGCCCCGGCCTAACTCTGTCAGTGGCCCAATAGTGCCCAATCTGCAGCCTGGGCAGTGGCAGTCATCAGCTCCGGTACCCCCACAGCAGCCAGGAATGCCAAGGCCAGTCCTGCCCATGCCTGGCCAACAAACAGTAACTGGCCCAAGGATGCCAGGCGTGCAGCCACCAGCCCGAACGATTCCTCCAAATGCTTTGCAAGAGTTACTGCGGACTTTGAAATCTCCCAGTTCCCCACAGCAGCAGCAACAGGTGCTGAATATTCTGAAGTCGAACCCACAGCTCATGGCAGCTTTTATAAAGCAGAGAACAGCCAAATACGTAGCAAACCAGCCTGGCATGCAGCCCCAGCCAACCATTCAATCCCAAGCAGGCATGCCACAGACTCCAAGTCAACTGCAGCAGCCGCCTCCACCAGCAGGGTTGCATACTCAAACAGGCCTGCAGAATTTGAGTGCACTGCCAGCAGGTGTCCCGCGACCAGGGGTCCCTCCCCAGCAACCAGCCATAGGAGGCTTGGCTGCCCAGGGCCAGTCAATCAGCATCATGAACCCAGCTCACAATCCGGCTATGGCCAACATGAGTCCTCAGTACAGGGAGATCTTGAGAAGACAATTACTGCAGCAGCAGCAGCAAGGAGGAGCTGGGCTGGCCACTCACAGCCAGTTCCCACAGCCTCCAGGCCCTGGAGTTTATGCCCAAGCCATTCAGCAGCAGCGGATGCAGCAGCAGCAGCATCTTTCAATCCAAGCAGGGGCCATGGGGCAGCTAGCTCAGATGGGACAGTTGAATCCTATGGGGCAGCCAGCCATGGGAGCTGATGGCAGCCCTAACATCCAGCAAGCTCTGCAGCAGCGACTCCTGCAACAGCAGCAGCAGCAGCAACTTAAACCACAGATGGGCTCCCCAGGCCAGCCAAATTCCATGAGCCCCCAACAGCATCTGCTCTCAGGACAAGCCCCCGCGTCCCACCTCCCTGGCCAACCAATCAACGCCTCCCTCAGCAGCCAGGTGCGCTCTCCGGCACCAGTTCAGTCCCCCAGGCCCCAATCCCAGCCATCACATTCCAGCCCATCCCCCAGGATACAGCCCCAGCCTTCTCCTCACCATGCCTCACCCCAGACTGGCTCACCTCACCCTGGGTTGGCTGTTACAATGGCTGGCTCCATGGAACAGGGACACCTGGGCAACCCAGAGCAGAGTGCAATGCTTCCCCAGCTCAACCCCCCAAATAGGAATGTGTTACCAAATGAGCTGTCCCTGGTTGGTGATACCACAGGAGGTGACACACTAGAAAAATTTGTGGAGGGCTTGTAGCATCCCATAGTTTCTCTCATGTTCCTGGACTTCTTGAACTGAAAAAAACTTGCAGCTCGAGCTAAACCCTAGATGGGACTGATTCATCCTCTACCTGTGAATGGATGAATGGCTGTTTAAAAAAAGAGAATATATATTTTTTGTTAAAGCCAGCCAGGTGTGGTTAAAATATCTGGTCTCCTTGTTGTGGGTTTTTTTTTAGTTGTTATCGTTGACTTTACTTTTTTAAAGGGGAAAATGAGTCCATTATATTCATATTTTTATTTGTACTTTCAAGACTAAGCAGTGGTGTTTAGCAGAGGAGAAAAATATTCACATTCTAATGTATCTTGCTACGTTTCTGACATTTGGCAGAAAGTTTTGTTTTGTTTTAGTCTTATTCTATTCTGGATTTTGCAAGTATCCTAAGTATTATTACCCCTGGGAAAGATAGGAACTGACTCTTGCACACACAGACACACATTGCAGATGTAGAAATTGTTGCCTGTTTCTCTGATAAAACTGGTTTTAGATTTAAAAAAATAGGGACACTCACTACTTAGGACATATTAATTTTAACAGGGAAGAAGTGTATTCTGTAATTCTTTGATGTGAACTTGAACTGAGAAAAAGCAATTACAGTGTAAATCATGCAAACTATAATTACTATAAATAGGAACAATTCAAGATTCAATCACTGTATAGAGGGGGGGAACAAACTCATTTCTTACTTCTATAGCATATTGTTAAATAAACTGTGTGCAACAGACAAAAGGATGTCCTTGAATTCATGTACATGGTATTAACTTAGTGTTTGGATTTTTTGTTATGAAAATGTTGTTTTCAACATTGTATTTGGACTATGCATGTCTTTTTCCATTGTATATAAAGTATTGCTTAAAAGTGATATAAATTACTGAAGTTTTTAAAATGTTTGTCGTTTAAAATCCATGTAATATTGTCAGTTTGTATTTGATTGTATAGGGATATAGATTTGAGTTCATTGAAAAGCATCCAGTAAGGAAGTAGTACTCATACTTGGCTGCTGTACTAATTTATAATTAACAGAAAGAAATTAGAAGTATTCGCTTTTTAAAAACACATTTTGGGGAAGGAGCACCAGTTTGACTGAAACAGATGCTTCCTAAAGTAAAATCAAAGTACAAGGTTTTCTGTGCAATAACAATGAAGAAATTACATAACAGACTCAGTAGGGACAAGGCCATCTCCATTGATTTTCTCAGCCTGATCCTATCTACGATGTTCCATCTAAGGATGGCTATAGTATTTTTGAGGGGAGCAAAATTGGGCTTCTTTGCCTCATACATTCAACAATCACTAAAAGGTACATGATGGGTTTTGTCAGGTACCATAACTGACAAATGTATCTAATGTATTACAGTTTCAATGTAACTGAAAATACCACATAGGTTGTACACTGTAAATTCAGAGAAATCCTTCCTCCTCAGGCAAAGGGTGGTGGTTGAATGTCATGTAAAACCTCTTAGATAGGGGCATGACATGTTAATGTTTATTTCTTTAATAAACACAGCTGCCCATCTAATATACATAACTGGGCAGTAACAGTTAAAAATGTTGCAATGTGGGACCAGTAATACCTTAAAAAGATTTGTTCACATTTACTACATAAAATAATTTCTTGCTTTTTTAACAGTGGGAAAGTAAGAAATGAAATAAAAGACATAATTTAAGCAGTCTAAAAGAAGATATGCATTACCATCTCCATATGCAAGTATTAACAGTTTTGGTCCTCAGTCCTCCCAAATCTTGTGAGAAGTAAGAATTTAGAATGTGTTCAGTAAAAATGCTGCCCTCTCACATCGCATCATCTTGTTCTCTTCTTACCAGTTTTGTATTTTTTTACACCACCACACCTCCTGGGAGACTATTTTGTAGTAAATTACTTGCGCGGTACTCTCAAACGACATAAACATAAAAGTTGTCTTTGCAAATGAAGGAGTATGCTTTTTCCTCCTTCACCAGCCAGCCATAGGGAAAAAGTAGGGCAAAGATACTTCTAGGCCTTAACTGGTCATCCCATCAGGCATGCTGAAATCATTTCTCAGGATTGGATGCAAGTGACCAACTCTTGACATCAAGCATCTCCTCAAAATCTTCAATTTGGGCAACAAGGCAGTTTTGACATAACCAAACTAAGTATGACCAGCCCCCATCAGCTGCAGTCTGAGAAAAAGTCTGCATTTAAATCCATCTTTTATTACCAAATAGGGACTACCCATATCTAAGTCAACGAGAAAGTGGACTGCCCCTGTCCAAAGCTGCTCTTGGAATGCAGGCTATCCACTGTCCAAAGTTTGGCTAAAAGGGATCAAACTCGCTTCAAACCCCAACACAAATTATTTTCTCCCTGCTGCCGCCCAAAAATGGATTGAGCAAAGAAAAAAATATAAACAAAAAAAGGAGAAGAGGCAGCCGACTGGCTGAGGAAAAAGCCTCCAGGAGTTCACATTCTGGAAGAATATCTAATAGCCAAAGGGCTTAGTATCACCTTTGCCGCTTTTTCTTGCATCTATGGAGGTGTTTTTTTTCTCTCCGAGCTTCTGCATTGGTAAACGTGATGCAGTTGGCATCCAAAAAGTCCAACAATTTGTCCAATGCAATCCTTATGCCATTTTGCTTCAGTTCTGCATGCAGTACAGACAGTTCAATGGGCTGATATAGCAGAATTTGCTGGCAAAGAGATGGATTGGAATGAATATAGTGCTTCAAGATTTCCAGTTTCTGACCCTCACCACTAGCAGCAATCGAAGAGGCTGGTTCATTTCCTTCTTTCTCTGCCAGCATGCTGACTTTAAACTCCACAGATGAACTAGGAACAGGATGAGAAAGGAAAAAGCATTAGGATACCTAGACAATCTCTTAAATTTACCTTACTTTTGAAAAAGGTGGGTACATGGTATAACTCAGGCCAGAACTACTCACATCCACTACACAGCATCAACACAACCATTCCCCAAATTAAGGCTGGCTAAGGGTAGAAAATATTGCTGGCTGAGGATGGGGTGGGCAGGTAATTTTCAAAGTTTTTGCTTTCATTCCTCAGTATCTGATGATGCATGTCAACAGCCTAAAAAATCAGAATGGAAAAATGAACACTCTCCTTCCAGTCTGCCCCTATACCTTTGAGATGCTGCATAAGTCTCACTTCCAGCTCTTCTTGTGCCAGCTGGCACTTCAGAAGTTGTCAGGATTAGGTCTCCATTGCCTTCTTCATCAGTTGCTCTGTTTGTAGGAAGAGCAGCTCCCTTTGGCCACCCAAGTCCAGCCTCTGGCTTTTGAGCACCTCCTTCAGAGAGATCTGTATGGTTAGTCGTATTTGGGGTCCCCTGAAGCAGTCGATAAGGGGAAAGACATTTTTGCTGCAGTTTCTGAAAGGAACTGGTAAAAACTGGCATAGATTTTTTCTTAGAGTCTGTTCCTGCCTGTTGGTGAGTAAACTGAAAAATTTCCTTCAGTTTTAAAACCATCTGCCGTTTTGGGAGAGCACGGACACCAAATCTAAGGAAAAAGGAAGCTAAATCACAATTCGCAAGTAAGCACAACTTGTAAGGTATTTCTGTAAATTCTTGCCTACAGAAGGAGACTGCTTCAATCCCAACAGCACCAACCTGCTCAATTCCTTCTTCAGTTCTGGGGTGTCCATGCTTGAATAAGGTGGAAAGGGCATGAGCGGAGTAACGCAAGAGATGTCCCTGGCTTGCAAGGCAAGATCTGTAACCGATCAAAAGGGAACTGAATCAAATCAGCCACATGGTCTATATTCTGTCTGCTGCAAAACCTGTCTATCACCACTATATATACTACACTGGTTATTAGTCCACAATAAAATCATCCCAAACCTCTGGGAAGACAGCTGTCAGATACTAATCCCCATCAAGCACACTTTTTTTAAATTAAAAAAAGCTCAACAGTTAATTAGAAAAGTGCTTTAGAAGGACAAAGCCAAAACTGCATTTCTAGACTGTTGCTTCCCTTCCAGAATCTACAGGAAATAGGACTCATCCAAAGATCCCTGTCTTTTGCAAAACCCAATATCCAATGAAGCTTAGCCAGGATTCTGGTCTGCAAGGATTCTGGTCTTGTGCTTCAGTGTAATCATTTATTGAGCTTCAGAGGACTCAACAGCTAAGTAAGTGGCAGGAAAAGGGCTCCCATTTTTTGAGTCATGTTACAAAGCAACTGTCAAAGAAGTTGTCATAACTGACCCAAAGCAACAACTTACCAGAAATCTTTGGAACAGGTATGGAAGCAGACAAACTTGAGCAGGCAGGAAGAGCTACATTGCTGTCAAAGTCTTCTCCAGGCCAATTCTGAGAGTTGTGCAGTAGCAAATCTCCCACTCCAAAATGGAACGTGGCTGCTGAATTAGTTACACTACTAGCAACAGTCACAGGGTGATTGTCCTGCATGTCAAACATGTGGACAGAAGTCCTCAAAGGATTTCTGGCATTTGCAGTTATTGCCTCCAAAGGTTCTACAAAGATGCCCCTTGAACATGGCGGCACTGCTTCCTGCTCCTCCTCACTGTCATCCACAACCACCACATCTCTCTCTGCTGCACATAGGCCATTGTCAGGTTTCTCTATTTCAAGCAAAGAGGTAGATGAAAGCACCGGCAGCAGTTTATAGCTGCAAGACAACGGTTCTGTCTGGGCTTCATGAGTCCATTGCTTTTCAAGGGAAGAATTCAACCTGGATTTTTCAACCTGCACGTCATTCAAGGTATTCCAGGCTGCCAGAGGAGTTTCAGGCACCACCAATGTCCTTCCTTCACTCCAGCCTAAACCTTCCCAGAAGCTGCCTTCTTTGTGACCACTCGGGTCCAAGGGGTGATGACATTCACCCAAAGATTGTGCCTCATTACAAATTAATGTGCCCAATCCATCTCCCACTTTACTTACATCCTGCTGGGGAGGGGCTGGGCTCCAGCAGTTTAGGACATCAGCAACAGGGCTCTCTTTATGCCATGACTGTTGTTCAGAGAAGCTTGAAGCAGCCTCTGCCAGTTTCTTTTCTGCCTCCCGTTCCAGCTCTTCATCAGAATCCAGTACTACAATATGGTTACTCGTAATATTCAGATCCTGAGGATTTACCGCACCAGACTTCTCTAGGCTGCCGAAAGGAGCCTCTCCCTTCCTGTTTATATTCTGTTGCTTTTCATTTTGAGAGGGAAGCCTATCTAATATGTTTGGCTGTGATCCAGATGTTATTGGAGAGAAAGGAACTTCTAGGTCTCTTGGCAAACTCATCTGGAGATCTTCTGCTGGCGCTTGAAAAAGCCTTGGAAAATTTCTTGCTGTAGTTTTATCTTTGGCTATGTTAATATTCTGCTCCCAGACAGAACAACATTTCATTTCTGAGACAGAAAATTGGGTTGCAGACCTCTCGAGATGATTACTATGAGTAGAATCCCCAGCTAACCCGAGATGAATCTCACTTGTGGGTTCTTTTCTACTACTTGCTCTGAAGGACACTATTTCTTTCAAATTTTGCTGGAACTCAACAGAATACTTTTTCAGATCTTTTCCCATGCTGGCAATAGAGGTTCTCAATTTGGATGACTCGTGATCACTTTTTATTTCACTTTTCTTAATTGTCACACCTCTTCTGGGCTTCTCCAGCACCTTTCTTGGGCAAGAACCACCATCTTGGCCAATCTTTTCCACTTCATCACATCTATATTCAGTGCAGACCTTTTCCTTCCTGGCTTCATCAGAGGTCATTCTGCGCTGGGAAGCCACAAACTCATAAATCTCCTCTAGTTCCTGCTCATTCATACTGTCACTGATTTCATCTCTGCATACAGCTTTTGCCACAGTTTCCTCATCTTCATCCTGCCACATGGATTTCAAAAGTTCTTCAAAATCTCCAACTTTGTCTTTATCATCAGCTGGCTTTTCCACAGATATCTCTTCACTAGGTTGGCCTTCACACAGAGCAGCCAATTCTTTCACTCCAAACCTGTAAACATACGAATATACATAAATGTTCTTTCTCCTCTCTGGGTACAATCCATGGTATAAAATAATGTAATCCTTACTCATGCTTCATACAGCAAACCAAAATGAGCTCTGTTCAAAACTGTCATACGGTAAATTTCATAATGATTTACAACCAACTAAATACTCTGAAGCATCAACACACCAACCTTATTGCTAGGTCAATCACATCTGACAGCAAATGTTGGGGTATGAAATATTCAGCTGTGTAGAGGTACTTCAAGAATAGAGCAACAGCATCCCCTGGAGCGTCATGTAACAGCACGCGGGAGGCTCCAACTTCTCCTTCTTCAGCCACCACAAAACGTCTGTGATCAACCTGGTAGCAGAACAGAAAAAGACACCAATCTCTGCAGCAGCAATCATAACCCAAGGCTCCTTCCCTTCTTCTTTCAAACTTTCCTGACCACATGTGGAAGTTGTTCTATACTGCAGACATTCAAAAGCATTAGCACCATAAAAATGGTTTCTAGGTGTGGCAAAGTTTGCCAGTTCATAGGTTTCCTGCCTCAGCAGTTATAAACACATTTTCATTTTGTACAATACAGGTACATCTTGCTGAATTGGCTTTACTTTGCATTTGCCTATTGTAAGGCCTAGCTGGTTGCTGCTTGTAGGAATAACCTTGTTGTAGGATCTCCAGTGAATCCTGCTGCCTACAGCCACTCTTCAAAAGTTTGGTTTATTGGCTGCAGTTCTCTATAACTGACAAGTGAAATAACTGGTGTATCCTCACTAGTATTTCTCTCCCAAGCAATGCTATTAGAATCAACCTCAAGAGGAAAATTTAGAGATAAGAAAATGGAAAAAGTCCACAAATGTGGATCCATAATAACACTCAAGCATGAACAATGTTAAAATGTTTTCTACATACAGCCCTTAAACATGTTATGGCTACTTACAAATTGTAAAAGTTGAGGACACCGTGCATACAATACAAACATATGGGCATAAAAGACTTCCCCACTATCCACCTGGATCTGGATATCGCTCAAATGAGGATTATTGACCATCTCCTTGAAGGCAGCAGCCAGTGAGCCAAGAGGGAACTAAAGGAAGAAAGAAAAAAAAATCAAGCTCCTCTTGATGTTAAAGATGATGTTAAATTTCTCATTAAAAACTTAAGTCTTCCATTTAAAAGGAAGGTTTGGGAGAAGGACTGCCAGCAAGTCACACACACATTTGGCTTAGTCCCAGAACCTTTAGAAGTTCTCTATTTGGCAAAAAGGAAATGAGGGTATTTTATATTACATAGAGATCCAATTACTCTTTTGCTGCTGCTGCCAAGCAATTGTACAGCTTGAGGTACTGAGTTTGGATGGACGCTCAGTATTATTCCTCATCCAGATATACTTTGCGTACAATTCTGTCCTTACTGTTTCACAAGAGCATTTTTGAGATAGTTGCTGCTGCTGCTGCTGCTTCTCCAACAGCCGAGTAAAAGCCTTTTGCTGAACACCTGGCATCTGTTCTTGTTCTACAAAAAATCATCACAATTATCATTAATATAAACCTGGCCTAGAACATTACCACTGTTACATGTGAATACAAATAAAACATGTTGGTTATATCGTGGCTTTGTTCCCTTCCTGTTGGTCTCAGATACCACTGATTCCTTCAAGTGGGGATAAGATTTAGCAGAGTTAACATCTTTTTAGGCCAAGACAATTCTGCACACAGAACCACAGCTCCAAAAATAAACATTTGTGGAGATTTTTTCTCCTATGACACTAATTCCAATAGTCTCCCAGCTATTTACTAAAGGTGAAACTGAAAAGACTGCATTGTTTCCATCAAGATCCAGGGACGTTGCCACCCTTATACGCAGCCAAGGTCTTTACAGCCCTTTGAACTCCCAGTCAGGGGGGCTTTGGACTCTCCTAGGCCAAGCAGCCTCACCCGGATGCTCCAGCCGCCCAACATCAAGGCTCCACTGGGTGAACGTGAGTCCTTCCCCGGCCAGCTCCAGGAGATCTTGCAGGGTATCGGCATCTCTCGGACTGCCGGCTTTAAAGCACTCGCCGGTTCTGCTTGGGAAACGCTCCGTCTCTGGAGGCTCCGCTGGCACCCCGGCCGTGCTGAATTCCGGCCTCTGAAAGGGGAGGACGCTTCGTGGCAGCCCGGCCGAGACCAAACCGCCACGCGGGGCCGGTCGAGCGGCCGGGCTGAAGCCCTCAACCTGGGCCGCGGGGAGGCGAACTTGGCCTCGGGACGCTCCGGCGTCTCTCTGGGGACAGAAACGCCGCAGAAGAGCGACGGCTCATGTGCCCCGGAGGGGAAGGGAGGGTCCCCGGAGAAGAGCCCGATGCTTCCCCGCAGCCACGCACCTGATCGGCCCCCCAAGGGGTGACGGCCGGGGCGCCCGTCAACGAACTCAGCTCCCACAGCCAGCCTCCCGGGCTCGCATTAGCCGGGGCTCCTTTCCAGCGGCTGGCGGGCAGCGGGGGCGTGCGGGGCGCGGCCGGAGCCTCCGAGAGCAGCAGGGCCGCCCGGGCCTCGAGTCCGCGGCGGGCCTCCTCCGGCCCTTGGAGCAGCAGCGGCGGCGGCGGCGGCGGCCTCCCGCAGCCCCTCGCCTCTAAGCGGAGAGCAGGCGGCAGTCAGCGGCTCCCAGGCGGTGACCCCCTCCGCCTCCCCCCTCCCCGCGCGTCCCGCCTGACTCACCAGCCCTGGGCCGCTTCCCGCCGGGCCCGGCCTCCAAGCGGGACCTGGCCGGAACCGCCAGCGGCTCCCCGCCCGCTTCCCGCCGCCTCTTCCTCCCGGCCGGCCGAGGGGCGCCACCTCGCTTGAGCCCGCACTCCGGCGGGACGAGAGACGGCCCGGCGGCGGGAGCAGCGACTGTGCCTGCCCCGCGCGCCGCCCCCCGCCGCCGCCCCGGTGGGTCCCGCTGCCGAAACTCGTCCTCCGAGTCGACCATTTTGGCGGCGCAACAGCGCAGGCGCCGCCTTCCCGGCGCCGCGCGAGCTCCCCCTGCCGCCCGGCGGCCGAATTGCCCCAGCCATCTCGTTTGCAACAGCCCCGCGCCGGGACGGAAGTCACGTAAAGAAGCAGGATCCGTCTACGACTTTTATTGTACATTTTATCCGAGACGTCGCACAATTTCTATTGCACCAGGCCACCCCATATGGGAAGTCAGGCAGAGAGGTGAAGGCGGCAGCCCCAGGAGGCCGCTGAGCTTCTAGCCCTGGAGCTGGTTCAGTGCTTCTCCAGGGCCCGGGCAAGCAGCTCGTTCAGCCGGTTCACCATCGGCCGGGGGTCTTCGCTCAGTCCTGCCGTTATCATGGCATTGTCATAGATCTGCAGCCAAAGGAGGAGGAGGAGCCAGAGGTGGTCAGAGTCGGAATGCAGCCAGAAAGCGCAGGGCTGGGATCCTGCTCTCGACCAGAAGGGTAAAGAGGAGGTACCCAGATTCTCCTCTGCCCACTGGGGGCAGCAAGGAGACCTGGCCCTGTTCTGCTAACGTGACTCTTCCCAACTCCCTCATCTTTATGAGCCAGCAGGATCTAACCCAACTATTTCAGCTAATAACAGGAATTTGAAAAGATATCGTTTCTTATTTTCTGCCCTTTTAATTTTTTTTTCATTCTGGAAGAAAAATGTTTCTGCCAGAGTGATGCCCTAAGGATTAGCAGCACATAGATGGGCTCGTACCCACCTACTTGACACAAGTGTGAAGAACAAGATAGGGGTAGAAATAAACCTCCTCCCAATACAAAGCAAAATCCATCTCAAAATTAACAATTAGCAAGAAGAGAATTGGTGTTTGAATTTACAATCATTGGAGAAAAAGGGATTACAAGAGACTAAGCAGGCACACTGGGGAATAGTAATAGCTCTTAAGATTTATATACCACTTCAGTGCTTTACAGCCCACTCTAGATGATTTAGAGAGTCAGCATATTGCAGCAGTCGATGCAACTCACCTGGTCAAGCAGCATTTGGGCCAGGTCAGGCTGCTCAATTCGTAACTGGTTGAGTTTCTTGACTAGTGTGTGTCTAGAGAAGAAAGCAACAAAGTAAGAACTGCAGGCCAGGAAGGAGAAGACCCTTCCCTAAGACATGCCTTCAAAATTAGCCTCAGTCCCCCAGATGACTTCTTTCCCATACCCGGCATTGATCTCCAGCGTGGGTTGCAGGATTTGGGCTCGCTCTTCACTAGTCTTTGCTAGCTGCTGCATGCGCAGGAAGTGGCGGGCAGCACCCATCTCCAACACTGTGATCATGGCTGGATGTGAATCCAGACGTGGAGTTACCTGTAGGCAACACCACCTTTGAACATGCTCTGCATCCCAGAAACTGCCAAGCTTAAACAAATAATTTTCCTCCCTCAGCCTGCTGACTCTTGGCAGACTCACTCCTCCCCTTGCCATTGTGGCATTTCACATGCTGCTGAAGTAGCTGATCACAACCACCAACAGAAATGTCCATTAAGCACAGGCTTCAGAGATCTGAAATGGGGAGGGAGCTCAAGTAGGACTCAGCAATAAGATTCCATCTGCAAGGAGTGCTTGAAGCAGTTTGGGAAAGAGGATGGCTTCTATGGGTGTTCAACAAGTGCGGCAATGGGGCGGGAGGGGCTGTCCAGGCATGCTGGCACAAGAGCCAGGCTTAACCCACTCCTTCTCTACCCTCTTCATCTCACTGGGGATACGTGGTATGGGAAACACAGCTGTAGCCCAGGCTCCCTAGGATGACACAGGGGGGGGGCTCTACGGCTCCCCCCCTCACCACTGAGCATGGCCTCCCTCATCTCTTCACCTTGACAGCGGTGACCCGTGAGCCAAGGGCATTCCTCATCCAGGCCAGGAGATCCTCCACCGCTTGGGAGCTCAGGCAATTTTCAGCTGCAATGGGAGGATGAAAGCACCATTTTGAGAAGAGAATCGGTGCTCTTTCCAGTCATTCCATCTCCAAAGGGATCTAACAAGCCTTTCCTTGGTCTTTCTACAAGTAACTGATAGCAACTCTTCCTTACTCTCCACACACACCCCTCAAAATCAAAGGCTGACTGACAGCACAAGAATGTATTTTCTTCACCAGAGCATAAGGCAATCGTTTCTGGCCAAGGCAGGCCCCATTGATCAGAAATGATTCCCATTAGGCACCTACCTGAGTGACTTTCCTCAAACTTCTCCTCCTTATAGTGATCAACAGCAATATCTGTCTCTACTGAGATCAGTTTCTTCTTGTCAAACTCTCGTAGGTGCAGAAGAGTCAGCTCATCAAACTGCTTATAGCAGAACAGCACCTGGTTGTCCAGAGAGGGGAGGTGTATGATCATTTAGCTTGGATTATAGATCACTTGGGAAATTCCCAACCACTAAGCATGGCTAAGTCTCCAGCAATCTTAAAATCCAGTTCCTACCATTTACAGCAAGTTGGTAGAACTGGTGACATCTCATCAGATGGTGAAAGGAAGCCTGAGCAACTATGAGTCAAATATAGTACTCTGAGCAATTCTCCCATCCCGTGGGAAAAGGGCAGAGCTTCCTGCAGAATTAAGTTGATGCAACAACAGCACCAAATTCTCCAGGCGGGAAACATCACAAACGAAGCACCAATACCGCTGCATCCTCCCCAGAACCCACCTTCACTTTTCTTAGCTCCAGCCTCTGAATCTCTTTGCTCACCTCAACATTTTTCTTCTTTGTTGCTTCATAGTATGGAGAGTGCTCAGCCAAGTTGCGAGAGGGAGCACATAGATAATAGATATTTCTACTGCCAGCTGGCATACGGCTAGCATATTCTGGGAGGCTGGTTAATTGGCCTGGAGGTAGCACTGAGGACTCGTAGCGCAACAGCTTTGCTACTTCCTCCTGGGAGGAAAGTTTTGTCAGTCATGAGGGAAAGGAAGGTAGGTGTGCTTGCCCACCCTTCCCTCCACAACTAGTCCCAATTGGTCTCTCTTATGTAGGGCTCTAATTATCAACCATGACAGAGGGCTTCAGAGACATGGGAGCCTCTTTGGTCACTCCCAATACCTTGGCTTCCTGCTCAGCCAGCATGATAATTCCCTCGCGGATAAACAGCCCATAGTCCTCAAAGAATGTGGCATATTTCTCAGGGTCCTTCTTACTCTGATCAATGAAGAACTTGATCAGCCTCTGTTGCAAAACCTCTCTGAGCTTTCTACACAAGAAGTTCAAACAATAATGCATCAATTAGTAAGAGAAGAAATGGAACAAGAGGATATGACTTTCTGCAAAGCAAAAACTGGCAGTAACTGTGAGGCATTATTTCTCCGCAACTCATGCCTGATTTGATCCAAACCATCCCAGCGTATCAGGATCTCAGGCTGCAAGGGAGAGAGAGTTCCACAAGTGAGTTGAATTGCTAAGTGACATCATAGTAGGTCTGAGTATGTCTGGGTTCTCTTTTGATAGACCTCTTCTGTACTTGCTTAGAATGATAAAATATCAAACAAATTGACTCACAGATAGGCAGAAACTACTAGTTTTTATATCAACCATGCTAGGACATCACCTTCAAAAATATTAGGTCTTCAGATTGCAGATTGACAGAGCAAGTTCCAAAGAAGCTGTAAGTCACTGCCCACCAAGACCATTTGAACCAAACTTCTTCCTCACCTGATAAGGATACTCTCTTGAAGCAATTCTCGGCTGAGATTCAAGGGGATATCCTCACTGTCCACAACCCCTGCAAGGACGTAAATAAAGAGATAAATTGTGTCCTGCAACAATCCCATCAATCTCCAGCCTCTTTCTCCTAAATAGGGCTCTTCTGACTACCTTTCAGGAAACGTAACCATTTGGGTAAAATCTCAGTAGCTTTGGTTAGGATCAGGACCTTGCGAGTGTAGAGGGCAACACCAGAGTCTTGCTCCTGGCTCACATCAAACATGGAAGGTTTCTAGGAAGTTATGAAAGAAAGGGAAGAACAGATGGAAATCATAGTTGCGGTGCAAAAACCTTCCTCCTGAGGTGAGATGACACACTGTTATAATCTCCTCACACGTCAGTTTTAGATCTAAGGCCAGCCAAACAAGGCAAGGCTACCCATCCTTCCCACTCACCAACCCTGGCACGTAAAATATGCTGCGGATGTTGAGAGGTGCATCAGTCTTGTAATGCAGGGTGTAGCGAGGCTCGTCATATGCGTGGGCGATAAAGTGGTAGAACTCCGTGTGCTGCCAATCTCCAACCTCCTTGGGGTCCATCATCCAAAGGGCCTGAGTGGAGAGAAGACATCCTTAGTTGAAGCTAGCCACATGCCTAAAACAGGAACAGCAATGAAGGAGAAAAGGGTGAGTTTCCATGAAGGTAGCAGTACTTTGCAGATGGAGCCGGCAGTAATTTTTATCAATCCCAAAAACCACATGAGATCCAAATAATCATAGGGAACAATTAAGTGTTTCTATACTACATGGGTGATAGGGTAGAAAAGGCCAGCTGGCATTTCCTCCACAAAGGTCTTCCAGAAGATGCCAGAGGATTGTGGGACACCTGCTTGCTAAATGCCATTTAGCTCAAGGCCAGCTCCAAGGGCCACCCAGTATCTGCTCTACCTGCAGGGTGTTGACACGTTGCCCGTTCAGATAGAGGGGAAAGCCGATGAAGTTGCTATACTTTTTGATGATGTCTAGAAAAGGAAAAAGATGGGCTGAAAACTCTGCCAACTCCCTCTGCTTCCCCAGTAGGGATCTTCATCCATCCAATATGTAATTGGGACCAGGCGCTAATCACAGGCTGCCACTATACAATTGAAGAAGAAATTCAAAACTGCAGTATGGGACATAATATATTACGTAATGAAGTTTTTTCTGAACGAATTCAATTCTAAAACCCACTCTAAGTGTTGCAATTAAGCTACCAAATCTTTCATGGCTAGGCACCATCTCCAAAAATATTCCTTCCAGTCATCTTCAGAAGCATTACTTGGAGGGCCTGGAATATGCTCCCGCAGAGGCTAACCAGGGCTACGCTGAAGGAATGGGCAAAATTTAAAAAAAAACAGATCCTATTAAATGGCAAGGGGTTACACACACAACATTTTGAAAGCATTTTGCAAACATCTACAGCTATTATTTCTTAGTTGGCCAAGCCAAGGGCGTTTTTCCCCAAATTTTGCCCAAACTCAGGTGCTCGTCACCTCCTGCCTGGGCTACTGCAATGCTCTCTACATGGGGCTCCCCTTGAGGAGCACCCGGAGGCTCCAACTGGTGCAGAATGCGGCCGCGCGGGGGATTATGGGAGCGAGGGGGCGCTCCCATGTGACACCTCTCCTGCGTGAGCTGCATTGGCTTCCAGTGGTCTTCCGGGTGCGCTTCAAGGTGTTGGTCACCACCTTTAAAGCGCTCCATGGCATGGGACCTGGGTATTTGCGGGACTGCCTTCTGCCGCCGATAGCCTCCCACCGACCAGTACGCTCCCACAGAGAGGGACTCCTCAGGGTGCCGTCGGCCAGGCAATGTCGGCTGGCGACCCCCAGGGGGAGGGCCTTCTCTGTGGCAGCTCCTGCCCTCTGGAACGATTTGATCCCGGAGATACTAAGGATATCGGATCTCCGGGTTTTTCGCCATGCCCTAAAAACTTTTCCATCAAGCAGGGCTGGCGTGAACCCCCACCCCCCCTTTTAGTCTTTTTAGCTTTTTAAATTGTCAAATGGGTTTTAGTTTTCAATGTTTTAAATTTTTGGGCCACAGTTATTTAATTCTTTTAATAATTTTAAATTTTGTATTGATATGTGTTTTAGTTCTGGCTGTGCACTGCCCTGAGTCCACTTGGAGAAGGGAGGGATATAAATTGAATAAATAAATAAAAATAAAAATTTGGAAGCAACTTGCCCTATATGAAAGTACTTTACAAAGAGTTATACCACTAATTCTTCTACTCTAGCAAGAACTCCTTGGATTAGATGTGGCTCAGTGACCAGGGTATGGGCAGAAGACAGCTTCCCTCAACATTTGCAGAGACCACAGCTGGGACCTTACCCATTCAAAACAGGTTGGGACAGGCCACCCAGCTCTGCTTCTTCCCCAAAGTCAGACTCTGCATCTCATCCACTGGTCTGAGAGACATGGCACTGGTGTCTATTCAGATAAGAAAGCAAGCAAGCTCCCTTTTGCCATTTCTCACCTTTGACTCGCTCCTCACTGGCAAACTCATTGCAATCTTCCTTTATGTGGAGAATTATTTTAGTTCCAACCTGAACTCCAGAAGCTTCTGAAATTTCGAACGTCCCAGAACTGGAGTTAGAAAAGTAAATCAGAGGAAAGAAGCAAACTACAACCAAGTATGAACCCATGGACAAAGTGCTATCCTACAAGCAGTAATCAGTGCATAGCTGACTCTCATCCTAATGCAAAAATTGCAAGACCAGGTCTCCCTGGTAAAAAATAATACCTTAGCTCCCATTATTTGAGCACAATTTCTACAGAAGTATCAGAAATGTCTTGCAAAAAATAGGGCTTCCCTTCTAAACTTAAGTCTTCATTCTGGGATTCCAACTCAGGGAGGCAGATAGAATCCAAAGCCCCTCAATTTTCCAGCAAAGCTTAGAACATTTTATGCAGCCTTTTAACCATTCAGCTACAGCGTCCCAGCCCAGCCTCTGCCACATCCTTACCCGTCTGAACGCCAGCAATAACCAAAGCTATCTGGCTCTGCTGACTTGGAGAAAACTTCCACTTGATTAGCCACCATAAACACTGAATAGAAGCCCACTCCAAATTGGCCAATAATCTTACTGCTGGCCTCTGTTTGGCTCTTCAGTGTATCCAGAAAGGCCTGTAGATACAACATAGGCAGGCTAAGTGCATGAAGCAGGACCCAGCTGGTCTGCCTCACCTTGCTACCACCCCTGTTTGCAAAGAATCAAATGCCACTTCGATTCTTGAGAGTCCACAGCCACCTGAGCATTCTTCCCCAAAACCTTTATTGGAATATGGCAGTCTGCGTATTTTGTAAATAAAAATTACAAGAGCCATTTTGGTGTAGCAGTTAAGGCATCAGGCTAGAAACTGGAAGACAGTCAAGTTCCCATCCCACCTTAGGCATAAAGGCAGTTTCTGAGAATCAGACATGATTTTAACTAAAGGAAAAATGAATACATGTGCATATCACTCACACAAACACACAAATCGGTTTACTATTTGTTTTTGTTATTCTACCCAGAGTCTCGCTACTTGAGTCTGAAGCTTTATAAACCTAATTAGTACAATATGTGCAAAATGAAATCAATTACTCCCAATTAATACAAATGTTCTTAAAAATGTTTAAAATGCAAAGCAATCTAATGACAAAGCTAAAAACTACAGCAAGTTTTATTCAATAAACATATGAGAAATTTTATGAAGACAAAGAATCTGTTTGTCTCTCAAAGGTACACAAGTATGTAAAGCCATGGCAACAATATTACAACCCGCCCCCCCTCTTCACCTTACCTTGGAGCCAGATCTCGCAATGGTCCCTAAATTGGACAGAAGTTCTTCATAGTTCATCCCAATTCCAGTGTCCTGCAAGCAACACAAAAGGAGTTCCTCGCATATCCAGCACTGCACTTTGGGATGTGTGGGAAGAGACAGGCTCCTTCTCTGCCCCCCACCCTTTCCACATAAAATACAAGAATCAGATTAATTCACAGCACTGCTTCTGATATTTTGCTCTGACAGCTATGGCGCAAAAACTAGTGCAGTGCATTAAAGGCAGAATCAAATCCTCCTTCCCAGGCCATAAAACCCATGTTGTCACTTAAAGGAGCCTTGGTAGTAAAGTGGTTTAATGCACCCTGTAATTAACACAGCTGCCTGCAATTTCTGCAGGTTCGAATCTTACCAGGCTCAAGGTTGACTCAGCCTTCCATCCTTTCTAAGGTAGGTTAAATGAGGACCCAGTTTGTGGGGGCAATAAGCTGACTTTGTATAAATATACAAAAGTATGAAAGCTATTGCTTAACGCATTGTAGGCCGCCCTGAGTCTCCGGAGAAGGGCGGCATATAAATCAAATTAAAAAAAAAATCAAGCTCAAAATTTAGCGCAGCTGCAGTACTAAATTACAAACACTTTCCCTTCTGGGAAAACTTTCAAAGAATTCCAATTCCCTTCCCAGCTCCTTTCTGGGACAAGCAAGGCTAGATTCTCCTAGAATCAACCTCACTGGCCTCTACTTGCCAAGCAACTTTCAGCTAACCCTTGAAGACAGAGAATCCAGTGAATAGTAAGAGGAACATGTTACTTTTTACACAGTATGCAAAAAAAAAAAAAAAAAAAGGTCCTCCTACCTGGATGGCAACCAGGCACTTTCTCCTGTCTGTCTCCAGATCAATTCTGAGTTCTGGCAAGACCCTTCCTTCAGAGACCAGTTTGTGGCGCAGCTTCTCCAGAGCATCGCTACTGTTGGAGATCAGCTCTCGGATGAATACCTGTCAAAGAGTCAAAGAGAAGCTAAGCTCTGCAGAGCGAAGGGACGTCTTAAGCCCACGTTGTTGGCTTCACCCTGGAAGACTTACCTCCTGCTCAGAGTAGAGGGAGCGGGCCACAATATCCAAAAGTTTCTGGGTTTCGGCCTGGAACTCGTGTTTCGAGGCGGAACCTGTTAAAACAAGCTCAGGGTTGAAATGAAGGTTCATTGGAGCTAATAGGCACGAGTACTGATGGCGTTACCTAGTTTGGGTAACGAAACGTCTGCAAGAAGCAACCGGGATCAGAGAGCACCAAGGAGCCCTCAAGGGGAAGAGGAGCTGAGTCCCGACTCCTCGCGAGGAGAATTCCTCCGGCCCGGCGGGAGGCTTACCTGGGACTCTCTCGGGCCTACTAGGCGACCGGGGCGGTGGCGCCTCTTTGTCGTCCGGAGCGGCGCGGCTGCTGCACGAGCGCCGACAAGGCCAACTGGGGGGCCCGGGGGCGGGCGGCGGCCTCGCCGCAGAGAGCAGCCCAATCGGGGCTTGGCAGACGCAGGAAGCGGTATTCTGCTCACGCCCGGCGCGGAGGAGGACCGGCAAGGAGGCGCGGCGGCGAGAGCGCCCCAACAGCAGCCGCAGGAGCGGCGGCGACAGCCTCCCCAGCGCCATGGCCACGGCACGACCGCTTCCGGCGCTGGCGGGACGTCACAGCCGGAGAGGGCGCGCCGGTAACGTCACGACCGCAAAGGACGGGCCAGTCCGGCGCCGTGTCCGCTGAGGGGGCGCCCGGCTGGCTGTTCTGTGAGCGCGTGCAGAGGCCGCTCCGCCTAATGGCGCGCCCGGAGGCGGAGGCGGAGATCCACCCGCTCAAGGCCCGAGAGGCGCCGGCCTCGCCGGGGAGCGGGGCTCGGGACGCCGAGAAGGAGGCTGGCGGCGGCGCGCAGCCCGGCCGTCTCTCTCAGTGGCGCACCGCGGCCTTCTTCCTCTCGCTCTATCTCTGCCTCGGCGTGGCCTTCGCCTTCTCCTTCGTCATCCCCTGCCCGGTCAGGCCCGCCTCGCGGACGGCCTGGAGCAGGGCCTACGACGACGCTGGTGAGGGCGGGTGGGCGGCCGGGGCTCTAGGGGCCGCGCGAGGCCCGGGCTCACCCACCTCGCTCTCGCTCTTGCAGTGGCGTACGCCTTCCTGGGCGCGGGGGACGCCGACGGGGACCGAGTGCAAGATCTTTTCGTGGCCTTCCAGGCCGGCCCCGGCAGCCGCAACGCCAGCGGCGCCGACCATGGCTCTTGCTCCGGAGGAGGTAAGGGGGGGGGGCCGCGGGAGGGGGAATGGCGGGCGCGGCTGGTGTGACCGATCCGCCCCTCCCTCTCCGCAGGCTTCGCCACCCCCTGCGCCTTCCTGGCGGCGCATTCGGGCACCAATGGCAGCACTCTGTGGGAAAGACCGGTGGCCCAGGAGCTGCTCCTGATGGACTGCTCGGTGGAGCACGGCGGCTCTCCGGCCTGCCTTATCATCGGGAATCCGGCTTCCATCGCCCTCCTCGACCTGGAAACAGGTACCTTCCTTTTGAGCTAGGCGCCTGGGGAAGATGGATCCGTTTTGGGCAAAGAGACGCCCAGAAGGAAGGGATGTGAAAGCAAAAATGCACTGTGTACCTTCGCCTTCTTGCCACAGTAGGGCGCGCCAATAAATGGAGTACAGATTTCCCCTGCTTTCCTAGTGCGGACTGTTAGTGTGGTTTTAGTAAGTCTGAAATGACTGCCGAAAGCCAAGGCACAGGCAGCACTCTGTTTGCATCTTGTTTATGTAAACAGCGTAGCCAGAGTTTAGCAGCCATTTGTAGTTGAAAGGTAAAGGTTAATGCAGCTCTGGGACAACATGCTCCTGTTGAAGCTCTGTGATCTGATCCAGCATGACGCTTCATAGATAGACAGGATGACATCCGAGCAAAAGGGATCCTGCTGGAACTCTGCAAAAGCATGGCACTTCGGCATCCATGGAAATCTTGGCTCCCCTTGTAGCAAGGTTTTTGTTCCTTCTTCAGCTGCAAAGACTATGGGTCTGCTGTTTCGTCCTCAAGCAGCAGCACTTTTCTCCTATCCTTAGAAATATTGATGAAGTGAAAACAGAAAAATGAGTCTGGTTCTTCTTGTGGTGAGCAAGTGGAACAGATGAGCAAGTTTGTTTCCCCTTTTCTTTATTTAGAAGGTAAGTGACATGAGAACTCCTAGTTGTGATGGTGTGAATGCCAGAGTTTAGATGGGTCAAAATGGTGCCATTTGTGAGGTCACACATTGCAGTAGACTTATTCAGTGATTAACTGAAATGAAAGCTCAGGATGAATTCCATAATCAAAAACCACTACATTAGAAAGGTAGGCATCTTACCTGCCAAGACTTCCGAATCAGCACTACCTACTCTGTTTTTTTCCTAGGCCAGACTCGGTGGAATGAGGCAGTCAATTTTGGGGCTAACGCTACAGTCTTGAGTCCCTTACTGAAGATTCCTGATATTGACAAAGACAGTGTGCCTGATTTCTTGGTCTTTGCTGCCACAGGAGAGGAGGTAAGAATTGCTGAAGCAATAGGGTCCTCCTGTCTGTTGCAGAGGAATTGGCCACATTCATAGCAGCATGGGGGCTCAGTCTAAAAAAAATAAACTACATCACTTCTACACCGCAGCAATCAAAATTAATTGGATGATCTGTGTTATAAACTAATGAGCCCTTTTTTTTTTTTTGCCTTCTCTGTGATTTCATACAGTCTTCCACATACTAAGCCATCATGCATTCCTGTACCCATCTTATTCTACCTCTTCTTTTAGGTTCTTACAAACTTTTACATAGAAACTTTCTGTTTTAGTATCTTCCAGCTTTTCCAAGTGTTTAACATTGGTGCTCTTCTGAATCTTAAGAATCCTGGAGAGCAGGCCTGAAATACAGTTGTTGGGAGCCACTGATAGCAGGGAGCTCTTGCCATCTTATTTCAGCCTCTGGGTTTCCCAATTCACCCTGTCAGACACAGGGTGCCGGGATAAAGGGCCTGGGGTCTCAGTGTTCTTCAGCTCAGTGTTTCAATTAGCAACTGCTAGTTGGAGAAATGGCCACCAGTTACTAAGAAATTCCTGCTTTCCGTAGCAGGATTGATCAGGGGAAGGAATGGGAGCAAAGGATTGCAACATTCCCTTTATTCCATCTTTTTCCTCATCCTTGTTATCTTTAAGAATTAGTGTTAGTGGGGGGGGGGGGTGTTTATTTGCAGTTGACTGAAGGGATGTTGGGAATTTATGGGAAGAGCAATGCCATTGGAAGAATTCAGAGCAGGGTGTCTCACTATCAAACTACTTGGAAGGTCAGCAGGGAGCAGCAGATCTTCTGACAGTCCTGAGGGGCCTTTCTTACACAGCTCAAACTGATACTTCGTCTAATGCCAGATTCATTTTCTTTCCCCAAGCTTTGAGCAACAAGTTGTGTTGATACTGAAAAGAATCTTGTCTGTAAACCTTCAGGTTATACTCCACTTAGGAGCCGTGGTGGCACAGTGGTTAGGATGCAGTACTGCAGGCTATTTCTGCTGACTGCTGGCTGCTGGCTGCTAGCAGTTCGGCAGTTCGACTCTCACCAGCTCAAGGTTGACTCAGCTTTCCATCCTTCCGAGGTCGGTAAAATGAGGACCCAGATTGTTGGGGGCAATATGCTGACTCTAAATCACTTAGAGAGGGCTGTAAAGCACTATAAAGCGGTATATAAGTGCTATTGCTACTATTACCATGAACAAGGATGATCTAGTCCCGTTTTTTAAGGCTCCATGCTTTTTACTGATCCTTTTGAAGGCAACATGAATGCCAGAGTGCTGCTTAGGCTGAACTTCCTAGCTCCAATTTTCTCTGCAGATTAAGAGCTTCTTCTATTCAGGGACATTTGGCACACAAATGAAATTCAGTGGAAGCCTGCATTTGCCAGGACTGATTGGGCACCTTTTGCACATCACCAAGAGCGGAGCCCACTACATCCTGTTCTACACAGGTGGGTCCTGACTTCCAGGGGTGGGGAAGAAGGGCAACTGGACAGTCTGACCTTCAACCTGCTTTATTTGCACCTTTCTTTCTTGCTTTAGCAAAGGCTCTTTTTGCCTACTCGCTGAAGGAGCTCTATCGCATGGCTGTGGGCCCAGCAAGCCCAGCCCTTGGCACCCTGAAGGAAGATGCAAATTGGGAGATGGCGATTCTTCACAAGGCCCGACAGGTGCCCCTAGCCAGGTACCTGCTGGAATCCCTCCTGACCTAAGATCTGCGGAAGCCCTTTGCTCTTCCATTTTCCCTGCTTGCTTCAACCCCTTTACGAATGGAAAGCAGAGGGCCCTTGACCTGCTGTCACGCAAAGCAGAGGCTTTTAAGTGGCTGCAGCACCAAGGTTTGACCTGCACTGCTGCCCTGAAGGCTTGGAAGAAGAGGTGCATGACCTCCGGCAAGGGATAACAGGAGTTTTTTATTCCCTGTTAGCTCTGGAGATATTCAGTACGTGACAAAGATGACAGAGAAATCAGGGAGCCATATTTTGGTTGCAAGATCAGCTATGTTGGAGCTGGTGAATGGAGAGCAGCTGAGTTCATTGTGGGTTGTTGATGTGCCACACATCCTGAGGTAATGCCAGTATTAGGAATGTTGGCTGTGCAGCACGGCCTTGCACGAATGCTTAGTACTCTCCTGAGTTGCAGGGAGAAAGAGAGGACTTTGCTACCTGTTTCTGGTATTCCCTGGATAAGCCACCTCTAGACAGGATGGGCAGCACACAGATCAGATCAGATGAGATGAGATGAATGAACGAATGAATGAATACATAAGCAAGCTGAACCTGGGATAGGGAAAGAAGGGTGAAAAGCCAGAGATGCCATCGGTTGAATATCATCTCCTGTCCTGATTGCAGGGAGCCCGTTCTCGGAGCCTTTGGTCCCGATGAGATTGCTGTGGCCATTGAAAGCAGAGTCTCGCATGACACAAAAAAGGTTTGCAAGGGGCCCTGCGAGTGGGGTGCAGACGCAGATCCTTTGGTTTCTTCAGAAGCACCAATTGTACAGTTGTATCTACTGGAGCAAAGGGACCTGGAGAGGTGTTGTTGCCATGAAAATACACACACACATACACATACACATACACATACAAACAGGCTTTGTCTTTCTCCCTTTTTCTCTGCCAGTACCAAATCCACCAAAAATTTTTGCCATGTTTACATATTTGACATTGTGGCATCAGCAGCATCTAAAATACTCAACTATATGATTGGATTTGATGGTGCTTGAATTAGACTTCCAAAAAAGGTCACCAAAATAAATGAGCCAGGCTTGCAATATTCCCAAGGTTTGAGCTTGAGATGCAGAACATTAAATTTCTTATAGCACAAAAATTGGGTGGTGGCTGATGATCTACCAGCTAATTCCAAATTAGTCTAAACTTCTTTATAGTTTACATATGCCCAGAGGAATAAAATGCATAACTAAGAACTCCCTGGGCTCCTAAGGCACCTGGATCTTTCTCTAATTCTATGTTAGTTAAAAGAGCTTTTTATTCACCAGACTTTCTGTCTGTTAATGACACCCAGTAGAGCTTGGTGATTCCTTTGCCTTCTTCCACTTTCCAAGTTGTGGGATAGAAACACACAACTGCTGTAAGTTATTGGAAAGATGTATAGAAAAGGTAGTGAGGAACTGTGATGGCTTGTGCTCACCTTCATGAATGTTGGGTAACTGCCCAGCCCTGCTCTCAGATGTCAGCCTGACCCTTGGGCTAAAATGATGGTTGAGAAAGGGGATTACGGCCTGGAGTCCAGCTGTCCTTTCAAGTCGCCGTTTACTCTGTAGGTTACAATTATGGAGGGCAGCTCTGGCATCATCAAGTGGGAAGTAGAGCTGCTTTCAGAAATGCAGAGTCCCAAGCCAGCCACTCTTACAACTGTTGATCGCAGATCCATCTTCCTCTTTTGGGGCCTGTACCAGGATGAAAGAAATGAAACTGTGAGTAGGGAATGATCTCTAATAGATGGAAATAAGGTGGGGCTGCCCACAATGTGCCTTGCAGAGCAGCAGCAAGTCACAGGTTGCACTCTGACTAGCACTGGGAGTGGAGGAAGGCCTTCCCAGCTCCATGCCTTGTGGGCTTTTCCTTTGGGTTCAGTTTCCCCCAGAAAGCTCTGGGAAGAATTTGTACAGGTAGTGCTCAGGTCTTGGTTGTACATCATGGTTATTAAGCAAGACACCCACATGACTGCCTCACTCAACAACCACAATCCCAACTCTTCTTTTTGGTCATTAAGTAACTATCCAGCAGTGCTTTAAGGTGGGTGATATCTTGGGATGTCTGGCGTCCACCGGCAGGTGGAAAACTCCAGTGGGTTAAAGGCCTTGGGAGGTCAAACCCATCAGCCTGCCCTATCCCATGCCCCCACTCCCTTTTGCACGCAGCTAGAAAACTAGCAAAAGAGAGGCTGCTGCTGCTGCCTAGGAAGATTGCCTTCACTAGCTTCTCAGTTGCGCCTCACACCGGCTGGGTGCAACTATGGGCAGAGGAAGAGAAAGGTAGGTGGATCTGGATAGGGCAGGGCAGAGAGAAGGCCCAGGCCTCTCAAGAGGGGGAGAGCAGGGGAATTGCAGCACTTCCATGAGCATAAAGGCCGGCATGCTGCCAAGTGCCCAAATTTTGATCATGTGACCACTGGGCTGCTACAAAGATGAGAACTTTAGGCAGGGGTCACAGGTCATTTTGTTCAGAACTCAATTTTGGTCACTGGACGAAACGTTGACTCCCTATAGTAAGAGAGGTCCATCTATAGCGGGTGCAGCAAGTGGAGTAATTAGGTGGCCTTTATTGTAGGGGGGAGGGATGGTCTTCATCCAAGGGTCACAGGAGCATAGCAGCTCTTGGGCATAAGTAGACCAGCCCAGCTGTTCCTTGTGGGGCCCTGGCCCTCTCTCTCTTCTCCTCCAGGGATCTTGGCATGGAAGTCGGCAGCAGCGGCTGTACCTTTTCCATCCCTCCCTGCCCACTGTTCTCTTGGAGCTGAGCAACAGCACTGAGGCCATAGTGGCCTTTGAAGGTGAGTGGGTGCCCCAGCTGTTTGCCAAATTGCCGGCCGTTGGGGGCTCCTGCTACACTTCCCCTTTTGGTTCTAGGGTTGCTTTTTGAGCGAAGCCGCCATGCCTGTTACGTGCTGCTAGCAGGCCCCCAGGTTGGCAGCTCTCCTGGGAGAGTGGTCCTCTCAAAGCGGAAGCTGAAGGAAGATATTTTCAGCAGCCATGTGATCTGGCTCAACCAGATGCCCCAAGATACTGACCAGAATGTCCGGGACTATTTCCACCGAATGAGATTCCGTACCTTTGGGTGAGGAGTATAATCCCAAAGGCTTTCAGACCTGAAGCTAGCCAGGGAGAAGGTAAACCGCACTCAACTCCTGGAACAGTTTGGCTAGTCCCCCACTAGGACTTGGATCCCATTCCCTGGATTGTGCATAGAGGCACTAGATTAAACAGGGTGGGGGGAGAGACATTGTGCCTCCTCTCTGACCACCAGAGGCATCCATGTCCCAGAGGAGAAAGATCCTGGAGATGGTGCAACTGAGGTGGGGCGGTTCTAACATGTTACGTGCCTAGCCATCTGGCTCCTCTTAGTCATCCTTCCCCTGGAACAGTGAACTCTGTGCAGCTTGGATATATATCAGATCAGCCCTTGAAGTGCTTTGAGGGCCCTCTCAGAGTCATAGCTGGCTTGGATCCTATGACCTCCCAAAAGAATCTGCAGAGTAGCTCCATCGGCCTTGGGTACCTCTGCTCCCAAAGTAATGCACCTGATCCCCAGCTCACAGGCACCAAGCCATGCAGGTTGGCATTGCCAGGTACTGAGGCATCCAAATCTTCTGCCTCCTTGTTTTCTTGCTGTGGCCAAACCTCAGGTGTGGCTTTTTCTTTTTCTATCACAGTTCAAAGATGGACATGCTTTGTTGAGTTGTAGTTCATTTATATGGCCTGCCCTTGATAATTTCAATTTCAATAAATTCAACTTTGGCCACAATGTTTGAAATGTCATTTGTTCTCTGTGCTTCTCCCTGTTCCTATAAGAGCTAGGAACAGCCCAGCAGCAGCAGAGTAGGAATTGGGACAAACTGGATTTCCTAATGGGGGCGGGGAAATGAGCAGCACATTTCTATGTGATGCCTAGCAAGGTTGGTTAGGGCTGAGCAGAAGGGAGGGCTTGGTATGGCATACACACAGTTCTGCATCCCATATAGATGCAGATCCAGGAGCTCGAGGTAGCCAGTGTGGGGCTTTTGAGGAATGCATCCAGGCTCCATTTGTTCCCAATTCTAAGGACCTGGCAGGAGGGGGGCTCTCCCTTTAAAGTGCTTTCCTGTCTCTTCTCTGCCAGACATGTTGAGCCCCTGGTAAATTGTATGCCTTTTTGGGAGAGACTCCACAATAGCCAGGTGGGTCCTCGGGATCTTTGGCCACAAAGGAAACCCACACGGCACTGCCTTTTGGTCTGACCTGCTCTGTTCTGCTGCTGGTGGTGGTGGTTGCATGAGATGCTCTTTAATTTTCGGGTGGGCAGGGGAACTTTGGTTTATTTCGCCCCCAGCATAATCTTTTCTGACGATGAAGCAGCTTAAGCGTTCCCAGCTTCCTTCTTAGGCTCTGCTCTTGATCCATTTCCCTGCCTCTCATGGCTTTAAAAATAACCTCTCAAGAGTTATTTACTAGGGAAGGCTATTTGTTTGACATAGTTAATCATGTCAGCAAGCAGAGCTGTTAACAGCCAAGAAATTCTAATGCATATCTGTGGAGATCCCCTTTCCGACTCCTTCCCTGCTTGAAGCCACCTTAGCTAAAAGGCTAGGGGGAAATCCCCAACTCACAGCTGTAATTTAACTCACTTTTGACTCCATCTAGCCTTCCCCTTGCTACTTGCAAATGCCTTAAATTGGGCAAAGGTGGTTAATGTAGCCAACATCTCTATCCTGACAGGAGAGAAACTTTCTTGTGTTAGTTTGTTTTTCTAGAGGGAAATGTTCTTACATTGGGTTCGTTGGTTTATAAATTCAGTTTTACTCTATGGTCAGTTCGGCTTATTTTTGGCAGATTCATGGTGAAGATATTCCAAGTGGCATAGGTCTCCTTGTAAAATTATGCAGGAGCAACAACTATGAAATTGTCTGAATATTTCATATGCATTCACAGAATCCTAGATAGGACCGTCTGCAAGGTGACGGGCGGATGTTCCTCAAAAGAGGTGCAGAAAACGGTCACTGCCTTGTTTCAATATTAGGCCAGGTTGCCTTTGGCCTGGATAAAACCTGTGAGGGTGGCATTCTGGCAGCCATTTAGAAGCTGGGAAAACAGGCTGCTCAGCTAATCTGCTTAAGTGCAGAGGAGTACAGAAGGACCTTATCTCCAGCTCATCCGGCCTTGCATAATACTATGCAAATTTGCCACCAAAGCTGTGGAGGTCCCCTGCATACAAACATTGGGCATGCTGCTCCTGGAAGCAGCATATCTGATGTCCACCCACTAGGTGCTCTTCACTAATGGCCAAGCAGGAGCTAGCTGGGCAGAAACTTGACAAAATCAGGTCTATTGGTCACAATGAGAAGAAGCAAATGAATGGAACAGCAACACACAGGGCCCAGATAGATTTGGGGGAGGGCATGGCTAATGCTAGACTGGCCCCCTCCATACCCATTGAGATGACAACAGCCTGGGTCAAGAAGGGGACTTTATTGTGAATGGGATATTCCATAAAAGGCAGGAATGCTGCCAGCCTTGCTCAAAGAGGGCAGAGGCTTGGCTGCACTGAAGGATAAGCCAGGAAAGGGAGAGAGTAGCCAGAGGCAGTCTTTTGTCCAGGTGAGTCAGAGAGAGGCCTACATCTTGATGCCTGCTGGGGTGGGGGCAAGATGCCTACAGCATACAGGGAACAAATGCTTTGCGGGAGGGGAAGGATTCCCCTTAGCCTTGCTCCTGGGGCCCCACCTGGGTCTCATCTTCAGATCTCACTTCCTGGGCCCCGGGAGGGGGCAGGCAGGCAGGGCTCGTGCTGGAGTGTCGTGGCTGCTTCCTCATGAATGGGAATGCCCTGCCAGGAGGCAAAACGGGTCCATCAGCAATGGATCTTGACTCACTCTCCAAGAGAGCTTTCTCCAAGGTTGACCCACTCACCGCTTCTTGGTCTCTTGTGGCACAAGGGCTTCAGCAAACAGCTTCTTGTAAAGCTCGGACTTCAGAAAGCGTGGATAGGAGTCCTGGTGATAGAGGGGGCAATTTAGAGAGAGATCCTCCAGCCCAAGAGCAGAAGATGCAACATCAGCCTGCTCTTGCTGCTCGTCTGGCCACTCAGGCCTTGAGGTGGGTAGCGTGCGCACGCACGCACACGCATGCACAATCACACACACACAGCACCACTTCTCTCCCTGCCTATCTGGTAGTTTCAGGACCTTTTTCATCAGCATGTAGATGTGCATCTCAGCATCGTCCATTACATAGCGGTGAGGGGTCTTGATGCCCTTCAAGGTGTGCTCCATAGTCTTGCTGTCAAGGTTCACCCAGCGGGTGGCACTGGGTGCTAGAAACTCCCTGGAGGAAGAGCAGTAGAGGAGTGATCATGCAGGTCGGAAAGCAAAGCCTTAGCAGGCTCTGGGCACCAGATGAGAGTGAGGAAAGGTTCAGACGCACACAAGCCCCAGAAGCAAGGCAGCATGGCCATCCACTGCTCCCCAAGTTGAGCACAACCTCAGCCCGCTATCCTCCAGGGGAGAAAGCCACCTACTGATAGATGAAGTCCACAGCTTCTGCAATGTGGGCCTCTTCCCCCAGGCGTAACTCTTCACAAGCCTCCCAAAACATCAGGTTCTCAGCTGCGTGGGAGAGAAGGCAGGCCCCCAGTTGACCAAGCAAGAAGCAGGGCAGAGCCCCTACTGGCTTCCTGGGAACCTGATGGACCCTCCTCGCACTTTCTCCTTTTCCCTCCTCTGACCCAGCAGAGCAAGGGCTCACCACTGAACTCTGTCTTGAGGAACTCCAGGAGTTGCTCTCGGCCCAAGATGTCTCCCATCAGCTCACTGAAGCCGAAGCTCCAACGCTCTACCCGCAGCTTGGTGGGAATTGTGACCCTGCAAGGCAAAAGGGTCTCGGGCAGAGCTGCTGTGCAATTTGGGGTTTCCTCCTGGCTAGAGATGGCAGCCATAGCTGGGAAAGCCATTACACAGATACAATTTGTATACCAATTGTACCCATTCCTTAACCGGAAAGCCTTGCTCACTGTCAGTCACATCTTGGTTGGAAAATTGCAGCATGCTCTACAAGGGGCTGCCCTTGAAGATCATCTGGAAATTAGAGCTGCTGAAGAATTCTTGCAAAGTTTTGGGTACTGTCAGCTCAACTAAGTTATACTATCGAGGTGCACCAGTCCTCAGTTTCTTTCCTAGTGTAATTCAAGGTGCTGGTCATTACCCTACATGGCACAAAGCCAAGCTATCTGCAGAACTGCTGTTCCCTAAGGATATCTGCCTGCCCCCCCCCCCCAGGTTAGACAGTGGGCACACTCCAACAGCCACCGTCCAACTGTGGAGTGCCCAGGGCTACCTTTTTATTCTGATGCCTGTGAAAGAGCTGGCTCTGAACAACTTTCCAGAAAATTAGGAGAGGGAGGGACTGCTGGCTCTCAAGGGGATGGTGTTCCACAAAACAGGGGCATTATGGAAAAGGCACTCTTCCTAGGCCAAACCAGATGGCAGCATTTAAGAAAGGGACAGTGCCCACTGTCTGGCTTGGAGACAGGCAGATATCCTTAGGGAGCGTTTTTCTTATATGTTTATTGGAATATTTTTATCATTGTTAGCAGCCCAAAGTTTGTGTCTCACAAAATGGGTGGCATATAAATATTATCAATAAATAAAAAGAGCTGAGCGCCAATAACAAAGACCTCCTACTTGGGAAAGCTGGGCACACCAATCTCTTACCGGGGAGCATTCATGGCCCAGTATGTAATGTCATCAGTGATCCAGGGATTGCTTGGGAGGCAGCCAGAGATGATGGGGTCGTGGGACATATACTGCTCATTGAACTTGAGATACCTGCAAAAGACAGTGGAGGTGGAGAGGAGACAGGAGGGGTCCCTCTCACTGCTCCAAATGACAGAGGACAAGCAGCAGCCAAGGTGCCCCAGTCGGGGATAACTTCCCAAAGCTGAGAAAAAGTTAGAGTAGGACATAGAGAGGCATTCAGAAATAAACTCAGTCATTTGATATTCTTGATTGGTACCGGTCACTGGGGAGAGAGGGGAGCAGAGCACCTGCTGCTAAAACTCTTGAGAACAAGGCTGAAATTGGCCACGCCACGGGCTCTCCACTCACCCTTGCAGGCAAAGGGAGGACTTGACACGCATCCTGCCCAGGGCAGCACAGTAATAATGGATCTGCAACCAAGGACAGAGAATGACAAAGAACTTGTGCCACCAACTGCCAACTTCCATCACCACATCCAGGTGGGAAGGAGCCCTAAGAAAGACTGCCTTGAACACTGTGTGCATGTGTGTATGCGTGTATACACCTTTTCAAAGGTTTGAACGTCTCCTATCAAGAGCCACTTGCCTGTTCTTTCCCGCCTCCTTTCCCCTTAGCCACCCCTCCCGTCAGGCCTGCCTTAGAGCAAACCTTCCTTGTTCCCCCTCGGAGTTTGGACTCCTATAGGCCTCCAACCTCTGCCTTTCACCCACTGCCACAAATGCGCACGCATGCATGCACAGACACACTCACCTCCTGTTTGTAGTAGTCCATGTTCTTCAATAAAAGAGAAAAGAGTGAAACTCATTAGCCACACCAACTGGAATCTCCCTTGCAGCCATCCACAATTTTTGTCCATTGCTTGTACTGATTCAGCCCCCTACTTGCTCAGAAAACCCAAGTCTTCTCTGCTACTTCTAAACAATCATTTGAAAACCTTTTGAATGCCCTAACCAGCAGAGACAGTTCCCTGCCTTTCTCTCGAAACCCCATTTTGCAAATTGGCACTGAGAGTTAGTAATGGGGGGGGGGGAGGAAGAAGCTCATACAGCTCACAAACAAGAGTGTAGACCTCAGAGGTCATGGAGAAGGGAGGGGGATCACAAGCCAAATCCACAAAGAAGGAGCAAGGACCCCAAAAGAATCCCACCACCACAGCCTTTGGCACAGATGCTGACTGGGCAGGAGGCAGCCACAATTCAGGAGACAATAGCATCCCATTAAGGCAGTGATGGTGAACCTTTTAGACACCGAGTGCCCAAACTGTGCGTGCCCAAACTGAAAGGTATCCATGCGTGGACTTGCGTGGACGTGCACATGGAGACATGCACGAATGTGGACATGCACAAACATGTGCGCATGCATGCACAAATATGTACATGCATGCACAGCAGAGACCCAAAGACCAGCTGGCCAGTGGGAGGCATGGCATCCCAACACCAGCAGCGTGGAAAGAGGTAAGATGTCAAGTTTCGAGATCATCTCACGTAAGATCTTTTTCTTTCGTGAGCTTCTGTTTCATCATTTGCAGGGAAACAGGAGCTCACAAAAGAAATGCCACAAAGATCTGACCTGGGGCAACGGCGTGCGTACCAGCAGAGAGGGCTCTGCATTCCACTTCTGGCACGCATGCCATAGGTTTGCCATCACATCATTAAGGGGAACCAACCAAGGACTGGACCACAAGCCAGGGTGGTCCAGGGTGTCTTTCTCCCCTCCTTTTCCAGAAGGCAAGAAAGGTCAGCTTAGCCGCTCTCCAGCTGTCCCAGCAAGGGAGCCCTTCACACACACACACACTTACCAGCTGCGTAGGCGTGAGGGAGTGGCTCCTCAGCTCTGGCCTCGGACCCCTCACATCCAAGACTACCCCCTATAGGTGAAGCAGAACAAAGGCTGGCTGGCTTGCCATTCTCTTGCCCAGTGAACCCTTCCTGGGGCAGCCCCCAATCTGCAATTCTGCAACTCACTCCCAGCATTCATCCATCATAGGCAAAGGGAATCTTTGTGGGCAATGGAAAAATGCCTGGTGTATAAATGAACCATGGAAGGTTCATTTCCAGACACAGTTTACAGAAGAATTTTCAGCAGTTGAGAGGTAGCACCAACTATTTTGCTGCAAGTGCTACAAAATAGAGCGCCAAGAAGACCAGTGCAAATCCTGGCCACTCTTTCCCTGGTGCCCTGGCTCAGGGCTAAAGTAGGCACACCAAGCCCTCTCTTCCGCCCACTCACCAAGGGTCTGTTGACAAGCCAATAGGCCTGTTCTTGGCACTCAATGACAATCCGGTCAGCCCTCCTCCGCTGTTTAGCTGCCCTGTGAAAAAGCAAGAGTTGCATCAGAGCTGCTGCCACCCCGTTCCCCAGTCCCAAAGGGGCAGACCTTGTTCCTGCAAGCTCACCGGAGCTGCTCCCGAGCCTGCATCACCACGAAGTCCCAAATATGATTGATCCTCTTGCACAGTTGCCTATAATCCTCCTACAGAAGATGGCCCACCCCATCACATGAGAGGGTCAGTGCTCTCCTCACAGCTCTGGAGAGAAAGGGGAGGAAAGGGGCTCCACACACCAGGGGAAGGAGAGAGGCTGCCTGGGGATCTCCTTCGTTTCAGTCCTCCAACCAGTTACACTCCCTGGTCCTCGGGGACTAGCCTAAACCCCAGGCACCCTTACCTTCTCAAGCTCACGGAGTTCACCTTGCTTGCGGATATTCCTCTTTGCCAAATAGATGGCTGAAACAGGAAACCGTGACCTCAGGCATGCCGCAGCTGAAGGGGTGGGGGGCAAAGGCTGGCCTGGCCATTGGGGATAAAACCACTGCCATACTCACCATAATCAAGGTCAGTGGCCAGCCACTGGGTGCTCATCCAGAAATAGGGGGTCTGTAGGCCACAGAGGGAGAGGCTCAGTTCAGCTGCCCTGGGGCAGAAGCAGGGGGCCTCTCTGCCAAACTCTTCTAGGAGCCTCCCCAAGGCCTTTGGAGGAAAGATCCTTCCAAGCCATCTTACCCAACCATCTCTTTTAGAGACATAGCTGAGGGGTCAGCCAATTCCATGTCTCAGGGGGGTTCTGGTTCACTCTAACCTACCTGGAACCTATAGGGAGTCTCATCCCTTCGCAAGACCAGCATGTGAGGATCCTTCAGAGAATAGATGTAGCCATGCTTCACAAGCAGGTTTCCAAGATGCAAGGATTCTAGAGGAGGGAAAGGCAGGGTTGAGAGTGCTAGCTGAATAGCTGGAGAGTGGGCAGAGTGCTAGCTGAATAGCTGGGGAGGTGGGCAGCCTTCCAGGCAACCAAGACTCCTGCAGAGAAAAGCCACCTTCCTCGCTGGGCCAGGCTAAATAGGATGTTTGTTTGCCTCTAGCTAGGCTTTCCCAGCCACAGAAGGCAAAAACAACGGGGGGGGGGGAGGCTTGCCAGCGCCACCAAGCCTAATCCAGGTAGCTCACCTTCCTCCCAGATGTTGTATTTCTGGATGAGCCACTCCACAATGTCATTCCCTAAAAAGAGAGATGCTTGGGTGACGGGCGCTGGTGCAGCAAGGAATCCGCTGCCAGACTGCACCCAAGGGGTGGAAGACCCTCAGGAGGATGACCCAGACCTCCAGGTGAGGAAGGGACTGAAGAGAAGCCCCTTCCCCAACAGGCCTTTCTCCCGTGGTCTTGCAGGAGCCTCCGCCTCCCGGCTGCTGTCGCCTAGGGAACCGCCCAAGAGGCAGCCGCTTAGCGAGCGCCTCGGGCGGGCCATGCTGCGGTCTCAGCCCGGGGAGCAGAGCGGCACCCACCGGTCACGGCGTGCGGGATGATGCTGAGCAGCAGCCGCTGATTCCGCACCGGGACGCCCAGATCCGGGTCTTGCATGCCGACTACGACGCGTTCCATCTACGGGGGAGGCATGATCCATACCCGCTCAACGCCCGGGCCGGGGCTGGCAGCGGGCCGGCAGCCCCCACCCCACCCCACCCCACCTTGGCGAGGCACGGTAGCTGACGGCGGGGGGCGCCCCCCGGGCGGAGAGAGCCGATGGTCATGGAGGCGGGCCGGCCGGCGAACTACGGCTGCAGGCGGCCACGCAGGCGCTGAACCGCTTCTTCAAGCGGCGGTCCGTCCCGGCGCCGTGGCGAGCGTCTGTGCTGCCATCTGTCTGCCTGCCGACCGGGCGGCCACTCCCTAAAGTCCGAGGGCCTCTGCGCACGTGCAAAGCGCTAGTGCCGGCCAACAAACGCAGGCGCGCGCTTGTCGCCGGTGCCAGGCGAGCTCCGTAGGGACTGCCGGCAGGAGGCCGAAAGAGGGAGGAGGGCGGCTGCGCGAGCCTGCCTTGCCCGAGCGGGCCGGCAAAGGGCCCGGAGTCAGCGAAGGAGGGCCGGCCCCGTTCCCCGCCCTCCCCCGCCCGGCACAGAGACACACACGGAGACGCGCGCCGGGGCTGGCGGGCTCTTTATTGGGGCGCTTCGAGAAGCGCAGACGAGGCCCTGGGCAGCGCTAGGGCGGCCGAGACTCGCGAGCCAGGCGGGAACGGGTGACCCTCTTCAGGGGGCTCGAGCGCTTGGTCTTGAGCGCGAAGCCGCGGAGCGGAGGCCGCGAAGGGCAGGGAGAACTGGGCCCCGAGCCGGGGTCTCCCGCGGCCGGCGAAGGAAGACGAGCGGGACTCCTCGCCAAGCATCTGCAGCCGGGGAAGCCGCAGAGGCAGGTGCAATTCCAGCTTTTCACCTCCCAGAACTGGTCGCCGTAGTCGAATCTGCAAGGGGAAGCGGAGGTAGATGCCGTCCCTGTGACGCCCGCGCACCCACCGCCCGGGTGTCGCCCGGCCAGCTAGGAAGCCGCGCCCGGCGAGGGAGAGCAATAAGGGAAGCCCGGCAAAGTAACTTAGCTCTCCCCAACCTTCAAAGCAGGTGCCAAATGCGATCATTTCGCAGGCAAAATTGCACATTCTCTAAACACGGCCTCATCTTTATGGCCCCCCTCACTTTTCCCCAGAAGGGAGGAGGGACACCCCCTCCCCCTAATATCTCCTGTAACTCTACAGAACTTGTAGACACAATAGACACAACTTGTAGAAGGAGAGGCTTGTTGGTCTATGGTACCTTAGCAACAAATCTGGAATTGCTAGTGCCATTCCAATTGCTCATGAACATTTGTCTTTTAATAAAACAGATTAGTCAGAAAGTTAATTCCTTAGTTAATCGGCTATCAAATTCCTCCAGGGAGCTTTTTGCATGGTCAGCCATAACATGTGTCCCTGGGTAGGCTTAGAGCCGCAGCATCCACTGCTCTCAACGGGGGTTGCCCTATAGCAACTGGATCTGGACCACAGTCACTTACCCAAGTTCTTCACCAGCTTGGATGGCTCGTGTGCTGAAAAAGGCAATGCCAGGGATGTCGTATCCCAGAGCAACTTGTAGGGCCACCAAGTTGGGTTGACATGAATGATTTAGGAAGCGCCCCACATTGCCGTAATAGCGCCCATCGAGGCAGCATTGTTGCCCATCCTGCAAGACACAAGCTGTGAACTCAGAGCTACTCTGGCACTGACCCCTTCCTAGAAACAATGGGGACGTATGAAGCAGTGCCCTTACTTCCAGCTCCCTTCCCCCCAGTCACATCCCCCCGTAAGGCAGATTCTACCTGCATGTCCACCACAAAGTAGTAAGTGTCTTCCTCTCGATGTGCAGCCTCAGTATTGGAAATCAGCTCCCCAAAGTACCTGGTAGTGAGAGAGGTGGGTTGCTCTGCTCTTCCTCCCAGCCCCTCCTCAAGGGGGCAGGGCAAAAGAACCACGCTCCAGAACTCACTGGCAAAGGAAGACTCCATGGGGCACATCCTGCACTGTGCGCACACCCCAACCTTTGGCAGCCGTCCTGTAAAGTTGGAGCTGGGTTCTGCAAGTAGAGGAAAGGCCTCTGATTACTCCCTTTGCAGAAATATGTTGTTGTATGGCAGCTGTGGGAAGACAGATCCCATCCAGCTCATACAGGTGAACTGGCCCTGCAGGGAAGAAGAGCTGCCCAGATTGGTTTGTGAGCATCTTGACCTGATGGAACGTCAGTAAATCTCTGATGATGATGATGATTGCCTGACGGGCTTGGCGCTTGCCAGGGTCACCTAAAACTGCCCCCGGTATTCCAGCAGGAGCCAGGACACCTCAGCACACTCACCGGAGCCCACGTTGCACCACCCGGTTGGGGCAGGATCTAGAACAAGCACACAGCATGCTGCATTCGTAGATGGATCCCATCTCAGGGGCTGTGCCAGTGGTATCCAGCCTGAGTTGGCCACCCTGCATTGGCAAGGAGAAGCTGGCTGATATTCAAGAGGGGTAACACCCCCTCAGTAGGAAGAAGTAAGCCTGGGCATCTCACCATGAGGGTCCAGGAACACTGACTGCGCAGGATGCAGGGACAGCTGGCCACAGTGCAACCTCCATCGCACCGGCATCCCTGAAATTAACCAAAGCAGCAGGCCAAAGATCAGTCCAGCACATGTCCCTCTCTGCAGAGAGAGCTGGCAAGATGTGAACCCACCAGGTACCCATCGGCATCCAGCCACGTTCTGATCCCCAAGGGTGATAGAACAGCAGCTGCATGAAGAAAGATGCTTCTCCTGGTGATTTTGCTGTTTCTTCCCACAGCTGCTGTTCTTCCCACAAGGGACTGCAGCCTAGATCTGGCCTTAGCCAACACAATTCTACTGCTTAGCATGGAATGTGGAAGTTTTTCTGGCAAAAATTAATAGTTGGTGCCACTGAAAAAATAAGTTTGTTTTTATTTCATTTCCATTGTGTACCTATGGCTTTCAGGAGCCCCGTGGTGTGCAGCAGTTACCACTTCTGAATCAAGATTACCTCTTAAAAGCGGAGTCACTAAATAGCCTTTAATATGCTCCTTTCTTCAAGCTGTAGAGAAACTACTATGGGTCAAGTCTTCCCAAAATGATGAAAAACCTAATATGGAGAGAAAGGATCCCACCCAATGCATGTCCTTTCAACTACAGTTGGTTAAGGGATTTCACTCCCCATATTAAACTCTCAATAATGGAAGAAAGTGAGTCTCAGTAAAAGAACTAGGTATCTTTTGCATTGCATTTCTTTTGTATTGGGCTGAACAGTTTTCTCACACACACCAACAAAAAACAAAACCAAGAATGATGACGTATGAATCTCTTAAAATATTAAATATGTATTTTATGAAGTGGATGTATTGACTCCAAGAAGGCTAATCCTCAAGTAAGAGGCCCCAAATCTCATCCTCATTTTAAATAATAAGGCAAGTTTTGAGAAAGCAAGCTCACCAAAGACTGAGAGAGACGTTGCCCACAAACCTTCCCCAAGTGGGTAGAACAAGGAATAAAGGCAGCTGGAGTGGAGACTGCAGGGCTTGTGACATACAGCCCTCCTGTCTGAAACCAAACAAGCATTTGTCTGCAGCAGAAACAACTCACTGCTAGTGATCACGTGAGGGGCTCTTGGGGCCCAACCAAGGAGATGCTGAAGTCAAGAGAGAAGATACTCTCTTCAAAGAGTATGAACAAAAGAGGCCAGCAAGAACAGCTTTCAGAAAAAAAAACTTTGCAAGCTTTTGAATCTTCGGTAAGGAGAAAAGAGGCTGATACTGGAAAGGGGATGTAGTTATTATCTGTAAAGAAGACGCTGACCCAAATCTAGGCCAGTCATACTGCATATGCTGACTCGCAAATGCCAGTCTTCTGGGAGCAAAGATCAGAAAGGGATAACACAGCTGCCAAGGTTCACCAGGCTCCCAGACAGGTATTCTTTCCTTCTCATCTCTGTGGAGACTGATAATATCACAATGAATTACTACCAATCTATTCTCACAGAGTGAATTACTGGCTTTGGAAATGGGGTTAATAAAAGGTTAGTTTTCTAGTATTACCTGAGGGATGGACTGAATTCCCTCAAAAGAGCCTTCTCCTTTAAAAAAAAAATAAAGGAAGAATAAAAACAAAATTGTGGTTTGTGCCACCCACCAAATCAAATACAAGATGTTCATGATGCTTCTTATAAGGAAACTGATTCTCTCAAAGGCATTATGTTATAACTGATAGGGCTTTAATTACCCCGACATGTGCTAGGAGACAAAAATGGACCTCTTAGCCTGTTTTGTGGTAGTTTTCTCCTTCAGAAGGTGGAAGAAACCACAAAAGGATCCATTCTTGATTTGATTTAAGCAACAGGAATAATTTAATCAAATAAGTGGCAGTAGCAGAAACCCTGGAAGACAGCAATAATGTTGGAGATCTTGATTTTAAGTGAAAGTAAACTGGGTATGCGGAACACAAATATTGGACTTTTTTTTTTTTTAATTTATATGCCGCCCTTCTCCGGAGACTCAGGGTGGCTTACAATGCGTTAAGCAACTGCCTTCATACTTTTGTATATTTATACAAAGTCAGCTTATTGCCCCCACAATCTGGGTCCTCATTTTACCTACCTTAGAAAGGATGGAAGGCTGAGTCAACCTTAAGCCTGGTGAGATTTGAACTTGCAGTAATTGCAGGCAGCTGATGTTAATAATAGTGCTTTAGTCTGCTGCGCCACCAGGGCTCTTCAGAAAATTCATAATCTACAGTCAAATCCCAGACAGGAAGCCTGAAAGATGGCATACATTCCTCCAAAGAAGGATTTCAAAATTACAGTTGAATTCCAGCAACAGGGAAAAAAGAAGATGGTATAAAAATAAATGTGATTACATAAGAAGCTCAAAAATGTTAATTATGGGCATACAAAAATAAGAGAAGGATTAAGAAGATGGAATTTAAATGTAAAGACAAATGTCAATGCAGAAAGTTGTAAAATTGTATATAAATGTTAGTTTTGTATTTTAGTGTTTGATATATGTGTATGTTCTTTTTTCCTTTTTTGTATTTCTTTTGTTATTGTGTTTTTGATTTTTAAAAATGTAAAATACCTAATAAAACTATTTTTTTTAAAAAAGAAGAAGCTCAGTAAAAAAATCTGAAAATGCCCAAAGACTTATCTTGGCTATGGAAAGGCCACCGAGGAAGCATACAGTATATGCAATACTTAGATTCAAAGGATGCTATCACAAAAGCTAAAGTTTGGTTCCTGCCATTACGCACACACACACTCACAAATGCACACACATGCGCCCCAGATAATGTGATACAAATGCTGGGGAGGCATGCCTGCTCTTCCCATCCCTAAGGAAGCAAGGAAGGAAAATCTCTTACCTGACTTTGATCCCAGGTTTTTGTGGGAAGAAGCTCTGAGCCTGATAAGATGTTCCCTGTGATGTAGAGGAAATCCCTGGGACAGGATTCCTGGTCTACCATATTGAGGCAGGGAATGGCAACCTGCTCGAAGCCCCGGGAGATGTCCCTGGGAAGAGAAGGCATGGCAGCAGGCGGGCAGTGCTGAGCGCCATCCGCAGTCTAAGAAGTGCCCGTCAACTGGGAATATATTTTTGTGAGATGGGTGGCAATATAGACATGATGGGCAGAAGAGAGGGAGTGAGAAAGTGCGACTGACTCACCTGCTGAGTATCTGCTCTACCTGACTTGGCAACTGGGCAGAGAAGGCCTGCAGAGCCCTGCAGGAGGGGGAGCTGAACTGGGTGCATTGCTGGGGCAGCTGCCCTGCTTTGTTCTTCAGAGAGACTGCGCCACAGGCCAGGAAAAGGCTGCAAGATCAGAAGGAGGTCAGGGCCCTGGGCTTTGTGGTCCCTGAGGAGAACTCCAAAGAACTCCATACAGTCAAAAGCATCTTATTTCAAAATCTCTCCCATTCCACAAGAAACCCCTCCCATCCATCCTTGGAAATCTTGGGACACAGGATTGGAATGTCCCAACAACCAAAATGGGTTTCTCACCAAGAGGGATGAGCGTAGACAACTGCCCCATAGACCTAAAAGACTGAGCAATTAACCCTAGGCCTGGAAGAAGGCTTCAGCTTTCCTCCAAAGCTCTACCCTGTGTAGAGCATGTGAAGACCCTCCCGCCCCACTTATCTCACCTGAGGCATTCGTGGCATTTCTCTTGGGCTGCCAGGTGAAGAGGTGAGTTACCCAGATGGTTTGTTGCATTCAAGTCTGAGCCAGCTTCCAGCAGCATCCTAGCAATGGTGGGTGAGCCGAAATAGGCTGCCCTGTGCAGGCAAAGATTCCCCTCCTACATGGGGTCAGAAAGGCAGAGACCCACAATTGAGTAGGCTGAAAGCCCTGTTCCGAGCACATTTCTTCTTAGGCAGCCCTGAAATCCCAGCCCCTTGGGAAGAGCAGTGGGAGAGGGAGAGGCCCTCTGCCAAACTGCTCCCCTTCTCAAAGGTTGGATAGATGAGATCTGCAGACCACTCTGATGAAGGGAAGAACTTCCAGATAAGTAGAACAGGGCTGGGTCAGTCTGGAGGGCTGTTGAAAAGTTGCTTCCCTTTGTTGGACAGGGCCCAGAAGTAGGGACCCTCTGCCCCCAAGACTCCCTCCTTTATCTTTGCAGGGTTGTTGAAGCCCAATGGCCCACTGCTACAACATCCACGAAGCTGAGCCTGGAGGTGTAGTTGGAACCAAGCCAGGTGTGACTCTGTGGCTCTTTGGGGCACCTGGCTGGGTCTTGCCACTTTGCAGCCCTTTCAAGATGCAGCCCTCTTGGTTTGTATGAGGCAGCTGCTGGATGTACCCTCTTCCCCTTCCCTTCCCCCACAACCCCTATCTTGCACACACTTTGTCACGGACATCTGGGTCTGCCCCATGAGACAGCAACAGCTCCACCAGTCTCTCATGCCTGTATTCCGTGGCCCAGAAAAGTGGGGTTCTGCCACTGGCATCCTGGAGGAGAAACAAATGACCCAAAGCAAAGGGCAGTCTCAGTGGATGCAGGAAGGGAGGAACCCCGCCCCACACCGGGTTCTTGCTGCATTGCACTACCTGGCTGTTCATGGCCCCTGTTCCCTGGGAGAGGAGCTGCTGGGTCATGTCATAGCAACCCTTCCTTGCAGCTGCGCACAAAAGGGCCGCCGTCTCATCTTCCTCCTGCTACAGGAGATGCTCAAAACAATTAGAAATCTCCCGGTTTATCTTGCATTGACACTCGCATACACACCGTTCCCCCAACTGGCCTTGGTTGAACTCAATTGCTGGGCAGGACCTCAGTTTAAGCAGAGGCAAAGCTGAGCCAGGCAGCCTGAATGAAGCCTCTCGCAGATGCTTTAGAGGCCAAGAGGAAGGGAGGCTGGTGCCATTCCAGAGAGCTTTTGGCCACTCCCTTGCTCCCCTTTACCTGTCTTTCAGGAGACTCTCTGTTAAGGCCCGACTCCTTGCTTTCTGCAGGGAGGAATTTACAACAGATACAGAGTGATATATTGCTGCGGGAGGCTGGGTCCTACCCCACCCCTTAGAAAGCAGCCGGTTATATGCTGCCTGGTGGATTATGGACCACCTGACTTGCTCTGCATCTGAGACAGTCCATCCCCACCTCTCAGTTCTGCCCCCCATTCCAAACTCAGGTCTGCCTCACCATTCAGGCCCATGCTGCTTCCTAGCAACACTAAAAACTGTTAAAAGAATTCAGCAGTGATGGACATTCCACAGAATGGTCTTGGGTTCTGCTCAGGCTGGGTAGTACAAGAGGGAGATCTTACCAGAATATCTTGGTCCTGAAAAGTACCATTGCTACCTCCTCCTCCTCCTCAGGGGACCGCTGAGAACATTTTAGAGAAGACTTTCCAGGCACAATGCACTGTCCCTAAAGATCTGCTGGGAAGCCATGGAGCTCTCCCCTCCAACCCTCTTGCATTTCTGAAAAGAGGGGAGGAGCGAGGAGCAGCCTTCATTTGGGCTTCTGTCTCCGTGGGGCAACCACCGTTGAGAATGCCCATGACTCCCTTCAGATCCTGGGCTCCTTATGGATCCCCGCCCTCCCATGCTAGCAGATGCGTCATAGCTTTGCTTCAGGAAGCCAAAGCAGCTTCAGACTCTCCTGGGTCTCCCACTCTGGCCCCAAAGAACAACTGGACAGAAGTGCAGCTAAAGCTCTCATAGCTCAGAGGTCTTCAGGGGCTGCTCTGAGCAACTTTCCTTCTAACTCTACCTGAAAACCCGGAAGAACCAGCAGAATAGCCACGGGAGCCCCAAGCTGGAGGGCCTTCCTCTTGACAAGGAGAACAAGGGCTCCTTCAGGCAGCAAGGTCAGAGCAAGCAAGTTGGCAGGTGGAGGTTCCTGGTCGTGATTGGCAGAGCCATTCACCAAGAGCCACGTGTCTGGGCACAGGGGCCTTATCAGGGCCAGCCCTGCTCTGCCTGGCATCTCTGGGTCCGTGTTGGTATGCTGAGTTCCACTGTTCAGACCGCCATGGGTTACCTGCTGCTCTTATGGCTAGCCATAATTTCCCTTCAGCCTGCGAGGACACAGGTGGACAACAGCTGGGTGGAGGAAGAAAACATCTTGGTGCTGAACCAACACAATTTTGCCAGGGCTTTGCAGACATATAAGCTACTCTTGGTGGAATTCTGTGAGTAGAGTACTGGTGGAGAGGAGGAGGAGGAGGAGCATGGGAGGAACCTAGAAATCTTCATAGGGCTCCCTTGGGGCCTCTGTAAGGCAGATGCCACCTTATTGCAGGGGAGCGCAGTCTTCTGGGGGAGGGGCAAACTTCCCATTTGAGTGACGAGAACTGAATCTGCCCAAGTCTCAGGTACGAGGCGGTGCCATCATGGTGCCATTTATGGCCTCAGAAGGCAACCCTTGTTCTTCCTGCTCCCTGCTGCTTTGGGGACAGCCAGTACACAAGGCTGTACCTGTTTGAACAAACTATCCCACAAACCACAAATCAGATCTTTATATAAAACAGCATTTGTCCCCAAAAGAGCCAATGGCCTGCAAATACCCCAAGCCAATCCCTACAGCAGCTTAGCTTGGAGAACATACCAGTGGTGAAATATAAAATTTGTTACTACTGGTTCTGTGGGCGTGGCTTGGTGGTGGTGGGTAATGTGACTCGGTGGGCGTGGCCAGGTTTTTTTTAACTTTTAAAAGCATTTTTTCTACAACCTTAAGAGTTTGCAGAAAAAAATGCTTTTAAAAGCCTTTGACGATCCCAGCTGAGCCGTACAATCATCAGAGGCTTTTTTTTTTACTTTTAAAAGCATTTTTTCAGCCGAAGAGGTTGTAGAAAAAATGCTTTTAAAAGTAAAAAAAAAAAAGCCTCTGATGATCACGGGGCTCAGCTGGGCATGGGCAGGGATTTTTGCTACCGGTTCTCCGAACCACCCACCACCATCACTACCGGATCGGGTGATCCAGTCCGAACCGGGAGCATTTCACCCCTGGAACATATAGAGTGGTGCCTATTTGGCACAAGGTGCGCACCATGCCTCCCACTACCTGCACATTTGGCACTCATTCTACGAGCCTGACAGTTAGTTCTTGGCCAGCTCCAAGCAGCTGCTCTTTGTTACAACTTCAGTTGGTAGAGGTTGGCTCTCACTGGTCATAATACACTGGTGTATTGTGAGCCGTCCTGGGTCTTCAGAGAGGGGTGGCATATAAATTGAATAAATAAAATGAAAAAGAATAAAAATAAATAAAATCCAAAGTCCCTCAAGTGACCTGTGTTGGTATGCTGAGTTCTTGGGCCTTGGAAGCCGTCAGACCCACAGAGAAGCCAACCTCACCTTTGTTATAACCTTAAGCACTGCTCTTACCTTGTCCTGCAATGCTCGAGATGGAGATGTTAGTGGTTGGGTTGGTTCGGCCTTTGAGCTATGCCTCTTTCCAATGATGCCCTGCAGGAAGAAGCACTTTCCTTTTCCGTCACTCAGTCTCACTAGGTGCCGCCGCCCCCCCACCCCCAGATTCTGGTATAGAGAGAGAGGAAAGGACTATCACTCTCTTGCGCATCCCGATTTTCAGCTGCTGCTCTTCTTGATTGCCTCTCTTCTCTCTCCCTCAGACGTCCCCTGGTCGGGGCATTGCCAGGCCCTGGCCCCAGAATATGCCAGAGCAGCCATGTTGCTGAAGGAGGAGTCCCTAGTGAGACTGGCCAAGATCGATTGCACCCAGGAAGAGACACTGAGGGCAGAGTTTGGAATCACGGGCTACCCTGTCCTCAAACTCTTCCGAGATGGAAACCGCACCCACCCCATGGATTTCCCAGGTCAGCCAGGAAGTGGGTGAAACATAACCAGCTCTAGCAGAGGAACCCACTGCAGGGGATTAGCAGAGGAGAAACCATCACCAGCATCTTCCTTGGAATCTGATGGAAACCTGCCATTCCTAGATCTTTGCAGTGGGCACCTGCCAGCACCTACTCCCTCTCCCTCTCTCTCTCTTATGAGCAGCCCAGTCTTTTGTTTTCCTTTTATTGTTATCAAGTAAGCATGGTTTTTTTCAACAGAGGAGCAGAATATCTGTTCCGTGGACATTACAGTAGTCTTTCAGCCACTGCTCAGATTTCCCCATATTCTCTGATAAATGCCATGGTCCTTTTGTTCAAAGAGTTGTTGGTGAGGAAGGGGGTTGACAGGCATCCTCTCAACTCCTCTCCTGGTTCCCATGCTAGGTGAGCAAGAGGCTGCGGACATAGTGGAGTGGATTAAACGGAAAGCCGGGCCCAGTCTGGTGCTGCTCAAAGACTTTGATGAAGTGACTGCTTTTGTGAATCTCCACAATGTTGCGGTAGTTGGATTCTTCCAGGTAAATGACATCCCATGCTTTTCCCTTTTGAAGCTGCCACAGGCAAGACATACTTTCTCTTCCAAATTTCACCCCTATTCACTCCCTGAACTGGAGGGGGCGCCTCAAAAATAACCAGAGCCTTTGAACCTTTTCCGGGGGTGGAAGATGTAACCAGGGATTTCACAGTTGTTGTCCAGGGGCAGACTTTGTCCAGAAAGCAAAGGGTGCCCTCTCTCCTGGCCTCACACTGCAGCCCTTCCTCTCTCCATGCTGGTGATCTCCAGAGTTGCCTCTGCCTGTCCTGTTCTCTCTAGGATCTGCACGATCCATATGTGGGTCTCTTCAGTGATGTGGCCAGTGACACTCCTGAGATAGCCTTTGCCATCACGGACAACCCGCTGCTCTTCCAACAGTACAATATTACTGAAGACACCATCTGTCTCTTCCGGAAGGTAAGATGGTGCAAGTATCTTCAAGATGCTTTCAAAGGGATGGTGCAGCTGCACTTCTGCAGAAACTGTTTCCTGACTGATATATTTGCAGGATGGTCAGCGGGTAGATTTCTTGCCTGACACAGAGCTAGGCCTGGATGGAAAAGACCTGGCTCAATTCATCTCTGTGCAGAGCCTAGACCTGGTGATGGAGTTCACAAATAAGGTCAGGCAGCTGGGATCCCATCTGGGAGCCCACAGCCTCCTTGCTGGCAGAGGCAGCCCCTCCCCTCTCTCTTGCATGTGGTGGCATCCATCAAAGGGACTGCAGTGGGCAGTTTATCCATTGTTGCAGTGTGGGGGCAGCTCCTTCAGACCTGCTGTTTTGCTACCCTGTGCAGGAGCCCCCTGCCTGTGTCCTGTTAGGTCAGGATAATTCAAAGGTCAAAGAGGAGAGGAGGGATGCTCCAGACCTTCAGGATGGCCCGCCTGCTTACCCCAGCTGCACCATGTGTGCTTTTTGTGTCCAATGGCTTGAGGTCTCTCTGCCCAAGGGAGGTAACTGCCAATGGTTTCCCCCTAGAACTCCTCCAAGATATTTGGGGCAAAGATCCCAAACCATTTGCTGCTCTTTATCAACAAGTCAGTGGATTCCCAGCTGGGGCTCCTGGATTCCTTTCGAGAGGGGGCCACTGCATTTCGGGGTCAGGTGAGTCCAGGGTGGAGATGGGAGCAGGTGGAACTGCTCCTGGGGAGACCACGCCCTCTCCCTTCCTCTTTGGAAGGCAGTTCTCCTCTTGCTAAGCCAGCTAGGGGGAGGGGAAACCCAGCTGGCTGTAATGAAACGGCCACCAGGGCAAATTCGTACCCATCATCTGTGGCTGTGGGCTTCTGTCTGAGACTACAGGTGCTTTTCCTGCTGGTGGATGTCAGTGGGGAAGGGGCCGGTGTATTGCAGTACTTCGGCCTTAAGGCCCACGATGCTCCCGCCCTCCGTTTCATCAATATTGCGGCCAACAAAAAATACCGGCTAGCCACAGAAGGACTCACGGCTCATGGCCTCCATACCTTTTGCCAAGAGGTTCTGCAGGGGAAAATTCAGGTGGGCAGTCTTTGACATCTGGCAAAAGGGGGGTATCACCCTGGTGCATGTGGACATCTGGGGAGGAAGGCAGACCCCCCTAGCCAGATCTTCCTTATTCCGTCTCCAAGACCTGAACAGGAAAGGCCCTTCTGGGCATGCTTCCAGGAAAAAGCTGCAGATGCATTTCCATAAAAAAAAAAAAAACCCAGGCGTCCCCCATCCCCCCCAAGGCCACACAGCTTAGGACAAACCAGAACATACCCCTTTGCCAATTAGGTACTACCTTTCTCAGCAGCTGAATCTCTGGTTTGCCTTCTCTTCCAGCCCCATCTGATGAGTGAGGAGATCCCCAATGACAGGAATGAGAAGCGGGTGAAAGTCGTGGTGGGCAAGAACTTTGAGCAAGTTGCATTTGATGAAACCAAAAATGTGTTTGTGAAATTCTGTAAGCATCTGGACCTCAAACACAGACAAAGCTAATGCTAAGAGAGACCCTGGAGGGCAGCTCCAGGAAGTGGAGGGTCCCTGGGCAAACCAACTAGCCAGATACCTCCCACAAAAAAGGCCCGAAGGCTCACATATGAGGCCACAGCCCCTCTGTGCCCAGTCAGACTTTCTGAACATCAAAGCAAATGGGACTAAAAACCAGTCCTGCTTCACTGGCTTAAATGCGTGTCTGAAACTGTATGGATAGCTTTTCTAAAGGTCCCAGCATGGCCTGAGGTTGGGGGTGGGTAGTTTTTATGACCACAGGGCCTGCCAGACAGGTGTACAGTTGCATACCTGCCCAAAGGGTTTTACCTTTCCCAGCAGCAATTAACTCTGTGGGTCGTTTGGGGGGGGCGGTTGTATAAAACACCAACTGAATTCTTCCCCCCCCCACCCCCGCCTGCTGGCTGCATTCCAGAACAGGCTTTGATGCAACTGGGACAGAAACTGGGTCCCACACTGAATCCCCAACCACCTGTTAGATTTAGGCAGGTGGATTGTGCACTGCAGCCACAGACAATCCGAGCCCAAGCTTGTGCAACTCACAACCGAGGGCAGTGTTCAGCATTTCTAATCTGAGAACATCTGCCTCCACAGATGCCCCTTGGTGCCCCCACTCCAAGGCACTGGTCCCAGCCTGGGAAGAGTTAGGAGAGAAATACAAAGATCATAATAATATGGTCATTGCAGAGATGGACGCCACAGCCAACGAAGTGGCAGACCTGACCATCCGTGGCTATCCAACCCTGTACTTCTTTCCCGCTGGGCCGGGCCGGCAGGTACAACAGCATTTGGCCTGTTCTAAAGACATGGCTGAGGGAGGAGGGCCTGGCTGCTGGTTGGGGGAAGAGGGAGGTGGGGCCATGCTGACTGAGGGTTTCCTGCCCAGGTGATTGAGTACACAGGTGGGAGAGATCTTGAGAGCTTCTCGAGGTTCCTGGAGGGAGGAGGGAAGGTCCTCTCCAACAAAGAGACTGAAGTAAGTACCAGATCCCTACAGAAGAGGGGCTACCCAGCTTTCCCGCGCAGCCCAATGCAAAGGAAAGGTTCTGCTTAGAGAGGCCATTTGGAATGCCTGGACGAGTCTTTTCCTCGAGGTTCCACCTGGACTTTGGGGAGACACTCCTGGGATGTCTATGCTGTAATTCCCAGTGATATAAGCCAGCTTCTAGGTCTTACTAAAATGTGGATTCTAGTCCTTGGTTCCAAGGTTCTCAATGAAAATTCATGCATGGTACTTTGGACAATCACCCTGAGAGGGAGGGAGGAAAGAGTATCCCAGTCTCAAACAAAGAGGGGCTTCTTCCTCAGCCTACCTTCTTCCCTCACCTTCACTTCAGCCTTAGCTTTCTAAGTCTGTTTTGCAAACAAACAGTGCTGTGCCTATATGCACAGTGGTTGCTGTTGGAGAACAGTCCATACCTGGGTACTTGAGTAAAGGTTGTCTCTGCTTTTCTAGGCTGCTGAGACCCCCAAAGAGCCACGGCACAATGGGATGAATCCACCAGATATCACAGTGTCCAGGGAGGAGTTATAAATCCTGCTGGCCCCCTCCTGAGCCTCACTTTCTACAGGAGGTCCCTACAGCGTCATAAACAATATAAAGACCTTGAATTTCAAAAGATTGTGTGAAACTCACGTGTTTCAAGCCAGGCATACAACCCCCCAAATAATCAGTTACTTTCCTATATGTGTTTCTACTCTATGGGCGCTCTCAAATACTTTCCAGAGCTGGTTCCTTCCATGTGAATCCATCCACTCTAGTCCCTTCCCTCACCTTGCCCTGCCACAGAAAAGCTCTGCAAAATAACCCGCGGGGCAGCAAGGGTAGCCCGGGCAGAAGGCAGCTGGTTGGTGCCACTTGTTGCCAGCAGATGCATTAGTGTCTAATGAGCCATAAACATGACTGCTTCAACTCTCAAAATCAGCACACCTTCAGTCTTTCTGGTGCTCTGGACAAGGCAGCAACCGGGGGCCGCCTTGACACCAAAGCAGAGTCAAGTCACAGGCTCAGAGGTCTCCTGGTCTGCACCCACTAGGAAGATCAAACTGCTCCAAAATCTGAGAAGTCAACCCTCGCTTGACCACTGGCCAATCCTCTCCTCCCCTTGAGAGCCGAATTCTCAGCTCGTACAGAATCTGTGGAGCAATGCACACACGTGCCCAGAAACCATTGGAACATGGGCCTTTATTCCATTGTTGTACCTGTAAAAAGATCAATCAATACAAGTCAACGTGAAAAAAAAGTTCCAGAATTGCCAGCCATTTGCTCAGCCGCTGAGGCCTGAGCCTTGTTTAGAAAATGTACATATCTACAACTGAACCCTTCAGAAAAAGGGGAAATGAAGATCCGGCTCCAGCCGGGCACTACACATTAAAATGTCCATCCGATGCGGAACACAATCCCAAGAAGGCCAGAACCCAAACCAGGAAGGGAGCAAGCAAACATGAGGTTGGAAGGCACTCGGTGACATTTGCAAGGGGCAGGTGCTGGTGGGGACAGTCTTGAGGGCTGCTCCACCTCCTCTGCCATGGATATGTGGAGCCCAGGTTGTGTGTGTGTGTAGCATGGGGGAGGTCAGTGAAACAGGAAGACTGACAGGCAGGAGAAGCACACAGTTCAGCAAGCAGAAGAGACATCTACTTCTGCCATAAGCCCACTCTCCCCCCCCCCTCCAGCTGTAGAATGGCAAGAAAATGAGAGAGGTAGCAAGGCATGGGGTGGTCCTAAGCATCTTGCAGTCTTCCTCTGCCCCTCGACAGCATCTGAATAGGAAGACCTACGAGGGGAACACACCAGGTGTGACAAGGTGCAACTCTCATCAAGTAGGCCTCATTCCAAGGCTATTTAAAATGCAAACCAACACCTTGTTCAGTCTGCCTCCCACAAGGGTCTCCAGCTTCTGGCTTGGCCCACCGTCCCATGGTGGAGGTGGCATGGCCGTAATATTGCAAACCCGGGATCATCTCAAAGACAGCCTTTGGTGCAGCTTCTGTCAATAGCTGTGTAATGTTCTAACCCAGCAAGCTGAAGATCCTATATGGTGTGGAGAAAGTTGTGGCTTCCTCAGAGAAGACAAGCAGCAAGGAAGAGCACTATGGCTGCCAGACCTTTTGGCTCACCCGGGTTAATCAATCTTCTCTACCTTCCCAATTATCTTCTCTTCAAAGATAGGCAGTACTGCATCCTCCTCTTGAACTTCTTCAAACACAACTCCACAGTCAAACTCATCACTGACTTTCTTGAAGTAATACCTTTAAAACAGGGATGGGAGGGCAATTCATAGGAGAAGGTTTTGCCCCAAAGGGACCATCAGCTTTGCAGACACCCCACAAGATGGCCATCTGGGAGATACTTCTAGGGGAGTTTGCTATAGCAAACCCATCTAGGACCATCTAAAAAGCACCAGAGCTACAATGATGACCCCAGCCCAGATATCTAGAATATCAGAGCCCCATTTTTTCCCTTTCGTCTTTGTACTTGTTTAAGAAAACTAATCCTCCATGTTTGCTAACCAAGTAGATCACATAGGCAATTTGCGTTTTAACTTTAAGCTTTCTTCATTTCTCACCCTAGTCTTTTGAGAGGGAAAGCACTGTTTTCTGAGCCTTTCCCCAAGTATCACCACCGAGTACCACCATTGAGCTGTGGTGGCGCAGTGTTTAGAGTGCAGTACTGCAGGCTACTTCAGTTGACTGCTGTCAGCTGTCTGCAATTTGGCAGTTCAAATCTCACCAGGCTGAAGGTTGACTCCCTCCTTCCGAGATGGGTAAAAATGAGGACCCAAATTGTTGAGAGCAATAGGCTGCCTCTAAACTGTTTAGAAGGAGCTGTAAAGCACTGTAAAGCTGTATATAGGTCCAAGTGCTACTGCTATTGCTATTCTGCCTCTGGATCCCCAGCTCATCAATATGATTTTCCAGCTACCAGGAGCTGTTGTTTTGCTCTGGGCTGAAGGGAGACTTAAGGGAAGCCCAGGGGAATGGGTGCATGCCGACCTCCCGTGCAGTTCCTTGCCCATTCTTACCTGTAATTCCCCTTCTTGGTCAGCAGTTCCTTGAACTGGCCCAGCGTGACCACCCGGCCTTTGACAAGGGTGCGGTAGGGGATTGGCTCTCCACAGAAGTAATACGCCACCACAATATTCTCACAGGGCTGGGAGAAACCGCCGCCCAATCTCTTGGGTGCCTTCATTCTAGGAGGCCAAACACAGAGTGAGTCCTTCGCTGGCAGACATATTGCGGCACACCTGTCTGGCTGTCTCAGCAAAGAGACAGGAGGAGACTCAGCGCAAGAGCAGCCAGCCACAATGAGGGCATATGAGAGAACAGCTGCACCAAAGGGGGTCAGGACTGGGGAGAGCAAGGGGGGGGACAAAGCTTTCTTGGGGAGAAGCCAAACCAATCCCTGGCAAGACCATCAGCAGGTAGAGGTGCCCCGTTTTTGCAAATCCTGCTTCCTCTCTCTTGCTCCAGCTTTAACTGGGCAGACAATTTCTGAAACTGATGTTAGAGAAGTGCATTGCTTGTGGCACCCCAAGGCTTCTGACTGCCATTTCCCTCAGTCTTTGCCAAAAGCCCTTCACCACAGGAGTTGTGGCAAAGAAAACCAGGAGGAGAGTCCTCTTGCCTCTTTTCAAAAGGCCCGATGTGCTGCTAACAGTTCCAGAAGGTCAGCCTACTCTCTCTCAGCACCCCCTTCCAAAGTGGGCCAGGCCCAGTTCCTTTCCCTGGCAAGCTCTACCCTCAAAAGGCAGCTCAGTGGGGCCCAGGGGGAGAGTGGGGGACAATGGTGGGTTTCAACCGATGTTATCCCAGTTCGCATCATGCACGCGCTTCGCTTGCACGCACACCAAACTTGCACTCCACACAAGCAGAGTGTATTATGGAACAGCTGAGACACGGCAATCCGCTCTGCCGCGCCTTTCAGCTAGGCTAAAAATGACCAAATAAAAGTTATCTATAACACAGGGGCGGGTGGGAGGGCCAACCTAACCGTCAGTGAGAACCAGTTCGCTCTCAGTTCACCATCATCATTACCAGCTTGCCCGAACCGGCCCAAACCAGTAGAAACCCACCACTGGTGGGGGGGGGGGGGTTCCTGGGGCAACTACCAGAGAGGTCCCTTTCCTCCTGCTTACCTCTGCTTGGTAGCTGGCTTGCCAGTTCTCTTCTCTTCCTCCTCCAATCGCCGTCGGGCTTCCTCCAGCTGTGTCAGAGGGTTGGGAGCAGGGTTGGGGGGCATGGTTGGGTCCTGGATGAAAGGGTGGGATGGCTGCACAACATTTCGGAATGAGATCCAGGGGTGCACAGCCATAGGGCGATCGATGGGAACCGGGCGGGGTGGCTCGTGAGCCAGTTGCTTCTTTGTACCCGATGAGCTTCAAGGAAAGAAAACAGAAATTGACGGAGTGTCCCAAGACTACTGCAGCAAACCACAGATGAGAGCAGCAAGTAAAGCAGAACTGCTGGATAAAAAAGACCAGCCTCCAGCTGCCTGACCGAAGCAGATAGCCTTATCACCACCACCCCGAGGGAAGACAGCAACAGCAGGTGCTTCCATCTTCCGCTTGAGGAGAAGACATCCTCCCCACTCAGACATGGGAGGCTGGAGGGGAAGGGGGAGGGATCTGCAAAAGGTCTGCAGTGAAGGCTTCCAGGACTCCGAAAAGAGTCCCTCAGGGGCCCAAGCTGAGAGGAGGATGAATCTGAGAGCTGGTTCTCTCCCTTCCGCCTCCTGCAGTACAGAGCAAGCCCATCCTTCCAGAGCCCAGTGATAACAAAGGCCAGAAATCAAGCAACACTGTCTGTTCTTAGGTGAAGCATCTGGGAAAGGAGGCTACAGCACCTTGTTTGCTGCTCCGGTTGTGGAAGGGAGAAATCTAACAGCAGGGAGGGTAGCCCAGAGCAGCAGTTCTGCCAACGTGAGACTCAGCATCAGATGCCCATTTCATCATCTTCCCCAGGCAGCGACTTTGGTCTGGCTTCGCAGCCATATGCAACCTTGGCACCTCTACCATTTGCCCACATTGGAATCCAACATGCCTTTCCCCTCCTGACCCCACTCACCTGTGGGTCGTCTTCCGGTGCCTGCTGATCTCCTTTTCACCTTCTATGATCCACTGCATTATCTTCTGGTTCCTTTCCAGGTCTTCTGGAGACCCAGGCACATCGTAGCTGGCACTTTCATTTTTCCCAGGATCTGACTTCTTGGCACTCCGCTTGGCGAGCAAGCCAGCTTTCCCACTAGCCAGAGGAGGAGAGAGAAATAGGCAGCTGAGATCTTCCTCTCGTCACTTCTCCCAAAACATGGGAAGAAACAGCGCTTTCTGGGGCCAGCCTGGCCTTGACCCTACCGCAGCCTGGTTCTCCCAATAGCACACCAACTGCCCTGAGAAGCTGAGGCAACGTCTGCAGCCCCCTCTCTTCCTGCAGGGCTTCAGCAAGCTAGAAAGCACTGTAACCCCCCACACTGCACGCAAAGGCTCTAGCGGAGTGCCGAGAGGCTCACACCCACCCTCAGCCTTGGAAACTCCCTGGGACACTTTGGACTAGCAAGTTCTCTCAGCCCCACCTACCTCACAGGGTTGTTGTTAGAGGGATAAAATGAAGGGAAATATCCACCTAAACTGCCTTGAACTCCTAGAGAAAGATGAAATATAAATCTGACTAATAAATAACAGCCAAATTCACCTGTAGGCCATGGCATCCAGAGGGCCCGGGGCCAGGCCCATGCTCTCCCCGTAGGCCCGGGACTTGGTGGTACAGCTGTGAGGGTCCACTCCCCAGGAGAAAGGGCCCTGCATGCGCTGGCTGGTCGCTTCTTCCGCTGTCTCCTTGGCTTTCAGTCCGGCATGGTGATGGACCACATGGTGATAAACATGCTTGTGGTGATAAAGGTTGGAGGTCTCCAGCTTCAGTCCGGACTTGCTGGCATGCTTGCTGTGGCCCAGTGGGATAGATCCCGTCAGGCCATGCAGCTTGCCAACAAGCCCACTGTCTGGAGATCGGGGTTTGGGGGATTGGCAGCCGGGAGTTTTCATCACCCGCTGCACGTGCTCGTCCAGAATGCTTTCGGGGTTCTCTTCGTGAGCATCGCGCACCTGCAGCTCAGCATAGCGGGGAGCAAAGTGGGGCAAGAGCTGTGTGGGGACCAGCTTGTGGTTCATGAGGGACGGACCCAAGGGGAGGTCTGCGTCTTCCCCTTCTTCCTCCTGTCACAAGACACAGTCGTCAGGTCAGGGCCTAAGGCAACCCGGGCAGAGGGGCCAGAGGAGGTGGCAAAACCCAGGGAACAGGGAGGCAGCCAGGGGCAGCTCCCCTTACCCAGCAACAAGGGAACTCAACCAAGCCAGTCAATTCAAAAGCCAGCTGAAGCCTTCCCATCCAGGGCAATAGCTCTGGATTTTCAGGCCCAGCTCCTCCCCCACCCCCGGCTTTTCTGGAGTCCCAGGTCCTATTGGGCAGCTGCTCCCTTCCTCCAAGAACCAGGAGCGTGACAAAGGCAGCAACTTCACTCACGGCTCGGACGCGTTTCAGGCGTTCCTCCAGCTTGGCCTCTGCTTCCCGGTCCCTCAGCACTTCCTTGAGGCGGTTAATCAGTTCGGCAGCAAATTTCTGGGGTTCAACATGGATGTCCTTTGGCATTCGGTAAGTTCGCTGTGGGAAAGAAGCATCGGTGTACAAAGCAATCTGGCCCTCCGTCCTCCCTGGTCTTCCTTTTTGGGGAGGAGCAGGGATAGTTTGAGAATTTCTTCCTGATCTCTGTGCCGAAGCAGAAAAATTGCCTTTCTCCTATGGGTCATTCTGCCTACGCTCATAAGTTCCCATGCATGGGAACCCTTGAGAGCAGCAATGGCCAGCTCACCATTCCCCCCCCCCCCACATCTGCTTCCGAGGTGCTGCCAGCCACCAGCCTCCCAGAAGTTGCTCTCAAGCAGCAGGGACCCTCAGACTCTGGGAACCTTCCACAAAAGAGCTGAAACAAGCGGCATCAACTGGCCTGTGCAGTGCCCGTAAAGACTTGCTTGGGGACAGAAATTTCCAGGGACAGAGAGCAGAAGGATTCTGTCTTTTCACTGGCCGAATAATTGCCAGAATTCCCTCTCCACTCCAGGTGGACACATGAGGCTCCAGACACGCCGACAGACTCCACCAAGACAGTCCATAAGCTTCCTCTGGCACTCAAAAAAAAGAATCCAGACAGAATATTTTTTGTGGGGGGAGAGGGAGAGGCCAGGTTTGGAGGCACTCACTAAGAAGGGCTAACTGCACCAGCTGGGAAGGGCCTGTGGGAGAGAAAAAGGGGCTCCAAAGTGGGGAGCAACTTTGTAACTGGGTTGGTTGACTCAGTCTGCTGCTGAGCCCTCAGGCCAGAATCCGCCTGCGCGGCAACTGCTAGACGCCAGGAAAGGAAGACCCTTGGAAACAGGGCCACATCCCCAAAGCGCTTTCTCCCCCTTACCGGAATGTGAGGTAGTGGCACACGTCCATTTGCTTTGGCGCTTTCTTGCATCTCTCTACGATGCTGCTTCCGCAGCCGGTAAGGGGGAACCCCGTCTCTGCCATAAGGAAGCCACAATACATAAACTAAAAGGCTGCTCAGGGGAGAGCCACCCTGGCCAATGCAAGTACGCAAAGCCCAAACTCCTATCCGGCAGACCCAGAGCTCCTCTGCCCGAGCAGGACAAAGAGCCTGCCCCCTCCCATTGCAAATGTCCTCCCTCCGTTATGTTACAAGCACTGGTAACACTCTGTTTCCAGACTGGTAAGGAGTCAGGAGACATTTTTATAACCAACACAGCTGCCTTTCTAAAGATGGCTGCTGCGGGCATGGGCCCATGGTTAGAAGAGCTGCTGGAAAGACTGAAAATCTGCCCAGAGACAACCCACCCCCTTGGTTCTACCCCATCCTTTCCAAATACTCACAGGCTGCTATCAGTCAGTGACATGGTGTCAGCATCACTGGACATGCTGTGCTGCTCACTGTCATTGGCGCTGGTGGCTGGTGCCAGGGCATAGCCGGTGTTGACATAATACGAATGCCCTGTCTCCCTCCAAGGCCCAGGCCTGCCAAGAGAAGATTAGGCAATGCTCAGAACCTCACAGCACTTACATCCATGCCGGGAGAACTGTCCCCAACAAAATCCATTCATGCCCATCAGTATGTCGGTGGAGGACAGAACAGAGTTATCTTGGACCACAAGATGGGTGGCGGTTGGATGGATGGATGGAAGGAAGGAAGAAAGGAAGAAAGGAAGGAAGAAGGAAGCACAAGCGTCCATATTATAAACCGATATTCCAAACATTATGATGTTCCCCACTAAAGAGCTCTCATTCTTCTTTAAAGAACTGCTAAAATGTTAAGACTTTTATGGAGTCCTTGGTATTTTCTAACCTTAGTCATTTGCTTGCAGATGTTTCATTATGTAACCAGGTAACACCATAAGTGCAAGTAAGTGGGGGGGGGGGGTTTACTGGCTTGCCCCCATCTACTCAACTGATGTTGCCTAGTTGTGTAATGAAACACCTGCGAAAAACCAGACTCAGAAAAGACCAAAAATTATTGTAAAAGGTGCAGTAATGTTTACAAAGTTTTGTAACTGTCTTTATCTATTGAGTTTCTTAGGTAATATGAAAAAGGAAAAAAAAGAGTTATGACAGTTTTACAAAATTGAGCTTGGCAGAGCCAAACAAGTCTAGTTTTTTGCAAACTGAAACCAACTGAAGCCAAGTTCTGATTCTTCATTCAACAGCTTTTGCGGTGAGCATCTGACATACATCACTGCCCGTGTTCTCTACATGTCCAAGGCCAGACAGCTTCATGTAGCCTTTGGCCAAAAAAGGCCAATGTACCCCCACTCCAAAGCCCTTTGCTGGTGAGGCAAGAGACCTGGATCCCCAATGTGGGTCTTTGAATGAGGAGAATGGCTTTCCTGAGCAGGATATGAACTGCTTTCTGACAGCCAGGAAGGTCAGCCTGGACTGAGGAGACCAACAGATGATCTGACAGATGAGCACCTATTGTCCCCACCTCCCAGCTGCAAGCATCTTCACCTCCAATCCTGTGGTCAGGTGAACAGGGGCAAGCTGTAAACAAAAGCATCCTTGGGACTGTGGCTCTCACCTGAACTCCCTCCCCTCGCTGTAATGCCTGGTCCTGGGGGCTGGCTGGCTGGTTGTCTCCAGAAGAAGCTTCTGGGTGAATCTGCTGGAGGAGGCAGACTCCGGATCAGCTGCCACCTGCCCCTCCTCTCCTTCCATGATGTCTTGGTCACATTTCCACTCCTCATCCTCGTTCAAGGTGGGCAGGTACCCAGGCAGACCCTTCCCTGTCCCGGACCCTGAACTCTGATCGCTGTGCACTTTTGGGCTCTCCCCACCTGTCCTTGTGTACTCCAAATAAATATCCGACTTCAGGAACAAGGGATAGGTATTCTCCTCAATCATGGACTGGATTTCCGTCTGGGCCTGGTCAAACATGGCCGGGTCAATAAGTTGCTTTAGAACACAGTCTTTGATGAAGCTTTTAGTGGCTGGCTTGACCTGCTGGGACACGATCCCGTTATTATCAAGAATGTACTTCTTGTAAATGGCTTTGGCCAGCTTTAACCTTTTCTCCTCCTTGGAGTCGCAGGGCACCAGCTTCCTGAAGCCGCTGCAGGCAAACCAGAAGTCCAGCAAATCTGCACAGCTCTCGTGCTTCAGAAAGGTCCGGAAAAGGTGGATGCCGTCTTGGTCGTCCAGCAAGGAGTGCAAGGACTCTGCCCATCGCAGGTAAGGCGGCGTCGGGGAAGCGCTGCCCTCCGGCTCGTAGCCCAGGTCGAGGTCCGGACGCCGCGGGGTGGCGGTGGTCGTCTCGCCTTTCCCTCCGTCGCCCTTCCCGGCCGAAAAGCCGTGGCCGGGGGTCCGCGGGTCCGCGGAAACGAGGTCGCCCTCTTCCCCGGGGACCGGGGGCCTGGGCGCGTCCTCGGTGAAGCCGCCCCCGAGGTCCAGCGGGAAGCCTTTCTCCTGCGTGCTCATCTCGCGGACGGGGCCCGGCGGCGGCGGCGGCGGCGGCCCGGCTCAGCGCGCCAGCAGGAGCGAGGGGCTCCGGCTGCAACCGCGGGGAAGGCCCGTCAGAGGCGAGAAGGGGCGCTCCACCCGCGGCCGTCGCAGAAGCCGCCCTGGCGAGCTGCTCCCCGCCTCCCCAGGCCGGGCCCGCAGCTCGCGCCAGACCGAGGCCGCTCCCTTTGTCCGCCCGGCGGGAGCGGCGGCGGCGCCGGTCAGGCCGCGCACGTGGGGTCGCGACCGGATCCCCCGCTCCCGCGGACTGGACGGGAGGCGGGACGAGGCCCGGGACACTCAACGGAGAGAGGCGGGGGGACGCCGCGGCCCAGGCGAGGCTGAGAGGGGAGCGGCGCGAGAAGGCGCGGGGCGCCGGCCCCCCATGGCCCTCGGAGCTGTGCCTGCCCTGCCCGGCCCGGCCCAGCGCAGTTCTGCCGACGGTCGGCAGCGGCTCGCCCTCGCGTCCGCCCTTCCGCGGCGAACGGCGGCCCGACAGCGTCCCCAGCGCCCCGGAGGATCCCGCGGTGGCCGGGCAGGAGCAAAGAAAGGAAACCCCGGCACGCTTTCCCTGTGGGCCGGCGCCTCAGGAAGGGCCCGACTGAAGATCCTCCAAAGCCCCCGAGGGCAGAAGTAACGGGTAGCAGATCATTAAAGAGAGATCCAATTTAGAACTACGGAGAAATTTTCTGACAGTGAGAACCATGGATCAGTCATTTTGCCTCCAAAATTCAATATCGGGCTAATGCAATATCAGGTTTTCAATTCAAGTGTATAGAACATGAAGGATGTGTGCTTCTGTTTTATTTTTATAGGTATACTGTGCACTGAAGATGGCATTTAATTTCGTTGTACGAGGTGCAATGACAATAAAGCAAACTTAACTTAAAAGTTGTGGGTGTTCTTCTTAAATACTGGAGATGTTTAAGAAGAGATTGGACAGCAACTTGTCTGGAATGGTATAGGGTCTCCTGCTGGAGCAGGGGGTTGGACTAGAAGACCTCCAAAGTCCAGCTGTGTTAATATTATTACTGTTACATTGACTAATTTTCTCTCTGACAACTGACCCAAGCACTACTCCAGTCTCCCCCCCCCCGCCCCCCCCCCACTTGGGAATGAACAAGCCTTTTATTTCCTCTGATCAGGAATCCATCTCCATGGCCTTTCTGACCAGAAACCAAGTCTATCCAGCCTCAGAGGATTGGGAGTGGGGATTAGAAACTTCTCTGCACTGCCAAAATGTTATGGGTTGCTTCTACCAGCCAAGAGGAGGGGCTTTCCCACCATGGGTACAGAGAATACTAACAAGTCCCTCTTCCCAACCTCTCATCTTTCTCTTCTGGCTTCCTGGCCTTCAAAACCCGCAGGGGTGATCCCTGGGCCAAGATATGCATAGCTGGAGCAGCAGCAGCAGGGGGCGTTCCTCATGTTTCCATAACTGACCTGGCCCTGGCCCTGGCCCAGTTTCTTTCCCTGGCAAGCTCTATCCTCAAAAGGCAGCTCAGTAGAGCCCAGGGGAAGAGTGGGGGGGTTCCTGGGGAAAGCCAGAGCTCCAGCAGAGTGGTCCCTTTCTTCCCTCCTGCTTACCTCTGCTTGGCAGCTGGCTTGCCAGTTCTCTTCTCCTTCAATCGGGGTCAGGCTTCCTCCTGTGTCGGGCTGTGTCAGAGGGTTGGGAGCAGGGTTGGGGGGCGTGGTTGGGTCCTGGATGAAAGGATGGGATGGCTGCATGACATTCCGGAATGAGATCCAGGGATGCACAGCCATAGGGCAATTGATGGGAACCGGGCAGGTTGGCTCGTGAGCCAGTTGCTTCTTCGTACCAACATATTCCTGTATTATTCCTTTGTTCCATTAGTAGATTAGTGGCTACATTAATAAATGTGTAACTGTGCCCTTTCAGTAATAGAAACTATTTTTCTTTTCTTTTTGCTGCCCTGCTTTAAGTCTCTTGCACAGACAGAAATTACTCAAAAAAGAGGGTGATTTGTTTACCCTCAAGGGCAACGACTTTGTTCATTTTGTTCTACAATGCAAATATTTGCTTCTCTGGCCAAAAAACAGGAAAATCACATGTCCAAGGGAGCCACTGTCCCAATCCCCAGTCTTTTTACAAAGATGGCTATTGAGGGAACATTGTGTCAATTACCCACTTGACTCAGTGTCCAAGCTAAGATCTAAGGTGCCAAAGCAAGTTGCATGTACAAAGTCTCAGCAGATGAAGACAAGAACACAATCTCGTCAGCAGATGAAACAGCCTTCTTTATTGGTGCTGAATAATAAGCATGCAGTTCAGGATGGCTGGCTCTCCCAAATGCCAAATAACAAGAAAGACCTTTGTCAATCCATCCTCTGAATCATCAATTAGGCGTTAAAAAGCTTCTTGGTATTCAGTCCTGCTGTATTTAACATGCATGAGAGAAACCAGAGAGAGCAGAAAATTCTCAAAGCCCAGGTTAAATTTTCCTTGTTAAAATGTCTGCTGTTTTTGGAGGTGTAGGATCAGTTCTTCTGCATAAACTCTGAACAGGGGAACGGGGTCCTAAGAAAATACAGATACAGAGTCAGTCTTACAATCGCCCTTGATTTCAGCTAATAGCACCTCATGAAGACTGGTCTCAGCCTGACTGAGGGGCTCCTGAAAGCAAGGTTCCAAAAGATATACTGAATCAATGGAAAGAAATGCAATCGAGAATATAACTGATTATTGGTTATGAGTAGGTAGATATTCTAATCTAGACAGATGTTGCATAATCAAGGAACTGCAAGGACTGGCCCACCAACTTCACTGGCACAATCCCTCTGTGAGGTGCCTAAACCACATTACCTTCTTCTCCAGGACTCTCTGCTTCTCCACAGCTTCCTCCAAACTCAGTCCAATCCATTCAGCCTCCTCTTCTGGAATGACAAACTCCTGTAGGCAAAGTTCAGTTTGCTAAACTGCAGCACAGAAACTTACTGAGAAACCAGATAGCTATGATTATGGAAAAAGTGCAGATATAGATAAACATAGGAGGAAAAACTCTAAGAGAGAAAGGTACATGCCAACACGATAGACTATTGGAATGGAAGCTCTTTTCCAAGAGAGATGTGACTGTAGCCAAAAGTTACAAAGATTGCACTTCCCTCTGTGTTGTCTTGCACCAACAGATGGTGAAAAAACCGCATCCTGCAGAAAGAAACCACCTGTAGGCCTTCCTAGACATTCTTGCAAAGGAGAGTCACCTTGTATTTGTTATAAACAGCCTCCCTCTTGGCTGGATCATCTGGGTGGAGAGAAGGGTCCTTGCGTGCCAGTCTCAAAAGCAAGGTGCGCTTCAGGTCCATGCCCAACTTGGAACACAACTCAGACTTCGGGGTCTGTAAATGGAAGGGATGAAATGCCACTGTCTACCTTATGAGTTACAGGTGGCCTTGTAGGCAACTGCCTCAGTCAAAGAAGGCCCTGCACAGTCTCAAGTCATTGTCATCATGCATGACCAGAGCTGGGAAGGAAAGTCTGAGTTCCAAAACCAGCTGCAAACCTTTAAGATGTAGAAGTCAAAGCCGAAAGCTTTGTCCATCTGCTCCAGCGTCCTCATGGTGACGGCAATTCTCAACTTCTTGTCTAGGATCTCGCTGTAGAATTCGCGATTGAAAACCTGCGGCTTCCACATCTTCTTCAACCGCCTCGAGAGCTGAAGACACCAAGGAAGGAGATGGAGCCAGGGGGGTGACGCGCAGGAGGCCCAACCCCCACGGCAGAGGGGCAAGCACCCCAAGCCTGCTCCAAGCGCAGGGCCGTAGACCCACCTTGTCGTCGTGGGCGTAGCGGTAGCCCGCCACACAGCCCTCGCCGCCCCACAGCCCCTCCTGGCTTTCAGGAGGGAAATAGACGGGCACCGGCACCACCTGCTGCCGCACACCCTCCAGAGGCCCCGGGCGGCGCGCGTACTCGCCGGCAGGTGGCCTCCAGTGGACGGCGGGGGGCGGCGCGGCGGCGTCCTCGCGCAAGGCCCGCAGGTAGTGAGGTGGCAGCCGGGCGAGGATCCCGCGTTGCAGGCGCAGCGAGTCCCACAGCCGCGGGGCCACCTTGTGCAGCTGCATTGCGCGCGGGACCACGCCGGAAGCTGCTGCCTCGGCCGCTCACCGCTTCCGCCTGCGTCTCGTTGGCACAGCCGAGCCAGAAGGGGAGGGCGGGCAGCGGGCCTCCCTTCCGGGAGGGGGCACGCACGTACACAGAGAGGGAGAGGGAGCGCTTGGTGCCTCTCGCCGACCGTCCAAGCAGTGCCGGCCAGGAGTTCGCGCGCGCACGTCTGCGCCATCCCTTCGCCCTCCAGAAATGCTTCCTGCCCATCCCGGCAAGCAGGCGGCTGTTGCATCGATGTGCCCCCTCCCCACCCCCGCCTCGCTTGCTCAGATGAACCGCTTCCACTAGATCCGCTCTGGGTGCCAAGCCCTTCTCCCTTTTTAACCAATGCAAGCTTTACTTTTAATTGAGTTGAAGATATTTTAATTAAAGACGTGAAAGTTAAAGGAAGGTGTTCCGTTTTAAAAAGCTTTAAAATGCCGCAGAGGGCTCGATGGAATATAAATAGTAGGATATTGCGAACTGCAGATGCTAAAGCTTTTCCCGAGACAATGTAAAAGCAGTCTGACCGCAGCACCAGCTACTCTCCGTCCCTGAGAACTGGGGACTGTTCAGAGGCTTGATTCTTCTGCCTTCAGGAACGGGCTCCGCTGCTGCACAGATGTGACCTGGTCCTGGACCATCCTTGCCCAAGGATTCCAAGGACCTTTCCTGCCCTGCCCTGCCCACACCCAGGAAGGGAGTTTGTAGTTGAAAAAAGAACATACCAGGAGTCTTAGTGTACCAATAAAGTGCTATTCATACCTGAGTTCGAACAAGCCAATCCGGAATGTGTGACACTCTTCTGAGCAGAAAGCCCCTTCCTAGCCTGTTTTCATGGGCCAATGGTCTTGGCTGTGGAGGCAAGGTGGTGGATGCAGGGCAGAAACAGAGGGGCTTGGATACTCCTGCCTTCAGTCCCCCTGAATTGCCTCAATCCCCAGCCATTTTCTCCGCTGCCTAAGCATCTTATTTTCTTGCTGCTCATTATTCCCAAGGCTGCCACAAGATGAAGCCACATTTCCCAAGATTCAGAAAGACCCAGGCTCTATCAGACAGCCTCCTCTCCAGTCTGATATTGCACTGCCTGGCTGCCTTCATTTTCGTCCAGCACAGCAGGAGGAATGGGGGAGGGTTCACATTCCTTTTGCCAAATTAAATGATTCCATTGGGAGGGAATCTGGCTGCATCAGTTCCTCCTTTTCCAGTCACCTCACTGTGTAGAGTTCCTCCTGGTCATTCCTACAGATTTGGTAATGGCACAGCAGTTTACGGGACCAGGCCCATGGGTCTTTCTGCTTATCTCCAGGAGGGAGGAGGAAGGCCACGCTGCTTGCCACCAGGATGTGCCAGATGCTGTGCGTGTAATAGTAATTTTCAGTGGTTTCCATGAAGGTGTACACTGCTATGGCCACGAGTGCCAAGCTGGTCCCGGGGAAGAGGAAAAAGGCCCAGCGCTTCCAAGAGGGAGGGTAGCAGTGGCGCTGGGAGATTCCACGATAGACCTGTGGGAGGAAAGACGGCTTACTGGGAGCAGCACAGCCAAGGGACTTGTCAGCTTGCTCCAGGGAAAGAACTCAGATAGCCTGTTACAGAACCTGCTCTTAACATGTCTTGCATTTCTTGCAAAAACAAAGTGCCCTCAGGCCTAATTGGTTGCAATCAAATGCCTGAGGAGCAAATGGCAACGGGCTTCCTGCCACCTGAGCTTAGAGGTTTGCTGATCATAGGGAGCTTCAGGAAGGAAGCCCAGAAGGCAGCAGTGACATACCCAAATGCTGGCCATGATGGTGAGGGCAAAGACACAGGGGCCCATCATATTCCACACACCCCTGCGGTCCAGCTGTAGTGACATTGCAATGACCAGAGTCCCCAGCACGCAGAGGACCTAGAGCAAAGGAGAAAAGCCCAAACAAGAAGATCCAGGACTGCTTTGGAAGCTGCTGATGGCAATGAGGGATCCACCCACTCCCTCCTCCCTTCCTTGCCTTGGAACACAAAAGCCTAGCACAAATGAGTGTTCAAGGTCAGCTTCCTAGCCAACACTCACCACTACCACTTGTGCTGGTCGCTTACACTGCAGCCAAGAAGCGCCAGGCAAGAATGGCTCAAGGGGAAAAGTTCACCTCTTCCATCCCATAATCTGGCTTCCTCCCCCATTTCTTCCCAACTTTTAATTAGGAATTGCCTATGGCTCCCCATACATACATATTTCAGGATCTTTTCGACCTGTGCCATGCACAGAATGGTCACCCAGATGGAGACAACAGAGCCCAGAAAGTCACAGAACTGCAATGTGTCGTAGTCCATAATGCACATTACAGCAATGCCAGGCTGGTCACAGGCGTGGTAGAACTGTAACCACAGTAAGGAAGAAGTAGAAATGGTGCCAGAAAGGGGGCTGTCTGCATCTGGCTAGGTGGCTCAATCCTGACTACGTGGCTCAGTAGCTAAGATGCTGAACTTGTCGATCAGAAAGGTCAGCAGTTCGGCAGTTCAAATTCCTAGTATAGGTTTCCTGTGTGAACGGGGTTGGACTAGATGACCTCCAAGGTCCCTTCCAACTCTTTACTGTTATTATCTTCAAGAACTTGGCCCAGAATGGCTCCTATATCCTTCCTGGCTCGGAAGTCCAGTGGGGCCAAGAGAATTCCAGAAACCCTCATTCACCCAGGCAGGCCAAGAAATGGAAGCCAACTTGCCCACTTTCCATTGCAAAGAACTGAACTGCTCCATAACATGCATTGGACTAAAGAAAAACAAAAAACTTACTATGGAGAAGAACATGGTGAAGGTATAGACGGAAGCCTCAACTAGGTGATAGTGGTAAAGGGCCACAGCGATTGCAGGCAGGAAGAACAGGTTGCTGAGGGTGAGCAAGAGGGTGGCCAGGATTTGGGTGCCTACAGACTGGGCCTTGGTTCTATCTGTGCAGCTCCAGCCAGCCCAACCTGCAAGAGGAAAAGACAGGGAAGACATTAGCTACAAAAAGCAATGCACTGCCAAAGGATAGGATAGGATAGGATAGGATAGGATAGGATAGGATAGGATAGGATAGGATAGGATAGGATAGGATAGGATAGGATAGGATAGGATAGGATAGGATAGGATAGGATAGGATAGGATAGGATTTTTTATTGGCCAAGTGTGATTGGACATACAAGGAATTTGTCTTGGTGCATATGCTCTCAGTGTACATAAAAGAAAAGATACGTTCATCATGATAGTCATACGGCATAAATAAGCAATCAGGAAACAATAACAATATAAATCTTAAGGATACAAGCAACAAAGTTACAGTCCTATAGTCGTTAGTGGAAGGAGATGAGTGATAGGAACGATGAGAAGATTAATAGTAGTGCAGACTTAGTAAATAGTTTGACAGTGTTGAGGGAATTATTTGTTTAGCAGAGTGATGGCATTCAGGAAAAAACTGTTCTTGTGACTAGTTGTTCTGGTATGCAGTGCTCTATAGCGTCGTTTTGAGGATATGAGTTGAAACAGTTTTATGTCCAGGATGCAGTTTTTCTGCAGTTCTATTTATCTTCTGAAGTCTGGATTTGTCTTGTTGGGTTGCAGAGCCAAACCAGACAGTTATGGAGGTGCAGATGACAGACTCAATAATTCCTCTGTAGAACTATATCAGAAGCTCCTTGGGCAGTTTGAGCTTTCTGAGTTGGCGCAGAAAGAACGTTCTTTGTTGTGCTTTTTTGATGACGTTTTTGATGTTAGCTGTCCATTTTAGATCTTGCGATATGGTAGAACCTAGAAATTTGAAGGTCTCTACTGTTGATACTGTGTTGTCTAGTATTGTGAGAGGTGGAAGTATGGAAGGGTTTCTCCTAAAGTCTACCGCCATTTCTACGGTTTTGAGTGTGTTCAGTTCCAGATTGTTCTGGGCGCACCATGAGGCTAGTTGTTCAACCTCCTGTCTGTATGCAGATTCATTGTCTCAAATGAGACCGATCACTGTTGTGTCATATGCGAACTTCAGTAGTTTAACAGATGGATCGTTAGAGATGCAGTCATTGGTATACAGAGAGAAGTGGGGAGAGCACACAGCCTTGGGGGCCCCTGTGCTAATTGTACAGATATCTGATGTGATTCTGCTTAGCTTCACCTGCTGCTTCCTGTTTGTTAGGAAGCTTATGATCCACTTACAAGTGTGTTCAGGTACCTCTAGCTGGTTTAGCTTAGTTAGAAGAGTGTCTGGAATGATGGTATTGAATGCTGAACTAAAGTCTACAAAGAGGACCCTTGCAAAGGTCTTTGGAGATTCAAGATGTTGTATTATAATTAATTAATAATACAATTAATTATTAACAGCATCTGTTGATCTATTTTCTCGGTATGCAAATTGCAAGGGGTCAAACGGGATGGTTTTCAAGTGGGACAGTACTAGCCTTTCAAAGGTTTTCATGACTACAGATGTTAGAGCAACTGGTCTGTAAAGGCATGTTCTTCAACTCAACTATATCTTTGACCCTCTTTACTTGGGTCCAGGTGTGTGCTTCTAAAGTCGTGTGGCCATTGGCCTCCCAATACACTTGGCTTCATTTACAAAGTGCTTTTGGAGTAGTACAGCCACTCCCAGAAGCACCCAAGCAGGAAGGCAGCTCCATGCAGAAGGTGGGTCCTGGTGGTGCTAGCGCTCCTTTCTTGGAGGAGGGGACTTGAGGCAGAGCTGCCCCAGCTGGGAGGCCTGGGAGCTAAATCCAAAAGGAGCAGCCTGGGGGACAGGAGCAAGAAAGTGCTGGCTAGGATCTCTCTTACCAGCCTTGCAGATGCAGCCTGTGTAGAGGTAACCATGGCGTCTCATGAGGCTGCACTGTCCGTAGGTCCCACAATCATCAAAGCAGGGGGTGAGGTAGGCAAGCATGGTTACCTGGCCTTGAGCTTGATCACAGTCTCTGCACAAGAGGGGGAGAGAAAGAAGATGGGCCCATGGAGATTCCATGATGCAGCAGATTCAGTTCTATTGGGAATGGCCAGCTCCACAAAGGGAAAACGGGGGGAGGGTGGGTAAGCACAAAGCCACTCCAGCAGCAGTTTTCTCTCTGTGCTTCAGAGAGCCAGTACTTACTCTGATTCCTTTGGGCAGAGCAGCTTCAGGGACAGATACCAGCTGTCGGACTGTGGGTAAGGGACAATGACTGCAGCTTCCCTGGAGGACATGCTCACGTTCAGGAGGTAGCCCTGAGCGAAGGCTGAGTGGGAGGGGAAGAAGCAAGCAAATCAACTGCTGTGTTGGTCCATGTCCTTTGAAAACCATCACATTATTGGGAGTAAATACACAGGGTACTCCAGGAAAGGGGAAGTACAGTCACCTAGACTGTTGGCAAGCAGCTCTGCTGGCCATGTACCTGTCCAACAGTCCCAGGAGCCATTCAGGGAAAGTGCAGGAGATGTGGGGCTCAAGCAGGCCAACACAGTGGCATTTCCAAGGCCCACAGAAGTCTGCAATGACAAAATTGATCCCAGTTCTGAATTCTGGCAGGAGGCAAAATCCGTTGACCCTTAGCCCTCCACACAGCAGGGGTTCATTCTCACCTGGTTCAGCATCAGGTTCAACACCAGGTTCCCTCCACTATCCATGCCTGAGTTTAGGTTAAGGAGAAGCAGAGTGGGAATACCGCTCTGAATGGGCACAGTGGAATCTCCAAGAATGCGGAAACGCACAGACACAACATCCAGTTCCTCACGGACAACCGGCTGGCCATGCAGGCAGGCGTTTCCTGGGCCAGAGGCATTGTGGCTGCTGCCTGTGGCAAGCAGTGTGCTGTTGAGGTGGCCTCCCGGCATTGACATCCCCTGGTTCTGCTTCAACCTCTGGTAGAAGCCAAGGAAGGAGGCCGCGTCTCCTGGCTTGCAGGCTGCAAGGAGAGAAGCACATGCTCCACCACACAAATGGGTAGGAGGAATGGGGAGGTCAAGACGCCCTTCTGGGTGGAAACTGAACCTCCCCTTCCTCAAAGCAGGGGCCACCATTCTCTTGGTCAGATGAGAAAAGAAAGAAGCAGCAGAGGTCTGAACAGGAATGGAGAGAGCCTTTGCTCAGATCCCCATGGTTGCCAGAACTCGTTCCCAATTCCAAGCATTCTGATCAGAGAACGCACCTATGAAGAACACCACCATCTGAAAGGACACACTGGCGCTGGCACCACCAAGGCTCTCCACTGTGATCCAAAGCCATTTTCCCCATGGTGGGGAAGCCAAGAAGATGCTGCAGGCCTCCAGGCAGTGAAGCACCTTCTGGGAAGACCAAGAGAGCACAGCCGAACCCAAGGTGACCTGGAGGGCACAAGCCACAGCAGAGCCATTCTCCATGCATTTCCCCAGCTCAAAGCGCATCCCAGCAGTGTACTCGGGGACAAAGATCCTGCAACACATTTCCGATGCAGAAAGAGGACCCAAGAAAGTCAGCAGAGGCTTCTTGGGCTTAAAGGGGCCAGCCGATGCACCCCCCTCCCATCCCATGCTACTCACTTGGCATGAAGTGGCCTACTAGCCCCCTTGGACAGAACCCGTTGCACAGGCACATCAGGCTCAAGGACTACAACATCCACCTGGCGCAGCACAAACAGGTCAGGCTGGAAGGTGCAGCTGCAAGACTTGGAGAAACCCTGCAGGCAGAAAAGCCAATCAGGGAAACTCTAATTCTAGCTCCTCCAGTTCCTGTCTAGCACCACAGATTTGGGCTCAGGACTTCCACATCTCCTGCAGGCTGTTTCCCTCACTCCTGCCAGTCCAGTTCTCACCTTCACCTCAATCTTGCTTGATGCTGCGGGCAGGTGGGCAGCGAGAAACCAGTCCCCAGCAGCCGGGTTAGTGAGGTTAACGAAAGTACTGTTCTGCAGGGCAGCCTCCAAGGTCAGAGTATGGCTGAAGGAAGGAGGGATGCTTGTGTTCACGGGAAACTGTGTGCCCAGGGGGTTGATGACAGGAGGGGCACCGTAGCGGATGTGGCTGGAGGACACAGGTCAAGAGAAGGAATCAATCACTCTCTGAGGCCCTTGGGACAGAGACCCTGAGCCCTCTGGTACTCCCTGCCACAGCAGCAGCAGGGGAGACTCACAAGGTGACCTGAGTCTTGCCACATCCAGGGCCTTTGTCTCTGGAAGCCTGCAGGAGCCATCGTAACAGCACTGTGTCCTCTGGGACACGGAAACGGAAAATTTTGGCACTTCCATACCAACTGTAGAAGGACAGTGTCTGTGAGCTCTGGGAAAAATACTCAGAAAGAAATGCCGGATCTGAGAAGAAAAGAAAAACCACCACATAGAGAGCCCTCAGGCACCCAGCCATAGCTGCAGACAGGTCCTGGTGGGGAGGAGCTGGGCTACTGGTCAAGCACATAATGGACGATCTGCGGCTTGCCTGGCCACAAATGCCATTGTCTCCATTACAGCTCTCAGGTGGGTTTCAGTGGCTGCTCTGGGTGGCTGGCCCAGGAATGACCTTGGAGTGACCATCACCCACACAGGCAGCCTCTGAACAGGAAGTGTCTACACGAGATCTCCGAGAGTCCTGGGAGGGAGTCACAGAGCACAGCGATCCAGGACAGGCAGGCAGGCAGGCACACCCCAGCCTGCAGGCATCACTGCACCGGACTTTGCACAACAAGCCCATTTCCGGAAAAGAGGACTCAGTCTTCCCTCCCACTGCCTGAGGACTGGGCACGGCCATCCCCTGGGACTTTTGGATAAAGGCATGATACTGCCCCTGCTGCCCTGCATGTCGCCAGGAACAGTTGTGCCAGGCAAAGCAATCTAGACGTGGGAATCAGTAAGGAAGGAGGGAAGGGAGGAAGCGAGCGCCCTGTTGAGGCTGCTGCAAGACAATGTGCCTGCCTGCAGCCTACCCTGAAGCCCAGCCCCTTGACCCAGGAATGGAAGCCAGGGAAGCCAAACCCTGCCCGAGTTCATGGGCACTGGCCCACCCTTCCGAGGCACTGGTGCCCAGGAAGAAGCTGCAGACCAGATGCCACAAAGCCCTGCCAGCATGAGGCCCTTTGGAGCCACCTAGTCGGCAGTCCGTCTCTAAGGGGCCGGTGGGCTTCCGGCCAGGGAAAGCAGCACAGACTCCTTCCAGAGACAGCCTTCCCTCCTCGGCCCGCTTGCCGAGGAGAGGCGCCTGGGGCGACTAGGGGAAGCCGCACGGGGCGTGCCTTTGAGAGCGGGCGGAGGGCCGCGGCCGTTCGAGTCAAGGTAGCGGGCGCGGCTTCCCCGATCCGGCGCCTGGCAGAGGAGCAGCGGGAGATGCGCGGCTCACCCTCGGCGCCTCCGGCCAGCTCAGCCTCCTTCTTCTCCGGCGGCGAGGGGGCAGCGGCGGCGAGGAGCAGGAAGAGTAGCGAGCAGCGGCCGAGCGAAGCGCCAGCCATCTCCGCCAAGCCTCGGACCCGACTCGGACTGGCCGGCCGGCCGGCGGTGGCGCCAGGGGGACCCCGCGAGGCAGGAGGAAAGGCAGTTGGGCACGCGCTGCAGGCGGCGCTTGACCGGGAAGGAGGCAGGGGCGGGGGCGAACGAGCTCCACCCTCAGGCGCCCGGGAGGAGCGGTGGCCGGAACGCGAGGCCGGAGAGCGCGGCTTCCTCGGCCCGCGGCCAGCTGGCGGGGGGAGAGGCCGCCTCAGCGCCCAGCAACTTCATTGCCAGCCTTTGCCTTCGGCTTCGCGTGGATCGCCGCCCCGCGTGATTCTGCCCGGCACTGGAGCGGGAGAGGAGAGGGCCGCATCTCCGGGCCAGCCCCTCCCCGAACTGCCCAGGAATGCGGCCGCCCGGAAGATTCCGCGAACTCGTTCCCCCCACCCTACCCCGCCCGCCCCTCTCCCCATCCTAACGGGCGCTCCCTTGTGTCAGTCATGGCCGTCTTTGGGGGTCCCAGCGGGAAGCTGATGGTGGGGTGAGTCGCCCGCTGCCCCAAACTGGTCCACGGCGCTTCGGCCACTGCCTGGCGGGTGAAGGGGCGGCTGCCGGGGCACCCCTGGAAGTGGCCGGCAGTGGGACCCAGGGCCGGGAATGTTATTTGGGGAAGGTGCCCTCAACCTCCCTCTGGTTTTTTGCCATCCTAGACTAGGAACCGTGAATTTAAGTCCCGGCTTAGCCATAAAACGAGCTGAGTGATGTGGGCCAGTCATTCTCTCTCAGCCAAACCCACCTCACAGGGTTGTTGTGGGGAAAATAGGAGGAGGAAAGTGTACCGAATATGTTCACTGCCTTGAGTTATTTGTGAAAATAATAAGGGCAGAATACTAAATAAATAAGTGATTCTGCCCTGTGTAGAAGAAAGGGTTCATCATGACCAGTTGCTAAATTCTAGGCATTCTAAAAAGCACAACCAAACCTGTCCTGTTTTGCTCTGCCCCAGGTGGTATTGTCATGTTCTGAATCTTTTGATCAAATTAAAACAATGCTGATTTGAGATGTGACCATCTTGGAACCAAGTGGAACCTGATAGGTTATGATACCAAATACAGTTGTGCCCTAAAAATGAACAAAGGAGCTACAACGTTGGCAACTTTATTTTCCGTGTCTGTGGAGATTCTCAGTCCTCCAGGTCCTGGTTGTCCCAAAGGTGCTTTTTGAAGAGGCAACTGGACTTTCTGTTTTTTCTTTCAAGACGTTTCACTTCTCAACCAAGAAGCTTCTTCAGCTTCTTTATTTTCGGTGCTCCCCAAAGCAGCCTAAGTGTTCAAGCTCATTTTTCACCACATCCCTTTTATCTCATGAAAAAGGCTTGCCTCTTCACAATATTCCATGAGAGGGATTTTGCAAGTTTCTTCTCTTATTTTCAGCTCTGTCCTCCAGAATTCTTCAAAACTCCCCCACGCCCTCACGCATCCCATATTCTTCACCACTGAGAAGTGCTCCATGAGGCTGTGTGCAAGGGCTGCTTTGGCAGGGGGGAGGCCCTGGGATGGGGGAGGGGCAGACCAAGAGGTGGGTTTCAGCTGGGTCTGACCAGTTCTGGAGAACCAGTAGTGGAAATTTTGCATAATTCGGAGAACCGATAGTAACAATTCTGACTGGCCCCACCCCATCTATTCTCTGCCTCCCAAGTCCCAGCTGATTGGGAGGAAATGGGGATTTTGCAATACCTTTCCCCGGAGTCGGTGGGAATGGAGATTTTACAGTATCCTTCCCCTGCCATGCCCACAAAGCCACACCCACAGAACCGGTAGTAAAAAATTTTGAAACCCACCATTGGGCAGATCCCAGAAGCCCCTCCACCCCTTTCCCCCCCCCCCCCCCACACACACCACACCTTCAGCATTTCTTGCCCAGGCCAGGAGCACCAAAGGCAGGTATAGTTTTTTTCAGGGAAAGAATGAAGGGTGGTGGGGAGTGCAGTCACCATTTGCAGAGCAGTTGTTGTTGACCATAGAAACACAGAGACAAAGGAGAAATCAGCCCCATTTTAAAAATCAAGTCGTACAGAGCCGTTCTAATGGGTTATGTGGCTACTTAATTTATGTCTCTATAGTATGGAAGCTAGCTAATTCCATTATGTATGTAAGTTATAGTTAAGGCAATCAGAGGTGTTAATAATAGAGTCAAAATGATCGTACGTCTTTTAGTCCAGGGGTCCCCAACCCCTGGTCCGTGGACTGGCACCAGTCTGCAGCATGGCAGCAGCTGGGCTGTGCAAACAAGCAAAGCCCCACCCACAGGTGCAGGCCCCCTCCAGTCCGCCGAAAAACCTTTCTCCCTGGAACCGGCCTCTGGTGCCCAAAGGGGGATTGTTCTAGTCCAATCCTCTGCTTAGGTTGGGAATCCTCAGACCATCCCGGAAAAAAATGTCTGTCCCATTGTTTCTTGAAAACCTTGGTGATGGAGCACACACATCTTCAGGAGGCAAACTATTTCACTACCTCACAGCTTTATAGGTAAAATGTGCAAACCTAACTGCTGTTAGCCAGCTTCCAGTACTAGCAAGGGGTAGTTTGATGCTGTTCTTTTCAGGGCTGTTCTTTCAGACTCTGTCCCTCATAGACACTAAAGTTGCAGGTGGGCCAGGGGTGGTGGTGAGAATCACTGCATTGCAAACACGTGAGGACAGAGCTTGGTGCACTGTCATGCCTTTCATCATTTGGAACCATGGTGATCAGGGCTGAACTCTTACACACTTTCTTGGCATGTTCATACAATACATTTAACTGGTTACCAAATGCACCCATTTTTATTTTACTTTATGGAGTTTGCAGAATACCCAGGCTAGGCCCTAGGTAACAAAACAAAGCTAAAGCTGCGAACCAAAGTTCTTCTTTCTGTTAGGTATTTAACCTGGTTCAGCCCACTGTGGGAACACAGCTCATCTTCTTCAAAAGCCTGTCAGGGAACATCATCTTCTTTTCCTTCCAGACCACCCACTTCAGATCCCTTGAAGGATCTGACAGAAGGGGACCAGCAACTGATCCGAGATATTTGGGGAAAGGTGTTTGACAATGCTGAAGAAAATGGCAGACTTGTTATCATCAGGTACTAGCAGTAGAAAACTGAGTCCCCTTTTGTGGAAGCTCTGTTTGGTGGTCAGAAAAAGTCTACCAAGAGACCCAGCCTTTTTGGCCGCCCAATAGTGGGACTGGGACTCTTCCCAGATACATGACATTGTCTTGATTTTGTATGGGGCGGGAAAGTGGATTCCTTGCTACTGAGGTTCATTCCTTGTTGCTATACTCCCCTGGAAGAGGATTAATAAATACAAGAATTAAAACACTTTCTTAAAAAATGAAAACATAACATCACAGAGACTATAAATGACAAGCATCCAACTGCTGCCACAAGAAGTAACATGGTTTCTCCTGCTACCAAAAAGGCAGCTGGGGATATTCTGGCTGTATGCCTGGAGGCTGTTACAAGGAGACCCTCCCACATGGCCCCTAACCCCATTGGAGACCATAAACCTAGCCTCCCCCATGATTTACTACACAAATCAGATGGGGTGGGTGGGTGGATTGAGGTGATACTCTTTTGTAACCTGAAGCTTAAGGTCTTCAGTCAGGCCTGAACCATACTACCAGCCTCTTCTTGGCCTTTTGAGCACTATAGAATAGAATAGAATAGAATTCTTTATTGGCCAAGTGGGTTTGGACACACAAGGAATTTGTCTTTGGTGCATATGCTCTGAGTGTACATAAAAAGACAAGATACATTCATCAAGAATCATAAGGTACAACGCTTAATGATAGTCAGGATACAAATAAGCAATCAGGAAACAATAAATATCAATATTTATTTATTTATTTATTTATTAAATTTTTATACCGCCCCCTCTCCCGAAGGACTCGGGGCGGTGAACAGCCAGAATTAAAAACACATAATACAAATATTAAAATACATTAAAACAAAATTAAATTATCTTTGGCTTCTCCAATTTTAAAACCCCTTACCCATAAAATTCACCCAATTAAAATTTTAACCCAGCCCGGCTTGCTGAAATAAAAAAGTATTCAGGGCCCGGCAGAAGGTCCGGAGGTCTGGGATTAGTCGTATCCCTGGGGGTAGCTCATTCCAGAGGGCGGGTGCCCCCACAGAGAAGGCTCTTCCCCGGGGGGTCGCCAGCCGACATTGCCTGACAGACGGCACCCTGAAGAGACCCTCTCTGTGGGAGCGTGTTGGCCGGTGGGAGGTTATCGGAGGCAGAAGGTGGTCTCGTAAATAACCGGGTCCTAAGCCATGGAGCGCTTTGAACATGAGAACCAACACCTTGAAGTGCACTCGGAAGACCACTGGAAGCCAATGCAGCTCGCGCAGGAGAGGTGTCACGTGGGAGCGCCATGTCGCCCCCATAAGTACCCTCGCGGCCGCATTCTGCACCAGTTGGAGCCTCCGAGTGCTCCTCAAGGGGAGCCCCATGTAGAGAGCATTGCAGTAGTCGAGGCGGGAAGTGACGAGGGCATGAGTGACCATGCATAGGGAGTCCCAATCCAGAAAGGGGCGCAACTGGCGTATCAGGCGAACCTGATAGAAAGCCCCCCTGGCCACGGCCGTCATATGCTCTTCTAAAGACAGCCGTGCGTCCAGGAGGACACCCAAGTTACACGCCCTCTCCATGGGGGCCAATGTCTCGCCCCCAATAGTCAGCGATGGCACCAGCTGACTATATCGGGACGCCGGCAGCCACAGCCACTCAGTCTTGGAGGGATTGAGTCGAAGCCTGTTCCTCCCCATCCAGACCCGCACGGCCTCTAGGCACTGGGACATCACTTCAAGGGCATCGTTGGGGTGGTCTGGGGTGGAGATGTACAGCTGGGTGTCATCAGCGTACAGATGGCACTGCACCCCTGATACAAGGATACAAGTAACAAAGTTACAGTCATGCAGTCATAAGGGGGAGGAGATGGGTGATAGGAATGATGAGAAGATTAATAGTACTAGTAATGTAGCCTTAGTGAATAGTTTGACAGTGTTGAGGGAATTATTTGTTTAGCAGAGTGATGGCGTTTGGGAAAAAACTGTTCTTGTATCTAGTTGTCTTGGTGTGCAGTGCTCTATAGCATTGTTTTGAGGGTAGGAGTTGAAACAATTTATGTCCAGGATGTGAGGGGTCTGTAAATATTTTCACAGCCCTCTTTTTGACTCGTGCAGTATACAGGTGGAAAAAACAGCAGCCAACCTGCCATCCTCAATGGAAGGCAGGTTGGTAGCAATTGTTTTTTCTGCAGTTCTAATTATCCTCTGAAGTCTGGGTCTGTCTTGTTGAGTTGCAGAGCCAAACCAGACAGTTATAGAGGTGCAGATGACAGACTCAATAAATCTTCTGTAGAAGGAATTCAGCCTTAACAAGACCTGCATTAGGGTTATTAGGCCAATAAGCCACTGGCCTCCACTCTTTCAGATGCCAGCATCTGGATTCCTTTGGTTGACAGGGGTGAGAAATCTTGTTTGGCCAGGTATCTGTCCAGCCTGGGGAAATATAGAGCATAGATTCTCACCAGCTCAAGATTGACTCAGCCTTCCGTCCTTCTGAGGCTGGTAAAATGCAGACCCAGATTGTTGGGGGCAATATGCTGACTCTGTAAACCACTTAGAGAGGGCTCTAAAGCCCTGTGAAGCGGTATGTAAGTGCTATTCCTATTGCTATTGCTATTGCTATTGCTATTGCTATTGCTATTGCTATTGCTATTGCTATTGCTATTGCTATTGCTATATAATGCAGAACTGCTCAGTCCAGTCCAGCTCAGCATAGGGAGAGAGAGCAGCTGAGCAAAATTTGCCTCTTTTCCTTCTGCTCAGGTTCTTCAAAGAATCCCCAGAGAGTAAGCAGTATTTCAAGAACATTCCAAATGAAGGAGACCTGATGATGATCCCAGAGGTGGGCTTCCATGGCCGGAGGATCATGGTGACCCTGAACCAGCTGATTGAAAGCATGTATCACTGGAAGCAAGCCTGCAAGCTCATTGAGCGGCTGGTGGAAAGCCACAAGAACATACACAAGGTCCCATTAAGCATGTTCCAGGTACACAAGAAGGGAAGCAGACCCATGGTCTGCCAAGGGGCAGCTGAGGTAACTTCATGGTGGCCATCCCTTCCCCAGAGGGGAGTTTTTGGCACATAGTTGCCTGCCTTCCTGTAGTATCCATGATCTGGACCCCAGTGGGCCATGAGAGCTTATGCAAAAAGATAGAGCATCTGGTGGGGGGTCCCCTTGCTTGCATGGTAGCTCACTTTCGGAGGCTCCCAGGGTGAGTGAACTTGGATGTGGGTGGGAGTCCTCTAACACTTGTCTCAGACTGTCCTCTCATAGCTCTGCCTTTACCTAGTTCCTATTTCAGGCCATTCTCTCTGTCTTCCAAGATCTCCTCAAAGAAGAGTTTACCGATGATGCCCAGTTAGCCTGGGAGAAGTTCTTCTTGATTCTTCGAGAAGAAATTGAAGCTGCTTATGCACAAGAACAGAAGCTTTAAACAATCCCTGACTGACATTAAACAATTGGGGAGCGGGCCCCCACCTCATTGTGCTCATATTGGAGGAAATAAAATAAAAAATAAATGAAATAAAATATAAATAGAATGAAATGAGTCCTTAAATAAAGTGCTGGTTATTTCTCCTCCATGTTGTGCTCCTTCTTTCCAAATTCTCCAGGACACCTCAGCCCATGAAAAAAGATACAGGTCAACGCTTCTATTGTTGAAAGCCACATTGGTACTTCCATATAATGTTTTTCTTTTACTCTTTTCCCATACTACCAACAAACCATTCCTTACACAATGTCTCTGGAAGTATCCATGGATCCAATTTTTTCCATACCATAAGAAAGCATGCTATCCTAGTTGTAAGTTAAGTCCTTCCGAAGTCAGTAGTCCTGTATTTCTCATTAAGATCCATTCTTTAATCCAAGTTAACATCGCCGCTTGGTGATACAATTCCCAATTTGGTAGACCAAATCCTCCTCTAATTAAATGCTACTCCTCTTTTGCTTTGACAAGCCAAAGTTGTATACACTGTCACTAATTTTATTCACTTCAGAAGTTTTTTATGTTGCTTTCTAATATGCACTTATTGTAAGCATATAATTTCTAATTTTAGCTTCTCTAATTTATTTAATATTTTCCTTCTCTTTATTGCCAAGTTTAATCCATTTATATTCAAAGATATTATTTTATTTTCTTCTTCCATTTCTTATTTATTTATTTGTTTTATCGATCTAGTCATTCTTATCTCCCTTAGTTCCTTAACGTCTTTCACCCTCGCTCCTTCTCTTAATACTCTCTCTTCTTGTTCTTTCGTTGTCTCTCTTGGTTGTTCTTTATTCTCCTTCTGTTGTTCATCCTCTTTTTCTTCTCTCAACCTTCCTTCCTCTTGGACATCTAGGTATTGTTTATAAAATAACTCTGTTTTCTCTACTGAGTCTAATCTGTATCTTTGTTCTTGCCAGTTCACCAATATTCCTTCTGGAATCAACCATCTAAAATTTATTTCTCTCTTTATCAAATATTTTGTGAAAAATTGATATTCTTTTCTCAGATCTCTCTCTCTTCTTGGAATTTGTTTCAGTGCCACTACTTCTCTCCCTTTGTGCTTTATTGTTGTGTATCTCATCAATTGCAATATCTCTGTTCTCAGTGTTTTCTTGGTGAATCTGACATGAATATCTCTAGGTAGATTATGTCTCATCGCATATTTTATGTGCTCTTTGTATATCTCGTCGATTCCACTTAATATCCCTTCCTTTCTTTCTTCCATTGCTTCTTTAGTATCTCTGCAATTTTCTCTGATAAATTTTCTCCCTTTTCTTTTTAAATGTTTTGAAATCTTAGATTCCAGGGTTATAATTGTTTTTTCCTGATTTTTATCAGTAATTGTAAGTCTATAGTCCATCTCTTCAACTTTTTTCTTCATTGCTTCTGCTTTTTCTTCCATTTGCTGCAATCATTGTTCATCTTTCCCTATCATTTCTTTAACTTTTTTTCAATTCTCCTTCCATTTTTTCCATATTTCCTTCCATTTTTTTCCATTCTCCCATCTACCTTGTCTAATCTTGTCTTAAGATCTTCATATATAGTCTGTAGCATATTTTTAAATTCTGTGTTGACTTTCTCTTGCTGTGATGCAATTTCTGTTGTATTTGCCCTATAGTACCAGGCATTGTTGATATTGATGGTGATGATAGATGTGTTTTTTTCTTCATCTTATTTTTTTTCAAATCTTACTACCCAATTTTATAATCCAAATACTCTATTTCTTTAAATTCAAAATGCCCAATCAGACTCTTCAGGTTCTTGATAACCTAATCCACATAGATTTGATCCATAAACCATACAAAAAGCCAAGAACAATCAAACAGCCCAAAAGGGCAAAAATAGAGGAAAAAAATAGAAAGAAAGAAAGAAAAAAAAGGAAAGGAAAAAAAAAAGATAAAACCAGATCAGCACAAAAATAAAAATTCACTAGTCCAAAACCCAGGTGTTTGCCCAAAATATCCTACCAGGCAATAAAAAGATCAAAAAAATATATCTCCCAAAGAAAAAAAAATAAAAAATAGAAAAAACAAAAAGCCTGCCAACGAACTCTTTTAAGTCCAGGAAGAGGAAATTTCTACAAGAAAAAAGGAAAAGGAAAAGGCACAAAAAGAGAAAAACCAGAAAGAAAAATAATATTCCAAAATATCACTATTTGAAAATCTTCCAAAATTTATAACTCCATCAAGCAAAAGAAAAAAACAAACAGCTTTCTTTCTTCTTCTTTTTTTCTTCTATATCTTCCCCCTTCTGTTACAAAGTCACAAGACCACTTATCAAAATCTTCTTGCCAGTTTCCAAAACATCCCAAGGTCACTCCCTTCTCATCTTTTCCTTTGTCCAATATATCTCTTTAATTTCCTCTGCAATCCAAAATAGTCTTAAAAGAGAAAAAAATAAAAATAAACCCACAGCTTCAAATCTCCAAACTCAAATTTTCAAATTACAGTTCTGTAGCCAAAAATGCCTCTTTTCCCAATCTGCTTTCAATTTGTTAAATTACTTTTTCATCTTTTGTTAATTAGCTTTTATTAATGGCTTCCGCTTCTTTGCAGTTGTTCCAGAGGTGAGGAGGTAGCATTTTCCACTCCCTCCCTCTCTCTTTGCCAATTTTCTCAAGTAAAATAGTTTTAAAAGTTCAGGAGTTAAATATATAAAGGAATCTTGTTTCCAAAACCACAGTTTCTTACCCAGATGATTACCTCGTTCTTTTTTCCTTCTCTTCTTGCGTGTGGCTGCCTGGCTTTTGATAGCTCCTTATGACTGTCTTCTCTTGCTGCTGGGTCGGAGGCTGATGCAGACACTTCAGGGAACTTGCGACTTCCCTGTTTGTGCTTGCCTGTGCCTCCATTCTTCACTGTCCCTACAGGACAGCTATGATCCCTGTGGATCCCCTAAAGCAGCTGAGATATCAGCATTTACCAGGAGCCCCAGAATTTGCTGTACCACCTATGGCACTGGCCACACCCCTCCCCCTTTCAACAATAGAAGTGTTGACACAGCCAAATATAATTAACATGGACAAGATTGTAAGATATAAAGACATTTTAACAGAGAAGGGAGAATTAAAACAGAAACAAGACTTAGAAAAACAAGGGACTGAGATTGACTGGTATACACGGCTGCAGATACAATCAAGATATGATAAATATTTGAAACAATATGGTTTTAATTTGAGGTAATCAGAATTGGATCAGATAATGACTGGAAAGGATGAAAAAATGATTAAAAGACTGTATAATTATTTGTTGCAAATTAGATTGGAAGATGAAGAGGTAAAAGAGACAATGATAACATGGGCGAAAAATTTTGGATATGCAATAGAATTAGAAAAATGGCAACAACTATGGGAAAGGTATTATAAATTGACAATGGCAACTGCATATAAAGAAAATCTATACAAAATGTTTTATAGGTGGCATATGCCACCTGAAAGATTAGCAAAGATGTTTAAGGATAAAGCAGCCAAATGGTGGAAATGTTTGCATTTGCCGGGATCATACTATCATATGTGGTGGTCATGTTTAGAAGCAATAAATTATTGATTAGAATATGGTTGGAAGAAATATTACATAAATCTATAGAATTAAAACCAGAGGTTTTTTTTATTGGGTATTCTCCCAGAGAGATATAGTAAAGAAGATGTGTATTTAACTATACATATAATAATAGCAGCAAGAATTGTATTTGCACAAAATTGGAAGACAGAAAAAATTCCTTGAGAAGGTGAAGTAATAAAAAAGATTTTAGACTGTGCAGAAATGAATAGATTAACTTTAAGAATAAGAGATAAAGAGGAATTAGTGTATTTCAAGACATGGGAAAGATTTTATATATGGTTAGAAAATAAATATGAAGATAAGAGGATAAATAAATGATTTAGATAATGGAAAGTTAAACGAGGGAGAGGATAATAAAGAAATAGAAACCCAGATGACACCAGAGTAAATGAAAAAGGGGGATGGGAGGGAAAAAAAAAGAAGATAATAAGAATAAATGTACAATTATGATAATACTAATAGATAGAATAAATCTGAAAAGAAATTGAAAGAAAGTATATACTATTAGAATACAGGAGTTGCTCGGATACCAAACAAGGAGAATATTTCACAGCAAAGAAGATAGAAAGGAGAGAGGAGTAGAGGGTAGGAAGAGGAGAGGGAGGGAGATGAATGGAAGAAAGGGAAAAGGAGAGGAAGGAAGGGTAGGGGACAGGAGTAGGAGAGAAGGTGAGAAGAGGGAAAAGAAGAGAGGAGTGGAGGAAAGGAAGGGGAAGTAGGATGAGGTAGGAGAGGAGGAAGGAGAAAGTAGAAGAGGAGAGGAAGGAGGGAAGGGAAAGAGGAGAAGAAGGAGGTTTGTTGCGAAATGAGGGAAGAAAGGGTAGTAGAGCAACTTCAAATGTAATTAAAATGCCTTATTTTAATGCTTTCTTTAAGGAAAACATGTATATATATGATTAATTATGTATAAGAAAATGTACATTTTGTATTATGTGTATAAGAAATAAAACTGAAAAACTTTTCAAAAAAAGAAAAGAAAAGAAAAGAGATACAGGTATTGTTTGTTTGTATATGTGTGTGTGTGTGTGTGCATATGTGCTTGCATGCACAGGGGTGGGACTAGTCCCAGCAGGGTTTGCATGGTGGTTCTCTGAGGCATGGTTTCCTTAGCCCAGCGCACTTGGCTTTTGTGACACATAACTTGCCATCAAGATGGTCTTCCATTGCCTGGGCTTGCTTGAGTGGGTCTTGCTTTCCCACTGAAACAAGGAGCTTTCTCTCCCTCCACAGCTCCAAGAAGTTGCCAGGTAAGTAAAGCCAGCTCTGGAGTAGTTCCATGAAGGTTGGATTACAGAGGAAGAAGGCCTTCTTAGGGCATGTGCGGTGGTGACTCTGCAGGCTGGGGGGCTGTGTTCCCATGACTGGCAAGTGATAGGTGGGGGAGGCCCCTTGGTCAAGTTCAACAGAAAGTTGTTTATTGAAAGTTGTTTAAACCTGTGCACCTCCCCCAGAGGATTCTGGGCATTTGTGGGGTCTCTGTGCAGCTTGGAGGTGCTGAGCCTGGGCAGGGTGCTGCCACAGGTGCTCAAAGTACCCCAGCCTCCTATTCACCATGTGACTTGGCCTCTGCTAAGATGGGACCCGGGCCAAAGTGGTTTGTAGGTCTAACTGCTCAGGTGGCCAAGATTCAGGGTAAAGTTGCACAAGTGAGGGAAATTATCTGCACAGGTCTGGTCATTGTCTACCTGGGGGTTGAGTTTAGACCAGATGCACAGTGGTAACCATTGCTACCCTGGATCCTAAATAGCCCTTTCATTAGGAGAACCCCCTTTCTCTCCAGGCCGACCTTGCCAGAAGGAAATGCTGGCCATTGGTTCATAGTGACCCTGGTGCAGCACTTGCAACTGGTGGCCCAGCCTTCCCTGTTACTCAGATGGCAGGCTCTGCCACGTCCACTGGCCCTCCTTCAGCCAAGGGCTGGTCTTAGGTCATCTGTGGCTGAGGGCCCCGAGCTGGACAATAAGTCTTCCTGTCCAGTGGTGTGCATCTCACTTGCCTTTTGCTGACAGAAACAGCAGTGTGGAGGAGAGAGCTCCACTTTTGCTGTGGCTGTGGAAGGGCCCCCAGGTTTGGGAGGTGTAGGGAACGGAATGTTTACTCTGAATATATTTCTGGCAATGGCCACTGGCTTTCCATGGCCCTCCCTACTCCCAATTTCTTGTTTCCCAAGTGCTCAAAAGTGTGCTTCTGAAATGGGGGAGGGGGATTATTGCGTGATCTAGCCCGAATAGCGAAGTAAGTGTGCCAACTCTGTTTCCAGCTCTCTTGCACCTCTAGACTTACTGCCACAGTGAACACCCCAGTTTCCTTACTCCTTAGAATGCTCTGGGATAGGATTTTGGGGAGGGGAGACAAGACTGATTCCACCCAGAGGCAAAAAAAAATGTATTTGGTTCCTTGCTTGTTCTTAGCTGTAATGGCAGGGTTCTATGTTATAGGTGAAGGTGCCCTTTTCTTTTATTATATGCAAGCAGAGAGCCAGTTTGGTATAGTGTTAAGGCACCAGGGTAGAAACCAGGAGATAATGAAGTCCACCAGTATGGATAACCTTGGACCAGTCACTCCTCTCAGCCATCTAAAGAAGGAGGCAGAGACAAACCACTTCCGAAATTTTGCCAAGAAAACTGCAAGGACTAACCCAGGCAGCCACCAGGGATCAACACCAACTCAAAGGCAGGCACACACTCAAGAGTCCTTTCCCAGCAGCCATAGGGATCTGCTCTTCCCTCCAGCCCCAAAAGCTAGTGCAGCAGCCAGGCAGCGGTTCAAAGACAACTTTATTGCTCAGTGGCCCTGTTGAGGCACCCTGAAAACAGGCAGCTCAGAGGAAGGCAAAGGAGGGTGCCTGGTTGTGGCCCCTGGAGCTCATCTGTATTTCTCAGACAGCACGTCGGCCACCTGTTCAAGGAACTTGTCCCAGGCCAGGCAGGTGGTGGCATTGTACTCGTTGCGCAGGTGAGTGGCCAGAGACACATGGAAGCATTTGGACAGCAGCTGCAGGAAGGAGGAGGGGGAGGAGAGTTAGCTGGGCGGGTCGGCTGGGCACCGCTCTTCCCACCCTGCAGTGACGGTGGCTTTACCCCGACTTGCCTGGAAGTTGACTGGGTCCACGCGGAGGTTGTAGGCATGCAGGTCGCTAAGCTGGGAGAGGGTGCCGCGGATGTCGTCCAGATGCTTCAGGGCGCTGTCCAGCGCCTTGCCTATTTTCTCTCCCTGGTGGACGATGTCCTTCGAGCCGGGACTCAAGTTAAAGTGGGAGAAGTAGGTCTTGCTCTGCGGGAAGACTATTAACAACCTGCGGCAGGGAAAAGGAAGAGGAAAGGGTCCGTCAGGGCGCCCCGGTGGCAGGGAAATGGAGGGCAGCGGGCGGCCGTCGCGGGAAAGGAAATCTGCGCCCGCCCGCCTACCTGTTCAGCGCATCGGCGCCAATGTCCTCGAGGCGACAGCCCAGTTTGCCAACGGAGGCTTGAAGCAGCCTGCGGTCCTCGGCGGTCAGCACCATGGTTGCGGCGGAGCAGGAGGAGATCGCTAGGCAAAAGCAGACTGGGAGCCGGGGCGCCACCGTCGCTTATATAGCTGCCCCCTCCTCGGTCCGCCCCTCTTATCTTATCGCCGTCGCGGTCAGGAGCGCTGCTGCGCGCTGCGGGGCGGGACTCGCTTCGCTGCGGCTTCCCAGAGCAGCCCTTGAGACGAAGGTAGAAGGGGGTCTCCTCTGGAGGACTGCCGCGCCCAGATGGTCTCCTCGACCTTCCGTCGAGCGTCTCGGCCGATTCACAGGAAAAATGCCTGACCTGCGGAGAGCGCCCCGATCCTGAAATTCCGAGGCGGGTTTGTGGGACGACTTAAGGTGGCCGGGTGTGTGTGTCGCCGGACTCTGGCGACACGAGGGCCGTTAGGATGGGAAGGAAAAGCGCTCTTGACCTGGAGGGAAGCCCAGAAGTCCAGTCTCAATCCTGACACAGCTGTGCTTGGAAGAAAAGCCCCTGCCCATCAATCACACTGGGCTCCCCTCAGAGGGCCTAAACATTTAAACAGTGGGTGATTCCACCTGACTGGGCACTTTAGAAAATAAAAAAGAACAGTGAAACAATATAAACAGAATATAGACATCCAGAATATTGTTCCCCTTCACCAACTAATATTATGATTGCCCAAAGTGGTCCTGCTTTACAGCTCAGGTACTGTACTGAGGGGTCTAATGCGTGGAGGGAGTAAATAAACAAGTAAAAGTCAGTATGCTAAGTCTTGGCTTCTTAACAACCATTACTTAACCACAGGTGGCTGAGTTTACAAACCCCCCCCCCCAATGTGCTAAATAACATAGTTTGGCTGAATCCTGGCTTCCTATATGCATGAAAGTAAGATTTTTAGAGTTTGCACGCTAATCTGGGTTAGGCAGTGGCTTGGCCTTGGCCTTTCTTTCCCAGCCTACCTGGACATGCAAAAAAGAAAGCCTGGGTCCATCTAAAAATCTACTGAACAATAGGATGGGGGGGGGGGAAAGCAGCCTACCTGTTAATGTCCTACAAACTAAATTGAATATTTAATATTTTTAAGCTCTTACTTACCTCTAGGGCATATTTTGTATTTAGATTTTTATCCCGTTTTTATTGTTTATAAATGACTTGAAGTGGCAAACATACCTAATATTCCTCCCTCCTATTTTCCCAACAACCCTATGAAGTGGATTGGGCTGAGTGCAAGTGACTGGCCTAAAATCAACAACTGGTTTTCGTGCCTAAGTCAGCTCTAGAACTCAGTCTCCTGTCCTAAAGGTGCATTTTCAGGAGGCAATTGGTTTTTTTCTTTGAAGATGTTTCGCTTCTACTAGAAGGCAGACATTAGTGAGGGGAAAAGGACAAGCCAGGCTGAGGCTGCTGTCTCATGGATGTCCTTCTCCCCCATCCACAGGAAAAAAAATGCCTCCACAGAGCCTTCCTGCTCTCTTCGTGACAATGGGAAACACAAAGATTTGTTTCCCACTGGGCATGGCTGACACAAAGACCTAGCCCAATTGCATTGGTTGACTCGAGCAACTTTGTGGCCATGCAACTTCAATGCCTTGCAGGACTGCATCTTGAGAAAAGCCATCCCATTTCTCCAAACATTTAATGGGGAGTTAATTTGTCATGCCAACCTTGGATTCTGCTTGAGTATTTGGGATAAATGTGTGTGTGCATGTGTGTGCGCCTGTGTGTGCATGTGCATGCATAAGTAAGAGCAGAAGCCTCCCTGCAGCACCATGAAATTGGGATGTGAAGACACTAGGAACAGAGAACAAAGCAAACAAACAAACAAAAATGTGCTGGGAGTTCCCGTTCTGTTGAATAAATACCAGTGAAGCCAGAGAATTTGGGTTCCAGGCAAAAGTCTGCATTCTGCCCTGCTGGTAGCCTCTCCTCCTAACTTAGTAACATTTTTAAACTTGCAGTTAGCAAGCACATAGGAGGCTCCAGCCAAGCATTATTGCTTTCAGCACAAAAAGGCAAAATCTGAAATTCTGGGCAGATATATGGGAGTATCTTTTGCTCTTTTCTCATTTTACTGCTGTGCTCCTCCCCGCCAAACTGCTTGATTAACCATGGGACTCCCAAACTCCCAAATCATGGTAAAGCAAGTGAAAAATCAGATTTATTAGTGACACTGAACTCCTCTCCTGTTAACGCTTTGTACATAGAGTTTGTCAGTTCCTGTACTTAAAAAAATGTAAAGCAAGGTTGGATGATTTTTACCAGATGAAATGAAAAAATACTGGAAGGATTGGTAATACACTTGATTGGTAATATGATCTATTTTTTTTTCCAGTAAAAGGGTTAGATCTTTAAGTAATTTGATCAATATTTGGGAGCTCTGTTTATAGTCAATTTTCCCAGGCCATTTATTATTAATAATATTATTAATATATTAATTATATTAATATATTAATTATATATAATTAATAATATAATTAACTTAGAACTACACCGCCTTCGGTCTCACCTAAGCATAGTACACAAAATTAACTGCTATGTACTACCTGTCAATGATTACTTCAGTTTCAACTGCAATAATACATGAGCACACAATAGATACAAACTTAAGGTAAACCATTCCAAACTCCATTGCAGAAAAGACAACTTCAGCAACAGAGTGGTCAATGCTTGGAATGCATTACCTGACTGTGGTTACATCCCCAAACCTCCAAAACTTTAACCTTAGACTGTCTACTGTTGACCTCACCCCATTCCTAAGAGGTCTGGAAAGGTCGTGCAGAGCACCAATGTGGCCACCGTCCCTGTCTTACTGTCTCCTTTTATTGGTATCCTTATCCTGTATTCATAATCATGTTTATACTTATATGTTATCTTACGTGTTTGACAAATAACTTAAATAAATAAAAAATAAAAATTATTTTTAATGTTGCATAGTATTTTTAAAATACGTATATGTCTTTTTTCTGTCAGTTGGGGCTAAATCAATGTTTTGAAAAGAGCACATCTTCTCCCAGCTCTTCTTTCTGGGCCGCAGGGTGGGGTCTCCTTCTTGCCCTCCGTTCGGAAGGCACGGCCACGCCGCCCCCGCTTGGAGACAGTAGGGCGGGTGGGTGGCCGGGCGTATCTCTCCAAAGCCAGGGCGCCCCTTCGGCCTTATCGTCCGCTTGCCAAGCCGAGGCGGGGCGCAGAGCCCGCCCGGATGCCTTAGCCGAGGTGCCGCCTGCTTACGGGAAGGCTGCCGACGCAGGGGCTTCCCCGTTTCTGGCGTGCCCCGCGGCTTGTGAGCTAGGCCCCGGCCAAGCACGGGGGTGGGCGGGGAGGGAAGTGGTGGGACTTCAGTGCCCATCATCCCCGAACTTCGCCTAGGCGGCAAATTGAAGGAGTCCGTCCCGCTACCGGAAGACAAACGGAAGTGACGACAGGCAGCTGGCAGGAGAGGGTGACGACTGCGCAGGCGCCGCGCCCGGGTGTCAAAGGGCGATGGGCCCTCTACCCTTTGGCGGGCGAGAGCAGCGGCGGCAGCAGCAGCAGCATGGGGGACACCTCGAGCCCCGTCAGCGTCATCCTGGTGAGCTCCGGCAGCCGGGGCAACAAGCTGCTCTTCCGCTTCCCCTTCCAGCGGGGCCCCGGCAACCCGGCCGCCCTGATCGGTGAGGAACTAGCGCGCGCGTGGTGGGCAGCCGGCGCCCCGCCCCGGAAGGCCTGGCCGCCGCCGTTGCTATGGCGACCCGGCGCCCTGGCGGTCTCGCTGTGCTCCGGCCGCTCGGATGACCGGTCCCTCCTTTGCCGACCCGGCGGCTCTCCCCGGGCCCCCCTTTTCCCCGGCAGCTGGTCCAGTTGACCTTCCACCTGTTCAAGTGGGTTGGGCATCGCTTTTCCCACCTGGGTGGGCGCCGTCTGCAGCTCTGCCTCCTCACCGAAGACAGGGAAGCGGCCCCGTTCACGTTCGGCCATGGTTTCTCTTGATTTCATAGTTGAACTCAGTGCTTCCTCTGTGAGGGGGTCGCATGGGGACATCACCCGTTCAGGGGTTTCAAGATCAGACGGTTTTCCTGGCTGTCTTTCTGGGCAGGCATAGGCAATCTGGAGCAAAGGCCTCTACATCAATTCCTCAACATGGTGTCATGCTCATGTTTTTGATCAGTCCATGGTCAATTGGCTTTTTTACATGCCAGTTCCTGTGACTTTGCTGTTTGGGAAACTTCCTAAATGTCAGATTTATTTATTTATTTTTATTTTATTTCGAATTTATATACCACACCTTCTCCCGAAGGACTCAGGGCGGTGTACAGCCAGATAAAAACATACAGTACAAACATTAAAAACAATTAAAAGAATATATATTAATTTGGCCCCAGTTTAAAATGACAAACCAATTAAAAATGTTTAAAAATATGTTAAACCAGCCCGGCTTGCTGAAAAAAGAAAGTTTTAAGGGCACGGCGGAAGGCACTGAGGTCTTGGATTCTCCTTATCTCTGGGGGCAGCTGGTTCCATAGGGTAGGTGCCCCCACAGAGAAGGCCCTCCCCCTGGGGGTCACCAGCCTACATTGTTTGGCTGATGGCACCCCGAGGAGGCCCTCTCTGTGGGAGCGCACAGGTCGATGGGAGGTTGTCGGTAGCAGTAGGCGGTCTCGAAGATAACTAGGTCCTATGCCATGGAGCGCTTTAAAGATGGTAACCAACACCTTGAAGCGCACCCGGAAGACCACTGGGAGCCAGTGCAGCTCACGCAGGAGTGGTGTTATGTGGGAGTGCCATGCAGCTCCCGTAATTACCCGTGCGGCCGCATTCTGGACCAGTTGGAGCCTCCGGGTGCTCTTCAAGGGGAGCCCCATGTAGAGAGCATTGCAGTAGTCCAGGCAAGAGGTGACGAGGGCATGAGTGACTGTGCACATGGAATCCCGATCAAGAAAGGGTCGCAACTGGTGAATCAGGCGAACCTGATAAAAGGTCCCCCTGGCTACAGCCGTCAGATGACTTATTAATGAAAGATGGGAAAGTAACTATGGTCAGCGACTGAAAAAAAATAGAAAGGGTGAGCTTAACTGATCACTAGAATGCTGAGATACTTAGCTTACACAAAACATGCCTCTGGGTTAGTTGTCTGAGGAAGATGCTAGGATTCCCATAAAACATGCTGCCTCTCTCCCCATCACCATGCAAAATGTGCTGTGTGAATGGGACAGTGAGTAATGTCTTCAGGCTTGAAGTTTCCCCCTACTCAATTTTTTTTAGGAACCTCAAGGAGTAGATATGCAGTAAACAGTATTGGTGACAATGTAGAAGATCCAGATGGAAATTCCAGGTATGCATTTCCTTGGTTCTTTTTTGCAGATCTCCTACTCATGGGCATGTTGGTTGGCAAAGTTGAGCTCAATTCTTTTTGTGAAGCGGTTTTTGAATGTCATGGTTTTGAAGAAAACATAAAAATATTCTATCCAACTCTTGTACTGTTTAATAATCACAGTTATCCCAGTGAATGATCTTTACATTTTTTGCTCCTCTGCTATTAGCAATGGGAGGAGGCAACTCTTCCTTGCTGGTAGGCCTGACAGGGGGAAGAAAGCTCCTGAATTCCCATTTGCCAAGAGACACTGACTTTCCCTGGCTTTTTATTCAGCCTGTGGAATTGAAGCTGGGGAAATTTTAAGAAAAACTGCATGGAAGCTGGATCTAGCCCTCTCTTGGTCCTTAGCTAGTTGATATGAACCAAAGCATCTGGGGTTTGTTTGCGATTACAAGAACAGTTGCAGGTCCCACTCTGGTCCTGAACTGTGTTCTCTGTTGTCCAGAACTGCTGAGGAGGTAGCCAGCTATAATTTAATGGTTCTCATGTAGTACAATGCGTAGGTTTCTTCTGCTGTAGCAGAATTCAGGAATAGAAAAAGATGCTCCATTGAGTCTCCATAGTATAGAAGGTTGGAAGCGGCTGCTTTCTGTGACCTGAAAGGAAAGGAGCTCCACTTGATCAGGTGGTGAAGAAATGGCACAAGTTTTGGAAAAATAAGTCTAAACTATGGGATGCCCTGAATGGTTTGCGCAGTAGCAGGCCACGAAGGAAGGGCCGGCTGAGTTCCTGGAGCCCAGATTTCTTATTCCAGCGGCCTTGAGACATTCCTGCATGCTCTGTCCTGCCTGCCCATTCTGCTGTCTCTTTGGGGGAAGCCCATGGTCCCTGCTGCACTAGGAACAGCCATTGAAGACTCTTTCTTCCTTCCCACTTAAGCCATCAATGTACATGGGTAGTGGTGGTGTGGTGTACATTAGTTTAATTTTTTTCATTTTACTTTAGAAACATTTATTTGTAAGTAAAGACTGGCAGGATTCCATTGTCCCATTTTATAAGTGTGTGAATAGTGTGCCTTGTGTGATTTTTGTCTGGTTGATTCTCCAGTTTTGTTTCTGAGTGGTGCTTATGGCCCCTGTTCCTATTTTCAGAGAGCCCTGTCCTCTCACTGATGAGCAGGTGGTGTCAGGGTAAGAACAAATTCATCTGTCTCCAATGGCTTTTCTTTTTTTACTATCATCTTCTTGTATTGTGTTTCTAATTTCTGTCTTGAAATATGCTGAAAATGAGTGGAACGATAGTGGAGTGCAGATGAGATGGACGAACTTGTAAGAAACTTAAAGGAGGAGCCAGTCTAGAAAGAGAACTGCAGCATTGTGGCAGAGCATGTGTTTTGCATGCAGAACAGCTTTGGGTTTCCTCTCTGGCTGCCTGTCTACCCTCAGTGGAGACAAGACTGGATTAGGTGGACCAAGAAGCTGACTCAGTTGATTGGAATGTATGAGGTCAAAGCTAAGACTGGCGCACCATTCGGCACTTTGCAATTGACTATAACTGCTTTTGCACCATAGAGGCAATATGTCATTTTTATCTGTGAAGGCATTTGCATGTAGCATTTAACAGCTGGCTCCTCTCTAGTTTTTAGGATGCAGAGTAATAATAATACTTTGAATTATAGAATATTGAGGCTACTCCACATTCGAGCTATTATGTTCTTTTCCAATCTGCTCTCCCTTAACCATATTACATTACAGGTTTTAGAATTTCTAGTCAGTGTAACACTAGAATGAGGAGGATTGCAATAAATGAATAGAATAGAATGAGAAGAGGAGAGAAGAGAAGAGAAGGTAATATAGAATAGAATAGAATAGAATAGAATAGAATAGAATAGAATAGAATAGAATAGAATAGAACAACAGAACAGAATAGAATAGAATAGAATAGAATAGAATAGAATAGAATAGAATAGAATAACAGTTGGAAGAGAGCTTGGAGGTCTTCTAATCCATCCCCTGATTAGTCAGGAAATGTATTTGCCCTAGTTGTGTGGTTTTGTACTGGTCTAAATCTTTTCCTAAGACTCAGTGTAACTTAAGTTGCGGCCAGAAAAAGTGGGTCAAAAAGAAAAGCTGAAGCTGCATAGGAGGCAGGGGGGCAGCTAAAGGCTTTGAATCTTTTTCAGAGCCCCTTTCTTACAGAGAGAGGTAGGAACTCCTGAAGGATTCATAGGAGAAGTTCTCTTTAATTGTAGAAGTAGAAGCTGCTAAAAGGTCAGATAAGGTTGTTATTTACTCTGAAGACATTTATTTGCATAAGAAGTATGCTCTTCTATTGAACATAGAGGTAGGTGGCAGCATTATTGAAACAAGGGTCTCCAAACACTGTTTGGAGCCTTGGTGGTGCAGCGGACTAAGTGCTGTTATGTAGCACTTAGCTGCCAGCTGCCTGCAATTAGTGCGAGTTCAAATCTCACCAGGCTCAAGGTTGACTCAGCCTTCCATCCTTCCGAGGTAGGTAAATTGAGGACCCGGGTTGTGGGGGCAATAAACTGACTTTATAGAAACACCGCTTATGGGGGGCCAAAATCCCTAATAAGCAGGTATATATAAGCAGGTATATACAAAAGAATGTAGGCTATTGCTATAAGTGCATTGTAAGCCGCCCTGAGTCTTCAGAGGAGGGCAGCATATAAATTGAACTAATAAATTAAATAAATAAATAAAACCAGGACTTTTGCAGCAATATCCCAGAGGCCCTTAACAAACCAATGAGCTACAAAAGTGCCTGTAGGAAGCTGGTCTTCCAAAGAAACGCTCACAGCTTTTTAAGTTCACCCAGGGTGCTTGGCTAAAATCAAATGCTTAGCCAGAGTGTAACCATCATGGGAAGATAGGGAGATGAGGAGACTTATCAGGAAGTTCCACTTTTTCAAGAACAAAATTTTGGAATTTTCTGGTGCTAGAACAGAGCAAAGGGAGAGATTTTCACAGACTGAATATGAACAGTTTCACGAATTTGATTTTTTCATTCCATTTTTTCCACATACAGAACCATTGGGATTTCCATTCTGTCTTGAGAACATCTTGTAGAACTACTTTTGGTTTTAATCCAAATAAGAGTTCAAACTTCAATTGCCAGGTCTCTGGTGGGAAAGATTGCAAAGCCACTATTCTGCCTTAACTACTGCTGCCTTCTGGGAGGGCTGATAAGCTGATAACTCTCTGGGCCGCAGCCCTCACAGCAGAACAATGCAACATCTCTCTGTAGTCACAGGGGAGAAGCCTTTGTATGGCAACTACCCCTGACCAGCAGTGGGTGGGGGAAAAGGGAGTTGTGACTAAAAGTTTAAATGTGAAAACGCAGAAGCAAGCTCAGAGCTAGAAGATGTATTTCTGCCTAGAGGGCTGCAATTCCATTGTCACCAGCCCTTTAAAGCTTGAGTAAGCTGCAGACAACCTGCAGACAACAGGCTCTGAAGCCTGTGATCCTGGCCAGCCTGCAGACCTCCATGTTAGATGACTTTAATCTCCTTGGTTTATCCGGTTGGGTCCTCTGGGGCACTGGCACTTTGAAAGAGGCTGCATCTTTCCTCACAAAGCAGAAAACTTTAGATCATGCAGAGATAAGAGGCTACATGACAGGAGTTTATGGAGCAAACAGAGAATGGGAGTAGGAGAGAAAAATGTTTTTACTGCTCTGAGCAGGTATTCCTTGACTTTGGGAGCCTTTATAACTCAGCTCAGGAACAGCTTGTACTTGGGAATCTGCTTCAACTGCTTCAACTTCTCTGCTTAGACCCTCCAACAGAAGGGACCCTTCCTAACCTCTTCACTTCTTTCTGAGAGTTTTGCATGACTGTCCCATTGTTGGCTGCGATGCTTTCCTTTCAGTAATTCTGATGATTCTAAATATACAATTTGGACAAATTAATGGCATTCAAATGGGTCCTAGTGTTTATAGAATGCTTACAGAATAATATTTAATGTTGAATAAAAATGGTACCTGGCTTTGGGATTCCTTTAGGTCACCATAAACACAGTCATACCTGTTTCTCTTATGCTTTGAAGGTTTTCAGATGTCATTCTGGCAACAATTCTGGCTACTAAATCAGACATGTGTGGCAAAAAGTTTGAGCTGAAGATCGATAATATTCGTTTTGTTGGGCACCCAACTCTGTTGCAGCATGCCTTTGGCCAGGTATGTCACAGATCCAAAACACCTTTGCAATAGCTGGAACTTAGAGGCTCCTTCCAGTTATTGCTGAATTTCTATTCTTGCCTCCTTCTCAGCTTGGAACCACCTGCAAAATCCAGTGGCTAGGATCTCAAACCCAGACTCTGCTTCCCATATTCCTCGCTGAAGCTGATACTAGAAAGAGTCCATTTCAGCTGTTTTTGTGGCCAGTCTTCCCTGTGAAGATTTTTCTCCTCCATTGTAAAATGAGATTCAAAATTGGGAGTATGTGCTATATAAGGATTTCTTGATCAGCCCAAATTTTAATGGGCACCAGCAATTTAACTTTTGAATCTTCCCTAGGAATGGCAATTGTATCTCTAAACATGGTTGGTGTTCACGCAGCACTCTTAACTAGATCAGTAGAAGATTTAGCAGATGAAATTGCAAATATTTTAATGGGTTGTTCTTTGTGGTTTATTCTGTTAGGTTAGTTCATTGTTTAAATGTACTGTGTGAATCCAAGGAATGGAGCTAAACCATTAACCAGGCCTTTTGCTGAGGCCTTCCTCCTGACAGGCCATTTTGGGCTTTTTTGCTCCATCATGTAGAGTCATGTAATTCCTACAAGAAGTAACAATTCATATTTCTTTGTTATGTTATTCATTCTTCCTTCAATTTAGAAAATTTGGATTCCCTATAGGTTAATGGGATGACTAATTTGAAATATTATTTCCCATGTTCCTGATTTTAAATTCTCAGAATTGTACCTCTGAAAATAAGGTTCCTCTTATTTTCTCTTGAACATCCTTCTGGAGGGACAAGAGCTGCCCTGCCATTCATTCCAGAGTTGCTAGTGAAGATGATCACAACACACCAAGAGAGCCCCCCCTTCCCCCAGTTAACCTATGTTTATTCATTGGAAACTTTGGAAAGCGGATACAATTGTGGGGTGTGCTGTGTGAGTCTGTAAACCTGTGGTGCCCTCAGGACCCCTGCTGATCGAGGAATGCCATGGCTGGAAAATTATTCCCCCACCTAAGCCCCCGCCCCCAGTCTCTGCCTAAATAGAGCCACTCCGCTGTTTCCCCAAGATAGGCCGTTTTAATGCCACACGGCTCTGTTATTTGTTGAATCCAAGGAAAAAGGTTTGGTGTGTATTCCGCGCAGCTTCCTTCAGCCATTGGACGACTTCAGCTCCTGCCCTCTTTCTCCCAGCCCTCGCAGAATTTTTTTTTTGAGACTTCCTCACTTTGGTCTCCTTAACCTGGATATGCTCTAGTTTATGCCTGCTCTTCTTAAAAACGTGACCTTTAGGCCAGGTGACCTGACTGAGGCCAAGAGTGGGGACTCCTTCCCCAGATGTCAACATACCAAGAACAAATCTGCCTTTTATGTACCGCCTCACTCAACCACCCTTCCTGGATCTGCTCGTTTTTACACTTCCTGAGTGTCCTCTTTTGCTGTGCAGGTATCAAAGACAGATCCTTCTCCCAAGAGGGAAATGCCCACCATGATTCTCTTCAATGTGGTCTTTGCTTTAAGGGTAAGATTGCCTGGGAAGTAATACTATCTAACAGTGCTGTGAGACAACCAGCTGTAGAGCCCTCGCTTGGGTTAGGTGTTCTTGGTCATCTCTTTGGCCTTTATTTGCAAAGGCAGCACCCTTCCCCCACCTCGGCTGGTCTGGACTTCTCTCGGGACTTATGGCTTTGCAGCTCTGCATAGCACTCCAGCTCCGAGGTGGGGCCCATCTGCTAGTGGCAGCTGGACAGGCAAAGGCCCAAGGTGTTATCAACAGGGAGGCAGTTGCAGTAAAGCTTGAAGTTTAGCCCCCTGCTGTGACTCAGCAGAAATGTGGCTCATTTCGTAGTGCCAAGTCATGGTTTGCGACTTTGGGTGGCACACGTTATCACTGCCCTCCATTCCATTTCCTTAACAGGCCTTAAACAGCTGGTTTGTCCACTTTGGCTACTCTGGGCCCCTGCTTGTTCAGCTGGGTGTGACTGATAACAGCTGGACTCCTGCCTTCTCCCTGATTCAGAGTGGTTTAAGCAGCCTCTCTGGGCTATGCAAGGTGGTAACTTGTGCAAGATGTGATGGAGAAATTCCAGGGTTTGTGCTTCATCAGGTTGTCATGTAACCTATTCTAGCCAAAGGCTCTGCAAGGCTCAGACTGAGGGATGGAGGATGGTTTGCTCCAGGGCAGTGAGCCTGCCCCTCTGTCCTCACATTAGGACATCTCTAAATGGGAAGGAACTATTTGGGCTCAGGGGAAGGCCAGAGGAAGATGCTGGTGTGTGCGTATGTGTGTGTGACTGAGATGTTTTGTCCAAATAAGAGTAGCTGAAGGGATGCTACCACTGGTTCACACATTTTGTGGTAGCAGCTCTTGTTATCCTGATGCTTTCAGTGGGAAGCAGCCTTCTGCTGCTGGATGGCCGGAGGGGAAAGAATGGCTGGGTTGGCCCCAGGTGGGTGCCGCTTCCTTCCTCCAGGTCATCTGGCCTGCCAGGCCACCCTCTATGGACGATTTCTGCTTCTGTCTTCAGGCCACTGCAGACCCCTCCGTGATCAGCTGCCTGCATAACCTTTCCCGGCGCATCGCCATTGTGCTTCAGCATGAAGAGAGACGCTGCCAGTATCTCACCAGGGAGGCCAAACTCATTCTGGCCATTCAAGATGAAGTTTCAGCCATGTCAGAAAGTAAGTTGCAAGCAGTTTATGGTCTCATCCACTTGGGAGGCTGAGAATCGGTGTCCAAGGAAGGCTGTTTTATCCCCCCTCACTTGACCTCCTCAATGGCCCAGGCTGGACTGGCTGACGTTTGCTATGCAGTCAACGGTTGGAGCTGCTAGCCAGGATGACACAAAGTAGCACATTTCAGTCTTTGTGAGATGGGCAGCTATACACATTTGATGAATTAATTAGGTCAATAATAAAGTCCAGCATCAGGTATATCCCAAGAATGAATGGTTGGGAAGAGGGCAGGAGCCTGAGGTTGGGTCCTCCGGAGCATCAGCTGCTCCAAAATTACTTTTTCCCTCCACAGCAAGGGATGGCCCTCAGTCGCCTTTCCCTCACATCCTTCCCAAGTGCAAGTTGGCCAGAGATCTTAAAGAGGCTTACGACAGGTAATAATATCCTTGCCACCCCACTCCCCCATCAGCAGTTCTTGGAAGGTTGCTGTCTCCGGAGGTTGCACCAGCCGCTTCCTTACAGAGCCATAGGCCTTGTCATGGTGCCCTTGTCATGGTGTAGGAGGACAGCCTCATCCAAAATTAGGGGAGCCCAGGGGGGGGAGACTCACTGCAAGACAGGAAGAGTCCGATTCTGTAGCTCCCCCCCCCAAACACACAAGGCAATTGGAACGAAACCTTCAGGATATTGGATGCTTAGCCGACTTCCCCTTATCTTTTATTCTCCATTGGGGCAAGGTTTATGTGAAACATTACCTCTCGGTTTAGAATTGGGAGATTAAAGAAGATAGAGATCAATTCATCTCATAATATCAAGAATTATCTAAATTTAACTGGCTGCTTTCCTTTTGAAAACTATCACTATCAGGTCTAGAACCTGAAGTCCCTTCTTGCTTCTCTGCTTGTCAATGCACTGCTTCCTTGAGAGGGAAACCTGCACAAAGCAGGCCGGGCTCTCTCTTCCCTTTGATACCTTGTAAATTCTTTGGAGGCTCCATACTCTTGTGCTCCCCTCCTCCCATGAAAATAGGCATTGTGAGCCTTAGTTCCCCTCCCTGGGGTGGTTTCAGGCTAGTCCTGCTCCTCCTGCCTATCGCTTTCCCTCTCTTCTGATGCCCAACAGCAGAGCACAGGAGGCAAAGGCAAAGCCTTCCTGGGGAGGTCAGTCAGATGGCACTGAGACAGCTGCTCAGCTCCACCTGGTGGGCAGCAGCTTTCCTCTGGGTTGAACAAGGAACTGTTTACTAGCTCATTGGTGGCCAGCAGGTGGCGGTAAAAGGAAATACTGTATTATTGGGTCAAATGTCAAGAATTGCTGAAGGTAAAGGGTGGAGGGGACCTTGGAGAACATTTTGCAAAAAGGCTGATCCCTGAACCTCCTGGTGCTTCTCTCTTTCCCTTCAGTCTCTGCACAACAGGGTTGGTTCAACTACAGATCAATAACTGGCTGGAAGTGAGTTTCTGCCTGCCTCATAAAATCCATGATGTGGCATCCAGTTTCATCCCTCCAGAAGCCATTGAAAGAAGTTTGAAGGCTATTCGGTGAGACAGGGTTTTATTGCTAATACATTTATTATTTTATTTTGCTCTGAGTGCAATTTGGTTTAGAATCTTTTCTCGCCTCAGTCAGGCCTCTTGGGATGTAGATGAGGTTAAGCCTGCTTGGGAGCTGAAAATGTGTGTCTGAAATTTGGCAACTGTGGGCAAGAATGTTCGGAATGTTGAAAGATGAATAGTTGGACTTGAGATAGGACTTGAGAATTCATGGCCTACTCATCTGTCTCATTTCCATACTTTATTTGCCCCATTTTTCTCCATGATCTCATGGTTTGTAAGCCCAAAGATAAATCTTTAGGAAACATTTTGTTCTTCGATCACCAGCTACTTAATTGTGCAGGCAGCATCCCCATACACTTACTTATGGCGGTGCTCAAAAAGTTTTCACTTCATTCATCTCACATGCTCAGTCTGAACCACACAGTCTTTTTATCTCGTCTACCAACATTTAGCTTCTCAGCTACTCATTCACCAAACTCACACCCAGGATTTTTGCCAAACAGGGTTTAATTGTATGATGTTCAACTTGTGTGATGTAAGGGAAGGTCTCATTCTAGTTCACCTGGAGAACTGAGTTTGTTATTTATTTATTCATTTATTTGTATATCTATTTATAAAATTTATAGGCCTCCCATCTTACCCCTGAAGATGTTGTAATTTTTTTTCATAAATCCTATGAAAATTACTTTTCTCACATTACGCATTCAGCTGCTCTGGTTTTTAAGGAATCAGTCACCACTTCTGTTACACCGAGGTTTTTGCACCTGTCTTAAGTCTTGTGAAATAGAGAAATTGTACAAGTTAATCCAAGAGCTTTTCCCTAGCCATTATAGGTTATCCTAACTCCCCCGGGCCCCGGGCCTGTTTTGCTGTCCCTCTGCAGGCCTTACCATGCCTTATTGCTGCTTAAAGATGAGAAGCCCCTCCTCAGCGAACTGCCCCTCGACTGCTCCCCTGCCCTGGTGCGAGTGATCAAGACAGCTTCTGCTGTGAAGAACCTTCAGCAGCTGGCTCAGGATGCCGACCTGGCCTTGCTTCAGGTGAGCTCATGGGGGGCTCCAAATGTAGCTTTTTGACACATCTGCTACATCATAGACCACAGGTGGACCTCCTCTTCCAAAACACAGGAGCCGAGTTGACCCCTAAGCAGGCAGTGAGAACTCCCAGGGAAAGTTTGTGGGGGAGGGAAGATCTTTTCCAGTGCAACAACTGAGACATTAAAGCCCACCTTTGTATTAGGTGCAGCGCATTCTTCTGCCTACTTGTACCTTGCCTCTTTTTAAGAGGACCAGAAGAGCCAGCCAGCTGGATCAGGCCCTGTGGGATCCGAGTGGGTCACCTCCCCTTATTGCACACACAGGCTAAGCTTGAGGGCAGTGAATCTCTCCTCCCCCTGCTTCCCGGTAGCTGGGATTTGGGGGCCCTCTTTATAAACAAAAGCTATGCCCCTGGTCTCAACCCGCAGTAGGGGAATGGGCGCTTTCTCCTCTGGCTGCCAGGCTCTGTGTTTTCTTAATGTGATCTGCCTAAGCAGAAGAGAACGTAGCTGTTCTCTTCTGCTTATGCTGAAGTGGCGCAGTGGTTAGAGTGCAGCACTGCAGGCTACTTCAGCTGACTGCTAGCTGCAGTTCAAATCTCACCAGCTCAAGGTTGACTCAGCCTTCCGTCCTTCCAAGGTGGGTAAATGAGGACCCAGATTGTTGGGGGCAATATGAGGCTTTTACAAACTGCTTAGAGAGGTCTGTAAAAGCACTATGAAGGGGTATATAAGTCTAAGTGCTATTGCTATTCTCCTTGCGGAGGGAGCTCGGTGCCACATTGGTTTAGCCCAGCCTGGCCTACCTGGAGGTGCTGCTGAATTGCCCCAATGGGTGCTTTCTCTTTTGTGGCAGGTGTTTCAGCTGGCTGCACATCTGGTCTACTGGGGCAAGGCCCTCATGGTCTATCCCCTGTGTGAGAACAATGTCTACATGCTGTCTCCCAACGCCAGTGTCTGCCTGTGAGTTGCTAGCTTGTTCTTTCTGCTGCAGGGATGGCTTTGTGTGTCAGCTTCTGTCTCCTAGGCTTCACAGGTGCTGATGAGGTTGACTCAGGGCACCGAGAGGCCAGACAGGAACAGCGGAGAAGGACAGCCTGCTCACTCCCTTCCTTTCTCTTCCCTTCTGCAGTTATTCCCCTCTGGCAGAGGAGTTCTCCTCTCAATTTCCAGGCCATGACCTGCCTGCAGTTCTGTCCAAGTTCTCCTGGCCAGTTTCTCTGTCTGAGCTGAAGGACCCTCTTGCTCCAGCGATTCAGGAGGCAAGTTCCAGCTCATCCTCCCTCCCGAACTTCTCAACCCTCAGGGTGGTTGAGATGCTTTAAAGCCCAAGATCTTAGGCCGCTCTGATGGGCTCTGCTTTTCTTCCAGACACATCTCATTCGGATGGTGGCCTGGATGCTCCAGCATCGGCTTCTCATTCAGCTGCACAGCTACGCCTGCCTAATGGTTCCCCCAAAGGAGGAGGAGGAGGAAGAGGAGGAGGAGGAGGAGGGTTTTCGCACCAGAGTAGAAGAGCTGCCCTTTCCTGCCCGAGTTGGGGGCCGAAGCCTCAGCACTCCTAGCGCACTCAGTTTTGGTTCTCCCAGTAAGTGGCAGCCCTCTTTTCCCCAGAGCTCAGCCCAGGGGAACAGTGGTTGACTTCTGGGTTTCAAGTCCTATACAGAGAGGAAGAGGAAGATAGATTAGATAGATGGATGAAAGAGAGAGACCAAGGTGGTAAACATAGGTGATACTCCTCCCTCCTATTTTCCCCACAACCCGGTGGAAGTTGAGCTGAGAGAGAGGGAGTGGCCCAAAGACACTCAGCCCTATTTCATGCCTAATGGAGTTTAGTTTCACAAATAGCCAAGTTGGGTTCATATCTCTTCTTTCCTGCTTATTTCTAAAGGGCAGTATGATAGAATTGTGTGTGTGTGTGTGAGAGAGAGAGAGACAGACAGACAGACAGACAGACAGGAATAGTTTTTTCCAGCTCTGAAGAGCCATGGTGGCGCAGTGATTAGAATGCAGGTTGACTTTCCTCACTGCCAGGAGTTTGATTCTGACTGGTTGAAGGTTGACTCAGCCTTCCATCCTTCCTGGTAAAATCAGGACTCAGATTGTTGGAGGCAGTAGGCTGACTCTGTAAACCGCTTAGATTGGGCTGTAAAGCTCTATGAAGGGGTATATAAATCTAAGTGCTATTGCTAGTGTAGGACTTTACCAACAGTTTTTTGAAAGCTGTCTTGCCCTTCAGTCCTGCTGTTGTATCTGTCTTCCCAGCAGGAAAGGAAAAGGTGGCAGCCGTCATCATGGGGGCCTCACCTCCTCTTCCCCCACGGGGCCTTCCTTTATGCAAAGGGTCCGCTTTTCAGGGCAAGGGGGGGGGGCTCACACGCTTCTTTATTCACAGCTAGCAGTGATGACATGACCCTGACAAGTCCCAGCATGGACAACTCCAGTGCAGAGCTGTTGCCTGGGGGGGAATCTCCCGTGAACAAACGCATGACCGAGAACCTCTTGACCAGCCTCTCAGAGCATGAGCGGGAAGCCATTCTCAGTGTCCCTGCAGCTCACAATCCAGATGATCTGCGCATGTTTGCCAGGTAGCTGCGGAGCAAAAGGCCTGCTCTTTTGGGCTGCTATCCAAAGTGGGGCCATCAGCCTAGACTTTGTACAGTCTTCATGAAGCCCTGGGGGAAAGCTTGATGTTTGGACCAAGCTTGATGTTTGGAGCCAAGCTCGCGCCTCCTGGGTGGGCACTTGGGGAGCAGGCATCTCAGGCTTTGGGCTCATAAGTGGCTAGCCATTTGCTGTGGCTGGAGGGCAGAAACACACCTCTTCCCCCCCCCCCCCCCCCACTTTGCAGACTGCTGCACTATTTCCGTGGACGGCATCACTTGGAGGAGATCATGTACAACGAAAACATGCGCCGCTCCCATCTGCTCATGCTCTTTGACAAGTTCCGCAGCGTGCTGGTGGTGACGAACCATGAGGATCCCGTCATCTCTGTCTTTCAATCCCTCCATAAGTGAGGAGAGGAGGCTTGCTTGGGGCCAGGATGGAGCCCGGTCGGTCGAAGCCAGATGCTGCTCCCGGATCCTAGAAAGCACCTCCTGTTGGATATTACAGGAGTGCCCTTCCAGGTGTCGCAGTCTGGCAGTTTTGCACTCTTGTCACCTTAGGGGCTGCAGCCTTCTTTGGAGGGAAGGAGGGCTTGCAGAGATGGGACTCAGCAGAGTGTGGGTTCCCGCCCCAAATTGTGGAGGCGGAAAAGAAGCTGTTCAACTTTTAAACAGGAAGAGTATGGAGACCCAGGGATGAGCCCAATGACTTCTCTTCTGCCACAGGTTGAATTCTCACATTAAGCAGTGGGTTCATAGCCCACTCACCCTGCCCCCTATGAATACTCTGAAACATTGATGGGTGTGCCTGCTATCATTCTGGCACTGCCTTCTCAATTGTCCTGGGGTTGTCCTGGGGCGAGGAGGGGGTTATTCTAGCAAAGTGGGCATGGGGCCGTGTACTTCCTTTCTTGCTGATTACATTGTGCATTTGGCTCCTTTGGAAGAGAGCAAAACATGTTTATTTACATAAATAAATCTGAAATGGCACTTCTAATCCTTCGTTGGCATCAGTATCCGTGCCTGCCTCATGTTGCAAGTTAAACACATTTCTCTGTGATGGCGTCACATGGCAGTTTCCCCTCAGCGTTTTTGTCAATGACGCTCACACACTTGTTGCCCTGGAAGTAGAAGCGCAAAGGCTTCTGGGCCCACTCCCCACTGATGCCAATTCGTGGGGCACAGATGGGGACTTGGTCTCTGGAAGCTTCCAGGCCAGGCTCCAGCCACATGGAAGAGTTGCAGCCCAGGTCCTGCTGGTCAAAGCTCCGATCGATGGCCAGGGCCTGGCAGAGTTTGGAGGGCCCGTTGCACAGATGCCAGTCCTTGAGAGGGCGTGCAGGAGCTTTCCGCTGCCGGACCAGGCGCAGCTCTCGCATGGCCTCCAGCCCCTGCAGGGGCTCCAGGGAACGCAGGAGGACTGCAGCCCCTTCCCCTGTGCAGAAGGTGGGCAAAACAGCGCTAATGCAGCCTGAACGGGGCACGGGTGAGGGGCTGATTCACAGAGCAGAAAATTTCCTCCCCCCTGGAATGAGAAGCCGTCAGGGGAGCTGGCCATCCCCATGACCCAAAAGTGGGAAAGGGAAGGGCTTAGGGTTCTGGCCGAAACCTGCTTCTGCCTGCTTACCTTGGCTGGAGACGTTCATGCAGTAGTAGATCCCGTAGATCTGGTACACGTACAGCGTGCCGGGTCGCATGAACATGGCTGCGTTCCTTAGGGTCCGTCGACCGCCCCTGGAGTGCGAAGCGGTGTCCTCCCCTCCCAAATAGGCTTCTGTTTCAACGATCCGTCCCCGCAGCTCGCGTCCGTCGGGCAGTTTCCGAACCAGAATCTGAAACGAGGCCGGTCGAGACTGCCGGACGTCAGCGTGCTTCCCGGTCCCCGTGTGTCGCCCTGACTGCCAGGGCCCGCACGACGCCCTTTGGCCCGGCGGGAGAGCGACTGGGGCGGCTCGCTTCCTGGAGAGGAGCGGCCCGTGCTGACCGGGCCGGCTAGGGGCGCCCTTGCAACCGCCTGTCGTCCCTCCACCCCCGGCCGACGAGCTCACCTGTCCGAGCAGGGCTTTGGCCAGGGGGATGCAGGGCTGGTCGAAGTAGGCGGCGCCCAGGCGGGCTGGCGAGCCGCTGCCGGGTTTCCGCGCCGCCTCGGTATGAAGCGGCCTCGGCGCGTCGAGCATGGCTGCTGGCTGAGCGGCGTCTGGCCTATAGAAGCGGGAAGCCGAGCGAGGCGGCGAGGCGGAGCGCCGGAAAGGCCCCGGGAGTTCCTCCGCGCCCCCAAGCGGGGGCTTTGCGTTCTTTCCAGGGAAACTGAGACTCGAGCCGGGCCCTGGCTGAGCGTTGGGTGAGGCAGCCGGCTGAAGCCGGGGAACGCCGGACGGGCTCATCCGGGCGTGCAGGAGCCAGGGACGCCCCGTCCAGCCACTTCCTTGGATGAGTCCGGAGACTTTTTAGAACGAGCGGACGGAAGTCCGAGGAGGGAGGGGAGGGTGGGGTGCCGCCTAAAACTCTCCTCGCCAGGCTTTCTGTACAAGGAAGAAGCCGCGCAGCGTTCGTGGCGTTTCTTGGCCTCCTGGTTTACGAAAGCCCTTCACCCGACAAGAGCCTTCCGTAAAGGGCTGAGAGCCGCCCACTTCCATCAGAAGCGGCCATCCTGGCAGTTGGCTAAAAAGCCGCAGAGTCACCCCGTCTTCTGAACCAACACTTCCACAACCCACCTCAGCCTCATCTGCCCCGTGAATCCAGCGGCAGCTGCCGGGCCCTAGTTAAGTGTGCTCTGTAGCTCAGAAAATGGACACCGCAGTGAGGAAGGTTCAGGCTGGACAGATGTCTTTGGCAAGCAGATGGATGAGGATGCTCTCTGGGCACAAGTGTGACGTTTGTCCGGAATGTGGAATTGTCCTACTTCCCACCCAGAACCACAGCTTTGTCTGCCAACTTCAAATAACCCCCAGCCAAGGGGGTTAAAATCCACCCAGCAGCTGCCAGCACAAGCCCACCCCACTTAATCAAGTGGTGAGCAAGTACCCCCTCCCTTTCCATGGCAGTGCAGCGGTCACTCTGGGTTTGAGTTTAGGACAGCCTTGCTAGGAGTGGGCATGCCATCCATGGCTATCTCCCCAGCCAGCTGCACCAGGTAGTTCTTCTGACGCCCTTCTCCCCCCCCCCCCAATTGTTCATTTACAAAGGTCAGTTGTGAAAATTGGATGGCTGGAAGGCACAGCCAGGTACAAAACCTGGTTTTTTTCTCCTTCCAGGATGCTGTAAAGAAAGAAGGGAACCCAACCACTCAATGTATCAGAAATAGCTGACACAAACTTGGAAACGTAGCAGCATCCTAGAGCCAGCCTGCCTGCCTGCCTGCTTTCAAAGCCCTGAAAAGTAGCAGCTGTTGCCTAGGCTGACAGTTAAGTTGGAAGACATGGAAGGGGGCTAAATATAACTCCCATTAGATCCTAGCCATATTTGAACATCTGGGGGTGGGGAACTCTTCCTACCCTCTTCCTAAGTTACTCCATGTTCCAAGAACTGCCCTCCGTCCCTGCACTTTATCATCCTTGGACAAAGAACCTCAGCTTCATGCCTTCGATTTTCTTTATCCAGAAGGCGGCACAGTGGTTGTGATTTGTGCATCAGATGAATTGTATCACAGCATTCAACATAACACTTGCAGGAATGTTTCCCTTTGTAGACCCAAGAACTGCGCCTGCTCAGTATTAAGGATGTTTGCTCTTAGCCAGCAACAGCTGCAGAGGAAGCTGTAGCCCAAAAGCCTGACGGACTGGGCTTGCTGCACAGAGAGGGGCCCATCCCCTGTTGCAGCGTGGGTCAGACCTGCTCCATGAGGTTCAACTTCTGCCATTGGTGCAAGAAACTGCTTGGTGTTATCGATGTCTAAAAATGACCCTCTGGCTTCTGCCAGGGAATCTGCCAGATTCAATGTCTCCTGCTGCAGGAAATAGTACAGGATGCCACCTCATGGCTAGCCTTGCTGGCTGCCAAGGAATTCCCAGCAGGCACTGGTCCCATCAGCCCTGCTATTCTCAAAGGGGGGGGGGCAGGAGGAAGGAGACTGATGTTGTTTTACCTGGGATAGTTTGGTTAATCACCCATTGTTTCCTTTGTCTCTAGAAGCATTCTGGAACTGTTGGGAGATATTCAGGCATATACAATTTACAGCCAGGCTAGAGTTGGAGTTGCAAAATGAATTTATCAAATACCAACCAATAATCGGAAGTGGTGGCAAACCATGCAAATGACAGGATGGACTGTCAGAAACCTTTAAAATGAAAATACCAGACGTGGCCTGACTGCAATTGCTACCTGTTAGCTGATGCAAGCAGGAGACTGAGGCAGATGAAAGGGACCAGCAGAGGATCAAAGGGAAAAAGCACACATTTGATATCAAGGCAGTGGTGGTGCTCAAAGGCTGCGCCTGCAGATCAAACTTGTGTGGCTCAGATTACTGTACCTACTTGTCTTGCAGAAGGAAACCTGGACAGTTCTTTTCACCTGCGGGAAATCTCATGCAGGAGTTACAGGACTCTCGTTTGCATCCCACCACACTCGGGAAGAGCCAAGCTGTGGTGCCAGGGGAGAGGCTGCACTCGAGTTTATAGCTCCTTGGAGGTTGAAGGTTCAGGCCTGCTTTCCAAGGAGCAGTGACCAGAGGCCGGATGCTGTTGGGAGTCCAGCGAAAGGTGAGGCATCTTGGGTGGCGTGGCTAATCCAGCCAGAGGAAAGCAGGGGTTTCATTTGGTTTTTCAATTCCAGACTTTGCAGGATGCCAAACTGCAGGAAACTCGAGTGCCCTAAGTTGGCCATTTCTCAATAAACTATTCAGGCTTTCCTGAGAAAAGTATTGGGCAGTGTAGGGAATGGTGTTGATATCAACTACATTAAGCCAAATTTCCTTTTCTTACCTGGTGGCTCATAGTTTCTTTGGCCCTCTTAGAACATTGCATCTTGCTGCTTTCCCCAAAGGGAAGAGTGGGGAGGCCTGCAGGTGTGAGTCCTTTCACCCCAGCTCCCTCCCTCTCACTTTGGACCCCACTGCCGCCTTACAAAAAAAGCCCTGGCTTTCTGCTCCTCTTGACTTCAAGTGGTCACTTGACAAGCCGTTGGAAGCCGGGTGCTACAGGATCCTTGGGTGCTCAGCTAGCCCTGGGCTGGAGACCTGGCAGCCTTCTTCCTCTCCAAGGCCATGAAGTGTCCCCAAAGCCAAGCGCTCAGCATTTGGGATGGGAGGAGCAGGGGTAGAAAGGCTGAAGCTGCACCCCTTGGGGACAGATTGACACACACACATACAAATACCCTTAAGGGACAGCATGCCTACAATGGGGACATTGTTGGGCGGCTAGGCCTTCTCTGCAGTGCCAGCGCTGGTTACAAAGGGGGATTCATAGCTTTCTGTCAGCATCCCCCAGCAAAGGCCCCCAGGACCCCAGGGGCTGCTGCCTGAGTGTGAAGGGGGCCGGGGGAGGGGGCTTTCCCCGCTTCCTTCTCCGGCCCAAAGGATCAGCAGGCGCGGCTCCTATACCTCCCCCCCCCCCGGCAGCAGCTGTCTAGCCGCCCGGGCGAGAAGGGCCCCGGAAAGCAGGTCGCGGCCTCCGGCTTTGACCCACGCCGGAAGGATAACAGACAGCGATCCAGGACCGCGTCCGAGGCACGGAAGGTGAGGGAGAAGCTCGCCACCCGGTAGCTCCAGCCTTTCCCGCCGCCCGCCCGGCCAAACTCCAGCGCGGCACTTTTCTTCCCGCGATGGCGCCGGTCGGAGGCGAGGCTGGCGGGCGGAGGGAGCCGCTTCTCCGCCCGGCGCATTCCTGAGGCCTGAGTCACGCCCGTCCCGTCCCGACCCGCCTTCCGCGCCGGGCCGCCCTTCGGTCTGCAGGCCGGCTGCGCCGAGGCCGGCCCACCTCGCTGAATGGCCGCCTGCCCAGCGCTCCCTGGACGGCCCCGGCTGGAGCGGCGGGCAGCAACGGCGGCACGGTGAGTTCGGGCGGGGCGGGAGGGCAGCGCCGGCCCCCGCGGCCGCCTTGCCCTTTTTGCGGCGGGCCTCCCGCTCCGGACGGGCTCCAAGGACGCGGCGGTTGACGGCGTGCGCTCCGCCGGTGGGAGGAAGCCTGGCCGCCCATGTCAGGGAGCCCATATGCCGGCGCGGTGGCGGCCGGGACGCGTCTACCGGGGAATCTCCGGCCCGTTTCTCCCGGAGCCGGCACTTAAGGGCCCGGCTCGACCCTGTCGGCGGACAAAGTCACGAGCGCACCGCCCTCCTGCTGGCTGGTTCCGCGGGCCGATTGGGAGCCGTTCCGGCTAGGCTGGAAAGTGCAGCGGCGCCCCAGCTGCGGCCTCCTCCCGCCCCGATGCTGAACCCTCATTTATCGGTCTTGGGGTGGGGCTTTCCCAGCACCTGCACAGCCAGCGCTTTCCTCGGCGGCGGCCGTGGGCGCCCAGCGCTTCCATCCGTCCCTGCCTCAGCCCTGGGCTTCCCATGAGTTTCCTACTCATGGAACCGGCTGGCGTCAAGGTGGCAGAGGGGATCTGCCTGATTGGGCTTGAAACCAAAGTGGGGCTTCTCCCCCAAGGCAAACGTAGGAAAACAGCACAGAGCTGCCGGTACTGGTCATGGGAACCCCACAACCTGGCAGAGACGGAAGAACATTCTGCTCCAGGAAACAGCCAACAGAATTGAATTCTTTCAGAAAAGTCCATAGGAAAGCAATCACGCCCAGCTGGGCTGGACCACATGAAGAATTGCGCCTTTTCCTCTTAGTGCAGCTGCCCACAGCAGCACAGCCCCCCCTCCCGTTTCTTGGATTTCCTATTGTGGCATCCGGTTGGGGCTGGGACCACGAAAGGGAAGTTTTGCTCTGATGTGGCTGAGCTGATCCTTTTCCTTGAAAGCTTTCTTCTCTTCCTTTTCTAAGTGTAAGCTGCAGTTCCCAAGGCTGAGCCTAAAAGGGAGAGTGGCACTGCTATGACAGGCAAGCTGGGGGTGGGGAGAGTTCCCACGGGAGGAAAGAAGTTGGGGCAGACTCTGCCTGCTGGTGCCTTGTCCTCCAGAGACCGACTGGGTATCGTGGCAGCCTAGGGGCGGGTGGGCAATGCCTGACTTGGCAATGGCAGTGGTGGAAGGATGCTGAGGCTGCGCCTGGCCACAGGCCATAGGAGAAAGAAGCAGAGGGAGGCAGTTTCCCAATCTTAGGAAGATTTCTTACTTTAGTTGGCCTCCCACCATGTAAGTTTTGAGCAGGTAGGAAGGCAGCCATGAGGCTAGAAACCAAGCCCCCTGAAGAGAGTAGGAGGAGAAGGGAATCTGCAGAAAGAGAAAGGAGGGGTGAGCACAGTGCTTTCCTGGACGTTGCAGAGGCGAAGGTCAGGCCTGCTAGAGCCCCAAGGAATGGAGGGGAGTGAAAAGGCGGCAGATTTTGCTTGAACATGAGGACAAAACGGGGTGTCCGGGTGGGGAGGACTCTGCTTGCTTTGGATTCCTGCCTTGAGTGGGGATGGGTGATGGGTGGGTGAAGGACCAGAGTAGAGACTTTCCCCGTGCAGTACTTTAGAAGTGTGCATTTCTAAATAAAGGGAAAACTGCAGGTCCAGATTGTGTGTGTGAATGGACCTTGCCTGGGGGAGGGGCCTGCATGGATGACAAGGTCTCCACCCTTCTGTTTTTGTAGAAGGGAAGCTAGATGGCTGCAAGGAGAAAAGGAGGGCAGCGTTTTTTGGCACCTTTCCCACAGAGCTGTAACAAATGTGCTGTTATGGCTCGGATGCAGCCAGGCTCCTCTGAGAAAATCTGAAAGCCAGGAAGCTGTGGGAAGAATCTGAAGCCTCAACTGGATTTTCTGGTTCTGGCCAAAGTGGGAACTTCCCAGTTCTGAGGACTGTCTCATCCTGGGGTGGCTGCTCCTGCCCTGGAAGGAAGAGGGCGGCACCTCCCAGCCCAGAGCCCCACTGTGAACCCCCAGAGCTCTGTGAACCCCCAGCCCATCAGAGTGTCATGAGAGAGGGACTCGAGTGCAAATTCAGACCCATCTGATGGTTGTCTTTGCTTCCTACTGGGTTGGGTTCCCTCCTTGCTTGGTGCATATTTGCAGAGACCAGTCCTAGGCCAATGGTTCCCACCCACTCCCAGCAGAGAAGGACAGCCAGGAAGAAGAAGCCTTCTCAACTTTTCCATCATCTGGGGTGATGGATCATCATATAGGGCAGGAAGGCAGGCTAGGTAGCTCTAAGAGGGGAAGGAGACCCCCTCCCATCAGTGGGTGTGTGGAACATGGGAGAGGTAACCTAAGAAGATCTGAAGCAAACCAAAACAGAGCCTGGTTTTGTGGATTTCAGTCATGGCTTTTTTCTGCTGGAGCTGGAAAGGAGGGGGCTGAGGGAGGCTCCAGCCAGGAGTGGCTCGGGGTCTGAGACAGGGAGGCCCTCCCGGCAGATGTAGACTTATTGGAGTAGTGGGTGGCAAAGGGAGGCGGGGGGGGGGGGGAGGTAGGTAAAGCAGGGAAGAGAGGTCTGTCTAATGTTTGGAGGCACTGGGGTGAGAACACCCAGCCATCCCTGAGCCAGGGGTCTGGACATGGAGGGACTATGGAGTTACCAGTGGAAGGTAGCTGGCTGGTTATGTGCACCAGAAAACTCTCCTGGCCCAGCCCTGCCCTGCTTGCTGGAAGGGCCCCATTAGGAAAGGATCCCTCTGGGAAGGGAGTCATCCTCCTTTCATTCCCTAGAACAGATGGTCTGCTTTAATTGCTTCCTCCTTTTCATGTGACCCAGAAGAGGATGGAAACTGCCAAAGGGAGCTGTGTTGATGTCAGTGTGGCTGTGGGCAGCATGACCCCCTTGCTTAGGGACTCCTCTATCCAGGCAGGCCTCTTCAACCTTGCCCCTTTATAGTGGTATGTCCCAAAATGTCTTTGTGGGAGACGGGAGTGAAGAGATGCTGCCCAGGGAATGGTCTGAGAAGAGGTAGCAGAGCCCACAGCTGGAAAGCGGGCAGGGCAAGAGGCTCAGGAGGGACCCTGCCTAGTTCCCAGGCTGCGAAGGAGATGGCAGGAGAATAGCACTTTCAGGCTTGCAAAACGAAGTAGAATGATCTTAGTAGCTTGTGTTTCCTGCCTAATCTGTCTGATGAAGCTGACCCGTCAGCCCAAAGGACTCCACACAGACCTTGGGAAGCCTTCTGGCCGCCAGGGGTTTGCCAGGGGCTTGGAAGGGCTGTCTGTCAGGGTCAGGTCTGCGCTGGTGTTGGATCATTTTGCTAGATATGCAAAGCTAGTTTAGCTTGAAGCCAAGTGTAGCCTCAGCTGCTTAAATGTAGGCTTGTTTCTAGGGGTTAAATGCTCCGGGTTTGGACCGGATTGCCCGATCCAGTAGTGATGGAGGTGGGTGGTTCGGAGAACCGGTAGCAAAAATCCCTGCCCCCCCCACCCCCATTCCCAGCTGAGCCACACAATCATCAGAGGCTTTTTTTAAACTTTTAAAAGCATTTTTTCTACAACCTCTTCGGCCGAAAAATGCTTTTAAAAGTAAAAAAAAAAAAGCCTCTGATGATCGTGCGGCTCAGCTGGGATCGTCAGAGCCTTTTGAAAGCATTTTTTTACAACCTCTTCGCCGAAGAGGTGATAGAAAAAATGCTTTTAAAAGTAAAAAAAAAGAAAATTGGCCACACCCACCCAGTCACATTACCCCACCACCACCACCAAGCCACGCCCACAGAACTGGTAGTAACACATTTTAGATTTCACCACTGTTTGTTTCCCAGAGCTCAGTGGACCCTGGATCTTAGGAAGCCAAGTGGCTGGAGGGTAACAGGATGGGTCCCAGGCCAGGCCTTCCAGTGAAGGGGGAAGAGAGTCGGTGCTCGTGGCCACAAGCAGGCTTGCCTCTGCGTGTGGTTTGCTTGCCCATAAGTTCTGTCCCCTTTAGGCTGAGCTTCTGAAGAGGGAAGATGACCGAGGTCCGCCAGGACAGCTCTAGCAGCTTGCAGAGGAAGAAGCCTCCTTGGCTGAAACTGGACATTCCGGCTGCCCCTTTCTTGGCTGCAGCAGAGGAACCAGCCTCGCTTCAGGTACCCAGCCAGCCGGCCGGCCAGTCATCCAGCAGTGGGCTCTGCTCTGCCTTTCTGCCATGCCTAACCTGCCAGCTGCTCTTTCTTCCCCAAAGGCTGGGTGGGTCTTCGGTAGGATGGGGGAATTCCTTGGGGGGCCTGCACAGAAATCGGCTGAGGAGTGCCCCATCCTGGAGCCTCCAGACGGGAGGGATGGGGGGGGCCTCTCTGGCCTCAGTGGTGGCCCTCTACATTTGGCTGCCAGTGCTCTGATGCCTGGGCACCGTTCCTTTGCAGCCCTTGAAGCGCCAGGCCTTCCTCCGAAGCATCAGCATGCCTGCCGAGAACAGCCTCTTTCCTGCTGCCTACAGTGAGGCACGGCGACCTGTCCTGCAGCAACAGACGTCCATCACCCAGACCATCTGGAGGTAAGCCCTAGAGCCCGTGCCTTGGGGCAGTGCTGGACATTTGGACTGGGTCCCTGCCAAGGCACGGCTGGCAACTGGATTGTCACACGTCCTCCCTGCCCTACTGGCTGGCAGCTTTTCTCTGCCAATGCATTTCCTGGCAATAAACGAGCCCTCGAGAGGGAAGGAGGCTCCGCAGCTCTTCAACTGAGAAGTTCAGCTGAAGGGGGACAGGAGCCGAAGGGTCACGACCGAGAAGGGCTGCACGGTCTTCTGGCTCTTGCAAAAAGGACGTGGCATCTTTGCTCCTTGGTGCCTCTGTCCAAGCCCAGGAAAGCAAAGGAAGCAGGCATCCAGAGACAGCGTGCCTGAGCAGCAAGGGAGCGTGCGATCCAGAGGACGAAAGGCTGGGAAGAGGCACCTCGCCCACCAGGCAGCTCCAATGCCCCCAGCCCTCCAGTAGCCCCTAGGTCTGTGAGTGACCTGAGCTGGGTGTTGATGTGACAGAACCCAGCCAAGTTGGGACATGGGTTCCTGCCCCTCCTTGTGTGCCAGGGATTCTCTCCACCCCACATCTTGCCAAGCTGTCACCACTGGAAGAGCCAGTTGTTCTAGCCCAGCCAAGAGGCACCGGAGCCCCCTTCCTTCCCCCCATTCAGGACTCTCTCCTTTGCAGCAGACAGGTGCACTTTGAGAGGACCCAGACCCTGCCCATTCGGGGGCACCAGGTGGGCAGGAGGTACCTGAGAAAGCGCCAGTCACTGCCCAGAACACTGTTCAGGTACCAGTGACTGCATGCGTGTGAGCTGCATGTGGGTCCTGGCAGCAGAGCTGCTCCAGTTGCCAGCAAGCAGCCTGTGACACACACACACAAACCACTCTCTGGAAATCGGCTGTTCCCTCCTGCTGCCTCTGAGTCCAGTTGGGCCCCTCCTGTGCTGTGATCCTGGCCCTGGCCCACGAGTGGCTGCACCCACCACAGGGCCAAGAATTCTGCCGGCCAATGAAGGGTCTCTTGTGACACTGTCCTGTAGGTGCTACTAACAACTCCTGAAGCTCTTGTAGCTCACTCCCACTGGCAACACCCCTTACTCCCCACCCCTCATCTTGACCACTGGCTCTGGGCCCAGAGTCTTTGGGGGATGAGGGATTTAGTAATGTCAGTGGCTGGAAGGGGAGTAATGTTGTGGCTTCAGCAAGGTCTCCTCCTGACCCTCCACTTTCTCATCAGGGGCACAGCAGACTGGTTTGGGGTCAGTAAGGAGAGTGATGCCACCCAGAAGTGGCAACGGAAGAGTCTGCGCCACTGCAGCCTGCGCTACGGAAAGCTGAAACCTCAGGCCCTCCGTGAAATGGACCTTCCGAGCCAGGACAACATCTCTCTGGCTAGCACGGAGACCCCACCACCACTCTATCTGCCCCCTTGCCCACCTGGCATGCAGAGAGTAGGTAGCCTGGGGTCACATGACTTTGGTGGGATGGAGCAAGCAGCCTCTGGGCTGACTTTCTTGTCATCACGATTGTGGAGGAGGAAGGAAGAGCACCTTCTCACAAGGGTGGGGACAGGGCTAAAGGAAATGGCAGATACTCTATGGGAAGCAGTTCTGGAATAAGACACCTGCCCCCCCCCTTCTTCACCTGGTCGTCCCCCCCCAAAGCTCCTCCTGGGACCTGCTGAAACCCAGTTGGTGGAGGAGCTATTGTGGCTGCTGGCCTCAGGGCTGTTTCCTTCTCTCTGCTGTCAGATAATCGACCCCCTGGCCCGTGGACGGGCCTTCCGAGTGGTGGAGGATTGCGATGGCTGCAATGTGCCCCCCACCCCAGCCACACCAGGAGCTGCCTCGTTGTGCTCTTTCACTAGCTCACGCTCCGGCTTCGGTCGTTGGCCTCGGCGGCGGAAAAGGGAGTCAGTGGCTAAGATGAGCTTCCGAGCAGCAGCAGCGCTAGTGAAGGTGAGGGGCTGGGAGGGAGGGAGAGGAAAAGGACATCTTGCCAGGGGCATGTGCCATCTCACTAGCACACCTCGGGGCTCCTGCCCCTATGCTCATACCTGTTGTGACCTAGGCTTACTGAGTCATTACAAGACACAATTAGTCCCAAATAAACCTATTTTATTGTAACAGCTGAAAATTATGTTCATTCCCAGCTGAGTCCTAATTAGTTGCAAAACAAGTTCTTAGGAAGAAGTCCTTCGGGATAATCACCAACCGTTATCTTCTTTGACACCCTGCCAAAGGCCTTGCTTGGCAAAGCCCCACAAAGTTTAGAAATAAACAAGAGAAACAGAGTTAGCAACGTTGCTTTCCTACAAAAAGGCCCAAGTGCCTTTGTTTCTCTTTTAAGCCTTATGGGTGGGGCCAATCATCTGGACTTACTCCCGAGTCGTCCCTTTTGCTTTAGCTGCTCTTGCCTTCTGGCAGCTCTGCGCATGCGTGCACTAGGAACAGGCTCCTCCTATTCCTCTGCCTCTCTGCTGTCCACCTCTGGGGGCTCCGGAGTCTGCACATCACTCCCAGATGGCCCTGGTCCCATCCCTGCCTCCAATGCAGAGCCCTCGTCCAGGCCTTCCCCAGACTCCCCATTGTCCGACTACTGCCAACTCTGCAGGCTGCTGGTGGACCACAACAATACGTAGCCAGTGCTTGCAGCCTTCCTCGCATTCTGTATGCATGGTCTGATTAGCAGTTGTGGCTGGTCTCTTCCACCCAGGGCTGGCAACAGTCCTCCTTCTGAGAATAAGCAAGAGGAACACACTGAAATCAATCCAGCTGGCTGAAGTGTTTGATTTTTAATTACTTTTTGGAAGCATTGTGGCTAGGCCAGGCCCCTATTCTTGGTCCTGGTCCAGTGGAGCAGGAGAGCTGAAAAAGGTCTGCCAGGATCCTTAGGCCTTGCAGGGCTTTGAAGTCCAAACCTAGCCCCTTCTGCCGTGCTGCTGGAGAGTGGTCAGCATATCCTGGATGAATTATGGTGGGTTGGCCCACTCGTGGCTGCTTAGGGATGGCATGCTTCCCGCCTCTTGAACATCTCTCTTTGCCAGGGCCGTTCCATGAAAGATGGTACCCTGCGTAGGACACGACAGCGCAGCTTCACTCCGGCCAGCTTCCTGGAGGAAGACTTCACGGAGTTCCCAGATGAGCTGGACACCTCCTTCTTTGCTAGGGTAGGAGTTGAGCCGCAGGGGAGGGGAAGGGAAGGGGTGGAACTGCTGGTGGCCCCAGCAGCTGCTCACAGCTGGGCCTTCCCTCCCTTGTCCAGGAAGGGGTCCTGCCGGAAGAGCCCTCCACATATCCCGATGAAGTTTTTGAGTCCCCCTCTGAAGCAGCCCTAAGGGTCCCCGAGGCAAAGACCCTGCAGGCTCAGTCAGCCCTCACAGGGGGCGCTCTGGACCGGAGTGAGCTAGAGAGAAGCCACCTGCTCTTGTGAGTGTTGCAGGGGATGTACAGAGGCCAACAAACACAAGCCTGAGTCCTCTGGGGGAAGGAAAGCGGGTGGCCCCTTGCAGTTGCCCTGGGGCGAGATTCCTCTGATGATGTATGCCAGACGCTGCAGCCATTTGGAAAGGTGACCTGCAGTTGGGAAGGGGGGGGGGTCCTAAAAGAAGGCAAGGCGGATGTTCCAGGCTCTCAACCATCCATTCCATCCGTGATTCAGGGTCTGGCATGACCTGGAAACCATGCCCTCAGACTCCAGATGAAAGGGGGTGTGCATGCCGCAATTAAGTGCACCGCATGGGGACATGGTCCAAGATTCCAGCTCTTTCTTTCTGAGGAATGAGCCTCTTCTTGTCTTCCCTGTCTTCCAGCCCCCTGGAGCGTGGCTGGCGGAAACAGAAAGAGGGGGCTTCCGTGCAACCGAAGGTCCGTCTGCGGCAGGAGGTGGTCAGCCTGGGCCTCCAGCGGCGTGGCCAGCGCATCACCATACCTGTCCGCAAACTCTTTTCCAAAGAGAAGCGTCCCTACGGTTTAGGCATAGTGGGCCGGCTGACCAACCGGACGTACCGCAAGCGCATCGATAGCTTTGTGAAGCAGCAGATTGAGGACATGGATGACCACCGGTGGGTGGAGGCCTGGGTGCCTGGGAGGGTGAGCAACTGATTGTGGCCTGATGGCCCCCATCACCCTCTGCTCTGCACAGGCCGTTCTTCACCTACTGGGTCACCTTCGTGCATTCACTCATCACCATCCTGGCTGTGTCCATCTATGGGATTGCTCCTGTGGGGTTTTCGCAGCACGAGACAGTGGATTCAGTGAGTGGCAGCACCTGAGGTCTCCCTGGTCCCCTTTCTCCCATAATGGACCTGCCCCTTCTCTACTTCCGAGGAGCCCTTCCTCTTCTGCTACTGGAAGGGCTGGAGGTGGGCATTCTTCCCATCTCCTCTCCTCAATGGGCCTTTTTACTGGTAGGTCTTGAAAAACCGGGGAATATATGAGAACGTGAAATATGTCCAGCAAGAGAATTTCTGGATAGGGCCCAGCTCGGTGAGTGCCGGCCCCCATCTGCTTCATCCCTCTATGGCTCAGCCTTGTCCTGACCAGAGCCTTGTCTGGGAGTCGGTCTTTCCGTGGGCTTTAGCTGAGACTCTGCTGCCCTTTCAGGAAGCTCTCATCCATCTGGGAGCAAAGTTCGCCCCTTGCATGCGACAGGATCAGCAGGTGCACAGCTTCATCAGCGTTGACCGGGAGAAGGAGAAACACTCTGCCTGCTGTGTGCGCAACGACAAATCAGGCTGTGTGCAGACGGCCGAGGAGGAGTGCTCCGTAAGCTCGGCTCATGATCCCTTCCTTCTCACTGGCCTGTCCCGTTTTCGTGGGGGAAAGGGCGCCCCTTGGGGACCCTGCTTCTGCCCACTTTTGCCCCTCTGCTTTGCAGTCTACTTTGGCCGTGTGGGTGAAGTGGCCAAGTCATCCCAGCACCCCCTTGCTGGCTGGGGGCAAGAGAAAGTTTGGCTCTGTGTGCCACCAAGATCCCAGGTAGGTTGGGGGTCCACGTGTGGGGGTCCAGCTCTTGGCAAGGGCAGAGGGGCTGGTGTTGCGTCTGACACATAAAGTTGCCCAGGACTTCTCCCTCCATAGGGTGTGTGAGCAGCCGGCATCCATGGACCCTCATGAGTGGCCTGATGACATCACCAAGTGGCCTGTAGGTTTCTGGAGGACTAGGGAGCAGTGATTGACTGTCCAGTCGCCCCATGTCTGCCTGCACATGGAGTGAGGGGGGTGGAGAAGGTTTCGGAGGGCCTTCTCTTGAGGACCAGGAGCAACGCCTGCCCATCTTCTTCCAGATCTGCACCAACAACAGTGCTGGGAACCACACCAACCACCTGCACATGGACTGTGTGATCACTGGGCGGCCCTGCTGTATCGGCACCAAGGGAAGGTAGGGTGGGGGGCCAGCTCATTTTGCTGGGAGATGCCCTGGACCAGTCCTTCTGGGACTGGGGGCTCAGCTGCCCCAGCCTTTAAGCTCATTCTCATCAGTCCGTTTTACTTCCTGGTGCCTTAGCTGGCATCCTCCCCACTTCAGCCTGGCTTAACTTCCAAGCATCTGGTTCTCTCCTCCCAGGTGTGAGATCACTTCACGGGAATACTGCACCTTCATGCATGGTTACTTCCATGAAGAGGCCACACTCTGCTCCCAGGTACCCCCATCCCCCTTCTGGCTGGCTCCAGCAGGCAGGCGGCGTTCTCTGACCTGGCTGTTCCTCTGTCTTGCCAGGTACACTGCATGGATGATGTCTGTGGCCTCCTCCCCTTCCTCAACCCTGAGGTGCCAGATCAGGTCTACCGCCTGTGGCTGTCGCTCTTCCTTCATGCAGGGTAAGCCTGGCCCAGGGCCACAAACGCCTTTTCCTTGGAACCCAAGTCCATGTCCCACTTGGTCACTGTTGGTTTTTCCTGCCTGATAGGATCCTGCACTGCCTTGTGTCCATATGCTTCCAGATGACCATCTTGCGTGACTTGGAGAAGCTGGCTGGTTGGCACCGCATTTCCCTGATCTACTTGTTTAGTGGCATCACAGGCAACCTAGCCAGCGCTATCTTCCTCCCTTACCGGGCCGAGGTGTGTCTCACTAGCAGCTCATGAAGGGGGCTCCTTCTTCCCAAGCAAAGCGTGTCTTAGTTTGAGGACCAGGTGACCGGTCAGCTCGCTTGTAGAACATCCAGATTGTTGGGGGCAATATGCTGACTCTGTTAACCACTTAGAAAGGGCTGTAAAAGTACTGTGAAGCAGTATATAAGTCTAAGTGCCATTGCCATCCTCCAGCAGAGGCTGGATAAAAGCAGATAGGGTTGGGGACAGAATCCGACACTCCTGGGCGTTTCCTGCCTCCCTTGTGGGGGGGAGGGGAGGGTGTTTTATCTTGGTAAATTTTCACCTGAGATGCTCCTCCCCCAACCCCTATAGAAACCTCCCTCCCCCCGGGTTGCTTATGGGAGCGGCTGGCTGTACAAGCCAGGGCCTTGACCTGATTTTGAGTAGGACCTACCCTGTCCAACCAGCCTTCCATGCAGGGCAGGTGTCTAATGGTGACCCCCTATGCAGGTTGGCCCAGCAGGCTCCCAGTTTGGCATCTTGGCCTGCCTCTTTGTGGAGCTCTTCCAGAGTTGGCAGATCCTGGCTCGGCCCTGGAGGGCCTTCTTCAAACTACTGGCGATTGTGCTTTTCCTGTTTGCCTTTGGTCTCCTCCCCTGGATAGACAACTTTGCTCACATCTGTGGCTTTATCAGTGGCCTCTTCCTGTCCTTCGCCTTCCTCCCCTACATCAGCTTTGGCAAATTTGACCTGTACCGAAAGCGGTGTCAGATCATCGTTTTCCAGTCAGTCTTCGTGGGACTCCTCTCCGGACTGGTGGTGCTGTTTTACTTTTACCCCATTCGCTGCCAGTGGTGCGAGGTCCTCACCTGCCTTCCCTTCACTGACAAGTTCTGTGAAAAGTATGACCTGGATGCGCAGCTCCACTGAGCAGGGAGGGGTGGAGTCACCGGCTGCCTTGGGCAAAGCTGGCCTGGTGCTACTTGCCAGACTGCCAGCCAACTTAAAATTCCTGCTTTTCCCTGTGCTGCCTTATCTTGGCGACTGGAACTTTTTCAGCACACAGAAAGTTGGTGCCTTGTTCAATTTTACTGAACCTTTTCTGCTGCCATGTTTTTATTATGCTAGTTTCAAAGCGACTCTTTTCATGAGGTTTGTTAATTGTTACCCTGGTGGTGATTAAAAGTGAAGGTAGCGTTTTAGCTACATTTCCACTAAGTTTCGGAGTGTATCTGTGCCAAAATTGAGATTGCTGACCAAGTGCCTCCCAAAGCAGTTCTTCATTCAGTGTTGACTCCATTTCTAACATGCAAACACTGAACTTGGATGAATTCTAACATTTAAAATGAAAGACGGGCTGTGTACAGAGGGAGCAGTAACAAGTATAGATGTTAAATCATGAAGAAAATCTATGTGGTCACTAAGAGTTGACAATCACATGATGTCATGAAATCAATCAAGTACAAAGAAAAATGTTAACCGACAGTATCAGTTGTAGATTCATATTCTACTGATGCCATACACTATACAATTGAGTGCAGAGGTAACATGTATGTAATTGGATGGGTGGTAATTTAATAGAAAAAACTTTCAATGTATTTTATTATAATTTAAGAAATTTTAATGTTACTGGCTGGCTATTACTTGCTTCAGATTCATTGATATCTTCGTATTCAGAAAAAGATTCAGCACTTTTTCAAATGTGGATTCTCGATCACTGTTTAAAAAAAAAAGGACAGTTGTTCCATATGTGCAGAAGTGAGGGTTTTGGGGGGAATTCTGGGGGTTTCCCTGAAGCAAAGCAGATATGGCTTCTTCTCCTTCTCTATTATTATTATTATTAATAATAATAATAATAATAATAATAATAATAATAATAATACAATTTATATCCCGCCCTTCTCCTAGTGGACTCAGGGTGGTGCACAGGCCTGAGTCCACTCAGAGACCCCCAGAAGGGGCTCAGACAAATTGCCAAAGAGCACCAGGATGGTTACCTGTTAATGAAGCAAGCTTACTACTGCACCCCAAAGACCCCCTCAAAATCAGGTAACGTTAACTTTGAAAAGATGGAGGTGACACAACTGCCAAGGCTTTGGGGCTAATATTAATCCTGCCTGGGAGCCCCAGCAATCCTCCGGATGCAGAGCCACGTTGCCACGCGAGGCCGGCAGCCGCCCAAGGAAGGGACAAGAAGCTGGACTTGCCTGGAAGTTCATTGCCGGAGCTTTTTCACAAAACTGACCTCATCCCGGTTGCGAATCCCATACCTAGAAGCGGCAGAGGCAGGTGAGGGTCACCTCGAGACGATGAGGGCTCCCCAGAAGGCGAGAAGCCCACCGGCACCTTCCCCGGACACCCTCCCGCCCCACGAAGCCACTCACTCCCGCAGCTTCTTGCGGTCGTCCGCCAGCTTCTCTCCGCCGAAGGTCAGACTGTAGGTGCGCCAGACGTGCCTCCTGCGGGGCAGCGGGGCGGCGATGAGCGGGGCCTCTCCAGCCAGCTCGCCTCCCCCTCCCCACTCGTCCGCAGCGCCCGCACTCACCAGCTGATGTGCCGCACGCCGCCCTGGCGCTCCTGCCGCAGCTGCACGAACCGCCGCAGCGCCTTCTTGAGCTCCAGCACGGTCGCGCTCTGCACCACCACCACCGCTGCGGGGAGAGGAACAGCTGGGTGTCCCCGCGGCGGCCGCAAGGGGGCGCGCCGCCCCCCCGCCCCCCCCGCGACTTACGCATGGGCGCCTCTGAGGCGTCGACTCTGCGCACGCGCACCGTCATCGCCTGTCCATACTCGAGCGCCACCTGCGAGCAGATCTCCTCGGGGGTCACCTGCAGGACACAGCGCGCATGCGCCGCGTAAGCCGCCGCCTACGACGTCCCCCGCTCCCCCCGCGGCCACTGACCTGCGCTGGAAGGTCGCAGAGGAGCGGGTCCCTGACTAGTTGCGCCAGGCCGGCCTGCCAGCGGGCCACCGCCTCCGCGTGCGCCTCCTCCTCCTCCTCCTCCTCCATCATCGTCGTGGCCGGATCCTCGCGCGGCCGGAACCGGAAGTGGCGCCTATCGCGCAGGCGGACGTCCGAGGCGCGCCGAGATGCTGCTCTTCTGCCCGGCCTGCGGGAACGTACTGGTGGCCGAGGAGGGCGCCCGCTGCCACCGCTTCGCTTGCACCACCTGCCCCTACGTGCGCAACGTCACGCGCAAGGTGGGTGTCCGGGCGGGCCGGGGCTCGCTCCCTCCCTCCCCCGCGCGCCCCCCCTCGCCTCCGCTCACCCTCTCCCCGCGTTGCCAGGTGACGAGCCGGCGCTACCCGAAGCTAAAGGAAGTGGACGACGTGCTGGGCGGGGCCGCCGCCTGGGAGAACGTGGACTCCACCGCAGGTGCGTGAGCGGAACGCGCGGGCGGGGCGGACCCCTCCCTCGTTCGTTTGACCCCTCTCCCCCTCCTTCCCCCCGCAGAGCCCTGCCCCAAGTGCGGCCACCCGCGCGCCTACTTCATGCAGCTGCAGACGCGCTCGGCCGACGAGCCCATGACCACCTTCTACAAGTGCTGCAGCGGCCGGTGCGGCCACCGCTGGCGGGACTGAACAGCCTGAAGGAGCAGGAGCCACGGCGGAGGAAGGGAGCCAGAGTCGCTTTAATAAAGTCGCTTTATTCGCTCACAGGGGCGCCCCCGCGCCCCACTTGTTCCAGTTCAGTTCGTAGGGGAAGACCCTGCCCATTTTCAGGGTGCAGTCGATGGCCGGCTCGTAGAAGGCGGCCGGGGCGTCGCTCAGCTTGCCGCCGGTGATCACTTCTTCCTGGGCAGGCTTGGAGAAGAGCGAAGCGGCGCCGGGCCTTTCAAAGTAGAATTTTCTGATGCAGCCTAGAGACTCCAGAGCCTGCAGGGAGCAAGAGGACCCGTCAGCTGGAGGGGGGGGGGGGAGGAGGAGGAGAGAGAGGGAAACTATGGATGGTGGGAGGAGGAGCCCTCCGATTAGGGTTAGGGACTGTCTGATAGCTCAGCTCCAGCTGCATAGGAAAATGATAGGCGGAGGTCATCAGCTTCTTGGAAACGTACAGCCTTTTCTGGCATTCTGGGGGTCAAAGAAAGGGTTGCCCCAGACTGGGAAGCTGGTTTTGGATGGTGCCCATGCCAGATCCCAAATCTCTTTGCCCTTCTGGATCTGAACAGTTGTCCGTTCCTCAGAAGAAACAGCCACCATTATATGACCTGCCTCACCAAGCACACCCACCTGTAGGATCTCCAGGAGAGCCACTGGCTGCAGGACGCCCAGGTAGTGGTGTTGCAGGGCTGCTTCTGTGATGCCAGGTTTTGTCATAATGTGGCCAAGCACCCCTTCCATGATTCCTTTGCAGACTGGTTTGTTCAGACTGCCGTCCACAATGCGCCAAGGCCGCCCCACAAAGCAGATGCTATCCCTGCTTAGGAGAATGAGCCAATTCACTGTAGGTGCAAATAGCCTCTCTCCTGGTATCAGGAAATGTTTGTGAAGATGCATCCAGTAATTGCCGTGCAACATTATCATTCTGCTTTATGTCCTGTCTGTCCTACCTCTAAGTCTACTCCCATCTCGGCATCAAATTAGAGGCTTCTTTGGCACATGGGAAGCTGAGAGCCGCCCATGCTTTGCCCTCTTTACCATATCTGCACAAAACGCCTTTCATAAAACCCTGGAAATTAATCCAGAGAAAGCTATTTCATACAGAGCTTGCTCTGCATAAAACTAAGCGAAAAATAGAAGGTCCTGCTGCAGCTCCAAAGATTACAGCTCAACAAGTTGAGAATTCCAGACCTGTGCATATAGACAGATGGCTGGAATAAAAGCACTTATGTTCAGGTTATCCTTGCTGTTTCCCAATTGCACAACAAATGCAACAGCTACAAATTGTGCTTTATCTGCATGCTTACCGTCTTGTTCCAGCCTGAAGAGACTGCCCTGTCGCACATCCTAGGGAAGAGCAGGAAAGGCAGTGAGCCACAGAAACATCCATCTCATTTCTACTGAATAATTAGTGTGATCATCAGAGTTGCTACTGAACAAGGTTTAGCTGATTGGGGAGGGTCCTGTCTTCCATTTCATGGACTGTTGAAGGGAACAGCATCGAGACAAGACTCACCAATGAGATGTGCTTTCCTTGTCTCTGGGAGTGAGCCCCCCCCCCCCCCCCCCCCCCCCCACCAAATCCCCAGTACAAAATGTGAGCCAGCTAGCTAAGTCTTGTTTCCTTTCTGGAGGGTCTCAGTACAGTTCAGGAGGGCTTCAAGCTTACCGTTGAGAGTATCCTCTTGGAATGAGAAGGAATCCTCATGGGGCTCTTGGCTGGGCATCCCCCCATCCAAGGCTTCTCTGCCAGGGAGGGCCATGGCTTTTTGCCTACAGGACGGGATGCCCATCCCGCACTTCGGCATGGCAGCTCCTTCTTGCGCTGCAGGGGTCCTGGCTCCCTCCAAGCATGGGGAGTTTGAGGAGAAAGTCCTTGTTTCTGGAAACCCCTCCTCCCCACCACCACTTCTTGGCCTTTTCCTGGCTGGTTCTTCTCTTGCTGCTGCAGCACAGGAGGCAGCCTCTCCTTCCTGCTCAGCATGGTCCCTCTTTGTACATGGCTCTTTGCCCGGCAGGCTCTGACTGATGTCCTTGAGACCCACAGAATGCAACAGCCACGGACTAGCAAATCTCTTTGCCACCAGCCGGGTAGTTTTTCCACCTACTTCCAACACCTGCTCCAAATCAAGAAGATCCTAAATGGGAGGAAAGGTGCATCATGATCCACAAGGTTTGTAGGTGAAAAACAGCCAGACAGTGAAAGGCTTCTGATCCACAAAGGATGAGGAAATTCACTCTTCCCCAACATGAACCAAATGTGCTCAACTGCAGCATTCGTTTATTTCATTAGATTTAGATGCTGCCTGACTCCAAGGCAATGCTGGGCACTGACAATTTTAAACAAAAGAACAAGATAAAATATAAAAGAAATCAACCTGGAAAATACACCACGTATCCAAAACACATCTTAACAATGGGACCACATCCATCCTACCCCAGCCAGCACACTTAAGAACCAGACGGTGGCCGGGGGGAGGGGGGAATTAGTATAATTGTGCAGTGCTCCAGGACAGCACTTTGGTTAGGAGGCTGCATAGGAGCTCCCACTCTGTGCTTTTTCCTCCCTCTCACCCATACCAACCTGAACATATTTCTGCAAGATCCCAGAGCGTCCAAGAACAGCTTCTTCGTAATGCTGGAACTGCCTGGCAAGATTCACCTGGTCCACCCCAAAGTGTGAAGTGGCCTCTATGGCAGAGAGGATTTCAAGGGCTGCGGCAGCATCTCCAGAACTGTGATTGTAATGATCCAGCAACTGAAGTTTTGGATCAGCCTCTTCTGGGATCCTGAGACATTTGGTGAAGGAGCTGGGGAGGCAAGAGGCTCCAACTGGCATGTTCTCCAGGTCGAATGGGACTGTGGGCACAAAACAGAAGTCCTTCAGCTGACAGGAAGCGCAGACCCAGACATCTGCTCCCCAGGCCTAGGCCAAAGGCAAGCAGAGGCCACCACAATGATGGCTGCTTCTGAAACGGGACAAAGGGGAAACTATTGTGGGCCCACTTGTCCAAGAACGCCTCTACCCAGGAGACTGACCTTCAGCTAAGAGGCCGTTTTGGGCAGGTGTTGCTCTCAGTCTGACTTTCACCTGACAGGAATCAACCACAATGTTGTCTGTGGGACTCAAATTCCGGGTGTTGATGATCCCTGGGGCACAATAGCCTCTCATGAGCAGGTAGTTAGTACGTGAAGCCTGCCGGGCCTTCACCTCAATCTGGCGCTTGTTGACTTGGTTCTCCTCCACATCCTCATCCTCATCATCGTCTTCGTCCTCCTCCAGCCCATCTTTCCCTAGGCTACAAGAGGCAGGAAGGAGTGAAATGTCAGCATGGCTGGTGTAGAAGGCTGGTCTTATGCACGGTTCAGTAAGTGAAAGATTGCAGCCAGCCAACCTTCTAAGAGAAAGGCAAGAACAATGAAAGGTTTGAGAAATTCAGTTATAAAACATTATTAATTGGAACCAAGCACACAAATCTGGCTGGAGGCACTGTGGCTTCTTACCTCTTGATGACTTCATTTTCCACCATGGTGCTGTCAACCACGACAATCTGTTCTGGGATTGCAACGTCTACAGAAACCAGGCCGAGAGAGAAGAGGGCCAGCAGAGCAGAGCAGTAGCCTCCTGGCCCATCTAAAGGAAACGTTACCATCTCAGCCCCAGGGAGGTTGTCTTGATCCTTAAAGGAAAAGCTGGAAACGGCATCCTGTTTCCCAGCTTCTTTGAGTTTTAAGAGAAACTGGTAAGATTCACTGCAAAGGGTGCTGGGAAACCGCCAAGTGAACACTCTGAGGAGAACCGAGAAAGAAGAGACTGATCAGACAGGACTTGGAAGCAGGAGACCAGGGGCTCTCCAATTTCTGGACAACAGGGTCTTTTAGCCAGAGTCCCCGGGGAAAACCACTTCCCAGTTGGCTAGCTACACATCCTTCATGTTCAGCCCTGCCAACTCAGGATGGAAGGAGAGGCAAGGCACCAACCTGTAGTAGCTCTGAGAGAGCTGATAAGACATGGGCACGAAGGGCAGTGCCCGACTTTTCTTGGGGCCCAGGCTGTGATTACCCCGGCGGCGGTTCACCAAGCTCCTCTTCTGACAATCCAAGAAAGCTTTCACCAGGATGTCATCCTGATAGTCACGGTAGAGGCGGAAGGTCTGCCGATGGAAAGACCCCTTTCAGTGCCTTCTGCAGGCCCCCTGACTCCTGTCAGTGGGTGGAGGGGCGCCCCCCCACGCCTCACAACTACTTTGTACGTCTAGCCATGGACAGGAGAGGACGCCTGATCAAGACCCTCACCCTAACCAGATTCGAAGCCCCGGTCCCTCTGCAGAGTCAGGGCCACTCCTAGTAGATCCAGTGTCTCAAAGGTAGGCTGAGGGAGGCAAAGGGGAGTCCAGAGCCAAGCGCTGACCAATAAGGGCAGTTAAAATAGGGAAGAAAATGGTAAGTGAACACCTGTCTACCCTAGACAAGTTGAAATCACCAGGACCAGATGGATTACATCCCAAGGTTCTGAAGGAACTGGCAGACGAGATCTCAGAACCACTGAACTATATCTTTCAAAGATCCTGGAGCACAGGGGAACTGCCAGAGGACAGTTCATCTTCAAAAAAGGAAAAAAAAATAGATCCAGGAAACTACAGACCTATCAGCCTGACCTCAATACCAGGAAAAGATAAACAATGAATCACTGAACACCTAGAAGCAAACCAAGTAATAATCAAAAGCCAACATGGGTTTGTCAAAAACAGATCATGCCAGACTAATCTCATTGCATTCTTTGACAAACTGACAAAATTAGTGGACCAGAGGAATGCTGTCAATATAATTTACTTGGACTTCAGTAAAGCATTCGATAAAGTAGACCATAACCTACTACTAGATAAAGTAGAAAAATGTGGGTTAGACAGCATCACCACCAGATGGATTCATAACTGGCTGACCAACCGCACTCAACGTGTAGTCCTCAATGGAACTGCATCTACATGGAGGGAAGTATGCAGTGGAGTACCCCAGGGCTTTGTTTTAGGCCCAGTGCTCTTCAACATCTTCATCAATGGCTTGGATGAGGGGATAGATGGGGAACTCATCTAATTTGCAGATGACACCAAGCTGGCAGGAATAGCCAACACTCCAGAAGATAGGTTCAAGATACAGAAGGATCTTGACAGACTTGAACTTTGGGTGCTATCTAACAAAATGAAATTCAACAGTGAAAAAAGCAAAGTTCTACATTTAGGGAAGAAAAACAAAATGCACAGGTACCGTATATGTGGTACCTTGATCAATAGTAGTAACTGTGAGAGGGATCTTGGAGTCCTAGTGGACAACCATTTAGATATGACCCAGCAGTGTGTAGCAGCTGCCAAAAAAGCCAACACAGTTTTGGGCTGCATAAACAGAGGGATAGAATCAAGTTCACGTGAAGTGTTAATACCACTTTATAATGCCTTGGTAAGGCCACACTTAGAATATTGCATTCAGTTTTGGTCGCCACAATGTAAAAAAGATGTTGAGATTCTAGAAGGAGTGCAGAGAAGAGCAACAAAGATTATTAGGGGAATGGAGGCTAAAACACATGTAGAACGGTTGCAGGAACTGGGTATGTCTAGTTTAATGAAGAGAAGGACTAGGGGTGACATGATAGCAGTGTTCCAATATCTCAGGGGTTGCCGCAAAGAAGAAACAGTCAAAATATTCTTCAAAGTACCTGAGGGCAGGACAAGAAACAATGGATGGAAACTAATCAAGGAGAGAAGCAATTTAGAACTAAGGAGAAATTTCCTGACAGTAAGAACAATTAATAAGTGGAACAACTTGCCTGCAGAAGTTGTGAATGCTCCAACACTGGAAATTATTAAGATGTTGGATAACTATTTGTCTGAAGTGGTGTAGGGTTTCCTGCCTGGGTAGGGGGTTGGACTAGAAGACCTCTAAGGTCCCTTCCTACTCTGTTATTCTATTCTATTCTATTCTATTCTATTCTATTCTATTCTATTCTATTCTATTCTATTCTATTCTATTCTATTCTATCCCTATCCCTATCCCTATCCCTATCCCTATCCCTATCCCTATCCCTATCCCTATCCCTATCCCTATCCTATGGGCACTTCTGGGATGGGGTGGAACAATTGACATTTGAAGAGTGGCCAAAAGCATTCTCTGCTGCAAAGCAAATCAGGTTTCTATCTCCCACACCACTTCTTGGTATCCTTTAGAGAACGGCCCTTCCTAGACCCGTAAAGTACGGCCTGTTCTTCTCACCTGGAAGGACTGGAAGGATTTCATCTGGTTGTTGGAGAGAGCTAGTGTGCTTTGAATCAGGTTCTGCAGCACCAGAAAGTGGATGTCAGCCACGCTAAGAGGAAAAGGAAGAGGAGGGAAGCCACAGCTTTAGCCCAAGCCTGGCTATAGGGTTTCAGTTCAATCATCCCCATGGCCCGGAATGCAGAAGCCAAGGCAGGCTCAGCAGGGGCCCCGCACGGTTCTCTGAAGGGAAGAGCCTTTCTCCTGCCCTCTTGGCTTGCCCACCCACCAGTTGAAGCCAATCCGCTCTGTCTGGGTTTCAATGACCTCTCCTGTGACTGCAACTCTCAACCAGGGAGACAACTAGGAAGCCCCTCTAATGGGGGCTGGGTGTTGGGAAGGGCTTCCATCTTTCCTGAGGAAGGGGCTCTGCAAGCAGAGACGGCCAAGAGCAGAACCAGCTGCCTCACCTGCACAGTTCATCTTCTTTTCTGCCACAGCTAGTTTCATTTCCAATAGCCAGAACCCGGAACCTGGAGAAAGGCCAGCAGGAAGCCAACTCTCATCAGACTGGATGCCAATTCTGGGCCCTGTTCCTGAGCTGGAAAGCAACTGCAGAGCGGCTGAGGGACTGCCGGGTGTCTAGACAAAGCTCTGCCTCTGCACCCAGACTGAAAAAGACCCCTTCTCCCTGGAACAGACACCCCCCATGCCCAGCGGCCCAACTGGCACAGCATGTTCTCCCCTGCGCTGTCTAGTGAAGCTGCCTCCGAACCAAAAGGCAGCCTGGGAAAGAGAAAGCAAGAAGGGAATGAGAAGCAAAGGCAGTTGCCCCCCTAGCAATGAAGAGCCCTAAAAATGGGCAGGCTTGGCAAAGGTTGCCACCCACCTGAGGAAAAGGTCCTGCAAAGTGTCCGGAATGGCGGGCCTGGGAATCCCCAGCGTGGAGCTGAACTTCTCCTTCAGCCTCTCCACAAAGTCTTTGAACTCTTTGGAACAAACCTTTTCACAAGAACACCAGAAATCCTATTTTAGGAACATGCAGCTCTGGGAAGTAACAGACTTGAAATCGTCTTCCTCTCCTCACTTTTGAAACAGACGAGAGAGAATCAGCTGTTGCACTGGACTGGCTAGGAATTCCAGTCTGGAGAAACTAAGGTCCCAGAGGATTTTAAAAGGGTCAGGCAAGCAGGGTTTGTTGCTCCCCCACTCCCCCCCGCCATTCTGCCTCAAAAGCACCAACACCCCAGGGAGCAGCTACAGCAGGTCTGAAAACGGGGGCTGAGTTTGTGAGAATATGCCTTTTGAGAGCTCAGCATCTTGGCTGCAGATGGAAGCATGCCATTGTTTGGACCTGAACAAGTCTGGGAGCTGCCAGAAGAAAGGGAATTAGCAGCCCGGGGGGGGGGGGGGGGGGAGGAGGAGGAGCTGTCTCCCTCTCCCTCCCCGCCTTCTTTCTCATGAATGAGTGTCCTTTGCTTCTGCTGGAGGTGGCACAGCAGCAGAGGCTTCTACTTGGTTCCTGGTGTTGAAACTTGGCCTTTCTGGGGAAAGAATCCAGGAGAACTAACTCCTGCAGCAACGTTTCTCACCTTGGCATCCTGATAGTCGCTCTTCCTATTCATGAAGTCCTCGATCAAGGCTCTGTCTTGGTAGACTTCAGCAAGGCAAACTCTGCAAAGATAAAAGCCCAACCTGAGGAGCAACTTTCTTCTGGACTGCTCTGTCCTTCTGGGGAAAGCATCCTCCTCCCCATATGCACCTCCAGGAGCTACAGTCTTCCCCACAATCTGGATGGACAGGCAGCAGTGCTGGGCTCCATCCCGGCTTCTCCTTCACGGGAGCCAAGGGCCCACTCTGAGAAGATGGGAAAGATCTCTGCAGATGCCAGGCAGTGACAGTAACCATGGTCACTCAGTGACCAGGCAAGTTATTTGCTGGACAACAGAGAGCAAAGCCCCGAGGAAGCTAAAAGCAGCCGAGGGGAGTTCAGAATTACCCCCATCCCACTCCACAAATGCATAACTTTTCAAGTCAAAGCTTCAAGTAAAGCCTCACTTGTAGTTGAGGTAGGTCTGGGGGTTTTTGACAATGTAGCGAGCCCGCCGCCCAACGGAATGAGAAGTCTTGTCTAGCGATTCCTCAAAGCTGCCGTGCATGATGTCTCGGACCACCTGCCAGGGGACAAACGGCCCCTTCACCTGCAGGACGCAAAAGAGCAGCTCAACTTCTGAGCCTCGCCTCCACTCCCTCCCAGGGCGGCAGGGGCTGGCAATGGCAATGCCGCAGGAGGCTGGGCCTCTGCCGGCTGATGCCAGCCAGTACCTTGGCATTCAGAATGTTGCTTGCAATGCGGCAGAGCATCAGCAGGCTGTCCTCCTGCACGGTCCACATCACACGCAGGCGGGTCATCCTCTGCAGAGCCCTTCGGTCCACCTCATCATGGTAGCGTGGCTTTGGGTTCTTTGCCTCAGGATTTTCGTCTGAGCAGAGGGAGCGAAAAAAAGCCAAGCTTAATTCGTAAGCGGGGCACCAATCTGAGCCAGAGCTTCTGCCTCAGATTATTTTTAACTCTATACTGCCCAGATCTGTTGTAGTGGGGCATTCTATCAGTCTTCAGCAATGAATAATTAAATCCAAAGAACTCTAAAAGGACAAACTGAACAGAAAGGCCAACCACCACAAGAACTTGCCAAGCAGCTCTCCGGCGGCGGGGAATCCTGTCTTGTGCAGAAGTTCTCCATGCTCTCAAGCAGACGAGCTCTGCACCAAGAGCCTCCTGCTGCTGTGTTACCTCTCTTTCTCTTCCTTTTCTTTGCCTTCTTCACCATGTCCTTCTTCAGTCGCTTCCTCTTCTGGCTCTTCCCCCCCCTCACCCTCTGGCTTCTGTTCAGGTTTGCCTCTTTCTCAATGGCCAGGTCTTCTCTCTGCAGAGCAGGTTCTGAAGTTAACAAACTCTCTTTCCAGAGAGCACTGTGGGTACCTGAGGGTGACAAGAAAGACTGAAGAAAAGCATGGAGGATGGAAGCATCATGGCTGCCTTCTGTTCTGCCTGAGCTACAGACCCCAAAGAACACAGCACACACAAATTCTGTACAAAACTTAATTTACTAAAATAACTCCGTCTTTTTCAAAACCTCCTTGCTGTCAGAATAAAGCTACAATCCTCACAGGCCACTGACGGGCCACAACATTTTCTGCTGGCCAAGAAGTCCTTCCCATGAGGAATTGGAAGGTTGAAGTGACACTCCCAACAACCCCTTTCCACCCTCTGCTATCCACGTTTTAGGAACAGACTAACCTAGCATTCAACAGACAACCCATGCACAAATCAAAATCGGAAGAGGATTTGGTCACTGAAATACGAGTTGATCAAATCCTTTCATGTTTAGCAATCCCAGGAAGTCCCATTATCTCCTTGTAGTGTAAAAACCATCCCGAGATCGGCTTCTGCTGCTCTATTCTGCTGCTGAGGCATCATAGGAAACCCTTCCTAAAACTCCCTCCAAGTATAAGCATCCTTGTAGTTCTTGCATTCACAACCCCCGTTCTGTCCCCTCACCTCCAGGGCCAAATGGCAGGGAGCGCTTGGGCAGGAAGGTCTGCAGTCTGACCATGTGCCCAGCTTCAGAAACTGCATTTTCCTGGTGGTAAAGAACGGGGGGGGGGGGGGGGGTGTTAAGTGGGAGAAGAACAGAGCAAAGGCTGTTGTAGAACAAATTTGGGATGGTGGACAGAAAAGCTACTAATTTATTTCCACTCGTCCTTATCTTTCTCTATCTTCTCCCTTCACCCAGGGGGAACCACCAAGACAGGATCCCTCCCACCGTCAACCCTCATCCACAGTTGATGGGAGGGACACTGCTGAGAAGTCTAGCAGGACCAGGAGGTGCCCCAAGGTTCCTTCAAAGAACTTGAACTAGAAGGGGGGTGGTCATGCTGTTTGGTGCCCGGCCTCCTTCACCATGGGAAAGGATCCAAATAAGGATCTGCCTTCTTCTTGCACCAGTCAGAATTGAAAGAGTTAAAAAGAGATTTCCAAGAATAAGGCAGAAATCCAAACGTTTATCAAGAAAAAGGGTCACTGCCATTCCCGAAAGTCTACTTTGCTAACCACATAGTAAAGTGGGGCAGAGAAAAATGACAGCTTTGTGGAAAAGCCTCACCTTCCTAGTCTTATTAATGATGTAGCTTGTCCAGATCCAATTGCGTTTCAAGTGGCTGTAAAAGCTGGAGTCTAAACCGCCTGCCCCGAGCCCGTCCCCCGGGACAGAGCCCTCGTCCTCCACCTCTCGGCGTCCTCTGGGAGGGAAACGGCCAGGTGAGCAACTCTTCTCCCAAGTCTGAGGGCCACTCATCCTCCATCCAGATAGAGGTGGGGCAATCTGGGGTCCTTTGCCTGCCCCCTCCCAGGAACCAAGCCACGTTTCTACCAGGAACCCCCCACCCCCATTAGCAGAACAGAAAGTGTAAGCAGTCACCCTGGGGGTGGGGGGAAACACTTCTTGCTCCTCTGAGAGAGTTGGTCTAGAGCCTGCTCCCGCACCCCATCTCCAGGCAAAGGAAGACCTTCCCGCAACCCTTCACAGCAGGGGAGACGTACGTTGTGTATACCAGCATGGCACACTTGCGCTCCAGGTTGTGCTTGTGGGCTGCTGATTCTTGCTCCAGGGCTACATCTGAGAGAGCATCTGCCTCCCCAGCTGGAGCGCCACTCCTTTTCACCCGGGGCTGGCGAATAATCCCTGAAGCAACCAACAGATGCCGTCAGCAGAGGCAGAGCCAGCAGCCAGATGCAAACCGACCTACTGGCAGTGGGAGACAGAGGGAGAGCCAGAGGCCAAGGATGGAGAAGAACTGGATGGCCAGCCATCCACCTTGGAAGCGGGGTTGGGGGCTGGCTGCCAGCATCATACCGAGGGGTGTGTTGAGGCAGACACACTGCAGGTCGAACCAGAAGTTCTCCACATCCTGGAGAGTGCCCAGGGTATAATGGCGCTCGTCAAATGGACGGCTGCTTTGAGCCAGGTTGTAATGGGGTTCACAGATGGTGGTATCCACAATCACCGCTTTTTTCTTCAAGTACACAAACACCTGCATGTGGTTGAAAATGCTCAGACTAAAGCCCTTCCGGTCAGGATGAATTAAAACATGCAGATTTCTAGATTCAGGCAACAGAAAAGGGGCTGACCAGTAATCCTAGCATCCAGTTTTATTTTAAAACAAGCAAAGGCACCTAGTCACTCTAGCTATTACCTTTTGACCTATTTCTTGGAAAGCCCCACTTTCATTTGAAGTTTGAGCATCATTTCCTATATATTATAAGGGTTTGCTCACCTTGTACGTGATGACTAAGCTCAAATTGTCCTATTTTGCTCAGTGCACATTATACAAATGCCTAGTTCTCCTGAGAAGTTTGTAACACTGGTCAAGGGGGAAGGAAGGAGAAGAGAATGGCCAGTAGCAGCAAGATGGATGGACTCATTTGCAGCAGCAACAGGCGAACCGTTGGAAGCCCTGAAGATGCATGCTGGGGGAGCATCCTATCTACATGGTTCCTAAAAGGCAATGCCAACTTGATGACATTTCATAAATCAATTACCCTCATGAAGCATTAATTGCTGATGATGCCAACAGCAGTCCTTGCTTAACTATTCATCAGACATTTCAGTTGTAGTCAGAAACGTCTTTAGAATATCATATTTTGTGCATCTGATGAAGAGAACTTCTTTCCGACTATGGTCTGTCACAATCAGCGGTCAAGTCTTCAACTTAGAACAGGACACCATTGTTTTTGTAGGAAACGCATTCCCTGAAGAACATTGTTTCTCTTGCATTAATTTAAGTAACACAGCATAGCATTCTGTTTCAGAAAAACAATACAGAAATAATAACACACATTACCTGATCTTTTTCTTGGAATTTCTCTGTGGGGCCAAACTGCAGTAATCCCATATAACATAACCGCTGTAGGCTTTCCATTACTGAAAAGATGTACCTCCTGTAGTGATACATTCAGTTGAAAATTATTGGACTGCTTCTGAATTGTAAGAAATCAGCCAAATATCTTTGACTCAAATCAAAGGCAGCTCTAAAAGCTAAATACGCTGTATAGTTATCAAAGTACAAAATCTAAGTTCAAATCCAAATAAAGGGTTGAACGTTATGTAAGACCCAATATGTGGCAGCCACCTCTGCTTGATAAATTTCCACATGAACAAAACTGATTGTAGCACAGTGCTCTGAGGGTCAGCAGTGCAGAAACCCTCTATCCAGAGAGTTCTTTCTTGAGGGCCAGGCTCAATTTATCCTACTCTGCATGCCGTTACATAAAGACCCATAACTCTGGAGAGGGCTCTAATGCTAGGAAAGGTGGATGGAAAGAGAAGACGACGACAACCAGCAGCTATGGTGGCGATGGGGGCACTATTGGAAGTCTGAAGGGCCGGGTTGGCAAGTCCTATCAGTGAGCTACCCTTGCCAAAATTCTACTTCTAACTAGAATCAAGCAGTGCCAGGAGAGCCTCCCTTTGAACTGTTGCACCCTCTCCCCTTTCCTGGAACAGCCCCAATGAATCAGAACCCACCGCTTGTAAACGAGTTGCTGCCGAACCGATCTGGGAAGGTTTCTGATGAGTGTATGTTTCCTCAGAGAGTCCATCAGATAATCTTCCAGGTTATCTACCTATATTAATTTCATACAGCAGAATGCAAGATTGGAAGCCAAGCCTTAATCCATTTCATCCTGCAGCTGAGAGCTAAGCATGGAGATTCATCAGGGAGGAGACTGACACCAGCCTATGAAGCATGACCTGGCAAGGACTTTGAAGGCCCACTTGTCCCCTGTTCTGCCCGCCCAGAAAAGGCCTGAGGTCAAGCGCATTAGCTCCTGAAGAGTTCTGAATTTGAAGCACCTCACCTTATAGCTGACTTGCACTATCTGGACAAAGATGGACAAAGGCAGACAGAGAAGAAGGTCACTAACAAGTGCCCAGCCGTGTCCAAACTCCCGGTGGACTGGCAGAGGAGGGATGTGACGCTTCCAGGAAGCCTCATCCACATACACTGCAAGGAAAAAGGGAAGTGATGCAGGGCTCTGGCCATTTCACCCAGGGGATGTTCAGAATACGTTCATTTTTCAGCCACCCCCAGAAACGGAGGGTCACCGTTTTCACCTTGCCTTTATTGAAATAGGCTGCTGCAGACAGACAGGGACACTGAAAGCTGTGCTGACCATGACAGCAGCTCAGATAGGTCTGGTTGCCTAAATTTGGGGGGTGGGGGTGGGGGGGTGCAGAAGAACTGGCTCCAGAGGGAATGGGAGAGGACAAGTTATGGAGGCCACCATGTCCCCTGAGCAGAAAGCTGCCTGTTACTGAAACGGGCAGGCCAAAATTGATACAGCTTTGTGAGAGAGGGCTGCCTTAGCTAAACTGTGAATAGGTTGGGAGACATTTCCTGAGAGGTATGCAAACTCCTCGAACCCTTGCTTTTGAGCTGGATCCTTACCTTTCTGCTCCCCAAGCTCCAGATCTCCTTCATGGGCAAGAACCTCTGGGCTTCGCAGAGACTCGTCATCTGCCGCATCAAGTGGAGAGCCGGAGGAAGCACGGCCCGTGTCCTCTCCCAGCAGGTCACAACCAGGTCTCCTTCTCTGCGAGCTGGCAGGATGTCCATAGATCAGGTACCAGACGAAGAGGTGAGTCATCTTTAAGCGCGGCATTTTGGGTAAGAAACCCAGGGAGCGACCAAGGCCTGGCACTGAAAAGAAACAGATGCTATTTCCCCTTAAGAAATCCATAGTCAAACACCTGTTGCTATGTTTCAAACTGCAGCCTTTAACCCACTTCCACTAAACCACGGCAGAGCAGAAAAGGTCCCCTTACCTGTAATGGGATGGTAGTTGAATTTGGCAATGCACACCTTCTCACCAGCTATTTCGCTCTGGCAAGAAAAAATACAATCTTTCCTTTCCTGTAGGGTGGTCTCAGCTCCAGACTCCTGCCCTTTTGGGTCCGGAGACATCGGTGCCTGCTGGACTTTAATCCTGAAAATTAGGGAGAAAAAGAGGAGTAAAACCTTGGCTTCAAAGATCTGTTGCCTGGACAGAAATTCCACTACAGTCAGTGAACAACAAGGTCAGGGCAACTCTTGCCAGCTAATACCCGTCTATTCTCAAGGGTCAGTTGGCCTGGCAAGCGGCTGTTGAAGGGAGGCCTCTCAAAATCTCTGCAAGGAAAGTCAGATTTGTAACTGAAACGCAAGACGGCTCGTCTGCGGGGGAAAGAGAGCCATCAGGCGAGAAGTCGATGACAGACTCTCTGAACCTCTTGGGTCTTGGAAGGGTCCCACCTCTACCAGCCAGCACTGGGCAGCGGTTACCCCCGTCTGCCAGACCTTGGGGAACTTGCCTGTTCACAGAACTTGAATTGGAGATTCGGAAGCGCACTTGCTCAATGGCGCTTTTCACCAGCGGGTCACCTGGAGTCACAGACGGATCAACCACAAATTCAACCTGTCAAGAAAAGATTCCAGAGGGCACACATTTATTTAATTTATGAATCACCTTTATTATTTGTATAAAAGTCAAGGCAGCAAACGTATCAACACAACTTCCTCCTCCTATTTTCCCCATAACAACAACCCTGTGAAATGGATTCGGCTAAGGGACTGGCCCAAAGTTAGCTTGCTTACATGGCTAAGGCAGACTAGAACTCATGGTCTCCCATCTTCCAGCCTGGTGCCTTAGCCATTAACCAAACTGGCTCTCTCCTCATGAAAGAGTTCCCTGATCTTTCCATTCTCCAGTTGGGACAGAGCCCTCAAGATGGGGAGAGGCCTTGCTGAAGCAAATCCTCAAATTTGCCCCACAGCTCCAGCCTCTGCAAGCTAAGCAAGAGGGGGCTCAAAGCTGCAAAAAGTGTGCAGCTGTGCGGCTGGCAATGCTCCCTGGGGAGAACAGGCTGCCTCGTAAAAGGCATGTTGGCTGCTTCCTCATTCCAAAGTCAACCTGTTTATTTGAAAAGAAAAAATTCCCCTTAAAAAATCTGAAGCACTTGACAAGAAAACCTCTGGCGGAGCTGGCAGGAGCTGGACTGCTGGGCTTGCTGAGCCCTGAACACCAGGCCTCTTTCCCTTGAATTCAGCCATTTGGCAAGACTGTCGCTTCCAAGACTCCTCTATAAGGGCAAAAGTAACCTCTTGTGGGAAAAAGAACATGGTCTTCCTTGCTCTCTTGCTCTGCCTATCCAGGAAGCTTCTCCTCCAGCGTTTCGGAAAGGGAGGGCTACCTTGCGGCTGATGCCATCCTGGATAACAGTGGTGCGGAAGAGACGCAGAAGGCCTTCCTGGGAGAGCTTCTGGACTAAGCGAACAATGGATTTCTTGCAGCACCTGGTGGCGACCCCTTCTTGTTTTTCCTGATCCAGGATCATTTTCTGAAGTCTGAAAGAAGGAAGGAACAGAGGAGTCCTTTCTTCAGTGGCAGAAGGAGAGGAGGAATCACCACAGGAGCAACTCTTCTCGAGATGGCTTATGAGGCCCTGAAGGGAAAGCTCTTCTGCCCCTGCTCGCTGGTTGGTAAGCACTGCCACTCCAACTTACACAAACAAACTCTCGATCAAGCGCAGATTTCGGACTGCCTCAATGATGAGGTTCCTACGTTTCAGCAGGCGGTAGGTCTCATGGGATCGCTCCACTGGGGGTGCCTGTGTGCTCTTCTCATTTTTCTTTTCATCACAACTCTTCTAGGACGAAGTCAGAAAACAGAATGTAAGAAAATCTGGTAAAAAGCCGATAAATCCAGTGAGGTCCCATTGTCAAGAGGACCCCAGAATGGAGCCCCCCGAGAAAGCTTTCTACAGCACAAAAGACAGCAAGGACAGCTGACCTGGCCCTGGCCTAGATAAGAGCCCTCCTCAACCTGGAGTGGGCCACGGTCTGCTGGGTTCAGCTTGCCTGTGCCTAGGGAGGCCCCTTTGGGGGCCCATCTAAGCATGGGCTGAAGGGAGACTCTGGGCCCATCTGCAGCTATAGCTCCTGCCCAGATTTGCCATCACCACCTCGCAAGCCTTGGATTCTTACAGGCAGGATTTCTTCAACCACGGCTGCATCACCAGAGACAGCTTTGAAACGGGCACAGCTAGAACGGCTGGCTTCTGACCTGAGCCAATCCAGAGCAGAATCCCTGCCTTCCAAGTATTCCAGAGGGAGCAGAGATGACCTCTTCTTCTTAGCTGCTTTGGGAAGAAGGACATCCGGAGTGAGTGGTTTCCACAGAGCTTTGCTGCTGAAAGAAAAGGGGAAGGGGACCCTCCAACCATCCTCTTTGCTGAGCCAGGAATTGAATCCATTTGGCAAACAATCTGCCCTTAAACACTGGTGAATAACTTTTCACTTTAATATAGTCAGTTGGTCTGGGGCAGCAGAGAAGGCATTGACTCAGAAATCAGGAGAAAATGAGTTTTATGCTTTCCTTTGGCTGGAAAGGTGTCTGGGTGATTTTCGGCCAGTCATTCCCTCTCATCCCACCTCACAGTGTTGTTGCTGCGGCGTGGGAGAACAGGGAGGTGAGTCTTAGGTATGTTTACCATCTTATTTATTACATGCATTTATATGCCGCCATTCTCCCGAAGGACTCAGGGCGGCAAATACAAGTTAAGAAACAAGTACAATAAAATCATAATTTAATCCAAATAATTAATTAGTAGTAAATAATAAATCCCGGAATCAGTCTCAGCCTATTTGTTTGAAAAGCCAAATCTTCAAGTCCTGACGGAAGGAGCAGAGATCAGGAGCATATTGGCCATAGTAGTAGAAAATGCTCTGAGTAACTCCAAATTTTCAGAAAGTGCTCAGAGTCTTCTCTCCTGAGCTCATCTCAGTTAATATCCCATTTCAGAGCCTGGCAATTTTCCCAGTGCCCCAAACTCAGAGGAAGGTTTACATTGGTTGTATTAAGAACAGCAGTACAGGGGTTCCTGGCACAAGATGATACCATAAAGGCAAGACATGGCCAGGGACACCCAAAGGGAAGATTTGGGTTTTACTAGGAAGAATGAAACATTTTTGACCTCCAACACTTTTGGTACCCTCTGCCTGGGCAACAGGCAAAGCCCAATCAGTACCTTTCTTTCTTGTTGACTGGCAAAGCCCATCTCCTCCTTCAAAATCAAGCCTGGGCAGGGCCTGTGCATTGCCCTTCTTCCGCCTTGCACCGTCTTTCTCTTCCTCTTCCTTCTCCAGTTCCAGGAGGACTGCCTGCCCTTCCTCCTCCTCTTCCTCCTCCTCCTCCTCCTCCTCTTCCTCTTCTGCCAGCGAGAGCCGTTCTCCAGGCAAAGGGTCATCATGTGCAAAAGCTATGCTGGCCTGAGCCAACTTCTCACTCCGAGCCTTCTCCCGTTCAAACTGCTGGCTCAGGTCGCTCTGTTCTGCATACATCCGTGCAATGTATTTGGTTGTCCGTTGCCTGCCCTCGTCCTCCATGAACCCCTAAACAAAAAAGAACACGGCTATCACTTCTGCCTTGTCCTCAAAGCTCTCAAAATGTCTTTAGGAAACAGGACAAAGCCAGTGACAATCCTTCCCCCAGTTTTTGCTGACCACAAAATGGCTTCTAGAGTATTACCTTGATCACTTTATATCTCTCCAACAAGCGACACAGCATCCGGGCTTCCAGCTTTCCCACATTCATCGCGGCTCGAAGCTCTGCCTGAGAAATACCTTTGGTCCCCCAGCTTTCAACTGTGAGGAAGAAAAAGTTGGAATACGCAAATTGGAAGGAGAACACTGAGTACCAAGTCCCAGCATCAGCAAGAACGAGTCTGAAGCAATGTCAACTTCTGGAGAAAAAGGAAGCAACGTTCCAGACCTCAGCCATGCCAGACCCACCTTTACCTACTGGTCCAACTCTTCCTGCCAGGGGGGTTCCAAAGGTAGACTTAGCTTTGGTCATGGCCAGGAATGTCCTCCTGGTGCATCAGCCCTGGTTCTGCTGAAGGGGGGGCTGCCAGGCCTTAAACCCTCAGTGGTGCTACATAGTAAAGTTTGGCCCTTGAAGCTCAGAAGAAACCCGGAGGGGTAGGCTGGTAGTCCTGCTCAGTACAGTCTCTGTGAGAGCCAAGAGATCTGGCCAGTCATGTTGCAAAATCTCTATCCCATTTGGGGTCTGGGGTTAAACATTTCAGCTAGAAAGAAGGGTCTGTGGCTAATTCAAGGGGGAAGAACAGGAACAATCCTGCAGGTTAACAAGGCTGGAGGTAGTAAGTGCCAAACTCATGTCATGAGTCTGATCCCTACATGTTCATGAACCTTATTAGATAAGCAGAAAACTTCATAAATTATTTGTTTAGGCTACTGTGAAGTTACATTGTGTACTGCCAAGAACTGGCTGGCTTACAAACTCAACAAATAAACAAGAATCTGTTCCATTTTGAAAATCCAAATCCAAATTCAGATTGCACTGAAAAATTAAGCAAGGCTAGACTTCATGAGAATGGAGTTGTCCCTCTGCCACAATGCCCAAACCAGTTGTTTCTACCCTGCAACCAAAATGGCCTCAGCTGAAAGGCACAGAAAAAGCAACCCAGACAATACCCACTCAGCTCATATGCTTGTGCCAACATGTCCTTTTCATATACAACGTCCACCGGCTGCACAGTTTTGGCAATCATTTCTTCTTCATCATCATCGTGGAAGTCAGCCACCTTCTTCTGATATTCCTTCACTAGCTTTAAACAACGGACCATGACTTGAGTTCCTGAGAATGAATAAACCCAAAAGGATTATGGAATGACTGAAGACAGTCTGCATGATCTCCCCTAATCCTGGCATCGAAGATACAGTATTGAAGCACAATTTAATTCTTGCTGGATAGCACTGCCAAAGAAATCCCCCCCACCAGCCCCATGGCAGTCCTACTTCAATCCCAGGTGCTTGTTCCTGTTCTCAGCAACCCCCAAAGGCCCCGATGAGCCAGCTCAATGCCAGAGAGGCAACTGGGGGCGGGGAGACTCCTGTCCATGTATTTCTTTCAGCCTTATGATTGCTCTAAAGTCTGGGTATGTCCTCACTAGTCAGATCTAAATCCTCAGGAAAATCACAGGTCCCCCTCTACCTTTTTCCTGGGCAGCCCCATGACTTTCCCCTCGCTTACCCTTCTTTGTCTTGAAAGGCCTCCCGTCAGAACACATGTCCCGCAGCGGAACAGAGACCATCTTGCCCAAGTTGGCATTCAGCATGTACTGATAGAGGCGCTTAAAGGTTTTTTCACAGAGACCCTGCAAGCAGCCAGAGAGGGAGGTCATTGAACTCTTCAGCAAATATGTATTTTTCCCAATCAGCCAAGTTTTCCCATCTGCCCAGTATCAGTTAACTAAGACACATTCAAAGTATAACTTTCCCACATTCATGCATTTTGGAATGAAGTAAAAGTTAATGCTATTTTTGCATTCTTGATATATTTCCGATTTATGCGCTCGCGCTCGCTCTCTCTCTCTCTCTCTCTCTCTCTCTCTCTCTCTCTCTCTCTCTCTCTCTCTCACACACACACACACACACACACACACAGCATTCCAATGAAAGTAACTTTAATTTACTGGCAGCTATTCTAAAATTCCTCTCCAAGTATTTTATTACAATGCTGTATTAATAACAATTTAATGAAAAGCAAGGCAGAATATTCTCTGTGGGACTCCCCAAGCAAAGATACTGTCTGCTTTGAGAAGGTCCTGCTTTGTGCCGACAAAAATGTGGAATCGGCCTCCAGGGTTCGGGAAATACTCCCAACCGATGAACTCCAGTTCATCCATACATGGAAGGAGCCAATAAAAAAATGAGGGCACACCTGGACACACCACCACCACCACCACCACAAACACACACACTCTCCACCAGTGCCTATTCAGAGCTTCATAAAAGTTCTGAATGAGAAACAGCCACCTTGGTTATTCAGGAAGAGAGCAGCAAGTTTGCCAGTTCACCGGATAGAACAGGAAACCTGCTCTAATAGACTAAAAGATAGGCTGTGAAATAAAAGGAACCTAGTTGCTAGAATACCTACAATCTTATCTTTTACTCTTTCATTAATTTGTATTAAAGATGGGAATCTTGCTTTCAGTTTGAGTTGGCTACCAAGGGCCTAGCAACAGCAAGGATTCAACAACTGCTTAGTCCCTACCAAATTTTAAACCGATTTTAATGTTTATGTAATTTTTTATGTTCCTTTTGTAAGCCGCCCTGAGTCCTTCGGGAGAAGGGCGGCATATAAATTACATACATACATACATACATACATACATAAATGGGGCTTGGAATTCTTTTGTGCCCATGACTGCCAAGGTTTGGCGACAGAATAGGAGACTTTTGGAAAAAAGTAGAAAAAGCAGAAACACACATGCGGAATCTTGGGCAGGGAGCTGTACAGAAATAAAATAAAATAAGAGATCCTATAGCTGAACCCCCACCTCAGCTTTTGTTACAGCTACAGAAAATCCCCAGGATTTGTGTGGTTTCAAAAGTAGACATCTTTAATGCTTCTGATGCTTTGAAGAAGAGGTGTCAGGTCTGAAGATGCTGCCAACAGATACCCTGCACTCACATGCACAGTCTTTCATTTCAAAAGCTCTCAATCTTACCAGTTCCTCCTTTATGTTGCCCAGTGTTTCCATCTGACCTGGCCGGCTGCTCAGCATGCCAGAGAGCTTCTCCATAAGAATATCATATTTGCTCCTCCTAAAACCCAAGATGCAACAATGAACAAATGCTATATTGCCGCTGTCTTGTCTATCCTCATAAGGAAACTCACACCTTGCAAAAACTGACTACTGCCAAGACTCGTGGCTCTCTGCTAACTACCTCAAGGGGTCTCCGAGACCCCAAGAAGGAAATTTCTGTAATGAAAGAGGCCTTCTCTTGAAGTATCTCCCTTAGGCAATCAGTTAGTTACCAGAGACAGAGATTAGTCCCCTATCTCCAAAATGCAGAAGAAAAGGAAACTCAGATCCAAAAAGCAAATCAAATGTGATAAAACCTGGTAAGATGATTAGAGACAGAGTGGGAGTAGTGACATTTGGGGCTTTCAAACATGCTCAACAGCCCGAGAGGAGCACAACTGAAAGCTCAAGTGTGAACTTGCCAAGCGCATACCTGTCAATATGAAAGCGGCTGAGAAGCAGAAGAATGGAGTGCTGTTGGATCCCTGAGGGCAACCTAATCACATGTGACTGCATTGAGATCAGCCCATTTTGGATCAGGACTTTTCGATGATAGTGAAGCTTTCCAGCATCCACCCTATAAAAGAGTAGCCTCCATCGTGTTTGGAACACAAAGATGGCACAGCAGCTAACTCCCGCTCCTCAACCCTCCTTTATAACAAAAACTGGAAGAAGGTAAACAAGAACCAATATTTCTGCATCAACTAAATTTCTTTTTTTTAAAAAAAAGTTTTATTATTTTATTACAACACATTATCACAAACACATAACATACAACATATAAATATATCCTCTTTTTAACAAGTGTTTCTTTGTGGTCTGCTTTCCACTGTGACTCCCCCCCCCATGTCTCTCATATAGTTTCATTTTCTTCATTGTCTCCTCTTTGATTACAATGTATTTCCTACTCCTGATAGCCTTGATTTTATAAATTTCTATACATTTGTTTCAGATGCCTGAAAAACCCATTTTTTAAAAACTAAATTTCTTAAATAGCCTAAATCTTAACATGATAATTGCTAAACCAACAAAGGTGATGGTCCCTTGCCTCAAACATTTTGCACTACAATGAAACTGAAGCTTGGCTCAGAGTAAGGAAATTTCCGGGCATAATGTTCTCTCATTGGTATAGCAGTATTTTATGCTTCTCTCCGAAGGGAAGCATCCTCCAGACTGTAACGGAGAAGTTACAGTCATAATTAGCTTATAAAATATTTCAGTAGCAAACCAAGTTAAGACAGTATTTAATCCCTAAGATAAACAGCTCTCCACATCTGTGGGAATATCTGTGCATAGAACCTTCCTTTCTGGCATTATAACATCAGCTAGTCCCGAATAAGACAACGCTTACAACTTACTTAAAAGCCACACTGAGGTCTTTTTGGAGTTCTCCTTGCCAGCGAGCTCGTCCTAATCGCTCCAAAATGCAGTAGGAGAAGTCAGGAAGCTTTAAATCTGGATCCCCTTCCCAACCTATTAGTGCCCTGTGGCGCAATACCTGGGAGGCAACAATGACCAGCCTCTCTCCCCAACTGCAAAGTAAAAAGAAGAGTCACTTTGAGAATCCCCCCCCAAAAGACAGCACTTTCTGTGCTCCAGCAATATTGTTGCCAGCCTCCTGAATTGTAGATACACCATGTCAGCTAGAAGCAGACAATGCAATGACAATTCCTCCCACAGCCCACCGATTAATGGGCAACTATTATTTTTCTTCTGGTAATCACACCCCATCACTTATCTTCAGTTGTCTATGCCTGCCCAATTCAATCCAGCTGAGTGGGTACACTTCAGGCTCCGTAAATTAAAAGAATACAATTTGGTGGCATCCAGTCTTGCTTATTCCCGCCCTTTGGAATAAGCTCCCTCCAGAGATACAGGTGGGGTCCTTGGTGCTCTCTGAGCTTGGTTCTTTTCTTAAAGATGTTTCATTACCCAAACTAGGTATGGGGTAGCAGGGAGAGCAGTTTGTCCTCATTTTGCATTCTAGTGGCTTGCCTTTTCAGTGTTGGTGGGAATTGTGTTGATGGTTGGGCTGTTTATTGTTTGGCATTCCTTGATCGGTACAGTTTACTTCTAAACAGGATAAGCAAATAAAGTGCACCTGGGTATTAAAAAGTAGAGGACCACAACCATCAAAGCTTACTCACTTCTCATAAGCCTCCACGTACGAGCAACAGGGCTGCATGTCCTTCGTCCTGATCCGATCAGTAACGTCCAGCCTCTCTTTCAAATACTGGCAGGAGCCCTGGACGCCCTCGTCCAAAATCATATGCACCGGGTAAATGTCGCTTAATGGAACGGGATCCCGCTTGGTCTCCAGAATTCCCGTCTCAAGATCGATTTCCTCATATCTGGAAACGAACAAAACCTTTAGGACGAAACTGCCACGATCCACAATTCCCCCCACTCCGTTGGAAAGGTAAAACCGGGACGTCCCGTTCGGCACCACGAGCCTCCCCCTCCCCTGGCTGAGCCGCGGGCCCGCCCGCCAAGAAGCCAGGCTCCGGGCACTGCGGCTTTCGCAACCCCACCAGCGGCGGCCAGGTCAGGCCTCACCGGTCGAAGAGGCGCAGCGGCGGCCGCGGCTGGGGCAACAGATGGAAGCGGAGCTCGGTTTGCGCAGCCAGCGTGGCCCACAGCAGCTGCCGGGCGCCCGGCTCCAGGGGCAGCGGGAAGGGCGGCACGCGGCCCGCCAGTCGGTCCCAGAGCGCGCCGGGGGTGACGCCGTCCAGCCCCTCCAGGGCCACCTCGTCCAACGCAGCCCATAGAGCCTCCATGGCTGCAGGCGCCCGATGACTGGCGGCGCGCAGGAAGTGACGCCTCGGCGCGCGACGCCGAGCCGCCGCGGTAACCACGGCAACGGCCCAACAGGCGGCGGCGGGCCTGGCGCTGAGGCAGCTTCGCCGCGCCTGGCTGGGCCCGGCGGCCCGGTTGGGGACGGCAGGGAGTGGCAGCGGTTCTCGCGGAGACCCGGCCGCCCCGCCTCCTGCGTCGCCGGAGGGCCGCGGGGATCAGGCCCCCAGGGAGCGGACGGGGCTCGGAAGGCGCTTCTCAGGCTTCGCCTTTCAGGCGCGCGTAACCCGAGGCCATGGTGACCGACTTCGACGAGAAGCACGACGAGCACTTGGTGCTGCTGCAGCAGAGAAACAGGTGAGCCGCCTGCCTGCGGGAGGGCCGGGGCGTCCGCCCGCCCGCCGTCGCCAGGAACAGCCCGTGTTTTCGGTTCCAGGATCCTGAAGGCCCTGGAGAGGAAGGACCCTCTGCAGCTCCGGCTGAAGCAGCTGGAGCAGGGCTTCACTTTGTACGTGAACGGCGCCAACTCGGAGGCGAGCCGCGGCCGCAAAATCAGCCCTCCGGCCCTTCTAGGGAGCGGCGGCGCGCGAACCCCCAGAGCAAACCGTGAGTTCCTTGCCGGTCGCGACCATCCGGAGGCTCGGGAAAAACTCGCCCAGAGATCAGCGTCGCCTCTGGTTGAGTTTCCTCGGTCTGGGATTTTTCGAACGTAAAAAGCAAAAGTTTTATTCAGTAAATAACACATTTGACTCATAGTATCCAGTCTGAGAAAACATCTCTTGAGAGCAGAGGGCAGACCATTTCAATTATTTATGGAATTTAAGCAGGGTGTCTGGACTTTGACCCTTTTACTAAAACTGTTTCCCATTTCTTTTCAGCTGTGAGTACCAAAGACCTGTTAAAACAAGGAGAGGAGCGAGAGAGGAGCACCCAAAGTGCACCTAGTAAAATCCAACGTCGGGAATGGCTCCAGGTATGAAAAAGAGGAGGCAGCACTAGAGTTCCCATCCTGGCATTTTTTGGATTACAGCAGCATGCAACAAATATAAATAAATGAAGTGATGTGTCAGGCGTGCAGCATTCTTCAGTTTGTTAATAGGGCATTGTACGACCCTTAAGGTTGGAGGTCCAATCATAGACAAAGACATAAGAGAGAAGCACTGAGAACAAATATCTGTTGGAAGACATAAAGGAGATCCCCCCAAAAAAAACAAGGACTGAGTTGTGGAGCCAGTCTGGATCAAGTCTGATTATAATGGTTCCTGAGTTTTGTGACGTCTACAGTTCTAAAAGCAACATTTCTTAAGGCTGTAATCCTGTAATCCTGTGTGCTGTGTACTGATTTTTCTCAATCTTTCAGAAAGCTGTGCAGATCAAGACAGAAACTGGATCTAGGCTCTGCATTGCTCCCCCTTGTGAGTATTCCGAGGATTTTGAATCTGAGGAAAGTTTAGATCTGCAGACAACTGATTGTGAAAAGAATGATACTTTCCAGGTAAATAGATCTGTTGGATCAAATCTGCTATTTATTAAAGATGAATCACCAGCACGGGCATTTGGAAACACCCTTTCCTTCCTCCTAGAAAGTAACCTTGGGCAAAATAGCCTTGCTTCTTGTTGCTTTCAAAGCCATGCCAGAGAGAGCAGAAGGATATCCAGGGAATCTTGCAGATCAGATCAAAGGCATAATTTTAAAATATGGGTATTTTAAATTAAGGGTATTTTAAATTCAGCCAAATTTATTTAATTCATTTTATTCAATTTTAAATTTTTTGTATGTATGTGTTTTATTTCGTAGCTGTTCACCGCCCTGAGTCCTTCGGGAGTAGGGCGGTATAGAAATTTAATAAATAAATAAATAAATAAATATTTTCTCAAGCATCTGGCTCTCCAGCCCAACAGTTGGCATTCAGATTCTCATCTGGCTGGGTTTAACTAACCATCATGTATAACAACCTTTAGCAACCTCCCTGTCCTGTTCTAGGTGGGAGCCATTGTCACATCTTCAGTATCTTAGCTATGGTTAGGTAAGGGCATAAGAAGTTTTTGGGTTCTAGTATTTCAAAATAAGAAAGCTACCTCTTTCCAACTGTCCTCATCACACAGATTTTGTATCATTTCTCCTTTTAATTTTTTTATACATGAGATTGCAAAAAACTACTTGCTATCTGTGTGCTTTTTTCTCAGTTCATTTGGTAATAGGTGATAATTAAGTTTGAAGTAACTATGAATGCAAATTTCATTCATTTATATTTTAATCCAGATTTTACTTTAAATCAGATGTTTTCTTCAGAGCAGAAGAAATCCTGTTTAAAGAAGTTAAGACAAAATAATTTTGAGTTGTCTACATCTGCACTGATTGGTAGTGGCCCTCCCAAATTTTCCTTCAGTAATATCTGGAGAGTTGGAGCTGAAATCTGCCAAGCCGTTATACGATGTTTGAGCTCCTTCTCTTTGTGCCAGGAACTCCGGCAAAGCTTGGATGTTGCCAGGAGCCGAAACAAGGTGAAAGGGGAATGTTCCGAGGATTCTGACTCCATCGAGGAGGAGGTTCCCACTGAAGTTTCTGAGAAGAAAGAACCCACTGAATGTCTGGGAGGGGCCGCTGAGCTGCTCCTTGCCAAAGCAGCAGCTCTCTCCCCTCTGCCTGATGCAGACTCTGCTCCAGCCACTGAGCCTCTTGTGTTGGAGTTCAAGCCAACCTGCCCAGGTAGGTCCATTTATTACGGGATGGAGAATTACTAACTTTGACCTCTTTGTGATGAAGATTAGAAGTCACTTCTTTAAATATTTTTCTCTTTTTCTTATTTGTTCTTTTTTCCTTTACACTTTTTATTCTCCCTTGTTTATTCTTTCTTTTTTTGAGAGGGTATGTAGTGTATATTGTCTTTTACCATTGTTATTAAATCTTCACTAAAAAGTATTTTAAAAATTGCCTGGATAAATCCAGTACTGTGCTGATCGTTTTTTATCTTCAGAATCAAAGAGTGCATTGGCTGGTTTGGCTCTGAAGCAATCCTCAAAAGAAAGGGTCCTTTATGTGCCTGGTAAACAAGGGCAGAGATGGTCTTTGAGTCTCTTGATTCTTGAGATGGTGCTTTCCTTATCTTTTGCTCAGTTGCATTTAAAGACAGTTCCCAGTCTAAAATATGGCTCAAGAAGGCTATGCTGGATGACGACTGCCTTCAGAAAAGTTCCTGGTTAAGGTGTCTGCTCTTCCTGCAGGCGTTAAGAAGGAACAAAGTCTCTCTGCAAAAAGGAAGGGCACTGCCGAAACCTATCTGCCCATCAAACCCATGAGTCCGGCAGCTGCAGGTCGTCGGTGCCTGGAAGAACAGGAAGGAACCGCCTCTAGTAAGAGACAGATTGTTTCTAAATGGCCCCCTTAAGAGCTTGACAGGCATACAGAAGCTGCAGTAGTGAAAGGTAGCAGAAATGTGCCTGTCATTTCTCTTCTCTCAACAAGCCCATGGTCAGAATAATTCTGGGTGTTAACATTCATATTGGTTTTCTGATGCTGGTCGCCCCTGGAGACCTCCTTGGTTAGGCAGAACACTCTCCTGGAGAGAAGGAGAGGATTGTGCCAAGTGTGATTCTCTGGATTGGAGTGGCAGGTTCTCTTAGATGTCAATGCCAGGCCTTAGGGTGGCAGCTGCACTTAGGAACATTAGTTTGAGAATCTGCCTTTGGCCAATCAAATGTGCCACTTTACTCAATTTTCTTCCTGTTAATTAGCATTTTGACTTCTACTGTTTCCTCTATTCCTTTGCCTGTCACTCTCCTTATTTTTCTTGGTGCATAAACATAGTTCAGCATCAACATCACTAAAATATTTCTTATTCATTCTGCACTGATTTTCACACCACCTTAAATACTCCTGTAGTAAAGCTACATTCAACCTTTCTATAATTGTCCACTACAGTTCGTTGAACACTTACGTTCTCCACCATAATTCTGCTGCTGCTCTTGAAATATTGCTGCCCAGAATCAACAGATCTTGCTTGGCCCATTCTGTGGGACTAACACAGGAGGCGTCGTATGGTCTTCAGTTGCCACACCTTTTCACTTGGTGGGGTTTTGTTAGTCTTGGCTGGAACCAGGTACCAACTCCTTCCCAGAAGACTGCATTATTTCTCTGACATCTGTGTAGGCTGCCACTAAGTTTTGCTCTTGTTAGTCTCTATGCTGTCTAGGAGTTTCCACTCCTGTGACTCGAGAATCTTAGCATGGGGATGTTTGAGGCCCAACTTGCTTCCCTCTGGCTTCTTTTTGTTTCTTTTGAATGTCAGGACCAATAAGCCGATCAGAAAGACCACTCTCAGCTGTTCGGAAAAATGTGCGTGAGAAGAAGGATCCAGCACATGCTGCTTCTGTTGTCCTCAAAGCTATGCAGGCAGAAAATGAGACGCTACAAAAGGAGCTGCTCTGTAGGCAGCTGGAGGTTTCTGCAGAGGTCAGTGACACGGGGGACCTGTCTTATTCAAAGACAGCCACAGCAGGTGTCTGGGCATAGACTTCCCTGCTCCATTTGGCCTCTGCTATGGAAGCGGACAATTTGGCCATTGCACAGAGGGATTTGACAGGATCAGGATGTTCTTCCAAAATATTGCTTTGGAACCATTTGCCTTGAAATGGACCATGTGCTCTGTCCAACGTTAAACAAAGGTTTTCTTTTTCTTGGCTTCCTAGAATTTTTTTCTTTTTTGCAGACAATGAAATAGAGACTAATTTTCTTAAGAAGAATTCTCCTGTCTCCTTTTTCTAGTTTATTATTTAACATTTTGACCAGTGGATACTAGATCAGTAAGGATTGAAGTCAGAGGAATATCCCTTACATGAGAATACCCATTCATTTATATGCTCACTTATAATGATTTTACTTCAGTCACATTTTTTAGAAGCTGTTAATGACAGGAAGGTAGTAGTTTAGTAACTTTCAAAGAAGAGAAGCTCCTCATGTTTGCTTGGAGGTAAGGCTGAATTGTGAATCTTTTCCATTCCTGAAAAGAAAGCTCCTGTCTGTACAGGCATTGTGTGGCGATGGCAGAATCGTACTAAAAATTGACCTTGCTGATATTTGTAGAATCGCTGTCCAGAATCATCTAGCTGCTGATTGTGGTTGGTGAAAGGAAAGACAGGTAGAATATTCTCTGCCAAGAGTCTTTGGTGAGGCACGTTGACTGCTTGAATAGGGCGTGGGACTTCTGCACATAGCCTGACCTCCCAGTTCAGACCAGTCCCCAGCTCCGTTGTCTGGAAACTGAAGCTCTCTTGCGAGTTTGTCTTGATTTCCCTTCTGTACAGTCACTGCTGGCTTCTGGTTCTGCAACAGTGGACCTTCCTCCAAAACAGCAGGAAGATGCAGTTGTCTCCACAGCTCTGGAACAGACTGGACTTCTGGAAAACAGGTGGCAGTTTTGAATCCTTTGAGTCCATTCCCAGGTGCAAGATGAGTTCTGAGCTAATATACTTTTATCTCTGCATGGAGATGTCTAATGGACTCCTTTGCTAGTTCTTCTCTCCACTGCCTCCAATTACTAGGGCATCCGAAAGGCAAGTATCTTCATCTGCAAAGGGTGTCTGTGGAGGCTGGGGCGTGAGATAGCAAAAGGTGATTCAGAAACCGAGCTTTAGAAAAATTTGAGACAATGTCAATATTTTCATACTGAAGTGTGAACCTTGTGCTCTGAGCAATACAAGGAACAGCATCTCAGCTTTCTGGTTCTTGGTTTATAACATTCCATATTTTTCAAACTTGCACCAGTATTCTTTATCAAAAAAACTAATGGGGACATATTTTCTCAAGTTGCTGATGATCCATGTGTGGGCATTAAGGCTTTGAGCCATTTAACAAGAAAAGCAGGACTGGATTGTTCACAACTGTCAGCACCACAACCTCAACCTCACCCTCCACCTTCATGTCCTTGTATTGAGAGTTTCTGAGCGTTTGAATGAGTTCAAATCAATGGCCCTTCTGGGTCCAAAGAAAAAAGCACTGATTTTGCTTCTTGTTTGCCTGTGATCTCTTCAATGTTTAGGCAACAGAAGAAACTTTTCAAAGCTCTGCAAAAGACCGAGACTCTGTCCGTCTGCCATGGCTCTGCACCTTTGGGCTTTGGACAGCTACAGTTTCCTGTTCTGGTAGGAAGCAAGTTAAATTTTTGAACAGCAGTTTCCTCATCTTCATCCCAGTTGTGTTACTTAGCAACAATCAGAATGGGTTGGATCATGGTCCTGAAGAGAATGTGAACTCCAGACAGCTTTCTTCTGAAAAAAGGGCATTCCAACACATCATATGTAGACTATGAGAGCAGAAATGTGGGGTTGGAATATTTAGGCTCTTTGCCTGGTGTTGGACTGAAGGGGAAGGCCTTGCTTGAGCCATGGGCCCACGCCTTGCAGGAAGCCAGACAGGATCCATCTGGGCCCCTCCAGGTCTCTTTGGCACTGTCATGAATGTCATATTCAGGTCAGTTTGAGATCAGGCTCTCCAGTGATGTCCTGAATTTTTCTTTTCAGGACCATGTGGAATTGGAAAAGGAGGTCCGGGATGCCATCTATATTACTATAGAGATCCTCTCCAATTGGGGAGACATGTCCCGTGTGGGTCTGACAGAAGTGGAGTTCTTTGATTCAAATTTTGAGAGAATGTTTGTGTCACCTCACGATGTGGACATCCGACATGCAGATCCACCTGGAGAGCTGAGCTGCTTAGTTATCCAAAGCACAAATGTAAGCCTCCAATGGTTGATTTTCAAGGAACAGCAGACATAATTTTGCACATAGGTTTATTTATTAAATTTCTATGGCCGTCCATCTCAACCAAATGAATCTGCCCCAGGGGTTGTTTATTTCTAAACAACAGCTGGCATCCAAAAGTGTTCCTGGGTTCTTGCAAAGCTTTCCACCCCTTGGTGGGATGTCGGGTTCTGTTTCTTCTGCTCAGGTAGTGGCTATGTTGTGATGGCCATGGTTGTTTTGGAACTAAAGCTTTGCTAGCTGTTGCAAAGAACCAAACCTACTCCACTTACCTCAGTCACGTTCCAGGGCCTGTGGATTGCACAGCAGCTCTGAGCTCAGCAGTCGGTTTTAATAACAAGCATAAGAACTGGAGTAAATAAAGACAGAAAGAACATCTCACTTAAAGAATTGTAATTGTATGATAAAAGGTATAATAAAATTTTGACCTGGCATGTTTTACAACAGTAAGATTAGGAACTTTTTTTAAACTAACTGATTCCTTCCAAGGAAAAAGGAGGTGATCAGAAATGCTAATCCTCACTGGTAGCCCTTTGGCATTCTTACTAGCACTAAAGCGGATTAGACTGAGCAGGTCAGCCTTGGAACTGGCCTCACACTTTAAAGCAGACTCTGCTTGCTCAGAGACAGAGCAAGCCAGAAGGAGCACACAGCTTTTCCTCTCGCTGGCTTCTTTCAGGGGTCCCAGAGCCAGTGCTGTGCTTTGCTTCGGGGTAATGGGCCAACCATCAGTTTCCTTGTGTTGTAGGTCCCCAGAGAGTTTCTCCCCTGGTCATGCCTCTTCCAGCCTCCAGTGCAGCTGTACTTCATTGTCCGAAACCCCAGCCTCTCAGGAGACTTTGGCCTATCCAGAATCAGGATCTGGAACTATAGCTCAACTGTTCGTGGTGTAAGTGACTGCTCTCATCTCTGGGGTAGAGCTTTGCTTTTTCATACTTAGTAGGAGCTAACTTGTGTTCTAGAACAGGGGAAGGAGAAGGGAGAGGGGCAAAGCAGCCATGATTGTGTTAACTTTTATTTGGGTTAATTCTAACTTTAGGTTGAAATTGTTCTATTTTTTTAAACAAGGTTGAAATGTTACGTTGCTGCTGGAAATGTTTGGCAATGGAATGTTTTTGTATGAAGGTGCCGCCCTCCTTCATGTCAGCCTGCATCCTGAGGCCACTGAGCTCCCCACCCCCCCGGCTCTTTTAGAAGGCTTCCCCTTCCATTTGGGAACTCTAGCTGGCCCAAGAGTGACACTGATGACATGCTGTGTCTGTTCGTGGAGGGAACAGGGTTCTTTTACAAAAACGGCCAAATCCAAGTCCTGCTGCCCTGAGTCTGATGTCTTCTGCAGAAAGAGCTGCTTTGTTTGCTTTGGCTCCAGCTAGTCCTCATGGCAAAGAAGATTTAATGAGCTGGATTAGACAAGAAGAAAATCCTGATCCTTTATGACTTGTTCTCAGATGTGCACTTAGCAAGAGGTGTTGCTACCTCTTCTCTGCTCATGGGATTATCATGTAGTTTTCCAAGGTTTTCAAATGGCATTTGAATTAGAAGAACCCCATTTGACTTCTTGAGCTCAGTCTTGCATCTTTGGACTGACCTCTCCTGATGTGTTGAGAAGAGAGCCTAACTTCAGAGAGATCTTCTCTTGGGCAGTGAGTGGGAGGCCCTGTTCTCCAGAAACTCAGGGAATGGAACACCAAAAAAAGGGAGGGAAGTCAGTTCCTCAATCCAAAATGAAATGCTTTGTAGGAAAAATCCAGCCATCTTGTTGCCGAGCACAGTTTAGAGTACCATCCTAAACTATGTTCAACCCATAGTGGATTCTCCGATCTGTCTTATTAGGAGAAAAGGCCGTGTTAGTCAGGTTGAGGCTAATTCTTATCCCAAAAACAAATCACCTTGTTCCTGCTCAGTTATTTGTGCCAGTTGGGCCAAAGCCAAAAGTGGATGGGTTCACCATTTTGCTTTTTCCTGTCATTCTCCTTTTCTGTGCAAAGAACTTGGAGGAGCAGCTTTGGGTGAGAACATGGGAAACAGGAAGGTTGCCGCACTATGGAATATTATAAATGAGACTTAACCATGTTGCCCAGTCTTCCAGGACCCATCCCAAACTCAAAGCCAGGTGAACACTTGAAAGAAGACTATCCATTTTTCAACCCATTTCCTCTGCATATTGTATTTTTAATTCCTCAGATCTCAGCAGGGGCCTTTTCAGTTTTCTACCAATTAGAAACATGTACATTAGAATCTTGAGGTTGGCTTTTGCTTGCCCATCAGAACATCTTTCTTTGTCTCATCAGGATCTGAATATTGGAGCGAGAAATATTATTGTATATGTTGATGGGTGTCTAATCTTTGCTGGGGAACTGCAGAAGGGCTGCTTGGCTCATGATTCTGATGGCAATGGCTGCACTTCCATTGATCTCCCAACGAACCTTCCCCTTCCTCCGAAGGGAAAGATAGATAAGAATTGGGCTTCTGCAGATCCGAGAGAGGAGCTTGACAAGCTGCTGCTGTTCAATTGGAAGCCCTCCATAAAAGAAAACTACCTTGAGGAAAAAAAGAGAACCGGTGATTCTGATCTCCAACTCAACCCAAACAGCAGCAGCTTCATCTCACTGGAGACTGCAAGGTGTGTCTCCCCTGAGAATGACAGTTCCATGAGTGAGAAAACGGAAGAACATTTTCAGCTAGCCAGTTTTACTTCCCCCGGTATTCTGACCTCTCCTGAGACAAAGCGGGAGATGCAGGTTAGCTGTGGAAAGCAAAAACTGCCTCCTTTGGGGTTACAAGTCCAGCTGCCTTCAGAGAGCATCAAGAGAGGCTGTCTAAGAACAACTGATGGGGGTCCCCATCTCTTTCCAACTGAGGAACAGCAACCCAGCAGTGAGGCCCCAGAGGCAGGCGAGAGACCCTCAGAGGAGACCCAGGAGTCCATCCCTGACCTGGATTTCTTGAAACCACTTCTTTATAAACACAGTGGTCCAACTGAGCTGCTTCCCCCTGATCAAGATCTTAGAGAGGAGGAAGAATTCAGCCATCCCTTCTATACAGAGAATGCTGCCCTTGACAAAGGTAAGAGCTGATGTCCACTGGTCAAATTCTCTCAAATCTTCTAGGGATTGTCTGGTTAGCCACATTTTGAGCAGAATCTGACCTTCCTGTGCTCTTCCTGAGTGTTACAGGATACTTGCTGCTCTCGTTTTATTTGTACATTTTGTTTAAAAGATGCCTCTCCTTCATTATCTAATAACTAATTTCTCCCTTTCAGAGGAGCCCTTCCCGGCCAAGGGCAGCGCGAGGCCCTCAAGAGCCAAGTGGGGCACCTCTCAGGAGTACATGCTGCAGGAATCTTGGAATTCATTATTGAAATTCAATCATTCACATAGTGGTCGAATCTCCAATATGGATTTCCAAGGTGACATTTTTGATGAGTTTCTCCATCAGCACAAAATTAGCCGGCAAGAAGCTCAGAAGCTCAGGATAAAGAACCAGACACAGGGGCTGCCAGCGCAGAAGAAGGCCGACAGCTGCTTAGACCTTGAAGATGAGTGTGAATTTAAAATCCCTGTCTTACCTCATGGTCAGCACTTAAACATTGATATCAAGTCAACCTGGGGAGACAGACACTATGTTGGTCTGAATGGACTTGAGCTGTTTAGCTCAAAAGGTGAGCCCATCCAGATTATAAAAATCACAGCCAGCCCACCCGATATCAACATCTTGCCTGCGTATGGCAAAGACCCCCGGATTGTAACTAATCTGCTGGATGGAGTGAACCGGACACAGGATGACATGCACCTCTGGCTGGCTCCTTTCACTCCAGGAAAGTCTCACTGTGTTTGCCTGGACTTTGCAAAGCCATGCGAGGTAGCCATGATTCGCATCTGGAATTACAACAAGTCTCGTATCCATTCATTTCGGGGGGTGAAGGACCTCTCCATTCTCCTGGATGAGCGCTGCATTTTCCAAGGAGAAATTGCCAAGGCTTCAGGGACATTAGCTGGAGGTAGGGGGCAGATTGTCTGATTTTAAACTTGGGTTTTCAAAAGGGGGGGTGGCGGTACTGGTTGGTAGATCTTGGCCCTGGCCATCCAACTAGTTAGCCTTTCATCTTTCCTCTGTTAACTGTACAAGAGAAGTAGACTTTTCATTAAAGTCAATAGTAAGCTGGGGAAACAACTTTGCTCAGCCATTCTGGTTTAGTTTGGTATTCCAGTGTTTGGCTTTTGTATTCAAGGTTGCCTGGTGTAAGAACCTTGGATGCTCTGTTGTTATGTCCACTCATAGAGGAAGCCAGGGCCATCTGACAGGTCAAAATAAAGTTATAACAAGCTGATAAAATCCCACCAAAGCCTATACTAAACTAAACTATACTCCAAACCTCCCGGGAGGTTACACGAGGCTGGCTCCAGGGGATTATAAATGCTTCTCTGAGTGAGGGTGTCTTTCCCGCCGCCTTGAAAGAGGCAGTTGTGAAGCCCCTCCTCAAGAAGCCTTCCCTGGACCGGACTATATTATCAAATTATCGTCCAGTCTCCAATCTTCACTTTGTTGCGAAGGTTGTTGAGAGTGTGGTGGCGCGACAACTACCCCGATACCTGGATGAAGTTGTCTATCTGGATCCGTTCCAGTCGGGCTTCAGGTCACGATACAGCACGGAAACGGCATTGGTCGCGTTGGTGGATGATCTCTGGAGGGCTCGGGACAGAGGTTGCTCCTCTATCCTGGTCCTATTAGATCTCAGCGGTTTTTGATACCATCGACCATGGTATCTTACTGCACCGGCTGGAGGGGTTAGGAATAGGGGGCACCGTGCTTCGGTGGTTCTCCTCCTTCCTCTCTGACCGTTCGCAGTTTGTGTTGGCAGGGGGGCAGAGGTCGACCTCGAGGCACCTTATTTGTGGGGTGCCGCAAGGGTCAGTCCTCTCACCCCTTCTGTTCAACATTTATGTAAAACCGCTAGGCAAGATCATCCATGGTTTCGGGGTGAGTGTTCATCAGTATGCTGATGACACACAGCTATACATCTCCACCCCAGACCACCCCAATGATGCCCCTTGCTGTGATGTCCCGTTGCCTGGAGGCTGGGCGGATCTGGATGGGGAGAAATAAGCTCAGACTCAACCCCTCCAAGACCGAGCGGCTGTGGTTTCCGGCGTCCCGGTATAGTCAGCTGGTACTATCACTGACAATTGGGGATGAGATCTTGCTCCCCACAGAGAGGGCCCGCAACTTGGGTGTCCTCCTGGATTCACGGCTATCTTTAGAAGATCATTTGACGGCCCTGGCCAGGGGTGCCTTTTATCAGGTTCACCTGATCCGCCAGTTGCGTCCCTTTCTGGATCGGGACGCTTGCGCATGGTCACTCATGCCCTAGTCACCTCCCATATGGACTACTGTAATGCGCTCTTCATGGGGCTCCCCTTGAAAAGCATCTGGAGGCTCCAACTGGTCCAGAATGTAGCCGCGCAGGTGATTATGGGTGCAGCTCGTTGCGCCCATGTAACACCTCTCCTACGCGAGCTGCACTGGCTCCCGGTGGTCTTCCGGGTGCGATTCAAGGTGTTAGTTATCACCTTTAAAGCGCTCCATGGCTTAGGATCTGGGTACCTACGAGACCATCTTTTGCCACCAATAGCCTCCCACCAACCAGTTCGTTCTCACTGGGAGGGACTACTCAGGGAACCGTCAGTCAAATTATGCCGACTGGCGACTCCCAGGGGGAGGACCTTCTCTGTGAGGGCTCCAACCCTTTGGAATGAACTGCCCCCTGAGATACGAAATATCCCTGATCTCCGTGCTTTCCGCCGTGCCCTCAAAACCCTGATATTCCAACAGGCGGGGCTAAACATATGAACATGTGAATGTTTTTAAAATGTTATCTAATTTTAGGTTCTATTTAATTGGGCCAAACTATGTTATAATAATAATTTTAATTAGCAATTTTATGATGTTTGTGTATCTATATTTTTCTTGACTGTACACCGCCTTAAGTCCTACGGGAGAAAGGCGGTATAGAAATATAATAAATAAATAAAATAAATAAATAAAATACTAGTCCTAGACCCAACAGGACCTCTGTAGAAGGCAAGTTCATTTAGGACTCTAACCTGATGCAGACATCCTGACTTTTTCCTTATAGCCTTTTGTTCTTTATTGCAGACACAGGCTTCTGACTTCCATTAGCTGGATCAAGGCACTATCTTAATACAGATTTAAGATAGTTTTTATTTGTGGATATTCGTTCCTTCCTTGCATGAGTCTTTATATTTACTTCCAAGAAGAGGGAGGAAGCAGGAGGAGCTGTTAATCTAGTGGATATTGTCACCATAAAGTTCACAATGTTTCAGGTCCAGAGCAATTTGGAGACACCATCCTGTTCACAACTGATGAGGACATTCTTGAGGCCATTTACTGTTACGATGAGTCCTGCGAGGAGGAAATTGAAAGCAGGTGCAGCTTGGGCTATGAGGAGGAGCTGAAGAGGCCGAGAACAGCTGATGGAGAAGGGGATGAGAGGCCCTTCACTCAGGCGGGTTCCAGGACAGAAGACAAGCCGGTGAGAGTTCCAGCTGTGAAAGTGGGGTTTCTCTGGGAATTAAGATGAGGGCACAATTGTAGTGGCTTTAAGAGGGCTTTGAAAATGTCCTACTCTGGTGCTTAATTGAAACACTTGTGTAATTGACTGCTTGAGATGTTTGCATTTTATTCCAACTGCTTAAATTTTAAAGGACTCTGCTGTATTTCTCAGAATGTTTCTACTGCAATCAAAAGAAATGGATTTTTGTTCTGACTTGTCCCTTGATTATCCAAACTTTTTTAGAGTCAGGAACAAATTGCAGGGTCAGATTCCCTCTCCGAGGCCGTGTCAAGCAGAGAACCCGGAGTCTACTCTGGAAAATGTACGTCCTCTCTTCCCATCTTCATTGTCTTCTGAAGGAGGGTGCTTGTGTGGATGGGTTCTTCACTCAATGTGCTGTGCTGGGACCCTTTTAAAGAAAAGTTCCACATTTTAACAGAAGGAGAATAATTGACTAATGGTTATAATAGTTATATATATTCTCACATCAGAGGGAAGATGTTCCACAGGGCGGGTGCCCGTTTCCTGGGTCGCCTCAAACATTATTCCTTAGCAGATGAGATTCAGAGCGTGTCATTTCTGCCAGACTTGATGGGGCTGGTGGAAGTAATTGGGAAGAGGCGGTCCCTCAAGTAACTCAGCCCTATGCCACGAATGGCTTTAAAGGTCAAAAGCAGCACCTTGAATTGGAACGAACAGCCAATGCATCTTGAGGAGCAGAGGAATAATGTGTCCTTTATCAGAGAGAGGCTGGGCCAATTGTTAAGGTTTTGGGGGAGGTCTTATTGCGTGCCAAAAACTGTAGAGCCTCAAATTTCCACCAGGGCCCAGCATGACATCAGCACCTGGAATGCCGTTCCCTCTGAACCTGTGACTTTTGCACCTTCGATTGCAGATTGTGGTGCCCTCTGAGTGACTTTCTTGTTTATTATTCAGCCCTTCTCTGAATGAATGCTACAGGACTGAAAATATATTTTCCTATTTTGAATATTTTGTTATTTGCTGACTTCTGAGATTTTTAATCATAAAATATAGCACACAAATATATGCCTCAGGTAGCTCAGCCCTGCTTTTCTCTAGTACTGAATTCCTCCTGCTAATTATGTTGGTTGCACAGTCAGCCAGGCGTTTAGACTGGATTTGGCATTTCTGTTTAATCAAGTCCTTCCAAGGACCTGGGATAGGCAGATGTGGTTCAATGAGGTTAAAGGTATCGTCGCCCAGGATGTAAGCTGTTCCAAGTAGAGTTGCCTGTTGCAATTGACCTATGGTGATTTTATCAATGCCGATGGCATTCACATGGTGCTCCAGATGGTTTGGGATTGCACTCAAGGTGCCTAACACTATTGGTACTATCTTTGCTTTCTAATTCTTATAATTAATATTGTTTTAAATTTATTATAGTTACCCACGGTCATAGACTCTGGTTGGCTTAGTTAAAAATATAGAACCCCAAGGCGACCATTTCTTTATAACTAGGATCCATTTCATTGGAAAGGAATGGAGTAACTGTCTAGTTCCTTTTTGTGCTAGTTCATCCTTGCAGTAAGTTTAATGTCTACTCAGAAGCTGATCCTGTGCTATGTCTGTCTCCTTTTAGGCCTGCTGCTGAATTTCACCGCTTCTTGGGGAGATTCACATTACCTTGGACTGACAGGGCTTGAAGTGGTTGGAAAGGATGGCCAAGCAATCCCATTCTCTGTGGATCAGCTCTCTGCTTTTCCTCAGGATCTCAATGATCTTGTGGAATATGTGGACGATTCAAGGACCTTAGATAAGTGAGCATCATTCAAGAAACTGGAAGCTTATGAATAAGACAGATATAGGCTGCTGATAGTATTTCAGGATGATGCTGTCCATGATGGGTCTCCATAAAATCTCCAGCTCCCAGGAACCTTGATATTGAAAACTAGTGGAGACTGCCTGACCATGGCACAGGAAGGGTGGTACATACCCTCCGGGCAGGAAAGATAGTCCTAGTTCCCAGGGTTTGCAGTCAGCTAAAAAGTAATCAAATGGAAGAGAGTTTGAAACACTATTAACTGCAAAGCAAGTGGCATGCCATATACGTTTCTGCAATAAATGTGTAGGTATCCAAATTCCCTCCCTAGCCAGTTCCTGTGCTTCCTCCTAGATTGATTGATGGAAAAAACATCACTACAGAAGATAACCACATGTGGCTCATTCCCTTTTGCCCTGGAGAAGATCACCTGTTAACCATCCATTTCACCCAAGTAGAAAATATTGCAGGGTTTCGCATCTGGAATTACAACAAATCTCCTGAGGACACCTATCGAGGGGTAAGGCCCAATGCAGAACCCTCCAGGAAACCCCAGGTGAATAAAGACAGGAGCCGGATCCCCTGGCAGAAGGTTTTCTGTGTCGTTTCCACCTCTTCCCTCTGCTCAACTTTTGGGTAGCATGCTGGGAGGTGAAGTGGCGGATGAGGGAGTTTGCTTTAGTTTTAATACTCTTGATACCATGTGACTCCAGTTCTTCAGTGGATGCCATTTCCTGGTTTTCTGCTTTTCCCTAGGCAAAGATGGTCCACGTGTGGTTGGACGGTTGCTGCATCTCCCCTCCAGGGGGCTTTCTTATTCGCAAAGGACCAGGCAACTGTCACTTTGACTTTGCTCAAGAGGTCCTCTTCATCAACTACCTTGTGGGTCCCACAGTTGCTCCGGCACATGAGCGGTGAGTCTGGGCAACAAGATTGTTCCACTGGATGACAACGCTCATTTCAAAATGGGTTTGTGGCTAGTAATGATGGCATCTCACAGTGCTGTGACAGTCTCCATCCTCACTGGACAGGAGTGAAATGAAGAAGAGGGAGCAAGGCAGCATGGAGTACGAAGCACCACTGATGCCGTGTGGATGTATCCTTCTCTGTGGAGCCGGCTTTGGCCTTGGCAGTTGTACTTCTGGGCTGGATGACGCTGGGGGCTCGGGGGTTCTCTGCAGGCTGCCCTCCTAAAGGATGTCTCATTTGATTCCCAGCTTCCCTGGGTTCCCGTCAGTGCCCAGCTGCCCCTCCTTGCCAGACTCCTCACTGCAGACATCAGAGGCCTTTGCATTCCACAAGGCTGGCTTTTGTTCTTAGGCTTTTTGCCATCTGCTGCGGGTACCCAAGGAACAAAAGTCGGGTGGAAGTCTTTTAATAAAGACATATTTTCTCAATAACCTCCATCAGTCATCTTCCAGTTCCAGCTACTCACGAGTTGGGGTGATCCATATTACATTGGTTTAAACGGGCTGGAGCTATATAATGAACACGGGGAGAAGATTCTTTTAAATCAGAACAGTATCCTTTCTGCCATGTAAATAGAACCATTTCTGAGGGTGCCTCCCTTCCCCTGTAGCTCACAGCCAAGCCAGAGAAAGGTGGCCAGAGCAGGGCCCCTGCAAGAACAGAGGAGCGTGATCTTTCTGCCTGCTGCTGCTGCCATGACGCTTTTATGGTGCAGCTGGAGTTTTTCCACCTCTGCCTTCAAAGGCTGCTCTTCAGGTTCAAGGAGAGCCAGGCAGGACCCCAAGCCTTGTTTGCTTCTGCAGATGCCTCAGGGGCTGTGGGACTTTGCATCGCAACGGGGCTGGGAGACTATCCAGGCCAGATGCTCTCCTTGATGGATGCCCTTTTTCAGACATTGCAGCTTTTCCAGACAGCGTCAATGTTCTGGAGGGAGTCTGTGGAGATATTCGAACACCAGACAAGCTCATTGACGGTGTGAATCACAGCAGTGATGGAAAGCACATGTGGCTTGCACCAATTCTGCCAGGGCTGGTATGCTTCCCTTTTGCATTCAGTCACGTGCACTGCCTGTCTGAAAGACCAGGTGAACAGCTGTCCCAACCGCTGATGGATGAGCCTCTAATTGCCTTATTTGGGTGCTTCCTCTGAGTTTTATGGAAGAAGCATTACAGGGCTTGGAAAAATACTATACTAAATACTATATTGGGAGTGGGCAGTCTTTAAGGAAAAAAGAGATTGGTCCAGTGGTGAAATCTAAAAATTTTCCCTACCGGTTCTCTGGGTGTGGCTTGGGGTGGGGGTGGGGGTGGGCATTCCTGTAACAGTGGACATGACCAACTTGACATCACTCACAGCCACCCCCACTCAGTCACATGACCACCACCACCAAGCCACGCCCACAGAACCCGGTAGCAAAAAAAAAATTAATTTCTATTTTCTATTCTAAAACCCTATTTTCCCCTGTCGTGAGATGCAAATGTTATTCTTATGTATTATTTCTTCTGAGTAAAGAAGTTTCCTTTCGCCCCCACACTTGTTTACTTGTTAAAGGGCAACAACTCCTGGGATGTCATGGGCAGCCTCATTTTTCTTTTTCTTTCACTAATGGGAGGAGGAAGAGCATTATCCTCACATCCAGTTTCACAGGCCAGAGCAAGTTTAATCTGTTAATCAGATTTAGTTTCAAACATGTACAAAACAGTTGGAGTTAAAATAATCCTCACTGGAGTTAAAATAGTCCTCACAGAGATTATTTCTCTTGATTAAAGAATTTCTTCTCTGCTTCATTCCTGGTGGTAGGTGAATCGAGTTTACGTTATTTTTGACTTGCCAACTACCATTTCCATGATCAAGCTATGGAATTATGCAAAAACTCCCCAGCGAGGAGTCAAGGAATTTGGAGTAAGTGCCTGTTTAGAAACTCATCTTGAACCTCTAATTCAGCATTCATTCAGAGAGGGGAGGGGGAAGAGAGAACAAGAGAGAGAAAGAGTGACTTCACTTCTGTGTGATGATGAGACCCTCAAACTTTTTACCCCGTTTTTGGGACCCAGCTCCTTGTGGACGATTTGCTGGTATACAACGGCATTCTCGATCTGGTGAGCCACCTGGTCCCTGGCATTCTTCCCACCTGTGAGCCTGTCATTCCCCATCATACCTTCCTCTTCACAGAGGACGAGAAGATCTGTCGGCAGGAGAGGAGCACCATGGTTAGGTGTGTGGGTACATTTGTAACTCTTTCTCTAGGGAGCAGATGATCATTTTCCTCTGATCATTTTCAGTTTACTTTCAATCCGAGTAATAATAAACATCAGTAACATAAAAAGACATTCTGCCTCTCATATGTTTCATCTGACAATTAGATAAAAGCAAACAATAGGTAAGTAATTTGACAAGCATGATCTGATGTGAGCTTCTGTGAGAGAGGCTTCCGTGGTAGATGACACTTTGGTTCAGGAATTTTCCTGTGCCAAACCCATCTGCTCTTTCAGCTCCATGGTCCTTTTCCTGATTTCCACCGAGGACCTAGGTGCAGAGGTGCGGGTGCCCCCAGGGGGGACAAGAGAAGAGCCACAGTGGTACCCAGTCCCCATCAAATCAGCATAGTGGGGAGGGCAGGACCATTATTTGTGAACCGAATAGGGAGGGAAGTATGGTTTGCAAATAGTTCCACTCCAAAAACGACCTTTCTTCTGACCGTTCAAGATGTCCATTGACCTTTTTGATCCTTTTGGCTCAGCAGCAACCAAATGGAGGACCAGGATGTGCGGCTGACGAATGAGAGCCAGCTTATATCCTCATCCAGAAAGAAGCAAAAGGGAGCTGCTGATCCAGGTTGGTCGACCCTCATTGCCTTGGTTAGCAGGGATGGTAAGGGGTGCCAGTCTGGTTGACTTTCCTGCGATGGCTGGAGGTTTCTTCAAATGGATAAAGACATCACAGCTGAGGGCACTTTACTCTTCTCTCTCCACCAGCTCTTCGTCCTAAAACCTGCATTCAGGATAAAGGACCATTGCGGAGAACAAGACAGTGAGGAAAGAACAGGGTGGCCAGTCTTCTACTGTCCATTTGTTGCCCAAGAAGAGGGGACAGCCTGTACCACTGGCACTCAGTTCCCAACCGGAATCATGAGGGGGAACTCTGGGTGGGAATGAACTGGCTGTTGGTACTGCTGAGACCATTGGAAGCACTTCTGTCACCTGCAGGTTGATTATAGTTCTCTTTGCTTCTCCTTCTCACAAGAGGGTTTGGCTGAACTCAAGCAGGCTTGGATGTGTGCTGTGGAAAGAGGATATGCAAAAGTCCGGGCTGGTTCACAAGCTAGAGAGAAGGGGCGGTTTCTGTAACTTCCACAGGAAGCCTTAGGGGTGTTTTTTTACTGGCCGGGGGTGGGGGTGGGGTGGCAGTAAAAAAGAAAGGCCAACATGGGTGCCATTAGGAGCACACAGCTCTTTTCCCCTTGTGCGCGTGCTTCACTGACGTGCACATCATGTATTTTCTCTGCAGTTTCAGAGAAAGTATCTCAGCCACTGTAGAAATGAACAGCATTGAAGCCCGGAGGGATGCCACCTTCAGCGGCCAGCCCGAAGGCCTTCCTGTGCAATAGCTACAGTGGCGGAGGGTTGGAGTCGTAGCCAAGTGTGACTAAGAGAAAAAGCAGCGGCACCTCCATGGCCAGGTGCTCAACCGCCATGGGCTGCCGTGTTTCTAAGGTGGAATGAGCAGAGAGGCTTGGTACCTTTCTTGGCAATTCTTAAAGGGTTGGAGGCATTTCCTGAAACCAAGCCAAAAGACAGAAAGCGCCCTAGGTCTCCTTGAACAGCAAGTGCCTTATTTAAAAAGTTCCCAGTTGCAGCAAATCGACTGCTTGCAAGTACTAGATTCTCATGTTTGCAGTTACACTCTACTGTTTATTGCACAGTACACACAAACCCAGATTATTTCTTTTTTGTCCCATTAGCCTATTAACCACATCGACTTGTGCCCCCTTGGCTAGCACAAAAAGTGCCCAGAGATTGCCATCTTACTTTGGAAGAAGATGGAAGCCTGGCAGTCCAATAGCTACAGCAGTTGTGACCTTTGGGCTTGCTGGCACCATCACTGTGACCCATTTTGGTGGCTTGAGCACAGGGTCCAAAAGCTGCTTCTGCAAAGAATGAGGATCCATGCCTTGCCTCTTCAACTGAGTTTGCCCAACCCTGCTCTCTTACCCTGGCAACTTTTGTAACTTGGCCTTAGCAGAGCTTTTGCTCAGCCTTCATAAGCATTGCCTAAATGCCCAGAGAGAAGTATGAGGGCACCACTCAATACACCCACCCACCCACCCCCAAAAAAAGATCTGCACCTGTTTTGAAGGACCACAGATTTATTTTTCCTAGATATTTTTTTGGCAGACAACTCATCACTGCTTGCAACAGAGTGTCTTGCACACAGTATGTATTTCAGTTGGCGTTTTCCATAGTAGGAGCAACTCTGTGGTTTCAGGTTAGGCTCAGACTGAGGTGCAGAAGAAGTTAAACTCCAGCTTTTGTTGACGTGCGTTTCCCCAACATCACATGAGATCATTCTTGGTCCCTAAATGTTGCTGAAATAGACTGAGAATGGGAAGAGTTTATGAGTGGTTTTTACTAACGGGGTTTAAAGTAATTTTAATAGCCTAGTAAGGGTTATTTTTCCCCATGTGTCCAACAATAGCAGTACTAAAACTTCTGAGCTGAAACAAAGAATCATGGTTGAGAACAGGATTGGAAAGATCCAGTTTTGTGACAAGATCGATTCGTGCTAAGAATAAATTCCTGGCTTTGAAACACTATTTACCCTTTTCATGATTTCTACTGCAGTCACCTGACAGTAAACATTGGGCTGTGTATGGTTGTTCTCTGGATCTGGTGTATGAACAAAGAAGTGATCCTGCATATCCAATAGAGAAGAGTTTAATAGAGGATTACATTGCCTAAGTAACAAAGAAAGGTTTCTACCGTTCTTCCCCATTCATCTTGCAGCATTTCACCTTTGCTCTCAGGTGCCAGTCAGGCCTATTCTCAGCGGCTATTTACATCCCACATCTAGCAATACTCTCCACACTTCCGACAGTCAGTCAGTTAACCTCTGGACCACCCCAGCACAGGAGCGGCTTGAGAGGAGTCAAGGCCATGCCAAGGAATGGATTTTAAAATCCAGCCCAGTTGCTCAGGAGCCTTCCCTCGGAAAGCCTGGCTCAAGGGAAGCCCAACAACCCTGATGCGTTCATATGGCACTATTGAGCCTTATGTACCCTGCAAACCAGCTGAAGATTAGTTAATAAATTATATCATGTTTACCCAAGAAATTGGCCTGAGTACACAATAGTCCAATTCACTGTATGTAGGCACATGGTTTGAGCAGACACATTTCAAGCCAACGAAGGGGCTTCAAGTTTCATTGCTTATCTCTTGCTCTTCCCCTAATTCAGCACAAGAGGCAACAGTGACAAAGGATCAATTCGTGTGTACACTGAGGACAGACAAGGGTGTTGCATTGCCCAGACTTAAGACAGAGGCAAAGGAGGTGCACCACTTCCTATTTCCCAGGACAAAATGCATCTGCCAGGGCCTATTGCTAAGATGAAACAGCCCCAGAAAACTCCTAAAACAGACACCAACCAGCCATCAGACATAAAATGTTCCTGTCCAGATTAAGATGATCTGGTGTATCTTGCTTCTGAGATCTAGGAGAGCAGATACTCAAACCTCCCTTCTATGTGGATCAGCAGCACAGAAGAGGCAGCAGCAGTGAAGAACCAACATACACTTGGGCAGCCCTCAAATTCTCCAGTGCTCAGGAGCTTCTCACAGAGGTCAATAGCCCCGTGGCCTCTTCTAGAGGTATTGTTTCTGTAAAATGGGAACAGCGCCCCACTGGCACCATTGTGATCCCTGCACACTTTAGAACTAGCAGATGCTCTGTAGGAAATGCAAGTTATGGAGAAAAAGGAGAAACTATTATTCCTGCCAGGATTTACTAGGGAGCAAACCACAAAGTCCCAGATGACATGCAAGGAGGAAATTGCTTGCTGTGGAAGTCAAAAGCAAAGACTTTGATCAAGAGATTAGAGTCAGAAGAAGAGGATGCAGACTTGATCCACTCCCAAACAGGCACTTACTGCCTTGATTTGACTGAATCTAGCTTCAGTAAGTGACAAGAATTTTAATGAAACTCCACTTTCAGCAAAGCAAGGCAGAGCTCCTTCCTAGCCCTCTTCTGTACAAAAGTCTCTTTCCACATCAGGCCCTGATGTCTCCTTAAGCCACTTTACAGTACAGCCTAGCCTAAGCTGTGAGGAGTTTCCTTACAAAAAGGCATCAGACCTTGGCTTCTCTTACTATCCCACCCGTCCCTCCTACCCTTCAGGAATTTGCTGCTTGTTAATCCATCAGTGTATTTCTTCTATCAGCCTGCAATTTCCCATTATATTGTCAAGTTCTCTCATCTCAGAATATTCCAAACCAAAATACAGGACACTGCACAGTATTGGAGTTGTATTATTTACATACACATTTAATAAAGCACTTATTCAAAACTTCTGAACTACCATGATGGACCCACAACCTGTCTTCTTTCAGAATTTTTGTTGCTGTTTTGCTATGCTTGAAATGCTCAACAGTTATTCCATTTTCCCAAGGGACTCTTCTTTCCATCTAGTTATCTGCAGATAGTGGCAACATGAACAGCTTTTAGAATTAAAACTGTGGAAGCCTGTTTAACTTGTCTTCTGGACCTTTCTGATAGGGAAAGGGATGGAATACCCCACTAACCTTGGTTGAAGCAGTTATTTGGTCACAGCAAGAAATACTTTCTAGGATCCAAAATGGCTTAGGCCAGCAAGCTACCCTGTTTGCCATAGATAAAAGCTTCAAGATAGCATGTTGCATTCTTCAAAAGGAGGTTGTGGAATTTACTTTTCAGGTTACTTTGCTGACTGAACACAACAGAACTTAGCACCATAAAATGGCCAAGCTCTTTCCCTCTCCAAGACCATTGGTGTCTGGAACTGAAGTAAGTAAAATAAAGACTCAGAACTTTCTGCACTTTTGACACAGGAAAGAGCTACTCTCAGCAGCAATCTAGGCAATGCTACTGCTCTTATCTGAAAAGGTTGAATTTAACTCTGCAGGTCCCTTTTGGCAGGAAACCCTAGGCAATCAACAATCTACTCCATACTGAGAGCAGAACCCAGGAAGAAATCGAAGGACTATAGCTATTTTTGATCCTGAAGCAAAATGCCACCACCCAGAAAAGTTCTTTCTAGTAGCTGTCTGCCTGCTGAGGCTTGGCATTAAGCGCGATCCACTTAGCATAGGGAAAACAGCAGTTCAAACAGAGACTAGGATTCAAAGGGTAACCTCAGATTATTCATTTATAGAGAATATAAATTGACACTGATTTTTCTGGAAGCTCGACTGAAAGGGAGGCGAGAAGATGCATCCAAATGAGTGCAGCCTACTCCTAACAACCTATTGCGTACATTGCTGATAATTCCCAATCCTGGTGTTTACGAATGTAACCACAGTATGCTAGGCAGAAAAAAAGGTTGCCTTTGTAACTGCGCTTTGCGAAGCACACAGCCCTGTTTTCCTCCCTGAAAAGCGTGGAGGGCAGCCTGCATTGCTGCGCCTTCAGCCCATGCTGGAAAAGGGGCTTGTGCACTGTAGTGCTGTTTGGCACATCTGTGATGGTAGATTCAAAGAAAGAATGAGGTACAGAAAAGCTCCTTGGGCCACAAATTCTTGGGATGCGTTCAATAATTGGCAGGAAAAAAGCCTGTACTCTAGTTTTAACAGAATCAGCTGACCCACAAAAAGAGGGAACTGTGTCATCTTCAGGCTTCATCAAGTCTGGTGGTGAAAAAGTGCCAAAGGAGAGTTCTATGATACATTAAAACTGAATACTTTTAAAGTAGCCCAAGTTGTCTAACCCTAAAAGCATTTTGATTTTCAGGTTATTTGAGCTTGGAAAAAAGTAGGTAAATCCCTATTCATTTTTGCATATTAATATTACAGATTTATGATTGAATTTCTTCTTTAGGTGGACCAATATTTCACTAGAGTATACTGGAATAAAAATATTGTGCCAAATAAGAGAGTGTATCATTTCCTCAGCAAAAGGCTACGTGGCTGAGGTCTTATCTTACTCCCACTTGTTTTGACATCTTGTGACACAGTCATGACTCAAATACTGCACGAGTTAATCCAGATGCCCCTGGAGATATTATCATCACCTTTGGGGCCAATTCTGCTGAGGGACAGGCTGGCTTCTGCATGTAAACAGGTAAATTGATGGGGGATTATGCCAGCAGGGCCCCCAAAGCAGAAAATAAAGTGGGGCAGGCCCAAGTCAGGCCTTACTACCTGCCCCCTAAATTGGCAAAGGAAAAATAAGGAACCACCAGGACCAAAACTGACGGCACCAGCACATCCGACTGGCTGGGAAAGATGGGCTGTACACTACCCACCCACTTCTGATCTGCCGGGAAACGGCAAGTCCAGCATTCCAGAAAGCACAATGGCACTTTAATCTGATTTTGGCAAACAACAGCTCAGCTGCTTCTTTAGTAAGTGCTGAACTCCAAATGAAATCTTCTCATTCCTCCCTGTTCCAAGATGATCATTCCTTCCGGCCCCTGGTATCTCCTTTGAGCAGTTCTTAGTGTCGATCACAGAAGGTAGGCAAACATGCAATTGTCCGTGTTTACATATAAAATGTGAGTGCTGTACACACTCACACCTATTTATTCACTCTGCTTGGAGGTGCAAAGGAAGCTGTTGATGAGAAACAAAAATGAAGCAACCACAGCTTGTCCTTTAAATGTGTTCAAATCCCCAATCTATATCCCTCCTCCTCAGTCCAGAGGAGTCCAGCAGAGTCTGTCTGAAGGCACTTGATGTCTCCTCTCAGGAAAAAATAAACATTTCAAGGGAAGTGAAAAAGAGGGGCCAGAGCCTGGCATGGCTATGATCCTCTCCAATTCAGGTGCCCAAACGGGTAACAACTGAGCCAGGCTGTGTCACTTCCTGTCAGCCCACTATGCAAGAGAAAAGGTCCGTTGGAGAGAGCTCAGATTTCTCGCTGAGAAGAATCGATGAGCATCACACACTCCGGGAGCTGTTCAGTTTGGTCAGTTCATTGACCTCCCCTGGCCCAGCCTCCTCACAGACACCCTTCTCACCAGCTGCACCAAACTGAGGGCGACTGTCTAATTTAACCAATTCTTTGGGAAACTTCTTGAAGCGGGGAAGCAAATCTTTGAGCTCTATGTCGGGAGGCATCTTGTCCAAGTTCTGTACAGAAGGCACCAAGTTGGTGATCTCATCCGTTGGAGACCGCCCAATGCTGCCATCCACTTGAACCCGAATATCTGGAGAGATAGACAACTGATGGTGGGGCACCACCCCACTGTCCATGCATTTGGGATAGAGGAAAGTCTTCATTTGGCCTTTGCCCTTCACATTGACTGTCCCACGGTAATCAAAGTCATAGCCCATTTTGTGAAGAATGCGGTAACTCTCCTCACTCACCTGGATCCGGCACTCGACTCCCGTGGTGTCCATCCTGCTTGCTATGTTCACAGTGTCCCCCCAGATGTCGTACAAGAGCTTGGTGGTGCCAATGACCCCAGCTGTCAGGGGGCCATGGTTAAAGCCGATCCTCAACTTAAAATTGAACCACAGCATGTTGTTGTTAAAGTCATCCACCACACGCATCATTTCTTTGGCAAATTCAAAGAGCGTCTGCAGATGGGCATGAGGATTACTGCTGTCCTGGCACTGGGAAGCGTTCAGCCCAGAGGCAGCCATGTAGGTGGCCCCGATGGTTTTGATTTTCTCAATGTTGCTGTAATCAGGCTTGCTTAGCAGCTCATCAAAGTCTCCAATCAGTTCATTCAGGACGCGGTAACATTCCTTGCCTCCTTCATAATTCTCCTCATAGAACTCACTGAAGTTCACAATGCTGGCAAAGATCACACCCCCGCTGTCATGGTTTTTGGAATAGCTTTGAGACACTTTCAGCTGCTCGGCCACATGGTAGGGAATGATGTTCCGCAGGAGCCAGTCTGCCTGGTCCCTCATGCTTTGAATCTTGGTACGGTGAAGATCAGCTTCCACATCTCCATGATAATGGAGACGGTAACTCACCTCAAACTCCCGATTTAAGAACCAAACTAAGACAAGGAGAAGGAAGAGGCCCAAAACCACTTCCAGGCCAATCAGATCTGCCGGCCTACTGAAGTCCTCTGATGCAGACCTGTTGCAGACATTCTCTATGAAGCTGGGGAAGGAACAAAACAAAAAAGATAATGCGTTCTTTAAAGATAACTTCAGATCATTCTGTTTGGGATCTCAAACAGGTGCTGTTGATCATTATAATCATCTAGTTTTTACATGAACATGTATCAACATTTAAAGGCTCTGTGTGTTGGCACAAAGGGTACATGTGAAGCTGGGATATGCTGAAATTCTGAGCAAGTGGCATAAGGCATGTGGGCTGAGGGCGGCCAGCCCGATGCAACATTTTTTTTCCAAGTCAAACTCCAAAGAGAATTTCCTTAAATCAAATGTGTGATGTACTCATTATTAAGAACATCCAATTTTGATATGTATCTTGATACATATAGAAACTGTTCAACAGCTCAGATCATTACAGCTTCTCTCTTAGTAGTTAACAGAAGAGACACATCTGGCCACACTGCAGGTGAGAGACTTGTGAATATATAGGCATGACACCTTAAGAGCACCTGGCTTTATGATGTTATTGCTCTATAAAAATATTGTGCTTAGAAATAATCCATCTCACGCAGTAGTGGGTTCCACTTACCTTCACTACTGGTTCGGAACTGTAAGTCAATGTGTGTGTGCACTCTGCACATGCGCAGAGTGCCCGTGATGATGTCCGGCGGGTGGGCAGAGCCTCCCGCCGCCATTACCGGATCGTCCGAACCAGGGCGAACCGGTAGAAACCCACCACTGATTTCACGGCTTCAGAACATAAGAGTACGCTGAGATTCATAGAAAGGAAACCTGTGGTTCACTGTCCAAATTTTAGCCTCTTCAAAATCTTTTTCATTTTGGTCACAACTTCTATACTGACTCTCAGCTGGCAGAATAGAGCAGTTTGGATCCTTAAAGAATATACAGCAAAGACTGGCGGCTGAGACACAATAAAGTCCAATAGCTCTTAAAAACATACCTTAGGTTCCTCAATGAAACAAGGTTTGAATCCTCCAAGATGCTGGAACAGAAACATAAGGGACTCATATTATCAACAAACCAACAGTCTGGACCAAAACAAAGGAACCACATGGCAGTAGTCACAAAGTAGGACTTCTCTCACTAAATTGCTAATCCCTGTGATGAATGCACACCCCAGCCCTCTTTAGACTTTCTCCTCCATCGCTTAGCCACACTCCTAGGCAAAACTGGCAACAATTGTGGCACTTCTCTTGAAGCAAGCAGGCTTCATTCCAGCATCCTGGGACCTTTCCTGGATATGGCAGCCTGGTCTTCATTAGGATTGCAGTGGTTTGTCTTGACTCACCTGTCAGGACACCAGGACACGTACAGGAGGAGGAGGAGGACCCCCCCAACAAGGGTAGCCAAAGAGGATCTCATCCAGGAGCTGAGCTGACAAAAGTTACAGTACTGGACTATTGTGATGAGAACTGCAGAACACATAAACATGGTGGACTGCAACAAAAGAAATATTAGAACAGTGGAGCAAATTAGAGCAAAACTGCTGTACCTTTCCTCAAAAAAATCCCAAAGTTAAAATAAGCGACAAGATTAGAGCAGTCACGAAATCTTTCATCCTCCATGGATTTGACTGAAGTCGTATTTAAGGTCTGTCTGCTTCTGTGCCTGGCAGAAAATGCCTAATTTCATTATGAGTTGGGAGGACGGAAACAGGGTGGCTCTGCCACGCAGATTCCTAGGGTGGTCAGACCACAGGCTGAAGTATCACCTAATCCAGGGAAAAGTTCACTAAAGGCAGGCAGTCTGATTCAGAATCCACTGGCTTCTCGGACAGTAGTCGTCCAGGGAATTGCAGCAGACCAAATTTGGGTGGAAGATAAACTACAATCTGTGGCGCCCCCCTCCCTCCTCCTCTAGGCTCCCGGCGCTGGGAGCAAAACTCTTGACTGAGAAGTGGAGCCCTTGGGACTACTCTAGTTGACTGGGATGGTCAAAGGGGGCCACTGCCCCTTCCGGCTACCTGTTTCCACTCCTGGACACTCCTCTCCATGTGATTTGGCACCAGAAGAGCCTGGTGGCGCAGCAGACTAATAGCCTGTTATTAACATTCAGCTGCCTGCAATTACTGCAAGTTCGAATCTCCCCAGGCTCAAGGTTGACTCAGCTTTCCATCCTTTCTAAGGTAGGTAAATTGAGGGCCCAGTTTGTGGGGGCAATAAGCTGACTTTGTATAAATATACAAAAGTATGAAGGCTATTGCTTAACACACTGTAAGCTGCCCTGAGTCTCCGGAGAAGGGCAGCATATAAATCAAATTAAAAAAAAAAATTTAGACCCAGAGCGTCCAATGACCGAAAGTAGGGTAAAAGACATCCCTACCCCCCCGTGCTTTCTCACTCGGAAACTCTGCTTGCCCACCAAGAGCTGGTGCTGAGGCCAACGTACATAGAGGTTGGATCCAAACTCAGAGGTGAAGTGTGAGAAGACCGCAAGAGCAGGCAGGGAGATCAAAACGGCTCCGATGAAGTGTCGGGGCAGCCACCCAGCAATCACTTCCAAGAGTCGCTTGGTGCAGACCATCATATCCTCCAGAAAGAAAGCCATCCTGGAAACCGTAGAGACAGCTGCTGAGCTTTCCCTGCCCTTAGCCTCAGGAGAATGCTTCTCCACCACAAGTGCCCATCAGTGACATCAGAGCTTCCCCCCTTCCAAAATCAGGACAGCCTCCCTTTTTCCCCAGGCATGTAAGAGGAGAAGTAATGACACTGGAAGGGATCTCGAGGGAGGGGCATGGGCATCCACAGCCAACTCCAGCTTCTCTACGAGGGCAGGGGTGTGCTGGAACTTCTCTCTAATGCACTGGGGGGGGGGGTGCATTTGCTATCACCTGCATCCAACAAGGAAGCCCTGATATGAAGGAGGGAGGACAAGCACAGTGTTTGGCTCACCTGATGGAGACGGTAAGAGAGACCACCTCGAGCAAAATGGCCACTACTGCCACAGCCACGGCTGCAGGAGGGGGAGGAGAGGCTCCCACCCCATGTTTCAGGAAGCAAGCGATGGAGAGGATGAGGAAGACGGTGGCGGATAGGCATACGTCCAGGAGGGAGCTGAAGGTAGCGCTAGCGAAGGTCTTCACAGGGACTCTTCTAACAACCTGGGGAGAGCGAGAAGGTTGAAGTTGGCTGGCCACACAGGGCTAACACCAAGCAGGGAAATCAAAAGTCACCTAACTCTACACTTTTCGCTTTGATTTCAGAATCTGATCCAGAGATGACCTCCACTCTTTACAATGGTTCTCTGCTCTCTATTTTAGAAAAAAATTACTAAGATACAGCAGCAGTTTTCAGAATCAGTTTCTAAAAGACCACCAGAATGAAAACAATCAGCAAAAGTGAGTACAACAAACCGAATCTAGATTCTTAGAGGAAGTTATTCTCAAAACCGCTTTAGAAGAAATCAGATAACTTCTCCTTGATATGAGGTTATTATAAAAGTCACTGATGGTTACTTCGGATAGCTGAGAGATATTTTAGTTTATAACCAGACCTTCCAGTCTATAAACCCTGTTTTTAACCACCTATCTTTTAATTATCTTTGTATGCAAACAGTGCACATTTGCCCACTCTGTATGGAATGACAGGGAAAAAACCTAACTTAGTGAATATAGACACACAAAGAAAGAAGTGATACAGGACTAAAGTTTAAAGCAGTCACAACAGGGACTGTTTCCAGGACAAAGGCCTGTAAAATAAATAATCGATAAAAACATTCTTGGGGAAGCTTGCAAATTTGAGCCCAAATTTATATGTGAAGTTTAGTGGCCTGAAGAGTAGTATGTCTCCTGCAGTTTATCAGATACGTTGCCAGAATTTCATATACCTATTTAAATAAAAGCAGTAAAATGCTAGAAGAGAAAAAAGTTTTATTTGTTAATTTATATGGTTCAAGTAGGAAGGGTGTGAATGTTTGTACATAAAAGCAAGCTCCTTAAATTTAAGCCAACATAGTTTATCAAAACAGGTATTACATGTTCCTGGTTGGAGACTCTAGACAGGAGCCTGGTTGCTACGCTGTGGATGCTGCAATTTCAGTTTCTCTTTCAAAGACTTCCCTTCACCAATAGCAAAAGCAGAGACAAAACACACTTGAAATGATTTAAAACAAAGCCTAAATCAAAAGTAACTGCCAAACTGCCAACCAAGCTTCTCTTTTTCAAAGAGGGAATATCAGTGTAAAAAACAGGCAGCATAACAATTACTGATCTCTCCCCAGTCAACATGAAGTTAAAATAAACATAAATTGTTTTGGCATTTTGTTACTGTGTTCCTCAGATACTATCAGCATGCACACAGATCCACACACACAAAACCTTACCTCTTCTTGGTAGCTGCTCCGGTAGGCCATCTCCAAATCATGTTCAAGGAAGTTCAGGCTCAACTTGTTAATGGGTGGCTTAAAAAAATAGTCTTTCATCAAGCTGAGGGAAAACATTCATTTTAGGAAAGTTTATTTTCCAACAAAGAAATAATGATTAATCATCCTCCTTTGACAGATCACTGAAACACAGGCATGTTTAATTATTAGCCCATCCTTAATTGGGCTTGGGGAAAGAGGAGTGCTGTATTAACTCTTCAAATAAAAAGTAATTGCTGCTTAATGACTGGACCTCAGTCAACTACACTGCATGAATAATTTTCTTTTCCTTCTGCTCTACTGTGTCTGATTCTCAGAGATTGCCTGGACAAGTCCCTGTAATTTTCTTGACATTGCCAAACCATTTTTTCAGAAGTTGTTTGCCAATGCCTACTTACTAGGGCTGTGAGAAAATGACTGGCCCAAGGTCATCCAACTGGCTTTGTGTCTAAGGTGGGAGCCAAGAATAAACTTCTAATCTCAGCACTGCCATAAACTTGTTGGCAAACAAAGAATGAGACCACACAGATCACAAAGCGCCTATTCTGATTGTTGCAAACAGATCACTCATCCTCAGCACAGAGGAATTAGGACAATCAGCAGCTCGTTGAAAAAAAACCACAGAACTTATCTCTTCCAAGCATTTCAGCCAGACTCTATCTGTCAACATAAAAACTGCATAAATGAGACCACCATTAAATAAGGAAAAGTCCCCTTGCCAGGGCCAGAGGTCTCGTTGTTGCAACTTAACAAGTATGCACAACAAGTTGGCTTTCTGTTTGTATGCTGAGACCCTGCACTCCACCAAGCCTCAGAAAAGTGGCATTCGTGCATGTTAAAAAAAAGAATTGGTGAGATTCTCTGATTTAACTGCAGCGTGTCTGTTCACAGGCTGCAGGTTAACACTCAACCTTCCTGGACACAATTTTAAAGATAACTAGACTGATAAAAGAAAACACTGATAAAAAATTGAGCAAATCAAGCCCATTTGGTTCAGTACAATTTTCTATTCCATAGGAAGTGATAAGCAGAGGGAGGGGCTGAGCAAATGGCACTCAGACTGGTGAGTCTTGAAGCGCTCCATCTCCCCCCAATCTGCTGAACCTTGTGGAGCCCCATGGAGAGCAAAGGTCCAAGTGATGAGAATGCTTTGCCTGACCTGTCTTCTTTAATGACATCAACGAAGTGAGCATCTGTTTTTTCTCGGATATTTTTGAACCGCAATGGCAGAAGAGCTGAATGATCCAAGCTTGCTCCAACCCATCTTCCCTTCTCTTGCAACATTTCATAAAGAGACGTTTGGCTGTTGCTGAGTTTCTCCTCTTGTGGGGGACTTAGAAGTCCATTCCGAGACTTTGGGCTGCCTCCCCCAGGACTCTGAATGAGACAAAAAGAGGGAAATTGAAGTAGTTTATAATTAAGTCAGAGAGAATTCAGATTATACTTGTCTGTTTCTACAAGTATACTGTGGTAGAAAAATCATCTCTGTTCAATGATTTTGTTCTATTTTTGAATGTATAAAACAGCACTTGCAAGGAAAAAAAAGAAACGTAAGGCCGATAAATTGTTAAGGATGTTGTTTTTAACAAACCTGATCAAATTAACAACAGCAGAAAGATTTGTATCATGTCATGAATCATTTTATTTTCACCATGTCTAATCCCAAAGATGGGCTCACATGAGATACACATTTTTAATTGAAAAAGTTTTATAAGTACAATTTTTCCCATTTCCCACCCCCCCCTTTCCCTCCCTAACCCTCCCTAACCCTCCCCTCCTCCCATGACTTCCCCAAGGTGAGATACACATTTTTTAAAGTAGCAGAGTTGGGTCTGTTTTCAGGGCTTCCTCTGATCAGGGCAGACCAGAAGGCCTTCAGCATTTCAGCACTCTTGAGCAAACAGGAGTCTGAAGTCAGCTTTCTCTAGTTCAGAAAACAATCTTTAGAAAAGGCAAACACTAACATTTTTAAAAAAATTATAGAAAATGCATTTTAAACCAAAATTAAATAAAGTACAATTTACTTCAGGGTTTCAAGCTAAAAAATTTAGGAACTTAAAAACAGCCATATTACCAGGGGCTGAAGTTCCAAAACTCTTTAAAAAAACGAAGAATTGTTAGAATTCCTGTACAGTACTGAAAAATTAAAACAAAAGGAGTTACACTAACCTAATTAATGGGAAGCGCACTATAAGCAGCCCAATTTACAAGATAGCAAAGGGAATTTTTAAAAATATCCAACAGTACATCACGGTGCTCTTCAAATCATCCTAGGGAGAAATCTCATACATACGATTCCTGAGAATAAGAAAAGGGGTTGGAACCATCTGCACTCAAGAACACCTAGGCGAGCACTTGAAGGCCGTCTCATTCCAAAGTTTTACTTGCGCCCTATTTGAGTCTGTCTCATCTCATGACCGACCTGCATCAGCTTCTGCTCCGTTGATGAATGAAGACAAGAAAGTGACTTGAAGAATAAATTACCTTTGTGCTGGTCTTATGGTCCTCCTGGCATCCATTTTGAAATGTTCCTTCCTCTGCACTCACAGCACAGCCAGGGGAAAAAGTAACACTGCACGAATGGCAGATCTGCAACCACAAAGAAACATACTACAGGGTGAATTGCTCCTTTCGTCCCTGGCCTGCCTCTACTGCCAGTGTCTGTATGCTATTCAAAATGGCACATATTTTGTGTAACTCCTGGGGTGCTATCTAGTCTGCACGTGACACTTTTCCTCCCTTAAATGTTTCAGAACACAATGAGGCACTTGGGCATTGAAAGAAGTTATCATGCACATGAGAAGATACAGTTAGCATTTAGCAGCTGTCTTTTCCCCATCTCATATCTCAACCTAATTTGTACATATCAGCAGATTAAATCAATTATAATATTAGAAAAGCAAATGCTTGGTTTTTGGAACAAATGCTTTTATACACCCTTTGCAAAAGCAGACCCATCCAAAAAGTTATGGTCTTTTTTCTTACTTGCATTTAATGATTTTGTGTCACTCACTCTACCAAGGCTGACAACCATGATCCTTGCCCCTTTATGCCAGCTGCTTGCTGGCTTTTTCTCAGAAGTGCTTAGAGCAGCATTTTTCAACTTCTGCAATTAACGACACAAGGGCTCCTAAACTATGTGAGATTTAAACCAAGCCCCTCACAGCCAACTCATAATCCACACCTTCTCGTGTTACGACTTCCTGAGCAAAAAAATAAACCAATTTATGATTTGCTTTCTTAGAGGATCAGTAACTGCAGATAAAAGCTTCCAATTTTGGGTAGGTTGTGAAAATAGGTTTCTAAAAACAAATCCATAGAAATGTACAGAATTTGCATTTTTCGAACCTTATTTTTTTCTAAGTACTTGAATGTTTTTGCTAAATCATCCACATTCTCCGATGAAGTTCCCTGTGACTTGCTTCCATCTCCTGCTTCTAGACCTGGAAGGAGGAGCGTCTCTGAGCAGCTGCAATGTGTCTCCTTCTTTTTCAAGCCAGAGATCAAGTATGTTTTCAAACCTACAGGAAAACTATAGTTAACATATCTGTTGTTATTCTTCCACTATACACTTCCCCCAACTTACCTGTAGAGCTCCTTTCTGCAAAACGCTGTTTACTACAGATGGCCATCCTACATCTCTTGCCATCACAGCCTGCAGAGAAATGACTCATTTCTCCTTTGGAAACAGCCAAATCCACTTTTTAGCAACAAATCTGCATTTTATAAATTGCTTGGCCAGCTACTAGGGTAGTAATTGATTTCTCATTGGCTATTTTTCTATTCTTTTTTTTTAATACCGCGTTTCCCCGAAAATAAGACCCTGTCTTATATTTTTTTGAACCCTGGAATAAGCGCTTGGCCTTATTGCCATGCACTCAAAAGCCCGATTGGGCTTATTATCAGGGGATGTCTTATTTTGGGGGAAACAGGGTAGGATTGTGAAATATAATCCATGAGTACTTTCAAATTTTTAAAAACTGTACATATTTTGTTTTTACTTTTACTTAAAAGCACTGTTTTAGTGTCATTGTGAATGTTAACTTCCAAAAGGCTTTTTGTATCAAATGATCAAACTAAAAAGACCAAATTGGGAACAGCTGTGTGTCATCTGCAAATTGATGAGTGTCCCTTCAATCCTCCCATCTGGGTCATTTCTAAAGACCCTGAACAGCACTGGGCCCAAGAAAGAACCTTGAGGTATCCCACTGCATGCTTCCCTCCACACCAATGTTGTTCCATAAAGACCACATGCTGAGTGTGGTCGATCAGCCAATTGCAAACCCATCTGGTAATGGCACAGCGTGTCCCATACTGTTCTCTCTTATCAAGTAGTCGGCTGTCTTGCACTCTATCCAATGCCTTACTGAAATCTACATCTATTACATCCATAGCATTCCCTTAGTGTGTGAAAATAGGGCCTCACTGCTGAAGAAAAACTGTTTTTTGTGTACTTTATAACATCTTTTACTCCAATCTCACGCACTATTCACATTTATCTCAATACTCTGTGCTTTTCTTTTATTTAAGATGCCTTTACTAATCCTCCTCTGTGACGTTAATAAAAATTGATACTAAACTGCTAGAAGTTGGTCAGCAGAATAAAAAGTCTGCGGACTATATACCAACTTCTAGCAGTTTACAATACTCATAGAATCCTAAAAATTGTCCCCCAAAAAGCTGGTATCAAAAGCAACTTTTTTCCTTGCTCAACCATCTTATGGAAGAGCTATCTTAACTGCCCTCCAGAATACTGTAGGGTTTTTTTTTCCTTCCAAAGTGATAATTTCTTTTTACCAAACATCATGTGACTTACCTGCATAGCAATAAAAGTATATTTTTATTATGGAAGTGTACATTTTAGTGTTAAATCACATGTCACAAACTATAAAATAATCAGTTAATTAAAATTCCACTTGGAAACCAAAAGCCATTGCAGCTACAATGCATACCTCCCTCATCTTTAGTATCTCTTCAAGAACCAGGAAGGACCGAGGCACTACGTTTACATGGCAGGTTTCATGTAAAATATGAAATTGATCCAAATTTGCTCACATTAGCACAAGAGAAGGAAAAGGTTAACTTCCAAAACAAATCAACTTATTCACAGGCAAAAATTAGAGAAATACCTTTCAGCTGGTCTGCTACCACACTCTGGCCCACACGCTCCATCACCTTTCCATCCTCCATTTCGTAGCGATCATCCAAATACTTTGCAGTAGCCTCTGAAATATGGACCTTCCCAGCGACACCCAGTTGTTCCATTAAGTTAGCTAAATTGACATCATTGGACCAGACATCAAACTTAAACCTCCTCATTCCCAAAATGCCACAAAGGACTGTTCCGGTGTGTACGCCAACCCTCATATTCACCATCTCCTTCTTCTCTTGGCAAAACTGCTCAATGGCTTTGATCATGCCCAAGCCCATCTCGATGCAGCAGTAAGCGTGATCCGCTCGGGGCTCGGGACACCCTGCCACACAGTAGTAGCAGTCCCCCAAAGTGCTTATCTTCTCGCACTTGGTGTCCTCGCAGAGGCGATCAAAGCGGCCAAAGAGGTCGTTCAAAAGCCCCACCAAGGCATGGGCAGATTTGTTGGCACTCATTTTGGTAAAGCCTACGATATCGGCAAACAAAATACTGACTTGTTCTATCTGCTGCATCTTGAAGGGGCGAAAGACAATGGGGGTCTTCTGAATAGATGGTTTCTTCTTCCTGCTTTTGGGACTGGAGGCAGAATGGCGTTTGACGGAGGAGTTCTCACTGTCCTCATCCCCCTGCTTCATCAGGTCGTCGGCGATGATCCTGGGCATGACCGAGTGGATCATGCGCTCCTTCAAGGCCTTCTCCACCTCCAGGTCCTTCCCGTGCATGATGGACTGCCCCACCTTGAGGAAGGTGCTCCTGGACCGCACCTCCGACATGATGAAGAGGTGAACGCCGGTGGCGTGGATGCAGAGGTGCAGCAGGGCCTTGCCCAGCAGCTCCCAGGGGGCCAGCCGCTGGCCCGGGGGGCGCGCGAAGCAGCGCTCGTCGCGGAAGCCGTAGCCCAGCGCCTCGAAGAGCGCCGAACCGCCCAGTCCAAACAGCAGGCTCAGGTAGAGCGGCAGGTGCGGCACGGCGTAGAGCAGCAGCAGCGCGGCCACGCACAGCGAGAAGCTGCCCACCGGGGACAGGCAGGACGGGGGCGCGGCGCGCGCGCTCCCGTTGCCCCCCGCGCCGGGCCCGGGCGCCGTCGGCAGCTGCGTGGCCAGCGGGAGGGCCAGCACCAGGAGGGTCAGCGCCAGCGACGAGCCGGCCGGGTGGCGGCCGTAGGCGCGCGTGAAGGTGAAGAGAAGCGCGGCCAGGCAGGCGGCCAGGAAGGCCAGCGCCACCCCCGCCGCCGCCGCCCCGCCCCCGCCCCGCCGCCAGCCCAGGTAGGCGCCCCACAGCAGCGCCGCCGCGCCCAGGTAGCAGAGCGCGTAGCGGAGCCGGCGCCGCGTCTGCGGGAAGCGGCGCTCGCGGCAGGCCTGCTCCAGGTTGCTCGAGTCGAAGCGCGGGTCCCACCAGCGCGACGAGGCGCGCTCGAAGAGCTGCGGCGCCCGCCCGGCCCCCAGCCCCAGCCCCAGCCCCGGGCCCAGCGCCGCCCGCGCGCGCCCACGCCGCTCGCGCCCCCGCCCCGCCGCCGCCTGCAGCCGCACCGCCACGCGCCCGCCGCCCCCGGCCACGCTCACCTCGGTGCCACGCGGCGGAGAGCCGGCGGCCGCCACCGCCGCCATGGCCCCGCCCGCCTCGCCTCGCCTCACCCGGCGCCGCTCAGCCCAGCCCGCCGCCGCCGCCGCCGCCGCCGCTGCCTCTCAGGCCCGGCCTCCCGCTGCTCCCGCCGGGCCTCGCCGGGCTCCGCCGCATGGCGCCGCGCCGGAGCCCCCCGCCCGGCTGCTCCCCTCCCCCGCCCTCGCCGCCGCCTGCCTGGAAACGCCTCACGGGCCGCGCCGAAGGAGGGGGAGGGGCGGCGGCGGCGCCGAGACTGCTGTCACTGGCGCGCGGGACGAGGAGCGCCTGCGCGCGGTGCGGGAGACGGCCGGGGATGTGGTCTGCGCACGCGCAGCGGGGACCAAGTGCGCAGCCGCAGTCCTCGTCCACCTCCCGCGAGTGCCGGGGGTGGAGGGAGGACGACCGACCAGCCCTCTCCCTGCCCCGGATCGCCCGGCTGCGGGCCCGGACCGGTCCCGCCCGCCGCCTGGGACCTTCCCTCGCTGAAGGGCCTGCTCGGTCCGAGGCTCCGGCTGCTGGGAGGAGGCGAGGGCGGCCCCGACGGCTCCTGAACTCCCTCCGGTGGGAAGTCTGGGAGCGGCGGGCGGAGCTTCTCTGCTGCTGCGCTGCCGCCGGAGGAGCCGCCTCTGCTGCCGGCCCTTCGCGCCTTAAAAGGGGCCTTTAAAAGAACCCCCCCGCCCCCCACCTTTGCCTTTCTGGCCGTGCGGGAGGAGGGGGCTGAGAGAAAGGGGCCGGGATGAGGCGCTGCTCCTCTGGAGGCCTTGGGAAGGGACGCCGGCCATACAAGTCATGCCTGGGCCAACTTCTGAGAGCAGCAAAAGGCAGAATTGGGTTGCTCTCTGAAGGCTGCACAGCAAGAAGCGCGTCGGGAAGGAAAGGCTGCTTCGGCAGACGTCGCCTGAAGCTGTTGGGGGATTTGTGGATCAAAACTACCGGGCGGCTTCTCAAGTAGCTCCAGAGGGAGTCTGGGAAATGGGAAGAGAGGCAGCTGCCGCATCGGATGCTGCCTATCGCACATCAGAGCCAACTCTGCAGCAAAAAATTAGGAAGCTGAATTCTTCTTTGCCCTTCCAAGCCATCCAAACACATTCCAAGCAAGGAGAGCGAAAGCACCTCTGCGGAGCCTCACTGTGGTCTAGCCACTTCCTGAAAGCAGCTTCAATACTCAACCAAATGACTTCCTCAAGGGGGAAATGGCTTAATCTCAGCAACACACAAACCACAGTCGTGCCAAAGTTGGGTGCCCACCTATGGGATCTTTGAGAGTCCTCTGAGCATCCTTGGATAACAGAACTCTCCATTTCCCTCTCAGCAATGGCTGGGCAGAGATGCTGCACCCAAGAGATGCTTGGAAGCATCTTAATTTTGGAAATAAATCATTTCTATTGGGGAAAAATGGGGGGGGGGGGGGCAGATCTCCTGATGCCGAGGTAACTAACTTGCATCCTGTGGGCATTTCCTCCTCTGTCACCAGTTTTAGCTGGACAAAAAAAGTGGTTTTGTGATCAGAGAAGGCGGAGGAAGTGGGGGGGGGGGGCGGGAGAGGGATTGAGCATGGAAAAAAATGAAAAGGTTGGGTTAGAAACCCAGCTTTTCTGCTGGAGATGCTTCCTGACTGCAGCCACCTACCCCCTTCATACGCACCTCCTCAGAAGCATAGCCTTGACTCTCCTGCCTGGCCTATGGGTATTTTCCACACACAAAAATGTCCCTGCCAGTGATGAAGTCATCTAGTAAATCCAGGCGTGGAGGGAAAAAGAAGGGAGCCATTCATTTTGGAAGGTGATTCCGTTTTGCCCTGGTTATTGTAAAAGTGCCTTATTCCAAGCAAAGCTTTTGCACTCCTCTGAAGCAGCGGCACTTACTTGCACAGGCCCTGCTGTCAACCACAGGGCTGTGGAAAGAAGCCCCAGCAATGAATGCTGCTGGGTGGATCAGCCGTGGAAAAGCCCCTGTTGGCCATCTTCCTTGGCCTCTCTCGGTTTTATCCTTTCCACTCAGAAAGAGAGGCAACACACCAAGAAATGTGGCTGAAAAATACCAGAATTTATTAGAAGGGCTGAAGTACATAGTGTCTCCAAATATAGACTATTACTGCCAGCCACTGAAATGTATTACACAGCTATGTAATTCCTTTAAATACATCTGTCCACAATTCTGGTCAAAAGAAGCACATAACCACAGGTGGATGGTTTGGGTCTGGCATTTTACCAAAGGGGGAGGATGCTCAGGCTTCCTCCACTGAACATCTGTGGACCACAAGAGCACAAATTCCCAAGGCAGGAAGGGAGAGGTGGTCACATTGGATTAGCCAGCTGTTCTCAGGTCACAGCCCCAGGTAACTGGGCAGAGGGTGGATGCCTCCAGATCCAGAATCAATTCCCTTCTGAGATATTTTGTGTTTCCATTGCGGAGGTCCACGTGGTTGCCAAGCAATCCCAGGCCCTGTTAACACAGCACAGGCACAAGTCAGCTTTTAAGGAACACGACTGGCAAGGCCAGGGCTCGGGACTCCTAGGAAGGTTTAGTGGTTTTGCAGGGTTCTCCTCGCAACCGAACCAAGGCACCTGTCCCCCCCACCCCACCCCCATACATCTTCTCTGCCAAAGCCCTCCTGCCCAGCAAACCACGCATTTCCATTCCCTCCCTTTCGGCATTGCCAAGGACAGGACAACCTACACCGCCCCTCCAGACTCGCCCTACTTCCTAGCCCCCAATTCAGTGCAACAGATGAGGTTTCACACTGTGCAGCCTGAGTTCAATGGGTGCTCCAAACTGGGCAAATCATTTCAAGTACACAGTTGCAGAAACTTTTCATTCCATATGACTTGCAAAACATGGATGTGTGAAAGGAACAGCAGAAGGGATATGAGGGGAATCCAGCAAGCCTGAGAACAGAAGGCTAAAGGAAATATATATATATATATAAAAAAAATCAAGGCTATAAAGTAGGCAAGGAAGGAAAGGGCATCCTGCTTTCTCAGGGAACAGGCCCCATTCACTGGGAGAATCGGTGGTGAAAGCATTTCTTCCTGTTGAAACATTGCCTAGAAGACAGAATTGCTTTGGGGAGTTCTCCAAACAATTCAGAAAAAACACCAAGATGGGAAACCACTGCTGAGAAGAGGAGCTTACTTAGAGTGGTGAGGAGGAGGAGAGGGAGCTGGCAACCCAGGGCAAGCAGAGACCTTCCCTTTGCCAATTTTCATAAGGTCTCCTTGGCCAGCTGCTCCATTGCTTTTTGTGTCTGGTTAAATTGCAGCTCCTGCAAGTCAAACTGATTGTGTGCAAGAATCCTGTGTTCCTCAACTCCATGTAATGCAGCCAGAGGTTATGAGGGAGGGGCCATGTTTGGCTTCCCCTGGTTGTCAGGAGGCCTTTTTGGCCTTCTGTCAACATTCTGGTCCTTCCGTCTTGCTTAGCATATGCAAGGCCTTTGCCAATTTTACCTCTCCTTGACACATTGCCTCTTTTTTAAGTAACAAAGATTAAATCGTGACAGGTATTCGCAGTGCTTTATTCTCTTTACTAGGCCCACCCAACTTCCCTGCTATTATGACACCAGCCGCTCGCTCTGTGGCCCGCAGAAGGGCTAACAGACCTTGGCTTCTTGGACAGATAAGACATAAGCTCATTCATCAACTGGGGCGCAAGAGGGTCACGCTGGCAGCCTGTTAGTGCTTCTTGTAGCGGTTCTTTGGAGTTTCCCCACAGCCGGTTGTGTCGCAGGAGAGGGTGCCAGGCTTCTTCCCCAGGCCGATGCTCCCGAGCAGGTCAGGCAGCTCGTGGGTGATGGCCCTCTCGATCTTCTCCAGGAAGCAACCTCCCATGTAGGAGCACTGCTGCGCAAGCAGCTTGAAGCTCTGAATAGGGTTAACCCCAAAGAAGTCCTTGTAGGCCTCACGGTTGGGCAGATCAAACTTGCTAACGTTGGTCTTGGCCAGGATTGATTTAAAGATGTAGAACTTGTCTGGATCCTCCACGATGTCTCTGAACACCAGCTCTCCATCACTGAAGAAGGTCATTTTGTCCTTATAGGTCTGCAAGTAGCGATCAACCAAAAGCGCGTGGATGCGAACCCGGATGGCATGTTGGCGGATGAAGGCAATCTTGTTTTCCAGCCGGTTCTCAATCACCTGGTTCAAGTCTTCCAGAAGGGAGATCTCCTCCTTCGAGAAGAGGTCGCGGTGGGTTTCAGCCTGGTATTCCAGGGGCCAAAAGGAGCTGACGTAAACCCGGGGAGGCTCAGTAACGTTAATGAGGGGGGCCAGGCTCCAGAACAAGGCACCGTACACCCGCATGAGCTCTTGAGTAGCCAGGCTGTCCGCCTTGTTCAGAATGATCCTGATCTGGGACTCCCGCCCCTTCAGCTGGCGGAAAAGCATCTCCAGTTCCAGCCCCACGTCCAGTTTTGTCGGATCAAACACCACGAAGATGAGATCGGCTCGATCGATGAACCATTGACAGACGTCATTGAACGGGTAGCCTGCAAGAGAAGAAGGGCAGAGAACTTTGTGATCTTTGAAAGGAGGAGCTGGGGACCACTCAGCCATGAGTCCGTATCATGGGGACAGATCAGCAAAGGGCCCTGTCTCTGAGCAATTATTTGCTGAATGCAAGAAGGAGCATTTACAAGAGGAAAAAAATAATAGCAGGTGGATTAGCCAAATTGCAAAGTCTCTCAGGCAATGGCTACCATGCTTAAACGTTTGATTATTATTTTAGGTAAGCTATGAAAAGCTTTGAATATTAGGATGCTCAGGGATACAAGGCCGGCCATTGTTTAACGCCGGGAGCCGGTAAGAGCATCACTCTGGAGCTTTAGGTCTCCTTCTAAACTGGCCCCAATCCCAGCAGGGCCCTAAAGGCCAATTAGTTGCTCGCTTCCATTTCCAGACACCCCAAACAGGCTCCCTCTTCCAACTTGTAGGGTTCTGAGCACGGAAGAGCATCGCCTGCTTGAACCCACTTTGTGCTTTCTCTGTGTAAATGAAGCATCTGTTTCAAAATCTAAATGTTTTGCTTTGGGTACTTTTTCTATTAACGATTTGCATCCTTTTTCCCATTCAGTTTCCTTTAAGTAATATCGAATATGGATACAAATGACTGAGGCAGCATCTGGCAATGATTGGGATAGAATAAACCATTCCTCCCAAGAACTGGAAATAGAAGACATGGAACTCCACCTCGCTCCTGCTGCTTCCGGTTTTCAATGATGCCGGGGGTGTCCACAAAGGTGACCCTCTCCAAGAGCTTATGAGGGATCTCAATTCCGATCAGCTTCTCCAAAAAGTTCTGCCCAAACTTCTCGAGGGGGGAGAAAGAGCGGGCGCTGTCTGCAGCCATTACAATCCCTTCAATGGTCTTGACTTTAGAGCCATGCATTATGACGGTGAACTCGGAGGTGGTGGGCTCAGCCCCTGTCCATGGAGAAAGGGAAGCAAGGTGCAGGTCAGCTATGGCCCCAGATGCTCCTTTGAAGGCGGTTGCCTTGCAAGAAGGCGCTCTAAAAAACCCCCCGGCCAGGTTTGCAACTCCAAAAACTCAGTTGCTCTTCTAGAACTCTCTTAGTGTATTAGGCCCATTGTGAGTTTTGTTTTCTAGACCGTCCTCACAGCTTAAGAGCTACCCATCATCACATGCTTCATTTTCTCCTGGCTTCCCATAAACCCAGCATGATTTGTGGTTTGGGATCAGGAGAGCTGGAAGTGGGGAGAGAAAGAGACATATTGTGTAGGGGCTACTTCGGTTCTCTGTACTCCTGTCAAGAGTTTCTGGGGCTGGCATGAATTTGCCCACGGCCAAAAAAAGCTGTGTGGAAAGTAAACATTCTGGCTAGTTAATTCAGTCTGCAAATGGAAGAACCTTCTCAATCGAAGCAGTTCAGAAAAAAAAGTGGCCTGAGGGGTGGGAGGAAAGAAGAGTTTCTCCTGCTGCAATGAATTGGCTCCAGGCCAGAAGCCAGAAATTTCTGAGTCTTTTGTGGGTCTGGCTGCCACTAGGTGAGAGGGAGGAAACCAAATGCCAGCACCCTACCCCTCACACTAAGCTACAAGGCAAAGGACTTTTTGGCCAGGGCAGAAGTAGAAGGGAGTGGGAGCACAGCCAGTGCAGCAGGGGGAGAGCTGGGGCGGAGTGCTTCAAACAAGACGGGTGGCTGGCTGGCAAAGGGAAGGGAAGGGAAGGTGCAGGGGTGAAATGCTACTGGTTCGGACCGGTTCAGGCAAACTGGTAGTGGAGATTGTGGTTGGTTCGCCAAACCGGTAGCAACCGCTGGCTAGCCACGCCCCCAAACTTGTCCGTGACCTGCAGGCCTGCCATGCTTGCCTGCTTTCCACACTGCCTTCTTGGTGTCCCCGTGGCCAGCATGCAAAGGCAGGCAAGCATAAGGCCACGTGGAAGGCAGGCAAGCATGTCAGAGCCATGGGGAAGGGAGCTAGCAGCCTACTTCCTTCCCCACAGCCCTGCCACACTTACCTGTCTTCCATGCTGCCTTCCTGGCATCCCCGTGGCCAGCATGCGAAGGCAGGCAAGCATAAGGCCACGTGGAAGGCAGGCAAGCATGTCAGGGCCACGGGAAGGAAACTAGCAGTCTACTCCCATCCCCAGAGCCCTGCCATGCTTGCCTGCCTTCCATAGTGCTTTCCCGGCAGTCCCCCACGCCTGCTTGCCTTCCAAGGTTGGCGTCCAACCCGGCCTGGCCAGTGGGTGGGCAGGCGGCCCTTGGTGTAAATGCAGATGCTGAGCTGGGGCTGAGAGGGGCAGCAGTGGTGCTGTGGAAAAGCAAGCGGACATCCCTGGGTTGTTGCACATGCACCCAGCCCGTTTCTGCAAAGGCAGAGCCCTCCTATCTGGAGAGCGATCCAAAGAGGGGAGGGGGATGCTGCAGAAAAGGCCACCTTCCACCAGGGCCCACGTGCCTCCTGTGCGGGCTCCACGGGGCTTGGGGCTCTCAAGCAGCCTACTGGCTTCCCACCCAGCCACCTTCCTATTCTCTTTGACCGCTGGCGCCACTCTGGGAACTCGGTCCACAGAGTCCGGCGCTCTGGGAGAAGGAGGCTGGGCCGCAGCACCTCTTCCTACCAGCGAATAACCAGAGTGAGAGGCGTGGAAGCCTCCAGTGGATGGCAGAATGGAAGCCCCCCATGTGGGGAGAGGGCCAGGCCTGACCATGCCACCGCGGAGCCCCCAGCGCTTTCCCTTCGGTCTGGACAGCGGTGCTTACCCAGCCAGGCAAATGCGGGTAGCCCTTCATCTTGCCGAAGACCAGGTCGCTGCACTTATAGTTGCGCGGCCGGCTGGAGCAAGACATGGCTTGGGCGGAGAGGCCAATGCAGCCCCTGCCGAGGCCGCCCTGGCTGAGTGATCGCAGTGCCTCCGCAGCAACAGGCGCACCACAGCCGCCTTACCTACCTTCACCTGCCCTCCCAAAGCAACCCCACTGCCGTTCACTTTCATTTTGCGGCAGGAGAAGGAAGAAAGCTAACGGCGGCACCGCTGCACATGCAAGAAGCTCCCCTTCTTAAACACACACTGTTGCCTGCTGCAGCTGATGAAAGCGAATGGTGGCATTGCAGCGGTGCTCCAGGAGGGCTGGCTGGCTGCGGACATCCTGGGGCTGCTGCACATGCACACATGCATGTACCATGGTGGCGCTGTTTGCTTTCTTCTTTGTCCCGCCACGAAATGAAAGTGAATGGCAGTGGGGTTGCTTCGGAAGGGCAGGCGGACGTGTGTACACTGTGCAGCCAGGTGGGGATGGAGAGCGGCAGTGGCCCCTTCCAAGTGTAGCGCACGGAGGCAAAGGCGGGCAAGGTGGCCGCAGTGCGCCTGTTGCTGTGGAGGCAATGTGATCGCTCAGCCAGGGCGGCCTCGGCAGGGGCTGCATTGGCCTCTCCGCCCACACCATGTCTTGCTCCGGCCAGCCGTGCAACTATAAGTGCAGCAACCTGGTCTTTGGCAAAATGAGGGGCTACCCACACTGGCCTGGCCGGGCAAGCACCACCGCGGACTCTACGGTGGTGTAGCTGGGCCTGGACCTCTCCCCACACGTTTAAAAAGGGGAGCGCGACTCCAGTAAGGTTTGCTACAAGGAGCCTGCAGCCGCTGCATCTTTCGACACAAGAAACGCCTCCAGGCGCCCCGAAAAAAAGAGGCTGCAGCTGCAGGCATCTCGCAACAGGGGAAAATAGAGTTTTAGAATAGAAAATAGAAATTAAAATTTTTTTGCTACTGGGTTCTGTGTGCGTGGCGTGGTGGTGGTGGTCATGTGACTGAGTGGGGGTGGCTGTGAATTATGTCAAGTTGGTCACGCCCACTCAGTCACAGGAACCCCCCCCCAAGCCACGCCCACAGAACCGGTAGGGAAAATTTTTAGATTTCACCGCTGAGAAGGTGCTTCCTATTGTCGCCGGCTTTGCCGGCCCTGGCTAGCATGCACTTCCTTCCTGGATTGGACACTCTGGCTACTCTAGGCAGGAGAGCAGCAGGGCATCAGGCTACCTGTGTAGAGCTGATGGGGAGTGTCGTCCAGCCCCAGAAGGTAGTTAATCATGGTGGACTTGCCAACGCTCCAGGGTCCCAAGAAGAGCACCATTGGCTTGGAAGTAATCTCTCCATCTGCAAAGGGAAAGGAAGAGCAGCAATTTGGAACAAAGCAGGGGAGGCTCTTGAGGCCTGAAAGTCAGCCAGGCCTTGTTTGCCTGGAGTTTGCAGGGGCATTGCTTCACTAGCCGCCCACAAGGTGTCCTTGCCCTCCCCGGGGCAACTATTCCAGGCAGGGTGAAGGTGCCACAAGAGCAACACTGAGGGACAGTGAGGAAGGTAGGGTGGACTGGGGGTACCCCATGGATAGAGCTTTGCAGGAAGCATCTACTGGGCTTGGGCTGTGGGTGCAACAGCAGCCCCTCTCCACCCCTCAACGCCTGGATGCTGGAGAGCCCCCAGCCCATGAACCTCCAGGAGAGGGAGATTGACCAAAGGGGGGAGGGGGCAACCTTCCCTGGATCCCCTGAGCAAGCCCTTTGCATTTGCTGCTGGGAGCACATCTTCATCAGGATGGCAGTGCAGCTGAGACTTGGAAAGAGTTGGGGGAACTCCTGTCCCTCCCCAAGGAAAGCCCCCCTGTGCCGCATTTACTCTGCTGCGTTCCAGAAAGGAAACTGATGCGCCTGTCACTCGGTTTCTGCATTATGACAAAAGCCAGTTAGATGCTTCCAAACTCTGCCGCAGAATCCTCCCACAGATGCCAGGGAAGAGGATCATTGCGCCTTTGCCCAAGAAGGGCTGAGGTCAGAGCAGTGTAGGGGCCTTGGCAGCCATGCAGTCCTCAAGCCACTGCAATGCCCCCTCCAGGTTTTCTTTCTCCCAAGCTTCCCGTTACTGCCACAAAAAGCAAGATTGCGGGGGACCTCCCTGTCCCTCACTTCCCTGGCTGCCAAGGAGAGGCAATGGTGGCACATGTTCTCTTCCACCACAACAAGCAGGAACGTGGCTGAGCGCTGGAAGGGGGAGCAGGATGGTGCCCTTTCCTGGGTCCAGGGAACAACTGCCTGGCAGGACTGACTGACAGGACAGGCAGCTCTACCCACCTGTGGCTGAAGAGCCTAGGGTGCGTCCAGGGTAAGCTGTGGGGCAGGAGAGGAGGGTTGGAGAAGAGAAAAAGGAACGTGAGTAGGGAAGGGCGGGAAGGGGGAGGGTTAGTTTGGGGCAGAAAAGAACGAAAGCAGAGCTTGGTCTTCCAGGTAGGGCAAGGAGCCAGGGAAGTGGCCCAGCTGTCCTCCCAGGAAGCCCCCGTGGTTAAGAGTTCATGCTGCAAGAAGCTGTGTCATCCTCACATGGAGATCAACTGGAAAGCCCCCTCCTTTGGGAAGGATGAAGTGGAGGCGCACCCAGTCCCAGAGCACTTGCAGCCTTGCAACAGGCCCTGGTGGGACAGAAGCCGGGGGAGCCAAAGGCTGCTGTGCCCTGGAAAAGCTACACAGCTTTGGTTCCAAAGTTCGTTTGCACTGGCCACCAGCCCTGGGGAACGGGCCAAGTCCGTGGCCCCCAGCAGTGTTGGCAAGCCAGGCCAGGGGGTGCCGATCCCAAAGGGCACCAGTTTTGGGAAGGTGACAACTCTGGGTCAGTCTGGGAACCCCCTGGCCATGGGGAGACTTCAGCAAGCAAAGGACACCTCCGGGATTGCAGAAATACAAGGAGCCTTGCGGAAGGAGGAAACTCCACAGGGAGAGGCAGCATTTCAATCCTCTCAGCATGGAATTCTCCATGTAGAAGAGCCAGAAAGGCCAGGGCCTTGTGGAGGAAGCAGAGAAAACCCCCAGGATGCATTACCTTGTGGCAATGCGGCAACCCCCAACCACCCTTGTGCATTCTTCATCCAGAGAGCTCCCCGCTTTTTCCTAAAACCTCTTGTTGCTCAGCCGTCTTATGCTGAATCTGCCCCCTCTTCCACCCCAACACCACCTCTGGAAGCAAGACCCTTGCAGGCAGTACAAAAGCCAGACCCACAGCCCACCTGCCTTACCCGTAATTTCATGCTGCCGAAGCTCATTGTACTTATAGGACTGCTCCAAGGGCTTGATGGAGGAGTGATAAATTTTTCTCAGTCGCTGCAGGATGGCTGCAAGAAAGAGGCCAGGCAGAAAAAGGAAAAGTCAGCCCAGCCCGCTGACTATGGCTCATGGGGCCTGCCACACAGGGAGCCAAGGCTGCACTTACACCCGAACCCTTCGGCAGCCCCTCCATCACGCCTTTGGCCCTTTGCACTCTGCAGGATAAGAGTCTAGCATCATAAGGCTGTTGAGGGGCTGGGTGGAGCTATAAGGAACCAGGAGCAGAGCTGCCACCTGGGGGCAAAACCTTTGGTCCAGTTTGCCTAAGGGCAATGCCTCGGCATGGCTTTCCTTGCAAGGGAAAAGATTAGTGGGCAAAGGTGGCAAGGGTAGTCAGGCTGGAAACCAGGGGTCTCTTTATGTGCCTGAAATATAAAAGTTTGTATAGCTCCCTCACTTATCTGGGTGGATCTAAGGCTGGTGGATAGCAAGCCGAAGGTAACATAGTCAAATAACACCCTTGGAACAACAGCTGCAACTGACTTAAAAGTGTGTGTGTTATCTTGAGCCATGGTCATGCAGTGGTGAGAATGCAATATTGCAAGCTGATTCTGCCCACTGCCAGGAGTTTAATCTTGGCTGGTTCAAGGTTGACTCAGCCTTCCATCCTTCCAGGGTCAGTAAAATGAGGGCCCAAATTGTTGGGGGCAAGAGGCTGACTGTAAGCCATTCTGAGAGGGCTGCAAAGCTCTTTGGATCAGTATATAAGGGCTATTGCTATAGCTATCCACGCCTTTGGTGGAGCTTTTGCAGGGCCTTTCCTGGCCAGGCGTGGAGTCCTACTGCTACCTGAGTAGTCGTCTGCGGGTTTCTCTTCCTTCAGTTTCAGGGTGCTCTCGATGTGGGATCGATCCCTCTGTCCGTTCTCCACCTCTTCTGCTGAAAGAGCAAAGCAGGTGTCTCAGCCACAAGCAACCAGAGGGAGAGCCACAATCAGAGCCAAATTGAAAAAGGAAATAAGAGATATTTTCAACATTGGGTTCATTCACAACGGAGTATACAGATATTTTTCTTGTGTGGAAAAAGTGCTTTCTTTTCTCCCTGATTTCTACTGGTGCAAAAGGCCCAGCCAGGGAGCAAAATTCAGACTTCCGCCTTTGATGATGGGCCAGGCAAGGAAGGGCGCCTGTCATTGCTCGAAAGGAGCCAGAAAGGTTTCTGTGGCTTTAGCAGCCAGAAGGGGAAAGAAAGGCAGAGGACAGGCCTTTCAGAAGTGCCCCCCAAGGCAAGACAGGTTGTCCTGTGCCTCCAAGCCCCAACTGGTGGGTGTGGGGACAATTTGGCCCATCGTTTTGAGTCAGTCCTGACAGGGACACCCATCTATCCCTTCAGGAAGCCTCTTGGCCAATGGCATCCCTCTCCCAGCCTGGCTGCCCAGCCTTTTCTAGCCGCCAGCCTCGGGAGAGCCCTGGCCAGGGATGTTCTACTGTGAAAACTGGGCACGTCTCCCAGGGCAGCTTCTCCATAGACGGCTGTCTCCAGCTGCCTAACCAGCCACAGCCTCAATCTGGAGACACGCTGGCCTGAGCTGCACAAACAGATGGAGCAGGAAGAAGAGGCCTTCCTCCGACTTCCCACTCTCTCCCCACTCAGGATTACTGGCATCACCTTCACACAGCGCTAACTCCTCCCGTCCAAGGACCTCTCCTGAGAGCCCCGAGGCCTGGGACAGGCTGCCTTGTGTCCTGGTTTAGCCAAACCCACCAGTGGACAAAATCAGGGGCTGCTTCCTCTGGGCAAGGTAGGACAGAAGCCCATGGAAAGGAACTGCAGAGCTTAGAGGAACTCAGCTGTCTGGGCTGGGCAGCCTCCTTTAGACAATGACTCCTAAAATTAAATCCTTTTTTAGCCTCTAAACTGCAGCACAGTTTCTTCTGTGGAACTGCTTGCCTGGAGAGCTTTGTGCCATTTTGCTGCTTGTGATTAAAAACAGCAATAAATGGTGGAATTCTTGCCTGAGGGCAGGTCCTTCACTTGGCCTTGCAAGCCCAGGATTGCAATCCCAACACTCAGAAAGAGTATATTCATCATCTCTATATAGAGAGAAAGAGTATATTATTCATCCAGGATCTAAAGGAGTTGGGGATACGTGTGGTTTAACGAGAGTCAAGATGGGTCAGGCATCATGGACTTTGAATCCAGCAGAGGTGAGAAATCAGAACCAGAGATTCCTAGCATGGAAGGGACCGTGGGTTTCCTTTCTGGAGCAGATTCCACTCTGAGGGCATCCCGGCAGACAGCCATCCACCCAGATCCAAGGACGCCCCGGCTTCTGGGACCAAATTCCCCAGGGCACTCAGGAATCTGGTCCTGAGCGAGACTCCCCAGGCTTTGCAACTCTGAGCTGAAAGAGCACCAAACCCAGACGAAAGGAATAGGGATGAGGGGGACGAGGACAAGGGGGGCGGGGGGCCTTGCACTCCAGAAGCTGCCTTGGGAGTCCAGGTCAAGCCCCCGCCCTCCTTGGCCTGGGAAGGTTTGACCTAGAAAGAGGGGTGAATGGCCGAGGCAGCTTTTCTCCCTCCTGCCTGTCCCGCAAGCCTGACTTCCTGTCTTCTTTGTTGGAATGCAAAGAGGAAGAAGATAACTGGCATAGAGAAATGGGCACAATCAAGAAGGCTAGTCTCCGGGCCAAAAAAGTCTGGTCTCTGCTGGGGGTAGCTGTCCCTGGCTGGGTGGGTGGCACCTCCACTTCCTCTCCCTGCAGGGCATCTCCTTGACAGAGGGCCCGTTCTGCTGCTGCTCCATGCAGGGCACCTTCTGGGCTGCCCCCTTCAGAAAGAGGCCCCAGAAGGTCCTCTCTTCCTTGACTCTGCCTCATTCTACCCTTCCCCTTGGCAGCCCCCCTAATTGGCCCTCCCACCCCACCTCTGCCTCCACTGCTGGGCATATACCACCTCTGAGTTGCTTTTTCTCTGCTGGAGGAACTTTCACTTCAGAAGCTGTTGCATCTTCTACCCCATTGCCATCTGGCTGCCCTTCACCAAAACCCAGTCCTTCCACGGGAAGCTGGGTGGCAGCTCCAGCTTCGGCCACTGCAGCTCTTCCTTTGCTATCAGTGTCTTCTGGACTCCCTGCCAGTTCCTTCATATCTCCTTCCTGTGCTGGATGGGCACTGGCTGCCTCATATGTCTCTCCCGATTCACGCACATCCTGCAAAACAGCGCTGAATGTCTCCCTGGGTTTCTCTCTTGGTGAAGGGTTGCCTAAGTGCCCTTCTCCAAAGCTGCCTTCCAAATTTTTATCCACATCAGGGGAATCAGTGAAGTTATCATCCAGCTGTGCCTCAAAAGAGTGGAGAAGATCCTGAGAAATCTCTTGGTTTCGTCCTGGGAGAACACCTTGGACATCTTCCTCAAAAGGAGCCTCCCTCTTCGGTGGAACCTTTTCTTCACCCTGCGATTTCTCCACCCTATGTGCAGAAACCTGCTCCGGCTCTCCTGAGCTACTTCCACCTTCTTCGGGACCAGCCATCCCCTGTTCTTGGCCAAGGGTTTCCCCTAGCTCAGCCACGTACGCTCCGTTCTCGTCCAAATGGCTCCTTTCTGTGCTGTCCACATCGGGGCCTGTATTGGTGGAGCCATCACCCTGAGGCTTCTCTTGGTTGCCTGAGAACTGGAGAGGGATTCCTGTCCCAGCAACGTGTCCATTGAGCAGCCTCTGCTTCTTCACTAGACTTGGGTCTCCAGGCAACAAGCCACCCTCAGCAAAGTTGGCAGAGTCTTCTGCGCCCTCCAGGGCAGAAACTTGCAGTTCTAGATAGTTAGAACATGATCAGTCAGTTTCATCTGTGCCTCATATTGCAAATGTGCTTCTGTATGAAAAATGGAACTGGACTCAAAGGAGGCTGAAAAGGTACATTTTGAGGCTCTTCTAAATCCATTTTCAGTCCTGACATGACCAGCAGATTTAGAATCTAGCTTGCCTAGCCTGGTCCTAGGTGCTAACTGTATGCCAACAGTTTTGCCAGGGTGGGTTGGAGTGGGTGGGTGTCTCTCTTGAATAACACATGTTGTCCTTAATCACCCTCCCAGCCAGTACTGTGACTGTCCCTTTCGGTCTAGCAAGACAGACAGATGGACAGAGGGAGCATCCCTGAGAGTCTTTTCAGGGGTCTTAGCCCCCTTGCGGTCATCCCCCTGGGGTCTGGCCAGGAAATACGCTGCCACCTTTTCCCACCTAACCCCCTTCCTGACTGTCTTCTACTAAAAACCCGAGTAGAATAAAAAGGGGAACTGCAGGGATGTCGAGGAGACCTTTGCCCATCCAGATTGTTGGCATGCAGAACCGCAGTTAAGAAATCCCAACCATCTGAAGATTAGCAGGGCTGGCACAGGCTAAAGAGCAACCATCTTGGCAAAGCCCCTTCTCTGCCATGCAAACAGAGAAGGTAGCTCTGGAATGGACTGATTTCCCCCCTCCCCCGTAGGCAGCGGCAGCAGCCTTTCTTCTCAAGTGTCAGGGCCTGCTTGAGAACCCCACTCCTGATTGTGGCACCCTTCGCCCACTCGCAGAAGCGACACAAGGAATCCAGGGCAGGAAGAGCCTCTTTGCGGATCAGGAAGGTAAAAGTGGTGGGTTCTACAAGCAGAAAGATGCCAAGGGGAGTCTCCTCCATTGCTTCTGGAGAAGGGGATCCCCAAAGGAGATGCCAACTGGCTGAGTAACTGGATAGTAACTGGATGTTACTATCACAGCTGTTTTGTGGGCTCCGAGCCAAGCTTGCCAGCTGAAGAGGGGTTAGCCAGTCGCCCAGGAGGGAAGTTCATATGCCCTGCCTGGGCTTCCGACTATCCCTCGCCCTTTGCCTTTAGCAAAGGAAACCAGGCAAAGACTCCCTCTATGATGGTTCCAACAGAAACCGCTACACCTTGAGGCATAGTCTCCCAGCCACGTCCTACCTGCAAGGAATCCCATCACCTGCATGAGAACCCAGAGAGGAAGGGCATTACAGCCAGGTGGTGTTGAAATGCATTAAAAAGCCCAGAGGGGCCCAACAGGGGAAGGCAAGGGGCTCTTGGTCCTCATGTTCAGGGCTTCCTGGGAGGAAAAGATCCTGGTGGGGGCTGGGGGCTTTGCTGCCTTGAAGAAAGTGGGGCAGTTGTGGCTTTTGACTATGGCTTCTCCATCTCCCAATGGAACCCTCTTTTCTCTCTAGCTGGGCAACCTGCTGAGAAGCTTCCCCAGAGTGGGACCCAGTCCTACCTCGGCTCCACTGCCCTTGTGCCGAAAAGCCAGACAGGGTGTTTGATCACCCAGCGGAGAAGCCCAAAGCGCTACAGGAGGAGGCTGAAGGGCAGGAGTAGGCAGCCCCCAGGGCTTATGCAAGCAATCTCCAAGCTGATCTGCAGATGGCCGGGAGGGAGGGCCACAGTATGGCAAAGGGGCCAAAGGTATGGAGCTTAGCACCGGCAGCTTCCTCATTGCGCTAAAAATACCCCCCAGCCCTGGTAAGGCACTCAGGAAAGTCACTCTTGGGTGAAGCCCAGAGCCAAGAAACTCCCTCCCTCCCTCCCTCCCTCCCACCCCCGCCGGCCGGCTGGCGCAAACAAACATTTGCAGGCATGGCAGGCTGAAAGGAGCCACAAAGCTTACTCTGAGGGGGGAGGAGGTGAGGGAGGAGAGTCTGCCAGGACACCTACAAGCCTGCCCCTGTCTCTCGTAGGGCAGGGGGCTTTCTGCTGGGGGCTGGGCAGGCTCCCGTCCCTGAAATGAGTGGGGAGTCATTCCCAAGTGCCAGGGAGGGTGGGGGAGAGATACATCTGCCCCAGAAATCCCCAATGATGCTGGAGAGGCGGCTGTAGCCCATTACAGCCAGCTGGCCCTTGCATGCTTCACCTGACGCCACCACTGGGTTCTGCCAGGGGCACCATCCCTGGCTCCTTTGTCTCTTGATGTAAGGTACCCCTGGCCAGCTCTGTTTTCTGGCCACATCATCTGCACTTAGGACCAGGCCTGGAAAAGGAGCTGAGGTATCTGAACCCTGGGACCCTGACCTGCAGGGTCCTTGGCTGAGGGCCAAGCAGGCCTTAGACAAGGCGGCAGGTGAGGGCAACAAGCTCTGCAGACACAAAGCCGAGAGCACGTCCCAGGTGCCCCCACTTGGCCTGCAGCAAAAGGTCTGCCAGCTGCCCTGGAAAGGCTGAGGAAGTCACCTGCTGGGCAGAGCAAGGCTATATCTGTGCTGACCGCACCAGTCCAAGCAGCGTCATGTCTGCTCAGGCTGAGGGCCACAGGTACCCTCAGTTTGGCCAGCCTTAAGGGTGCCAGTGGTGGGACGTAACCCAGAGGAAAAGGCAAGCACCAAGCAGGGCCGAGCAAATCGCATGGCGGACAGGGCAGCCATGGTCAAGCAACCTGGCCTGGAGGGGGGGTCGTTCCAAAGGGAGAAACAGCTAGAGGGTGAGCCTTTGGACCTTTCCCCTGAGCAAGCCGTTGCTCCCAAGGGACCCTCCCTCAGCTGAGCCCCCGGGACCCGGGAAGGAGGTGGGGCGAGTCTCCCGCTGCCTCAAGCGGCCCCGGCCGAGCAGCCCAACCAGCCAGTCTCAAGGGTGCCCTCTGGTGGCCAGATTGAGAAGAGCTTGACGGGTGCGCCAGAGAAGCGCCGCTCCGGTTTTCTTTTACAACTCGGGAGAAAAAGGGAGACACGCCTGCTTTTCTGGCCTTCGCCCGAGGAGACAAAGAGGCCAGTTCCTGCCCCCCACCCGTGCCTGTTCTGGATGGGTGCGCAAGAGGAAGGGGTGAGCGAAGCCCCAGTGCCCTGAAGTGAGACGCGCTGCCGCCTCTCCACACCCATACATACACGGGCCCTCCCGGCTGCTACTCAGATAGTGTGGAGATCTTTCGGAGTTCCTTTAGGGCATCGGGAGCCAAGCAGGGTCCCTGGCAAGTGGCTGGGCTGAGCGAGGACCTCTACGGAGGAGACCCAGCTTGCCCCCACCCCCAGCAGACGCCAACCAGAGGAAACACACAGCTGGTGAGACTGCCAAGGAAAGCAAGTGCACACACACACACACACACACCGACATTGGCTCAGCACAGCAGGGGCAGCAGAAGTGCTTCATACTCCGCCTGGAGCTCCTGAAGAGAGCCAGGCGGGAAGTGACTGGTCAACAAGTACCTGGCCAGGTCCTGCAGCCTTTCGCCTTCCCCATGAACTCGCTCAGAGACACAACACTTTTCTCTTGGACTCCCCAGGTGCACGCTTGACCGTGGCATTAATTCAGACCTGCTTCCAGTACTGGGACGGAGCTAAAGCCCTGTGAGCAACCACTCCATGCATCCAAAAAATGATTTTCCAGGTCACAGAATGCCTGCCCCACAGCATTGTACTAGACCTGCACTGCTCCTATGGGAAAAGGAACCCACAGGAGTTCGACATGCAGCTCTGGAGCAGGAAGGGCACCCGGTCCAGTTAGAGGCCACCCTTGGTTACCATGTGCCCCATCCAGGGTCGGGAGAGATTTCCTCTCTGCCTTGCCCCTTCTGGGGGCATCCACCATGGAAGCTGGGAAAGAGGGCCAAACCCTCTTGTTCCCCAGACCTGCAGGGGTGTCCTGCTGCTGGGAAGGAAGGAAAGGGAAAGAGAGGGAGGAGGAGGAAAGGAGCCCTCAGCCCTGTTTCTCCATCTTCCTTTTTGTTCTGGGAATGATAAAAAATGGCCTTAAAAGGCTACAGCTGGTCCAGGGCGCCTGTGACAGTTTGAGAAGGTAGCAGCTGAGCTGATGAGGGCAACGGGGAAGGCGGGAGGGGCACCAGAAGCTTCAGGGCTCCAGTTACACGCCTGTTTCCATACTTAGCTCCAGGAGGCAGCTGAGAGGCAGCGCCCAGCCAGCAGAACCAAATTAACTCAAGGGCACCCAAGGGGAAGGCATTGGATGCCACATAGTTCTGCCCAGGGCCCCTGAGCAGGCAGCGGAAAACCCCGGGGGGAGGGGCAGCCCCGGGGCCCTTAAGACACAGGGGATCCCTGGGGTAATAGGTCTCCAAACACAGAAGAGAGGAGCAGGATCTTCCCAGCACAGCACCTACAGACCTCCCGGCCCAGCTGCTCTTCCTCTCATTCCCCTCAGCCCGATGACTGCCCTCTCTGGGTACCCCAAGGCTGCCACCCCCCATGTTGCCTGCCATAGGCCTGGCATGTTGGCCCTCCCCATGAGTTCTGGCCCTTCGGAAACAGAGGACCCTACCTGCCACCCTGAAGAGCACAACTGGTGCCAGACAGAAACAGAAGAGCCTCAGCGCTGCCATGCTGGCTGCCAGGAGCCTTCTCCCCTTCTTCCGCACTATTTATACCAGGGCAGGCTCCGGAGAAGCAGGTGGCCGCTTGGCCGCAGGGCCCACACAGGCGATGGTGCCGGTGCCGGACTACTGGAGGCCCCTCCCCACCCGGCCTCTTCACCAACCTCCGTCAGTCCCCCCTCAGAGGCAGTCGCTAAGGGGGGGTGGAAGAGGAGGGGCATTACGGCAGCTGCTTCCCAGAGCTGAGCCCGGAGCCAAGGTCCCAGAGGACGGGCAGTGGGGGAAGGGGGGCAGGGACCAGCTCTTCCTGCCCAGGGCCTCAGGAGCAGCACTCGAACCACTAGCTCATCCTACCTTGGCACAGCATTCTCAGGTGACCTGTATGGCCATGGAGAAGCTGGGCAGCCCTCCCAGCCTGCAAAATGCCTCAAAGGGGGTGGTGTATGAAACTGGTAGCCTTCGGAGCAAGAATAGCAAATTGGTGGGCACAAGACAAAGAGCACGGCTTTGTCATAAGAGACAGCAGCAGAGTATGACTGCAGGGGTCAGCATAATGCTGGATCTGGGAACTAGCAACTCATGCCAAAAATTTGCCAACCAACCTTCCGCACGAGTTGCAGAAAAGGCAGGTGGGGGTGAGCAGGGGGAGACTGAGCTGCCCCAAAGATTGAAGAGACCCCATGAAGTAGGCAGCTTCCATGTTTCTGCTTTTGCACCCCACCTGTGTTATCAGCCATCCCCAAACCCCTGGAGTGGTCCTTCCCAAGGGAAAGCGTGGAGGAATTAACTGATCCTGGCCACTTGATGCAAATACGTTTTAGGCCAGGGGGGCAAAACCCATCCTGCCACCATCCTCTTGGTGCACAAATTGGAGGGGCAAGCACAAGCTCCCTCTGCTGGGCAACACAGAAACTGCAAGCAAGAGAAGGCAGGCGCTGGGAACTGAATTCCAGAACATGGAAAAGGGTGGGTGGGTCGGTCCATGGCCCCCTCCTCATGCAGTTCCTGGCCTGGGGACAGCAACCTTTGCTTATAGTGAACCTTATTCCTCTTCTGGTACACAGAGTTGAAGTCCCTCCCACAAATTTCTTGCCTGTATCTCCCAACATTAGCCAAAGACTAAACAAGACATATAAAAAACAAAGTACAAACTTTATTTTGTTTCTTTACAAAGGCACAAGCCTCATTTTTTCCACTTTCTTAACAAAATATAATAGCATCTCAATGAACACAAAGACTCAAAACTTGTAAAAAAAAAAGAACAAAAAAAAAAAAACCCATATAAAAATATGAAAACAAAGGAACAGCTGTGGCTGGGGGGGAACCTACTAAAAGCAACCAGCACGAAAAAGCCCTGGCCAAGATCTCTGTCCAAATGGGCGGGGGGGGGGGGGGAGAGACGGGGAGGCACAGAATGCAATGACAGCAACCCCCACGGAGCAGGACCGCTCTTCGCGGACCCAGTCAACCCATGGAACGGATTTAAGTGCTTCCAAGAACGAAACCACCCAGAGGAGAGGCCAGGATCAATGCTCTCTCCCAGGCTCTGAAAAGGCCCCAAGCCTGAACCAGCCCCCCTGAATGGAAGGGCCCCAGGGGTCTCCCTGCACCAAGAGGTGTGCAAGGAGGACCAGTGAGGCAGAGACAAGCCTGAGGCCTACCACCACTAGCCTTCTCCCTGGAGCTTTTAGAAGGCCTCGGTGAGCCCTTCACCCCTCCAAGGGCCAGGAGCAAGGCTGAAGAGGGACAAGGCCCCTGGGAACACCTCTCACGGCCGGAGGTGCCAGAGAAAATCCATCCTTTAAGCCGGGAGTCTGTCCAGCTATATCCTGGAGGAGCCTGGCCGCTTGCAGCTTGCCAACTCTTCCCCAGCTGCTTCAAGCTGGAGAGCCCGATGTCCAGCTCATCCCCGTCCTAATGCTCTCACTTACAGTATTGGAAGGTCACAAAATAGACCCAAATGTTGTGGTATTTTGTAAAAATTTCAGCACATTTCCTGAAGTCCCCTCGCCCCCACCCTGTTCACCCTCCCGCTGCCAGGCAGAGGTCAGGGCATCCCGGCCTTGCTGTGTTCCATGGAATCGTTGTCCTCCGCCTCCAGGTCAGAGGCCGTATCTGAGTTCGAGGGGTCCAGGCTGGCCCGGGCAGGGGTTACAATGACTGCACCCCGACGCTGCTCTTCCTCCTCCAGCAGCTGTTTTTCCTGAGTCCCCTCAATGTGCTGGATCGCCTGGGGGAAGACGACACAGTAAATGCCAGTGGGCTCTCTGCCCAGAGACTGATCGACAGCCTTCTGCTGGGCCCTTCCTGCCCTGGGATTGGCTGCCTGCTGCTTGGGGCAAGCCAAGGACCTTTTTGGTGGACGTGTCTGGGCCCTGCAGAGGCCAAGAGGACAGCGCCCGTTTTTCTACCCAGCTTGGAGGAACCCATCAGGGACAAAATGGTGTGCCAGGACTGGTCAGGAGGCTGCAGATACTGAACGAGACAGGCAAGCGCCTGGCCCTGAGCTGCCACTGGGGCGGATGCCAGCTTCAAAGGGAATTTCCCTGGAGGCCCTCCTCTCCTCCAAGGGGCTCAAGTGTAGCCAGGCGAAGAGGGGAGATGAAACCAGGGGCGCTGTTCTCAGGGAGTGCAGCAGAACTGCACAGTGAGGCTGATAGCTATGCGTGGGGGCATCTGCCGGGACCTGTTCCATGGAGGGGCCCACTTCCCAGCCTCTCTGAAGGAGGCCAAGTCCCCCTTTCCTTTCTCCAGGTCAGGAACTGCTGCGTCCTGCTCTCACCTGAACGATTGTGTCCAGGTTCTGCCTGGATGTTGAGATAGTGTTGATCACTGAGGAGGGCCCCATGGTTACCACGGTGACATGGTGTGAAGGCAGAGGTGGTGCAGGCACAATCACCGTTGGGTGCTGGGTGGGTGCTGGGGGGCCATGAGCAGGCAGGAGCTGGAGAGGAGAAAAGGACACCTGGCACATCACACTAACTACACGGAACAGTGGGGCTCCCGTACCAGAAGGCCACCCTGGGCCTGAGGCAGAGACATGGGGAGGCAGCAGCCGGAAGGCCCTCGGACAACTCAGACCCTGTCGTCCCCTGGTGGATCTGAGAGCCCTCTCTTTCCAGCCATTCTGACCTCAGAAGCCCTGAGCCACACCTGGAGCCCCAAGGATGAAGCCCCCCCTTTCCAGGGTCACAAAAACCTAGAGGTACGTGTGAATGGAGAGGGGGCAGAAGCCTCCATAGATGCTTCTGAACCAACAAGACGGGTGCCATAGCCACCCTCAGCTCTTCAGTGAGGTGTGCTTTTGGGCACAGCCATCTTAGCTGGGTACCCAAATTTTGTTTTCCTAACCCAAGATAGGCTACCCTCCCCAACGCGTCTGCTTGGGACTGGTCAGTGCTGCAGCTTCCTGTTGTCCATGGCCCAGAAATGGCGCAACCCTATTTGCAAAAGGCCGGGAGTGAGCACTGCTGCTCATGTGTCTCTGGGTCTGTGGCCTCACCTGTTCCTGCTGCTGGAGCTGCACCTGTTGGGCAATCACCTTCAACTTCTCTGGATACAAGTGGGCCTCCAAGGAGCGTACCTACCAGCCAGCCAGAGAAAGACTCGGTCACTCTCCACAATAGGCAAGGGAGGCTTTGTGCGCAGAAGGGGCGGCTGCTTGCCCTGGCCCCCGGCCCCCTGGGGCGTCTTTTTGCTGGTACATTGCCCAGAAACTCCCCTGTGATCCAGCCTCCAGACCCGCAGGGCACACCTGCTCCTCCAGCATCATCCGGACCGAGCGCTCCTTGTCCAGTTGCTGCCTGAGCTCAATCATCTCCCGGCGCAGGTCCTCAGCCTTCTCGTCCTCCCAGATGTCTGGTGACCCTATGCCTTCGTCCTTGTCCTCTGCTCGCCGCCGCTTTGGGGAGGATCCGCTAAACTCCTGCCAAGAAGGCCCAGATTGAAGGGGGGGTGCGCAAGGACCACAGAGAGAAGAGCGCTCCTCCCAACCAAGGTCTCCATGGCGCCCACCTGGATGAAGCGCTTGAGCTGAGCGTTCTGCTGCAGCAGCCGCGTCTTCTCCTGCTCCAGAGAAAAGATATACTCCGCCGTCTGCTGGAGGATTGCTGCCTGACCAAAGAAGAGACAAGCAGAGAACTCCAGAGGGTGCAGACCTGGCACCCCTCTCCCACCAAAGGACAAGGCAGCCAGCCCCCTTCTTCCCTAATCAACCAGCTTCCCCCAGGGAAACCCCTCCCATGCTGTGCTCTGCTCCCCGAGGCTCCACGTATTGCCATGGCTTTCAGCAGCTGGCTGCACCCCAAGGTTCCTCAGGGAGCAGCGCCCATCCCCTTTCTCCCCTGGATCCTCCCTTTCAGCTGCAGCATTCAACCTGTGGAGGTTCCTCAGCCCATCACCACCCCACCCCCCACGATGCCCCAAGGCCTTTGCTCCCCAGTCCTGGTGAATGGGCCTCCACCCGCCATCAGGGCCTGGCAAGGACTTGCTTGACCCCCTGCCGACCCCACTACTGCGGCTTTGCTGGCAGCCTCCAATCAGTGGGGAGATTTAGCTTCTTACCTTGCTGAGCTTCTCCCCATCCGTGTGTGGGATGAGAGTTTTCAGGGACTGAAATCCTGCATTGATGCTCTGCATGCGCCTTCGCTCGTTGCTGTTGGCAATCTCCCTGCGTATCCGTCGCTCCTGGTCCCTCTGCGTCTCTGGGGTCAGGGGGATGTTGGCCAGGCTGCAGCAGATGAGCACAGGTTAGAGATGGGACCCTCAAAGCTCCCCAAGCCAGTGGCCAGCCCTAGTGCCCAGCAGTGTGTTCCGGCTAGAGCCGCCTGCCCTATAGCCCCTCTTGGCCACTCCTAACTCCCTCCTGGGGGGGGGTAGCTCCTGAGGATTCCTTCGTCGTGCAGAGTCCAGCCCCGCAGCTCCACGGCACACCGGTCTGTGGTGCTCAGGAGGGTTCTCTCTGGTAGCTGTTTCAGAGATGCCCTGCAATCCAGGGAGGAGCAGACCCCTCCCTCAGGGAGGCACACAGGGCAGTTCTATTTCAGGGGGCTTTATGGGTGCTCTTCACTGCTGGCAAAAGGGCGGCTCAAGCCTCGAAATAACCCAGAGGCCCTTTCAGAGAAGTGGGGTGCGCTGGTGCCTGCTGTCAGTTTGTTGTCATCATGGGGCTTTCAAAGAACCTCAACAAATTGCTGTGCTTAAGCATCTTCCAACCCATGTTATGTCTTTGACCGTTTCCAGGCCACACGTGACCCTCCTGTCAAGCTAAAATGTCTTGCGAGCTGTTACATTTACTGCAGCGCAAGTAAAACAGCATTTCCACACTAAGGAAAGCCAGAGGGGCCCAATTCGCCCCGAACTTCCCCCACAACCACCCAGGCGAGAAGACGCATCAGTGGGCTTTTGCACAACGGAAAAGGAGGCCCGGCTACTTGGCCGTAGTGTTGCCTAGCACAGTGCAGCACCGAGGCACCTACCGCGCGCTTCCGCTGCCCGCGCGGAAGAGCCAGCGGGCACCTCGGGGCCCTCACGGGAAAGGGCCGCCTCGCATGCCGGCGGGGATGGGAGGGGCGGCCTCCGGGCCCCGGCGAGCAGAAGCGGGGAAAAGCCGCTCCCGGGACGGCCCGGAGAGGCGCCCGCGGCCTGCCCGGCCCCGCGCAGCGCCACACGTGGAGGCCGCCTTCCAGCCCAGCTGGCGGGGGGCGGACACACCGAGAGGGGCCGCGTCGCCGCGCCCGTTCTACCCTCACCGCCCGGCGGGCTGCTGCGCACAAAGAGCGGCACCCCGGCCGGCACGTGCGACGCGGCGGGCAGCCTTTGTGAGAGTCGGCGGCGGCGCGGCGTGGCCGGCCGAGCCCGGCACTACATGTCCCGGCAGCCCGCGGCGGCAAGGCCCGCCCCTTCGGAGGCTGCACAGTCACGGCCAGGCCCGGCCGCCGCGCTGCCAGTAAACACGCGGCGGGCTGGGAGAGGCCCGGCGGGGCGCGAGGACTGGCGGGGGTCGGGGCGAAGCGGGGCCCGTCGCGACCCGCCGCCCGTCCCCGCTCCCTCCGGGGCCGCCCGGGCCGGAACGTCGCTGCCCGCCGCGCTCCAGCAAAGAGACCCACGTGCTCGGCCGCCGCCATCCCCGTCCCTCACGCGCTCCGCGGCGGCCCGGCGCCGCAGCCCGCCCGCCCGGCGCGCGCACCCACCTGCACAGCCCGCCGATCACCTCCTTCTCGGTCTTCCTGAAGTGCTGCAGCGGGGGCACCTTCTGCGCGGGCACCACGAAGTACTCCATGCCCGGCCGGGATCGGGACCGGGGCGGCGGCGGCAGCGGCGGCGAGCGCGAGGGGCGGGCGAGCACGCGTCCGCCGGTCCCGCGGTGCGTCTCCGGCTCTGGCCCTGCGCGTGTCTGCTCAAGGCGGGAAACAGCTGGGCGAGCGCAGCGCTGCCTCCCTCCCGCCCGCCTCCCTCCCTCCCTCCCTCCGCCGGCGCCGCCTCCGCCAGCCACCGGCCCATGTAAACAAAGGGCGATTCGCCGCGGCTGCCGCGCCGCCCTCCCGCCTGCCGCCCGGAGCAGCAGTGCCGGCCGGCAGAGCCGCCGAGGGAAGACCCAGCCCCAGCGCTGCGCTGACCGGCGCTCGGAACTCGCAGCGGGCGGTCCGGGGCTCTTGGCGGCCTGGAAGGGGCGAGGAACGGCCCCCAGGTGGGAGCCTGCGAGGGGGGTGAAGGGACAGAGCCCCTCCGGCCTTCCTAAGGGCCATCTGCTCCGGAGGGGAGGAGGAAGAGCCCGGCCTCTTCTCGCCAGAATGGGCTAGTGGCCTTGCTCCCCAGAGCAGCTGCCAGAGCAGGCATCTCCAGGAGGAACCGGCGAGAAATGTGGGTGGGTGGTTAGGGGGGATACTTTGGTGCTCCCCGACTGACTTGGGGGCTGCCTGGTTCAGCACCTAAGGCTGTGGCACAGGCGAGGCCGGGGCTTGCAGAGCCAGGCCAGGTGCCCCAGTGGAAGCCTTACTTTGGCCAAGTAGGGATGCTGGGATATGTAGCCCCACACAGCTGACTGGACGTGGGCCAGAGGTCTGCCTTGACTGGAACTTGCAATAGGGGACGTTTTATTCAAACAACGGTTTAAGGAGGTGGGCCAAGGCAAGCCCCACCGATGGGATTGTGCCGGGCAAATCAAACCCTGGAGTAGCATCCAAGCACTGCCCAAGGCCAGCCATTCGAGGCAAGGGCTGGAGAAGCCTGGCTACACTCTACCTGCTTGCTGGTGGCTGGCCCTTGATGCATCGAGCAATGCCTGTCCTGGGGCCACCCTTCTTGCTGAGGGATTATCTGGGCCGCTTCAGCCTGGCGGTCTTGTCCTCTGGCCACAACACAGTGGATGGAGCTGGCCACAGGGGTCCCACTTGACTGCGGCTGCTATGGAATGCTCACCGCTCAGCCTTTCACTGTCACCTCCCCACCCACCCCCGTGAAGAAGTGACCAAAAACACCTTCTGGCCGGACTCACAAAACACAGCCAAGGTGAATTAAGCTTCCTTCTAGCTTGTATGACCTAGCACCTTAATTAACATTTACACGACCAGCTAACCAATGCAAATTATGTCAGTGCTGTGGGAAGACATAGCCCACCAACTCCCACCATTCTGACTGGTTTCATGCCGTATATTTTGTCCAATTGGCGAATGCGAAGCAAAGCCCAAGTGTCACCATTATGGCCAGGTGCAGTTTTAGGCCGACCTGGGGGAGGACACCCGGCCCATGGAGGCAGAAGAGCGTGGTCTTGGTCATTTGAAAAGCTGATGGGGGAACTGGCTCTGGCCAGCACTGGTGCCTCTTCCTTCCTGAAGTGCTCATCCAGGGAAGATACAGCAAGGAAAGGAAGGCTGGGCTATGGGTCTGAATGGGAGATGAACCTGCATCTGGAGTACTCTTGGATTCAGTCTGAGCCCGTGGGAAACAGCAACAGCATTGGATCTAGCCAGGGCAACACATGCTCAAGTGACCGGGTTAGTCCCGGCGGCAGAGGCTGAACCCTTAGCTGTAGTCAAGATAGTTGCAGCAGTGGTGATCACACTCTGCTAGCCAAGACCAAAGAACACATGGATAGCATGCTGAGAATCGGCCCCAGCCTGCAAAACAGGTTGGAGGGTCAAGAAGTCAAAGGGCCGCTCCTTCCACACCTTTGAACTAAACTGATCCAGCTTGACTGAAATTCCCATTTTGCACGTTTGCAGTTCCCAAGAGTGAAGATCAATGAGCGTGGCTTTCCTTTTGACATCTCCTCTTCCTCTTTGCCTCATAGGAAGGGATGCCAGAATAAGACAAACAGTGCCCCAATCCTGCCAAGGGGCTTACTGGTAGCTGAGCTGAGCGCATCCCTGGCCTGGCAATCATCAACATGAGATGCAGCTCCTATTTACCTCACCATCTTCCCCAGGTTTACAGCATGACCGCAATTTTTCTTAGAGTCGATCTCTTTTCTGAAAGCATGTCTCGGTCTCTTTGCCAGGACCTCACTTTGCTTCCTTTCCAAACCTGAGTAAAAGAATAGGCCAAAGACGCTCTGAATGCCAGGAAGGGGGTCAGGCAGGCCCACAACTAAGGGTACCAAAGCCAGGGACTGGCTGGGGCGGCCAGCTGTCCCAGAGCCGTGTCTATCATCAGCAGGGCACCCTCTCTTCTCTGCTGGCTGACAGATTACGGAGGGCCACACTCTGAGGCTAAGATGCTCCTGGGACAAGCAAAGAAGGCGCCCTTATGAAAGGCAGACTGGGGATGGATGATCCCCCATCCTGCAGAAGGTATCTGGGCCCCAACTTGATTCTCCGATCCCAATATGGATTTGGAGGCAGACTCTTCTCTGGGGCGCATCACCCACCCTCTGACCACTTGGGCACTTGGGTTCTCTGCAGTGAGGAGCAGTAGAAAGCTTGTCTTTGTTAGAGGCAGAATGTCCCAGAATGCCCCAGATTGGGAGGAGTAAAGCACTTGGGGAAATGCTCAGTGCCCCCTCACCATCCAAGTGCTGTTGCTGAGGAAGGTCTGCACCATAGCCAGAGGCGCTCCCCCTTGTGGCTAAGAGAATACAGCACAGTCATCTAGTTTCAGAGTTTATTTACTTTCTCCCATTTTAAATTGACCCGGATCCAAAGTCCTCTATGACACAGAAATCACAAACATAAAATACAAGGTGCCAGGAAGACAGAGCAGAAAAAAACCAGTTGGAATCATCACAGCCACATAAGAACAATTCCAGCAACAAAAGGAAAAAGTGCAAAGGATTCAATTCTCTTCCTGAATTATTTGAGTGAGTAAGCCTTCCTCTTGGAGGTGCTGAAAAAGCTGGAGTCCTGTCCCTACCCTTCTGGCACAGCTCAGCTGGGAAACGGGTCTTAAGAGCAACTGCCACCTTTCAGCCTTCCAAACAGCTGTTTGATCTAGGCTGATGGCAAAGCACCAGGCGTTGTTACCAGCATGCCCCTGACCACCATCAATTTCCCCTCTCTTGCTTGGAATTAACAGCATGGGCTGGACAAAGACAGACCCAGACATAAGCACTGAAATAATTTAAATGGGAGGCCACCAATTCCAACCCAGTTTCAGATTAATCAATTTCAGCTCTCCCCCCCTCGACCCCGCAACATGACTCAATTGTTAGGGAAGGTGCAGGAGGCCCCATCTGGGATGCTTTCCCCAAGCAGTGGCCTCTAGCTGTGTTGACTGCATCAGGCCCCAAAGGTAGCCCAAGCATGGTAATCAGGTGACTTTGTCCCCCCTGCTAGAACCTACTTTGCCAAGTTGTTGTGAAGATCAGCTAGAAGAATCTTGCACCAGATTCTAAAGCTCTGTGGCAAAACGGCTGTGCGTTGAAACAGAAATGGCAGGTGACAAGTGCATCGGGTGCTGCTTATTAGGTTGCAGTACTGAGGGTGAGTGCCAGAGTCCAGAAAAGAAACCTACTGAAGAAGCCCTGTTCCTGGGTAGCCACCCAGTCTGCAGTGCTGGGGTCAGGCTTAGCAGTCCTCTGGTGGCAGGAGGGGTACATGACTCACCGTGAAGCCCCCAGCAGATGCTCCAAAATGGGGAGGGTACCACAATGATGCTTCCAAGGAACTTCTGGGCCTCCAGTTCCACATAGGTGCCGATTCTCCCAGGGGCACCAGGGGGAAGTGCTGTGGTGTGGCATTTGGGGAACTTCTCCATCTGGGCTACAGAGCAGCCTTAGTCCTTGGGACTGCTGCCAGGCCAGGCCTCTCCCTGCAAACCCAGCAGGCAATGGTGGCCAGCAGAGTACTAGTGGCCAGCTGGCATCTGCTCCTTTGGCCAGGAAAGACGGTGCTCACGGCATCACGAGAGGTGCGGATTGGTGGCCCGGGCTGAGAAGCAAAGGGATGGGCAGGAGGTCTGGCTGGGCGGAGATCTGATCACCTTCTGCTCTCCCAAGGCTGGGCTGCCAGGGGCCCCGAGGGGCCCGACGGAAGGAAAGCAAAGGGAGAAAATGGCTTTTGCTGAGCCGCATCTGGACGTCTTTTCCAGACGAGGCCGCTTAGTGACCGGGAACCTGGGGATGCTTAGCCCAGACGCCAGCCAGCCACTGCCCACCTTGCGAGCCCAAGGCCGTTGGAAAAAGGGTGTCAAAGCCGGCCTGCCGCAAAGAAACTCGGGAACTCCCTGCCGTCGTGGCATCCCAAGCCCGGAGCGAACGGCCGCCTCGACTATTCTGCTGCCCGGCAGAGCCGCCACGAAGAGCCTCCGCCCTGGCTGGCAAGGGCGTCCCGCTCCGCTCGGCCAGAGACCAGAAGATCCGCCCGCCCACCGCGCTTCCTATCTGGGCTGCCTGGCGCTGCCTCCACCTCCGGCTCCTTCCGCTCTGCCGTCTGCGCCAGGGGAGCCGCCGTCCGTCGGGGCTGCCCCTGCGTTGCTGGCCGGAGGGCCGTCAAGTCAGCCGGCCGGTTAGGGGGCGGGGCGGGCAGCAGGGTCCTTTTGGCGGGCCGTCGGGACCCACCGCCAGGCGCAGGCGGGTGCGACGAGGAACCCCCGGGACGGACGGCCTGAAGCCGCGAGTCATGGGAGCAAATCTCAGAGCTGACCCGGCCGTCGACCTTTTCCTTCCGCGGCCTGCCCGGCCGCCCACCCAGAGAAGGCGAGCACAACTGCTCCCTGGAAGCCGGCTAGGAGAGTGCCGAGCGCGACGGCTGCTCGGGCCGGCGGCCTACTGGCCGTGTGATCCTCGCCTATCCCGGCGCTTCCTCCCGGCGGAAGAGGCAGGCTGGCGCGCTGCCCCCCTCCGCCCCCTCGGAGGGCGCGGGACCGCCGCTTCGCCCAGCCTGATACGGAAAGGCGAGCCTTCTTCGGTAGATCCGCAGCCGGAGGTCGACGATCAGGACAAGAGAAAAGGGCCCCTTGCCCTCCCCGCCTCCGCCTCCCGCCCCTCCTCTCCAGCAGGCGCCGCCTCCATCCGCACGGGAGTCGCCCCCCGCGTCCCAGAGCCGGGGGAGGGGAGCCGGAGAGACCCTCCCCTTCGCCTCCTCCACCGCCGCCCTCGCTCCCTCGCGCGGCATCTTCTCCGCCCGCCCTCCCTGCCGAGGCGCAGATGTGGCGCTGCGGCCGTGCGCCCCATCGGTGCCGGCGGGGGTGGCCGAGGCGGAGCGGCGAGGCGCCCCCCGGAGGTCTCTCCCACAAGTGAAAGCTTGTCAGGACCCTCAAAGAGGGCAGCCCCAGCGCCGCTCCCGAGCCTCTCCGCCCGGTCGCCTAGCCACCGGGGGCGCGCACAAAGCCGCGCCGAGACGCCTCCCTCCCTTCCGCCGCCGGCCAGCGCCAAGGTAAGGCTACGGGGGCGCAGGCGGTCGGTCGGTCAGGGAGGGAGGTGGCGCCTTTGGAGACCCGGGGGGGGGGGGAATGGATCGGACCCAGATGGGGGAAGTCGTCGCGACGGCAAACATGCCTGCCCTTTGCTGGAAGCCATTATCCCTCCGGCCGCTGCCCGGCGTCCCTTCTCTGGCTTGCTTGCTTTCCTCAATGGGAACCTCAGCGCCCGGGTTGAGCGCACGACGCCCCCGCCCCGTGCCTTGCCTGTGGGTTTCGAACCCGGGCCTATTCGTGGGAGGGCAGGGGAGGCTACCCGGACCACGAGAGGAGGGCTGCGGCCCCCTCCCGGGCTTGAAATGACCCTTCCAGGCCAGCCTAAGGGGGAAGAAGGGAGGACAAAGCGCAGGGCCGGGGCTCCCTCAGCCAGCACGGGAACCGGGGCTCCCTGGGGTAGCCCTTCGAAGATCCCGTGGGACCGGCAGCGGGGATCCCCTTCCTGCTCTGCTCCAGCCGGCCCCACATCTTCCAGCTGAAAGGGGTTTCCAGGGCACAACCCATTGGGGGATGGCACCTTCTGGCCCAGCGGGAAGGATCAAGGCCTGCAACCCGATGCAGTCTGTCAGAGTGGGGGGTCTGAACAAGACGGGTGGATCTGTGGTTTGTTGGGGAGCCAGGAAGAGCAGGAATGTCCTTGCAAGACCTCCCTGCTGACAGCCACCCAAGCCTGCCTAGCAGCAGAATCCCAGCAGAGAGCAGGGAAACCTGGATGTGGCCACTGCACTCTGCTCCCCCCCTAAAAAAACCCCTTTGGGAATGGCGAGGAGTTGTAGCCCAGAAGGGAAGGCGCCAGGGACAGCCATTGCCCGCACTGGACACAGGGGGCACTCTGGCTAGAAGGCCAGGCGATTTCCCCAGAGTGGGAGGTGGGTTTGACCTTGCCTCCCCTTCCCCTTCCAGTCAATGCCCTTCCCAGCTTCACCTGAGCAGGGGGCTGTAGGGATGACGTCCCCCCCCCCAGGAGCCCTCACCCTTCCCAGCCTGATTGGATGTCTTCCATAACACTGGCATTTTCTGTCCCCCCCTCCCTTTCTGGGGAAAATTCTGTGCACCGTGACCTGTGCTTTTGAGGGGGGGGGGAACTGCCCTGTCTGTCCCTGTGGCTCACCAGCCCTTCAGCCTGGCCATCCTCCCTTTCCTTCCCCACTCAGCCAGGGCTGACCTCTTGCCCACTGTCTGTAGTTGAATGGGCCCTGCAGCCAGGAGCGCCAGCTTGGGGGGGCAGGAGACTTGGGTGGCAGGAGAGGGAACAGGGATGCCCTCGGGGGAGCCAGTCTGGCTGAGATATGGGCACGGCAACCTAGGGGCTCTGAGAAACCCCCTTTCTCATCATGTTGGAGACCCTCAATGGCTGAAACTGGCAGGACTTGATTGCCTCCCCAGCCCTTGATCATCTTCCTGCCATTGGAGGGCCCCCTTGCTTTTGAGTCTGGGGACTCTGGGTGATTCTCAGGATCTGACTCTCAGCCGCATTTCTCTAAAGCTATTTGAGGGCCTAGCCGTGAACATACTTGGTCAGTGCAGGTTCACCCTTCTTGCCTCTTCCAAAGAGGCTGCAGGTCCATGTGTCCAGCTGCCTCTGATTTCCAGAAGGGGCAGGAGGGAGAATAAACAAAGTCCTCCCAGGGCTGCCCCTCACTCAACGACCTGGGGCATGCTGGTCTCCTTCCAACTTTCCTCCTGCCCCGCCCCCCTTTTGGCTGAATTTGCATTACAGCAGATCTTTTGGGGCCTGGCAGCTACCCAGGTGAAGTGGTCACTCAGGGTGCCATCGGTTGTCTTGCATCCAAGGAGGCAGGGCTGTGCTTGGGTGGACAGAGGGAGGTGAGGGCAGACATCGTGGCCTGCAGAACATTTGGAGGTGAGATAGGTAGGAAAGGAATTGCTCTCGCTGGAAGGGGGGAAGGCGAGTTGGTCACTGAACAGAGGGCGTACTGCCAACTGAATGGATCCCTATCCCCCCCAGGCACTGTCCATAGCTGCTTTCTGGAGTTCTTGACAGCATAGTCACCTCGAATCCCACCTGTGCCTTCCCCAAGTATGGTGCTCTCCCAAGCCCCTCCACCCTGGAGCAGGCTTCAGCCAGCTCTGTGCGGTGAACTTGGGCCTCTGCACATCTGAGAAGATGGGGCTGTGCTGGTCAGATGGAGAGGGGCCTGGAAGGTGCCCAGATCACAGCCAGGATTACGCTTTGCCCAGAGCAGGCAGAGCCCCAGTCAAGGAGCGCCTGGAGCTGAGGGGGAGGAAAGCCACTCCCAGGTGGGCCAGCTGGACAGAGCCTCCTTTGACTTCCTGCCAGTGGGTGGGGGCACGTTTGGAGGGACCTCCAGACACTCCCAGTGCCCCCCCTCCCCACATCCCTGCTAGATGGACTTTGGGTATTTAATTCAACTAATAAGTGCTGTGGGTTCATGCTGATTTTGTTTTATCATGAGTGCTGTTTTAGTCCTGTTTCATGGAGAGGAAGAACAGGTAACAGGTAATGTTGCTGGTGTTTTATTATAGGTGCCTTGCACTCTGGCTGGAAAAATAAGATAAATATCATGAATAAATAAAAAGGAATACACCCTGGTGTACATATTTACTCCAAAGGTTTAATGAGCTGTAATCCATTGAACTGTGAGGTTATTGGTGGTCCCATTCCACTCCCCTGACATATATTCTGAGGGGTTGGAGAGTAGAAAAAGGCAGATCTATCTCTTTACCTGAAGTTGAGGAGGACTAATGGCTTGTGATTCAGTTAAACTGTGTGTCTGCTTCTCTATATGGTTCTGAGCCTGGAGCCCCTCAACAAAGAGATGAAGTGGGGAATTTGGCTGGGGACTCCCCCACCCTGGCTGACGGTCTGGCTGCTGGAAGCCAGGCAGAGGCACCAGCTGCTGATTTTAAACTGCCTTCCTCACCAGAGAGGTGGCTGTATAGGTGGTCTCCTTCAAGCTGGTGTGGTCTGTGTCAGGCAACAGCTCTTCACCTGCCAGTGGTGCAGTTCTGAACAATGAGAGTGCCTGGAAGAACCCTCCAGGGTGCCAGTCCTGGAGAGGACCTGGCGGCTGGAAGAAGGGCACCCGAGAGCGGCCTCTGTGTTCTTGGCCGCTTCCTGACCACATCCAGTCCTTGCCTGGCTGTCGTTGATATGAGTCAGTACAGGAGGGAAGTGGTGAGGTGGGTCTGCCAGGGATGAAGGAGCAGGGAGCTGCGCCCAGGCATGGAGTGGGTGGGGGCAGCTCTGACCTGAATGCCCGGCCATCCGGCCTCCCCCTGAAGCATCCAAGTCTTAAGAAAACAGCAGGGGAGGGTCTTGCCAGCAGGACAGCTTCTGTTTGTCTGCCAGGCCGGGCTTGGACGCTCCTTCTTGTTCTGTCAGCCGACACTGGAGGGACGTTAGGTGCCTCTGCACATCTGTGGAGGGAGGCCTGCCGGCCCCTCCTGCAAGTGGCTCCCTCGGTTGACTTCCTCTGGATTCTGGGAAGGCTTGTTCCCAGGAATGTTCTGCTCTGGGGCCAGTTTGGTTTGGCAGCTACTGCTGCCTCGCAGGGCGGGGGAGCTGCTTCCCATCCAGTGTCCCACCCAGCCCAGCTCCTGGGAGCAGCTCAGGAATCCAGCGAGAGGCCACTGGAATATGGGGGTGGGGGGGACGGGGGACGGCCAGACTCTGTGGAGGCAGAGAGCTGCTCTGCACAGCAGGGGCAGCAGCTCCTCCCTTGGCACTCCAGGCTCACTCCCTGGGAAACAGTGCCTCCCCAGACTGTCTATGTCCTGGGCTGTTGCCACCGAAGCATCCTGGAGCCCTGATCCAAATGCTTGCTCTGTGAACCTGGCCTTCTGAGGGAGGGACGGAAGGCCCCTGGCACTGGAGAACGAGAGGCCTCTGGGGCAGGCTGGACTCTGCTTGGACATTCCTCCTGGAATAGGGGAAAGGCTGGGCAAAGGGGGCTCTCCATGTGGGAGAGGGAATGGTGTAGGGTGGGCACCCGAACAGGCAGAGCAGCAGTGCCAGGGAGGTGGGCAAGGGCTTCCCTGAACTACGCCTGCCTTGTTGTGGCCTGCATCTTGATCCGGATGCGGTGTAATCTTTCCCAGTGGCATCCTTATGTGTACAGCCTTTGTCTCTCCTCTGGGCGCACTCACTCGTGGGCCCCGATGGCTGAACTGTAGAGCAAGTAGGCCCGCCAGCCCCCTTTGCGCCAGGTGCAGGGTGCGCTGTGTCCGGGTAGGGGCTGGGTTAAGCCAGGGCTTCCTCCAGGAGAGGCCCACAGTGGGGCCTGACACCTGCATTCTCCCCTCCAGCTGCTCTGCGCCCAGCCAGGCTGCACCTCCTTTCTCACCTCCCTCCCCACTTCACCCAGTCACAGGAAGAGGAGTGGAGCTGGGTGCCAGAAGCGCCCCCCCCCCCCCCCCCAATTGGGCCTCAGCCTGGCCCAGAATGCAGAGCGTGTGTCTGGGGTGGGGTGGGGTGGGGGTTGCAAAGATCTTTGCCCCTCTCTCAAATGCGTGTTTTGTGATTTCCCCCTCCCCCGCCTCTGCATTGCAGACTCGGCGCTGGCCTCGCCGAGGTGCTTTTCCCTCTGGCTGCCCGCCTCCCCCCACTTCCAGGGAGGGGCCTGCGCATTCCAGCATGTCTGAGCCGCAGCCCGGCCGGGCCCAGCGCCAAGGCCGGCGGGGAGGGCGAGCAGGAGCGGGCCTGCGCCATCCGGGTCGGGTGAGTTCGCAGGTGCCGCCCAGAACCGGGCGGGGGGCGCCGCATGCCAGGCCCACGGAGAGCGCGGCGGGCGACCCTCGCTGCCGCCCGGCGCCTTTGCCGGAGAAGGGAAGCGCCCGCCGGCCCTTCCTGTGCCCGGCCTGCCTTCGGATGAGGATGCGGCAGACGGGGCGGCCGCTCCTGGCGGCCGGGGGCGCTGGGTGGGGGGGGGGGGGCGCGGCCGGAGGAAACGCAACAGCCGGGGCCTCGGGCGGAACCGCCTCCAAGGAGCACCCACGGGTCAGGCCGGCGGCAGCCGAACAACGGCTGCGCCGTCTGAGCATGGGCAGAGTGTCAGAAGCGGCGCTTCTGGAGTTCGGATGCCGCCGGTCCTTGGCACACTCATCAAGGCCGGCCTGGCAAGGGGGAGAAAGGGGGAGACACGTGTCAGCAGCCGGCCCGCCTGGCTCGCCGGGAGGGCGTGGATGATGCGCCGTGTTGAACCCCGGAGCAGTCCAGGCGCCACTTCAGGCAAGCGAGCTGTGGGGAGGGGGCCGCATTGGACGGGGAGGGGCGGCTGGGCACGGGCGGCAACAACGGCCCTCGAGAGCCCAGCAGCCTTTTGCCCTTCTGCCCAAATGCCAAAGAGCCACGCTCCCCCTCCCCCGAGAAGCCCGCCCCTCCCCATGAAGTGGGCGCTCCGATTTCTCACAGGGCCCTTTGAAAGCAACTTTGGCAAGTCTCGGGACTCCTTCCCAATTCCCAAAGTGTCGCATTCTGCCCGGCTGCCTCCTGGCTCCTTTCTGTGGGGGTGGGGGTGGGTGGGTTCGGGAGGTCTTGCTGCTGCCCTTTCCCCAGGAAGCGCCCCTCTCCCCCGCCCCCTTTATAGCTCCACAGCCTGCAGGCAAGAACAAGGAGCAGCTGTTTGTAATTGGAAGGTCTTCCTGTGGGGGAGAGGGTGCTGGCACCCACAAAGTGAAAGTCTGATGCGAGGGAGGGTAGGTTGACTTTTGCAACCGCTCCCCCCCCTTGTGCCCCAAATATTTTGGGGGGCATTGATTAGTGAAGCAGGAGGAGGGCAAGGAGCAACCAGCTGGATTTTCCCACCTGCTTGACTGCTGGCCCCCTCGGACCCTTCCCTGCAGAGAGGAGGCAGCTGCCCAAGTCAGCCTCCTCCTGCACCCCAGAAGTAATAAGCATTGGGGGGGGGAGCCTCCTGCTGGGTTCTCCATAGAGCAGTTTTGGGGCAGGTAGACCCAGAGATCCGTTGGGGAATATAAGGAACAAATGGGGTATCCCTGCCTTTCCAAATCTCATGCAGGGTGACAGAAGACCCCCCTGAGTCCACCCCAGCTGACCAGAGCAGTCTGCTCCCTCGCTGCTGGCCCCCCATGCATTCCTTGGACGAGCCCCTGGACCTCAAGCTGAGTGTCTCCAAACTCCCGGCTGTGCGAGAGAAGCGTAACTGGGCCCTGGGCAGCACCAAGGGCCGAGCTCTGAGCCAGATCTCGGAGGATGAGGGCTACCTGGTAGCGGGCCCTGGCTCCCCTCCAGAGGGTGAGTAGTAGGCAGGGAAGGGGGGGCCTGGGCTGCTCCCTTGCCGGTGGGAAAGGGGTGCACCACTTGCTGATCCATGTTCTGCCCCCTCCAGGCCTCCAGGCGCACCCCCAATGCCAAGACAAGAGAGACCATCAGTTCCCCTCGCCTCCTACCGTTGACCTGAGCCTGTCCCCTTCTTCACCCCCCAGTGGCAACACATCTGCTTTCCCAGACAGGCAGAGCAGTGGGGGGCTGGTGAACTGCGCCAGCTTGCGTGTAAGTGTCGGGATGGGTGCAGCAGGGCATGCCAACTCTGCCACACCTCCCAAGGGGGGCTCACAAAGCCAACATATGTGCCAGAGCTTTCCTAAATCTCCCTGGCATGTTCCCTCAAGGCTGGGGATGAAGCAATGCAGCCTCCCCACTGACAGGCTCTGGGCCATGGAGGTTCCTGCCTCCCCTCCCCTGGTGGCTTTCGAGGGGGTGTTGTGTCTAATGGCCGCTGGTGATGGCTTCCTTTTCTTCAGCTGACACTCCTGAGCAAGACGGGGAGGGGGGGCAAGTAGAGGGACTCCCCCTGCCCTGGCCACACCCAGCAGCTTTTCCAGCTCTTCAGAGAGCTCTGTTGCCAAGAAGCCTGGGAAGGGGCCTCTGGCCTTGGCAGAACAGAAACATTCACTAACTCTGGGGGGGATGGGCTGCCAGCCAACTGCCCTGCCTGGCCCTTCCAGGACCTGCAGTCCCTGCGCTACCTGGAGAGTCTCCGCAGCTCCTTCCAGTTCTTCCTGCCTCTGAACTCAGGAGGGTCCCTGCATCTGCCCGCCTCCACTTTCCTGGCACCCCCCAAGGAGAAGCGGCTCGCTCTGGAGACAGCTGTGCAGAAGCAGCTGGTGTGCCACTGGTCCAAGGTGAGCAGTCGGCCCTTTCAGAAACGGCTCTGCCAAGCGGGGTGTCTGTGCTCTTCTCCAGTGACCCCAGGCCTCGCTCTCCCCTCACCCCACAGTGCAACCAGCTGTTTGAGCTCCTGCAAGACCTTGTGGACCACGTCAACGACTTCCACGTGAAGCCAGAGAAGGATGCTGGCTATCGTTGCCACTGGGAGGGTTGTGCCCGCCACGGCCGGGGCTTCAACGCCAGGTAATCGTTTCCTTGCTATTGGGAAGGTGTGGGGCCTGCCTTGGCCAGCCAGCCTTGGGATGGCACCACAGCTCAGCCATCCCAATGCTCCAATGGGCACGAAATGTCTGGGGAAGGCTGCTCTGGTCACACTTCCACATGGCCATTTTGTTGGCCCTCCGGCCTGGCAGCTGACTCACTACAGCCCTGGCAGGAAGCCTGGCCTCGGTCTTTGGAGGCAGGCACTCCCAGCTGTTGAAGTGTTGGGACGGTGGAAAGGAGCCAGCCCCCCCCCGCCCCCCACTGTGAGCGGCTTCTGCTCTGCAGGTACAAGATGCTGATCCACATCCGCACACACACCAACGAGAAGCCCCATCACTGCCCCACCTGCAACAAGAGCTTCTCCAGGCTAGAAAACCTGAAGATCCACAACCGCTCCCACACAGGTGAGTCCGACTGGGTTCCAGTCCCCGCAATAAGCACGGCTTCCCTCCAGACTGGCCTAACCCTCTGGATGCGCCCTCCCACAAGTGCCGGGATTCCAATCAGCCCCAGATGGGTCCTGCAGAGGGCGGTGGGATGGATGGCCTGGGGGTCAGGGCCCTCCCTTGATTCTCCCAAAGCCCCCCACCCCACGTGGGAGAGGGAGGCAAGAGCCCTCCTCCCTGAAGCAGCCCTGCTCCCCTCTCTTCCCTGCAGGGGAGAAGCCCTACCTCTGCCCCTACGAAGGCTGCAGCAAGCGCTACTCCAATTCCAGCGACCGCTTCAAGCACACCCGCACCCACTACGTGGACAAGCCCTACCACTGCAAGATGCCCGGCTGCCACAAACGCTATACAGACCCCAGCTCCCTCCGTAAGCACATCAAGGCCCATGGGCACTTCATCACCCGCGAGCAGCAGGAGCTGCTGAAGCTGCAGCCCTCCACCAAGGCCCCCCCACTCATGGCCAACGGACCATACCTCGGCGGGGCACAGATCATTGTACCTACTCCAGCTGCCCTCTTTGGCAGCCACAGCCTGCCCCTCCCTCTCTCCCAGGCCCCTCTGGATCTCAGCACCTTAGCCTGCGGTGGGCTGGGCACGGCCGCCATCGCAGGCCTGCCCAGCTCCACGCTTGCCCCTTTGAACTTGGCCAAGAACCCCCTGCTGGCCTCCCCTTTCTCAGTGGGCAGCCTGGGGCTGCCAGTGGTGTCATTGCTGGCTGGCACCTCTGCCAAGGCAGCTGTTGAGCGAGGGCAGGAGAACAGGGCCCGGCCCTTCAAAGGTGACATTGATGGCAGCAGCCGATGCAAGGAGACCAGTGAGAGAGTGAAACTGGCCAGGCTGCGGACAACCACCGACAGCCTCTCTCTGCTCCCCGGGGGCGTCCTGGACCTGTCCACTGGCATGAACTCAGGGGCAACCGCTGAAACTCTGCCACCAGGTTGGATGGTAATCCCAGCTGGCTCCGTTTTGCTGAAGGAAGCTGTGGTGAGCTAAGTAGGGAAGAGCAAGGAGGACGACTGGAAGGGGACCTGGCATTCAATCCGAGTAAGCAATGCATGTGAGCAAAGCAATAAGAAGCTTCCCAGGGCAGCAGCCAGGAATTCCACCCTCCCCTCTCCCTTGTCTGCCAAATGCAAGGCAGGGCCAACCCAGGAGCACCAATGCAGGAATCACCGCTGGTTGGTCAATCCCCAGCAAGACCTTCTCAACCCAGCCCCCCTTTTCTCAGCCCTGCTTTAGCTCAAGAAGCACCGGGGAGCCCACGTGAAGAATCCTCTGCCCAAAGCTGCCACCACTTCTTTTGGCCCCTTTGCTGGCACTCCTCTCTGCCTTTGGGGCACGTCCCGTCCCCTTTTTTCTCTGGAGCCCAGGAGTGCCACCCTGTGGCTCAGAGGCCTTTTCCTCCCGCCTCTGGCTGCTGTTCAGAAGCTAATCCTGGAGGAGCTGTTATCAGCTGCCTCCCTCCACTCCAGCCCAGGGCTTCTGCCTGGTTCAAATCTCTCTGACAAAGCACACCATGGCGTGTGCTGCCGACGAGACAGTTCCCTGACACGGAGGAATTGAACTGCGCAATTCCCTCCATAAGCAGTTCCTTATATTAATGCTGTGCAACAGCCTTACGGAGGCAGTGAGGATGGGAAGATGGCAAAGCACCCCTGGATGAAGGTTCAGTCTGTGCTGGGTCCTGGGCTGCTTCTGCCCTGTAAACTTTGCAAAAGCCCCCTTTTTTATTGGGGGTGGGGATTCCCTCCTTTGCTTTTAGGAAAGCAGAGCACTGGACAAGCTGGCACCTTTTATGCAGATCCAAGATGACCTGCTACACTTTCAGCAGGAAGCCATGAACTTGTCAAACCTGGCCAGGAGATAGCTGAGACCCAGGGATGGGTGGGAAAAACACAGCCCATTTCCCCTACCATAAATGCAGGCCCTGCCACCAGCTGTACCAGCTTCAGGAGCCCAGCAGAGAAGCAGCATTTGCTCTGCACTTCCCCACCGCACCCCACGGCTCTGCCTGCAGCAGCCCAGATCACCTCTTGACTGCCCTCCTTGTATTGGTGGGTCACTATGTTTCCAACTGCCTTTCCTAGACAAGGGCATCTCTGGGTATCCTCCTATATATCCCCCCCACCCACCCCAGGGACCTGCAACTATCCCTCTGCCATCTACATATCATCCTTGTGCAGTCCCTGCAGGCAATTCCTGGCAGACCTTCTGTGGTCCACATAGTGCCAAGGATCCAGAACCACCCTGGCCGGGGAGCTGGACTCCCAAGTACATGCATGCCTGCTCTGGGGCTCCCACTCACAAAGCATCCCACTGGGCAAACTGGCCTCAGAATTGATGCACACAGGCTGCCAGTGTTTTCCTGTTTCTAAGTGCCTTTTGATTGTAGGTTATGTTGGGGGTGATGCCCTCCTCTGGCCTCTGTTATGTTAGTATAGTTTTAAGACAGAAAAAGATAAGCTATAACTTGACCCACCTGTCCTCCAGAAGAGAGGATGATTATGACAAGAACAATAAAGTACACAAAACAGCCTTGCTAGGTGCTGGTGATGTCTGCGGTTGGTCTGTGCATGTGTCTAGGGATGGGAAGGGAGATGTTCAGAGAAAAGATGGCTTCACGTACTCTCCATGATGCCATAGCAAAACCCAAGCTATCCACATTCTGGCTTGGTGTCCTGAGCAGCCCACAGCAGCAGAGCTGGCCTTTGGCAATCGGACTAAGCTATGGCAAGGTCTCACAAGCAGCTGGTCAGGCGTCTGGCCTATCTGGGAGGACACTGGCTATCTGGCTTGGACAGTCAACCATAATTTCCCCCTTTGAGGGGCGAGTCTTTCCGGATCTTAATTGAAATGCCACCGGGGATGTTCTGCACCTTTTTTCTTCTGGGCTTGAGGTAGCAGCCGCGAAGCCATTTTGCCAGGGAAGCTGCATACAAAAAGGGCAAACCAGCCTTGCTGTCTTGTAACCTCAGCAACTGAGCTGGTGTGTGAATCGAATCTCCTGCATCCTGGCACCACCTTTCTTTGAAGACAATGCGAGACCAGCTATACAAGGGCTATTTATTGGCTAGCTATAATTTAGAGGGGATGCCAGTGCAAGAGAGAGAGGCTGTGCTACGTGCCTGGCTTCTGTGGCGAGTCTTGTTCCCTCTGGGGCTGGATCCTCAGCTCTTCGTCCAGCCGCTCCTTGGCTCTCACCACCTGCAGGGCAGAGGGTTGGCACTTCAGAGGCACGTGTGGCAGAGAGCCCACCCCCTTTGCCGGTGGCAAGTGGCCACCGGAGGGCAGCAACCCTCAGGAGAAGCCTGGCCAGATCACAGGCTTAGTTTAGCAGCTCCTGGGGGCACAGAAAATGCCAGCCGCAACCTTCCAAGGTTATCTGGATGCCACACGCAGCCCATCCGCGTGAACCTGGAGGACTTAAAAATGCTGTGCCAGAAAAAAGGGGGCGGGGAGGAACCGAGAGATGCCTTTGATATAAAGCGCCGGCGGTCGGCAAAGAGCAGCGACGCTCCAGCAGGCAGCCGGCGGGTCATTTCCCCCCCTGCCCGGGCGACGAACCGGTTGAACTCACCTTGGACTGCAGGTAAAAGGAGCCCCCCACGGATTTGTCGTTCACCTTAAATAAATGCTCGTAATTCTACCGAAGAAAAGCAGACAACGCCGGGTCAGAATCAGCGGCTTGGCCCTTTGCTTCTCCACCTCGCCGTCGCGTAGGAGCCGCTGCCCGAGAGCCCTCCCGGCCCGAACCCGCTCCGGCTCCGGGAAGGCGGCCCACCTTCTGGATCTCCTCCGGATTGAGCGTGGAGACGTTGAGGATCTGCTGAGCCTCCTGCAAGCTGATCCCGGAGAGGCTGGAGGCCGCCCAGGACTGGGCGCCCGTCCGCCCACGTGTCTCGGCGGCCGCTTGGCTGGCTGCTCGGGGACAAGGCCGCTTAGCGTCCCGCCAACGGCCGAGACCCCGGAGAGCCCGGCGCCCCCCCGGCCCGGCTTACCTGCGAATTCCTGCCGCAGCGCGCGGGCGAAGGCGCGGCCCACCACCTGGGCGCCCACCAGGACGATCTGCACCAGATACTTGGCCTGCGGAGACAGCGGCGGTCAGGCTCGCCCGCCCCGCCCCGCCCCGCCCCGCCCCGCCCCGCCGCGCCGCCCGGCGACCCCTCACCATGTCCGCCGCGGGAGCGCAGCTCAGAACGCCCGCAGGAGAGCGCGGCCGGAAGGAGCGGCTCTTCGCCCCGGAAGCAGCCATGGAGGAGCGCCCAGCGGCCAGAGCGCCCCATGAGGCGGCGCGCGCGAGGGCCACTCCAGCGGCAGCCTTGGGTACTGCGTGGGAGGCGACCCGCGGCGATCCGGAGCCCAGCGACTTCGCGTTTAGCGATGCCGCCTCCTGCCCTGCAGGTACCCTGGAAAGCTTCGGGCCAGCCGCTCTCGGGAGCTGCTGCGAGACTTCGCCACCCTTCCCGCCGAGAGACCCGGCTCTCCATCTGCCAGGGAGGCGGGGCCCTGAGCTGCGCCCAACTCGCCCCGGGGGCTTCCCTTGACCGCGTCCAGGGAGAAGCTGCCTCCGAAGGGGCTCGTGAGCCTGGGGTGGGGAGCTCCGGCACAGGACACACCCTGGTGCCCAAAGAAAGGGCCTCTCTGCCTTCCCACCCAGGGGATCGGGACCGCTTTCAGACACTGGCCCTTTACAGTCGGCGGAACTGGGGAAATTAAATCTCTGAATTTAGGGAAGATTGCCCAGGTGTAACTCTGCGCCCGTCCCCCCACCCCCGCCTCCCAGTCCTTCAACAGCAGTGACAGCAGGACTGTCTGAGCTTCTGCCTCTTCCGCACAGGAGGAAGTCAGAGCAGCGTGCTCCTCGGGAAGAATAAAGACACAGGAGAATAAAGACACAGGAGACACCAGAAAGGGAGGAAGGAGGTTTTCATGTTAGGGCTACACCCAGCAAGGTGGAATCAGGTGGAGAAAGGAGCTTCCTCCTGAGAAGAGGTCTGGTAAGCAAAAGCTTCTCCAGCTTCAGGATGCCAGCTTGGAATCACTTGGGCACATGTGGGCAGTGAATGAGCCCCGAGCATGCTTGCAGCTTGCCCTCCGTGGAACACTTCTGGGCAACTGGCCCACCAGCTTCAAAGCAGCAAGCTGAGAAGAGTCCCTGCACAGCCTGAGATGCAACAGAAAGGCTCCTGCCAAGGACAGACCCTGAGGGCCCCTGTGTTGGGGGGAAGCCATGGCTGTCCTCAGAGAGCGGGGCTTCGCCGGATGATTGTAAACAGGTGGTCTGAGTCCCTATCCCAGCAGGAGGGCAGCCCCTGAGCAGAAGCAGCAAGTTGGGGAGAAGCCAACCGGCAGGGAGTAGCCTGCAGGCCGAGCCTGACTCTTCCTTCCTCTGAGGGGGCTGCGGGCAGAGAGGCAGCATCTGTCTGTTCCAGCCTTTGCAACTAGTCCTATGGAGCAAAAAAAGATGGGCAAGGTTGAGCAATACTGGGGTGGCTGCTTGAAGTCATGTGCCATGGGCAGCTCTCTTGTGGGTAGTGGGACCAAGTTCATCCCTCCAAAGTGGAAGACCCTCCACAGACAGAGTTTTGGTGCTAGCCAGCTCTTAGCGGCTCACCCGCCTGAAGTAAAGAAGGCAGGTCCTCCATTTCCTGGCTGTTGCTCTCAAGTGAGTGAGAGAGAGAGAGAGAGAGAGAGAGAGGAGTCGGATGTCTCTGGGCTTATAGAAGCTGGCAGTGGCCAGGCTGCCCCCACCCTCCGAGCACTGCTCTTACCCACTCCTCTTCATCCACGCCCTCAAAGGAGTCCTGTGGGAGGGGGTCATCTCGGTTTCCCAGCTTAGCCACCATGGCGCTGAGCAGCTGCAGAGAATGGATGTTAGGGGGGGGGGGGCTTCTTCACCCCAAGGCAGAGGAACCACCCCTTCCCCCAGTGTGAGAAGATCAAAGGGAGTGAAGGCTCACTTCCTCTTTCTTCTGCTCCTCGGACTTCTCTTCCAGGTAGACAGAGGAGGGCAGGTATTTTCGTCTGGGGGCTTCCTTGGGCACTTGGCTCACTGCGTGGGGGAAGAAGGCAACAGAAGCTCCTTATTCTCATGCCCACTGAACTCCTTCAGCCCTCCCAGCTCAGCCCTTCCTTCCCCCTTACCTGAGGTCATGTCCTTGGGTTGCAGGCTGATGGTTTGGTGCTGCTTGTTAGCACCCTTCAGCCAGGCTGTGGCTGGCAGGGCAGGTTCCCACCACGCCTGCGTGGCGGGGAAAAGGTCATCCTGGAAGAATTCTTTCTATGGGAAGGAAATGACCTGTGGCTGATGAGAGGCTGGACGCAGGGCAATGCTGAGCCTCTCTGACAGGAAAGGCTCTGAACTGGGGGGGAGGGTTGAGGTATTAGATTGGGGCCTCCAATGAAGGCCCCTCCCCTGAAGAAAGCTGCTGGGCAGCTGCAGGAGATGGGGGTGGGCCCTTTTATGGACAGGTCTGGCTAAAGATAAGTAAAAGACCCTGAGGTTAGCACCACGGAAGGTCACATTCACCATATGAGCCTTTTGGCCATTTGGGGGTTGGGGCAAATAAATGGACATATAAATAATATGGGAAACAGACATTCTGAGTTTGTGAATGACTGACTCATTCAACTGAAGCTGGCCAATTGCAGTGTGGACTGAAGGTCTGAGCAACCACACACAGACACACACACACATCTGAATGCAGACCCATACGCATGCACACACCCGGCCCCAAAAGCCAAGGCTTGGTGTTCTACCTTGACCCTGGGGACCCGGAAGGCCACCGGCTCAATGGAAGTCTGCCGGAGGCGCAATGCCCGGGCAATCTCGACCTCCCGCACATCACACGCCGTCTTGGGCAGGAACTGAAAGCCCTGGAGCAGCAGAGGAGAGAGAGAGAGACTTGACTTCTACCGATTGTCCTGCAAGGAACAACAACTCCCCAACCAGCACCCCAGAGATTTTGCAAAAGCTCTGGTCTTCTCTGCTGTTTGGATGCTCTGACCCTGGACGGCCACAAGAGGGCAGCCCCAGACGGCCTAATGCTGATCAAAGGGGCAGGTAGGTCAACAGGCATTGAGGGAAGGGCAGCCCCAAAGTTCTTCCCCTCTGGGATGCCATTCCAGTCTGGCAGGGACCCCTATTCCCAGCTGTTGGTGCTGGGGAGTGGGGCAGGCCAGAGGGCAGCTGCTCCATTCTTTGCCTTCTGCAGCCTTTTCAAAAGTCTCACACAAGGTTTTGGCCCTCCCAGTGTCAAAAGAAGCCAAGTCCAGTAAAGACTCCAGCCTAAAAGGATTTTTCAGCATCCCAGCCCTGTTTCTCTGGGCTTCTGTCCCAGCAGGTGCCTCACCTTGTGGGGGTCACAGGAGAGGAAGCTGTTGCACTCCAGGAAGAACGGGGCCTCTGGGACCACCTCATAGACAAAGACCCTGGTATCGCCCTAAGCTCCCAGAAGAGAGAAGAGGTAGAATGCGCAGCCTGGGCTGGGGACTCCTGCCCAAGCCTTTGACGAGCATCTGGCCAAACCGGTCCCACGGGAAGAGTCAACCCAGCCAGGAGAAATGCAGTGGGGGGGAAGCTGAATCCCTGAGTGGGAAACCGGGCTCCACACACCAGATACCCAGCCTGGCTAGAGGCAAAAGAAGAGCCATCTTTGTGTCCCGCCCACCCAAGGATATTGCAGGGCTGGCGCCGGATGGCCTGCTTTGCTTCCCTGGACATGCCCCCAAAGCCCTTGCCCGCTGAGTGGCAGGATCTCCCTTCCCTCTTGGCTCACTTTGCCTGTGAAGAAGGCCACGCTGGTGTCCACGTCATAGAAAGGGATGAGGGTGGAGGGAGAGACATCCAGGCCAATGGTGGCTAGAGGTCCGGCGGCCAGGGCCTCAGCCTGGTGCAAGGAGAGCTGGCGTTCACTGCGACTGAAAGAGGAAGGGGCAGAAAGAGATAAGACAGGCCATGCTCTTGCAAGCAATTGGGAGACAGCAGAGGGGAAGGCCTCACCTGTCAAAGCCGGAGACCAGCAGGTATTTGCCGCCACAGACCCAGGTGACACGGGCACCTCTACCCCCCTTAGGCCCTGGACCATCCTGTTAGGGGGCAAGGGGGGAGATGCTTCAGAAAGAGAATGTGCTACAGCTGCCCTCTTGGCTCGTCTGAGATACATGCGGGCCTTGCCCTCCAGAAGAGCCTGCCCAGGCTCTGACCTGCAAAGGCTGGGCAGCCTGCCGAGGCTCGTAAACTCGCACTTTGCCATCCTTGCTGACGGTTGCCAGGCAGCATCCATTGGGGCTCCAGGCCAGGCTGAAGATCTGAAAGCAACAACAGGTCAACCCTCAAGGCTGGCTGAGAGAGGCATGAGGCTCCAGGATGCTGAGTCACACCGTTAGGATGTCCAACCCTCACCCCAAGATCTATGATGGACCACATGCCCCGTCATCAGCATGGATGCTGTATCTGGGGGGCGGGAGGGGGGGGAGGTTAGCTTCATTGCTGGCTATTCTGTAGGACACTTCTGGATGTAACTTGGAGAGGCCGTTGTGCTCTCTACCTGGTCAGTGTGCCCGAGAAGTCTCAGCTCCTGCCTCCCTGTGCGCATGTCCCAGATCCGGACACTCTTGTCATAGGAGGAGGAGGCCAAGACATCGGAGGCCAGAGGATGGAACTTGATGGAATAGATCTTCTCTGTGTGGCCTGGCATGAGAAGGAGAGAGGCCGCGTTCAGAGCAGTGCTAGGCTTCCTGGGCCGATCCTGCCTCGGCCAGCCACGAAGAGAAGGGGGTGGAGGGAGAGGGGGGGCTGACCTCTCAAGACCACTTCTGGCTCCAGCAGCTGTTTCTGCAGTCTGGTTGGCTCAACCCGCCATAGCCGAATCTTGGTGTCTTCTCCAGCTGCATCAGAGAGGGAAGGAAGGAAGAGCTCTGAAGACCTTGGCGCGGTACGGCCCTGTGGCAGGGCTCAGCCAGCCCAAAAGGCTGGGGTGCACAGCCCCCCCCAGGAGAGATGCTTGCTCCAAGACCCCCTGGTCCCTACCAATGGCCAGGCGTTGCTCATCAAAGGGATCCCAGCACAGATCCGAGATGGGTGCCCCATTCTGGATGGTGGGCACTGGGGTGTCAGGGAGTCGCCCTGGCTGGGAGAGCTTCAGAGACAGGGAAGGAAGCCATGTAGATGATGCTCTCAGCCGTTCCTCCTTGTCGTTTGCCAAGACAGAGGAAGACCCCCCCCACCCCCACAATCTGCAGCCGGCCATGACCACCGAACATGACCCTGGGGGTGGGGATGGTGTTTCACCTCCAAAATGGCCACCTGTCCACCTGTGGCAAGCAGTGGGATGGCGATACGATGTCGGTTGGCACAAAAGCCATCACACTCCCCTGGTGTGGTGAGGCTCAAGCCACGCAGGTTGGTGATGTGGGTGGTGCGAGGCAAGACGACCCCCTCGATGTGCCGGAAGGCAGAACTCGGGCCTGGAGACGAAGGCACAGGATGAGCGGGTCTGGGAAGGGGGGGCTGCCCCATGCATCTTCCTTGTGCCCCACAACATCCACACCTCAACTAAGCCCTCTTTAAGGCAGCCCGGGTATTCTTGGATGCTGAAACGTCCACCAGTGTCCCTTGCCCACAGACCCTTACCCAGAATATTCTGCAGAGACCGCTGGCTTGGGCTGGAGGAAAAGCCACTGGTGGCAGAGAGAGATGGGGCAACGCTGGAGGGAGATGCCAGAGAACTGACAGGAGATGACAGGCTGCTGCCCACCTGGCAAAAAGCAACGCCGTGTGTCAGCCAGTGGGCTGAAGGGTGGTACACTGAGGCGAGGAATGGGGGCAGGCCCAGATCATCCCTGCTCAGAGGAAGCTGGGACAAGTGCACCCTGGAAGTGGGCAAAGCTACCAGGTGCCCTGACAGCCACGGGTACTCACACTGTTGTCCAGATCCTTGACCTGATCCCCTGCCTCCATGTGGGCAGAGGATGGGTGCTGGTTGTCTTGGTCGAGACAAGGCAGGCAGGCAGAGAGGAAGCCCAAGCTGGGCCTGTGGGCAGGATCAAGACTCACCATCTCCACCTGGAGCAAGGAGAGGAAACGTTTACCCCCTGCCAGAGGAGCCAAGGCCCAGGAGGGTGCCACTATGGGGCAGGACTATCACGAGTCAATGCTGGCCAGGGTTGGAGAAGGCTTATGGACAGGAGAGGCCAGGAGTCTTCCGTGGGGCAGGCCTGCTGCTTTGATGGCGGTCAGCTCAAGAAGCTGCCATTGAACCAAGCCCTTGTGGAGTCCAGGGTGGCTGGAGAGGGGGGGTGTACCTTTGAAGATCTTGGGGGTAATCAACTGGGGGGAGCTCAGCCCTCCTTACCTGTGTGTTGTCTCCAGCCCACCACGACTGAGCAGATGCTGCCGGGACGTTTCCAGGACAGTCTGGAAATAAGTCTTTGTGGAACTCATGTGTGGACTGCAAGAAAGGCTGGGGGTGAATAAGGCCTGCCGGAGTAAGAAGCCCCACCTCCTCCCATGCGGGCAACTTGGCTGGTTTACCTTCCTGGGCACCAGGTAGCTGATGGGCACAATGGCCGAGTCGCTCAGCTGCAAAACCTTCATCACTTCGCAGGCTGTGACATCCAGGGCCAGCCTGGGCAGTTGGGCCGTCCCTTGAGTCCGGGTCTCCAGAAAGCACTTGTGAACTGAGCAGAGCAAGGTGAGTGGGGGAAGGGCACACAACTCCCAAGGACCCTGGGCAAGCAAGCTGGGGGGGTGGGAACTCACCTTCCACCATGGCTGGCTGCGCAGGCTGCACCTCGTAACAGAAAAGCACCTTCTCTCCCTGGAAGAGAACGGCTGCCTGAGCCACTGCTGCAGGGCCCCCTCTTGCCTGCCCTCCATTCCCACGAGACCAGCAGCACTTACCTTCCCAGCCAGGACAAGAAGGCCGGAACTGGGGTCAAAGAGTGGGATCAGAGGCCTGCAAGACAACAAGTCCCATTGGAGACACGGCCAGAGCCCCGATCCAGATGCTCCCTGCCTGCCAGGAGCACCTGCTGCTCCCTCTCTAGCAACCCCTCGCCAGGGTGCCTGTTCCGCTCTTGGGATGTGCCCCCCTGGCCTCTGTGCTGCCAACACCCTCCCAGCCTCCCTCTAACCACTTTTGAGAACAGTTTTTCCCGGCACTGCCTGCGCCTGGGCAGAGTGCTGACCCACTCCTTGCTGGAACCCCTTCACCGCCCAGCCGTGCAGCCGCCTGCATCAGCAGAGAGCCTGCAGCCTGCATCTCCCATTAAGCAGGTGGGAGTAAGGATCCACCCTCTTCCCAGGGGGGGAGGGGGAGTGGAAGAAAGGTGCCCCTTTCGTGCCCTTGCATTGGCAGCCAGCTAACCCTGCACCCAGTAGTGGCAGCTGCAGGGAGCCCTGCGATCGCTCTCTCTTCCTTCTCACTGCCAGCTTCTGGGTCACCCTCAGGGACAGGTAAGACCCACATCAGGATCGGTCTCAGGGGCCCTGCCAGCAGACAGTCCTCTCCCCCACCCCTTGGTCTGCAAACACCCCCCTCCCCGGGGGTGGGCAGCGAGTGGGCTGGGCCCGGAGGAGGGCCCTCCTGGGGAGTTGAGGGCCCAGGGAGAGAGCGCCAGGCGGCCATCGCAGAGCCGGTGCCCTGCTGCCTTCTCGCCAGCGACACTCTTCCCCACTGGGGGGGGGGGGGGGGGAGGGGGAGGGGAGCAGCAGTCTTGGCAACTTTCCTGCGGCCAGCAGCAGGAGGAGGCAGCGCCGGCTGTGGGCAGGGAAAGGCCGCTCTGGGGCGGGTGCAGCCACCTGAGAAGGGGCCCAAGCGCTCCAAATGGCAAGCCCAGCCCGGCGCCTCCCGCTCCCCAAACAGGCCCAGCAGGTCTTTCAGGAGGATCTCGCCAAGGCGGCTCGTCTGACGGGCTGCCAGGGGATCCCGGCACGAGGCTGGTGCGATGCGAGCGGCTGGCCGGGCACAGCGGCAGGTGCAGGAGACGGGCCCGTCCTGACCCAGCGAGGCTCTCCTGCCCGGCCAGCCTGTGGGGGTTCGGGGCCACAAATCCCTTCCTCCCGGTCTGCAGGCGGCCCCAGCTGGTCCGCCCTGCCAGGCCAAGGCTGGAAAGAGTGGAGGCAGCGGACTAGGGCTGAGCGGGCAGTCGCGGTTTAGTCCCGCCGTAGGCAACGAAGCCAGCCCGATCCCTCGCCCCCCCCCCCCCGCGGTGCCCCGGCAAGGACCGGCCAGCGGGAGGGGCGGGGGAGGGGCGCCCAGGGGGCGGTCCGCGCGGCGCTGGCCGCTCCTCCTTCCCGGGCTCCCCAGCCAATCGGCGCCCGCCGCCCCTCCGCGGCTCCGAGCGCTGAAACCCGAGTCAGCAGAGCCGCGGCCAGCCTGGCCGGGAGGGAGGGAGGCAGGGAGGGAGGCAGGCGCCACCGCTTCCCGGAGCCGGCGATGGAGCAGGCACCACAGCAGCCCCGACGCGCCGCGCGCTAGCAGCACCCCGGCCCTGCCTCGTCTCGGGGAGCCCGGTCGGTAAGTGCCCCGAGCCCCCACCGTCCGGAAAGCGCCTCGGTCCGCGGATGGGAGGGGCTCCGTAGGAAACGGTAGGACGACGAAGGGCGCTCGAGGTGCCCGGACGTTTCCGCCTCCTCGCCCCCTTGATTTGAGGCACTTCGCCTGTCGTCCCCGCGCCTCCCCTGGGACGAGTCGGGCCCGGAGCTGGTAACCAGGGCAAACGGCGGTGGGAGGTCGCTGAACTCGCTTCCCTTTCGGGAGAGCAACTGTCGACTTGTCTGCATCTGGCTGAGCCCTGGGCAACTCTGAACATGTGCAAAGTGCTCTTGTCGGCCGGCAGACGCCAGCCAATTCAAGAGCTTCTCTGGCCTACTGGAGTGGGGTGTTGGTAAACTGCATGTCCCGTGTGGGGCCATCTTCTGCCCTGCTCTGGGTGCCACCCCACAGTGGCCCTCACCACTTAGAGAATAGCCACACAAAGACCCTGAAGCAGCAGAGCCCAAGCCGGCCTGGGTGGGAGTGGAGGCAGCCAGCCTTCCATGTTTCTTGCCAAGGCAAACTGGTGGAATCTTGGCTCTCCCCACCACCACCCCCCCTCACCAAGAGGAAGTGAAGCTGTTGGGCTGCTCCATCCTCCTCGACCCAGGTGGCCTTGCCTTCAGCCCCCCCCCCCCCCTTTCGTCCTGTCCCCCAGATCTCTGCTCAGGAACTTGGCTGGGCATCTGGCTGGGAAGGGTGCCTGAGTCTGGGGCTGCCAGCCGTGGGCCCGAGTGTGTGTCCCTTCTGTGCCACCTCTCCTCCTGTTCTTCAGGACAAACAATTCAGGTCTGGGGAGGCACCTGGATCACTGCCAGACCCCCCTCTGCTCACTCCCCTCCTCAAGGAATTGCCAAGAGACAATACAGTCTGGACTGGGGGGGAGCACTGGAGGGCTGTGGGGAGGGGGACATTGGAGAGCTGCTGCCCAGGTAGAGGCAGTGACTTGTGGGCCCTGTGCCCAGGGAGGATGGGTGGAGGAGGGGATTCCCAGAAGCAGCCTTCTCTTAGCAAAGGCCTCCTTGATGTTTGAGTGGACCCAGCTCAACGGGGCCCATCCCTTGAGCCCCTCCTAAGGTGGGGGGGACCTGCTCCTTCCTAGGAATAGAGCACAGGTCATGCCTGCTAAACCAGCCAGAAGTTTCCTGTTTCCAGTGGGGGTGGGAGTGTCAGGAATTTTAGGAAGGGTGTCAGATGCTCTGAGACTCAAGGAAGCAGTTTGCAAGCTGGGAATCTGCACCCTTGCTTGATTATGGCCAACAGTTGAATTGCATTTCTGGAGGAACCTAGTTCCAAGACTGTACACAGTTGTGGGTTCAAGATGGGTGCACAATGCCGTGATTTCTCATGACTAAGCAGTCAAATTGGCGCAGAGGATGCCCAGCTGGGAACACCCACACACAGGGCTTGGGGACCGGCACACTTCCTGGGGAGCCTCTGGCCAAACACATAGGCTGGCCTCAGGGGCATCAGCACGTCTCTCTCTTAGCCAGTTGTCTTGGCCCAGGACCCAACCAGAAAAACAGCCCTCGCCAGCCAGCCAGCCTCTGCTCACGCAATGGAATTCTCTTTCGGAGCCCAGGGGGAATGGTGGGCAGAAGGCTTCCCACACACTGCAGATGAGCACCTGAGCGCTACCTGCTGGCTCGCCCCCCTCCCCAGCACCTGGGGGGAACTGGAGAAGCGAGGGGGGGGGGCAGGAATGCTGTGGCTGGGAAGGTGAGAGGCCTTCCTCCCAAGGGGGGAGGAAGGGAGACAAGGGTGGAGGGAAAGCTAGAAATTAATTTTGCAGGGAAAGGGGCAGAGTGCTTCTACAGGGCAGCTGACTCCTGTTTGATCCCCAAGTGAGGGGGGAGGCAACATTATCCTCAGCCCTGGCAACTGTCTTGCAATGTGGGGTAAAGCTTGTATTTTCTTGCCATCTCGGGGGGGGGGGGGGGCATGGATGTCAGGACTCTCCCCTCAGCCAACTTCCTGATCTGGTTCCAGCCTTGAGCTGGAGGGCCAACCTGGACAATGCAACCTTGTGTGAAGGCGCCTCAGTCCCAGGCCTGGAGGACTCCCCAAGCCGAACAGAGGCTTCTTCTGTGCCACAAATCAGGAGAAACTCCAGCCTCACTGCTGGGGTACTTCCCCCCCCCCCATTTGCAAGAGTGCTACCCTGGACAAGACCCAAAAGTCCAAGCCAAGTGAGGAGCCCTCCCCACCCTCTGCCCCACTGCTGCCACCCAACCTGCCTGACTCCTTGCAGCCACCGCCACCTCCTCCTGGCCAGGGGAATGCGGGTTAGGCAGCTCCTCCCTGGCCTAATTAGGGGTTACGCCTGTGCCAGGCTAATGACAGCCTGCTGCCCAAAGGCCCAGGGCCCTGCCCAAGCGCAGGCGGGCACGTGCATCCTCTTCCCACAGGATCCTCAGAAGACCCAGCTGCTCTCTCCGTGCAGGGCCAGGCTGGGGGCTTATTTCCTGGCTGGGGTCCCCCATAGCTCTGAAGGGAGGAGAGGATACTTGGGGTGCCCAAGGCTGAGGAGCCGCCCAGGGGACTCCATGGCTAGCTTGGCTGGAGAAGGAAGCAGAGGCAGCGTGCAGGAGCAAGGGGGGGACTTATCCAAGGGAGGGGTTGTGTCCCCTTTCCACCAGTGTGGGTGCAGCCTCTGCCTGGCCAGGGAGGAGGAGCAAGAGCAGCCTAGTCCTCTCCGTTCTCAGCCAATCTCCTGCTCCAGCCCCCGCCCCCCTCGCAGGATCCCTCCTCTTGCTCCCCATTTGAAGGGTCCTGGATTATGCATTACCCCCCTCCAGAAGATTTCAACCCAGCATGAGGCGACCTAATTTTGATTGGGGAACAAACCTCCTCGACCCAGCAAGCAGCTGGGGCCTCTGACCTGCTGCATCCTTTAAGCATTCTCCCCCACCCCAGATTTCATGGAACAGCAAAATGATATGGGGAGGAAAGACCAAAAGTGGGACCCCTTGCCCTCTGGCTGCTTTGGAAGGCGCAGTGGCTCCAGGTGTTTGTGGATCCTTCCCCCCCCACCCCAGCCTGCATGGGGCGTGTCCTGTGGCTTCCCCTCCCCAGCCAGGGCTGGCTCCAGGGAAGGCTGCTGTGGGTCAAGGAGCCTCTGATCCTTTGCCAGCTGCCCCACGCTTGGCGCTTTTCTTAGCCTGAGCCTGCGGGGCGCCTTCCGAGCGGCATCTTGGGACCAGATGGCTTCCAGGACAGGCAGGCGCTCCCAAGCCTTGCAGGGTGTGGAGGGAGCCTGTTGGGCAGAAGCCATGTCTTCCAATAGGCCATTGGGGGCAGCAGGCTGCTTATCAGCTGCCCAAACCGGGAGGTGGCAGGTGTGTGGGGGGAGCTGCTCTGGCCCCTCTCCTCTGCAGGCCCAAATGGGGAAGGTTGGTGACATCCCATCCCCAGCCAGGTCGATGAATGAAGGGACGGGGCAGAGCCAACCATGATTGGGCAGGGGGGGGAGGGGGCTGTCCATAGGGCAAAGTCCTCCAGCAGCTTCCCTGCCGCCCTGGCCTGACCCATTCAAGTCTTGGTCCCTAAGCCCAAGGTGAGCACAATGGCTGAGGGCTGGTTCCAGGGCAATGGAATTAACCGCACGTGAATCAATGCCATCCTCATGAGGACACCTTGTAAAGTGTGGCACTTCCCGAGACGGGGCCAACTTCACTGCAAATGTCAGGGGTCTCCAGGGGCTCTGCTCACAGCCCTGGCCTGGACCCCCTGCATCAGGCGAGGGTGAGAGCAGAGCAGGGCAGGGGCAGGGTTACCATGAGGAGGGCTGGCGGGGGGCCTCAGTCTCTCAAAGTTCAGTGTGGGGGGAGGCCTCTCCCTCTCTTTGCAAGCGAACTCACGGCCCTCCTCCTCCTCCAGCTGCACATTCCAGAGTTGATCACCTGGTGAGCAGCAGCCTTTCTAAGAGCGCCACAGCCAAAGTTAATCATCTCACTTATTAAATGAGGCGACAGACGAGCTGCCTGTGATGGCATACAGGCTGAGGTGACAGGCAGGGTTTGGGGGCACACTGGAGCCAGCTGGGATCCACCTTGCCTTCTCCAAGCCAGGCTGCCCATCCTTGCCAAGGATGCCTCTGTGTATGTGTGTGTGTGTGTGTGTGTGCTTTGCCCTCCCCAGCGCTTGGACAGGGATGGGCAGAGCTACAATTTTGGTGTCTGCATAGGAGGAGCCCTACTTTGCTGGCTTTCCATAAAATCAAAATCACCCCCTGCCCCCAGGTCTGTGGAATAGCAGCCAAGTTAGACGGGGTGCCCCAAAGTGGCGGTGCATGCCAGCTGCCGGCGAATGGGGGGGGGGGAGAGAAAGTTTCCCAATAAACCAGGATCTCTTCTGCAAACGGACAGCCCCCTCCTCTTGGTTCTCTGGCCCCTCCTTGCTTGATCTGAATGCTGGGAGGACCAAAGGGAGGCTCTTCTCCCCTGGGAAGGAAGCTAGCTTCCAGTCCTGCTGATCCCTGAGAAGGTACCTAGACTGAACCACGGTGTGTGCGGAGGGGGTATAGGGTAAAAGCCAGGATTGCCTCCCAGAAAAGTTCTGGGGTCAGGCAAATATCCAGAAGGACTTGTATTAGGAGAAAAGCTTGGGCAGGGGTGGCCCACGGGGGCTTTGCAAATGCCCTCGAGGTCAGAGGTGACCCATCTCCACTCTGCTTTTCTGTCTGCAGAAGCTCCACCATGAGGCTCCCCCTGATCTGGGCATTGCTGCTTTTCCTAGCTGGTAGCCTTTCCCAGGGCTGCCCAGCCGACTGCCAGTGCAACCAGCCCCAGACCGTCTTCTGCATCGCCAGGAGCAGCCCTGCCATTCCGCAGGGGCTGCCGCCAGACACGGCCCACCTGTACATGTTTGAGAGTGGTCTCCGTATACTGAGCGAGGACAGCTTTGCAGGGCTGCCTGCTCTGCAGCTCTTGGACCTCTCCCAGAACCTCATATCTAGCCTGCCACGCAACGTCTTCCAGCTACTGCCGGGACTCCACAATCTCGACCTATCTTCCAACCAGCTGCAGGAGGTCACCAACGAGAGCTTCCATGGACTGCGCCTGCTGGAGCGGCTCTACCTGGATCGCAACCAGCTCCAGAGCATTCACCCAGCCGCCTTTGACTCGCTGGAAAACCTCCTGGAACTGAAGCTCCAGGACAACCAGCTGCAAACGGTGCCACCTCTCAACCTGCCCACCCTCCTGCTGCTGGACATCAGCCGGAACAAGATCACAGCCCTCGAGACAGGCACCTTCCATGTGCGGAGTCTGGAGTCCCTGAAGATGGCTGGGCTGGGCCTGGGCAGCGTGGATGAGGAGCTCCTGCAGAGCCTGCACAACCTGCATGAACTGGATGTCTCGGATAATCTGCTCACCAGGGTGCCCGGGGTCCTGAGCCAGCTGCCCGGGCTAACCAGGCTCAGCCTGGCAGGGAACGGCCTGATCTCACAGCTGCGGGCAGAGGACTTCCAGCATCTCCAGCATCTGCAGGAACTGGACATCAGCAACCTCAACCTCAACGGGCTTCCCTGGGATTTCTTTGCCTCCTTCCCCAGACTCAGGGTGGTCACCGCAGCGGAGAACCCCTTCAACTGTGTCTGCCACATGAGCTGGATCGTCAGCTGGGCCAGGCTCAGCAAAGCCTCACTCCGGAGGCCGGAAGAGACCCGCTGCCACTTCCCCCCCAAAAACGCAGGCCGCTTGCTCCAGCAGCTGGAGTATGCAGACTTTGGCTGCCCCACCACCACCAGCAGCACCCTACGAGCAACCAGCCCCAAACTCACCAGCCCCCTTCCCAGCAGCAGGCCCCTTCCCCCAGAGGCTGGCACCGCGCATTCCACCACCAGGCATGGCGGCCTCATGACCACGGCCTCGCCTGCCCTGGAGGGCCAGCCAAGCCCCGAGGTCCATCTTTGCCCACCGCACGCCTGCCTTAATGGGGGCCTGTGCCAGCCAGGCCCCAACCACCACCTGGAGTGCCTCTGCCCCCTGGGCTTCACTGGATTGTACTGTGAGGTAGACAGGGGGCAGGTGACCACTCCGCCAGAGCCCACCCAGGCCAAGCAAATAGCTGTCAAGCACGTAGGAAGCACTTCCGTCAAAGTGGGCCTGCAGAACTACATCCGCTCCAAGCCTCAGCTCAAGGGCATCCGCCTGACCTACTGGAACCTCTCGGGGCCAGACAAGCGGCCCGTCACCCTCAGCCTGCCAGCTGCCTTGCCTGAATACACGGTGCGGGCCCTGAAGCCCAACTCCTCGTATCACATCTGCGTTGGGGCCCTGGGTGACAAGGCCCCACAGGAGCAGCTCTGCGTGGAGGCCCACACGCTTCACCCAACCCACCAGCAGCATGCCCGTGTCAAGCAGGGCAAAGGTCCCGACCTGCCGCTGGTGGTGGCACCTCCTGTGGCAGCTGTGCTGCTCCTGCTGGGGGTGGCGGTCGCCAGCTCCTACTATGTGCGACAGCGCAGGCAGCAGAGGAAGGCCCAGGCTGCCCCCGGAACCCCCAGCTCTGGTCCGTTGGAGCTGGAGGGGGTAGCAATGTGTGGGGAGAAGGGGGATCTGGTGACGCAGAGTCCCAAGACTGTGGCGCCCCTCAGCCTGGAATATGAGGTGCCTCTCATGCACCCACATTTCACAGACACTGCCCCCCCCTCGGGCCCTGGGCCCTTCCTACTTTTAGGGTCACTGAAGGGCAAAGCAGGGTGTGGGTGGCTTCCTTGGTGCCAGTCTGGACAATGTCCAGGGAGAGGCCAGAGAGCGGCACAGAAAGAGGCCACCTCCCACAGCAAGGGGACCCCATGTGGCGGCACCCGAGTTCTCTGCCAAGGGCAGCCCCAAGCCTACAGACCTATGCGGGTAGCTGTAAAAAAAAACCACATGAAGGAGTAGAGCCTTTTCTATTAATCGAGGATGAGGAAGAGGAGACCAGGTCCTCCGGGCACCCCAGCGGCCCAAAACTGAAGTCTTAGTTGTCACTGCCTGGTCCCTTTCCTCCTGGGCAGTCACTTTCCTAACAGACTGATACATTTTGTAAAATCAGATGATAAATGCTTTTGTACAAAAATAAGTTGTGTACGGATTGTGCAGGTTATAAATGCTTTTGTAGAAAAATGTGAGTGTGAGCAAGAGCCTTGTTCCCAGGCTGCACTTGCAGAAAAGGTGCACAATGCAAACACGCAGCCTCCAGCTCTTACCGCAGGCAGAGAATACAGCATGTGCTGGAAGACACCCTCACACTGACCCCGTCCCTTGCGAGCCTGGCTACACCCTCCGCAACACACCAAGGCAAATGCTTGTAACGCCAGCCTTTTGAGCTGCAGCCCTGGGGGCCCAAGAGCTTCCACAACATGGGGTCTTTGCAAGAGCCCCCCCCCATGCCTTTCCCAAGTAGCTGGAAAGAGGCACCAGGGAGTCTGTTACGGCCTAGGCCCGGCAGGCCAGTTAGGCCTCTGGGCCGGGGCATCTGCTGGCCCTTCCCTGTGCTTAGAAGCAGGTTCTTCTGAGGAGATGCAGTTTGGACTTAATGCTTGGACAAAACACGTGGTTGGATTCACAGAATGCAGTAAGCCAGGAGTGGGGCAGGTCACTGGGCCCGATCCAGTCTTTCATGTTTCCATTACTGGCACATCAGGGCCACGGTCTGTGTCCACAGGAACAGATCCACGCCCGAGTCAAGGAACCTCATTCAGACCACCAAAAGTGGGTTGAAAATTAGGCGCAGCTCTTTGCTCTCCTCTGCTAACCACGTGGAGCTGGGCAGGCATAGTCAGGTGGTGCTTTGGGCCCAGATGAGGGGGAGGCCTCTGTTCGAACAGCGAGGGGGCCACCTTACTCCAGGCCTGGTTGGAGCCCTTCAGCTGGACAGGCACCAGTGGAAATGCCCCCGGAGCAGGGCAAGGCAAGGGCAGAGGCCTGCCCTACCATTTCCAGAGGATGCCCACTCCTAGAGGGGGAGGAACCGCCCCTTAAAGCAGCTCCCCTCACTGCCCCCCCCAACTCCAGCCTGACAGGGCCGCTATAGCCGCCTACCAGCAGTCCCCCCCTTTGGCAGCATCAGCCACAGTTCTGCTCCGGCCAAGCCTGAGCCGTGTTTACACAGCTGCCTCTGCCTGGCCGTCCTTGGGCCCAGCCAGCTTCTCCCACCTCCCAAGCCTGCGGCTGCTGGATCAGGCAGGCACCACGTGGATCGCATTAGGGGATCCGCCTGGAATTCAGGCAGAGCGATGATCCGGAGCTGCTGCAACAGCTCTCTCCTCAAGACTGTAGGAGATGGGCACTCGGAAAGCCCAACGACCAGGCCCAAAGTAGCTAAATCATGGCTCCAGGGGATGCATGAATGCACACAGTTGGGTTCAGTTGGTAAATCGGGGTTAGTTCACAAATGGCTCTTGTGCTGGGGAACCCGGGTTGTGAGCAGCACAGCCAAAATGAAATTCCTCTCCCTTTATCGTCTGAAGACCCCCCAAGAAGCCCCCCTCTCAGGGTGCCTGCACAGCTTGGCTTGACCCACAGTCTACTAGCCTCCCTGTACTCCAGGCGGGTTCTCTCCAGGGAGCTGCTGGCTGGTCAGGCCAGAAGAGCCTCTCGAGGAGGGGAGCAGTTGAAGCCCCTGTGCTCATCATGCAGATCTGACCCTTGGAGCCCAGAGCAAGGAGACACCCCCCCGGCCCCCGCGGAAGCTCCTGCTGCTCTAAAGGGGCTTCGGGGAAGGGTCCTGAAGAGGTCGGAGCTCATTTGCACTCACCACCTCCAGGGTGGTCTCTCAGCTGCCCCAGGAACACCTTGGCAATGCCACCCAGGCAGATCTAGCAAGCCGCAACCTCACACCCAGAAGTGGTAAAAGGGAAAGAAACCAGCTTCCTCCTGGACAGGTGGCACCTGCAGATGCATTTGCAGACCGAGCCAAGAAAACCATGGGGAGGATCCCAATGGCCAGAAGCAGCACCCCTGCAGCCCTGTTTAGAGAGCTCCAACCGAGTCAGAGGCCTGATCCGCTGACCAAGGTTATTCTAGAGTTCAACCACCCATTTGTTGGCAGGACAAGGTACCCAGCTCTCCCCAGCCAGCAATCTTGTCAGAGCAGGGCAGCTAATTTAGGAAAGGTGGGAGTGCACCAAAGCTCACTGCCCTCCGGGGCTGGGAAGTAGCTGGACAGTCCCCAGGGAAGCCAGGAGCCCCTGGGAGTCGCTGGCCCACAGGGAAGCTGGGGAAAGTGAGCGGCACCAAGGAAGCTCCCCACAAGAACTGGCTGACCCACTGAATGGGCCCTTTGTCATCCCCAGCAGACTGTTCAAATTAACATAGCAGATTCCTGCAAAAACGGCTGCTGAGCAAATATTTTCCTTATGAGCCACGTGGATTTTCCAACCGCAGCTGAGAGGATAAAGTTGGTGGGGGGGGGGGGGAGATAAGGCAGGCAGCAGCCCTATGGCCAAGCCAAGCCAGTCCCACCCGGGAGTCCTGGCCAGCTCCTCCAGGCTTGGAAGGCAGGGAGCTCAGAGCTCGCCAGCCGCTTGAGTCACCCAGGGCGGGAAAAGGGCTGACTCCACAGCCTTCAAGGACGCATGGGGGGGGGGGGGGCAGGGACAGAGCTCCTCCTCGCTGCAGTGTTTGGCAGCAGAGGCTTCTGCCAGCCCTTCAGTGCCCCTGCTTGGGAGGGGGGTTACAAAAACATCTTCCCCTAGTGCCCCCTGGAAATATTGCCGGCTATACCCATGGGACAGGGACCAGGCCTGGCCAAAGAGGGTGCCAGCTGCTTATTCTTTGAGGTGACTCAGGTACCCTGAGGGAAGTGGGCAGAGACGCTGCAGGATGGCCAGGACACAAAGATCCACGTTGGCGATGCGCTTCCTAGAGCGGTTGCCAACTGAAGCCCCCCATTCAGATGACAGCCTCTCCAGGCAGGGCCAGATCTGTGAGATGAGAGCCCAACACCCACCTCCGATGCTGTCAAAACGTAGCCCCTTCTCCCAACCTCGAAGGGAAGATGGGTGGGATCAGCTCCACCAGGCTAGGTAGGAAGCATTTTCTTGGCTGGAAAGTTCTGCAAAATCTAGGAGGCAAGGCAGGTAGGAGGGAGCCAGGGCTGGAGCAAGAACCCCATGCTTTAATGTGGCAGACTGCTCTGATGTGCCCAACAGCCCTTCCTGGGAGGGGGGCAGGGTTGTGCTAAGCCCCTGGCATTACCTGCACTGCGTCCCCAGATCTCCTGAGCAACGGGGCCTACTTCCCCTCCTGCCCCCTGCAGAGCCAATATGCCCTTCGCTGAAGCTTCCTCCATTCCCAGAGTTGCCCTGGGAACCGGACAGCGGGGTTCTGGCGCTGAAGGGCTGAGGGCACAGCAGCCCCTACCGCAGAGGGGCTAGGTGGGCAGAGGGGCAGCTTACTGCAGCTGGCTCTCCTTAGCCGGAGAGCAGCCGTCAACTCCTCTCTGTAGCCAAGCAGTGAAAAGTTGTCAAAAAAGCACGTCCAGCTCAATTCCCCCCTTGGAGAGAGGCATGTGGGTGGTGGGGAGGATAGGAGGAGAGAAGCCTGGCCAACCATCCCTCCATTTCCGGAAGGGCGAGAAGGGAGGCGCAGACCTCCCCAGCTAAGTAGCCTTCCAGAAACAGCCCCATTGCTGGGAAGGAGATGCTTCCTTCCCCCACACAGCCCCCCATCCCATCAGAATCAGCCCCTCCTATCTCACAGTTATCAGCTTGATGGCAACAAGACGGCAGCCTTGCAAAACCTGCCAGGGGCAGGCAGATAAGCGGCACCAACCAGCCCCACACATTCTTTGGCAGAGTTATCAGTGGTAGCCAAAACAAGCCGCCAACCTGGCATCCCTTGACCCCTTCCTCCATGCCTGCAGCCGCCCCCTTGGACAATCCAAGGAAATCAGAGCCTACCAGGAAGTGAGGCCTCCCCCACCTGAGTTGCTACAAGGATGTCACCCCACCCCAGGAATGTGATGCGCTTGGAGACCCCGAAGTTCTGGGGAAAGGGCAAAAGCCAAAGATGCCCATCCTGGTGACCTGGAAGGATCCTAGAAGGAACTCTTTGAGGAGTGGCAGTTGCAATGTCCACATGTTTCTCCACATATTCCCCACCTCCTCCCGGAGTCGATGGGTCCAACTCTAGCCAGCTACTTTAAGCAAGATCCCTCCTGCAACTCTGACTGTGTCCCCCCTCCAGAGGTGCCTGGATTGGCACCTGCACCTCCTCCTGGGTGCAGGTGCCAATCCAGGCACGTTGGGCCAGATAGCATGGGGAGTAGCAGCAGCAGCCTTGGGGCCTTCCACCGCGCCCAGCGGCCTCTGGGCCAATCCGGTGGAACGCCAGCCTGGCCCACCCCTGCCACCCATTTGCATCCCCAAACACTGGGAGTTGCCGCAACCCCTTACCTGGGAGAGGCGTCCAGTGTGACGGAGGTCAGGGAGCTGCTCAACTGGCGGCTGTCCCAGAGGCACACTTCCCGTTCCATCATCTGGAAGGGAGGCGAGGCTGAGGAGCTGCCTCGGAGGGACTACAGAGCCCTGGCAGGCTGTGCCGGGGAGACGTCCTTTCCAGAGGGTGCAGAGGGAGGGCCCCCAGTCTGCCAGGATTCGCCCCCCGCCCGAGCCCCCCAGCCCTGCAGGAGAGGCAGACAGAATCCCCACCTGGTTGGAGCCCACGGAGAGGAAGCAGCCTTCCGTGTTCACCCACAGCAGCTGGGCCTCCCTGCCGCCCGTATGTGCCAGGACAGTCTGTGGGGAGAAGACAAAGGGTTGGGGTGGGCTACTTTCCAGATTCCTACTAGTGAGAAGGAGGAGACCCTTGGAATAGGACGTGTTTCCCCCCCCCTCCAGTGAGTCCCTTCAAATCAGTACCTCCATCCAGCAGACTGGAGTCAAGGAGGGCACCAGTTTGGGGCAGTTCCCCCAAAGGCTCCTTGGGCTGCCACTGCGTGGCAGCTCTTCCAGACTGCTGGGTCTTGGGCAGAGTTTGTGTGAAGGAAGTGGGTTTTGGGGTGGCATAGTGGTCAGCTGCAACTCTTAGTTGCTGAGGGGACTTTGGGAGCAACTGGATGGGCAGCTCTGGTGTTCCCAGCCCAAAGAAGGTGCCGCCCCCATTCGCTGGGGGGGCAGACCTTGGAGAGAGACCCATGCAGGCTGTGCTACGAGGGCTGGAGGATCAAAAGGCTGCTGCTAAGGTAGCCCAATGCCCAGGGCCCGATCCAGCCACTTCAGACCCTCCTACCCAGGAAGAAGACAGGCAGACCCTCCCATTGGTCCCACCTCCCTCAGCCACGGAGCAAAGCAGGAGGGAGGAAACAGACATTATGCTGCTTGGAAGAAGTAGAGCCTCCCCCCTCCCCGGGTTTCAGCCCCCTTCCGCCCCCGCTGCTCTCCTGCACTGAACCATCCCCCAGGAAAGCTCTGAGACTGACAGCAGAGATGACGCATGCAGATCCCTCCATTTCGTGGGGAAACAGGCGGGAAGTGGTAACTTCCAGACAAAAGGAAGGCAGCCACGTCAGCACTGCATGGAGAGGAGGGGGAGCAGCCCCCCAACCTGCCTCCCCAAAGAAGATCAGCAGCTGCTCGACTCACAGCCGGCCTGGAGCTCAGCAGCTTGTGACTCCCAGCCAGCAACGTCTTCTGGCCGGCCCCGGCCCCCGTCTCCCCTGCTTGGCTAATTCAGGGAAGCCTCCACCCTTCTTGAGCCTAAGGCTCAAGACACCCCCATGCCTCTTGGCTACAGAGCCCCCAATGACCCCTCCTTCCCCTAGGGCCTTTGCCAGAACAGCCCTGCTCACAGAACGGGCCTTGGGCAAGCAGGAGGAGGGGGTGGTGCAATGACCCCCAAGCAGAGCAGAGCTCCGACCACCACCTCCGCTGTGGCTTCTCTACCCCTGCACCCTCTCTCAGATGTGCAATGTCGGGGGGGGGGAAGAGATGCACCAGGAGGGGAGTCTCTGGTCCTCCTCCGTCCCAGCGTAGAGGGCAGGCCATGAGGTGACGCTGTAAATAGGGTCCCTGAATGCAGACTAGCTCATTCCTGGCTTTCCACAGCCTCCTTAAGAATCAAGAACCGGGGAAGAGTCTGTTAGGCTGCAAAGTGGGGCCGGAGCCTGACCTCAGGGGGTATCTGCGTGGTCCTATTCCCAAGCAGTCCCACTCCCAGCTCTGGACCCTGGGCAGCAGCTTGCAATCCTCTTGCAGTCTGGGAGCTAAGCCCGGACTTCGAGGATGGCTTCTCTTTGGTACCTATTTACCCCTGGAGCTGCTTCACGGACCTGCCTTCCTGCCTCCTCCTCCTGAGAATTACCCAGGTGTGTGTCTGTGTGTTAGATGGGACTGGATGGTGTCAGCTGTGTGGAGTTTGCCCCAGATGGGTCCCCTGCCCTCCCCCCTTGGCACCCCCACAGCCCCTAGATACTCTACCTGGCAGGCCACCGACTTGGCCCGTGGGTCAAAGATGTGCAGCCTTTTGTCCTGCGGAGCAAAGGGAGGCCCAGTGGTCATCAGCTCAGCCCATTGCTCTGCCCCAGCCCCACGACCCCCCTTCCAACCCTGGGCATGGTCAGCCAGGCCAGAGAATGTGGGAAGGGGAGCTAATCCTGGATGCTGCTGCCAGTAGGGCGGTGCGAGGGGTGTCAGGCAGCTGTGCAAGTGCCTGCTGATGTCCTGGCCTTTGGGGAAGCGTCCACTTCTCGCCTGCCCATGGCGGGGGGGAAGTGCCCCAGATTGTCACAGCAGCCTGACTGATGCCGGGCTAGGTCTCCACAAGGCTGCAGGGGGCAGGAATGACCTTCTCTTTGCAGCCCTGCCCATTCTTGGTTGGGATGGGCCTGGGGGCCCCAAGGAGACACCACTCTCCTGGGGGACGCAAGCATGGGGAAAGAATGTTCCTTCCCAATCATGCCCTCCCAGGGCCTCGCCCATCATGCACCGGGCAAGAGAATGCAGCGTAGGGATCCCTCTGAGGTGCCAGTAGATGGCAGCAAAGGGCAAGCGGCTGCTCATTGCCAGGGCGCCAACACTACAGCATGGAGCATGGCGCCCCCTGGTGTCCACCTGCACTCAAGAGCCAGCTCCTTGTTTTGGCTGCTCCTTCCCAACAGCACTCACCTGGCAAGAAGTGCCCAGGAGCGACCCGTCCGGCTTCCAGGCCAAACTCTGCACCCAGTTCAGGTGAGGCTCCAGCTCTGAAGAGAAGAATGAAACGGGCCTGGTTTTGTGCCCTCCGGGACCCTCCAGGACCCTGCTTGAACCACTCAGATCATGAGGTGGGTGTCTCTCCCTGGCTTGATGGGGGACTGATGCTCCTTTCTACAATTATTAATCTTGATTTACTGAAAAGTGGCAGGGCTTGCACAAGATGCCAAATGGAACCCGCCCCCCCATCCCCCAGTTGCATGGAGACAACTGAGCACCTGAAGTCCTGCTCAGCTCCTTCTGGGTTGTTTTCCTCTGACTCAGAGCTTTTCTGCCTGCTGCCCTTCCTTCCCACTTCCATATCAGGTCAGGCTTGACCTCCCGTCCCTGGGGCAGGGGCTGCTGCAGGGGCCCCTGAACTGGTTCAAGGGTGCACATTTGGTGAGCTGCGATCCCTCCAGCTGCACCAGCCACCTTCTCTGCCAGGCAACAGCACCCCCCCCCCCCCGCCACCTACTGCTGCTCCTAGCAGGAGCACAATCCTTGGCAACAAAGCGCTTCCTGTCCTCAGCCCAGAAAATACCCCCATCTCCTTCCGCCTTCTGAAATTGGAGTTGCAGCGCTGCCCACGAGGTTGCTTGGCAACGGGCTCTCTGTGGTTCTCGCGCCAGCCTGGCTTCTCCTCTTCTTGTGATTGTCAGAGCCACTCTTCCTGACTGGAGGCTCGCCTGCCGTCCCTCTTTCTGGCCACCTTCCCCCAGCATCTACCCATGTGGGCAGTGGCCCAAGGCGGCTGGCCTGTTCCAGGAAGGGAGACCAAAAATGCAGCCTCTCAGCTCTGCTTCCAGAGAAATTAGTCAGGTCCTCTGGCAGGACTACAGCCTGGGGGGAGCCTGGCCAGGCATGCGGGAGTAGCTCTTGGTGCTTGCTTGGGATGGGCAAAGGGAACAGCTCCAGACTGGCAGAGAATTGGACAGAACGATGAAAGCACAGGGAAGAAGGGGCTGACCTGGGTAATAGTTGCTCCACTTTCCCTGGGGCCAACTGGTCCCACCCAGGATCCCTGGCATCCCCCAGCCCACCCTGAGGGCAATCAAAGGGCACCCACTAAGATCGTACCAGTAAGGATCTGCTGCTGCTCCACATCCCAAATTTTCACTGCCTTCCCAGCCGCACTTGCCAGGACACCATCCGCCGTGGGGTGAAACAAAAGCACCTCCACCTGGCTCCTCTCTGGCCCCAGCATCACATGGGGGGAAGAGGAGAGGTCTTGGCCAGACTCAAGGAGACGCCACACCTTCACCTGCAGGAAAGAGACCTCTGGCAGTGCTCATGAGAAGCTCAGCATCTGCTCTCAAGACTCAGGGGATGCCAGGCTCCCTCAGGGGCAGGCAGGGCTCAGGGTGAGGGGAAAGCTCTCAGCTAATGCACTTTGGTGCCATCCCTCTTTCCCTCTGCACCCATCCCAGTTCTCCCAGGAACCGCCTTTGCAGAGAAGGGGACCTTGGGGGGAAGCTAGGCAACGGATGCTGCACTTACAACTTCATCTGCTGATCCGGTGGCCAGCAGCTGCTGGTCAAAGGGAGAGAAGTCAAAGTCTGTCACCACATCTGGGAGGAGAGGAGAGGGAAGGGCAGCACAAGGAAGCAGGCAGCCAAGGCTGTGGGCGCCCACTGCAGTCACAGCACTGCTTCTCCCCAAGGAATTGCCTCCCAGCATGGGACGGGACGGGGAGGATTTGAACTGGAGGGTGGCAGTCACTCATTTCTCTTCTCGCTTCTTCAGCCAAAGGGTCATCATCACAGAGCCTCCCCTTGGATCTTGACTGGGGCTTCTGGGTTCGGGCCTGGACCAAGGGGGCCCTTGGCCATCACATCTGACAGCAGGTTTTCCACTGCAGCACAAAGCCAGCTGGGCTTGAAGAGGGGAATCTCCCGAGGGCTCTTTATTCACCCCAAGCAAAGGGGCACAGCTTCTCCCAGCTAGTGCCCCCCCCCATGGCCATTCAGTCTGACACCAAAACACCACTCTGTTCCACCCAGCGGGATGAAATTGTCTTTGTTTGGGGGGCTTGGGAGGAGGAAGGTCAGATCCTACTATTATTTGGTTCACTCTGCCATTTTCCATTTCTCAAGTCTCTGTCAATTGCAGTCGAGAAGGCACAGCCAAGACCCCTGCCCATCCATCCGCCCATCGCGCTCTGGGCACCCACAATCCAGCAGCTCCCCTTCCTGCTCTGGTTCCCTGGGTGTGGGAGGATTTAGCCCCCAACCCTTTGCTCCCACATGTGGGTGTGTGTGCCTACTAAGCCCTTTGAGGCTTGAGCACGATGCATCGTTTTCTCAGTTCCAAGGGGGTGGGAGCAAGCACAGCCACCCAGGAGCTCCTCCTGCTTCCCCCCCTCGAGCTGCAGTTGACAGAGATTTTGAACTGCAGAACCACCAATGCAAAGTGCCTCCCCCAGGAAGGAGAGCAACAGTTTCCTGCTGTGGGCTGGCCCGGCAAAGCTTCTGAGACCAGGGACTTCATCCTCTCAGGCAGGCAGGCAGTGCAGCTGTCAGATTACAGCCTCTGTCCAGATTATGGCTTCCAGAGGGTAGGCGCTGAGCTGGCAGCCCACAGTCCTGGGCCCATGGAGGTGGAGGTGCACTACCCCTGACATGCCCTCTGGATGAGCGTGTAGCAGAAGGAGCCCCACCCACCCACCATGTGGATATCTCAGGAAGTCCAGGGCAGGCTGGCTTCTGCTTCCACGATGCCCGCACATCAGGCTAAGTGTGAAACTCCCAACCTCATCCACAAGCAAGCCCAGTGCGGCAGGGCTGGATTGCCCTGGCTCAGTCTGTCAAAAGTAGGACAAGGCTGGGGGTGTGGGGTACGTCAGAGTCATGTGACACTCTTCCTTTCGGCAGCTGCGCAAGAGAGCAATTGCAACAGCAACAGCTTGTCTTAAGCAACTGGCCAGCAGAACTGAAAGCAGATAGTTTGTTTCTCTCTTCCTCTATATAGTTTTTTTCTCACCCAAGCAGTAAACTTCTCTTTTCTCTGCATGGGACACTTGCCCTTTTCCCCAAAAGGCCGCCCCTGCAGCTTCTCCAGCTCACCTGAATGGCAGTGCAGATGAGAGATAACTCTCTTGATCCCCTTTGGGCTCTCCAGGGGCACAGCACCCAGCACGCCTGGCAAAAAGCAGAAAAACTTCATGAAGCCAGCCCCGAGCAGCCCACCTGCCAGGCAGAAGGAAATCTCTCCCTAGTTTGCCTTCCACTCACAGAGCTGCCCTGAGGCTGCACGTTATTGGAAATCTTGGCTTCTGGCCAGACCTGGCTCAAGGTGGCCACTACACAGCAGGGAGGCACCAAGTGCTGGGGAGCGGGCTTTCCTTTCTGGCCCCAGCCAAGTGAAGCCAGTCCTATTGGGCCTCTGTGGTAATCAACAGATGATGTTTGACTTTTTAAGATGTGTGCGTGGGGGGGGGGGAGCAGAAGACAAGCTTCCTGCTAGAGGGAAGAGCAGTAGGGAAAAAAACTCCTCCCCAGCAGCCAGACTGGGACCGGTTGGAGGGGAGCCTCCCCACCCTCAGCAGGGACACTTTGCCTGGGCCACACCCAGAGGGTTTTTGCAAACTCCTTACTAGGTCAAAGTGCAAGTGCAGAAACGAGGCTGGGCTGGGCTCCTCTTACCTGCTAAGTCTGTGCTGAATGCAATCCAGCGGGTGTTGGCCTTGATGTGGGGGTTCCCTGAAGGGCAGCTGCTTTGGAGATCTCCAATCCAGGCCTGTTGTGCAGAGAGGAGAGCAAGCTGGGAGAGGGAGAAGGAGTGGAAAGGCCTGCACAGACCCACCTTCTTCCACAAGTGAGTCACGAGCCAGAAGGCAGTGGGGGACATCTGGCCCTGAGCAAAGGGCAGCTTTCTCTCCAGGGAGGACTAAAGCAGCAGAAGTGACTAGGTGCTTCAGAGTAGAGTTGGCCAGACTGCCCAGAAAGAGGGAACCAGCAAAGCCTCCTTTGTCATCCCTGGACTCTCCTGAGTCCTCCCTGTGGCTGGAGCTCTGCCAATGGGCCTCTTATGCCAACATGAGGTGTGGCTCCCCCATTCTTTCTTTGAACCCCCATCCCAGACCGAGATTTTATTTCACTGCATAAGGCTGCCCAGTTCAATTCTCCAGCCTGGCCCTCAGCGTTTCCCTGAAGCAGCTTCCCAGGGAGACGGAGCCTGGCTCCACCCGGCTGGCATGGCGGGGAAAGTGGTCAGGCCAGCCAATCCCAGGAGGTCTCGCGCTTGTCCGCCGGCGCGGCCAGGCTACACCACGGGAGAGCGTCTGTGGAGCAGAGCCGCGGGGAAGCTCAGGTGTTTGCTGTCCCGGACGCTCCCCCCTGCGGGAACCGAGAAAGCCCCGAGAAAAAATACGTGTCAAATCATAAAACGGAATTGTTGCAAAATTAGCGTTTCTGGCATTCCCTCTGCAGCCGGAAGTTTGAGCTGCAAAGGCGGCTCCGCTTAAAGAGGCCCTTCCGAAGCTTTTTCCGCCGCCGAGGTGAGGGCCACCCCGCCCGCCCTAGCCGGGAGCTGCCCGGGCGACGGGCCGATGAGATCCGGCTTCGCAACCAGGAGATGTTCGGCGCATTCCCCACTGCTGCTCGGCCGCCAAACTCCGGCCGCTCCAATTGCTGGCTGCAGCGGAGGCAGAAAGACACCTGCCGGGCGGCCCCAGCCCAGCCCAATTGGCACCAGGGATGCGGCCCCAGGCCAGCCGGCCCCTTAGCAGCGAGAAGCTGTTGGGGAAGCCGCCTTCCTCGTCCCCCGACCGGACTAAATTTGCAGGGCGAGGCTTCCCCGGATGCAGTCCCGGTAACTTCCCTTCGGCTCTTCTGAAACAGCCGGAGGGCGGCCCCGGCCTCAGCTCCGCTAGGCAGGGCCTGACCGCGTCTCGGGAGGCGCCCACGCGAGCGCGGGTTAGCCCGGCAACCGCGAGACGCCTCCGAAAGCGCCGGCGTCCCTCTCCGGTGGGATCGCTGACAGAGGTGGAGGGCCGAGCCGCTCGCTTTCTCCCGATGGAGCTAGAGCCCACCCGGTCGGGGGGGGGGGGGCGAGCAAGGAACCGCCGCGTCCATCGAGCCGCCGCCCGCCCCGGTAGGTGGATGCGGCGGTTCACCGGGGAGACGATCCGGCGGTAAACACGACTCACGACGGCGCCCGCCCACCGACCCACCTCCTTGTGGGCCACTTTGGCCTCGGCGTGCCGGAACTTGGACACCTTGAACCGGCTCATGCTTTCGCCGCTGCCGCCGTCCAGCCTCGGGTCCAATTCCACGGAGGCCCCGCCCACGCGGGCCCCAGAATTCTCCGAGGGGAGGGGCCGCCCACGACAGGCTGAGCAATGCCGCGCTCTCAAGAGCCGAGCCCGCCTTCCCTGGCTGCGGGGGCGGAGGGAAAGCCTATTTGCCTCCGGCGGCGCGACGACCAATAACCCAGGCAGAACTAGCGCTTTCTTGGTGAGCAGGTGGCCGGGCGCCGGCGGGAGAGCATCCCGGTGAGAGCCCGAGGGGACCGCCCGTCTTCAGGCGCCACGGCTGGAAGGGGCTTGTTACGGGACCGCGCTGAGCGCTCCTCCCGGCAGTTGCGAACTGGACAACCGCAGTGCCAGCCAGCCTTCGGGATCGGCTGAGGAGCCTCGCATCGCCTCCTTCCCCGCCGCGTCCCGCTCACTCTGCCGGCTTCCCCCAGCCCTCCCCCGCTTTTTTCGGGTTTCCCTCCAGACCCACTCTCGGCTGATTGGTGGCCGGGCTCTTTCAGCGGCCCTTCGGCCCCGGGAAGACCAATGGCCGGGCTGCTGGAGGGCTCCTCGAGGGCGGCTTCTCACGGGCTACAAAGGAGCGCGTCTGGCCGAAGAGCGCCTTGGAGCGCAGCAGGGGCCACCCAAAAACCCTCCTGCCCACCCCACCCCCCGATGCTCAGTCCCCAGGCGGCCCTGCGGCTCTTCCAATGGGGCCCCTTCCCCACTCTAACTCCTTTCCACTATTAGCCTCGAGCTCGCAGAGCGGCATTCTCCCCGCTCCGGCAGGGAGGCTCGTGGCGGAACGCGAGGAGGAGCTCCCACCTCTCCCGGGGAGCCGAGCAGTTGCCGGCCACGCGTGGCCCCTGTCTCGGGCATGCCCTCCGCTTGGACCGGCGGCGCTCCCACTCTCTCCGACCGAGCTTAAGAAGGGGCCGCGCCTGGTCTCCGGTTCGGCTTCCCTCCACCCAGCCCAGCCCTTCTCCGGGGGTTGCGGGCGAAGGGGCTTTCTCCGCACCTCTGAAGGCGATCCCGGTGCCGTTGGCCTGAACTAGTGGCCAGCTCCGCTTCGCGGGAGCCCCGTGTGTGGAAGGGGGTGGCCAAGCAGAGCCACCCACGTCCAGACGGTCGCTCCGGATACGCACCCTTGAGCCTCACACACGCGAAACCCATCCCCGCGCCTAGATCGAGAACATGGCAGGGGGTTACTAGGACCCAGGAGCAGCCCGAGTTTCGCGTCGGCGGGATTGACCTCTGAGAAAGGTCGGCTGCGCCCCCCCATACCACGGGACGGTGCGGTTGCGCAGTCGGACTCCCGGCTTACCGGGCTGAGGAGCGCAGGCGCACTGCGGCCGAGCACGAAAGATGGCGGCCGGGTGCGTCTCACGCTGGCTGGCGGAGGCGGCAACCGCTGCCGGGAGCTGCCGGGCGGGCGGCGGGGAGCCGCGGCGCTTGGCGCTGGTGTTGGCTCTTGCCCGCTGGCGGAGCGTGGCCTCCGTCGCCTCTCGCGCGGCCCTGGCGCCGCGGATGGGAAACCCCTCCGGTAAGAGGCCGGGGAGCCCCGGGAACGACAAGCGCTGCCCCGCTCCTCTTGCCGGCCTGGCAGGGGTCGGCCCAGTATGCTCGGCCTTGGCCGCGCGCGGGTCTCTTGCCCGGAGAGCCGGAGAAATGCAGCCGGCGGCCCTTCCTTCGACGCCGGCTTGACCCTCTGCTTCTCCTTGCGCAGGAATCCGACCGCTTCCTCTCGTCTGGGCGGCCTCGATTCACACCAGCGCCTCGAGCAGCAGCAAAGAGGATTATTACCAGATCCTGGGAGTGCCTCGCAGCGCCAGCCAGAAGGAGATCAAGAAGGCCTATTACCAGGCACGGCCGCTTCTCAGAGGGGATGCAGGGGGTGGGGAGGGTGGGGGGTCTGACCATAAGGGGGCAAATAGCACTGGCCAGTAGAGCCCTCTCCTAACCAGCTTGCATGAGTCTTTTTCCCCTCCAGCTTTAGGGCTGGCATTGTGTCCTACGCTTTCTCAACCCTGCCTCAATCATTTGGGGCTAGTAATTGCTTAAAAGCTGGTTTCCTTTATATTTCTGTTTATCCCATGAACTCAAAAGCAAAGGAGTGGTAAAATAAACAGCAACCTCCCATGTTGTGACTGAGATTTTGTCATAAAACTAGACTACCGCTTGGGGAATCCATTCTGTAATATTGGATTTTTCTGACATTCCCAGGCTGATTTCTAAGTGTTTGCTGCAGAACCCAAGGAAAGGAGGGGGCTGACCTTGCATGTGGGCATGATCACTAGCTACTTGCGCCAAATTGCTGGAATAGGAAGAGCGGCATCTGATCCAGCAAGGCTGCTGTTGTGTTGTTTGGCTACTATTGCTGATGAAGGCCACTGACATTTACCGTTCCTTAAACCTTCATTTGTTTAATTTGGCTTTTTGAAGGCCATTACTTCTAAGGATTCTGAACTGCTACAAACGTGCGGTGCTCAAGTGTATATGATTATGATGTGATAGAAATGAAATAACTTTTTCTTATCTAAATACTATATAGGCAAAAATACTCCAGAAGATAAAAACTATTTTAACAGTTCAATATAGCTGATTTAAAATTCATTGCATGAATTCCCAACACACAAATGACAATCTCTTGTCCACAATTTTTACTTTTGTGTTTTTCTTTCTTTGCTTAGCTTGCCAAGAAGTATCATCCTGACACCAATAAGGATGACCCTAAAGCAAAGGAGAAGTTTTCTCAATTGGCTGAGGCCTACGAGGTAGCATACTTACTCTCCCTTTTACACTCCATGGCTTGGGAACTGGGGCCCCCTAGATGACTGAGCTCTTGTATCATTGGCAGGTCTTGGGAGATGAAGTAAAGCGGAAGCAGTATGACACTTATGGTACAGCGGACTTTGGCTTTGGCTCTGGCTCAGCAGGTTCCGGGCAGCAGTACAGGCACACTGGCCCAACTATTGACCCCGAGGAGCTGTTCAGGAAGATCTTTGGGGAGTTCTCGCAGTCCCCTTTTGGAGACTTTAGCACCGTCTTTGACCAGCCCCAGGAGGTAAAGTTGAATTGCAGCCCAGGCCACTGGTGTGTAAAGTCCCTTGGGGCTTTCATTCCTCCTGTTTTAACATCTGCATGAGAAATCCTATGCAAATGATGAATCTTTAGGAACTACCAGAATTATTCTATTCAGGAACTATTCAGAATTAACAGATAAATTCACTCCTCTCTGATCACTCAAATTGAGTTTTTGCTGTCTTGGGGGCGTGGGAATCAAAGGTGCATTTAACAATTACAATGATTTCGAGAAGATGGATTGACTATATTCAAAACAAATATTGGACTAAAAAGCTTCAAATAGCTTATGAATGAAACCAACTTTTTCTTTTTGAATTATGTTTTGTTAGTTGAAAGGGGAGTTAAAGAGCAAGAGGGAATTTGGAGCCTACAAAAAGTTAGCTTATTCTAGTTTATGTTTGTTAAATGCTATACCCTGTATTTGCTCTGGGAAGTCCGGGGTGAGAGGAGGGGGGGTTGGAGGGAGATGAGGGATGTGGGGTGGGGGGGAGGAGGGAAGGGGGGGAGGAGGGATGGGGAAAAAAAATTGTTGTAATACTTGATAAAACTTTTTAATAAAAAAAAGAAAATAATAATAAAAAAAGAACAATTACAATGATTTTGCCCACATTGATGGCTTGACTGAACATTGCTTTTATTCAAATTCAGTAGTTATTCTTTTTGATATTTAGATTTTAAGAGGGAAACAATAATGCAGAAATCTACATTATTTCTGCATTATTGCAGAACAATGCATAACAAAGAGTGTGGGTTTCCAAGAGAAAATAGTGTGAAAAAATAGGTTGCAAATTTGATTTTTGATTTATTATGATTAGCAAATTTGATTTGTATTGTATTGGTCTTTTTGGTTGGTTGATTTGCCTTGGTACAAAGCAAAAGTGTTGACTTCTTATGATTGCCTGGACTAGTCCCTGCAGTTTTCTTGGCAAGATTTTCTTTGCCTTCTTCCTAGGGCTGAGAGAGAAGGGCTGGCTGAAAGTCACCAGCTGTTTCTGTGCCTAAGGCAGGGCTGCAACTTACGATCACCCAGTGTCTAGCTCAGTGCCTTAATCACTGCACCAAAATGGCCCTCTCACTGTTCATACATATAGTTAATTTTCTGAAAGTGCCAGAGTATTTCTTCTCAATCTAGACAGATATGTATTCTTCCTTTTCTAGACAGATTTGTATTCTTCCTTTTGTTCTACATGATATGAAAAATGTTGGCTTGGAATTGTGAGCTCAAAACACTGAATTTTTTTCTCTTCTGTAGTACATCATGGATCTGACATTCAGCCAGGCGGCAAAGGGCGTCAACAAGGAGATCATGGTGCAGATCAATGACACCTGCCAGCGCTGTGGTGGCAGAGGGCATGAACCGGGCACCAGAGTAGTGCATTGCTCCTACTGCAACGGGACTGGCACAGTAAGGGCAGGGCAGGTGTGAGCAAGTTTTGGTGCAGGGAACGATTGGGCACCTTGGCGCTTTAGAAGAAGAAAGCTGATTCCTTGCTTCAGATGGTTATGGACCCTGATAACGATGTGCTGACTGGGGTCCAATTCCCCTCCCTCAGCACTTCCACTCCCTGCTTGGAGACTTTGGCGAAACTCCTCGTCTTCTGTGTAGGTGTTGGAGAAGCCATTACAACACAGAAGTGAAATTTCCTGGCATCTCACCTTTCCTTGTATCTTCTTTTGGACAGGAGACGATCAACACAGGCCCGTTTGTCATGCGTTCGACGTGTCGGCGGTGTGGTGGGCGGGGTTCAGTTGTAACTAACCCATGTGTGATTTGTCGTGGCTCTGGCCAAACCAAGCAGAAGAAGACAGTGATGGTCCCGGTCCCAGCAGGTATGTATGTACTGAGTGCTCCTAGGGCAGAACAACAGCTGCTCTTCTGAAGTGAAACAGCAGGGAGGAAAATCGATCCTTGCAGAAATCAGAGCTTGGCAGCTCCAAACACTAAGAACACGATCCTAATGTCTTCAGCCTCCAAATCAGAGTTACTACGAGAGGGGAAGAAAAAATGAGTGCTAGGTGAAAAGTAACCCTAAGTGCCTTTGTTTGGTTTTAGGTGTGGAGGATGGGCAGACCGTTCGGATGCCTGTTGGAAGGAAAGAAATTTTCATTACTTTCAGGGTGCGTACTGACCTGCTGCTTTGCCATGTCATGCCATGCTTAAAACTGGTTGGCTGCCTGCACTTGCTGAGTCCTTGAACTGTCCCTGGTTCCAGGTTCAGAAAAGCCCCGTGTTCCGGAGAGACGGTGCTGATATCCACTCTGACCTCTTCATCTCCATAGCACAAGCTGTTCTTGGAGGGACAGCAAGGTCACCCGGCCTATATGAGACGATCAACGTTATGGTACGTCCCCTGCCACAAATGCAGAACAAGTGAAATGGCTTGTCTGTGATTAGAGACCCAAAAAACATGAAGGGGATGTTACCCTTTTGCACGGAAAGCTGTTTTTTTTTTCATGGAAAGGATCAGATTGGTGTTTCTGCAGCTGTGGTCATTTGTTGCTCCATTGACATTTTCATTTGTCCTCATTTTGCTTCAGGAGAAAATTGACATTTTCTGTGATGTTCTATGTACAGCCCAAGGTGTTAAATCTTAGAACGTTCACTCCCACGAGTGCTTTGGTAACGGCGGCTGATTCCCACATTTATGAGATACAGTAAGAGTTCAGGAGCATTGAGTGAAAAACATCTAAAAAGCTTTAATCTTCTTTTTTTTCCTGTGCTTTCCTAGATCCCCCCTGGCATCCAGGCTGACCAGAGGATTCGGATGAGCGGGAAGGGAATTCCCAGAGTGAACAGCTACGGTTATGGAGACCACTACATTCATATCAAGGTCAAAGTTCCCAAGTAAGTGAGAAGACTGGGCATTTTGGGGGACGGGGTAGGAGTAATTGGCATGAAAAGGGGCCTTTGAGGCAGGGAGATGTGTCAGTCAGTTGCTTTTGCAGGACCTCTGTGCCAGAGAGGCTGGCTTTCCTCCAGAGCCCTCCATTGACCTGTCTTATTGCACCTTCCCTCTCTCCTGCAGGAGGCTGACTGATCGCCAGCGAGCCTTGATGCTGAGCTATGCAGAAGATGAAACTGATGTAGAAGGGACTGTGAATGGCATCGCCAGCACAACCACTGGTGAGGCTATAGAGCTGTCAGATCGTGGCTGTACTTTGGGGCTAGCAGGTCGTCTTTGGTTATAGTTGAACTGCTGGCTCCAGTGGTGTAAACTATGGCCTTGAATGATGTAAACCATGGCACAGCCTTCTACTCAGATGGTGTCACCATTTTTTCTTTGGCAGGAAAAGGTTACCATTACTTGTGTTTGACTAATAGGGTTACCCACTATTAGTTCATCTGTGCTTTGATCAATTTTCTGGGCTTCCACAATGCACTGAAGTTTACTGACCCCTGAAGTTGAGTTAGTGCAGTGCACGAGTTGGCAGCATGGCCGGTTGATGGTTTAATAATGGGAACAAATCCCCCAATTGAGAGCAGTTTTTGGCCTTCCTGTAGTGCTTTCCCTGCCCCACAGTGACCCACAAAATGCAATTGGCTGATTTCCATTTCATGAGCATTCTTGTCTTTCCACGGATTCAAGGCCCGAGTTGTATGTTCACCAAGACATTCAGAGCAGTTTAGCAAGTTCACCAGGGAGAGGGGAGGTGCGTTAGAATGCGTACCTTTGTTGAGATCATAGTTTCGCCATCGGTGAAAGAATAGAGAGGCTGAAGGATAAGCGATTGAAATAAAAGAGTAATGAGGAGGCAGCCAAAATTGTTGCTGTGTGCAGGAAGTGTCAGCAACCATGTATAGCACAACGTGAGCTGTCATTTGAACATTCCTCATGTCCTGGGCAAAGATGGCCTGAGGAAGGGAGGCATCTTCTCAGCTTCAACCCCCCCCCCCCCCCCCCCGGCTAAAAAAGCTGGGAAATGGCCTGAGGCAGACAGGGATCCTTCTCACAACGTGTATTGACCAAGCTCTCTGCTATTTGTGTCTAGGTGGCAGGGGCACGACTAGCACAGGGGCAGGCGAGGAGAGGCCTGAGGCAGGGGACGGCACAGAGGGATTCCTAGCTAAACTTAAGAAAATGTTTAGCTTCTGATTAACTGCACCAGAGGTAGGAAGCCTCTTGTGATCTTTCCATGCACAGGTCTCTGTGTTCGCTGTTTGCAGAAACACAGGGGAGGGAGGGAGGATGAAGCTGTAGGAAAACCACTCCGGAGCAGACACATTCCTTGCTGGTGACTGGACAGACACCCTGTTGCCTCTTGGTCTTTTCTTGCACCGCCAAGCTGTTTCATCTTGCTCCCAGCACTCATAGGGCAGCAGCTGAACAGAAAAACAAATACAAGGACCAGAGGAGTGGGCATTAGTAGCTGCAGTTTCCATCACTTGGTATTATACTAAAGACTCCTGGTATCATTGCAGAAGAGCTTGTATTTAGTTAAACATTCCTCAATTCTTGCATCTATGAACCTTCCCAAAACATTGCAGCAACTCCAGAGCCTTAAAAGTGACTTTTGGGGCTGGGGGCACCGGAGTCCCGGCTTGGTTAACTAGATCTGTCCACAGTCTTTGTGAAGGTCACAGACGTCCCTCTTTCTTTTGGCTCTAGGTAAACGTTCCACTGGAAACTAGATGATGGGGCAGTAGCAGCCTGGAAAGCATGATGCCAGTGGCTTTGGAACTGAAGACAGACACACGTTGAAGGTCCATGGCCCGATGGCTCCATTGAAGGAAGGAGGCCTCTCCTCTAGACATTAGATTGCAGCGTTTTCAACGGGGGGGGGGGGGGGGGGAGGTGTGTGGGGTTGTGAAAGGTTCTTGGTCTTCCTGGACTTGTTTCTCTCTGAACAGAGCAGACTGCTGGGTGGGTGAGGGTCCTGAGGAGCAAAAATAAAGTGTACCTTGTGCCGAGTACAGAGTCCTATCTTGAGGTTTGAACAAATTCCCCAAAGAGCTCCCAGGGTCTCGCTGGGCCTCACAATCCTTCAGCAATGTGGCCGTGGTGCTTTGCTCCAGAATGGAGAGTTTCAGCCATGGACTGGGCTGAAGGAGAGAAGGGCAATGTAAGAAATCACTCTGATTCTGCTCGCGTTGTGCTTTATCCCGGCCCAAGAAGTGAGTGGCTAAAAAGCAGAAAGGGGGCACACCCTTTGCAGCCGAGCCCGTATGAACATAAACAAGGCTGCTAAGAAGGCAGGAGCACCTGCCAATCTCCGGGGAGCCTAGGAAGGCCTACTGGCCCAGCAGACCCAGAGCTCTTTGCTTCTCTGGCAGCTGCTCGGGTGGCTTGCAGGAGGAGTCGGTGTAAATAATGGACTTGCCATAGAAAGATCGCGGGAGTGATCTGCCCGCTTCTGCCTTTCTAAAGTCGATCAGTTGGAGGGAAGAGGCTTTCTGATGGGGGGGGGGGGGGCGATGCAGCCATACAACCACACGGGGAGTTGTCTCGCTCTGCCGATGCCCTTCAAGTGTGCGCGCTCAGCTGCCTGGGCAAACGGGCGGCCTCGGCGGACGGTTGCGCAGAGCTGGGAACGGCCGCTAGTCTTGCGCCTCCGCCGGCTGAGGACCGAGCGCCTTTCAAGGTTGAGCCCCGCCCTGCAGGGGGCGCTGTGCTGCCTCCCGGACGCGGCTCATGCATATTCAGCGCGCTTTGTCCGCGTGACAGAGGGAGGCGGGGCCATCCGCGGCCGCGGGGTGACCGGAAGAGCCGCGGGAGGAGGAGCGGCGGATGCGGCGGCTGGCAGGTAACCGGCGGGCGCGCCAGGGACGTCGGCCCCGCGGCCGCTGCGGCCCCCAGCCCTTCCCCGGCGGCCGGCCTCCCTTCATCCCGGGCCGCGCCGCTTCCCGGCGCTTGCGATGGAGGCGCGGAGCGGGCCGCTGCTGCGCTCCCGAGGGCCTCGCTCGGGCACTCCGGGAGGCTAAACGGCGGTGGGCTCTTTCCCAGCAGGAGTTGGAGCTGAACCGGGTCTGTAGCCCAGCAGGTTAGGCGCCATGTCGACCGAGGCTACCGAGCTGATGGATGAGCCTGAGAGCCATTCTTACGAGGAGGAGGAGGAGGAAGAGGAGGAGGAGGAGCAGGAGGAGAAGACCACCAGGTAGCGTCTCCTGCTTCCTAGCGGGGCAGGTGGAGGCTGAGAGAGGCTGAAGCGCCTGGCAGATGCTTCATGCAAGGAGGATGCCTTGGGGTGGGGGTGGGGGGCTCTGGCGCCTGCAGGGGAGGCCAGCTTCATCCTGGAGCACAAAGAGATTGGCCCCCTCTGGGACTTCCAACGCTGTGCAGTTTGGCACAGCGGATCTCTGACTTTGCCCGTTCCCTTCTCTGAGGAGTGAGCTTGCGTGGCAGGGCCTGGGGTGCAAAAAGTGGGAGGGGTGGTTATTTTTGGCGCAAAGCCTGCTCTCCTCAATGCCCCACAGAGTTGGGGGCCTGCCCTGCTGCCAGCAGATGATTTGAGCTTGCAGTGCCCTGCCACTCTCCCCGGGACCCCTGTCTCTCCACAGTCCCACAGACCTGTCCGAGCTGCTGAAGGAAGGGACCAAGGAGGCCCATGACCGGGCTGAGAACACCCAGTTTGTCAAAGATTTCCTGAAGGGACACATCAAGAGGGAACTCTTCAAGGTATCTCCAGCTTTATCCAACTCCTGGGTCTCTGGTGGTTGGGGTCAGAAGAGGAGACAAATTTAGCCCATTCTGAAGAATGCCTTGCTCTGGAGCAGGACAGCCCCATCTGTGGCAGAAGAGGGTTGGCTTCTCTGGAGTCACCCCTCCATCTCAGATCTTTCTGGGATCCTCTAATGGATTTGTATCTCCTTTTTCTGACTTACAAAACATTGAAAATGAAACCTCCTTCGGTCCTGGATGGGTCCAACTGGGGGCTGCTTCTTTCACTAAAGTGAAGGGTCATTGCTGTTTTTGGCACATTGGCCTCAGGGAGCAAGGCGGCCTTGGGCACAGCAGTCCAACAGCTTGGACAACAGGCTGCACTGGTAGCCACTGGCCTCTCATGGCTCCTTTGTTTCCTTGCAGCTGGGCACAGCAGCCCTTTACTTCACATATTCTGCACTGGAGGAGGAGATGGAGCACAACAAGGACCAGCCCAGCTTTACCCCCCTGTATTTCCCCTTGGAGCTGCACCGGAAGGAAGCCTTAGCAAGAGACCTGGAGTATTTGTATGGGGAAGGCTGGGAGGAGAAGATCCAGTGCTCAGAAGCCACTCAGCACTATGTGGATCGCATCCATCATGTTGGGCAGCAGGAGCCGGAGCTCCTGGTGGCCCATGCTTACACCCGCTACATGGGGGACCTTTCTGGGGGTCAGGTGCTGAAGAGGGTGGCTCAGCGTGCACTGAAGTTGCCAAGCAGTGGAGAAGGGATCAACTTCTACATGTTTGAAAACATTTCCAACCCCCAGCAGTTCAAGCAGTTCTACCGAGCCCGGCTGAACGCCCTGGATGTGTCCCAGGAGACCAAGGAGAGGATTGTCAAGGAGGCCAACAGGGCCTTTGAATTCAACATGCAGGTGTGCGGCTGCTGGATTTCAGGGTGCCTGGTAAAAGCCACCCCACCCTGAATCCATCCTTCTGGGGCTGGACGGGGGCTCTTTTCCTAAGGCCAGTTGACCCTGCGGGGCTGCCTGCCGCTGCCTTCTCCCTCAGCTCACGAGCCCTAGCCAGCCAGTGGTGCCAAGTTTAGGTTTCTCTGTGGCCCAAATGAGGAGCATCTTTTGTGGCATGTCAGGCTTGAGTCAGGAGACCCCCAATTGCTGCCTGCCTTCTGCTTTGACATCCTAAGGAACAGGCCTGGCATCCTCTAGCAGCAAAGCGAGTCTTTCTGCTCCAGGCCCATCGCTCTCGGAGGTGGTTACTATGGGCGGCTCTGATTTTCTGGCTGGCTAGAGTCCAGAACAGCCCACAAGGGCTGGGCCTAGATCAGCTGAGCACTCCTGGGGACTTCCTTCAGCTCAGGGCAACCTTCGACTTTGTCTGCAGGTCTTCGAGGAGCTGGACAAGATCGGGGCTTTATTACCAGAAGAAGTCCAAGATGGCGGCCTCCCAGTGCATGATGGGAAGGGAGACATGCGCAAATGCCCGTACTATGCCTCAAAACCTGGTAGGTCCCCTTCTTCCCCCTCTTCCCTCTTTGGCTTCCTCCAGCCTCTAATGGTCCTCTTCCTCCTCAGCTGGCTCCAAGGATGCTGCCTGCCCCTGCCACCTCGCCCTGGCTGCCCTGAAGCAGCCCACCATCCAGCTGGTCTTGGCAGCCTGCGTTGCAGTCACTGCTGGCATTGCAGCCTGGTACGTGATGTGAGGCTGGGCACCGGCTGCCCATTGGCCCTTGAAGAAAGTGCTCCTTTTCTCCATTGAAATAAGTGGACTTTTAATGCCGGATTTAATTGAGGAAACATTAAACCCAAATCCAGTGTACAAATGCCTGTGTGTCCAAACAGTTAGGAGCAGAACTAATCAGAAAATCTGAGCTATTGGCTTGGGGAGAGAAGGGGCCTGAAGCAGGGGTGAAATCTACTTACCTTCCTTACTGGTTCGGAAGTGCACGCGCCACGAGTGCACGTGGGTCCTCTGCGCATGCGCAGAGGGTAGAAAACAGATTACTTCCTGGTTAAAACCAGGAAGTAACGGCGACTGGGTGGGTGGGCGGAGCCTCACACTGCCATCGCTACCAGTTCGGCCGAACCAATCCGAACAGGTAGCGTTTCACCCCGGCCTGAACGGTTAAGAGTTTTTCTCTTCCAGAACTTTTCTCTTCCACACTACATGGAGGTGGGCGGTGGGGGGACAGGCAGGCAGTCCTCTCACCTGGATGCAGAATGCAGTTCACTCCCATTTACTTGCAGGAGGGCTCTTCAATTTGTACATATGAAAAGTGATAATGGTTTAATGTTCGTGTAACTTCTAGACTATGGCAATGCCTCTGACATAATAAAATTGATCTTTGGTTTCTGCAGTTTGCGTGATTTGGGGAGGGCACTTTCAGGCTGTGGCAGTCCTGCTTCTCTGCCTCATGAGTGTCTTCACTTGGCATGTGAAGGCATGTAAACTAGCTGCCCACGGCTTTCTGAAAATACCAATAAGAGGGTCAAAATGAGCTCCTGGTCCTCCCTTGCCCCCTGCATAAAACCAAGGAATCTCCCCTTCTTCCTCTCTGGGAAACGAGCAGGGCTCCGTCCACTCTGCCCCCCAACAGCCAGGCTCTGGATTATGCCCCAGACACACAGCACACACATCCGCTGAGAGTCAGTCTTTTTTATTTGACTACAAACATGGAAGAGCTTTGACAGGTTACTCCCCTCTAAGAAGAATGGGATGAGAATTCCCTGCTGGTTCCAAGTGCTTTAGAGAGCCCTCAAACCCAGGCCAGACCCATCCGTGCTTGGCAGCCTCAGTGGGCAGTCTTTGAGCGAACAGGTGCCTGGGCAGTACCCCAATAGAGACACAAGTGCTTGAGGCAAGGCAGCTCAGGCTCTGGAAAATTGAGCCAGGGACTCGGACCAGCCACCTGCTATCCCACCACAAACTTCAGGAGCTCCTGTGCACCCTGTTCATCAGGGTCAGACAAGGGCTTTTTAGCAAAACTAGTGCAAAATGACGTGTGCGTGTGCCTCTACGGGGTTTTCACATTTCCATAAAGTAGTTATTAAGTTTAGTACCTGAAACAACAAGCAATCACAAAGGGAACCTGGGACAAGCACATTTTCTCCGCTCAGGTTTGGCTCGGAGCAGAGGAATATCTGCAGGGGGTGGGGGGAGTGGGGGCTGGCTCTGGGCCTCCTGCACGCCTCCAATAGGCAAACGGGATTCAAGTCCAGCTAAGATGGATGGTGCTATTGGCCTACCCAAGTTGAGAGAGAGGGCTCAGACAAAACAAGATATGGGATGATGGGGAGCCAGCTCTCGCTTCTTGCGTGGGGTGCTTTGGCTGGGCCAATTCTTTCTCCTGAATAAACAACTCTGCCACTGCTTCACTGTCAGGCACACTCCTGCAAGCAAGAGGCAGACTGGCTTCCGGTGCCTGGCCATAATCTACAAAGCACAGGGAGCTGTGCAGAATCAAAAAACAGCCTCTTCAAAAGTGCAAGGAGCAATCATAGATGTGGGAACGACCAACACAGAACAAAACCTTCAAGCTTTCCCTTTGATAGAAAGGTAGGCCTCAGCAATACTTAGGACAAGCAGAAAAGCCAACAGCTCTGGACTTCTAGGGGTGGGAGCTTGGCAAGCTAAACATGTCTCCATAAAGAGTGGAGACAAAGACCACAGGACAGTAGACTGGATCTTCCGAACTACTCCAGTTAAGGAGAGGATAAGGGATTGCCCACATGTGCTTCGGATAGCTGCTCCTTGTGAGGGGACTGCATGGGAGTGGTCTATTGTGGATATCAGTTCCAGGAGACAAAGGGATTGGCTGGCGCCTTTTAAAGGACACTAAGTTCACTAACATCCCTTCTAATCGCTTTTGGAAATCACTCATTTAAACATCCTAATGCTAACAATCTTCAGAGGGACAAGTTTGAAATGTCACAGTGTGAATAAATGTTTATCCTGAACAAAATAAAATTTGTAAGTTTCAGAACTTTAAAAAAATTAAAATGAAAGGTAAAAAGCCAAACAAGATTTTGAAATAAAGTTATAAACAAATTTAAGACTCCAGAAAATTTGGAATATTGAAAGTTCTACCATAAGATTTTGAAATTATATATTATAAATAGCTTTTTGTAAGAACCAGAATTATTTTGGCTACCGCAAGTCATAACATAGATAAGAGACCCTGTGATTAAATTGGACAATAAAGGGAACTAAAATCCAGCCCCCCAAAAAACAAAAACTCCAGCTTGTCTTTAGGAATTACAAAATTATACAAAATACCGTTAACATTTAAATTAAAGATCTTTGAAGAATAGGGCCAGATACTGATACTGTTTAACAGTATTAACAGTATCAGTACCAATGTGTTTCTCTGGATAGACAAAAATCAAAGGGTAAATACAAAAGGCAAACCAAGACAATGACTTGGATAATGGCTTTCCACTGGATTTACAAAAGGAGCCTGTTAAAGGCTCAAAACAGCCACAGAAAAAAGCCACATCCGGATGAATTGAAGATCAAGATTGTTAGAAGTAAAAGAAAGGAATATATGGTTGTTTTGCTTGATCAAGGTTAAAGCAAGGCATGTTTTTATAAACCTCTATAGACCTTTTGCTAAAACCAGGACTGAAAAGCTGATGGTTTATGATTTTATGTGTGGAAAAGATGGGAAGAAAAAAGTATTTGTAACTTTGTAGGGAGCAATATGAAATTTGCTTTTACTTGTGATGAAAATGGAAGCCACTTTACATATTTTTTTCTTTCTTTCCTTTTTCCTATTTATCTTTTCTTTACTTTGTACTTCTATGCTATCTTTTTCTTATTTTAATGTGTATTTGCTTTTACTATTATATTTAAGCTCTTTAATTAAGAAAATATTTTTTTTTAAAAAAGCCAAGAGCACCTAGGGCCTTCGCTCCTTCTCCCTCTACCCGCTGCAGATCAGTGCCTAAGGTATCACTGCGGATGAGGCCCTCATCCTCTCACTGAAGGCAGCCCAAGCCAAGCACCGGCAGCTCCTTGGGGGAGGAGAGCCACCCGTCTGGCTCAGCTTCCCTTCGTATTCCCACTCCTCCCGGAGCCGGCCCAGCAGATCCCCCGCAGCCTTGGGGGGGCCACAGCCCCTGAGCCTCTCTGGGCGAAGGAAGAAGCACGAAAGCAGATGGGAAAGGCAAACCAGGAGGCAGCAGCAGAGCTTTCCAGCTGAGCAGGCCCTGCTAGCACATGTGCTTGTAGGTGTAGATGTAGGCCTTGCAGTTGGGGCAGGTGTGGGTCACATCCTTAAATTCATCAATCAGGCAGGGGATGAAGCAGCAGCCCAGGGTGCACCTGGAAGTGAGAGGAGAAATGGTGAAGGGCAGGACGGGCATTTTTGCATCCACTTGCCGGGGAGAGTCAGCGAAACACAGCCCTGGATGCCCCCTCCCTCCACTGGGAGCCCACAAGACGGTCTGCCCCAAAGGAATGGCTTGCAGGGGCCGGCACGCTCCCCCCACCCGTTCCTCCCACCCCCCAGCCTGCTCCAAACTCAGATTTCACAGCCACCCCCACTCCCCTTACCCAATAAAGCAGCAGAAGAAGCCAAGGAGAAAGTTCATGAGGCCGATTTCATGACTGATTTTGGTGGTGATGGCCTGCTGGCAGTGCGGGCACACTGTTGGGACAGGGGCGGCTTGGAATATCTCGCCCTGCAGGACCGTCACAGTGGTTGTGGTGCCCGATGGCACTAGCAGAGTTGCTGTTTGCCCTCCAGCAGGGGCATAGGGGCCAGTGGGAGGATAGTAGCCCATGGGGGCGTGTGGCCCTGGAGGCACATAGTAGCTGCCTATAAAGGAAGGGGAGAAGGGACTCGTTTAAGGCACAGAGAGATCCGAGGGGCACTCCGGCCACTGCCATCCTAACAGGCCAGGGCAGAGAGACTAGAGATCAGCCTGTCCCAACTCCTCCTTCCTGGCTGCACTTGGAGCCTCCAAAGCAGAGCAACTGCTCAGTGGACGACTGTCTGGCTAACTGCTGCACTGGGTTTCGTGGCCTTTTTACCAAAGGTCACTTGAAGGCAGCACAGAACTGAGGCCCCACCTGCTGTTCCGCTCAGAGCAGCCCCTCACCTTATTTCTGTTCTCTGGAGCTTCAAAGGTCTAGTTTAGCTATTTTTTGCTGTGCCTTGTATTGCTTGGATTGGAGGTTTATATGCTGCCTTGATATTGCGACAACAGGACATTCTCTTCTGCCACACTTGGCTTGTGTGCCACCCCAGCAACTACCAACCCTGAGCAACTTTTAGGCTGGCAAACACCCTGGGGGGAGGTTGAAACGAAGCCCTCCCCGTCTCCCATGCCACTCACCAGGGAGGACGTAGGGCATCGAGCTGTCTGCTGGCACAGGGGGGGGGATGAAGCCCAGCTGGGGGGGAGGCATTGCTTCATAGGGCGGGGGGCCAACATCGGAAGGGGGCTGAACCATGGCCGGAGGGCTCCTATCTGAGAAGATTTGGAAGAACAGAGTGTCACATGGGAAGAAAGGTGACCAGGTGTGTAATGGGTCACAAACAGAGCCTCACCTGCAGGGAAGGGGAACACATCCTTCTCTTCCAGGAGGGTTGCTGATGGCCCCCCGGGATAGGGTGGAGGAGGGTCACTGGACATGCTGAAAGAAAGAAAGACAGAAAGATGCAGAGCTGCTGAGATGGGCAGCAGGCAGGCTAGGAAAGGTATGAGAAAAAGAGCGGAGAGCTCAGCCAGGGGAAAGTGGGGGGCTTTTCTCATGGGATTCTTGACAAAAGGATCGCCACAAATGGCCCAACCTCCTGCTGGTGACTTCAGGGGAGAGGACAAATTAAGGCTTTCCTCCTGCCCCTCTGCTGGCCTGGCCTGAAGGGTTTTGCCCTAAATGAGACAGAGAGATAAAGACCCATAGCCAGTTGGACGGGGGTGCTTGGCTCAGCTCTCCAGAAGGAAAAGGATGCCCCATCTTTCCCCAAGGCCTTCCTTTCCAGGGCGTCTCTGTTAGCAGCTGAGCATCACGGAGAGCCTGCTGGGGGAGACGGACTCCTGGCTATTATACAAATTCATCCGGCTGCAGCCAAAAATCCTCTGGCCACAGTGTCCCTGCAGGTGGAGTCAGTTGCCAGTCACTTCCTTGACTGGGGGGGTGGGGGGGCATCAGCCAGGACCATAAGTGCCTTTCTAGCCCTAAAGAGATGGACCCATTTTGAGCCTGACTCTTTGGGGGGACACAAGAGGATCCTGTCAGACTGCGGGTGGGGGCACCACTGTGGTCTCTCTTTAGGACATCTGTTCGAAGATGGCAGCCTTTGTGGCCAGAAAAGCCCCTTTCCTGGATGAGAACAAGGACAAACAGGGCTGGTGCACAGAAAGGGAAAGGGAGTCAGGTGCCTTGGGGAAGTTTCTTCCTGTGGAGATCACTTTAGACTGCAGCTTTCACCCCTGTGTGGACACAGACCCTCTGTCCTCCAAGGGACAGCTTCACGCGGCTCCCAAGATTCCAGCAAGCTAACCGCAAACCGTAGATCAGTCAGAAGAAAGGCCGGTTACACAAATAAAAATACTCCTCTCCAGCCAAAACAACAGCAGCAAATCCAAGTGTCACTATAAAATCTCCAATAACTGCATTAAGATTGACAGCCCAGATGCTCCTTCTGTGCAGTAGACCCAGCAGCCCCTTGGGCTCCCCGCCGTGGATTCATCACCCAAGGGCAGTCCCCGGAAAGGACCGGCCTCCCCTCCAGCAGGCCTGGGCACGCGCCCCGACCGCTCGCGGAGCCCCGGGGACGAAGAGCAGAGCCTCTTGGGAAGGCAGCTGGCAGGGGGCCTGGCCCTGTTTCCGACCGGCAGAAGCTGGCACGGCTACAGTCCCCTTGGCAGGCCTGGCACGCCGCCCCGCACACCGCCCCGGCATCAAAAGACTCCGGGCGGGGGGGGGCAGTATAAGGGCAGCTGCGGGCCCAGGTGGAAAGGGCAGCCTCGCTCGCCCAGCACCGTCACAGCCCCAGCGGAGGCCCAGTAGATCAGCGCCGGCGCCCGGCATCCCCGCCCGGGAGCAGCAGCAGCAGAGCGGGGGCTTCCCCGGCCTCCTTCGGAACAGCAACCCGCTCCCCTCCCCCCCCCCCCCGCGGCGGCTCCGGGGCCGGAGACGCTCTGCCCGCCCAGGGGCTCCCAGCCCGCAGCGCCCCGCCGCCCCACCCCCTTGCCGGGCGGCACCTGCAGCGGAGCCCCCGAGGCCGGCGGCTCCGGAGCAGAAGGCGCGGCGCGGCGCGGCCGGGGAGAGCGGGGGCCTCGACCGGCGGGGCTGGCTTAGCTCCCCGCGGGGGGCGCAGGAAGGGTAGCCCGGGAAACCACAAGCCCCGGCATGCCGCGCGCGAGGAACCCAGAAGGCTCTGCCGCCCGCCTCGCCCCCCCCTCCCCGCCCCCGCCTCACCTGCAGACCGGAACGAGCGAGCCGCTTCGGAGCCGGGCACAGCGGGGCGGGGCCTCGGGGCGGACGGGACCAATCCAGATTCGGGGAACGCCCCCCGCGCGCCGGAAAGGCCCCTCCCCCGGGCCGAGACGCGTGTCGGGAAGGTTGTCTGAACTGGCGCGGCTGATCGGGCGCTCGGGAGCCCCGCGATGCCGATGTCCCCGGTGCGAGGGAGGGCGAGCGGCCTGGAAGAGGCGCTCAGGGAGCGGGCTGGAAGGCCGAGCCGGGCCTCGGGGCAGGCGTGGGGGTGGCGCCGGGGCCAGCCTTGCTCCGGGGCCCCTGGCAGCGGCTGCCAGCTCGCCCGCCTCCGCCCCCCGCGCCGCGTTCCGGGTCTCCTAGCAACCGGGAGAAACTTTCCCGCGAGCAGAACGCCGCCGCCCGCCGCTGATGCCGGATCCCGGCCCGGGGCCGCCTGCGAGCCGCGAGCCTCCCCAGGGCAGCGGGACCATGAGCCGCAGCCTCTCCTTCGTGGAGCTGATCAACCTGGCCATCGGGACGCCGGAGCTGGGCAATGTCAACTTCAACGCACTGCACCTGTTCCTGCACAGCCTGGTGGAGCACCTTCGCCTGCAGGACCTGAGGAGGGAGGTGTCGGCGGAGGAGCTGGAGTTCATCAAGCCACCCCCCAGCTCCGGGGCCTCTGCAGCCACCTCGGCCACCGAGACCCTCCCCGCGGTGCAGAAGTCCAGTTCCATCTTCCACCAGATGCAGGAGAGGATCACCGCCATCGAGAAGCAGCTCCGGTTCCTGAATGAGCCCCCTGACACGGTAGAGCTGCTGGCCCGCAGCCAGGGCATGGGCCAGCCCGCCCTGGACATGTGGCAGATGATGCAGCTGAAGAAGAAGATGGAGCTGAATGAGGAAGGCATGACCAAGGTAACCCCACTTGCCCTGCCCTTCACAAGCAGGCAGCAGGACCCCAAACCGCACCACCTTCAGGCTTCCAGTCAACGCTCAGCTGGCCATCCTCGCCTGGAGTTCCCCGGACCTCTGCTGCCATCGGGCAAAGAGGTTCACAAATAGAGAATCCCTTGCTGGGTGAATAGAAGAGAGGCTTTGAGCAACCAGAAATGAGGAACACGCCCCGTGGCACCTTTGTGTCTGAGGACGGCTTCCTCCCTTTTCTGCAACTCACCCACTGCTTCCCCAGCGCCCCACAATCTCTCTTTCTTTTGCCATTTGAGTGCCAAACGTTAAGTAAATCCCCACAGAGGCAGGGTTCTTCTCTGGGCAGTGCTCTAAAAATTCCTAATCCCCCACCTTCCTCCTGGTCAAGCAACTGTGGGTGCTCAGGCATAATTAAGGGATCTGAGGTTTCCTATCTAGTTGTGGGGCTGTGGAGCCACGAAGCCCCCCTCCCTGCCCTTTCCCTAGATTGCAACAACTGTATGAACGGCCTGCAAGCAGTGCAGAGTCTCCATCAGCCATTCGTTGGTCTTTGGCCCTCCGTGACGCCTCCTGTTTTCCCATTCAGGCCATGAACACGTTGCAGGACCTGCTGAATAGCATCTGCTCTCTGAAAATCGCCACGGAGGGCTTTCAGCAAGAACTGGGGCAGCTGAAAGAAGAGGTTGCCCAGGTGAGCGGTCCTGAGGGAGAGAGTCTCCGGGCTTGGACCCCGAAGGGTGCTTTTGGTGATCCTCGCCCGGCTGCAGCTCTGATGGTGGTTTTGCTATTAACAGATCAACGGAGAAGAAATGAAAGAGCGGCTGCTGAGCCTGGACAAACAGGCCAGGATGATGGAAGAAATAAAGGAGCAACTGGTGAGAGAATCCCGAACCCTTGTGCCCTTGCCACTCCCTTGGTGCCCCCCAGACCCATTAACCCAATGCCCTGCCTCTCTCGCCTCTCCGTTTGCCCCTTGCAGCCACCCCTGTTGGCAGAGGGAGCGGGGCAAGGCCTTCAGATGGACAGGCAGAGCATCAGGGAGTGAGGAAATGGGGGTGAGATGATGTGGTGGAACTTCAAGGACACCCTCCACACACAGACTTCTTCAAAGGCTGGCTGGACCTTGAGAGCATTTAGGCGGTTACTTCATGCACCAAGAATGACAGAGTGGCACTTCCATAGGTGGCACCTGAAACTTTAATTAAAAAAATACACAATCTCTTTAATGTATAGGGCTTTCTGTCCAGTTTTGGGCACCATTCTCCCCTCCTTAGTACCCCTTTCTCAGTTCCTGGACAGATGCTCTTGGGCTTTGCAGACAGGCCCCGGGAGCCTCCAGTCCTCCTCTTGGCCCCTGTTTAAGACAAGCCTCTGCTACTTCTGAAAACAAATGTTTGCTTTGGCTGCCCCCTCCCCAACGGGCTCAACCTTCTCCTCCCCCCGCGGGCACAGGGCCTTGTAAAAGAAAGGGTCAGCCTGTCTGCAAGTGCCTCGAAGGTGGTGTCCTGGAGTGCCCTTTGCGAGACGCTCACCGGCAAAGTGAGTATGGCTGAATTGCATCCTCACCCTGAAGGCCCAGATAGGGCACCTGGCATCTCTCTGTGCCTGCCTAGTTCCCTTGGCATGATGGGAGCAAGCCCGCCAACACACAGGTGAGTCAATTCGCATCCTTGGATAAATTGGATCCTCTTGACTCACCTGGAAAGGCAAAGTGCAGCAAGAATGGGATGGGTCTGGAGGCCGGGACCTCCCTTGCTCGGGTGAGGAAGGTAGCAGGGGGTAGTCCCTGCAGCCAGCTTCTCCCCCCCATGCTGATGCTGTATGGCTGAACAGCAGAAGTGCCCTTTTTGAGGAGACTCCTGTCTGCAAGGCACAGCTACCCTCCTGCCCCGCTCTGGCATTTCAGACCTTCGAGAAAGAGGAAGATGGCAGAGAAAAAGAGGACGGGGGCAAAGAGGAAGAGGACAGAGGCAGAGTGCAAGAGGACAGGAGCAGAGTGCAAGAGGACAGGAGCAGAGTGCAAGAGGACAGGAGCAGAGCGCAAGAGGACAGGAGCAGAGCGCAAGAGGACAGGAGCAGAGCGCAAGAGGACAGGGGCAGAGCGCAAGAGGACAGGGGCAGAGCGCAAGAGGACAGGAGGGGCAGAGCAGAAGAGGACAGGAGGGGCAGAGCAGAAGAGGACAGGAGGGGCAGAGCAGAAGAGGACAGGAGGGGCAGAGCAGAAGAGGACAGGAGGGGCAGAGCAGAAGAGGACAGGAGGGGCAGAGCAGAAGAGGACAGGGGCAGAGAGAAGACATCGCGGGAGATCCTGGCTGTTCTGAGCCAACTGCCCGAGAAGCACGAAGCTCTCCTGAAGCACATCACTCAGCTGGAGGCCCAGTTGAAGTATCCAGCAGGCCCTGCAGGTGAGCCCGAGATAACATCTATGGGGGGCCCAGCTGCTGCTCCCTGGGGGGAATTGGGATGATGTCCAGCTGGGGATGCTGTCTCCTGGCCCTCAGAATGAGGCTCTTTACCTGCCTTGAAGTCTGCAACCGCAGGCTGATTTAAGTCTGAGCAATCTGGCACAAGTCCTTTTCTCCCCCATTTCTAGCTTTTGAAATGCCCCCCGAGCTGAAGTCGCTGCTGGAACGGATGGAGACATTGCAAACTCAAAGCCAGCAGGTGCTCCCGGGAGCGTAGCCTGGCAGGGGATGGGCATGGGGTGGGGGCGGGCCCTGCATGAATGTATTTCCACAAATGTGCAAAGCCAAGGTACAAAGAGAGAGCGAGAGAGATTGTCCAGTGGGGGTGTGTGTTAGGATTTGAAGGACAATAGAAATTTAGGGACAATGTCTTAAGGGGGCAAATCTCACTCTATGGTCTGGACATATGGTCTCAACAGCCCACTGCCACTGAGAGGAGGGGGCATGTCATCCAAGATGGCAGTCCAGTGGGGAAGAGATTCTGGGTGGAAGCCCCCTTTGCCCTAGGCAACAGACAGACCCCAAAGTGCTTTCAGAATCCTGCCTGTTGGAGGCCTTGAGGCTCCTGCCTACAAGAAAAGCCCATTGCAAATCAGCTCTGGGTTTGCCCAGGCGCCGCAGAGCATCCACCTGGACCTCTTCAGGGAAAGTGCTGGTCACAGCAGTGGCTGGACTCGGGCCAAACTTGCTGGCCATACCAGGGAATGGATGGAGACGCTGGCTTCTTTCTCAGGGAAAGGAGTCTCTGCAAGAGACCCTGGAGCAGATGGAGAAGCTGAGGGAACAATTTGAAAACCTGCAGCAGGGAGTGGAGAGGTTATCCAGGAGCAGCACGGAGATGCAGGTAAGAGGCTGTACGGCCACTCAGTGACCAGCCACAGCTTGTGGCTGGTGGAGAAGCAGGGAAGCAGCCCAGGCAGTTTGAGCCAGAGGAAAAAATGGAGTTTTCACTCCCTCTACAGATCATACGCAACCTGTTGCATCAGTTGGATGTCAAGAAAGCTGATAAAGACTCGATCCAAGAGGAGATGAATGTGGTGAGGAGTCCCTTGAACTGGAGGAGATGATCTCCCCCCCCTCCCCCCCAATCAGGTCTCTGGTGTGGAAAAGAAACTGGGTTGGATGAAGCCTCTGGTTGCTTCTTTCCAACCTGAAGTCAGCCCAGTCTCAGACAGAAGAGAAATCCCTGGGATTTCTGCTTGTCTGCTCCAGGATCACCAGTGATTAAGTGAAGTCCTGTCACTATCCATGTAAAGGAAATGTCTTTCTTAAGAAAAGAGGACACTTTTTCCAGATAGAGGCAATAACTGGCAGTGGTGAAATCTGAACCAGTTTGCTATCGGTTTAGTGGCCGCGCATGCACACTGCAGCCAAACATGCGCTGCATGCACAGTGTGCAATGAATGCAGACTATGTGCACGCACATGTACAAAAAATGCCAAAAGGAGGCTTGGGAAGGTAAGTAGAACAGCGGGGGGGGGGGGGGGAGATCAGCTGGGCAGCGCAGTTTAGCTTTGCTAGAAAGCAGGATTTCCTGCTCTCTAGCAAAGCTAAACCCTGCTGCACAGCTGATCGTCGGAAATACCAGTAGCTTTTTTAACTACCGGTCGCCTGAACCGGAGCAAACTGGTAGCATTTCACCCCTGGTCACGGGGCTTCTGTGCCTTTAAGGGGAGGACATTCAAATGGTCTAGCTTCCTTTTGGGCCTGCATACGCCCCAGCAGCAACTCAGGGAATTGATTCCCTGCCTTGCCCTCAGTCATTAAAACCACAGGAGCCCTTCTGGAAGCAAAAGGCACTTTCTCTCCCCTCCTAACCTGGGCAGTGGCTGTCGGGAAATCTGGCTCTAAGGTTGATCCACATTGGGGGCGGGGGGGGGGGGCGGGGGTTAATTTGGGTTTTTTTTCTCTCTTGGCCTGGTGATCTCCCCTGCCCCCCTCTGTCAGCGGCTGGGGTTCAGGGAGGACCTGCTTTGTCTTCCCCAGAAAGCTGACAAGAGCGCGCTGGAGGCAATGGTGAACCACGGGCAGCTGCAGTTGGCCACCAGCCAACTCAGCGAGATGATGCAGGATCTGCTGCAGAAGATGTCCCTGCAGGACAAGGACTGGCAGAAGGCGCTCGAGAAGCTCTTTGTGGACATGGATTGCAAGGTGACCCCTCCCTGTCCAGCATACCCCCGGGGGAACCTTGGCTGCCACAGAGCAGACCCCTCCTGCCGAGCAAGACGGCCCGCTCAGCCACCCTTGCTGCCCCACAGTTGGACCGCTTGGCCCTGGACCCCGTGAGCCGGCAGCTGGAGGAGGTGTGGAAGTTCATCAAGAAGTACCTGAGTGAGGGGCCCCGCTTTGATGCCGACAGCGCAGCTGGCTTCAAGAAGTGAGGAGGGACGGCAGAGCCCAGTTGGGGGGCGGAGGTTGCATAGCCCGCCAGAGGCACCCCCTCTTTTGTGGCCCTGATAGAGGGAGGCTGTTGGAGCTGCACAACAGCCCTTGATTTGTGCCTTGCAGGCAGCTCTTTGAGAGAGTGAAATGCATCTCCTGCGACCGGCCAGTGACCATGATGACCGGGCCGTAAGTATCCCTGGTGCCTTTCTGGGTTGGGCAGCAGACGGACAAGCAGCAGCTGCATTTCCCCCATGCTTCTTCCCAGGCATATGATCACTGTCCGGAAGGCCACGCTGAAGCCTCGTCCAGTCAGTGCCAGTGGCTATGAATACCTCTTCCACCAGCAGAAAAGGTCAGCGACTTGGCTGGGGACACTGGGGCGGGAGGGGGCTCCCTGGGCCGGCTGGGTGGGAGTTCTGGGAGCAGCTCTCTCTACACGCCCAGAGGAAGTGCCTCCCTGCTGGATAAGAGGCTTTGCATTCCCAGCCATCGATTCCCCCCAGCACTGCATTCCCTTTACTGCTTGTCTTGCATATGGTGTCTGTGTCTCTGGGGCCAGGAGACCTGAGATGGCAGCCGGCCCGCTTGCTGCTGGTGCTGAGCAGGGCCTCTGATTCCTTTCCCAGGGATCAGGATCCGAGCGAGATGAGTGGCAACCCCCCTTTGCAGACCTGCTGGCAATGCCAAGCCCAGCAGCAAGCCTGCGCCCTCAAGCACCTGTCCCGGGCCCAGGACTTCGCCACCCTCTACCCCTATGGGGACCCCACTGCCATCACCTACGACAACGTGAGCCATCCTAAGGGCCTACAAAGAGCAGGTGTGGGAGGGAGGGAGAAGTGCTCCTGAGCTTCTGGAAAGGGAGATTCCTTCTCGGTAGCAGTCCAAAAGGCACTGACCAAGCTGCTCTCCTCCTGGTCCTGGGGTGGGGGCAGGGACTGTGGCCCATGGGTGGCCCCTTCTCTTTCTGTGCATTTCTTGTCTCAGACTGAGGTAGACATTCTGGGGGTGAATGGAGTCCTCTACAAAGGCCGAGTGAGTTCACATGCAGCAGAGCGGACATTTGCCCTGCAGAAGGAATTTGCAGGTGGGTGAATTGGCCACCTTGCATACAAGGGAGGGTTGTCACCCTTTTTCCAGCCTGGCACCTCCAGATCCTTGAGAGGGCTCTTGGGGGAGAGGCATGTCTGTCATCCTAGGGGAAGCCCTGTGGCTGGAAATACCCTCCCTAGCCACAGGAGAACCCGGTGGGCTGCTCTGGCTTGCTCTCCTCATTCCCCAACTCAGCCACTCCTCACTTCAAGCACCCCATTCTGCATGCCGAGAGTCTTGGCAACCTCTTCACAGCCTGGCTGTTGTGCTTCTTCCCCACACAGCTCTGAAGATTCCCCGGCCTCCGACGGGGGTGCGAATGGAGAGAGTCCGCTCTGCCTTTGCAGACATCAGTGCAGTGCCCTACCCCTGTGAGTTGGCCTCTTTTCTGCCAGGGTTCTAGTTCTATTTTGGGGGGTCCTCCTGCCATGTCCTTCCATGTGAAATATGAGCAGGGCGAGTGTAGCATGGGGGGAAACGGCTCTTGGGAAAGAATCCTGACCATGCCTGGTTTCTTCCTTTTCCAGCCTCCGTCCTCCGTCGAGTGGGGTCTGCAATAGCTAACAGCAACCAGCGACCGCAGCAGCTTAGCTGTGATCCTGTGGACAGAACAGTCATCGGTGCCACCCTCAGCGAAAGCCACGTTCAGAACGAAAGGGACGTTCCAGGCCTGTGAGCTCAACTCCATGAGCCCCACGTCATTTCCTCTCTCTTCTTAAATACCTGCCAGGTTCCTCCCAGACGGGACAGGAGGTGGTAGAGGCGGAGGTGTCTTGTGGGCTTCCCTTCCTTCCCTCTCAGCTGTGTTATCTGGCCCAGGCCTTTCAGCCAGCCTCCATTATGGTGTCTTTCTAGGGGCAGCCATAGCTTTTAGCAGACTCCTTCCCTGAAGATTTTGGTCATCCCTGCCAGATCTCTGATGCTATAACGGAAGAAGTTGCTTCTCGTCCATCTGAAACAGAGGCCACAGACTTGTCTGGCTTTCAAAGGAGAGCGGCTGTGTCCACAACTACCATCATGCCCGACTTACGTCAGATGTTCAGCAGATCATGGGCTAACATGGTGCTTCTCTCCATGGTGAACCAGGATTCCCAAACAAAACATTCATTATGATGACAGTGAACACAAGTATTCCCGGGGCCAAGATCTGCCAGGGATTCCAGTTTGGGCCCTGGCATCTTCAGAAACCTGACCAATGTGCCTCTCCTTCCCTTTCCGTATGGGACCCCGGAGATATTCCTGATACTGTCCCTGTCTCAGCCATGGCCCAGGAAAGCATTCATCTAGTGAGAAAATGATTCTATAAAGATTCTTTTTCTACATGCTGTGAACTGCTGCCTCTGTTCTGCAAGGAACTTGGTTCTTTTCCCTCCAACCTCAGCAGTTCCCTTTGGTAGGTGGTTAGCAAGAAAGGGAAAGGCTGGTCATCCGATGCCTTGGTAAAAGCAGATCAGTCCAGGCTGGTGGGTAGCTAAAACGAGGAAATATTGGTGCCTAAAACCTAGATGTTGCCATGGGGTGCAGCTGGAGGCTTTTGGGATTTTGCATTCCCTTCCTCATAAGTGTGGGATTGGGCATATTTCCCAGCAACAGTCTATCACCCTCCAAACCAAAAGGCCCTTGCAGGCAGAGAGCTGCCTCTCCTCCCTTTCCCATGTGGGGTGGTGGCTGGGGGCTCCAAAGGAAGCTCCGGAGGGACGGGCGGGCAGGCAGCTTCCGTTCTTGACCCTCTTCCTCTAGGGGCCACTGAACCCTTTCCAGGAGCACCTTGACTCCCAGGGGGGCCACTGCAGGAGCTGCCAGCCTCGTCCTAACCCTCGCCCTCACCGGGACAGGAGGTCTGGTGGGCAGCTGGGCGGTGCTGCTGCTCCAGCCATCTCTGGCTTCCCTGTGGGTGGGGCGCTGGCGCTGCGACCGGAGGTTGAGGCGGATGGCCGTTGAGAAGCCTCTGCTTTGGGACCCCGCTTGGGGGCTCTCGCTGGCCTTTCCACCGCGGGCCGGCACTCGCGAAGCTGAGGCGGGGCGCCCACGATCTTCAGCACCCTGGATAGAGTTCGGCAGCACCATCGGAACCCCGCTCCGGCTCTGCCTGTAGAATGCGGACTTCAACTCCCATCATGCTCTGCCAGTGCGCGGCTTCCGCTCTACTCCATTGCCACAGTTCTGATTTCTCCTAACTTTCGGGGTGATTGACGGCCGCAGCTCCCGCCCTTTCCCCTTTAGAGCGGACGGGCGGTTGTTGTTTTCCGAGCCGAGCGCGGCGCCTGCTGGGAAGCGTAGTCCACGGATTGGCGAACCGGTCGACGACTACCGGGCGGGCGGGGAGTGATGACTCGCTTTCCCGTGGTGCTCCGCGCGGCAGCGGCCTGCAGGCCTGCCTGACGGGCGACACAGAGGGGCGATCGCCGCCAGCTCCTGCCCTGCCATGGGCTCCCTGCTCAGCCGCCGCATCGCCGGCGTGGAGGACATCGACATCCAGGCCAACTCGGCCTACCGCTACCCGCCCAAGTCCGGTGAGGCCCGGCGCTGGCTCCGGCGGCCCCCACCCCGTCCTTCTGCCCGGGCGCCGGCCGGGGACCCTTCCCCTCTTCGTGGGGGCTTTCCGGAGTCCGGCGGCCTCCTGGGCAGAGGAGCAGAGCTTCCCTGACGCGGGGCAGTCTACCTGAGCCCGAGCACCGGGCTGCAACCGCGGCCGCGGAGGGAAAGAGGCGCGGGGCTCCCGGCAGAGCCGGCCCCGGAGGCAGCCTGGCGGATCCGCCGGTGGGAAGGCTAGTGCGAGGCTGGAGGCCGCCCCTGCCCTGTTGCGGCTGCCAGGCTCCTCTGGGCGGTGCGGAAGGCCCGGGGAGCCGGGTGCGGGCCGCGGAGAAGCGGGAAGGTCGGCCGTGGAACGTTCTCTCTTCCTTTCTCTGGGCATCAGGCAACTACTTTGCCAGCCACTTTTTCATGGGCGGCGAGAAGTTCGACATGCCGCATCCCGAGGGCTACCTGTTTGGGGAGAACATGGACCTGAACTTTCTGGGCAACCGGCCCGTCCAGGTAAGCGCAGGCAGCCCGGGAAACTTTTCTCCTTAGAACCTGGCATTTATTCAGGATCCAAATGAACTGGGGGAAAGTATACCTAGGCCCAGGGGATAAGTTAATATTTATATATTAATTTTATGTATGTGTTTTAAAACATAGTTCTTGTTTAAGATTTGCACTACATTTAAAAAAAAACCCACTGAATGTTGGAAATACTGGATTGTAATGGACGCTTTTTCTAAATTTGAATGCAGTTCTGTTTTTGTAGTTAATGATATACTAAACTCATAGTGCCGGATCATATCTCAATGAGTTGGCTTCACGCCATGTGCCTAGAGAGTCCACCCTGGAATGCTAATTGGGCTCCAAAGTTATGGACTGACAGAGACATGCCTGTTACACGGATGCAGCCCCAGGGAAGCCAAAGCACCTCAACCATAGTCCTTTGGCGGGGTGGTGGTGGTGGTGTATGGGGTGGGGGGGTGAAGATAGTTTCCCATCCCCTTTGTTTGCCCCATATCATGCTGCCCGTCTGCCTTTCACCCTGCCTCACAGGCTCCCGGTTTGTCTTTCCAGTTTCCTTACGTGACCCCTGCCCCTCATGAACCAGTAAAGACCCTTCGGAGCCTGGTGAACATCCGCAAAGACTCCCTGCGTCTGGTCAGGTACTTCAAGCCAAACTCTGGTTGTTGGAAGTTCTTCCGGCTCCTGGGAAGGCTGTGTGATCTGTTCCCTGTGGTTAAGGCCAGGGCTACTTTGCCCAGGAATTCTCTTGCCATGTTTTTCATTCTTCGCCAATGACTGGCAGATGAGAGAAGGCGTCTCTCACTTGTGGCCAAACAGGGTCGATTTGGTTTGAGCTGCAGCAGTGAAAACACTTGCTGTTTGTGCTGCCCAGCCTTTGAGGCTGCCTTCAGCCAATCTTCCTGTCTCTGAAGGCCTCTCAAATGGCCAGGCAGCAGCTTGGAGTTAGTTGGGAAGGAAGTGACCAAGAGACCCAAGTAGAACCTGGGCAGAGAAATTAAGGGAAGATGAAGGGTGAGATGGATATACATACTGATCGGGATCCCTAGCTATCAAAAAAACTGCTTTTTGTCTATTCTCATTACTGTTTTATAGTGTAAACTCTTTTTTTAAAAAAAGGAAGTAACAAGTATTAAAGAACTCTTTGGAGGCACCTTAGCAGAGATTGCCAACAGTGTAATTAGGGGGCAATTACCGAAACAGTATTTGGAAAAGGCTGGGAAATGTAAGGAGATCGAGAGACTTCAGCTACCAAATTGACCTTTTGGCCATCCAGGAGATGCAGTGGATGGATTTTGTTCCTTTGCTGACTTAGCCTTCCTTGGTGCAGGTACAAAGAAGATGTTGACAGCCCCACAGAGGAGAACGGGAAGCAGAAGGCTTTATACAGCCTTGAATTCACCTTTGATGCAGATGCCCGGGTGGCCATCACCATCTACTGCCAAGCAACGGAGGAGCTGATTGGTGGCATGGCTGTGTGAGTGCAGGGACTGTGGGGTTGACCAACAAATGGGCCTCTCGGATCTGGCTTCTTTTGGTGGCACTTCTGGGAATGTGAACATTGGTCAGTTGGCTGACAAGTAGCAGCTCCAAGACTCATTTGCAGACATGGTGGGGGGGAGGGTGAAATTAAGAGGGATAGAGCCAAGTGCTCCTTCCTCGGATGGCGCCTCCAACCTTGTTCCTCACCTGCAGCTACAGTACAAAGAACCCTTCTTTGCAGTCGGAGACGGTGCACTACAAGCGTGGGGTGAGCCAGCAGTTCTCCCTGCCCTCCTTCAAGATCGACTTCTCCGACTGGAAGGATGAAGAGGTGACTCTGCCCATCTTCTAGCTGCTTCCCGAGTAGAGGAGTCAGGGCAGTTTGCGATTTGGGAGAGGTTTGGCTTCCTTGGTCTTTCTTCAGGGCTTTGGATGCAAAGCCATTGTGTTCATTATTGTGTTCATGTGGCACAAGAGCCAACCTGCCTGCTTCTGGGAAATGAATCCAGCTGTGGGAGCCACCGGGAGGATCTGAGAGGTCAAGAAGGCAGTGTCTGCCTGGTCTTGATTGCATTGGTCACGGCTCCATTGCTCTGTCTGAGGAGCCATTTTGACCCCCATCAGAGAGCAGGAGAGGAATGAGCCAGCAGCTACTCAGATGCCTCTCAGAGGCTGTTCTCTCATGTTCTCAGTCTGTGGCTAATCTCTCGGCCTTTCCTTCCAGCTGAACTTTGATCTGGACCGGGGCATTTTTCCAGTGGTCATCCAAGCCACGGTAGACGAAGGCGATGGTACGAAGCAGATTCATGCCTGGAGTTGGGCAGCACTCCTTGGGGCTATGTCAGGTGGGGGGGGGGGGGGGGGGGGTTGAAAAGGCGGGCCAAAGGGGCTTGGACAGCTACTTGTTGAGTGGTCTGAACTCCACTAAAGCTGGCAAGAGTGCCAACCTTTCAATCTTTTGGGATGCTTGACAAGAAGGGGCTTCCCGTTCTGCCAGCCTCCTGCTCTCCTGTATCCCAGCATCAGCTGCTTCCTTCAGTCCTTGGGATTTGTCCACTTGTGCCTCCATCCCAAGGGAACCCCTTGCTCCCACTCCAGTCTTGGCTGGGAGAGCCGAAGTGGTCTCCAGTAGAGGTTTCACCCAGCAAAAGAGTTGCCTGACTATCTCCTCCCAGCTCGGAGACATAGAGTTGGCCCAGCTGCTGGATTCCTAGCTGGATTCTTATATTTGCCTCCTAGTTGTTGTGGAAGTGACTGGCCATGCCCACATCCTCCTGGCTGCCTTCGAGAAGGTAAGAAGAAGTTCTCTTGCAGGACTCTGGATTCCTTCTCTCCCCCAATGGCTGGCCTTGTCCAGAGCTTTGATGTGTACCTTTTAAGTGCAGCGTGGCATCTGGAGGGCTGGGGAGCTGCATTCTAGTGGTTGCAGATATAAACTGGGTTGGGTTGCTTCTTAACATTTCAGGTGGTATTTTGACTGCTGTGTTTTTCTGCTTCAGCTGGAAACATTCGCATCCCCTGAGTTTTGGGTCTTATAATGTTGCCAATTCAGGAATCTCTGCAGCAACTTCAGAAATTGGGCTGGGGGTTTCCATTGCAAGCAACTTGGGCTACTTATATTCTTTTCTGGCAGGGCTAATCTGTCTTCCTTCTTTCTTTCTTGCTCACTAGCACGTCGATGGCAGTTTTTCTGTAAAGCCCTTGAAACAGAAGCAGATTGTAAGTCTTTTCCTGCAATCCTGGGGAGGGGGGCTGAATGCTGCTCCAATGGAGCCCTTCCCTGTGCTCGCTCACTTCCTGGTTTCAGCAAGGGGCACATGGGATTCTGGCCTCACAACTGGGAAGCTCTATTGGTCAGCAGGGAAATGCCCAGATTGCCCCCCTCATCCCCCCCAAGTACTGGCCAGGGTGCTGCTCCAGAGCCTCTGAGTAGAGTGCACGGCTGACAGCAGGGAGGAGAGGTGCCACCCCCTCTCCTCTTGGGTCTGGTGTGAGGGGGTGGGGGAGAATATTTGGAGGCCCTGCCTTAGAGGAGGTTAATTCTAGGCCTGAACTACAGCACCTCTTGCTGCTGCAGCTGAACTTGGGCCCCTTCTCTTTCCAGGTTCAAAGGGGGCTTCAGGCATTCTTTATGACCCAAATCTTGGGGGAATCTACTTGGAATGGGCAAGGGACATATCTACTGGTAGTCAGTGCTTGAGTGTCTGCTTGTTCTGCCCCCCTCCCCCCCCCCCCGCCCCCCACAGGTGGACCGGGTGAGTTACCTGCTCCAGGAGATCTATGGCATCGAGAATAAGAATAACCAAGAAACCAAGGTAGGGAAGGAGCACACACATACACCCTTTCAGCCAGGAAAAAACTAGGTTAATTCTCCCAGAGGACTTCCCTGAGGGCTGGGAAGGGGCACTCTGAACTCTGGCTTCTCTGCCTCTCCTGTCAGTGGAAGCTCTGGATGGCCTGAGGGGTCCCTGCTGAAGGGCTTCAGGTTAGCTGTTTCCATCAGAGAGGCCGGCCACTTGGGAGATGTGGATGTAGAAAGGTGAGGGGGCTCCCAGCTAATTGCCACCCCCCCCCATGTCCCGATAGCCCTGCGATGATGAAAACAGTGACAACAGCAACGAGTGTGTGGTGTGTCTTTCGGACCTGCGGGACACCCTCATCCTGCCCTGCAGGCATCTCTGTCTGTGCAACTCCTGCGCCGACACCCTTCGCTACCAGGCCAACAACTGTCCCATCTGCCGTTTGCGTATGTGGGGGGAAAGGGGTCCACTGAAGAGGTCTCCTTGTCTTCGGGTGTTTGAGATCAGCCTCCCACAAGCTCCCCAGAGGGGCCGAAGGGAGGCTTCCAGAAGGGCAGGAGTCCCCGAGAGGTCTGACCCTTTGCCACTCCACCCCAATGCCTTGGCCAGTGGGCGCTTTGGATACCTGACCCCTTGGGCACCAAGGAATGTCTCTTCCTTCCCCCACAGCCTTCCGTGCGCTGCTGCAGATCCGGGCAGTGAGGAAGAAGCCAGGTGCCTTGTCACCACTCTCCTTCAGCCCTGTCTTGGCCCAGAGCCTGGATCGGGAGGAGCATTCGGTGAGCCAGACCCCTGGCGGGGTCCCTCCCCCACCCAGGGCCTGCTCTTCCCCAAGTTCCCTCGGTCAGCAGGGAGGCTCTGTCCTTGCCTGGAAGCCGTGAAAATGGCCGGAGTGAAGAAAGTGCTTGGTCAGCAATGCCAAAAGCTGCTCTCCACCAAGGGAAGGAAGTTTGGGGTGCTAAGATTTTTTGGGGGTAACTTTGCTCTGTTTTCAGTCCCTGTCCAAGGTTTTTATTCTTGATGTTTCTAGCCAACTTTGAGAGTTGTCCTTAAAGATGGGATTTGTGTTACAAATTCAGGCTTTGGCAATTTCTTTTGTGGTTATGATAGCAGAGCTAACCAGGTGCTGGTCCCTGTTCACAAGTGGGACTGTCCTCCTTTCTCCTTGCAGTGCTCGGACAACATCCCCCCGGGGTACGAGCCCATTTCCCTGCTGGAAGCCCTGAACGGTCTGCGTTCTGTCTCGCCCTCCATCCCCTCGGCTCCCCTCTATGACGAGATCAGCTACTCCGGGGTGCTGGACGGGCTCCCTCCATCTAGTAGGCCCCTCGTGGGGCTTGACCGAGGAGGTGTGGAGAGCAGCCACCAGAAGAACAAGCGCAGCAAATCTCCAGACAGGTGAGCAGCCAAGGGCTGGCCTGGCCCGGCTGTTCCCACACATCCCTCTTGCTTCCCTTTGGGAGGGAGAGATGCTGCCTTTCCCTAATGGCCACTACAGCCTCCTTCCCCCCCCCCCCCCCCCCCCGCATTTGCAGTGCCCTCCGGTCCCCCTCCTCACCAATCCATGAAGAAGACGAGGAGAAATTCTCAGAAGACCTGGCCCTGGAGCCGCCTCTTGCTGGGACGGGGCACATCCTGGGTGAAGACAGCTCCCCTGAGGTGAACATCTCTCCATTTTAGAAGGGCTCTCACATCCTTGGCAGATGGCGGTCAGCCCGGCACCATGGTTTGTGAAATGAAGGCCATGTTGAGGAACAGCCACGCCTGTCTTGGAAGCAGTAGTTTAGGCCACGCCAGAGCGCACCGTACCTTGTGGCTGAGCTCTGCACCCCCTGGGAGCCCCCAGGTCTTCCCTGGTGCAGGGCTTGGCCTTCTGGGTTCGCTATCGAGAGAGATTCCTGTGGAGACCATTAGCACGAGCACATGGGCCATGAGGTCCTTGGGAGCTTTATCTCTTAGGGGGGAAGGGGGGCTCCCACAATTCCCAGATCTTCCCTACTTCTTCAAGTCTTCAGCCCAAGTCCAGGCAGAACCTGAGGGGCAAATGATTGTTTCCTCTGGGTTTGGGAGTCCACCCAATGGCTGGAAGGCACTGCTGAAGCTTTTCCCTTGTGCCTTGGAAGTGTTTCCTTTGGCAAAGTGGAGACAGGCATGTAACATAAAACGAAATACTGGCACAGTACAGCTCCCCACCTGATGGAGGTGCCTGTTTTACACGCAACGCAAAATGCAGAGCTAAGCTTACCCTGTTCTCCTCTCCTCCAGAGCCTGGCAGCTGAAGAAGCCGAGGCGGCTGCCACTCTGCCACAAGGTGAGCCCACTGGGGATTCAGGTGGCCAGGATGTCTTAGGGAAGGAGGCTTGAGTTCAACCCCAAAGGGCCTGGTAGGAAAGGGTGATGGGACAAAAGACAGGATGGACGCCGGGATGCCTGCTGTGTGCAGAGGAGGGTCCTGGGCAGCCAGAGGAAGCGGGTTGGGGCCTCCTTCAGCTTTTCCCAATGGGCTGCCTCTGCTTTCCCCCTAGGTAGCCAGCCTTCCTCCGGGAAGGATCTTGTCCAGGAAAGCAGCAAATCCTGCGAGGCCAAGGCCCTCCAGAAAATGGAAAGTGAGCTGCCTGCTGATGTCTACCTGCCAGGTAAGGGCCCGCAGGGCACTCAGGCAGTCTGGCCTGGGTCTTGGGGCTCTTCCTTGAAGCTGGTAGGAAAGAGGCCAGCTTCTCTGCACCTTCCTTTTCCTACTTTCCTTGCTTCTGTAACTCCCTGGGGGCTACAGTGGGGAGAGCTGGGGCTGCCCCCTTGGCCCTTCTAGCCTTCCTCCACAAGGAAGATGGAGCCCCTGCAGGCGCCTGGCAGATCAATGTAAGAGGCCCAGCTGTGTGGGTCTGAAGAGGGTGAGAAGCGGTGGCTCAAAAGGGGGCCTAGTCAGCATCTGTTTGCGGGCAGGGTGGGGCAGATGGGAACCATTCCCTCTTGGAGCGCCATGTTTGGCTGGACAAGAGGTGTCATATATTCTGAGTCTTTTTTCTAACATCTCCCTCCTTTCTGTCTGCCTTCCGGCCCTGCCCCGCCTGGGCAGCCCTTGGCCCAGATGCCTGCTCTGTTGGGATAGAGGAGTAAGCTGGTACGTCTTCGCTTTCCTTCCTGTGCGTCAGCAGACGCCTTCTCTGAAGCTGGGTTGGGAAAGGGCAGCTACAACCGGGTGGGCTCGTTCTCGGCTCCAGGGAGCTGCGAGTTTGGTTGGTCTTTTTTGCTCACCGCCATTCAGGGAGGATGAAACAGGCCTGGCTCTTCCAGCAGTATTGCAGCCCCAGGAGCATCAGGGCTACCACACTGCCGAGCTGCCTCTGTCCTCTTCTCCAGGGTCTTCTGACTTCATCAGTGCCCTCCCAAACCACGGGAGCAGCAATTCCGGACAGCCGTTCCTCTTCCTTCAGCCTCACCTCCGTGTTGAAAGTGGGCCGAACCCATCCTAAGTACCTGGCCCAAGAATCAAACTCCAAGCACCGAGGCTGCAAGAAGCTGGCTCCCCTTTTCCTTCCCTCCCTCCTACTTTGAAGGGACACAGCTTCAGGAACAAAGCAAGATGGACGTGTTTTTTTTCCTTCTTTGGGCCGGTCTCTGGCCAGCACCCTGTCTCTTTTCTGGATATATGTCTCTGTATGGACGTGCATGACCCCTTTGTGGCGGTGATGGGAAAGACCCCTTCCTGGTCTGCTGCCATGGGCCATCCTCTCCCCAGGGGCGACCCTTTCCAAGCCTCTCTGCTCTCTCACTTAGCCATTTGGGGCCTCTGTGAGAGCAGCTGGGCTCAAGCAGCTCCCCACGTCCAGGCCTGTGAGTTAGAGGGCTGTTCTCTCCATCTCCCTGCCAGATGTAGCCCCTGCCACCTGCTGATTGTAGCCACGGTTCTGGGACTTTCCCCTCCAGGCCGGCCCTCATGACTTGTGCAGGAGGCCCCTTATTCTGCTGCCAGCCACTCCCGCTGTCCTCCCCACCTCCCTGCAAGTCTCTTCTAGTGCCTGTCTTCTTTCCACACCTAGGTGGTGTGTTCCTATATTTATAGTAATAAACCTTTTGGTGTCACTTTCTGGTGCTGCTCATCATTTGGAGTCAAAGGAATAGAGGTGTTGGCTTGTCAGCTGTTTTGAGCTAATCCAGACCAAGAAAGTAAACGTATGCATTCTAATACCACTGTTATTGTAAGGGTAACCAGACCATGCTCTAGGTTGTGGCTCTCCCTTCGGTCTCTCAAGGTTGTTCACGGTGTCTTCCATCACTGGCCTTTGCAGCAGCTGGTCAACTCCGCCATTGCTTTGCAGGCAGGGTTCCCAGCGGGAGGGGAGGATGCCATAACCTGCCTTTGAGGCTGATGAGATAATTGGTGGGGGCTGCGGATACCTCCACATTCTGGGCCTTCCTGAAAGTGGAAGTAGAGGGTTTGGCAACTGGCTTTGTGTTTATAATGGACAGTGGCTAAGCTTTCCTAGGTTGCCCAGGCTAACAGAAGGCAACGCTAAAAGCATTTTGGGCAAAAATTGTATTTTCCTTTATTAATAATCTCTTTTAACGGGCGAAGGCCAGATTTAGAAAAAGCTGGGAATTTCCTGCTCTGTGGAAAGCAGAGGCTGATCAGGGACCACGAGGCTTAGCCATTCCCACAAGTGGATGAGTGCAGTTGCGCTAAGCGGAAGTGTCAGACTTCACCAAGCCTAATTCTGTGCCACCTGACACATCCCTCTGGCAAACAGCAAGGCTGAAACTCTGGCTTTGCTGAGTGCTGGGGAGGGTTACCCTATTCTGTCCCCCAAATCCTGCTCTCTAGAGCAGCATGCCGCAGATGGATGCAATCCATGTTTTCCACATCACAGAACCTTTCGGTGCCATTCAATTCACACCCTCAGCAAAATTCAGCACCTGCTTCAACAGCCAAAGTTTTCACCCTAATTTCACGGCTTCTACTTCCAAGGGCTCAGCAGTCAGCCAGCTGTTGGGCAGATTCGCCAGACGGGCCTTTCCAGATGCATCTACTGGAATCAACAGCCCGCTATTTAAAGACAGGTTTCAACTCCCTGTAATTATTTCTGAAAGGATGAGTCCTAGCTGGAGACAGTTGCAAAATGGAAGAAAGGTTGTCCAAACCGGCCTTGCTCAGTACACCCCTCAAGCTCCATATCTGCTCCCAGTGCATCTCCGGCCAGTTTAAAGACGACACTGGAGAATTGCCCACAAAACAAACCCCTTTAATCCAAGACAGTTAAAAGGACCGGCTGACGTGCTGTTCAATAAATAAGGAGACAGGCCAATACAAACGCCTTTCAGGGGAGGAAGGGGAGAATTTGCTTACACAACAGGCAGGCATACAGGAACGATGGAGAGGCACTATTCAGAAATCAAACTGAAACACTGATGAAACTGCAACGTCAGCATTTCCAAGCAAGAGATGGTTTGAAAGCACAAAACCTTTCAGGAAGATGCTATGCTGGGCCTGGCATTGAAATGGTCCTTCCACTTGGAAGACGAGCAGCCACGTGCAACACAGTCAAGAGATGCCACAGGCCTCTGGCACAAACCGCGTCATTCTGGTGGCACTGTGTGGCCTCACCAACTGAGCAAATTCTGAAGGGTGTTCATTACATCATGATGGTGTGGCTTGTCCCCATGATTGACCCTTGGCCCTTCAGACTTCCCTAACCTTTTACCCCAGACGGTGCCCTCAGGGAGCTGAGGGGGTCCCCAGAGAAGGGTAAAAACTGCCTGAGGTGCCCGTAGAGTCTCGTAGGCTAATTTGCCTTCGGCAGCGCAACCAGCCCCTCTGCCCAAGGCCTGCTGGGAGCAAGAGCAGCAACTCTGTGCCACTCCAAACTCTGCAGGGCACAGCGCTGCTCCATGCAGCCAGCTAACTGTAAAGCCTGCCAGCCATAAGCAAGGACTGCAAGCCCCCCCCCCTGCCCCCACATCTCTTTTTCAAAGCCCTTTTCAAAGTGCGCACACACACACACACACACACACACACAATCTGCCTAAACTCCCCAGGTCCAAGGAGTCCCAGCCAGAGCCAAGAATTCCAGTTTAGCGCTAAAGGTGTAAGCCTGCTGCTTTCTCAAGTGCTTGCAGTAAGCACATGCCTTCCGGAAGGATCAGTTGGGTTATGTAAACTGCCTGGAGATGCAGGTCTTGGCTGGTGATGCTACTTATCTAGGTACAGGAAGGGGAGGGGAGACTCCCCACAGCACTTTTTGAGAAGGATCAGCACTGTTGGCCCTTGAGACAGCTGGAGTTCATCCATGAGAGGGGGAGCCATGCTTTCCCACTGCTACTGAGGGGCCAGAAATATCGTGTAAGGCTGAACACCTGGCCCTTTATCCCAAGAGCTTACACTGGGGATGGAAACCACGTCTGGCCCCATAGAGGTCCAACGAGCCAAAAGGGCTTAAGATGGCACGCCCATTTTGCGAGGTCTGTTCAAGCCTCCTGCTTCCACTGGGAAGGAGAGGGGCTCCACTGCAGTTGCCCTCTGGGGCCCAAGGCAGGAGGGAGAGCAGGGCAGCATCTCAGGCCTTGACTTGGGGGCATTTCCCACCCCCAGCTCTTCCCCTACTTCCAGTCCACACTTCAAGGTCAAGTTCAGACTAGCAGAAAGCAAGATATACAGGTGTGTCTGTCCTTCGGCACACACATATTTTAGCCTCAAAGAGCCAAAGGCTCCCCTGGGCATGAACTGCTCAGCCAAGGGAGGCATTTCTGAAAGGGAGACAAAGATGCCGAGCAATGATCACCCGGGAGGCCTCGGCTGCCAACAGTCCTCTCGGTTCTAAGGCGCCCCTTGTGCCAAGCATCTCCCAACTGCAGAAAGGCTGGTTGGGGGCAGAGCAGCCAGGACATTGCCCTGCAGTGCTGGGACAGCAGAACTGCCTGTTTTCCTTCTGCTCATACTGAAGAGGGGAAAGTAGCAGCAGCAGCAGCAGCAGGAGGAGGAATTATTCTGCCAAGTCCACAAATGGTTGAGGGTTGGAGCCATGTCAGCTGTGCAACCGCAGAGATGCAGAGAAGGACTCCCTAGAAAAGAACCAGGATTTGGGCCCGTCAGTGAGCAAGTATCTGCTCTGCCAGCCCAGCCCAAACAAATAACTCCACAGGAATGAAAGGCATCTCCTACTTGCTCCAACCCGGGAGTGTTTTATGACAAATTGTTGATGAATTAACTAGCAAAGGTCATGGAGGGCAACCCTCCCAGGAACACAGCCAAATTGTTGTCCTGAGTTGGGCATCTCTCCCTCCTCACCCCATTTGAATGTATTACTAAAATTAATTTTCCCTTATGTTGGTAACTAAGGCAGCTTTTGGAAAAGAGAAACATGGCAATGATGGTCATCAGCCCTGTGTGTCCTGATCCACCAAGACCACAAAACAAGGCAATGGGCAGGCTGGGTTGTTGCCTACCTTCAGGTCACATGGTCCGGCTATATTCAATGCCGCTCTTGGCTGAAATGCCCGACCAAGGCAAAAGGCTGCAGAGGATGTTCTGGGCTTGGCGATAAATCCGCTGGGGAATTGTGCAGGGGCTCAGATTGGCCAAAGTCGAGCCGATGTGCTGAAGATAGTCGGTGCCCTGCTGTTAAGGAACTCACCAGACCAGGAGAACAGCTAAAAGCCAGAGGGGATCATGGGGGCCCGCAGTTGCCCACAAGTGCCATGGCAAAGTGTTGCAACCCAGACCTGATGATTTTGCTCTGAGTGCCAGGTCCCTGTAAAAAAATGAGGCTCAGACTTTGGCTTCTCCTCACCCAGACCCGGGAGGTTGTTTCTCAAAACTCACAGACTGGCCAAGGAACAGCCAGATCATTAGCAAAGGATATAAAATTGTCCACGGCGGGTGTCCCCCATTGATGTAGAGGACATAAGTGAAGCCATCTTTGAGGACCCCTCTGATGGAATAATAGTAGGGCAAGTAATGATGCTGCTTAAAGTCTCTGTTTTCGTAGAAATGTATTGCCGTGTTGTTGGTGGTCAGGACGTGCAGGTAAATGGCCTTGCAGTGATCCTGGGCAGTGGTCGAAATGTGATCTTTCAGGCTTTCCAACAGAAGAGAACCTGCCACCAGACCAGCAGCCTTGTTAGAAAGGACCCACTGCCATTATATTGGCACAGGGTTTAAACTGATCAATTCACAGATAACTGGCTCTTTATTCTGGAGCAGGAATTGCTGAACATTCCTTTTCCGCTGCCAGGCTATCTTCTTTCACACCAGGGAATCCATTTGGACGGGATCTTGCCAGGACAGTGGACACACACAATTACAGAGCCGGGTCAGACAAGTAAGATTTGCATTTTAAAAAGCCCTGTGTGCATAATAACAAGGTAGCTCTTGCTCTCCTGACACACATACGTAGCCAGTTTTTTTATACCCTATAAATACTTGCAAGCAATACAAATATTAAAAACACGGTTACCTATGCCATGCTTTCGAAATTCTTTCACCACTCCTAGGCTTAGAATGTAAGCAACTTGAGTATCAACAGGAAAACCAGAAGCTAAAATATCACCATCCTAGAGAGAAACTCAAAAGTAAGACACAGTGAGGATACAGATGAACCAAGCCTCTTTTTCAAGCATGCTCAATGTCTATTGAATGTCTGAGAATGGTTTGGATAGGAAGGCAGGAAAGGATTTGGGGCCCATTGGCAAATTTCCCCTTATGCTCAAAGCGTTAAAAAAGAGGAAAGGAAACAGGTGGTCCCAAACAAATATCAAGAGGATAAAGACCATGAAGTCTGCCCCAAGTCTCTGTTACTGACACCGTCTCCATCCTTTAAAGCTTCACAATAAAAGCCTGAAGATTAGTGAGTTGCCCTGTCACTGGAAAACACAGGAATGATTTGGTGGGGAGGCCAGGATGGTTCAAAGGCCTAAGAGAAGCAAAGGTTGTGCAGGGCAGAGCCTCAGTATTTACCTCTTTGTGCACTTTGGCTCGACTCTTGATCTCAGCAACTATCATGCCCACAATGGTGCCACGGTAAGTCGCAGCCAGAGAAAAAAACTTTTGGTTGGAGGTGATGTCCTGATACCATGAGTCAGGGTATCTGTGGAAAAACAGCACTGTTACTGTTTGGAAGGAACCAATGATTTTCACATATACAGGGATACAGGGATACCGGTCTCAAACCACAACATCCCAATAAGAAGTAAATGGTCATTAAACATGGTCATTAAACATGGTAGACAACCTTTGCACTAATTAATGCCCATCAAAATATTTTTGTTTACTAGGAAAATTTCTGAGAAATTTATAGAATTCATTTTAGTATTTTAAATTATTAAAATACCGTATTTTTTGGTGTATAAGATGCACCTTTTTACCCACAAAAAGGGGGTGAAAATCTGGGTGCGCCTTATACGCTGAATGTAGCCCCGCCCACCTGCCAGCCCCCACCCTTCAGCCATTTTTGGGCCATTCCAGGCGGCAGGGATCTGGATCAGGGCACAGCCTGAGGAACAACCCTCTTCGGGACGATCTGGGGTGGGGGGGGATCTGCCCGGCAGCTTCGGGAACAAAGCGGGTGCCACGATTTGCGGCTGGTCACCCCTCTGGCTGCCCAGCAGGCAGCTTAGGGCAGGCAATGGCTGCAATGAATGTGCAATGGGAACAATTTTTTTTTTTTAATTTCAAATTTATATACCGCGCTGTCTCCCGAGGGACTCAGGGTGGTGTACAGCCAGATAAAAACATACAATACAAACATTAAAAACAATTAAAAGAATATATATTAATTTGGCCCCCGTTTAAAATGATAAACCAATTAAAAATATTTAAAAATATTTAAAAAATATTTAAAAGCACTTTCAGGCGGCAGCACTGCAATCCCCTCCCCAAATCCAAAATGGCTCCCAGTTCCCCGCTGCACATTGCAGGGGAATTGGCCGCCCGCCACCTGAAACGCAGCTCTGATTATTGCACTGGGGAATCCGGGCAGCAGTGGCTGGAAAGGAGGGGCGTTTTTCTTTAGGAGCTCTCATTCGGCTCGCTCGGCTCCTGGGCGCAGAGGGCTTAGGCGGCAGCTCCTCACATTGCAGGGGAGTGAAGTCATTGCGGCCATTGCCTGCCCTAAGTTGCCTGCTGGGTGGCCAGAGGGGTGACCAGCCGCAAATCATGGCAGTTGCCTTGTTTCCCGAAGCTGCCAGGCAGATTCCCCCCAGACCGTTCCAAAATGCTGGTAGGCAGAGATAGAATTCTTGTTTTCCTCCCCCAAAATTAAAGTGCGTTTTATACGCCGATGCATCTTATACACCGAAAAATACGGTACATTTTAGTAGCATTTACTAAATATATCATGCAAATTCCAATTTTATTTTATCAGAAAATGCAAGATGTTTCCAATTCCAATTCAGTCTTTTATGAATCCTACAATTCACTGGCACTAACAACCCTCCAAACATGGGCCTCCTCCCCAGTGGTACCTAACTGTTAGGTGCTCATGACAGGCTTCCAGCAAGACAATAAGATTGCTCCGTAGGGAGTTGAACGAGATGATAATTTTATCATCTCAAGATGAAAACATTATCACCTCCAAGTTGTCAACTTTAAGCGGAAACCCAGTTCCATGCTCCCTTTTACACAGTTCAAGGACAGATTTCATTCTGGCCTAGCAAGTGGCTACAGGCAGACAAATGCAACGTACTCAATGGGGAACCAATCACCACAAAGCTGTTTGACCGTATCTATGTCATCATGACACAAAAGGCGAAGGTATATCTCGCTGAGTGCAGTCGGAGGCACCTCCTCTGTCATTCACACCTGCAAAGAAAAGAGAGGCAGTTGGTGGGGCTGAGGGTTTTGCTGCTAGGGTCCTGTTCAACAGTCCTAGCCAGGGTGGATAAAAATCAATGATTTTTGTTAAAAAATCAAAAAAATCGGATTTTTTTTATTTAAATCGGATTTTTTTTATTTTTATTGAATTTATTTTAATAAAAAACTTTTGGGGTAAAAATCTATCGTAAGATAGTTTTCTATTTAAGATACATAAATAATTTAGTTTATTCAGCATGAAATGGAGCTTAGTTATGTAGCATGAGGCTGTATATTCTGCAACACTGGGACTATCGGTGAGTCAACAATGGGTCAAAGAAGTAGCAGAGATGACAGTTGCTCTTTAAAAATTATGATTTAAATCGAGTTGATTTAAAACAAGCCTTTTTACTAGTGATTTAAATCAACTCGATTTAAATCAAATCCACCCTGGTCCTAGCCCAAATCAAAATGTTCTAAAACTGCAGGAGTCCAGGTTCCAAAGCCCCCAAGCCTGTTATCTGCTCAAGCAATTTATCCATTGCTTCTTTTGAGCTACAATCCTTTTCCCACCAGAAATTACTGATAAATATTAAGCCAGTAAGGTCTGACGGGCTGAGTAGGCATGGCTAAAACAACACTTAGCAAAATGCTAAAGTAAGACTAAGCTAATTGACCAAGTACAAGAGAGCAAGAGTACATGCCCATTACGTGAGATGGTTAATTGATACCATACTCTACTCTTGAACAAAAATGCCAAAAAGCCACATTAGTTACATGATAAAATTAAACCTCAGCCGGGGATCTAGATAATAATTATGTTGCTCTTGCATAAAGCACTATAAATAACCGTGTACACCTACAACTATACAGACATTTGCCTGTCAAGATCGAGATAAATTAAAAATATATGAGGTCAGAAATACATTGCGGTCAGTTGTACAGATACATGGAAAGGAAAACAACAAAACTGCTCATCTTTATTCTCTCGATAACATCTCTAGAGTTATTCAAGGCAGGAACGATTGCTTTCAATGTCAATTCCTATAACACAACTGAATCCACACTAAATCCTCCACCCCCCCAGGGATTAGGCAACAAAACAGCCCTTCAGCCCCTTATTTCCCAGCAAGCTTTACAGGAGCGGCTTTTCTTTAGAAGCGCCTGGGGTCGACTGACGCGAAGCAGCCCAGCAAGCGGGTCAACCGTTCTCCAACCCGCTTCGCTCAATAATGCTGGAGGCTTATCACTATCCGGTCAACACCCGTCCAGCAGGTTCGCGCCACCGCCGGGACCCCTGGAAGGCCAGCGGCTGCGGGGTTCCGGTGGCCGAGGCGCGCTTCCCGGGCGGGCCTCCTCGGGCGCTGGGCGGGGCGATCGCGGCCCTAGCCCCGGCTCCAGGGAGAGCCTCCCGGCAAGCCCGGCAGCCGCGGCCCTGCCCCCCCGAGAAGTGCCGGCCCTCGCGGCCGCTCACCTGAGAAGGGGCGGCAGCTGCCCCGGCTCAGCGCATCCCGGACCAGAAGCAGCAAGGCGGCGGCGGCGGAGGACCCCGCAATAAGGGACCGCCCCATTGGCCACCACAAAGGGTCACCTGACTCGCCTGACCCGAGGAGGCGGGCTGACGCAGGCGCAGTATCTCCGCCGAGGGCTGCTTCGCCCGGCCGATCCTCCACGCCCAGAAGCAGTCTATCGGTTGAGGCCTTCCACGAAGAACGGAACCGGCGTTCCACCTTGAGGCTGCTCCCGACCATGGAAGCTCTATCTTTGCCGTTCTCGCTCTGCGGGGCAGAGACCGAAGCCTAGGAGGGAAGTTCAGCTCCGCTCATCGGCAGAGAAATACTGGAATTCCTAATCTGATGGCTCTATACAGAAGCCAAGAAATAAATCTGAGGTGCAGCTTATTGACTTTCAGACCAGAAGGCTCCTTCCCAAAAGCGATTTGGGCAAAACACCTACTTTTCTCTGCTGCAAAGCCAATTCCTTCAGTTTTGATTAATATATGTCGCCCATCCATATTTCAAAGATTGAGAGAGCATCACTGTTTAAGTCAGGAAGAAATCTGGCCTTTAAAACAAGTCATTAACAAATTTGTGGTTTCTGTCAAACGTCAAGGTCCAACAAGCAGCTGACGTCTCAAGTCCAGGGATGAATGGGGGCCCAGAATACATCTTCTCCTTAACTATGAAATGCATTTAAAACTGGAAAATCTCTTGACGATGTCATACACTTTTAAAGGGAGGGATCTTTGCTACAGAATGTAAACTCTTCCAAGTAGACCTATAAAATAGTCCTAATCATAATTTGTCAGCTAACTAAAAAGATATTTCAGTGAACATTTTCTCTAATCAAATTTGGATTTACTATCCAACTCCTTGTATAGAAAATGCTAGAGACCACAAGTTTTAAAGCAGAAATCTGTTTTTAAAAATGCACTCAGGTTTTCCACATAAAGACTGACCAAAAAGCTTACAAAATGTGATTTACCTCTCTTTTTGCCATTTTTACATAACTATCCATTCCTTCTGTTTGGGGGGAACAGGAAAAAAAAGTTACCCAAAAAGGTAATTGGCAAAAAAAAACCCACAATCTGTAGTTAAAAATCATACCAAGTCAACAATAGGAAGGCTCTTGCCCATTCAAAAGCTGGAACTGTACATTTTATGGCCGATCCATTATGCCTGCATCGGTGTTAATTCCCCGTTGTTAATGTCCAGTACCATCAGTTCTCTCCTTCCAAAACAGACTATCTCTTTCTCTAAGACTTGTTTCTCTAATAAATATAGAAATCCCCCCACACACACACACACACACAACCCCAAAACAATGGGCTCTTTTTCTAAGGCTTCCACAAGGCATGGAAAAGTTGAAGTGCTGGAGCCGAGCCTTCAGCGAATGGGCCGGTATGGAAATGCCATGCCCGGCATGAAGGCCTGCACAGGATGAGCAGGGTGAGCGGCGTGGGTAGAGTATCCAAGCGGAGGGGTATGGATGGGGGGATAAAATCCTGGGGGCAGAGCAGCATGGGCTGGCAGTTGGACTGGACCCAAAATCACCAGCTGGAGCAAGCTGCGGAGGAAGGAGAAGAGACATGCCTCAGTGGTGGGTGGGTTAGCATCGCTCCCCTGCCCTGCTTCTGTGAAGTATGGCACACTTCCTTACTTGTTATGCGGCAGCCCAGAGCACACTGTCCTTAGATTCTCTGAAAGCAGAGAACAAAATAAGTAGAATAAGGGGTAAAAATCAATGTGGTCCATCTGCTATTTTACAACTGCCCCACCCAAGACTGCCCCAGATTACCTAAGAGAAGGCTGCAGGAGCATAAGGGAAATTAGAAGGAGCAGATCTGGAAATAGAGATATTTCACTTTGTTCCTCCCCCCCGTTTTCTCTGCTCAAAAGCGCACCCTCAGGTTGACCATTCGCACAAATACTTACCTCTTGTCCAAAGCAACACTCCAGAGGCCATGGCCACCTGCAAGACCTGGGCCAGCCGGTCCAGTGCCAGCTCGATCTCCTTGGCTGCGTGGAGAGGGTTCAGCTTGTCAGAGAGGAGGCGCACGTCCTCCACCAGGGAAGCCATTTGCTCCCCAGTCACCAGCCCAAGACGTCCATACAGGTTCTTCTCGGTCAAGTGCCCCTGAAGCAGCATCAGCACCTGAAGGATGCTGAGGTGCAGCTTGGAATATAGCAGGTGACAGTCCCTGTCAAAGCTGTCCGGCAAGTCCATCTTCCCGCCAAGAGCCCCATTGGAGGGAGGCAGCTTTCGTCTCTTGTAAGCCAACGGGGCTTTCACACACCAGCAGATCAGGCCACAGAGTGGGGTGAGCTCCAGAAAGCCAATGGGTGGGCTTGTTACAATTGGTGTGTTCAGAAAGGTGATCAGGATCAACCGAGGGTCTTCGAAGATCCAGGAGACAATCATCTCCAGCAAATCAGGGGAAGGGATGAGCTCATCTGGAAAAGGGCAACAAAATGTTGGTGGGGAGATAGCAGCCAATCAACATGTGGCTCAGCAAACATATGTAGGGACTCTTGGGTGGAAAATAGATTTGGATATTTTTAAATCTTATCTTTATTAGCTTTATAACGCGGTGAACATAACCAATGCTCCTTCCTTCTATTTTCCACACAATCACAACCCTGTGTGGTCGGTTGGGCTGAGAGACAGCGACTGGTTCAAAGTCACCCAGCCGGCTTTCATGCCCCCAGGGAGACCTAGAACTCTCCATCTCCTGGTCTCTAGGCCAGTATCTGAACTATTAAACCAACGTGGATCTCAGTTGTTCTAGAACGGTTTGTGTTTACATGTTCTAGAACTGGACATTAGCTTCCCCTTACTTCCAGATGCTGCCTCTGCCATTGTCTGTCACAGCGTTTCAACAATGGCCACATTTATTTCACTACAACTGGAAAGAACCTCCCCGTGGAACACCCAAGGCAGCTAATAACGCAGAAAGGTTAACGAAGACTGAATAACTGTGTTAGTGAAGCAAAAGGAACACAAACACTTTGATAGGCCAGAAGAGCCGACTACTCAGCCACCTTAAAGTACCTACCCGGAGGGTGGGTGCCCACAAGCACTCATTGCAGCAATTAGGATCCCCAGGAGCCCTGGGGTCACAGGCAAGGTAGATCACCCCTGGCCCTGCCCAGTTATCTGCAGGCCAATTACAACATCCCAGCCAGGCGCAGGCATTAGGACCAGCTGGGACTCTTGGAGCCAGGACCCCGTGGCGCATACAGGATGGCTGAATGTGGGCAGCAGCCCCCGCGTCCCTCGGGCAGAGAGGACGGTACCTGAGGACAAGTCGTAGAGCATGGCAACGGCAGTGATGAACTGGCAGCAGAATCGAGGGCTGGCGCTGAAGATGTGCTGGAGGGTCTGGACAGAGCCGGGCCCCAGGCTGCAGTAATCGTCCACCAGCGCCCGCGCCAGCCTCACGCAGTAGACGGCCGGGGTACGCTGCAAGACAGAGCCCATGCCTGGGTCAGGGTGAGGCCGGCTGGGACCCTTGCCTGCCTGCCTGCCCGCCCGCCCGCCCGCCGCCGCCGCCTTCCGGGGGCGCACCTGCAGCCAGGAGGCCACGCACTCAAGCACGGGCACCCGGCCGACGGCCACGGCCACGGAGACCAGCTTGCCCAGCAGCGCCATGCGGCTGTCGTCCGCCTTGTTGCCCTGCGGGGCGAAGAGCGCCGAGAAGACCACCTGCCGCACCGCCTCCTTGCTCTGCTCCTGGAAGTAGCCGCAGAGGGTCTCCAGCAGCTGCAGCTCCTGCACCGCCGTCAGCCTCTGCGGGCACAGCGGGGCGTCAGGCGCGCAGCCCCCACGGGCCCCCAGGGCCCCCCGCCCGCCCGCCCCCCGCCCCCCGCCCACCTTGGGCTGCGCCCCGCCGCGCTCCTGCAGCGCCTGGAAGACGAACTCCTCCAGCAGCTCCACCGGGCCCGCGTCCCCGGGCGGCAGCGCCGCCGCGCTCTGCAGCTGCCCGCTGACCAGCACGTCCAGGTGGTAGAGCGCCTCCTTGGCGGCGCTCAGCGCGTCCCGGCGGAGCAGCGCGTGGCGGACCTCGCTCATGGCCGACCTCCCCGCCGCCGCCGCCGCCGCTGCTGCCGCGCTCAGCCGCGAGCGACGGCGGCCCGCTCGGGCCAAAAAGGGCGGAACTCCGCAGCGCCCCCTGCCGGCAGCGCCGCGCGCACGTGGCCCGCCAGGTTCCCAGTCTGCGTGGTTGGGGGTGGTGGGGTGGGGCGGGCAGATGCCAGCCCGCCCGCCGGGAAGCCTTCTCCCCCCGCTTCCCCGCGATGCCTCGCCCTTGTCCCCGTCGTTCCGGGGAGCCGCCCCTGCCGGCCCCCTGGGAGGCTGCCACGCTGGCCGGCTTGGCCCGGGAGCTGAGAAGCCGGCAGGTGCGCTTCAAGGCCCCGCTCGGCCAGGTGCGCCCCGAGACCTTGATCCGGAGCTGCGGCCGCGAGGGCAGAGCGAGGTGGGCGAGGAGGCCCAGCCCAGAGGGCAGAAGAGGCCCTGAACGTCCTCTTCAGGGTGGGCCGCGCAGCTCCTGGGTCCTCCCCTGGCAGAAAGCGCCCCTGCGGCCCCTCCTCGCTCAGGTCGTCTTCTTCAGCCTGGCCTTTCCCCACCATCCACGCGATCAGGTTCCGCCGAACTGGAGGGTCTTCGTGCCCTGCCAGCTTAGCTCAGGCCTTCCATGCGGCCATTGGGCATCTGTGTTAAAGCGGTTGGCATCGCAAGCAGCTCGTAGAACACGTGGCCATATCACTTAGGGAGTTTCCCCACATTTTCTCTGCTATTGGTGCAATGCCCATCTGCCCTTGGACCATATCGCTGCTGACATGGTCAAGAAGGGGCATGCCCGATGCTAACACCTACTCAGATAAGAAACAGAATAAACAGCTGCCAAGGCCAGGGGTGCAGCCTATTTAAGGGAGCCAGAAAATCTGCTACCCCACTAGCAGGACTGGACCTGTGCAGGTAAGGAGCAGCTCTGCCCCTCCTGGAACATTTTTCGAAGCCCTCCTTTGGCTGACCCAGAGCATCAGGGGACACCAGCACTGGGGGTGAGACCTTTCTGACCCTCAGAGTTTGGCTGGACAGAGGGAGCAGGATGTTCCCATGCCTAAGTGCCTCCTGAGCGCACCTAGAGAGCCAGGTGGGGGTAGTGGTGAAGGTGCTGGCCTAAAAACGGAAGGTGCTGGAGGGAAGAGCCGAGGATTTTGTTCAGTATCTGTATGACAAAATCACTCAGATTCGGGAAGATCTGGACTCCGACTGGGTAGATCCAGCGGGGATGACGGGGGCAGGTCCTGAGAATGTTATCTGGGATGAGTTTGACTCTGTGACCCCTGAGGACGTGGACAGGATTCTGGGTAGACTGAATGCGACCACATGTTTGTTGGACCCGTGCCCCTCCTGGTTAGTGCTGGCTTCCCGGGAGGTGACGCGAGGCTGGCTCCAGGGGATTATAAATGCTTCATTGGGCGAGGGTGTCTTTCCCGCCGCCTTGAAAGAGGCGGTGGTGAGACCTCTCCTCAAGAAGCCTTCCCTGGACCCGGCAACATTGGCTAACTATCGTCCAGTCTCCAACCTTCGCTTTGTGGCGAAGGTTGTTGAGAGTGTGGTTGCACGACAGCTTCCCCAGTACCTGGATGAAACGACGTATCTAGATCCGTTCCAGTCGGGCTTCAGGCCTGGGTACAGCACGGAAACGGCATTGGTCGCGTTGGTGGATGATCTCTGGAGGGCTCGGGACAGAGGTTGTTCCTCTGTCCTGGTCCTATTAGATCTCTCAGCGGCTTTTGATACCATCGACCATGGTATCATGCTGCACCGGTTGGAAGAGTTGGGGGTGGGAGGCACCGTATTACGGTGGTTCTCCTTTCTCTCCGACCGGTCGCAGTCTGTGTTGACGGGGGCAGAGGTCGACCCTGAGGCCCCTTATATGTGGGGTGCCACAAGGATCGGTCCTCTCGCCCCTTCTGTTCAACATTTATGTGAAGCCGCTGGGCGAGATCATCCCTGGTTTCGGGGTGGAGTACCATCAGTACGCTGACGACACCCAGCTGTACATCTCCACCCCAGACCACCCCAACGATGCCCTTGAAGTGATGTCCCGGTGCCTGGAGGCCGTACGGATCTGGATGGGGAGAAACAGGCTCAGGCTCAACCCATCCAAGACCGAGTGGCTGTGGTTTCCGACGTCCCGATATAGTCAGCTGGTGCCATCGCTGACTATTGGGGGCGAAGCACTGGCCCCCACAGAGAGGGTTCGCAACTTGGGTGTCCTCCTGGATTCACGGCTGTCTTTAGAAGAGCACTTGACGGCCGTGACCGGGAGGATTTTTCATCAGGCCCACCTGATTCGCCAGTTGCGTCCCTTTCTGGATCGGGACTCGTTACGCACGGTCACTCATGCCCTCGTCACCTCCCGTCTGGACTATTGTAACGCTCTCTACATGGGGCTCCCCTTGAGGAGCACTCGGAGGCTCCAACTGGCGCAGAGTGCGGCCGCGCGGGTGGTAATGGGAGCGACGTGGCGCTCCCATGTAACGCCTCTCCTGTGCGAGCTGCACTGGCTCCCGGTGGTCTTCCGAGTGCGCTTCAAGGTTTTGGTTATCACCTTCAGAGCGCTCCATGGCTTAGGACCTGGCTATTTACGGGACCGCCTGCTGCCACCAATAGCCTCCCACCGACCAGTACGCTCCCATAGAGAGGGGCTCCTCCGGGTGCCGTCGGCCAAACAATGTCGACTGGCGGCCCCCAGGGGGAGAGCCTTCTCTGTGGGGGCACCTACAATCTGGAACGAGCTCCCCCCGGAGATACGGAGAATTCCGGATCTGCGTACCTTCCGTCGCGCGCTTAAGACGTTCTTATTCCATCAAGCTGGCCTGACCTAAACTTTTCCTCTTTTTAAAATGGAATTTTAAATTTTAAATTTGGTTTTAAATTTATTGGGGTTTTAAAATGTTTCAGCCAAATTTATTTAATTAGTTTTATCTCCATTTTAAATTTTGTATCTATATGTTTTATTTTATGGCTGTTCACCGCCCTGAGTCCTTCGGGAGTAGGGCGGTATACAAATTTAATAAAATGAAAATGAAATAAAATGAAAAACCAAGAGAGGGTGAGTCCCTCTCAGATTGGTGCTTTTGTCCCCAGTTCTGGCATGTCTTTCCATGCCTTCACCTGGCTGCATCTCTACCCTACTGTCTGCCAGGAAAACCGGCCCTAACAACTGGATGTAGCAGTGCTGTCTTCAGAAATTCCCAGTCACAGGACAGCAGTCCATCCAAAATCCTCCTTGGGGGGGAAATGTTCATTTCCCATCTTGCATTGAGCCCATTCACTGCCTGGCTGATATGCTCGTCATCGCCAAGCCCAGGGCATCCAACTCTGTCAGCTAATCAAGCGAAAGCCTTCCAAATTCTCCTCTGACTTTCCCCAGGGATGGTGAAGTGCCCTCCCCTGCCCCACGTGTAAGTTTCCAAATTCAAGTGAAGTGCCACCTCCTACATGATTCTGTGGCATTTGTAGACACCTGAAATTATGGAGTGTGGCAAATGCCTCTGTTGTAAGTTTACAAGCAAATCAAGAGAATTCCCCTTGCATTTGACCAATGGCCGAGCGCACCTGCTGCAGAGATTCATGCCACTACAAGCATTGTGCCAGGCCAGCTTTCTTCTTCACCCTGTTTAGATAATGTCCTATCAACACATCAGGAATGCTTCTTGGTTGCCCTGGCAGCCAAGCACTTTCTGCGCTTGGCAGAAAGCGCGGGGCCCAGCTGCCTCCTGGGAGCACCAGTGTCACACCCTCCATGCTCCCTTCTCTTCTACAGGACGAGGCCATGAAAACCCTCTTGCTGGCGCTCCTTGGGATGGCTTCCCTCTTGCAGCTCACCCTCTCCCTGAGAATCGGCGCTTTCAACATCAGGGCTTTTGGGGACAAAAAGCTGTCCAACCAGACCATCTCCAGCTCCATTGTCAGAGTGAGTCCCTCTGACTGCACTGGGGAGACTCTTCTCTGGCAGCCTGGCCCATCGTCCCCTCGTGCCCATCCATGGCCCAGGAGCAGCTTTCCTTGGGCTGAGGTCCCAGCTGCCTCAGAGCTCGCCTGCCCCACTCGGCCAGATCGCTCTCTCTCACCCTGCTGACCCAGAGCTGCCTGCCCTCTTTTGCTGCAGACAGACAGGTTCCTCTGCTTTGTCCCTCCAGATACTGACCACCTACGACCTTGTCCTGATCCAGGAAGTCCGAGACGCTGACCTGAGTGCGGTCAAGAAGCTGATGCAGCTAGTCAATGGGTGAGTTTCACAGCTGCCGAGGGGGATGAAGCCCCTTTTGAAGGCAAAGCAGAGTGTGGAGACCTCCGCCTCCCTAGCAAATGCTTTTTCCTGGTGGGTGGATTTTTCCTTTGGGAAACCCTTGAGCAAGTTCAGCAGGCCTGGTGGAGATGACTGCCCCCCAGCATGATCTTTCTTCACCAGGGCATCGCCAGATCCCTTCGGCTACTTGATCAGCAAGCCTCTGGGGCGCAACAGCTATAAGGAGCAGTACCTCTTCGTTTACAGGTAGGGCCCAAGTGGAAACATCACCCAGGCAGCTGCCAAAGAGATCCTGAAGATCATTGCCGATCTGCTGCTGCCAGTCAGTTTCTGGATCTCAGCAAGTCTCCTTTTCCTCACTTTCTGTGCATTTCCCTCTCTCTCTCTTTCACACACACACACACCAGGCTTTGAAGTCCTTTGCTGTTGTTGCTTTGTTTTCTATAGACTAATTGTTTTTCTGCTTTGTTCTTAATGCCCTCAGACATCCTTGTTGGACAGATGGGAGATTTATTTATAAAAATAAATGCCTGCCATCCCTCTGCTCCTCTCCCTTCCCACCCTTCCCCATCTGCCCCTCCAGCTTCCGAGGGGAAGATCTTTAGCAGTGGAGGAGGACAAGAGCCACCGGAGGGGGAGAAACTGGTGGCTGCTATTCTCTTGGTCCAGGCAGGACAGGGTCTCTCCAGTGGAGAGCTACTATTATGACGACGGCTGTGAGCCCTACGGCAACTTCAGCAGGGAGCCCTTCATTGTCAAATTTGCTGTCCCTCAAGCAGGTGAGCGGCCCTGCTGGACTTCTCAGGTGGCCTGTAAGCTTAGCAAGCCAGGCTGTGGCCGGCCGGCGTCTTGGTATAGTTCAGTGCAGCAAGGAGTAAAGACTGGTGCAGGGCAGCCCTCCCCAAAAAGTAGGCCAAGCAACTTGTGGGAGAGGGGCAGCCCCACCAAGGGAACTAGTGGTAGGAAACATCTGGCAAAGGGAAGCATTTAGGTGGGGGGGAGGGTCTCTTCTGCAAGCCACCTTCTCTGTTTGCCACCCCCCTCCCCAGCGGTGGAAGAGCTGGTCCTGGTGCCCCTGCACGCAGCTCCTGAAGCCGCAGTGACTGAGATTGACTCTCTCTATGACGTCTACCAGGATGTGAAGGACAGGTGGGGGGCCACGGTAAGCGCCTCCCTTGGAAGGGCTCCAGGGCCCCATTCCCCTTCAACACAAAGCTGGAGAGCTGCGGGCTGGTGGAATAGTTGCCATCCACCCCAGTGCCAGGCGGACACATGCTACTCTTTCCCCTGGCAGGATGCCCTCCTCCTGGGAGACTTCAACGCCGACTGTAACTACGTCCAGGCGGAGGACTGGCCCTCCATCCGCCTGCGCTCCATCAAGGACTTCCAGTGGCTCATCCCAGACACGGCAGATACCACGGTGACCAACACCATCTGTGCCTACGACAGGTGGGAGGAGTGGGGCAGCTCTCAGTTGGGCAGAGGGGGAGATGGCGGGCACCCTTTTCTTACAACCTCCTGTGCAGGCAGCCGCTGCCTTCAGTAGTCGCCAGCCAGCCATGGCTGGGACTGACCAGTCTATCCCCAGCCAGCGCTAATCAGAGGCCTCCCTGGGAAGGCCAGGAACAGCCGCAGAGCATTTACCTTCCCAGATGCTAGAAGGAACATACTCTTATTTGGGCAGGTGCCCAGAAGGACTTCCTTGCCCACCAACTGGCACAGTCCCGTTTTAAAGCCATCTCCCTTGCTTCATCCATGGTTAGCAACCACATCTCCAATTCTCTTCACAAAGCTTTCAGCTCTCCCTGAGCTTCCCGTCACCCTCAGGCTTCATGTGCTCTTTTCCAACGGTGTCTGGCTTCAGGATTGTGGCAGTGGGTTTAAAGCTGAGAGAGAGCATCCTGCCTGCAACAGCCAAAGTGGACAACTTCCAGAAGATTCTGAAGTTGAGCTCCAAAGATGTGAGGGTTCCTTCGCAACCTCTGGGGGAGAAGAGAGAGGAGGGGTGAAACCTGGTGGGTCAGGAGGGGTTGTCTGAACCTGAACATTGCCTCCATCCTGGAACACACCCTGGGCCTCTCTGACCCTTCCCAAGAGAAAAACCACTTTTGTGAGTTGAAGCGGTTTGAGGCCAGGGGACGAGAGCTGCTTTTTGGGCATGACTCTGGGCTCTGCCACAGCTTCCCTTGTTACAAAAGAGGGCTGGAGGTTCCAAAGTTCTCCACCCCAAATCCTTGTGTTGGAGACGCATTATGGAAGGTTTGCTTTGCGGCCTGCTGCCCATTCTTGAACACAGCAGCGCTGAGCCTGATCCAGAAATTTGGCTCCTGCTCTAATGTGTGTGTTTGCCCTTGGCAGGCCTTGGCTGTAAGTGACCATTTCCCGGTGGAGGTGACCCTGAAATCCACCTGAGCCTTCCAGGCTTAGCCAGCCAGTTCGAAGAAGCCGCTTTGATTCCCTCAGAGCCTAGCATGGCTCCCTTCACAGGCCCAGGAGACGGGTAAAACCTCAGCAGGCGCTCTTTCTGACAAACAGAAGCTTAAATAATAAAAAGATTAGCTGCATTCAAATGCTTTTATGGATTTGATGAGTGACAACAATGCCAAATGAAAAATATTCACAGAGAACAAATGAGCACCTGGAGAACATGGCTGGTTACCGGAAAGGTGCCTCTGCCTGGCCACTCCTCCAGGGCAGCCAAGGGCACGTTCCTTGCAGCCAGAGACTGTCCAGGCCCAGGAATTGTGCAGACAGAAGCTGTGCAGCCCACCCTGGCCTGGCTGCTGGCTGTTGGGACATCCACCACCCACACCCCCAGAAGGTTGCCAGGAGATGCCTTAATCCTTCAGCCTGGATGCCTGTGCCAAAAGGGGCTGTTACACCCCCTGAGCTGAGGGATTGCCAGCGCCAGTCGTTGCTGCCCTGGCTGCTCCTCAAGTGTTCTCGCCCCTTGCAAACCCCTTGAGGGTCTCAGCCTGACTCCAATGCCTCAGGTGATGGGCTGCTATTGGCCAGTCACGGGGGCCAAAGAGGTGCAGCGCACGCTGGGTCCAGAGATTGCGAACTATCCAGCCTTGCAGCAAGCCGAGGGCTCTTTCCCAAGGCCACTTGCATCCTGTAGAGCACAACGGTAGAGTTGTGCAAAGGATGCAGCAGCCACAGCAGTTGTGAAAGATGGCCGGCCATTTCCAGCTGCTCTCACCAGTCAGGTCTACCATCCCCCTCAGCCAGCCAGCATCCACCCTGCTGCTTCTGGGCTTGTCCACCTGTCAGGCAAATGGGCATCATGAGGGACCATAGTTCACTCTGGATACCACAACTGAGTTACTGTAATCTAAGGACAACCCACCATGACTGGGTTCACGTGAGACACAAAGCAGCTACATCATGTGTGAATGCAAAGGGTCGGTCTGGTTGGACGTCTCTAAGCAGGCTCTGCTGAGCTGCCAAGGGTTACCTGGATTCCTTTGGGCACAGCTCTTTGGAACTGGGAGCAGCCATCTTGGTCCCCAAACTCACCATCACTGCTTCAGATGAGGACCCTTATCCCTGCCTGGGAAGAGCAAGCAGGGACTCTTCCCCCTCCTCTCCCCAATTCACACCCCACTTCTGCCTCCACTGACCCCAAGGATGGACCCGCAGGATAGTCTCCCCTTTGTCTTCCAAGGCTGCTGTTCAAGTTGCTCTGCGGTCCCACTCCAGTCGGCTTTTTACACGGCATGCTTGGCCCTCGGCAATTCTCCAGCTCAGCATGTTTTCCACATTCCATTCTAAAACTGGAAGAACACTTCAACCCAATTTTAAAATCTTGAGTGACAAGTTTGTTCTATAATTGAGAAGTCATTGGGCAAGCCCAGGATGGACTCAGCCCTTTGGGCAAGGGGCAGCAAGTCTTCAGCTAAAATCCAACTGGTAAAAATTGTCAGCAAACCTGTGTGCTTAGCAAGTTCAACCTGTTGACCATCCAAGAGTTGAGCAATGGCTGTGTGGGAAGGGAGGAAGAGCAAGCCCTGCGCAACAGCTTCTGTGGCTTTGGTGAGCCAAGAGCTGCAGGGGCTTCCCAGGGTGGAGTCAGCAAGACTCAGAGCATCCTCTCCACCCCCACCAGGGCAGGGCCCTTGCATCACTGCAGCCAAGTGGCAGGTGGGGGGGGACGGAGGTATCTCTCTTCTCCCCTTAATACGTTTCAAACGGAGGGAGAAGCCGGATACACCAGGGCTCAGAGGGAGTTTAGAGGCTCTGCCAAGCCACCTTTGGACTTCAAGGAATTCAAGGTAGGCACCTTCTTAGTGGAGGCCTTCAAAGCTTCCGGGCTCTGCCCTTGGGGGAGGGAATGGCCATTTTCTCACTCCTTGCTCCCTCTTCTTTTGGGATCCCTTCAAGGAAATGAATTGCTGGTTAGATTGGCACAAAGCTTTTGGAGCTCACAGCGACAAAACCTTGGAGGAGGTTTGGCAATAGACAACAGCTGGGATGGCTCTAATGAAGAATAAACTTTCTCACAGAAGGGGGAAATTCCTTGCTCAGCCCTAGGGTGCTCTGCACCGGAACCCTCCACCGTAGGGAGGCAGTCCAAAGGCCAAGCTGAGGTCCAGCAGCAAGGAAGGGGGCTGACAGCAAAGCGAAGCAGTGCCAGCAGGAAGGGCTCAGCCAGCTGCATTCCCCAAGTGTAATGGGTGGGGGAGGAACAGCATGGCTGCCCCAAAAAAACTGAGGAAATGAAGACAGGCGGTGCAGCAGAGTGGTTAGCTTGAGCACGCATCCTTTATTATGTTACTGAACTGGTTTGTTTGGCATTTATTGTGAGTAATAAATATGCTAAGTCAGATGACCAGGCCCAATTCAATGAAATCTGCTGGGCTTTTTTGGTCTTCTCTGCTGAATCTCTAAAGAGGCCAGGGATGCCGTCTGGAGAACAGAGCAGATGGGCAGGGGAGCCATGGTCCAGGGACACAAAGTAGAGCAGGGACCGTCTCAGGCTCTCTGCTTGGGGAGGAACTGGGATGAGCTGCACATGGTCAGGCGAACAAGGTTCCCAGTCTGTTCTTGAGAAATTCAGGAAGATCCGGGCTGACTTCCCAAGAGCCCCAGGGAGCCCAGCGCTGCTCCTGTCTGAGTGGCCCTAAGGGGAGCATTGGGGAGGCTTCATTTTCTGCTCTTGCATCTCATGGGTTGCATTGGGAACACACCTCCGGTTTGAAAACGGACAGAGCAACAGAGAGCCATTTGGGGGCTGTCAGTGCAGCCCCACCACCAGTTGGGAAAAGCCAGTGTAGCAGCTGACCATGAAGTCAAATTGCGAGTAGCCACTCTGCCTCATCCATACCCCTCTTCTCTCCCCCCACTCCCACTTCAGGCAGCAGCATGAAACTAGCAGCTGTCTTCCCTGGGCTGGCTTTGATGCTCCATGCAGCAGCAGCCCTGCACATCTGTGCCTTCAACATCCGGAGTTTTGGAGACACCAAACTGTCAGACCAGAGCGTTTCCAAAATTATTGTGAAGGTGAGGGCAGGTAACTGTAAGTGGTCAGATGGCAGGCCAGCTCAGAAGAGGAGGGTGGTGACTTGTCAGTAGATGGCGTCCCTGCTCAGAGGCATTGGTGCTGAAAAGTATGTTGGGAAGAAGGGCCCTGTCAGGTCCACCTGTGGAGGCTGCTGGCTCCCATCTGCCTAGAGGGCCCTTCTGCCCACCTTCCCATGCCAGCACCTGCCATTCACACCCAAGCTGTGCTCGCCCATTTCAGATCCTGTCCCGATACGACCTTGTCCTAGTGCAAGAGGTGAGGGATGCTGATCTCAGCGCAGTCCAGGAACTGCTGGAGCGACTCAACAGGTAACGAAGCGGCTCGGAGTCAGTGGGGTGAGGAGTGAGGCTCGTGGCTGGTTTTCTCCCTTGCCAAATGCACTCCCGGGGCAAAATGGCGCCTGCCTGGTTTACGCACCAAGGACTAAACAGGAGGAACTCTGGGTAGGTCGTGGTCCCTGCCTAGGCTTGGAAAAAACACCCGAAGTGCTGAAAGGACCAGCCTGAGATGGGGAGGGGGGGGTGCTTGGCTGCCCTGTTCAGACCACAGCCCTGGGGTTGCTGTACCGTTTCTTGTCTTGCAGAGCCTCCAAGCACTCTTACGACTACGTGACCAGCGAGTTGTTGGGCCGGGAGAACTACAAAGAGATGTATCTCTTCCTGTACAGGTAGGGCTTGCAGGTGCCCTTCTCAGAAAGCGAGGCTGGCCCCTTTCCCACTCCTCCTCCTTTCACTGTCTCGGCTTCCCTTCCAGGACACAGAGCTTCTCTCTTGTGGATCAGGACCAGTACCCCAACCCCGACAGCACCTTCAGCAGGCCTCCGTTCATCGTTAAGTTCGCTGCTTCTAGCTCAAGTGAGTGAAGCCAAAGGCTGGGCCAGTTTCATACCAGATTAAGAGCGGGCATTTCCTGCAGTCCAAGCCAGGGAACAAATCGGATCAAGGAAGGAATGCTCTGGGGAAGCAGGCAGGAGGCGAGGGGTCCAAGACAACAGCTAGGCCAACAGATCCACAAGGCACCACCTTCCCAGAGCAGCCATTCTTATTCCTTTCCTAAAGGCTTCAGGGCACGGATTCTGCTTCGCACCCGCCCATCCCGTTCTCTCCTGGGGGTAACCATGGGACCAGTGTCGTTTGGGGCACTGACTTGGTTCTTTTGCAGAGAACGAGTTGGTGTTGGTGCCCCTTCATACCCCTCCCAGTGAGGCTGTGGCAGAAATCGATGCTCTCTACGACGTCTATCTGAAGATCATTGACAAGTGGCAGACTGATGTAAGCAGCTGGGCCCCACGGGGTGAGCAGAGGCCCTGCCACTCGCTGTGAGCGTTGCATGCAGAGGAGCCATTCTTCAGGACACATTTTGGCCCATGCAGAAGCTTCTGATGGACCCACTTCGCCTGCTTTCTCCAAACTGGCCTCCTCCAGAAGTGCAGGGAGTCACTGTTACGCTCTGGAGGATGCCAGGAGGAAGGTGGTTGGGTGTCAAGTGTTACAACAAAAGTAGCATCAGCCTTTATTGTCCCAACTGCAGGGTTGGAAAAGGGTGGGAGGAGAGTTAATCAGAGCAGCTAGCTGGCTACCCAGAGGCAGGGAGAGCCCCACCCGGGCAGATTCACATAAGACGTCAACCTCCGCACCTTTCCCATAACCTGTTGCTTGGCAGAACATCATGTTCCTGGGGGATTTTAATGCCGATTGCAGCTATGTGGGGAAGAAAGACTGGAGCTCCGTCCGTCTGCGTACCAGCGAGGTTTTTCATTGGCTCATCTCAGATGACACAGACACCACCGTGGGTAACTCCAACTGTGCCTACGACAGGTGAGGGGGCAGCGGCCTTCACAAATGCTGAAGGCAACAGCTCTCCAGTACCCAGGACGACCGGGCATCAGAGCCAAATTATGCCTGGACTTTCTCTCCCCTCTGGCTTCCCAGAGACCCCCTTGCAAAAGGGCACATCCCCAAGGAAAGCTCTCCTTCACTGGCATCATATTTGTGCTTTTAGGATTGTGGTGAGCGGCTCGAAGCTAAGGAAGTGGATTGTGCCCAAGTCCGCCAAAGTGTTTGACTTCCAGAGGGCATTCAAGCTGAGCCAAGAGGAGGTAAAATTTCACCCTAGAAGCCCCGATATTTCATCTAGCGTTCTAATTTAAGGCCCAGAAAGATGCCAATCTGCAACTAAGGGCCATTACCGTACATTTCAGAGTATAAGACGCACTTTTTCCCCCCTAAAAGAGGGTGGAAATGTTGGTGCATCTTATATACCGAATACAGCCATTTTTGGCCTCCCAAAGCCCTGTGCATCCCATTTTTGCAAAAACGCGGGGCACACTAAGGGTTTGGGAAGCCTGCAGAGTGCTCCTGTGGGCTGGGGAGGGCAAAAACACCCCCGCTTTTGCAAAAAAACCCTGACCCTTTTTTGGCCTCCCAACAACCCCCCCCCCCCATTGCATTTTTGCCCTCCCCAGCCCCCAGGACCACTATGCAGGCCTCCCAAACGCTCTGCACACTCCTTTTGCGAAAAATGGGACCCGCAGAGGTGTATCTTATATACCGGTGGGTCTTATAGTCCGAAAAATACGGTAATTAAGAATATTCCCTACCTCCTGTGTATTTCAGATCCCAGGCAGAGGACAATAAATGGTCACCATAAAAGGATGCCAGTGATTTGAAGTGTGTAATCACACTTACCCTGGGGTCCATCTCCTAGGTGGGGGGATCACAAAGGCTCTTTTTGCACTTCTACCTGATGTAGACCACTCAAATCAAGGATGCAGTCAGCCCTTGGGTGTAGCTCCGTGCCCTGAATCACACAAGCAGCCCCTCTAGTGATTTCAGTTCTGTTCCACGTCCCTCTTGTGCTTGTCACAACCACCTCAGGACTGCCCCTAGGGGCAGCTTGGCCATTCAGAGCCAGACACACCAGGGTCTCAAAAGCAGCTGGGCAGCCAAGCTCCTAATGCTGAGCTCAGGAGGCCTCTGCCTGCAGTCCCAGAGCCCCAGCCAGCCTCCTTATGCTATCCAAGGGGCATCCTGACTTCTCCCACTTTCTCATTATCGCAGGCTCTGGCTGTTAGTGATCATTTCCCCGTGGAAGTGGAGCTGACATCCTCCTGAAGCTCTCTGTTGCCAGGCTGCTTGGCCTTACAAGGGTGGGAAGAGGGGATGCAGGGCTTCTTGCCCCAGCCCCACCACTCTGCAGGCACCAGCACCACATATCCTGCCTTGCAAGTCACCTCTGGATTTCCGTTGACTTGGATTCCCACTGGGCCTTGGGTTGACTGGGACCTGGGATCCTGAAGGAAGGGCTTCTTCAGAGTTTCTGAGCTGGAAATGCGCTTGGACTTCTTACACAACTGCTCCAGCCTGGGCGACAGCCACCACATCCAACAAGAGTTCATCTTTCCAACCCTTTTTCTGCTGGGTCTCCCCCACCTCCTTCTCCTTTCCAGCCCCTGCTAAGCCAGAGGCAAGCAAAGGACGCTGGAAAGGCTAGGATGCCTGCTTCTTGGGCCAGGTCTCCCTCCAGACAACTGGACAGGCCTTGTCCAAATGGGGAAGGCTGCGGTGTGGTCTTGTAACAGGCTGGAGATATATAGCACAAATCCTTAGTTGGCTACAAAAGTCTTTTGAGAACTCAGAGATCGTAACACTCAGCTTAACCTACCTCATGTAATGATGGGTTGTGCAACTATACCTAGAGCTTTTGGACAAACAGCGTGATAAAAAAAATACTAACTTAGCAAAGGAGTTGAGTTCCATTTTTTAACAGCCGTCAATTCAGAACACAAACTCCAAGGAATTTCTACTCAGGCGGGGAGTATAGGACAGTCACCTGGTTAGCTTTAAAAGCCATTCAAACTGCAAACTCTGCCCCCCCGATGAGAACAATCCCAGTCCAAACAAAGTGTCTTGAGCAGCTCTTGAGAACATGCAGGTCACCCCCAAAGGAGAAACTGCTTTAGAGAATGCCTAGATCTGGATTCCCCCGACTGGAAAAAAGAGACCAGTCAAATAGAAAATCACACACATAAAAAACTGGGGGAGTTTCTAGCAATGGCCATCCACACCATTTTACTTACACAACCAGACACTCCAATGGGTGCCCTGCTCCAACCCCAACCCCACCCCTACCCCCAGGAGCACCTCACAGCAGCTCCAATCCTCCAATTGGCTTCTGTAGCAGAGTAGGAGGCCACCAGCGTACAAAGGGCCAAGCTAGAAAAGGCGGCCCAGACAAAGCCCACAAAGGCAGTCAAGTGCAGGTAGTGGGGTGGCCAGAGCAGCCATGGTAACTTGCTTACCTGGCAAAGATGGTTTAAAGAGATCCAGTGGCACCCCCACCAGCGATGAAGTAAACAGTCTCTACTGTAAGGATTTATTGACAACTGGCATTCCGCCTGTTTCTTAGGAAGACCAAAAACTAAGCAGTCCTGGGTGGCTTAGCTGCCTCTCCGCAACCATTTCTAACCTGTCTAGCCACCAGCTGAGCCCTGCAGTCCAAACTCCAGCAACAAACTAAGCAAAGACCATTAAAATCAGACACCACACGTTCAGTCTACTGAGGACAAAATGGGGCAACCGTGAGGCTGCCAGGGAGAGCCCTCAAGCTCTGACAAGAGGAAAGGCTCACCCCCCCCACCCCACCCCCCCTCAGGCCTTCTTCTGTTTCAACATCTCCATGTACTTCTGGAGAGACTTCTGAATAGCATCCCTGGAAATAAAGCGTACAAAGTCCTGAATGTCAGCTTCACGATGCATCAGCAGGTGGTCGAGAGTTTGCTTCCGTAGGGCGGACTTGGAGAGCTGTCGGGCATGATCTAGGCACAAGGATGGGAAGAGTGACAAGAGGGCTCCCTGAGGCAATTAAGCTCTCCCTAGACACAGCCAGGAGTGGGCTGGCCTTGAGTCCTGACCTCAAGCACGAGTATGGGCCTGGTTGTCCCACCTGGAATGGCCAGCCACTGGGCCATGACTTCTGCAGCTCTGGCTTGGATCTTTTCTTCAGGCACTAACTCATCCACCAGGCCAATTTTGAAGGCTTCTTGTGGAGAATACAGGAGTCCCAGCTGGAGAGACCGCTCGGCGGCCCTATGACCAACAGTGTTCAGCAAAGTATCCTTGAACCTGGGTGCAAGAGAGACATTCAGACAAAGTGTCCTCCAACTAGCTACTGGAGCCAAACCGAAGCTGGTCTGGCCTAAAAAGGGGTTGAGGAGCCTGGAAAGATCCTGCTGTTTGCACAGCTTCCACCACACCTCACCAAAAAGGGGCCACTATGCCCAATCTTGTCTCATTCAGACCAATCTTGTACTTCGGATTGTCAGCCATAATCCGGTAGTCACACGACAAGGCCATGAGGCAGCCTCCCGCGGGGCTGGAACCCTGCGAGGAACAGAGCTGCGTCGGCCCACAAGCGGCCCTGGGGGGCAGGGAAGAGGGTCCCTGCTTCACCATTCCTTGCCCCCTCCCTCGTTTCCAGGGGCCGCTTGTGGGCCGAGTGCCTCGAAGGAGGAAGGCTTCCAGGGAGGAGAGCTCAGTGGCTGCGGAGCATTGCGGGCAGCCCAAACGGAGCAGCCGGGGGGGGGGCAGCTCGGGGAGCGCAGTCCGGCGGGGCGGCTTACGTTGACGGCGGCCACGGTGGCCAGGCGGCTGCCGTAGAGGAGGATCCAGAGCTGCTGCACGGCCCTCCAGAACTCGCCCAGCCGCTCCTCGCTCCGCCCGAACATCTCCGTGATGTCCAGCCCGGCCGAGAAGATCCCGGGGACGGCCTGCGGGGGAAGGCGCCAGGCTGTTTCGCTCGCTCGCTCGCTCTCTCCCGGCCGGCCACCCCCCATTGCTCCGCCGCCCGCCCCGCCCGACCTACCGAGGTGAGGACGAGGCCGCGACACGCCCGGCGGTCCTCCAGCTTCTGCAGCGCCAGGCAGAGGTCGGTCAGCAGCGCCAGGCTGAGCCCGTTCACCGGCGGCTGCTGCAGCCGCACCACCGTCACGCCTGCGGGGAAGGGCGCGTCAGAGCCCGGCGCAGGCCCGACGCCCCGCTTCGCCGCCGCCGCCGCCCTACCCACCCGCGCGCTCGTCAAGCTCCACCAGCACCGGGCTGGCCCCGCTCATCCGGCGCCTCTGCCCCGCAGGGAAGGCCAGGCGAGTCAGCGGACACGCAAGGGCCCCGCCAGGCCCGGCCGCCCGGCCCACCAGCCACCTAGCCAGCCGCCCCGCCGCCATCGCCGCCGCCGCCATCTTGCCCCCGGACAGCCCCCCTGAGCATGCGCGGGTCGCGACGCTCTCCGGTCACGTGGCCGTGACGCGTCTGCGCGCCGGGTCGCCGCCTTTGTTTCCGGAAGTGCTGCCGCGGCCGTGGTGGGGGGTCGACCCGGCGCCAGGCGGAATGGAGGTCACCCGCGGCAGTGAGTGGCGGGCGTGGACGGGGGCGCGGGGGCGGGGCGGCGGCGGCCCCCCCGGCTGACCCTCGCTCTGTCCGCAGATTTCAAGAGCGCGCTGGGCACCGTCTACGAGGCCGTGGAGGACGCCGATTTCCTGTCCATCGACGGGGAGTTTTCAGGTACCGCGGCCGAGCCGCCCCGCCCCCCCTCCCGGCCCACGAGGCCCCTCGCCCCGGCCGAGGCCTCAGGACTTGTTCTGCTTGCAGGCATCAGCGATGGGCCGTCCGTGAGCGCGCTGACCAACGGCTTCGACACGCCCGAGGAGCGCTACCAGAAGCTGCGGAAGGTGAGCGGGCGCTGGGCCGGGACCGAGGAGGGAGCAGCCTCGCTCGAGCCCCTCCGTTGCACCCGCTGTAAAACCTCTGGCCTGCGCCTCCGCCCCTCCCACTTTCTCTGAAAAGATAACCGGTTGCTTAGAATTTCTGTTCATTTCTTTTTCTACCCAGCATTCCATGGATTTCTTGCTGTTCCAGTTTGGCCTATGCACTTTTAAGTATGATCACACAGAATCTAAGTATGTCCTTTTCTTGGTTTTTAAAATTAAATGTGCTGGCATGCATAATTTGTATTCTGATTTTCAACTGTGTTTTCTTTTAGGTATATTATGAAATCATTTAACTTCTATATTTTCCCCAAACCTTTGAACAGAACATCACCAGATGTCAAGTTTGTCTGTCAGGTATATATGTATTTTCCCCGTCTGATTCCAAAATAACAGAGAATCCAAAGCAAAATCTTCCACTACCAGTCTTACACAAATGCAGTGCTGCGAATTGTATGTTCTATTTATCATTAGGAAGGTAGATTATAAATTATCAAAAAGATGTTTTTTGTTAAAGTCAGAAGGATCTTGTCAATTTGAGAAAAAGTTTCATAAACGCAAATTGGCTGCAGAGGGAAGTATTTTTTTTTCCTTTGCACTCTCAGTACTTCTAGCCTGATGTTGGAGAAAAGGTCAGTTGCCTGGAGGCTTCCTTGTGCCTTGCGTCAAGGCCAGCAGTTTGAATTGTATCTGGGAGATGGTAATTGTATTGCTTTGTCAAATGAATAAAACATACAATATATAGTCCACCATGAATTGGCATTTTTAGTAGTGAAAATTAATTTCATTAAATTGAAGTAATTTGTAGAATCATCTATAAATCTATTTTCCTGTTTTTCTTTCAGAGCTCAAGTATAGATTTTTTAGCAAACCAGGGATTTGATTTTAATAAAGTTTTTCGAAATGGTAAGCCTTTTGTAAATATTTTAAAAGTAACTCTGCATTTCTATAGCTGTAACTTCAACTTCTTTCTTTCCAGTATTGTGCAATCTGATCATGAAGAAAGAAAGTCATGTTTCTGTAATAGTTTGTGGTTAAAGTTTAATTCCCATTACTGAGAATTCTCTCCTACCAAGAGAGTTAAAAGTGCATCTGTAGGAAACTAGGATACGAAAAGATGACTAGATGCCCAGATGTTTAAATTGGAACAGTTTTAAAACAGAACTTCATCTGAGTCCCCACTCATCCCCACCTTCCCCCTGTTTTTAAGGTATCCCTTACTTAAATCAAGAGGAAGAAAGACAGTTACGGGAGCAATATGATGAGAAGCGCTCTCAAGCCAATGGGCTTGGAGGCTTGGCATATATGTCACCTGGTGCTGCCAAGCCTCCATCGGCTGTTCCTGAGGATCAGAAGAAGTTCATCGAGAAAGTTGTGTGAGTGAATATACAGTCTCTGCTTGGAGAAGGACTCAGAACACCACTGGTAATGGTTCCATTTAGGTTTTCAATTATTTCCTGGGCCAGACAAAGTTTTGCCAGGAAGAGGATTCTTCTTCTGTCACCATCTGCCAGACTGGAAATGGATTTGCAGCTTTTCTCATGCAGTGAGGGAGGCTGACCACCCCAGTACATTACTCTGGAGCCCTTTCAGCTACAGAGGCCTGGCTTTGGGCTCCTGCATGATCAGGATGTGGGGATTGTAACTACCGTGTTTCCTCGAAAATAAGACCCTCTCTTATTTTTTTTTTAACCCTGAAATAAGTGCTTGGCCTTATTGCCCTGCACTCAAAAGCCCAATTGGGCTTATTACCAGGGGATGTCTTATTTTGGGGGAAACAGGGTAGGGATAGGGCCTTCGTAGGTGTGGTGCCCACAAGAGGCCCATCCATCTGCATTTGCCTTAGAATCTATTGATACTTTGCTTTTGCTGATGCTACATTTGTAGGGATTCAGTTACGTTGGTTCCTTCCTCATTGTTTTACCCACTCACCCCATTTACTTTGAATTTCTGAAAGTACTGACTTAAATAGTGATTTGCAATAATGTGCACAGAGTGGATCCAGTAAGTAGTAAAACTTGCCAGCTCTCCCATTTTGGAGAACACAAGCCATTGTGCACTAGCAGGGAGACAATGGTTCTGCCTTGCCTGGGCTGGCGTTCTTCTGGTTGCAGACGGCCCTCCCCATTGTGGGAAGAGGCCAGCCAGAAAGAAGATGCCTTCTACTTCTCTCCCCCTTTTCAGAGAAAGGATAGAAGATCTCCTGCAAAATGAAGGAAACACCACCGTGCAGCTGGAGCCGTGCACCGGGTTTGTTCCTCTGGGTCTTGGGCAAAGCGTTACGTAGATGAGGCTGGCTGGGCAGCAAAGAGGAGGGGAGATGGCAAACTTAATATCTTTCTCTTCTTCTCTGTAGATTTCAGAGGAAACTAATCTATCAGACGCTGAGCTGGAAGTGAGTAGTGCTGGTTGCTAGAAGGAGAAGCAGCTGAAGCAGACTTCTCCACATCTGGGGAGCCACAGCTGGGAGTGCTGCATTCCTTAGAGGCAGAGCTCCCCGTCTCCTGGGCGGTGTTGATGCAAAGTTGCTGGCCAGGGCCAAAGAGCCAGGCCGCCGAGTTTGCTTTCCCTTCAGGCATTTTTTTTTCTTTATTTATGTGGCTTTTTTTTTATTATTTTTTCTGCAAAGCTAAGGAGGATTATTATTAATCCTTTTTTTTTTTTTCAATTTCACCATAGGTATCCAAAAGGCATCCATGTTGAAACTGTGGAAACAGAAAAGGTGATTAGTTCTGCATTTTCCAATCCACACCTTGGTAGGGCTGTGGGACTTTCCAGGCATCACTAGGAGAGTTTCATTGGGCAGCTGCTCCTTTGCTGGTCTGATCAGGGGCCAAGCCCTTACAAAAGAGAGACCTCCAATGGCACTTCTGAAGGAGCTGAGGAACAATATTTTAAAGTCGCTCTTCCTGGCCTGCTTCCCTCCAGATATGCAGGATTCCAAGGCAGGGAAAATGATGTGAGAAAGTCAGATTGACTCTCCATCCTCCCCCACCCAGGAATTTGACACGTAGCTGTGTAGGAATGCTTGGTCATTGTGCTCTTTCTTGCTTGTGCCTGCATTAACCTTTGTGGCTCTTAGAAGGAGCGATACATGATCATCAGCAAAGTGGACGAAGAGGAGCGCAAGAGAAGAGAGCAAGAGAAGCAAGCGAGAGAGCAGGCAGGTGCCTCCGATGCCTCTGCCGGGGCAGGGGTTGGCTGGCTCGCTGGGCTGGGGGCAGCCTCTCAGCTACAGTGGGAGGGGCTAATTCGCAGGGATGCTGGGCTGAACCAGGCAAAGGACTCACCCTGGGCTTCTCACTTGCAGGAGGAGCTGAAGGATGCGGTGGGGTTTTCCCGAGTCATTCACGCCCTTGCAAATTCAGTACGTTTGTTGCCTTGAAATCATTAGGAAAAGTATGCATGCCAGCAGCAGCTGAAGTTAGCCAGGAATGTTCTCAAATGCAGCGTAGCATGGGGGGCGGGGGGGAGAACGTGCTCTGCCTCTGCCTGAGCATTGGGCTGAGTTGCCTCTCTACAGGGCAAGCTCGTGGTCGGACACAACATGTTGCTGGACGTCATGCACACCATCCATCAGTTCTACTGCTCCCTCCCCGAGGTTGGTGGATTCTTCCTTGCATTGAGATTGCTTTTCCTCAACATGCCCTTTGCAGGAAAGTCACCTCCTCCCTACTCACCTGGGACACAGCTAGACCGGTCGTCCAGGGTGAAAGGTGGGCACCAGCACCTGTCCTGGGTCCAATGAGGATGATGTTCCATCTCCCAAAGGGACTGAGTAGATTGGTCCAGGATGTCAACAGCTCCCAATATGCTCCTCCCAGTAGTTGATAATCAAAGGGGGACTGCTTCCCTCTGTGACATTCTGTCTGCTTTTCCCTGGAAGCTTTCTAGCTTTCGTAACTTCCAAAACTTTCTAAATAGAGTTCTCTTAAGATGGCAACTATCTGTAATATTTTTTTAAAAAAACGTGCTTTTAATGGCATCTTAAATGTAATATCCAACCTTTTCTTTGGCATTGCAACCTTTGCTTTTCTCAAATAAATGAATTGTGCATTGATGCAGTTTACATCATTTCTTTTGGTCTCAACAATCTGATTCCTTCTAAATTTCAGGATTTTAGTGAGTTCAAAGAACTAGCAACATGCGTCTTTCCAAGGTAAGTGCTTCTGTTTGCTATTATGTAAGAACATAAGCCAGTTCAGTTCAGTAGTCTGTTCTCTCAGTGGCCCTCCAAGTGTCCACGGAGGGCTCTCCCTCTGCCATCAAGGCTAAGAGCCACAAACAGCTGGGATCTCAGTTAAAGTATCGCTATTATCCTCCTCTTATGGAACATTCATACTTAGGAAGCTCCTGCTGATTCTTCATTGTAACCATCTTATTTCAGGCCTGCCACCCATGATATGTTTTCCAGAGTTTATAACTAAAATCTGTTTTGCAGGCTATTGGACACTAAATTGATGGCAAGCACTCAGCCATTCAAGGTAGGACATTTGCATTTCTTGATAGCACCTGTTAAAGTAGTATAATTAGCAAAGTTAATGAAGTGAAATGGACAGATAAAATAAGACTATTGTGCAACAAAGATAATATGCCATTTTTTCACCCAGTGAACTGCCTTTTCCAGGCCACAGAATGCTGTCCTCGGGCGCTATTGCTGCTTGCTAGAAGGCAAAACCACTAAGCACAAATGAAAGCTAACCATTGTCTAAATGCCTGGCTGTTGAGGGGGCAGCGGGGGTGGGGGGGAGTGCCCTGGAAGAAGTCCTGAGTGTCACTTTCTGCCTTTAGCAGGAGCTCTTGATGCCCCTGACATGGACAGTCCTACCTGTTGCTTTTGGCCTTCAGGGGCTATTAGTTGTCTTTGCTAATTCGAGTGAAGGCAAGAATAATACTGGTGAGCTTGCCTTGGAAGTGTTTTACATAGGACTCACAAGTGAATGTATATTTTAGTTAATTCCAAATGTTTAAGACATTGGTGATCATCATCTTCTCGCTTTCTTGCTATCAGTTGGTATTGATAATCATGGCCCAAACTGCATTAGTGGACTGTGGCACAATGTAAAACCTCTGAGCTGGTCCTGGTTTTAAAACTCTCAAGCTCTGTTTTGACTTTGCAACCACTGTGGTCTTTCCAAGGAGTCCCAAGTTTTTGGGAAGCATGCATGTACAGTGTGTGTGTGTGTGTGTGAGTGTGAGAGAGAGAGAGAGACAGAGAGAGAGCACGGTATTTATACCTGTCTGCTGACATAAGCTTGCAATCAGAGATGTCTCGTGCTCTCCTCTCTTCTCAGGAAATCATTAAGAACACATCCCTGGCAGAGTTGGAAAAGCGTTTGAAGGAGATGCCCTTCAGCCCTCCAAGAGTTGGTAAGGCAACAAAGAGCAGCCAAAATCTGGCTTTTAGTAGACGTGGCAAGTGAGCATTTAAAAATGTGTGTATGCTTTGGTGGGTAGAAATTTATTGGATTCTCTAGAGCTAGCAATTCTATATAATTTTGATGGGGAATTTAGGTCGGGGCTTCAGAAAAACCAAAACTACCGTTTTCCCCCAAAACTAAGACATGTCCGGATAATAAGCCCAATTGGGCTTTCAAGTGCATGCGGTAAAATATGCCCCCCCAAAAAATAAGCCCCCCCCAATACTTAGATGCATGTGCAGCTGCTGCGCAAACAACATGATATGAGGAGGCGAGGCAGGAGGGAGGGGGAACATGCCCACACGCCCCGCACGCACCTGCAGTCCATGTGGAACAGCCTTTTCGGTGAGCACCACTGCTACTCAGGAGAAGAAGAGAGAGAGGAGGCGCTGCGAGAGAGCCCATTTCTGACATTCTTTTCTTCCCAGGTGGCAGCGCATTCAGCCGATCTCGGCCGTTGAGGGGGAGTGGCAGGTGGGGAGGGGTGGGGAAGGAAGGAAATGGAATGGTGTGTTTTGGCACTCCTCTTTCCACCTACTATCTGATGAAGTGTACCGGCAGGTTAGTGCATCTTTACTAGGATTCTACTTCTTTTCTTTTTTTTCATATAAAGTGCACTGTGAACAGAACATGGTCTGACTACTCTCCCCTGTCGTAACTTTGGCTGCCTCCGCCACGCGCAGAGGAACATGTCAAATTTGTCTTCTCGCCAAAAGACTTCTTTCTACAAGGAGAACTCTGTTCTTGCAAAGGTGCCATGACTTTAACTCTTGAAGCCCCTCGCCGGAAGTGTTTTCTTGGATGGCGTGAGCCCCTGCCTCTGCGGCGGGCTTTCACTGTGGCCCTTGGACCTGGAACTCTGATTGGGAGCGCCTGGCCCATCTCTCTCTCATATTGCCTTTCCAGGAAACGGTCCTTCATCCCGGACCACCGTGCCCGCCAAGCGGGCCCTTCGTCCCCACACAGGCTGCGAGCTACTGGGGGGCTGCGTGGAGAGACATGGGGGGGGGGTCTTCTTTTCTCGCAAAAGATCCTTTTGGGATCTTTTGATCCCAAAAGAAAGATGCCGGATCCTTGAAATTGGGCCTGTGCATGGCGGAGGCAGCCAAAGTTAAGATGGGAGAGCAGTCTGACGCGCCCCCCCCCCGCCCCCCCCCCCCGCATCTCCATGCGAGCCCCTCAGTGGCTCACAGCCTGCGTGGGGACGAAGGGCCCGCTTGGCAGGCCCAGCGGTCTGGGATGGCGTTCCCAATCAGAGGGGTGAGCAGTCTGACCATGTTGTTCACAGTGCACTTTATATGAAAAAAAAGAAAAGAAGTAGAATCCTACTGAAGACGCACTAACCTGCTCGCACACTTTGTCGGACTGTAGGCAGAAAGAGGAGTGCCAAAACACACCATTCCATTTCCTCCCTCCCCACCTGCCACTCCCCCTCACCGGCCGAGATCGGCAAGCCAGATTTGGGGAGCTGAACACGTTGCCGCCGCCCGGGAGGAAAAGAACGTCCGCATGGATGGCAGGTGCATGTGAGGCATCTTCCCCCCCCCACCTCGCCTCCTCACCTTGTTCTGTTTGCATGGGAAGCAACGGAAAAACTGCCACGATGGCTGGAGGCAGCAGCCTGAGCAGCACCAGCAAAGCAGCTGGTTGGGGCTCCGGGGCCGAGGTTTAGGGATAAGAGTCCCTGATAATAAGGCCAAGGCCATATTTCGGGGTTCAAAAGAAAATAAGACCCTGTCTTATTGTCAGGGAAACATGGTAATAGCACTATTGAACCAGTAGCTGGATGAAAAAGGCTGCAATTTGTGCTACTTTTTCATCAGAGGCAGAACAAAGACATTCTTGAGTCTGCTGAGTGGGGTCAGCAAAACAGTCTCTGGGTGGAAACTGGGCACCTCAAACAGTCTCTGCACCACTGTCTGGACTAAAGTGTTCCTCCTCCCATCCAGGTGACTTTGAGTAAAAGCATCCTTTCCTTCCTCAGAAAGCGCCGAGGGCTTTCCCAGCTACAACACGGCTTCAGAGCAGCTTCATGAAGCTGGTTATGATGCCTACATCACGGGCCTCTGCTTCATCTCCATGGCAAACTTCTTAGGTACTCTGACCTTCTTCCATTGTGCCGCAGCCTCCACTTGGCTCATCGTAGTGATTTTTGTCATATCCTTTGCTCATTAGGTTCATTTCTCAGCCCTCCCGCAAATCATGTTTCTCCCAGTTCAAAGCTGATAGAGCCTTTTTTCAACAAGTAAGTAACAACCATCCTTGAAAAGCATCCTGCTGTTTTCTGAAATTCTGATGTGACTTTTTCAGTGAGGTTTCTGTTATAGTTTAAAGCTTTGGCATTTAGAGTAGTACCAGCTAGAGAGGTTTTCTTGCCCCGCCATTTAGTGCAAGCTGCTGCCCTAGGCTGAGACCACGAGGGCCCTGCTTCTGGGAGGCTTGATCATGCTATGTAGTTGAGAGGTGCTTTTTTGCTAGCTTTTCATGGAGCTAGCTAGATAAGCGGAGACAAAGAAATCTTCCTTTTTTTTTCTTTTCTTTTCTTTTCGATTTATAAGAGCCCAGTATAATATCCAAGTGACTCTCTATCTTTTCCTTCAGATTATTTCTGATGAGGGTGATGGACATTCCATATCTCAATTTGGAAGGACCAGATCGTAAGTGTTTCCCCCCATCTTTAAGCACATCAAAATAGTGGGATGGTTCACACCTTTTTGATTTTTCAGCAGCGTGTGAGAAACATTTTCCCCTTTCGTGGGGACTGAGTTGCAGAAAAAGGAGGAATTGACTGAAGGTTGGCAAGGAGGAAAGGTTGAGTAAAACGCGCGTGAACCGATACAAATCTGTCTCTGGATTTAAGTCTGCCTTCCCCAGAAGGATTTTCTGTGTGGTAGCCCAGTGGGAAAAATCTCGCATTGATCTTAACTATTTGCTTTTGGCTCCTGGGTGTGTCAGGGGTGCAGATCTTATCAAAAATATAAATCACTTCTGGAGCTCATATCAGGTTCTTCTGGTTTTGTAGTACAGCCAAAACGTGATCACGTCCTTTATGTTACTTTTCCCAAAGAGTGGAAGACAAGTGACCTTTACCAACTCTTTAGTGCTTTTGGTAAGTAGACCCGTTCCAGTGACAAATTCTTACAAAAGAGCAGCTGAATTTGGCAGAGAGTCATCTGAGGGGGACGGGGGGGTTGGGTAAAATTGAAGGCTAAAAGCAAAGGATCCTTGCATTGGTGGCTAGAGAGCAAATGGGAGTAGGGTTTGTGGGGCCCTTTTGGGCAGGACAACTCCGCAAAGCCTCCGCCCATCCCTTGACGCATCCCTGTGCAGGGAGGTGTCACTCTTCCCTCTGGCCCTCCCTGCTTCAGAGGCATCAGCCTTCTCCCTCCAGGATGAGAGCTGCCCCTGTCCACATGGTGTCATCTTCACTATGCTTGGATAGATTGGAGCAGAATAGAGTTTACATTCCCCTTCCAATTTTAGGAAACATTCACGTGTGTTGGATTGACGATACATCAGCATTTGTATCCTTGAGTCAGCCTGAACAAGTTCAGATTGGTGAGTACCATAAAACTTTGAAAAATAGGGTTCACGGCTGGTTATTTTTACTAAACATCAGCTAATGGTCGAAATGTTTAAAGAAGTTCCGTATATCTTTATCCCTTTCTCCACTATTTGTCTTCTGGGGCCATGGAGGCTGTTAACTTTTCTCTTTCTGGTGGTCTGCCGGGTGGGACTGGGCAAATGCCAGGAGAGGAAAGGCATGGAAAAGAGGGACCACGGAATGCAGTCCCCTTCAATCCTTTGCAGGCCAAACTCTGCTCTCAGTCCTGCCAAATCAACAGCAGGAGAGCTGAGTATCTGGAGCGGGAGGCATCCAGCAGCCTTGGGAAGGTCAGATGCGCTGCCTGGGCATGACCGGACAGGAGTGCCCCACACAGCTTCTGTCTAGGCATCCATCCAACTGCCTTCTGTGGAAGGATCTTCCAGGGAGGAGGACCTGAACTCCTGCCCAGAGCAGGATCTGAAAGGTCCAGCCTGGAAGGGAGGGTTGTGTGGCAAGGTTGTCTCGGACCAACAAATACTGTTCATCTTGGCTCAAGACTTGGATCAATTTCTGCCACAGGCACAGCCCTTGGCAGACTGCAGGGTGCCTTTCACTTTTGGGGGCACTGGCACTTCCCTTTTCCTCGTTCTGCAACGTCACTTTAAAAAAATTCTTGATGTGATGGTTTATTTTTCCAAAGCCTCACCTTTTCTAGTTTTGCTTCAAGGTTTCCTTGTCCCCAGAAGCTTCTTTGCCCAAAAGACACCCTGGCAGGGCAGCCATGACCCAGGTTTTCTTTGCCAAGAGCAAATGGAGAAAGGCTGGGGGAGGGGGCAAGTGGGGCTTGTCATCCAAGGTGAGCCGCAACCCTTTCCGGAGTGTTGTGCAAGTGAGCGGAGCTGAGGTGCTTCAAAGCAGCCGTCCACTTCGTTGGGCTCTTCTCAGGTAGGCAGCAGAGATGGGTTTCAGAGGTTCTGACCAGTTCTGGAGAACCAGTAGCAGAAATTTTGAGTAGTTCGGAGAACCAGTAGTAAAAATTCTGACTGGCCCCACCCCCATCTATTCTCTGCCTCCCACGTTCCACCTGATTGGGAGGAAATGGGGATTTTGCAGTAACCTTTCCCTGGATTGGGGACAGAATGGAGACTTTACAGTATCTTTCCCCTGGAGTGGGGTAGGAATGGAGATTTTACAGTATCCTTCCCCTGCCATGCCCACCGAGCCACACCCACAGAACCGGTAGTAAAAAATTTTGAAATCCACCACTGGTGGGCAGGACTCAGGCTGCTTTGCCTTTTGGTCTTGGAAAAGGCAAAGGCCTGCCGAGCGTCTCCAAGAGAACACAGAAATGAAAGAATGGCCCACAGCCTGACAGACACCTCCAGGTGACTCTCTGGCAGAACTGGGGACAAGGGACAAGGGTGGTTTTTCAGGCAGGCCAGAGCAGAAGGTTGTGCCCGAGGGCCCGCAGAGCCACTGGGCAGCCTTGGGAGGCAGCAGATGCCCAGTCAGCTGAGGACGACTAGTTTTGCTGACTCACCCAGAGACCATCTGGCAGATGGAAGATTACAGGTTGTGAGGCAGCCAGGACTGGAAGCGAGCACTGAGGCCAGAGAGCCCTCCAGAGACTCTGGGTGCAGGAATCCGTTCCATAAGCCTGCACCTCTTCTGCTTCTGCATGGTTCTGGCACAGAAAAGGAAAGAAAAAAATGGATGGTTTGATGAGCTTTGCGAACCGTGCTATTTTCTAACAAGCCATGCTGACTCTTGAAGCAACGGGTGAGTGGGGAAAGAGAACCTTTGCTTGGGCCCTGCTCACCTCTGGCCGACTTTGAAAGCTGGGGACAATTAAAAAAAACACTAGCGATGTCTCTGACATTGGCGACAGAGTTATACAGCCCCCTCCCCCAAACAATTTGTACCTGAGTCCCCCTTTGAGCTTTCTGGTGCTTTTCCTAGGAACAGGATATTGGCTTCCTTCACCAGCATCCTGGTTATGCTCTCCTGAATGTAGCCTGGGTCCACACACACCCCACCCTTCAAAAGGGCTCCCCTGCTCCCTCCCTGGAAGAGGAAGCAGAGGGGTGTCCCTCCCTTCAGCTCTTTGGGCCAGGAAGCCGTCCTGGAGAGGATTCCCTTCTGAGTGATTTTGTACTGAACTGTTTCCACAGCTGTTAATACCAGCAAGTATGCTGAAAGTTACCGGATTCAGACTTATGCAGAATATATTGAAAAGAAGCAGGAGGAGAGGAGGCAAGCGAAGAGGAAATGGGCAGAAGACAGTTGGAAGGAGATGGAAGTGAAGCGCTTAAAGACGCAGGCCAGCCCCTTCGCACTCCAGAGCCGCTACTACAGTGTTTGCAGGTGAGACACTTTGGCCGGTTCTGCATCAGGTAGGTTTCAGGGGCAGGAGAGTGACTCAGTTCGGTAATTCCCTCAATTGGAAACCGGCCCAGCCAGTTCAGCAGAAGAGAGTTAGCTCCAGTTGGGAAAACACAAAGCCCCGTTGCCTCCTGTGGAGGACTCAACCTGGGGAAAGAAGTTTGAGCCAGAAGCGAGTTGCCAGCCTCCCCTCTTCCTTTCCGGATTTGAGAGGCCAGAGGAATCTGGTCATCTGGATGCCAGGTGGTAGCACAGTTGCCCCAGGAGGGAACTAATAAGGCCAGCCTAAGAATTTGAAAATGCAGGTGAAGAAACCATTCCGGCTTGAAGAGGAGCCAGTTTGGGCAGCTGTTCTGTGACACAAACCAGGATTGTGCTGGCTAGTAATCAGGATGGCAGGAGAACAGGTTGCTCCTTCTGAGAACAGCTGGAGATGGTCTTAGGAAGGACAGCAGGGCATGTTCCAGTCGGGTTTCAGGTCTGGGCACAGCACGGAAACGGCATTGGTCGCGTTGGTTAATGATCTCTGGAGGGCTCGGGACAGGGGTTGCTCCTCTGTTCTGGTCCTCAGCGGCTTTTGATACCATCGACCATGGTATCATGCTGCACCGGCTGGAAGAGTTGGGGGTGGGAGGCACCGTGTTGTGGTGGTTCTCCTCCTTTCTCTCCGACCAGTCGCAGTTTGTGTTGGCAGGGGGGCAGAGGTTGACCTCGAGGCCTCTTATCTGTGGAGTGCCGCAGGGATCGGTCCTCTCGCCCCTTCTGTTCAACATTTATGTAAAGCCGCTGGGCGAGATCATCCGTGGCTTTGGGGTGAGATACCACCAGTACGCTGATGACACCCAGCTGTACATCTCCACCCCAGGCCACCCCAATGATGCCCTTGAAGTGATGTCCCAGTGCCTGGAGGCTGTGCGGATTTGGATGGGGATGAACAGGCTCAGGCTCAACCCTTCCAAGACTGAGTGGCTGTGGCTCCTGGCATCTCGATATAGTCAGTTGACTCCATCACTGACTATTGGGGGAGCGTCTTTGGCCCCCACAGAAGGGGCTCGCAATCTGGGAGTCCTCCTGGATAGGCAGCTGTCCTTGGAGGAACATCTGACAGCTGTAACCAGGGGGACCTTTTGTCAGGTTCGCCTGATCCGCCAGTTGCGGCCCTTTCTTGATCGGGATTCCCTGTGCACAGTCACTCATGCCCTCGTCACCTCTCGCCTTGACTACTGCAACACTCTCTACATGGGGCTCCCCTTGAAGAGCACCCGGAGGCTCCAACTGGTCCAGAATGCAGCAGCGCGGGTAGTGATGGGAGCAGCATGGCGCTCCCATGTAACACCGTTCCTGCGCGAGCTGCACTGGCTCCCAGTGGTCTTCCGGGTGCGCTTCAAGGTGCTGGTTATCACCTTTAAAGCGCTCCATGGCATCGGGCCTAGCTATCTTCGAGACCGCCTGCTGCTACCAACGACCTCCCATCGTACCGTGCGCTCCCACAGAGAGGGCCTCCTCAGGGTGCCATCAGCCAATCAATGCAGGCTGATGACCCCCAGGGGGAGGGCCTTCTCTGTGGGGGCACCTACCCTCTGGAATCAGTTGCCCCCAGAGATAAGGAGAATCCAAGACCTTAGCGCCTTCCGCCGCGCCCTTAAAACCCACTTTTTCCAGCAAGCCGGGCTGGCTTAAGAAGAAATTTTAAATGTTTTAATTGGTTTGTATTTTTAATTTTGGGCCAAATTTATATATATTTTAATTGTTTTTAATATTTGTATTTCATGTTTGTTAATTCTGGCTGTACACCGCCCTGAGTCCTCAGGGAGAAGGGCGGTATATAAATTTAAAATAAAATAAAATAAAAATAAAATAAAATGGCAGGATTGTATCCCTCCTCCTTGCTTCAGGATGCTCCCTGGGAACACTTATAGGAAAGCCCCCACAGACCTTTGGAGGACTAAAATCTCTCCCTTTCGGGTTTCTCCCACTGCCCCAGTTTTTCAACCCCCAGCTCTGTGGGGAAGAGAAGCATGAGCCCCATCCAAGAGGAGAGCATCACAGATGACCTGGAGGAGGCCACGGTGCAAGAGGTGGACCTGGCCACTCCAAGCCCCTTCCAGGAGCCCCCTGAAGAAGAGAAGAAGCAAGCCAAGAAGCTCAGGAAGGGGAAAAGGGAACAAACATTAGATGGTAGGTGGTCTCTGCAGGGTGTTTGATCTGACAGCTATGGGTGGCCTCGGCCCATTTGCTGACCAGCAGGCCTGGAGTGAGGGAAAACCACCAGTTTCTGGTTTTCTACATAATCTGAGAACTTTGAATGTCGGATAAAAGAACATGGCAGAGAATATTGCTGCACCCCAGTTGTCTTTATTTTGCCCAGCGTTGGAGTACTCAAAGCACATCAAATGGAGCTGCTGAGGCAGCTCAGATTCAGCTCCATCCTCTGAATACGCAAGGGAACTGGGGGGAGGGGGCGGCAAGACAGTTGCTGGCCTGGGATTCGTCCCAGCCAGCATGGACAGACTTTGGCCTGAGTGAGTTGGGTTTTGTGTTTGTTCAGCTGTGTGGTTGTGTTGTGCTTCTTGTAGGGGGGCTCAAGGTCACTCCCACCAGGCTCTTTGATGTGCCAGACACGTGGTAGCTGCCAGGAGCACCAATGAAAGAGGGCTTCCATTCCAAGGAACTGGTGGCGGCAGTGTCCTCCCAAGCCAGCCTGAAGGAACAAAGGAGGCTGGTGCACAATGTAGAGGCAGGACGCTTCTTGGAAACCTGTTTTGTTTTTTAATCTCTACTGAACAATCACAGTCACTGTTTTTATGTGTATGCATGCGTGTACATATCCATTTCCTTGATTATGTGAAAGCCTTTGCTGTCGTGTGTATTAGATCAAAAGGCCAAAACGTGGGGCTGGACCATCCATTCATGTAACGTGGCAGAGTCTGTGTGCAGCTTGCTCTGCTGGTCCCCTCAATCCTCTGCAGACATTCAGGCACACCAACGGCCAGTCGGGCGCCTGGCACTTTCAACCACTTCCTTCCCTGCCATCTTCTGCAATAGTAGAAGTGCATCTTATTCTCCCTCCCCCCACCCCCCCAAATTAAAGAGAAACTGTCCTTTCCCTTTGGGAAAGAAAATAGGTCTCAATCTTCATATTAAGTTTGAGAACTGGCTTAGTGTACCTGGAGGGGAGGGAAGCTTCTCCGGCACCTTTTCCATTGAACTGTGACTAGCATTCTATATTTAAAAAGACAGATAAACCAGCAGCTTCACCAGCTTTTATTAGTTTGAAAAATCAATCTTCATAAACTTGGTTTGATATTTAACATTTTTATATCGTGGAATGAAAAATGTTATTTCCATACAGTGAAAAAATTAAAGAATCTTTTTCTTAGGAATCTGTGTTTATGTTTCTACGGCTGGGCCCTTTTCTCTTGCAGCCACATAAATCCTCCACCTGGAGTGACTTGCGGGCTTCTCTTTGCCTGATAAGCAGCTGGGCCGGTTACAGCAAAGGCCGCCCCACCAACGGGGCTCCTCTTGTGGAAGGCTGATCATTAAAGGAAGAAGAAGCCTGCTGGCACAGCCAAGGGAGGCCTTTTTCCTTGGGAAAAGGTAGTCTCCCCACGAGAAACTGTGGCTGCAGCTCCTCCCTCAAGTTCTCACTTTCCGCTGCTACTGCCAGAAGGAAAACAGAGCCGTTCCTTTTCCCTGCCTTGATGGCGCAAAACCTACTCCTCACCTCTTTTCTAGTAGCCAGCGTAAAACTCTGGGCACTGCTCTGCGTCACTGTCCAGAGCAATATCCAACAGGAGGGAAACCTGGGCAGGGTCAGTTCTTTGCCCTGTACCACCAGGGCTCATGGGGACTGTCTCTTCCGCTGTGAGGCTCTTCTGGAGCTGCCATTCCCAGGAATCGCTCGACAGGTTTCCTTTTCAGCCTAGATAAACTGTGTTGGACAGACAGGAATTGGTGTTAATTGTGGGATTATTCTAGCAGAGTCCCTGATAGCCAATGTGGCCTTAGGGGTGCAGGGAGCCCACAAATGGTGCAATTAGTCTTGATGCCCCGTCCTTAACCTTCACGCCTCTGACAGGATGGAAATATTTGCTTTTCGGAAGCCCCGTTTAGCAATGGATTGGGGGAGGGGGGGAAGAGTCAGGAAGTTGTCCAAGTCTGAAGTCTCTCTAGTCCTTGGGTAGGAAGTTTCCCTGGTTCAGCAGCTGCCCCAAAACAACGTCCACACACTCCTTGGTCCCAGCTTTGAGATACAGCAAGAACAATAAGGATTTTTAGGGGCATTATGGTAGCATGGAAAAACACAGCTGCCCCCAAAAGTCCCTCATTTTCCCTGCGCAAAGAGCAACTGGCAGAAGGAGCACTGGGGGCACCGGCCTGCTTCCCCACCCCCCCAGCTGACTTTCCAGTAGTTCCACCTAAGGGAAGGGTCAGCCCTGTGCAGATGATGCACGCGTGAGCTCTCCAGCCCCCCATGACATGCAGACATGCCTCACCGGAAGGTCGTGCCCCTTCTGATGCCCCTTCAGAACTCTCCCCACCCCCCAGGGGGCTCAGTCCCTGTTTCTGCTGCAACTCACAAAGGCCAGTTTGCTGGTCTTGCCAGCCCCTCGCCCATTTCCCTAGGCCAGTCTCCACTTTGGTCCCAACCTGAGCACCTTGAGCCCCCTCCCCGTCTGCATAGAAGCAGGATGACAGGGAGGGGCTGGGCTGCCCCTCCCCCACTTCCTTCAGCCTCTTCCCTGGACTGCCCGGCAGATGGAGGACGTTTTCTCCAGCGACCCCTTTAAGGATTCCTGGTCCACGTCCCTCTCCAGGTGGCCACGGAGAACAGTAAAGGTCTCCCCCCCACCCCCGTCCCAGGCCCCCGGTTGTCCTGTGCAGGAGCAGAGGAGGCCGCCTTCCACCAGCGCCCGAGAGCAAAAGGTGAGCCCAGAAGCGGGACTTTGTGGGCCAGTTGGGTACCAGGCAAGCTCATCTCGCCCCCAAAACCCCGACTCTGGATTCACAGCCTCCCACGGGGACTCCGACAACAAGTCCCAGAGCCCCCTCCCCCACTCGCAAGCCCCGGCCTTCCCCGGGGGAAAGAGCGGGTTCGCTGCCACCCAAGGCAGCCCGGTAGGAGCGCCCAAGCGATGTCAGCCCCGGTTCTTCCCAGCTGGAAGCTCACCGGCTCCTCCCGCCTGGGGCCGCCCTCCGGACCCACAGCCGAGGGGGGCGGCGCAATCTCTCGGTCATTTCTCTCTTTTTCCGCCAGGGACCAGGAGGAAGGGCAACGGGGCTTCCACGAGACTAAGTGAAACGTCCTGAGCAGCAGAGCTGAAGGCGGGGGGCGGGGGGGGGCAACGTAGCCTCTCGGGCGTTTGGACTGCAACTCCCAGAATTCCCAGGCTAGGAGGGGGCGGGGCGCGCCAGGGCTGCGAAGCCTCGCTGAAGAGCCCCCCCTCCCCCCAGTCCGAGCAGCGCCTCCGCCGAGTTTCCCCCCGCCAGCGCAACTCCCGGCCGGCCACAAGAGCAGCCTCAGCACGGGACCCTCCGACGGCGAGCCCAGCCCAGGCGCGGGTCCCTCGGGCGGCCACTTGCGGGACGGGGGCTCCCTCGCGGGGCACTTACCCCTGCTCCGCTCGGACGGCGCCCCTCCGCCGCGGGGCAGCGCCTGCCTGGCTGGGGTGTGGCCGCGGGGAGGCTGGCCGGGCGGCTTCGCTGCGCCGCTGCTCCGGGAAACCCCCCCACCTCCTGGAAAGGAGGCCTGTTCCTCCGCCCGTGGGGCAGCGACGCGGCCGCGTGGATCCACAGACTGGGGGTGGCTGTGGGATGGAGATACAGGCGGTCGCCCGTCCACTTTCCCGCGTGGGATATGCACCGACTTCCCGATGTCTGGAAGTGCGCGGGGGGGGGGGCGAAGCACCCCAAGAAGAGGACATCGGGTGCCCCCTGACACGCGTGGACAGAAGGAAAGGCTCTGGGGTCCTTGAGGTTGCACAAGAAATAAGTTCCCTTCATCCTGGAAGCCCGCACAGCGAGGAAAGTTCCGTGTTCGCCTGCACGTGGGAACTGCCCCCGCCGCCGGACCGCCCTAAAAATGAGCCCCTCCCATTCCTCCTGTCGCCCCCGCTGGGGTAGTCAAGGGGTAGCTGGAACTCGCGAGGCACGGACGGGGTTCGAACCCGTGATCTTCGGTTTACGAGACCGACGCCTTACCACTTGGCCACCGCGCCTGCGTTGAACGGGGCGCTTTGCTCCCATCTAGGCTGGCGGCGCTCCCGAGAACCTCGCGCGGACGTCCACGCCCCGCTTGCGCGAGACGCTCCGCCCCGAAGAGGGCTCCGAAGTAAGGGCAGGCCGGGCGTCGCGATGGCGCGCTGCGCAAACGCACGAAAAGGGAGGGGGTAGGGTTAGGGTTGTCTTCGTGCGCATGCGTTCCCGCCCCGTGGCCCTGGAGTCGACCGGTTTTTCCCGTCTCTCGTGGCCGGCCGGGAAGCGGCCTCGCTCGGCAGAGCCCGCGGGAAGTCCCGGGACCCAATTCCGGCCGAGGAGGCCAGGCCGCCGCCGCGCGGCCGGAAGACACCCCTGGACTCGGCTGTCAAGCAAACGGTTTAATGACCCCCGGCGCGGCCTCCCCCGGGCGGCCCTGCCCAGCGCCCCGCCGCCGTCTGGCCGGGCGCCGCGGGCCGCCTCTCCGGGGCTCCCCGTGCCGGCGCTCGGGGCGGGCCACGTGCGGCACCCGGCCGCCGCTCATGTCCAGGATGCGCTGCGGCAGCGCCCAGCACACCGTCCTCCCGGCGGCCCCGCGGCTCTCCGGGACCGGGCAGGCGTAGCAGAAGGGTCGGGCCGGCGGCGGCCCCCGGCGCTTCCCCGCGCCCGTCTCCACGCGGAGGCTCAGCCCGGCCCTCTGCCGCGGGCGCAGCGCCGCCTCCAGCCGCTTGTGCAGGTGCAGGTTGAGCTTCTCCCGGGTCAGGTGCAGCCGCAGGAAGAGGCTGGCTCGCGTGGGGGTCGCGTCCCGCTGGCTGCCCGCCGCCTGCAGGCCCACGGAGAGGGACAGGGCCTCTCCGCGTGGTGCTCTTTCCCTGCCCTTCCGGGGGCTCCGGCCTTCCTTGAGCCCCGCCGCTCCTTTCCCGTCCGCCTGGGCTCCGGCTTTGCTTTCGCGGGCGGGGAATCTCTGCGCGCTCCCGGCTCCTTCGGCTGCGGCTCTTCCGGCCTCGGCCTCGGCCTTGGCTGCCGGCTGCGGGAGAGGAGAGCAACGCATCGTTCCTTCCAGCTCTGCCGGTCGGTGCTCCTCCTTCGCTCCCTTCTCCGCGGACGGGGGGGGAGCCCGGTAATGCAACGTCCCTTCCAGCTCCGCCTGACTGTCCCGGTCTTTTTTGCTTCTAGCCCCGGCTCCGGTGGAGGCGTATCGCAGCCTTCCTTCCAGGTCTGCCGGTCGGTCCGTATCTCTCTGGCTTCCTGTTGTTGCTCCTTTCTCGGGGGTCTCCGAGGGAGCCCTGTAACGCATTGTCCCTTCCAGCTCTCCCCAGTCGTCCCCATCTCTCTTGCTTGCTCCCCTCTCAGCGGCCGGTACAGGGAGAGCCCTGTAATGCATGGTTCCTGCCAGCTCCGCCTGCTGATTCTCACCCATTTTGCTTCCAGTCCCTGCTCTGGTGGGCATGTGGTGCATCGTCCCCTCCAGCTCTCCCTGTTCGTCCCCATCTCTTTTGCTTGCCCCCTTCTCAGGGGAGGGTGGGACAGCCCTGTAAGGCTCTGCCTGTTCGTCTGCCTCTGTTTTGCTTCCTGCCCCTGCTCCCTTCTTGAAGGTTGGTGGGAGACCCCTGTAAGGCTCTCCCTGCTGGTCCCCATCTTTCTTGCTTCCTGCCTCTTTTCCATCTGCCTCCTCTCCTTCCTTAAGGGGAGCTGGGAGACCTGTAGGTCGGTCTTGTAGCTCCTCCTGTAAGTTTGCAGCTTTCGGAGTCCTGATTTTGCCATCCGTCATTTTCTCCCCCGGTGCTTCTTGCCTGGTGCTGGGACTGTCTTTACCACCTGCTCCCTGGCTCTTAGGACAAGGCATGGCAAGAGATGCTTTCTTAGGCTGGATCCTGTCACCTGGTGCTTCCGTTTCCTGAATGGGGACATTTCTAAGAGGCATGGCCAGTGACCGGGGTGGGGCTCCTTCAGCCTTTTTGGAGGGAGCGCTGGGAACCAAGCAGCTCTGCTTAAAGAGGTCTGTAAACTGCACATCCCGAGGCTCTTCTGCAGGAGCCAGGGGGACAATACGGGGGCCCTGGGGCTTTGGAATCAGGAGAATTTGCTTTGATTCAGGGCCCCTGGAGGTCGAGGCCCCCTTCCGAGGAATCTTCAGTACCAGTATGGGAACGGGGGGCTTCTGAGGAACTCCCTTCTCTGGGCTGGTGGGACACTGGGTTGCCTTTGAAAGGCCTGGAATGGTCTTTTCCGTCGGTTTTGAATGCAGTGTTTCGATTCCCCAGGTGAAGACCATGTACTTGTGGCTGATATTGAAGTCAATGATGCAAAGTGCCTCTTTGGCCACAAAGGTCAATGAGAGGTGTTTGGGCCTTGAGATTTTGTTGCCAAAACGGATCAGCTTCGGCAGAGGCTTTACAGAAAGGATACTGAAGGTGCGGAGGGAGTCCTCGACCATTTCAGGGAAGGCTCCCTTCTGAATTTCCACCATTTTCACTGTTAAATGGAAAAGCAGCTTCTGGAGTTTTTCTGGCTCCACTGAGAAAAGGACCTCATTTCTTTGGCTTCTCTGGAAATCTCTTGGTTTAAGGCCTAGCTTCTCCTCAGGAGCAGGGAAGCCCACTTTTCTGATTTCTTCTGGGTTTGCTTTGTGAAAAATATGGTACCCTTTGGCTCTTGGAGGCTCCTGCAAAGATTTCATGTAGACAGCCATGGCATTTCTAGGGAGGAGGGGAGGGTGCGCTGGAGCTTCAACGTCGCTCGGGATTAGTAAAACATTTTGCATTGTTTTTTTTAGATCCCCATGGAAGGATTTTTTTTTCACAGATTGAAATAGGTTCACAGAGTTGATGACCACAGTGGGAACGCCACACCGTCTCTGAACCATTTTCTTCTTGATGTGAAATTCCAAGAAGTTTCTATTTTTCTCATCCATTCCTTTTAGAACAGTTGGGACTTCCTCTGAGTCGGGAGGCAAGGCACCCGCAGGGTCTGCAGTAACCTTCAACGGAGTGGGCTCTTCCTCTTTTTCAGAGGAAGGTTTTGTGGCGGATTTCTCTGTTGTTTTAGCAAGTTCCCCTTTTTGCTCCTTCACCCTGAGGTCAAGACACTGGATGGCCATTTGATCCAGCAAGGGGAGAGGTGAAGGTTTTTCTGCCGCTTCCTCTTTATCCTGGATCCTCAACCTGGAAAGAGAGCCGGGGGCTGTGGGTGCTGGCAGGGGTCCCATGCGGATTTCGAGAGATTTCTCCACCAAAATGACATGATCCTCCTTTTCAAAAGTGGAGCTCTGGACAATGTTTATTTGTGCAAAAGACGTCTGCGGGACTCCCTTAATTTCAGGATGACTCTCTGGAAGCAATGGTGCACCTTTTATTTCAGGAAGTCTTTCTGGGAATAAAGGGATAAACGATGGCCCACGTTGTTTTTTTTTCTTCAGAAAATAAAGGTCTTCTGATTCCGAGGAAAAAGAATCGGAGCTGCTGACTTCGGAAGCGTCCGAGGAATCATGCATTCTCTGGGAAGCATCTGTAGCCACACGGCAGCACAAGTTCAAGTGTTTTAGGAGCGGCAAGCAGGAGGAGGAGCCGGAGGAGGAGCTGGAGGAGGAGGAGGAGGAGTGCTTTGGCAGAATCATGGTGGCCCTTAATAAAGGAGGTAGACAGGGGAGGTACTTTTGGTATAAATTCTCATCTTGACACACGCTTCGTGCAGTTTGGTACGGCTCGTAAGGATATCTGTGCACCTGACAAGGCAGCTCATAACTGTAGAAATAAAGAAAAAAGCAGAATTGTCTTACACTGCTAGATGAGAAAAAAGTGTTTCAACTTCCAGATGACTCCATTTATAAAAAAAATAATCACTGTATTTCTCCAATGTGCCCATTCCCACCCTGTTGGGAAATCTTCCACCTTAGACAATTCTTCGGACCTTAACTTATCTGAAGAACTGACGTGACTGTTTTATGATGCCCAGAGAGGTGAACCTACCTGGCCAGCCCCACTGAGCCTTCCCCAGCAACACAGGGAGCCCAGCCCCAGCCAGCTCCTCACAGCTCCCCCACAAAGGAGTTTCTCTGCCATGACTGAGAGGGCAGAAAGTGCATTTGCAGAGAACCGCCTAGAAAAACAGATTTCACCTACCTTTCAAAATCAGATGTTAGTTGCCTCCCACAAATGCAGCTAGAATCTATAACAGAAAAAAGGATATATTTGGAATTTATTTTTAATCAACTTATAGAAAGTATTTTTAAAACATCCACCAAGCTGCCTTGACTATCTTGTTATAGAAAAGAAAAACCTGCCAGGCGATCTTTGGACGATGGAGAAAGAAGAGACCTGATGCTGCCTTTGGAAAGTCTTAAACCTGAATTATACAACTGCAGGAATACGAGATTTGGCAAAAGGCTTGCTAGGTCAGCAAAATGGGGAGCTCTGATGAAGCTGGGAAAGACCAGGGCAGGTCCTGAGTGGAACCTCATAAGGGGTGGGAGGGAGTCCTGTGTGCCACCGGCTCCCATTCACAGTGCAAACAGCCACCATCCCTGGTGAACCTCGAGATAATGCCACTGGGGCCCAGCTCTACTCCAGGGAAAGATGAAGTTGGAATAAACATACGTTTTGCTTGTGTGGCTGGAAAGTCCGTCTCTTCTTCGCACGCTGCTTCAGGCTGTAATGGGGGGGGGGGAGAGAAATGTTACTGGGTTTCAAATTTTCTCATGGTGAAACTGCATTCTGGCTTCCCAAAGGCAAGAGATGAAAATTGCAGCAAAACTTAAAACATGTGAGTTGTCCCCTTCTGGTTTGGGAGTACCATTGGTAGCTCTCCTGCTTCAGCATGAGGGTAGAGGACCCTCTGAGGCTCATGGGCTTCTGGCCAGCTGCATTAGCATGGCACCAGATGCCCAGGTTCCTTCTGCTGCCCATCTGGCGGCTCTGGGGAGGGCTTGGCTGAGTTGGTGCCTACTCTCAGGTCGTCTCCCTACAATTGTCTCTTTGGGGACATCGTGACCTGCCAGGCCTCCTCTGGGCAAAGGGGTGTGGGGAGTTGATACTGGCTTCCAATTTCCTTCCCCATGTAACACGCCGTCTGAATGAAGAGGGCTTATATGGTTTGGATTTATTATCAAATGTTGTAGTTTTATTGTAAACCATGCTGACTTGTCCTTATATGGCAGTCCATCATTTCAGAAAAACCAGGATGCTTTGGGTCAACTAGGCCACATCTAGGCCAGTGACCTGCCTCTGGATAAACCCCTCTTTGAAATACAGCCAGTCTCAGATAGATCCACAGAAAATTAAGGACAACGTGGCTCAGTGTCACCTGTTTTAATACCATCCTTCCAATATTTGAAGGGCACATTCTGTACCACTGAAAGATGACCTTCCATGTTCAGAGGCAGCCTACCCTGTTGGCTTCTTGCCAGGAAGCTGGATATGGTGGGTGTCTGACCTGCAAGTCTGGTCCCACATTCTCAGCTCCACTCAACACTCATGTCCCCCCTTCCAAAGCTCACACACACAAGTGAGAGTTTGTAGTTATGGTGGCTGATTTCCCTGCTTCCTTTTTAGTTTTCGGGACCATTTGCAAGTCCAGATTCTCCATCTGCAACTGCAGGGTGGCCTTCCATGCCATGTTCAGACTGGGCTAAGCTCCCGCAGAAAAGCATTGGAGAAAATTAGGGGTGCTTTTGCTCAGCCAAGCCCTGTGCTGCTGTGGACGTGCAAGCTGCCCAGGACTGCATCAGAGAACGCAATATGCAAAGCCATCTCTTTACCAAGGGAGGAGGGCTGGGCTGCACCGCATGACTCTCCGTTGTGACGGGCCGCCTAAGCTGGGCTTGCCACCTGGCCAGGCTGGAGGAGGTCCAGATTTCAAAGCCCAGCCAGAGCAGCAGCAGGACCACTCCAGCCAGGGGGAACCCCCAGGTCGTCTCTGGGATCCAGCAGAAGCCTTGCGAACACAACATGTGTTGGAACTGGGACAGCAGGTCTCCCTCCGGGCAGGAGCCAACAGGGCCATCTTTTCCATCTGCTTCCCGAGCAGTCCGGCTCCGGAGCGGGGGTCCTCCGCTGAGGTCCTTCTGCAGCACCAGGGAACCAAGCACCAAGGCTGCATAGCCAGCCCTCATGGCCCATCCAGCAAGCTGCGTCCTCTTTCCATCTCTTCACCTGTGGGGTGGCCAGTGCCCCATTCAGGAGGCAGAGGCCAAGGCTCCTGTCTGATGGATCACAATAGGTCCCCTGTGGGTGTGGTTGCTAAGAGACCTGGCTTTGGTGTTGGGAGCCTGCTGCTTGGCCAGAGGGAACGGATGGAGCTTCACACATCCTTCCTGCCTCCAACTTCCTCACCAGACGCCATTTTGTTCTGGCTCCCTTTCTCTCGTGCCCCAACCCCTCTTCACTCCATGGGTGACACAGCCAGGGCAATAAGAAAAACCAAGAGCAGAGGGAGAAAAACCTAATTAATTTTTATTTCAGCACAAAAAAGGACTTTTGAGGTACAGTTGCGCATGCTGTAGAAGACAGCAAAGCTTTGAGGCTTCACAGGGCAGAAAAAAAGATAAAATGAAAGCCTTGAGAAAAGGGCTGCTGGTAGGCCCAACAGATGAAGCCCCTCCCTCCAACCGAATGCTCTCTGGACATCGTGGGGGGCCAGCAGTGGACACGGGGGGGGGGGGGGGCACAAGGCTGGCCTCGCTTGGTCCCTTTCAACCACAGAGAAGCTGGAAAAGAGCAAGTCTCAGGTGATACACCTCACTCCCCAGGCCCCCTCCTTACTGGAGGGAAGGGAGAAGGGAAGCAGACAGGCTCTGGGCCTGCTTAGTTCCTGCCGGAGGAGGGGATTGGAAGGCACAGTCGGTGAGTGATGGGCTAAGGAAAGCCTGCCAAGAACTCATGAATGCGTGAAAGACACACAAAAGACACACCAAGTCCAGGTTGCAGCAGGTCTGCCTGCCGTCGCCACTCTCTGGGCCCCCCCAGCTCTCTCTACACCCCCACACCCCGCGCAGAGCAGTGAAAAGGGCCATGGGGAGGCGGGCGCAGCCAGGGGTGCAGTTTGGGGCCTCTGTGCTGGAGGGCTCCAGCGCATCACTCGAGTCCTGAGCAGCCCAGCAAAGTCACGTCTTGGCCAAGAGCATCTCCTCGATGCCCTTCTTCCCCAGCCGATAGCGGGCCAAGTCCTTCCGCGTGACCAGCCCCACCACCTGCAAGGCAAGAGGGGCGCATATGCTCAGGCTGGGCAAGCAGCCCCCCCCCCCATCAGCTGGAGGAGCCGCTCCCTGCAAGAGAACCCCTACTCTTCCCACCCCCGAAGGACCACTACCTGGTTCTGATTGTCCACGACCACCAGGTGGCGCAAGCCCAGGGCTCGGAAGAGCTTGAAAACCCTCGGGAGGGAGGCCTCCTGCAATGGGAACCCAGGCCGGTCAGGCAGAGGGAGCCAAGGCATGGAAGACAACTGCGCCCCCTCTGGCTGGCGGGCTGGGTCCATCCACCCAACCCTTCCCCTCCAGCAGCCTGCAGCCACCCAGAAGCAGACCTCCTCCCTTGAGCCTGCTGCCCCTGCAGCCAGATGGGCCAGCTTGGGCCCAGAAGTGAGATGCCCCTCCAGCTGCCACGCCTGGCCATCGCCTTCCACTAGGGAAGCCCCCAATGCCCTCCGGGCCCCTTTACCTGTGGCACAGTGTAGGGCGAGGGGTTCATGAACTCGGTCAGGTCCATCATGCACTCGCGCTCGTCCTGGGAGACGTGGATGGACTGGATGGGGGGGAAGCGAGGGTAGGCATCCCGGAAGTCTTTCAGCTTCAGCCGCCGCTGCCGCAGAGACAGGCTGGCCCGCTCCACAAAGACCTGCAAGGAGATGGGAAGCATCCTGGGGGCCACCCCACTTGGCCCAGGCCACAGGACGCCGACCAGCTCCCCTCCTAATAATGGCTTGGAGGTCCCCCGAAAGGCTGGTCGGGCAGCCTGTTCCCTGTCCCAGCATGCATGCTTCCCAAGTGTTGTGGTCCGCCAGCAGCCTGCGGAGATGGCAGCTGAGTTGGACAGCAATGAGGCTGAGGAAGAACATGAGCCAGTCCTGGAGGCTGGGGAAGGCCCGGATGAGGACTCTGCGTTGGAGGCAGAGATGGGGCCAGGACCATTGGGGAGTGAGGCGCAGTCTTTGGAGCCTCCAGGGGCTGACAGTAGAGAGGCAGAGGAATAGGAGGAGCCTGCTCCTAGTGCACATATGAGAAGAGCTGCCAGAAGGCAGGAGCAGCTAAAGCAGAGAGGACAACTCAGGAGTAGGGCCAAGAGATAGTTGGCCCCTCCCATAAGGGTTAAAAGACCAGCAACTGCTCTTGACCTCTGGTCAGCGTCTTCTGTTCCTGAACTGTTGCCAAGAAAAGCCTTTGGCAGTTTGCCTAATTATCCCAAGGTCAGAGATAAACTGAAGAATGGTGTTTTGAGGACTTTGCTTTCATTTAATTTGGAATACGCTGAGAATGAGTTAATTCTCAGCTGTTTTAATAAAATCTGTTTTTTGGAACTGTTTTGCATTTAATATTAACTACGTGGGCCTGGGTCACAACACCAAGCCCCGTTGGCTCCCACGGCACCCATCGGCCAGACCCCCTGCTCCCCCGACCCAGCGCACACCTACCTTGTGCTTCAGGAGCACAATCAGCTGAGAGCGCAGGATCAGGCCCCGCAGGCCCATCGTCTGCAATGAGAGAGGCTTTCCTGGGTCACTGCAGAAATTGGGGTTGTTCCCACTCCAACAATGGGGAGGTCCGGAGAGAAGAGAGGCTCATCCTGGCTCAACCCTCAGCAGATGCTGGGCACCATCTGGCACTGAGGGCTCTGCTGCTCCATGGTTGCTCCTACAACCCCCTCTTGCCCCCCCCCCCCCCCGCCCCGCACTCTTTTATGCCAAATGCTGCTTTCGGTTAAAATGTCTGAGAAGGCCCTTTGGAGACAAATCTCCAAATCTGGGAGGAAAAGAGACTTAAACCGTCCTGCCAGCAGCAAGCTTTGCCTGTCATAGCAACAGCAACTCCCTGGGGTTTCAGCCAGGCCCCCAATCCTCTGCCTAACTGGGGTGCCAGCCCATGCCGGCCACTTTCCCACCTGGTTGCCAGGGCTGCTCTCGACCACGGGGAAGCCATTGTGATTGGAAGCCGCATCGCTGAGGATATCCACGACGGTCCCCACTTTCTCGCTCTGCCGCAGGCAGGTGACCGGGGTGCTCATCACCTGGCTGGAGGGAGGGGAGCCCAGACTCAGCCCAAGGGCAACCGTTGGGATGCAAGAGGGCAAGGTTCCCACCAGAGGAACCTTGCCCATCAGGGAGGCGGGAGGGGGCCTCCCTCCCCCACTGGCCTCTTCCAGCACCCCTTCCCTACTCTATCAGACCAGGTGCCAGCTGGTCAACTTACGTGGCGGTGAACGAGTGCGAAGTGACCGGTGCCTCCCAGTGCAAGAAGGGGACGCTCTGGAGCTGGATGTGCATATCATACAAGCCCTGTAATTGGGGGGGGGGAAGGGAGGGTGAAAATGGGTGAGAGAAACCCTGAGCCCAAGAAGGGGGATGGGTCGGGGTCCACAAACAGAGGGAGCCCCCGAGTGTTCTTGGTAGACGCTCCCCAAACTTTCTGGGATAATTCTTTCTGCAGGAGAAGGACCATACCGGGTGCGATGACAGTCCTGCCAGACAGACGCTGGAAAGTCTGGGCTGGCAGTTGGGTGGGGAAACTGAGTCACAGAAGGTCCCATCTGGCCTGAATCATGCCAAGGTGGTCTTGAGGGTGGTGGTCTCCCAGCCGCCATGGGCAGTCCTCAGGATAAAATGCTGCTGGGTCTCTTGACCTCCCGCCGGAGCCCTTCGGGGGGCAGCCTCTCACCTCCGCAAAGAAGTCCCCCACAATCTTGGACGTCATCAGGACTAGCATGATGGGGAACCCGTAGGTGACATTGCCCGTGGCCTCCATCATGATCACAGTCAAACTCAGCGTCATCCTCACGATCCCCCCTAGAACAAGAGCCCATGCTGGCACTTCTTCCTCCTCCAGGAAGAGACCCTGCTGCCTCGTCAGGCACGACTGTCATTTTGTCCACCAGGAGCCCAAACAGCCAGGAAGGTGCCACCTTGTCCAGAGCCATTTTCCCACCCAGATTGAGCCTCCCGGCCTGGCTCTGCTCCTCCCAAAGGTACCAACCTCCCCCCCTTGCCCCCGCCCCCGCCCCCGCCCCCATCAATGCACAATAGAACTGGACTCTGCTGAAGCACAGCCAGTCCCACTCCCCCTGCGGAGGCCTTGGAAAGGGGCTCAACTCTTCCATACTCACCCAGCTGTGCTGCGGCTCCCATCAGGGCATACTTCCCTGGATCGGCCCTGATCTGGAAGCCAGAGAAAAAGCAGGCAGTGGGGCAGATGGGATCCCACGAGCCCCCATAGTGCGGGGGAGGGGACTGACCTCAGGATCAGCACAAAGCAGCCCAGACACACATCCTGGGCTCCAGATGGCCCCTGCAAGGAAACTCGCTGAGCCCCAGACCCTCCGCATTCTCCCGGGTCTGTGGGGAAAGGAGCCCCAGGCTTACCAAACCATTGGGAATGTAGGACAAGGAAATTCCGAAGAGGCGGCCCCAGGCAGCACCGATCAGCAGGGAAGGGATGAAGACGCCTGCAGACACGGTCAGCCCGTAGGTCCAGCAGGCCAAGAAGAAATACACCAGGGTGAACAAGCCCAAGGTCATGGGGTCGTAGGTGCCTGGGGGAGGGAGAGCAGAAGACCCTTCAGACCAAGAGAACCGGGGGCGGGGTGAGCTGGGCCCTGGTAAAACCCTGATGGCTGGTCAGTTGCAGAAGACTAAGAAGGCCACGCCAAGCAGCCACCGTGGCTGATAAATTGTGGCTGAAGGTTTACGCAGCACAAGGCATCACTGCAGCCAGCAGAGGCAGCTCCTTGTGCCATAGTGAAACCCTGCTGAACCCAACCACATCTGTGTGGCAGCAGAGACAGCTGACCTGGAGGGTCGTGGAAGAGGCGGACCACGCTCTTCTCAGGGGTGTTGAAGAAGGCAGCGGCCATTGAGTTGTACTGCCCATCAGGGCAAAAGAGCTGGTGAAAAGGAAACGGGGAGGAAGAGGAGAAGCTTGTTACTGTCATAACGGGGAAAAGCAGAAGCATCCTATTCTGGTGGAGCCTCAGAACCGAAGGAGATGCATGGAACCCGTGGCCGCACTTCCCTCCCACCCCACAGATTAATGTTTTAATCTGTCTGGGCCAAAATGATTTAATTTGATTTTATCTGGTTTTTAAATTTTTTGTATTTATGTATTTTATTGTTGGCTGTTCACCGCCCTGAGTCCTTCGGGAGTAGGGTGGTATACAAATCAAATAAACCTAAACCTAAACCTAAACCACCCATCCCCTTGTGTTTAAAACTCCCATCCTGCTTGCTGTTTGCCCTCTGGTTGACCCCCAAGCCTGGGCCCTTCAGCAACAGGGCTCAACTCCTTCCGGCTCAAACCACCCCCCATCCTCTACCTGCAGCGGGTAGGCCATGCTGTTGTCCTGGAGAGGCTGGCAGTCTGTAGAACTGTAGATGAGGACAAATGCAATCGCTGCCGTCACGGCCCCCACCAGCACGGCCTCAATCACCTGCAGGCACGGGCGGTGGATGTACCTGGGGAACGGAGGGACAAAGCACAGGTCAGCCGGGGGCTGGATGGAACAGGGCCGCGAAGAGGCCAGACTCGGGGGCTGAGCCCCGCCAGGATCTCACCTGATCCGGAACATTGTCAGCCAATAGTTCAGAGCATTGAACATGGCGCCAAGGATCCCCCCTGCAGCAGGAGGGAGACAGAGGCGGGTCAGGAAAGGGGCACTGCAAGGGCTCTGGCGCCCTGCCTCTGCAGAATCTGGGGATCCCAGGGTCCCCTCTTCCCAGCTGAATCCACATCACGTCTGCGGGGCTCAGCAACGCAGAACAGCCACGCAGACTCAGGGAGGACGGCAGGAGAGGGGAGACTGCAGGGGAAAGAGCAGCACCAACAGTCCACGTATTTGCTGAGGACTCCACAGGCTGTACAGGGAGGCACAGACCCATCGCCGGTGGGGCTTCTTCCCCAAGAGGCCCGCCAGTGCCCAGTGCCCAAGTGGTGGATGCAGCCACCCCCGTTCTCTTGGGTTTCTTACCCAACACACCAATGAAGATGAAGATGGGGATTTCTTGGAACGTGTACCCCATTTTCTGAAACAGGGAACAGAGAGGTATGAATGCCAGGAATACTGGGGAGAGTCTGTGCTCAAGAACCCAACAGCTGCCTGGCACTGCCTCTCCCCCCCAGCATAGGCTCCTCCGTCCACCCCTCCACCCACCTGAGGGGCAGCAGCAACAGCCCGGCCTTTGCCAATGAAGCTCAAGGGCTCTGCCGCTCACTCCGTTTCGCAAACACCCCACCAACCCACTGCCCCAGCATCTCTTTCCCCAAAACCAAGGGAGACCAGGCAGCTCCAGCTGGGTGGGAATGACTGGATGGGGGCCCTACCTCGGAATCAAACCTGCCGAAGTTGATGAGGCCGGGGCTGGAGAGGTCCAGGGGATTGCCCTTGTAGACGCTGAGAATGGAGTTGAGGGTGAAGGTGGAGATCATGGAGGCGAAGAACTGCAGGGGGGAAAAGGAAAGGAGACGGGCAGCAGCAAGACCCTTGGGGGGGCTGGACCACTGGGCGCAGCCCCCTCCCCTCCCCAGCACTTACAATCCGCCAGGTCAGGAACTGGTTCCAAAAGGAAGCGCCTTCTTCCAAGCTGAAGAGGACCCCACCTGTGGAGGAGGGGAGGGGGCACAGGTGAGCAGCCACCCATTCCCCAGGGCAGGAGCCCTGTGGCCCTCACCCTGCCCAGCTCTGCTCTTCCTAGGCATCCGGAGAGGGACCCCATCTTTGCCAAAGAGAGGCTCAGGGAGGGAGAAGGAAGAGGCTTTACCAACAGGGGCCCCAAAGGCAGCCGAGACGCCAGCGGCAGCTCCGGCCGAGACAAAATCCCGCTTCTCCGTATCCCTCCGGAAATACTCAAAGATCTGCAGGCCAACAAAATAAGGAGTTTGTGTGCAGGTAGGACACGCCTTTCCTCTCCTGCTGGATGAAACTCCCAAGCGCCCCCCTCCCCCAAAGGCCAGATCCCACCCAGATCTTGGGGGGGGCGCAAAGCTACTGACCCTGAAGTCCCTCTTCAAGGAAGTTGAGCGCCCTTGAGAAATGCCAGCTGCAATGACAGCCCCCGAGTGGATCATCGGCCCTTCCTGGAAGCAGAGGGCAGAGGGGTCAAAGAGGCTTTCGGACAAGGGGGTGGACCCTGGGCAGGGGAAGTGTCTCTCTCCAGTTGGGAATGCCCATCCTCTCTTGCTGCTCCACCCAAATCAACAGCCTGGCATCCATCACGCTCCTCTTAGCCAATTCCCCTGTCCCGCGTAGGGCTGCCCGAAGGCAGGCATTAGTTCATCCAGTGCCACAGCTGAGTTGTTGGAGGGAGGCAGCGGCAGGAAGACTGTTTCCCAGAACCCCTTGGTATCAAATCAGTAGGGCAGCTCTTCCCCTCCTCCTTTACCTTCCCCACTGCCAGGCCTCCAACCACGGAGAAGATCACACCACAGACTTTAACCATCAGGGTCTGCAACGAGAGCACACAGGAGGCTACAAGTCAGTGGGGGTGCCAGACTCCACAATAATCTCCCTGGTCCCCAAAGCCCCCAACCCTTGCCAGAAGCATTTCTGCACCCCAAAAGGGACGCTCCTCCCTGACTCGCTGCTGCTTGGCTGCCGAAGCCCCCAAGTCAGAAGGAACGCCACGCGACAACCCTCCCTCATCAAAGCAGAGTCAGTTGGTGTGCGCCCTTACGAAGAACCACAACGCAACACAACCGCACGCCCCTGACCTTCAGCCGAACCACGTGGGGGATCTTGACTCCATTCAGGTAACACTTGATCTGAGGAATTCCGCTGCCGGCGGCCACAGGCTGCAAAGGCAAAGCACTCGGTCATGGCGGCCCAACTGCCGCTACGGAGGACGTGCGCAAGCCAAGCCAAGCCTCACCTCCAGAAATGCGACAATGATGGAACCGGCCATCACAAAGCCTGCGTTCACAGTGGCCCAGAGGAGCAGAGAGAAGGAGAGGCGTCCCGTCTCTGTGAATTTGTCAATATCTGGGCAAAAAAAAGCTTAGGAAAACCACCCGGATGCTGATTAGGCTCCTCCTATCGGGATGACTTGGTTTTTACTTTGGAATCCACTTTTACAGACCTGGGGGGGAGGGGCGGAGGGTTAGGAGAGGGGAACATCCTGGAAGAGGATGCCAATGCCAGGCAGAGCTGAATTCCCCCACAGTATCCCTTGGATGGCCAGGCTAGAAACCCCACCACCGCCCTGCGCCCCTGAAGGATACTGCCCTTCACCAGCTTGTACTTGAGCCCTGCTAAGGTCTCAACCATGATGTCAATGAAGCAGGCGACCAAGCCGGTCAGGATGCCGATCATGGCACAGATGAACCAGCGCTGAATTTCCACTGTTCGGAATGCCTGTATAATGGGGGAGGTGATCAGAGCCCAGGCCGCCCCCCCCACCACCACCACTTTCTCAGTCAGGCTTTGATGCTTGCTGCGCTATGGCCCAGAAGACGGCATGGCAACTGGCAAAGCAAGGTTCTAAATCTGATGTTGGTCTTACCTGCAAGCCCTTAATGTGGGCAAACCAAAGTCACCCTCCTTGTTCTATGCGGGTGGGCTCCCCATCTCACACACTTTCAAGGCTTGGCCCAGCCCTCTGCACCCTCCCTCATTCCTGGCAGAGCTGATGAGAACTGGGGTCCCAGCATTCAAAGCTACATTTGGTTGCCAGAAGCCCCTTTTCAGGCTCAGCCACAGGAGCAGCTGAGAACAACACAACATTAGGAAGCCAGGGAGAACCGCCCCCACTCCCAAAGGGAAAGAGGACCTGGGAGCTGTGGCTGCAGCAGGGAGAGGGTCCACTGCTTTCCCCTTGAGGTTCTTCAGATGCACAAAGGGTTGCCCCCGAGACGAGAGGTCCAAGAGCACCAGCTGGGATGCCCAGGAGAGACGGACTCACCGTGTGGTTAATTCTCTTCTCCTCTTCCAAGAAGAGCTGGTTCTCACAGTTGTCATAGTCCAAGCTCTGCATGGGGCCAAAAGATGGAGACCCCTTCAGGGGAAGCGGGCACCCCCACCCAGCTGCATAGTGCCAGCTTTGCCTCCGGCTCACTGGAAGAAGGGCTCCCTTTCCACAGTGATCCCAGCCCCAAACCAGGCCCTTCCCAGGATGAACAGGGCAACTCACTTCGTACTTGAGGGAGAGAAGCTTGTTGTTGTGTGGAATCTCGCTGGGGAGGGACAGAGGGGCTTCTGTTTCCTGCAAGGAGGCAGAATTCAATCAAGACCCCTGGACTTAGCCCCATCCTGCTGCCCCCACACCTCCCACCAGGAGGCTTGCTCACCGTGCTCTCGTGGTCCCCAAGATCCACATTGCTTAGGCGCCCAAATCGTGAGGAAGATGAAGAAGGGCTCAGCTGCAGAAACAAAAAACATCTGTCTTGCTTGAGCTCCCCAGTTCTTTTTGGGGCTGGAAGGATTCAGGGCAAACACGCTTTATCCCTGGGAAGCCCAACAGCTCTGCAGGCAGCGGGGCTGTTTCATCAACAGCACGTGGCTACATGAACAATGATTAAATTTCCGTTTTCAGCTCTGAGCGTGTGACGTTCCAGCAGGGAATGAAAAGCCTCATTCTGCTGCACTGGGGGAGGAGGGAGGAACACAAGAGGAAGGAAGAGCCACCACAGGCCTGTTGCCTGTGCCCAATCAGGCAGCGCTTGGGCGCATCGGGATCCCAGCTGTTCCTGGGGAGCATTTGTGCCACTCTCTTGGATGAGGAGGAGGGGCCCCAAGAGGTGGCTGGCAGAGACAGCCCTTTGCCCATCAACTTTGTGGCAATCCGTGGGCAGTTTCCAACAAGTGGCCTGCTTTGGCTGTAACTGAAAGATCCAGGAGAGGCAGATTTAAATGTTTCGAATTTAGAGCAATATTTTAGGCAATAGAGAGACTGTTTAGTGTAAACTGTTGTGTGTTGGTAGTGTCAACATGTTGAAAATAGCAGGACGGCTGTCAGAAACTGTCCACAGATTGCCACAAAGCTGATGGGCAAAGGGTTGTCTGTGCCAGCTGCCACTTGGGGTCCCTCCAGAAACAAACCCCTCATCCAAGAGAGTGGCACAAAAGATCCCCACGAACAAGGTCCCCAAGCGCTGTCTGATTGGGCCCAGGCAACAGGCCTGGGAGGGATTCCAGGAGCACCACTGGATCGCCAATGGGCATCAAAACAGGACCTTAGCAGTCTGTCCCTGGCCGCCGCCCCCGGAGCCTGTTCAGCGCCACTTTCTCACGCCTTCAACTTCCAGGCGCACCAGCCGCTTTCCCTCTCCTGGAGCCCAGAGCTCAGAGCAAGAGGCCCAAGAGTGCCCGGCCCCCCGCTTTGGATGCCAGGGCTTGGAGGCCGGCTGTAGCTGTGGGCAAGAGGCTAGTCCTCGCTGAGCCCCAGGGACCCCGGCCCTTTTCCTGTAGGGGTAGGAAAGGCATTCTGCACTTGCTCAGAAATCTTATGAAACGCTCCCGAAGGCTCAGATTCCCTCAGCCGTCCGCGCATCGGGCTTCTCCCCGTCCACGGGGGCTCCGCCAGCCTCACCTGCCCGCCCGTGCCGTTCAGCAGCGGCGTAGTCTCGCCCCGGCCCTCGGCCTCTCCCTCCCGGCCAGACCACGACACCCGGGTCGCCACGTTCGCCATCGCAGCTCCGCAGGCCGGTCGACTCGAGAGCGGGCGAGCGGCGGTCATGTGACCTGTCGCAGCTGGCGAGGCACGTGATCCGCCGCCTCGCCCGCCCCGGAGCATCACGGGGGATGGAGTCCTGGTGCCGCCGCCTCCGCCGTGCCTTGCCTTGCCTTGCGCCCCGTCGCCGTTCCCAGCACGTCGGGATGCTCGTTCCTCGGGGGGCGCCCAGCGACCCGCAGCCGCTTCCGAGCCAGCGCCCGGCCAGGCCGCCACCTGGGCCGCCCCTTCGGCGGTTCGCAGCTGGCGAGGCGCCGTCCCTGCAGGGGAGACCGGGGCCGGGCGCGGGCTGACTCAGGGTCAGGCGCTGCTTGCTCACCGCCACGCCGGACCGGGCTTTCCCAGGCTGGGGGCCCGGAGGAGCCGCCTCCCCTCCCCTTCCCCCCAGGAGGCCCCGGGAGCCGGGGCTGGACTGGGGTCTCCCGGACTCCTCGTCGCAGCTTTTGCCAGGGAGGGGAGGAGACCGCCCGGCTTCCCTCATACTCGCCCGCCCGGTGCCGCCCTAAACGGACGGGGAGATGCCCCTTGCGCGGTGGTGGTTTTTGACGGGGAAACGAGATATGGGGCGTTGCGGGGAATGGACCTTTTGGAAGGAGCGGCTCTTTCAGGGCTGGCCCCTCGGACGGAGCTGGCAGAGTGATCCCTGTTCTCCAGCATTCAATCTGCCTTTTCTTCATTTAAAAAAATGAGAGAAATTCAAATTTTTAAACGCCATCACAATGAATATTTTTTACTTATCTGATAGAAAGAGTGGAATGTCCAAGGTCTTGAATAAATATTTATTGTTTCAAGTCAAAGCCATGAAATGAAACTATTTGCTCCAATGCATTACACAAGCTAAGCAAGGCAGGGAGCCAGAATTGCAAGAAGGAATCCTCATCTTGGGGGAAACTAATATACTTTAACAACAAAACCCACCATGGTTTTTTTTTTTTTAAAAGAATTTTATGAAAATGGCACATGAAGATTTTTCTTCTTTTGTCAACCCTCCCCCAGGCCAGAAGGAAGAATCTGGACACCAGGCAGAGTAATGAAGAACAGGTCCCTTCCTCTGCACAAATATCCCAGAAATCAGCAATGCTTGGACCCAATTGTGCAGTTGGTGTAATCTGGCACCTGATGCTGCTGTCTGAGCAGAGGGCGCTGGCTCAGTGACTTGGGCCAATGTGCCAGCCATCCTGCCCCAGGCCCACTACCCAACTCCCAGCTGGGTGGCATGAGTTACTGAAGAGAGGCCAGTCAGTCTTGGGTTCCAGGGTCAAAGGGGCTGAGGTAAGGCAGAGCAGGGGAAACTCCCCCAGATGAAACAGGTGGGATGAAGACCATCCTCGGATTAATCAGGAAATACTATACAGAGGTGCCAATCCTGTTTTGGGGCTTGAATAGATTTTTCGAAGGGAGAACTGGAGAAGCTTTGGGGTTTCAGCTGTTGCTATCAGGATGACCCCAGTCCTTTCGGCAGGGTCCCTTCTCTAGAAAATATCCAGCGGGGGGGGGCGCAAAGCGGGGATGGCGAACAACCTCTGAGACTTCCAGGGAGGGGGTCACAGGCAGTGCTCAAGGCAGGTGCAGTCCACCTTCTGCACAGAACCGCTGAGCATGGAGACATTGGCCAAGGTGAGCACTGTTCCACGGGGCAGGCCTTCTCCAAGAGCGATGCTGGAGACCTCCCCAGGCAGCAGTGCTCGGCCCCATATGGCAAAGCCTGCCAGGAGCCCCACGAATGATTCAGAGGATTCAAACCCTCCACCAAGCGTGTCTTGCTCCTGGCCGAGGAGGAGGGACCCTTGGGATGGAATCTTGTAGCCCTTCCGAAAGTTGGAGCCCAGGGAGGCCAGCCTTCGGTCCAGGTAGAACCAGTAGCGCCCCTGGAGGGAGGACCAGATGACGCAGACATGGTGCCACCTGCCATCCAAGACGGCGCCCACTGGCAGCTCCCGGAAAGCGGGGTCTCCAATCACGAAATGGATGGAGTTGCGGGGGGCAGCATCCCTGCCATGGAGCACCAGCTTGTTGTCGTTCTCCTCTGTGGCGTAAGACAGGATGGTGCCCAGGTAACGGGCGCTGGTCCTAACCCAGCTGCAGAGGCTCAGCTCCAGCAAGCTAGTCTGCAGGCTGGGCTGGAAGGCTGCGAAGTTCTCAGTGGAGGCGTTGGGGAAGACCAGCATGGCGCCCACGTTGCACCCTGCAGGGAAGAAAGAGCAGTGGGGTGGCTGCCAGGAATGACCTGGGGGCTCCTGTGGGCAGACTGCTGCCTCATGCCTGCGCTACGGAGCCTGGAAATAACGGGATGAATCCGGAAAGCAGACAGACGAAAAGTGTTGAGGGGATTTCATGCACACAGCTGGTTGCAGCTCTAGCCCACCACAGCTTGGGGCTCCAATTTGGAATTTTACATCCAGGTAGTGATAGTTACATTGAAGATTTCTAGTCTAAAGCGTGCAGGTCACTCGGGGCCTGGACAATGTTTAAAACCAGTACAGCAGATAAAATAGAAAGAGCAAAGTACAATGCCAAAGCACCTCCGAGTTCAACACAGGCAGAAGTAAGCAGCGGCAGCGGCAGCTTCTAAAATCCACACAAGTGTGTCTCCAGAAGGAAAGCCCAGTCCCACCTACAGAACCCACTTGGCTCCCGCTACAGGGAGCTGAAGGGTGACCTTCGGCCAGATGAGCCTCCAGCACATTTTAAGGCTGAGAAAGGCCACTGCCTTGGAGCTTAAGGAGCTCACAGCATTCATGCATCAGCACATCCTCCCTCTATACCTACTTGTCCCTGGCTTCCGAGGCCCTCCTGGAGGCTTCTCCTCCACAGGGACTTTGGCCGGGCCAGGGGACTGTTCTGCGAGGGTCTGCTGCTCAGGTGAAGAGGCTGGGCCCGGATCCACCTGCAAGGGGGAAGCCGCCTGGCTCAGAAGGGAGCCCCTCTCGGCCAGGGCTTCCAGGCGGCCCCCCGGCTGGCGATGTTTGGCGCGCAGCTTCTTCAAGGTGGGGCTCTGCCCTCCAGCCTCCTGCGATGCTTTCTCCGGTCTGAAGCGATGGGCTGCGGTCCAAGGACTGGGCAGTGCCTCCTTCTGCTTAAGGCTGTTCAGCCTCTGCTCAATGCTGCCCAGTTTGCTTCCCTGGCTGCGGGGGGCATCCTGCAGGCTCTGCAGTGTCTTCTGAAGGCTCTGCTGGTGGACAGCCATGTCCCGGAAGTCCTCCCGGTGCCTCTCAAGCTCCTGGGTGAGGTTGGACAGGCGGCTCTCCAGCTGCTGCTCCTCCTGCTTTTGCTGCGTCTCCTGCCAGCCCTCTTCCAGAGCTCGGATCCTAAGTGCTTGCTTCTTGCCGTTCCTCTCCAGCTTCTTCACCCAAGTCTGCAAGCGATGCAGCTCCTCCTGGGTGGAAGCCCGGGACCCGTTGGCCACCAGCTGCAGGCTCTCATGCTTCTGCAGCAATTGGTCCATCTTGGTGTGGAGGTTGTGAGAAAGATTGTAGTTCTCTTCTGTCTCCTGAAGGCGCGTCAGGGTGAACTCCTGAAACTGTCGGAACTGCAAAACAGGAGTCTGGTCAGGCCCCTCAAAGCTGAAGGCAGAGGAGAGCAGCATCGGGAAAGGAGTGCGGGCAGGGGTGGATTGAAAAATGTTAGCAACCAGTTCTTTGCCCAGTTGCTGGATGGGCATGGCTATGAGGGCGTGGCTACTCAGCCCCCTGTACCACAGTGGGGGGTGTTCTTGCCCTCCCCAGGCTCCGTAGGCTTTTCTCGAGCCACCGGGAGGGTGAAAACAGTCTCCTCCGGGCTCCGGAGGCCCTCCAGAGGCCAGAAACAAACCCATTTCCGGACTTCTGGTACTTCCGGGAGGCCCATTGTTCGCCCTCCCAGAGCCTTTGCGCGACTCTGCACTTACCACACCTCCAAAACAGGCTGCCTGGAGACTCCTGGGAGGGAGGGAGGGGTCAGCCAGTCCTTGCAATTATCGGTTCAGCAAACCAGATGTAAAATTAGCATCTGGTTTGCCCGAACTGGCTGAATCCGACCCCTGGGTGGGGAGAAGGCAAGCGGGACCCTCTCCTTCCCCGTAAAGGCATGGGCATGACGGGTTATGAAGCACCAAGAACCTTCATTTGGTGTCCCTGGCATCCCTGCGACAAACACCCACCAGAGAGAAAGGGGGCAAAACCCCAGGACTGAAGGCACCTTTTCCTGCCTGGCTTTGGAGCCTCACTCTAGGGCACCCCACAGCATTAGAAACATGCACTTCTGAATGCGTCCAGAGGTTGGGCTATGGCTTCAAGCACTGCTCAAGTTGCCCTCTGAGAGCTAAGCAAAAGGACCAAGTCAGGGTCCCAAAAATGGAACAAAGCGGTATGTGTGTGTGTGTGTGCTTCCAATAGATACCCATGGTGTTGAGCTTATATAGAAAGTTTTTATAAAGCATTTAGACATTTCACTGCATAAGGACACTTGCCAGTGGCCAGATCTTTGGACCAAAATACAGCATTATATTTTTCCACCAGCTTCCTTGGAGCTACTGAGTAATCTCAACTATATTTAGGAAGTGATATTTTTACAATAACAATTATTTATAGCGCTAACTGAAAATGGTTGACAAGTGTAACTATTAACAATTGATGTACTTATTTTGCTATTTTGGGTGACAAATATTTCATTGTTTTACAGTTTTGAGATGTCCTGAGATTATTTTCTTGTCTTCTGAAATGGTCAGGCTATTTGTGGCAATCTATATTAATTCCTTCGCTCTGGCTGCTCTCCCTCAGCCAGCTCTTCTAAATGTGGAGCCCTAGCTCTCATGGGGAGCGGACACTCTGGTGGTGCTTGATGGGAGTTGCAGTACAAGATTCTGGAGGCCCAGGCTGGCAAGAAAGTCCAAAGCCAGGAAAGACTTTCACAAAATAACTTTATCTTTAAATCCATCCAAAAATGTAGAAATATATTTTGCTGGGCCACTATCTGTGGCTAATCTTAGCCTAAAATGGCCTCTGGCAAAACCTGAAAGGCTTAAATATCACAACACCAGCTGTTGCTACTAACTTTTGCAGCGAAACATGACCTGAGGAGCTGGGTGGGTCCGAGGGAGGGAGCCACCAGGGGGTGTGGGGTTTTGAGCATCCCCAGCCCTCACTGTCTCCCTTGCTGCAGAGGCCAAGGAACCCAGGGATGAGGATTGGCAACCTCCGCCCCCGCCCCCCCCCAACATATTGTTGTCTGTTGGGACTTGTAAAATCGGGACCTTTTCTGAGCTGCATCCCCTCCTTTATTTTCCCTGAAACGATTCCATCACTTTATTTATTCTTGCATCTCCAGGCTGCCTTTTTTCCTTCTGGGGACCCCCCTCCTTCTGTATCCAGTTGAATCTGGCTGGAATCCCCCCTCCCCTTCCCCCCCCCCCCCGAGGATGTTGGGACTCAAGAACAGAAGCAGCCTCCTTAAGGGACCCGATGGGCTTGGATCGCTTATTTGTTGCAGGTTAAACAAAGGAGAGCTTGGATAGCAGAATAAGTACTACATAATAAACTCGCAAAATCAAAGCTGGCAGCCGAGTTCAACAGTGCCGCCTTTTCCTGCTCCCAACATTCTTGCTCGATTTTACTGTCCTTTTGTACAGGTGATCTCCTTGAAAATATCTCCGGGATAAGGTGACCCTCAACTCTCAAACCAGGAGCTTCGCCCGAGAGAGCAGGAACCCCCAGATGAGTCGCTGTCTTGTTTCAGGAGATCAAAGCAAAGCAGAAAGTCTACCTAAAGAGAAGGACAGGGAGAGCGGCCGTACAATCCTCCCCCTGGGGCGTGGGGGTTGAGGCTGCCCGGCCTGTCTGCATTTCGGGGGCTTCCCGTGGACTACCAACTGGACAGGAAAGGGGATCCCCTTGCCCGCCGCCCCTGCCCGCGCACGCTCCGACCCCGGACAGAGACGGGAAGGAGGGAGCGGAGCGGCTCACCTGGGCTTCCAGGCGCCGGAGCCGCTCGAAGAAGGGCCGCCTTGGCTCGGACTGCATTAGGGCGCCCCGCAGACAGGCGGTCGCCAGGACCAGGGCTACTGACACGACCCCCGCCGCCGCCCGCATCCCGAAGCCGCTGCGCATCCCAGAGAGACGAGCCTGCGCTGGCTGGCTGGCTGGCTGGCTGGCAGGAGAGCCTGGCTGTGCCCGGAATAGACCAGAGACCCGTCGGGACCCCGGAGCCCACTTTAGCTCCGCCGCAGGAGGGAGGGAGGGAGAGAGGGAGGGGCAGAGGGAGCGCGATCCCTGCCCAGGAAAAGGACGGGAGGCCACGCGGTACTGCGCCGCGCTGAGGGCTGTTGGGGCCGGGCAGGACAGGTTGAACGAGTCAGTTTGGACGGGGCGGGGACACCCCAATCCGGGAGGCCCCCCAAAGAAGATCCCCGGGGCCGCAGGAGACAGCTGTCCGCAGAAAGACCCTGCCCGGCAAAGCGGCGGAAAAACTCCCCTCCCTGCCGCGGAGCCAGACGCCGCCCCGAAAGACCACCTGTGTGGAAGCCGCGGCCCTTCTGAGCCTGGACTACCTCGCAGGGCTGTTAGCAGCTCTTCCTCCCCGCCCAGAGCCCCGCTGCCCAGGAATGAGCGGCAGGGGGCGCTGTGGCGGGTCCGCGTTTGGCCGAGCGCTCCCTTTCGCGCAGGCGCATTCCCCGTCCAGGCGTGAGACGGCACGGGCAGCACGCATGCGCAGCCGGAAGTGGCTGTCAGAGGGGTTCCGCGGCCCCCCGGTGAGTGAGATGCGCCCCGGGACCCCCGTCGCCCTCCTGGCCGCGCTGAGGGGGTGGGGGGTGGCCGTTCTCGGGATTGCCGACGCCAATTTGCCCCGCCGCGTGGTTTCGCGTCGCTGCACCTCTCCTCCCGTCCCCGCTCGCATGCCCAGGTAGACTGCCCCTGCCTCCGGAGGCTCCCTCCCCCCCCGCAGCCCGAATTGCCCGGGGCGCCTCCCAGGAGGGTCCTGCGGTGCGGAGGGGCTTCCCCGCCCTGCGAGGTGGAGCAGCTGCCCCGAGGCTGACCGTGGGGGGCGGGGGGGCGGTCTGAGTGGCCGGGCGGAAGGGGCTGCACGTGTGGGGAGAGGTAGACTGCCTCTGAAGCGGGACGCTCGACTTGCCCGTGACTCAGTGTTGTTGCTCTCGTTGCCTGCCGACCCCTCCAGGTTTGTGTGCGTGAAGGGGGGGGGGGGGGTTAACAATGCTCCAGGATGAACAAAACTGAATTTTCTCCCTATCTCGACCACAAACAAGGGCCGCCCTTGATGCCTTCCTTCCCCAAATGCTGCAGAACCGGCCCCCCGAATATTCCCTCCCGTTCCAGGCGGGCCTGGGAGGGTGAGAAGGGAGCTCCGCTTTAATTCCACTTTGTAGGAAAAGGAGCCAAAGGCATTCTCCGCTCTCAATAGCTTTGCTGAGGATAAATGGCCGATTGCAGATAGAGAGGAGCTACTTTCCGAGACTGATTTGACTGAAGTAGCCACAAAGGTGCCAGGTGTGTTCTTCACCACAGGTGTATAGGATGTTTGCACTGCAGTAAGAAAAAAGCCACGTGTTTATTGATTGTCAGAATTGGGGTTTTATTCAGTGGTGAAATGTAAAATTTGTTACTACAGGTTCTGTAGGTGTGGCTTGGTGGGGAGGTTAATATGACTGAGTGGGCATGGCCAACTTTTTTTTTTCTTAACTTTTAAAACAGTTCGGCTCTTCGGCTGAAGAAAAAATGTTTTTAAAAGCCTCTGATGATCCCAGCTGAGCCACGTGATCATCAGAGGCTTTTTAAAAAAAATTTTAAAAACATTTTTTCGGCCAAACAGATTGTAGAAAAAATGCTTTTAAAAATAAAAAAGCCTCTGATGATTGCGCGGCTCAGCTGGCCAAAGGGAGAGGGGTGGTGGTAGGGATTTTTGCTACCAGTTCTCCAAACCATCCGCCTCCATCGCTACCGGATCGGGCAATCTGAACTGGAAGCATTTCACCCCTGGTTTTATTATAAAGCAATCCCACCTTTCCTTTACATGCTCAGAGTCTCAGCAATATCCCCCCTTTGGCTTTTTGTCCTATTGCTTTAAATCAAGACACAGTTCTACAAGGATGTTGGTCATGCATTATAATGCTTATGCTGCGTAGTTAATATTTTTCCATTTCTACCCAGAAGGAAGGCAAAACTGGTAATAGTCAACATGTAAACTGAATCTAAATTGCCACAAATGATAGTGCTGATTAACTTAATCAATGATATCTAGAAAGCATTTCAGGAGCTGCTAAGATCTTCTCCAGGAGACACACAATTCCTGTCTCTGGATAGGAACTAAAGGGGCCTCTTTTGCCCTCTTCCAGTTGCCCTCAGGGCTGGAGAATGTGAGGCCGCCTCTGTCAGCCACCGCAAAGGACATGGAGGAGAGCCTTCCTTCATCAGCGGAGAGGCTGGACGCACCAGGGATCAGCCGGCGGATCTCAGTCAGCGAGTTCTCTTGTCACTGCTGCTACGACATTCTCATCAACCCCACCACCTTGAACTGCGGGCACAGTTTCTGTCGGCACTGCCTGGCATTATGGTGGATGTCTTCCAAGAAGAACGAGTGTCCAGAGTGCCGGGAGAAATGGGAAGTGTTCCCAAAGGTCAACATCCTCCTCAGGTGACCGTTGCCCTGCCAGCTTCGCCCTTCCCAGTTGCCGGGCCAAGACCCAAGCGATTGTCGCAAGGCATCCAGAAGCCGGTGCATGGGGGGAGGCATGGAGGCTTGAAGATGGGGCTTGTTTCTCTGCTCTGGCCAGGAGCCTCAGTGCCTCCCCAACTGCACCTTTGGGCACATCAGGAGGGAGGGACTGAACAGCGTCCTTTGGCCTAGTTGCCTCTGCTCCTTTTAGCAAGGTGCGGCTCTGGTAGGAAGCCAACCTGACGTCGCATTGCTCCCTCTGAGGGCAGACTGGTCTTCCTTCCCCAACCCTCTGCAAGGAGGGGAGAGACAAACAAGGATTGCTGGGAGGACCAGCAAGTGATTCCTGTTGGAGGATTTGGGCGGGCCTGTCTCAGGGGATGCCCTGGATGTGTCTCTCGCTGCAAGTTAGAAAAGGCTGTTCCAGAAATTGACAAGCTGGCTCATCTTAACGGGGCGCACGGCCACCTGTCAGCTCAAGCAGTTTTTCCCCTTCCAGGAATGCCATTGAAAAGCTGTTCCCAACTGCCATTGAGCAGCGCAAAGACGACATCCTGCAAAACCACGAGGCAACGCAAAGTCTAGCTGCTTTTCAGAAGTATGGGAGCGACCAGCCCACGGTGGCTCCCAGTGTTGGGAGGGTGAACCCACCTGGAGGAGGCTTCTTCTCCGGTGTCCTGACTGCATTGACCTGCGTGGCGGTACGGCTCCCTGAGAACATTTTTCACAAGCACTGCCACCACACCACGGGGAGGGGAGAAGGCTTTGTTTGAGCAGTGGAGCTCAGCAGGATCTGCGAGGGAGGCTGAGCTTCCGGTGGGGTTTTCTTACTGCCTGAATGGGAACAAGAGAGGGGGCTTGGCTGCCTGCCCAATTTCTAAGAGCTGGGCCAACCCTGTGCTGCCACTCTTTTTGGCGCTTGGGGAGTGAAGCTGAAGGGAGGGAGCTGTGGCTGGCTGGCCTCTCGTGCCACCTTATCTGGCCACGTGTGGCTTATTGAAAACAATGTGGCTTGCACCAGGCACGGATGGCTTGTCTAGACTAGCCTTTGAACATGATGCCTATTGTGGTTGTTCTAAGCACTCCTCAGCCTAGCCTCAGATGTTCTCGATTGGTCTCTTAGGTGGTTTTGCTGGGCTATCACTGGAGCAGCCGGGAGTCAGAGGACAGCCTGCTGGTCCACAAGCCTGTGGCCAAATGGACTGCAGAGGAAGTGGCCCACTGGCTTGGGCAGCTGGGGCCCTGGACATCCCTCTACAGGGAGAAGTTCCTGCAGGAGAGGGTGAATGGAAGGTGAATCCAAATGTTTGGGTGGAGAGAGGGTGGGAGGATTTGAACAGAAACCCTTGCCTGTCATTCCCTGAGCATATGCAAATGGGGACAAATGTTCATGGCCTGCTTGGGAGTCAGAGGGGACTGACTGCTGCCTCCTCCTTTTAGAGCAGGCAGTTTCGCTTTGCTTTGGGGGAAAATGTGGCTTCTTAAGACAGTTTCCTGATGGAGACTTTTGGGCTTTGCAGTGCTGGAGCCAGGTAGCGGGTGCCTGGCCTGAATGGTTTGTCTTGCAGGCTGCTTCTGATGCTGACTGATGAAGAACTCAGACAGGCTCCTTACCAGGTGGAGAACAGCAGCCACAGAAAAGCCATTGCGATGGAACTTGAGCGGGTGAAGATGTTGGGGGTGAAGCCACCCCAAAACCTCTGGGAGTACAAAGTGAGTGTGTGCTGCAGGGCCACAGGAGCTGCTGGTCTTTTGTCTCTGCCGCTGATCCAGAGGACCAAGACCAAAGGCCAGCAGCCCCGGCCTCTTCACCTTCCTCAGACGGGGGTCTTTCCTCACATCTTACACCAGGGTCTAACAAGCAGCATCGTGCCTGGGAGAGGCCAGCAGGTGGCAGAGCAAAGCCCTTCCTCCACAAAGGTCCCTTGCCTTGCAGGCAGTGCAGCCCGGGAGGTCGCTGTTCCTGCTCTACGCCTTGAAGAGTTCCCCTCGGCTCACCATGCTGTACTTGTACCTGTCGGATTACAGCGACACCTTCCTGCCCTTCATCCACACCGTCTGCCCCGTGTCGGAGGCCCAGGAGTTTGAAGATGTGATTGCAAAACTGCATGTAAGTCTGGAGTCCCAGGCACTTCAGCCTTAGAAGTGGGCGGCCCTCGTGCCCTGGCAAGGGGACTCTGCGCTTCCAGCTGTTGCTCCGGCACTGCTGACGCCCTCCCAAGAGGGTAGCGAGGCAGCTGGTGGTAGTCTTCTGTCTCTGCAGGACCACAAGGACCCAGTGTGGAAACAGTGGCGGGAATTCCTGGTGAAGTTTGCTTTCCTGCCCTATCAGCTGCTGGCTGAGTTCGCTTGGGACTGGCTAGAGACCCATTACTGGACCTCCCGCTTCATCATTGTGAATGCCATGCTGCTGTCCGTGCTGGAGCTGTTCTCCTTCTGGCGGCTCTGGTCGAGACGGGAGCTGAAGTGAGTCCCTTGTCCTCCTCCTGGCCGAGGGGGGGAGGCCTGTGAAGGACTTAGGATATCGTTTGGGAGAATCTCAAGGCTGCCAAACCCAGATATTTACCCTGTTCTCTCTCTTCCTCACCTCCTTTTTCAGGAGAATTCCCTACCGGATGTGGAGCCATTTCTGGAAAATGTCAACCCAGGGATTCCTGATGGCCATTTTCTGGCCAGTTATTCCCCAGTTCGCCTGCAATTGCCTCTTTTACTGGGCTTTGTACTTCAACCCAATCATTAACATAGACCTTGTAGTGAAGGAAGTCCGTCGCCTGGAAACCCAAGTCCTGTGAGGCAGAGGGCCCCAGACACCCCACCCCACCTGTGCTCCCGGTCTGGATGCTGAGAGGGCCAGCCCTGTCTTTCTGCACTTCCAAATTCAGCCGATCTTCCTCCATGGATAGCTGAACAGTCTAGTTTTGCAGCTCCTTGCGTCCCCCACTCTCTTTTCAGGAGCAAGAGGCACTTTTTCTTTGGAACAAAGAAGATGTAATATTTGCATAATCCAAAATCTCGCTTTGAACCGACTAAAGCCGAGGTTGCTGCAAACTCTTTGGAAAAGGAGCCCTTGTGTGTAAGTAGGTGAATTGGTTTCTCTGTGTCTAAATTTCCTCTGTGTTGCTCTGTGTTAAATCTCTGGTGAATCTTTATGTTAAATGTGATGTCCCTATAAATGACATTTGACCCTGCATTTGTATCAATACGAACTTTAAATTTGCATAGAACATTTTTACAAATTAAATAATGTTTTCTAAAAGTAGTGAGTGTTATTTTTTCACCTAGTATTCCCTCCTTCCCTTTCTTGTTTAGATTTTGAGGTAGGCTGGGCTGAACCATGGCAGGTGTCATGGCTGCCTGGTGCCCATCAGTGGTTGTGATGATGGGAGTTAAACTTAACTTTGTGATGTTCATTAAATCAGTTCTCTTCTATGCCTTTCCTTGCCACCCTGCATGCTCTTGCTTTCTGTATAGTAATGGAATGTGGGAATGATCAGGGGAGGGACGAGTGGGTCAGAAGAGCCCCCCACCCCTCACCCCGAGTTTTGTGGACTGTAAAGGAGATGGGGAGAGATTTGGACTTTCGGATTTGCAAGATTCTGTTAATGCAGCTTTACAATAAAGTAGAAATAGCCCACCTGGTTGTGTTTCCGCTCTAATCTACTTGCATGGCTGACACCAATCTTACAAGTCCTCAATTCTCTCCCATCTCCTCCCACTTTCCCTCTAAGGACTAGGTTGCCTGACCATCCCTGGCTGCCCAGCCTCATTCCCACATGCCATCACTCGTTAGTGCAAAACTCTGTATCCCGAAGTGAGTTGGGTGACATCCTGGAAATGAGACCCCAGAACTGCCCGCAGACTCTCCCGGTGCTGAGTCCCTGCAGCAAGATGAGGCCAGGCCATTGGAGGGGAAGTCGTAGCTCAGGTTCTGAATCGGAAGGCGGACAGCCAGGGAAGCCGTGCAAGGGCAGCGTCAGTCGTCTGGGCACCCGGGGCTCTTCTCTTCACACCGGGTGTCTGGCCAGAACAAATACATCACATTGTAGGGGGCTTTTGCCAGGCACTTGGCTGCGTTGCGGTCACACTCACAAGCCATCTTTTGGCACTTGTCTTCAATGTCATCTGCAAAAGGGAAAGAGACCAACAAGCAGTGAAGCCAACTTTGGGAGTCGCCACCTGAAGCTTTGAAATGCAGCTTTCCAAGTAGGTTGGCTGTGGGGCCTGGAAGGGGGGGAAGAGATCTGGCCTGTCTTCCTGCCGAGACACCCCGAGGCCTCTTTTCTCTGGGGGAACTCACCACACTTGGCTTTGCTGTCCTTGCACTCCCAGGGGTACCTCCGCGTCTTGGGGGCGCAGTTCTCCTCCTCAACTTTTCCGTAGCAACAGTCGTGCTTAAAGCAGCACCTGGCAGAATCAGAGGAATCCCACTGAGCCGAGGTGAGCCCGCTCCCCCTCCCCCTCCCCTCTCAGCCTGCTGACCAGGAGGGGAGGCTGGGTTTACTGCAATAGGTGACGGTGCTTACTCAGGTAGATGGGTCATTTTTATATCTTTAATGTAGATAGGTTGTGTGTGGCAAAGACAACTTTTGAAGAATTAATTCCTGCTCTTCTGGACAGTTGGAGCTCCAGGCCTCCTTTCTCGTGTCACGTCCTCTCACCTGAAATGGCTTCTGTGCAGAAAGCGCAGGCGGGGCTCTTTCCCCAATTTCCCAGTGCTGTCACTTTCAACTTCACTTTAGTCACCCCAAATAATCCTGAATAATTTATAGCTGAGCTGGATTTGGAGGCATCCCAGATGCCCACTAAGGCAGCCAGCCAGGGGGAGTGCCCAGAGGCCGTCTGAGCCCACCAGGTCTACATGAGGTGATGATGCTGCGGCACCTTAATTTGAAGCGAAGCCGGTGCCAGCTTGACTGTAGCCATGCCGTTAAAAATGAAGCTGGGCAGCTGGCCCACATCAGCCAGGATGTGGGGCAAAACACCAACCAAAGAAAACACATTTCCTGGCCAAAATGGATCCGTCACTCCTGGCTGCGCTTGACCTTCGCGACTGAAGCACAGGTCTCATGCTGCCAAACTAGTGGAAGCCGCAGAATGTGCATCTCCAACTGCTTAAAATACAGTACAGCTAAATATTGTCCTCTGGGGAAGCTTCTATTTTGAGTTTAGTTTATAGCGATGGCAGGATGTGGTGTGAGGAGGGTGGCATGGCATCTCCGGAGCCTCTCAGTGCCTTCCACGTTGGCACTTTCAGATGCAGGCGTGAGCTCAGCCGCTTCCCAGAATCCCTCCAGCTGTGCACACTCTTATTGTGCAGATCTTCCATACCTTACAAGCAGGTTTCGCTTTTTAACTTGGCTCCCCAAGAAGGAGCGCCCAGTTCCTCTGCCCCAGGGTTCCAAGGCTGAGAAGCAGAGCCCTCGCCAGCCATGGGGCAAGAGGCCGATGGGGGCACTTACCAGTCGACCTGGTCCTTGGGCCAGCCATGGCCTCCCCAGCCACAGTAACATCCGTAACGAATGTAGGCTAGGGGAGTTCGGCCCGTGGTGCACTGGATCATCCCGGCCAGCTGGAGGATTCCTCTACGGGGCCGGGATGGGGCCTTGCCCAAAGGGTGTCCTGTAATGGGGGAGGAAGGAGAGCGCGGCATCAGGAGGGCAGCTCTGGTGGCAAGCTGACTCTGCTCCTAATTATGTGGGGGGGGGGATTCCAATAAAGCTGTCTAGCGGCCCCCAGCAACACACTTGGAGGGGGAGGGAAGATATTTATACACAAGGGGAGCCTCTCATTAGCGGAGGTGCCCCAAAATAGGACCCATCCAAACATCTGAGCCCCCCCCCCCCAAGAAGCCTAACCTCCAGCAGCAGGGGTCCCAGGAGACACCCAGGGCTGTTTTCAAGGTGGGCTGCCAGGGTTCAAGCAGGAGCATGGGAATGCGCCCCCCCGCCCCCCCCAGCTTCCTGGGGAAATAACATGAGTCTTCTCGCTGGGCATTTGGAAGTTGTAACTGCCTCTTCTGATTTCCCTCTTTGCTTTAGGGCATCAGGTAAAACAGCATAAAAAGAGAAGCTGCCTCCTTGGTGAGGGAGGGGGCAGTCAGGGTTGCTGGCAAAAAAGATTTGTCAATGTAGCTTTACAATAGAGTAGAAATGGATCCTCTGGTCCTGTTTCCTGGTTGGTCGACCTCACAAGGCTGACACCACTCTTGCAAATCCACAGGAACCACAATACCTCAAATGACACCCACCCATCACAGGGGACGGGGTCCAAGGCAATCCCCCCAAAGCAGCAGGGTCTCTTTCTCTGGCAGCTCCCCTCTTATGCTGGGCCTGCCCCCAATTATGTGGAGGGTGAGATCTCTCTGCTGCTCCCAGTTTCTCCCACTCAGCATCCAGCTGAATCAGTGCAGGGAGAGGCAACCCAGCGTCCCCCAGATCTTCTCCATCCTGAACCAGAAACCGGGAGACGCCGGCAGAGGTCCAGCTGGATGACTTTGGGCCAGTCCCTCCCTCTGGGCCCTAGGAAGGAGGCCATGGCAAACCATTTCCAAACAACCTGGCCAAGGAAGCTGCAGGGACCAATTCAGGCAATGGCCAGGAGTCAAGGCTAACTTGGAGGCCACCAACCCTCCCCTTAACCTGGTTACCGAATTAACCCACACCCTGGATTCAGCTGACCAATGGGTTCACACAAGGCTAAGATCCCTCACTAGGGCCGCCGGGAGTGAAGAGGGGAACCCCGCGGGGAAAGCGGTCTCGCCGCCAACTCACCGGTCCGCGCCGCCAGCAGCAGCAGCAGCGCCAGCAGCAGCGACGGGGCCATCAGCTGCAAACCGGGGAGACGTCCGTCCCGTCCAGGCGCCGCCTCAGGAGCCTCTGCTTCTCACCCTCCAGCCCGGCGCTGAGCTTCTGCCGCCGCCGCCGCAGCCTCCGCCTCCTCTCGCCGGTCTCCATCCCGTTCTCCGCCCACGCGCCCGGCCGCGCCCGCCCCGCACGCGCCACAGCCCGGGCCCTCCGGGGCTCTCCCGACCTCGCCCCGGGATCGTTGGCGGCCGCCCCCCCCACCCCGCTGCCTTTTCCTGGCCGGCGCCGCCGTGCGCGCGGGAGGGGCGAGCAGCGGGCCGTCTGCGGGGATGCCGGAGCCCCCAGCCCCACCTGAAGGTCGCCGCGAACGCTCTTCTCTCCCCTCGGCAGGGCTGCGCTTCCCGAGCGCCAAGGTCGCCTGCCCTGGCTTGGACAAGCCTCTCTTGGGGCTCAGCTAATGTTCGGAGGGAGGCGGGATTTGGTTCCCTTGGACTGACCCCCACCCCCACCCACCCACCCACCCCCGCTAAAAATGAAAGTTCAAGGACAGCAATCCCAGGGACCATGCTGCACACCAGCTGGGCCTTTTGGGCAGCCAGAGAGCAGTGAATGGCCAGCCCTAACCCTAACCCAGGCCCCATTTCCCGTTGGATGGGTTTGTTCTAGATAAAACCGGTGGGGAGCACTGGGGGTGCTCCTGGCAAAAGCTCTGCTCACCTTCTGGCTTTTAAAGGAGTTTGTGGCTGAAGACTCCCAGCAGCACAAGCAGGCTGAGGGCTGGCTGGCCGCTCTTCCTGCTTTCTCTGGGTAAAAGGAAGTTGTGCTTGTTTGCAAATCATTTGCTGTGAAATGAATTCCTCGCTCCCTACACCTGGTCTCCCCAAAGGTCACCTGCAAAGCCCGTTGGTGGGACAGGCTGACCTTCCTGCTGGCAGGGCCTGTAAACTCAACCTCTCTTCAGAAAGGGTTAGGGCAGGGGTGAAATCCAGCAGGTTCTGACAGATTCTGGAGAACCGGTAGCAGAAATTTCGAAGAACTGGCAAATACCACCTCTGGCTGGCCCCAGAGTGGGGTGGGAATGGAGATTTTGCAATATCCTTCCCTTGCCACGCCCACCAAGCCATGCCCACAGAACCAGTAAGGAAAAATGTTGGATTTCACCCCTGGGTTAGGGTTAGGAAAGAGACAGGATCTCCTGCTCCCTTGCAGGAGGCCTGCTTGGAGTTCTCCCTCGCCCTTTTAACTTGCTATTTAACCTGATGGTGGATGACAGGCTTCTTTGCAGACCAATGAGAAATTACCAATGACAGCTCCTTTCATGGGGGGGGGCACTGTGTCCACCTCCCTCCCCGCCCACCCCTTGCAATGGAAGTCAGGTTCCAGGCACACAATCAAGACTCCTCTAGGAGACAGCCCGAGCACCAACAGGCACACTGAAACTTTCTCAATATTTTTTTTCTCCTACAAATAAATCCATTCTTCTGTATTTCCCAGAGGCGGCACCATGAACAGCCAGCTAATTACAGTTTTGGGCAGGAGACTTGCACTGTACTGTACTTTCTGGAAACATACCATCCATCTTGCATAAGTTGCCAGTGCAGCATCTCCTGCCTGCACGCAAACTGGCTCTAAAGTAGAGCCAGTAAACAGAATCTGTTTTACAATATTTGTCCAGTTGGCAACACAACAAGGTGCTTCAGCAGCAGGAGTCAGTAAATCAGCAGGTTCTGTTTTCTGCATTCCAGACACTAATAATTGTGTTCTCACAGCTGCACGAACCGGCATGAATGCAAACAGCCCTCCTGGCAGCTCTGGCTGAATGTGTCTGTTGCAGTTGTTTGTGTGTTGTGCGTGTGTGTGTCTGTGTGTGTGTATTATCTCTATTGCTATGCAGAGGCCCAAAAGACGTCATGGTCCCAGGACCGCTCCCATTAATCTGACCCTGAGGTGATATTCCTCATAGCTGTTTGCCGAGATGTTGCCATCTGGGATTCAAGGACCTTGCAAAAATTTGGAGTATCTGAACAGCACAGTGAAAGCTTAGAGATGCATCACCTTGCTGGCTCCCACTCCCGCTGCAATCCAGTAAAACCCCTTCCCACATGTGCCCCAGCCGAAACAGGATGTGCGGTGGCTTCTTTCAGTGTGTGCCCTCTGGGTCTCACCGACACACCCGGTGATGCTGTAATCCCCTCCAAATCATGTGCAAAGTGGGCTGATTTTAATTTATTTATTTTAAAGAGTCACATGGCTGGCCATCTTAAAAACAGAACTCTGCACAGCTCACAACAACAATAAAAACCCTAAACAATCGTAAAACACAACACAACCTGGCGCCTCCTTCATCTCCCAGGGATGCCCTCCAGCGCCTGGCAAAAAGCCCATCTTGGTGGCCCCCTGGAAGGCCGGCTGAGGGAGGGGGGAGAGGGGAGCTGCCATTGCCTCAGGTGCCACTGATGAACAGGAAGCTGTGCACTTCTCAACACAGACTTTCCAGTTTAATGATTACAAAAACTGGTGCAAGTTTCATTCTAACAGTCACATGCATAAATGCAATTAACAAATCATTTAGACCGGATACATTTTGCAATTATATATTTGGTTATCATTAATATATTAGTCATCATTTCCAAATTGATTTTGGGTGTCTCATATAAATATAATCACTGAATTAATAACTCAGTTGGTTTACCAAGAAGACAACCTATAATTTCCTACATCATTTGAACTTTTGCCATTTAGCCCAGAAGATACTAAGTAAAAGGCTAATCCTACTCCGACTACTTTGTGTACCAACCCTTCCGATACTGCATGCAAAAGATTGTTTCTCATGTTGATCTCCTTCCCTGTGGAAACCCAGTTTGCTATAAAGGATTCTAGCCTTTGTCAAATTCCCACAAGGCACAATCAGAGAACTGCAACGCTCCCCAGAAGGTGCTCGCATTAGTCATGTGGCAATGGATCTTTCAGGAAGCCTCCAGGTTGCCCTCCATGTTTCGATGGGTAACTGCAAGATGGCGCATTGAAACCCCAAATTGGCAGCTTGTGCACACTGAAGTGGTAGCCACAGAGGTGGATGTTGGAGCAGGGAGATCTGCAGGGTTATTTATTGCTGTTGTGGCCTTCCTCCACTTAAATAAGAGATATATTCTAAAAATCAAAATATTGAAAAATAATACACACGTAACCTATCAGGATTCAGAATAGATGACTACAATCTAGATATGATCTTAAGGTGACCCAGATCAACTGAGTCAAGGCTCCTCCCTTTTGGCTTCCATCTTCCGGGACCAAGGGGTTGCTCTGCAAGCCCTCTCAGAGGGAAAGAGCCTGGGGGGAGCTCCCAACAGCCCCGCAGCCATGGAAAGCATCTCCAGCATAGTCAACACATTTGGGAGCCTTTTGATAAGGATTAGGCCAAGTGCCCAAACTGGCTGCTGACCGGGCTTGAAGGACACCCTCTGGCTTCACTCACCTTGCACAACACGGCTGCTTTTCAGACCCTTTGCTGGCTTTGCTGGCCGCCTCCCCACAAGTCTCCAAGTGGAAGCTGAATGTGGCCTTTCAGAGAAAAGAGATTTGGGGCTGGGTGAAGAAAAACCAGCCAACCAGAGAAGTCTCCCCTCCTTTCTGAAGCAGAGGAGCATCAGCGACATGCAAACATCGCAGCCCCACCCACCACCCCCCAGCAGGGAAATGACACTGGTTCCTTGGCTTCCCCTTGTTTGGCCCAGCAGATGAGACACGTTGGAGAACAGGTGAGCTGCCCCGTCCCTCCTCTGCCTCCCTGGTTTTTGGAAGGCAACAAATATCAAATTACTGAAATAATTCAGCAACTGAAATAAGGCCCCTAGGGGGAGAGCCTTCTCTGTGGGGGCACCTACAAGCTGGAACGAGCTCCCCCCGGAGATACGGAGGATCCCGGATCTGAGCACCTTCCGTCGCGCGCTTAAGACTTTTTTATTTCATCAAACAGGCCTGGCCTAAATCTTCTCCCCTTTTTAAATGTAAATTTTAATTTGTTTTTAAATTATGGGGTATTTTAAATTCAGCCAAATTATTTAATTCATTTTTAATTTATTTTAAATTTTTGTATTTATGTGTTTTATTTTGTGGCTGTTCACCACCCTGAGTCCTTCGGGAGAAGGGCGATATAGAAATTTAATAAAATAAATAAAATAAATAAATAATTGCAAGAGTGATGAGCAGTTTCTGGATTCACCCCCGTTCAGAAAACAAGGGGATGCAGCCAGCATCCTGGCAGGTCCCTGCCTCCTGATGGTCACTAATTCCCAGGCATGTGGACCTGCAACAGGCTGCTTTGATGCTTTCAGTGGCAGCGAGACCTTTGTCCTTTGCCCTTTGTGAACTGGGTAAAGAAAATGGCTCTTCAGAGATTGAGACCCCCCTGGGAAAAGCAGCACTAGCAGGACAGTTCGGAAAGAGGAGGGTCACTACCTTAAGCTTCACTGCAAGGAGGAAGCAGCCGGTCCTTCCCAGAAACGCCCCTGGGCTCCCTCGCCTTCCGCAATGACAGGATTAGCACAGTGGGTTCAGGAACAGCAGCAGTACCCCAGTGGGCGTCACCTTGGCGCTGATGGTGTCATTGAAGGCGTAAACGCCCATGGACAGCTTGCCCAGCACATCGTAGAGCCTGTAGCCTGCTCTGCAGTCCGAGATTCCCAGGCGGCTGGGAGTTGTGGCAAATGACCGTGGGGCCCCATCAGTTCTGTTGTTCAGGACTGCAACCGCATACTGGCCATTGACCAGGGGCCTCTTCCAGACTTCAAAGTTCTGCTTCTGTTCGAGAGACAAGTGAGGGGCACAGTGGTGACCCGCCTTGCTCAGGCCACAGAAATGCTTTTTCACCCCGACTTGCTCAAAAATTCCCAAGCCGGCAATGGCTCCTGCACCCGGAGAAAGGCTGCCACCCAGTGGCAGAAGTGCCAGGGCAAGGGAACCGTTTCCCCAGGCACAAGACAGCCCTGCTCTGGTGAAGAGATTCTCCCACACACACCCTGACAAGGAGTCTGCCTTGAACTCCCCTCAGGTCCTGGTTAATGTAAATCAGGAGTGGGTTCTGCAGCATGTCCTTGGCCTCCTTCGAGATGTTCCTCAGGTTGCAGGAGATGAAGAAAGGGGCTGCCAGGATCGCCCACAGCGCCGCCTGCACCTTCGACTGCTCATGGCTCAGGCCAAAGTCGCTGACGATCAGCTGGAAGAAGACAGGATGCCAGGCGGCCTGACCCAACCCATCGGGAAGAGAAATCAAAGGAAGCCCACTTTGGGATTCTGCAGACCCAGAAAGTGGAGCTGCTTCAGAACCGCAGAGTTAGGCACTGAAAGCAGGATTTCTAGTTGTGCATTTTCCAGCCCACCTCTGTGCCTTTTCCCCTCACCTCTCCTGCCAACTGACCTTCAGGGTCCCCATGGAGTGGCCATCAGACCTCAAACTCTTCCCGGGGCTCAGAGCCTGGGCAGGAGGTAAGGAAGAGAGTCTCACCATGTCGGGGTCATTCCACCTTCCGGGCCCCGAGGCTGGCTGCAGGATATCCTGGTTGTCTCCGTACCACTCAATGATGTGGAAGAGGCTGTCCCAAGTATCTTCAATATCAGCATAATTCCTCCAGAAGTTACAAATCTGGCCCAGTAAGGTGTAATTCACCTTAATTAAAAGAAGCAGATTTAGGCTTCTGAAAGGAAAGACAGGCCTACCGTGTATTGGGCAGAAGCAATTATGACCGCTGCTATCTTCAAAGCTGCTTAGTAGACCAAAGGAAAACCGAAAGAATTGCCACAACTAATTGGGTGGGATCGATGACTGGAATGCAGATTTGATTTTGCCATTTTATGCTCTCAGAAAGTGTGGGGGGAGGTGACTTCAAACAGCCACCAGAAAGAGACCTATCCAAAACCTGGGAGAGGTACTGGCTTCTACTCCCCCACCTCCGCTGCCATCCTTGCCATCCTTAACTGCATCCTAGGCTCACAAGGCAGCCTTAAAAGAAACCATGCCCATAAAGGGGCCCTTTGCTGGAAAAGGCGGGAGTCCGGGTCTGGGATTACCTTTGGAGGAAGACCCCCTTCGTAAGCTGGCCAACTGCAAGACAAGGCTATGGGCCGCCCAGTTTGGTTCAGCGCTCTGCTCATTTTGGGGTAGCCTGAAAAACACCCAGAGAGGGTGGCAAGGAGAGACTTTGTCAGCTGCCCAGACAGAGGCTGCCTCAGTTACTTCAGCCCCCAGAAGCCATCAGCCTCCACTGCTTGCATGGGAGGGGGCTGTCTTGGAAGCGACAAGCTGGCACATCCCTGCCTTTGGCATGAATGAAGGCAAAGGACTTTGAGAACCCCAACTCAACTGGCCCTCCCTCAAAAGATGAAGCCTGGCTTTCATCGGAAGCAAAGCCACCTTGTCTCTGGTGCCTGAAGGGGAAACCCTGCCCCCAATGTCCCCAACAAATTGTGATGTTGCCATAATGAGCAGCAACAGCCTCATGCAAACTCTGCACCTTTGTGGCTGGCAAAGGCAGGCATGAAGTGTTGGCAGCATCTAGAATGATCTGGTTTGCTCTTTCCTACCTGCCCCACAGGCCCCGCCTCTGTGTCCTGTGTGCTCCCCCAGCCACTCTTCCCCCCCGCCCCCCCCGCCCACCTATGGCCTTGAGGGAGGAGTCGGAGAAGCAGCCGTCCAGCTTTAGCATGTCGACTCCCCACTCTGCAAAGGTGTTTGCATCTGTCTCCACAGTATCCAGGGTTGTGCCCGGATAACCTGCACAGGTGGCGTTGCCCAAGTCGCTGTAGATGCCAAATTTCAAGCCTTTGGAATGAACCTGGAGGAGGGGGAGGAGGAAAGAGGGGCTGAGGATGCCCAGTGCAGTCAACCTGGAGGAGGGGGATGAGGGTCTGAGGGGCCCAACTGGCAGCCAGAGCTGAGCCAGGTCGCTGCATTGCGAGACCCTCCCTGGGTGAGAGTGAACCCTGGATCTTAAGACCTGGCTCACGTTCCCTTTTCAAATGGGTGTAACACAGCATGCCCACCTCCTGTGTTGGGTTAAAGAGGTGGAGCTTTTCTATTTATGTGCAGCCTTTTTAGATCACTAATGAATGATAAAACAGGCACAGATGCTTCATGTTACATACGTGTGGCTTAAAGTTACAGGTCAACATAGCTAACCCGCCTGAAGGCGCTTGGCCCTCGGGCCACGTCAGGGCAGGCCCTCCCTGCACTCACATAGTCAGCGAGGGCCTTCATCCCGCTGGGGAACCTCTGGGGGTCTGCCTGGAGCCTCCCGCGGGCATCCCGCTTGCCAGCCGCCCAGCAGTCATCCAGGGTGACGTACTCGTAGCCCAGCTCCTTCCACCCGTCCACAGCCAGCCGGTCTGCCATGGCCTTGATCAGGTGCTCACTGTGGGCAAAGGAAAGGCGGCCTTGGTCTTCCAGGGAGCTGCCTCTATTCTCCTCCCTGGCAAAACCACCCAAGCCCCCAAAGGGCCCACGATCTCCGAACGGGCGTCCCGACAGGCTCCGGCCCAGCGTCAGCAGCCTGCGGGTTGCGAGGGGAGTCTCGGCTGCCCCTCGCCTTCCCACACCTGATGCAGTTCTCGGGGTCCTTCCCGCAGTCCGTGTTGCACTTGAAGCGCAGCCAGGGCTCCCAGCCCATCGGGGGCGTCCTCAGCAGCCCGTTGTCCAGCGGGGAGACGCCGGGGGCCAGGCCCAGCAGGACCCCCAACGACAAGGGCAGCAGCGCCACCGTAAGCCGCTCCAAGGCGCGGCGCCCGGGCATTTTCCAGCTCTGTTTACGGGCTTTGGCAGCGACACGCGTCTTCCCCTGGGGGTCGTCAGAACAGGCGCCGGTCTCGCCCGCGCGAGCAGAATCTGGCGCCCAGGCGGGACCCCCGCCCAGCTGGCGGGCTTCCCCCGAAGGCGCATTGCGTCACAGGGAGCCCCTCTGTGACGTCGCGACTTCGAACCACGCCTCCCCTTAGCACCGCCCACGGTGGGGGCTACTGGTCGCTTCGCGGAAAGCCGCGCGCAGGCGCACATCTCCACTGCCTCGTGGAGGGGCAAGATTGTGGGCTGGGCAGGTGTTCAGGAGCCCCACCCCCACCCCGCAGGGCGTTCCACGCCTCCCTCTCTTGTTAGCGTCCGGATTGCAAACGGCTCTGCCTATAGGGTGTGGGGGGCAATTTCGGCCCCCTCTTTAGCCGCCCTCCTTGCTGAGTTGAGGGACACCCGGTTGCCCTTTAAAGGGGCTCGGAGAGCGCGGGACTCTAGGATCGAAACGATTGATGGCCACCCATGCAAAGTAACCAATGGCCAGGGAGCAGTTTTACGTCCCGGCCAATGGGAACGCGCGGGAGAGCAATCTCGGGCCCGCCCTTTGCCCGAGTCGCCGCCCCCGAATCGGCTGCCGCCTTAGAACGCCGATTCCGGTTGCGGCGCCTCCAGGCGGCCTCCGGTCGAGAGGGGGCGCTCTAGCTCGCGTGGCCAGAGGTCCTGCCCGGAAGGGGCCGGCGGCGAGGCGGAAGCAGCGGAGGGGGGAGAGAGGCAGAGGGCCTGCCTCGCCGCGACGCTCTTCGACAGCCGCCGCCGACTCCGCGACACGGCCCCGGCTTGAGGGAGCCGGAGAGGCCGCAGGCAGAGCAGGCGCGAGAACGGAGGTGAGGTCGCGCGGGGCCGCCCAGCTTCTCCCGCGGCGGGCGAGGACCCCACGCTCCCCCGGAGGGGAACGGCCGCTTTCCCCCGCGCCCACCCGGGAAGCAAAGCCGCGCGGCCGAGAGCCGGCGGGCCGAGTGGGGGAGCGACCCCGGCCGGGAGGCGGCGGGCTTCTCCTGTCCGACGGCGCCTCTGCCCCTCCTGCCGGGCCGCGGGGCCCTTCCCTGCCCGAGGCCGGCGCCCGGGAGGCCTTTCCGGCCGAGGGGAGGGAGCGTCCGGCCGCCGCGCGGACTGTTGCCGTGGAGGGCCGCCCGGGGCCGCTCTGCCCCTCGGCCTCCCCCGGCCGAAGCCTCGGCCTGCCCGCCATCCCAACCCGGCGTCCCGGCACTCGCGCTCCTTGTGACCTGGGAGAGATTCCCACGTCCAATTTTATAGAGGCCGAGTTTTATTCCTCCTCCTGCCTGGGTCGTCTGCATGTTTGAACGGGGAGCGTTTCCCGCGAATGGGTTGGAAGGGAAAAACGGGCCCCTGTTCTGCTCCCAGCTGCTCCTCGGGGCTGCTCCCCAGGAAAGCAGCTTCTAAATGAGATAAAATCAGGGCATTTGCGGACTACCCAGGCTGTCTGAGACCAGGTGAAGGAGATTTGGGGTGATTCGGTCTTCCCATTATGATTCCCCCCCCCCCCCATCCCCATCTTGCCTTTCAGAGGTTTGGGTCATTCTTTGTCAAAGAATGACCCAAAGATCTGTCAAAGAATGAGACAGAGAGGTCGGTAGGAAGAGGCAGATGCGGGTAGTTCTCAATTTATGACCACAATTGACCCAAAATTTCTGTTGCTAAGGGAGACACGTGTTAAAATGAATTCTGCCCTGTTTTGTGACCTTTCTTGACACATTTGTTAAGTGAATCGCTGCAGTTAAGTTAACACACATGAATTTGGCTTCCCCATTGATTTTGCTTATCAGAAGGTCGCAACGGGATCACATGACCCCAGAACTCTGCAACAGTCATAAATGTGAGTCAGTTGACAAACTCTGAATTTTGATCAGGGAGATGCTGCAACAGTCATAAGTGAGAGAAAGTCATGCCACTTTTTTCAGTGTGTTGTAACTTCGAACAGTCACTAAATGAACTGTTATAAGTCAAGGAATTCCTGTAGCCTTGTTCTTTGGTTTGGATTTCCTTTCCGTTTTTGGTGTTGCTGTTCTCTGTTAAAATGGATTATATGGTGAAGGGGACTCATGATTAATGGTGTCTAGAATAGATTTTCTTAAAATATGTTGAGGTAGACCAGTTGTCTGGAATGTTTCAGAAATATTTGAAATTGTTAGCTTCAGTAAACAAATGCATTATTTGAAGTAGTTTGTTTTGCTCCCCTAGATGGTGGGACTTATCTTGAGAAATTTCTTTAAAATATGGCTGTATTTATTTGCATTTACTTTTTCTGTAATAGTTTAGGTTTATGTTGCAATAGTTAGAATGATTGGTTTCCAGCTTAAACAGTGAAAAACGTTATAACATCTTAATGTGCACCATATTTTTGTGAACTAGATTCAATGATGGCCACTGGATTGGTTTAAATATATTGCAACAACCTTGCTGGGTGGATATCTTGGGAAATTGTTGTCCCAAGTATTGGGAAGAAAACTGCTAGCAAAGGTGCATTGTAGCTTCCCTCACCACCACTTGGAATTAGATATATGTTGGGGTTTGTTTGTTTTTTTGAAAAATGAGATTTTGAAAGCTATATACTGTAGATCCCAGTTTTAGAGGGATATGATAGAACAGAGGCAGTATTTATTGCCTAATTTATTTTCTTGCCTAATTAAGAAAGCTAATTAATGTATGGATCACTTCAGGTGAAAACAACTATAAACATTTATCAATATAATTAATATAAAAAAACAAACTTACTGTATAAACATGGATTTATTTTATAAGAGTTGATGTTGAATAATTGTTTTGCAAGCCAGCGATGAGCTGTTACTTTTGTTTCAGAAGCTGCGTACAGAAGACGAGGGTGCTCATGGTAACATGTCCAGTGTTTCAGTGGACAGGAGCATCAGGCTACAGGACATTAAGAAAGGGCTGCAGTTTATACAGTAAGAGCTTTGAGTAACTAGACTTCTCTGTCAGAACTCTTGAGTCTCTGCTTAAAACATGATATATTTTTTATTACATATCTTGTGCTAAGTTTATATTAAAGATCAGCTAGCTTTGCTGTTATAAAATAAAACACGGGCAAACAAATTCTCTTGGTGTACTGTCTCTCATATCTTGTGTTGCGTAGAACTCTTTAATCTGCATTTGATTGCATCTTTATTTTGGAATATGTGCTATACATGGAACTGCAAATTCTGCCCTGTTAGCAATATTATGTTCCAATCATATTTTCTCACTGGTGTTTTTGGAGATAATCTGGATTGCAGAGTTCATTCTTGTGACAAGTGTGTAGCACGGGTACAAGCCAAGATCAAGAATTTCAATGGCAAGTGCCTTGGGTGTGCGAGATGCTTGAATGTGATCTGATATTTATCTTTGTGATTTCTAGGTCTACTCTACCATACCCTGGGTCTCAAGAACAATATGAGGTAACTGATATTCCTTTCTGAACTTCTCTACCTGAGGCATTGTGGTCTCAGCAGTGGGTAGAAACTTCTAGAATCTTGGCTGTTGTAGGATGCGATGATTTCTCTTGACTTATTGACCACGTCAGCCTTGTCTAATTAGTGCTTGGTTGTGTGGAGGTAGCGGAAGGACAATAGGTTTCAGGATTTTCTTACCGCATTTTGTTAGATGGAACCTTACTCCGAAATGATCTAAAGCTATGCTCTGAGATGCGCTACTTTGCGCCTCTGCCTGGAGCTCCTCCAGAACAAGTTGTTGACGATAGCAAAGTGCCCCTTGTTGAGCTGCAGAACTGCCTGCGTGACTTAACTGAGGATTTATGTTTCAGATCTTCATACGAGAACTTGTTAAAAACTTGTTTAATGAAGGAAACGACGCATACCGAGAAGGTGATTGGGAAGGGTCATTGAACCATTATTCTGAGGCTTTGAACATAGCCGATTATGCCAATTCTGAAGGAATCCACATTTCTGATGAAATATTAGAGAAACTGCATGTTAATCGTATAGCCTGTTACTCCAAGAAGGTAGGTGCTTCGAAAAAAAGCTCATGGCTTATCAAGAACTGTTTCTATTCTGTAACCCTGATGGGTGTGATGGAATCAGCATTTTATCAGCCCGGGCAGTTAACAGTATAGTAGTAAAAACAAACACTGAATGATTCTTAACACAAACATAGCAAAATACAACCGTTTCATCATCTTAAAATGGCAGTAATAATAGTCTTGGCAATGAGCATTCTGAGCTCCCAAGAACTTAAAAAAACCTGGCCTGATCTCCCTGATGTACATTTTGTGTTTGCGTGTGCGGCATGCGTTGTCTTGGAATATGCTTGCAGCCTGAGATTCGTATCACAAAATGCTTGACACTGTTCTGTCCTTCATTCTTACAGGGGTCGCATGATAGAGTTCTAGAAGAATGTGGGATAGTTTTAAAGTTGAATGAAAATAATTTCAGAGCCCTTTACCGGAAATCCAAAGCTTTAAAAGAACTGGGAAGATATAAAGAGGCTTATGATGCTGTAGCAAAATGCTCTCTCGCAGTGCCCCAGGTGCGCATGTCACATCAGCTAGTGTGTGTGTGTGTGGGGGGGGCATTAATAGGGTTTACCTGCATGTGGTTTCAGAACAACGGAGAGTAGAAAATTCCTCTAAAATAAAAAGCTGCTGACAATTCCATGGCCAGGGAGGAAGTGAATACATGTGCAATTACTATAAGTTGTTGTATTATTTTATTGGAATGTTGCACGTGGCCTAGAATCATAGCTGACTGAGGTGATAAATGAACCTCATGGATGCATAAATGTACACCATTCCCTTGCCTGGACTCACTGCAAGAATTATTAATTTAGATATACTGGCACCCCACTCCAGAGGCCTCCAGAAGCCTCTTGGTACACAGTCCCAACTCAGAGTTGCTCCCTACAGAACCCAGATCAGATGCAGGTGGCATTGATGTGACAATACAGAACCCAGACCTGATGCAGTTGTGTGACATTTCTGAAAAAAGGTTTGTTGCTAATTTGCATTGGATTCTGTTTCTATTTTAATTTCTAGGATGAAAGTGTGATAAAATTAACTCAAGAACTTGCTCAGAAGCTTGGATTGAAAATAAGGAAAGCCTACGTTAGGGCCAAAGTAAGTGAAAATAGTTGTATACTTCTGTTCTGAAGTTTTTCCTAATGCGTTTGTTACTTACAATGATGTGCTTACTTGCAGCCTCCCCCCAACTCTGTTTCTGGAGAAGTAGCAAAGGTAAGATTTTGTTCTGCTTTCCCTTTAGATCCTATTAGTGAAGTAAACATGTGGCATGGTTAAAAGATACATGGCTTTCTTAATTTTTAAGTATTTCAGTTGAAACCCCTGTCTGCTAGAGGTTTGTTTGATTTAAATATTTAGAATAACTAGCTGTTGAGTTTGAATGGTCTGTGTACTAGGATTTTTACCCGAGATTCTCCTTCCATCACTATAAATAGAAGTAAGATTTGCTTTTTTGAAAAGAGAATTGCTGATTTCAAGCTTCCTGTGTAAACAGCACTGGAGTCATGCTTCAGTGGCCACTTTGCCAAAAGCGATTTGCAATTTATTGAATGTATATGCCACCTAACTCCCAGCAACTTTCAGTGGTTAATTGAAAGGATATCTAGTATCAAAATTGAGGAGCATCTTGTCTTTTACTTAGCCAGATCTGACATATTTTATAAAATAGCTGACCTAAGTCTTTTGCTGCTTATGCTTCTGGATGATAGATTTTTTGTTTGCTTTCAGAGCTCAAATTCTTCTGTAGAAGACATTGAATCAGGTGAGGCCTCCTGGGCTTAATGGGAGTAAATAACAGCATCACTTTGTGTGGGTCAGCTTGAGGTGGCTCTGTCTGTTCTTACTACTTTGAATTTCTGTGGGATGGAGATACATTTCTCCCCTCCCAAAGACTTCAGTTGGGTTTCATTGGCTTCTAAGTGAGCAAGAGAAAATTGGGGATGAATGGTATCCAAGAATTGAACAGCTGAAGGAAAAGTCCCTCTGCGATTTTCCCTGCAGCCTTCTCCTTGCAGTTCAAAGCATGCTGCTTGTTTATTTCTTTATATAAATGTAAGGGGTAATGTTTGCTTAAGTTTGGACAGTCACACTTCTCTGGATCTTCTGATCGGTTGCACAAGCTTTGCCTCTCTTCTGGGGAAAGCATCCATTGGTACTTTTTTTTTAATCAGCGGGAGGCTAAGAAGGTATGTGGCAGCCTCCAAGCTCTGGTCCTTTGAGAATCTCTGCTAAGAGCTCTCTTCCCTTACCAATATCTCTTTCAGATTTTTCCAGTTGGACGGAAAAGGTTCTTTCTTCCTCCTCCACTTCCTCTTCCCCTTCCAGTTTTGCTCCTGAATTGCCAAGTGACCTGCCTCCCTTAGCAGCCGTGTCCCGCATGGCTCTCCCAGCAGAGAAGACCGCTCTCTCTGCCCCTTCGCTGGCCAACGGAGGGCCCTTCTCTATCCCGGATGGCTGCTTGGACTGTGAGGACGGGGACGACATCATTGGAGATGAGCTGGACGAGTTGCTCGATTCGGTGTCCGATCCTGGTGAAGGTGGAATGGTCAGTTCTCTCACTTTATGGAATGCGGCTGAGGGGGGAGGGGCTGCCTTCTCCTCCAGTGCTTCTCGCAAGCTCTCCAGGGCCTTCAGTGTGGCTCTTCCTTTTGGGAAGTGGGAGGTTAGAACTGGAGTTTCTGCACAGCCCCTGACTCCTCATCTGTCCGACGGGCTTCTCATGAAGCAGAATCAATCACAGGAGGGAGTGAAATTTTGTCAGGAACCTGGCAAGAATTAGTTGGTGTTGAAAGCTGTAGCCTTTTTCTCTTCCTTGCTTAGCCAAGTGCCATCGTCCGAGGAGCCATGCCAACTGCCACCATTGCTCCCAGCATCCCGTTCTCTGCCCCTCTGCTTGGGACGTTGTCAGTCGGGGCTCGATTTGTTCCTGCCGCCTCTCTTTCCGAAATGTATTCCCAGCCCCTGGTTTCTGCCCTGGACAACTTTTGTTCCTCTTTAAATAGTTTCTCAATCGGCGACTCTAAAAGAGGTAAGATCAGTCTTAAGCAGAGCCTAAGAGGAGACGTGCTTCTGTCGAGGCTGCAGCCCTCTCTTGAGACATGGGCCCCAGGAAGGCAGCGCCCTATTGGGCATCAATTTCAGGGGGCAAAAAGCTCTGACTTTTCTACTTGAAATCAAAGGTGATGCTGAGAATCTCACAGAAACAAATCCTGTCCCAAGTGAGGCCATTGCCCATTTTGCTTTGCGTGCATAACCCATCTGTATCAAACTAACGTGTGGTCTTCTTAATTCCAACAGATATACCCAATTCTCTTTCTAGAGATGTCAACGCAGCATTAAGCAGTAATTCCCCTCTTCGGCTTGTAAGTATCTTTCACAAACACTTCGCGGTTCTAATATTGATTTGTGCAAAATTAAGATGTGTTTGTTTTGGTCATGTCTTTTTTTATTGGAATTGGAATTCAATACATTTTAAAACAAGCTAGGACCATTTGAGGCCTGGATTCAGGTCTGTCAGGCCCTAGGATGGCCTTGGGGTCAACCGCCAGCTTGCAAGATGGTGGTAATGATAAGAAGGAGCAGAGGAAAAGACCCACAAAGAATTCCCTGGGTTCCTGGAAAAGAGGGCAGGGTGTGAAAATGGATTCGACAACTACAGTGAGACTGTTTTCCAGCAACAATGCGTCGGTCTCCTCCAACAGATGAATGGCCCCACAAGTTTGTTTGGGTCTGAGACCTACATGGGGATTGCAAGTCCAGCTCGCGGTGACTATTCTGGCGTGTTCAGCAGCGCATCTGCCAACGTGCCTGTGCCAACGGCAGCATCCTCATTAGTGGCGAGAAACCCCCTGGAAGGCACCCATGAGCTCAGGCAGGCTTGCCAGGCGTGTTTTATCAAGAAGGGTGAGGAGCTGGGGGGCTCTGGGACGACCTGGGCTTTGATGTGGGAGATGAAGACAGCTTCCCGCATTTCAGACTTTTCTGAGAACAGAAGGCCCATCATCCTTTTTGCCCCTCTTCCTTTTCTTCTTTAGCTTGAGCTCTTAACCGCTCTTTCTTTTGGTTCCTAAAAGCATCCCTAAAATACAGGCTGACTGGGTAAGAGGACATTTTGGTCAGCATATGCAGCTGTGTATATGACGTTTGCTTTCTACGCATGAAACCTGCCATTTTAGGTTTTATAACTCAGTTACACGATCTGTTTTTTCCCCTTCATTTGTTTTTCAGTGTATATAACTTGTAGAGATTACCCTGCTGTCCTTTTCCATGTGTTAGTTTCAGAGCATTTCAAGAGCGAGAATGTAAATGTAAAAATTTGTTGCTTTTGGAAACAAAAATGACACCCCAAGAGAACAGCCTCCCTTGATGGAGACCACACACGTCTTACGGACCCCATTGTGCTCGGCTCAGCTTCCTCCCGTCAAACCCTGATAACATTAGCTTCCAAATTCCCCCATTCCAGCACTTAGCAGCGAGAGAGAATCAAGTGGGCTGGGAAAAAATGGGACAAGCTTTGTAACCTCTCTCCCATTTCCCTTAGATCCCAAATCACTAGAGTACACTTACCATCCGAACTTGGAGCACATATGTAAGAAAGACATCTTAATTGGTAGAATAAAGAACTTGGAAGATAAATCCTGGAAAAAAATAAGGCCAAGACCAACAAAGACCCAGTACGTGGGACCATATTATATATGTAAAGGTAAGGGTCCTCCTTTGTTGAGGAGCCCCATTCCCCAGGGGGTTTGGGGTGGGGAGCAGCATTTCCTTATTGAGACTTATTGAAAGAACGTTCCCGGGGAGGCACCTGGTTTCCCCATTTCCACAGGGGAGACTGAACTAGGACCAGCCTTCTCTCTGCCTCACTTGCTGTCTGGGGGTATTGCAGATGTTGCTGCGGGAGAGGAATGCAGATATTCTGGCCACTGCACTTTTGCCTATTGTCAAGAGGAGATTGACGTGTGGACCCTGGAGCGGAAAGGAGCCTTCAGCCGCGAAGCCCTCTTTGAAGGCAGCGGAGAGATCAGCTTGACAGTTTCCCGGCTTCTTCAGGAGCATCATGGACTCTTCATGTTTCTGTGCGAGGTGCTTTTCTACTTAGGCCGCACGAGAGAACTTCTCCGTAGAGCGTCTTTTGCTTTGGGGAATGGTCTCATTAGGGGTGGGGCAATGGTCCTGCCTTAGGCTGCCAGTGTCCCCTCTTCCTGGTTGTCGTTTTGTCACTATCCTTTTAGCCACATCAGACCAATTCATCCTGGCAGCAATGTGGACTCCACAAGGATCTTGTGTGGGCTTCTGGAAACGAAAGGCATGGCTGTCAGCAATCTGCCCCTCATAAATTCTGGTTGTTTTTCTTCTGGTTTACCAAACCAATAGAAAGTAGCTACTCAATCAAGCCTAAGAAAAGAAAAGCTACACAGTCCCGGAGAGAGCCAGGTTGATTCTCTCTCTGGGACTGTTGTTTCCTTGCCAGAGTTATTCCTTCTCCCCAGATTTCTGGTCTTGACTGCCGTTGGGTTTGCCCTTGCAAGCAGAATTTGTCAGGAGTGGATTGCCTGTTTTGCTGAAGCACCTTGGTTTTGCATTACAGAAATGTTTTGAGCATAAACCCAGAATAATCAGCAAAAGGAATAAGGATAACTCCTCTTCCTGCTCTCACCCTGCTATGCACGACTTTGAGGAGAACAAGTATGTTCCTTTTCTGCCTTGCAGTTCAAATGATAAGATGTGCAGCTTTGTTTCTGGTGTGCACGTATGCTCCTTCTCCAGGGCTCCTATTGTGCCCCTTTCCCCGTTGAGAATGTGAGTGTGCAGGAGAAGATGGCTGCAGTAAGAGAAAAGAGTGCAAGTGTGTTAAGTGACTAGAGAGAGATGTTGCTAATTAAAATGGATTGTACGATTTTCAAAGACTTCCTTTACTTACACTGGACCTTTCTCTAACCCCCCTCCCCCCCATAACGTAATCTAGGTGCCTTGTCCACATTTTGCGAGAAACGACCGTGAAGTATTCTAAGATACGACCCTTTCACCCTCAAGGTCAGCTAGACCTGTGCAGGCATGAAGCTCGCTATGGCTGTTCACGGGATGATGAGTGTTTCTACGCTCACAGTCTTGTCGAGCTCCAAGTGTGGATGATGCAGAGTAAGACAGGTGAGACTGTGCTTTTAAAAAGCCCTCCAGGAATTAGGCAGGCAGTTTCTCACCCCGCCATCCACATGCTCTCTTCTAAATGTGGTTGCTTTTTAAGCTGAAATCACTTAAGAACCTAATATTTGCTTCTGCTTTTGGTGTTCTTAGGCAACTGTACTTTGTGCTGTACTATGAAAGCAGAAAATAATTTGTGTGTAAAATCACGTGTGATCTTCTGCTTGTCTTATCTGAAAGTGAGCCCTTGCAGAAGGGGAAAATCAGTGCAGAGATGCCTACCATTGCACTGCTTGTATCCCTGGGCAAGATCTTCCCTCTCGAAGCTGTTTTGAAATACTGCATCACTATATTGAATTGTTCGTAAAGTAGTCTTCTTCCTTACAGGTATTACTCATGAAGCTATTGTTCAAGAGTCAAAAAAATATTGGCAGAATCTGGACTCTGCTACACACGGAGCACAGGTATTTCTCTTAAACTGCCTTCCAAAGAGATCAAAATACAATACTATCTTGCAAAAAAAACCCCAAAAACATCACCACCAAAAAATCCCTCTCCTGAAAGTGCCTTTACTTGCTGAAGGAATTAGGTTCAATTCCTGTAGATGTTATAGCCATCTCTTGCCTCAGAAATACTTTAAAGGAAATCCCAAAAGCTAACAAGCCTCCTAAAAGCTTAAAATGCTGCCTTCACTGCATTGGTTCCCTTCATTGCTTGCTGAGGAAGATATTCCATAAATGCTGTCACAGAGCTCTCTCCATGATTGCCATCCACCGGACTGCTCCTGCCATTGCATTCGGTTGGGGGTGGGGGTGGGGAGAGGTTCTGCACCAAATTTTAAGGTTCAGGTAGAGCCACATTGGAGAAAGTGGCCTTTATGGCTTTGTCCCTTCTTTGTGGGTGGTTAATGGCACAAAGAATCATTTTGACCAATCTAAAATTGTGTTCTGTTGTATCTCTCAAGATTCTCAGCAACCAGGTGAAGCATGGCTCCCTGAATTTGAAAATGAAGTTTGTCTGTGCTCAGTGTTGGAGAAATGGCCAAGTTAGCGAGCCAGACAAAAACAGAAAATACTGCAGTGCAAAAGCCAGGCACCCGTAAGTCATTTCTGCCTTTCAAAGGTGCAGGAGGGGGGCAGCAAATGGGTTTACCTGAGTTATGTGGTTTCTTATTCACGTAGTGACACTTGTATTCGCCTCCTGAGGGAATCTGTGGCCTGCTGTGTTTGCAGGCTGACCCTTAGCAACCATCTAGACTGTAGATCAGGTTGCCTGTCTGTCTCTGTGTTGTCTGACTTGGCTGATAACACAGCTGTCATACCAAGCCGTGAGTCTTTCCTTCTGCTATCTGATCCCGAAAGCTGCTTTGCTGGCCCTGAGTAAAGTCCTCAGCTCCATAGAAGGCCTCAGAGCCACAGCAGAGCTATAAAAGGTGCAGAGCTCTCCAGCAGCCTAGATCAGTGCTTCTCAACTTCGACAACGTCTTCAAGTGTTGCTGGCAGGAGAATTCAGAGCCACAAGCCGAGATGCTTCCATTCGTGGGAGTTCCATTTTGTTTCCTGGGGCAGCCATCTTGAGGTGGTGATGTAGCCAAGGGGGCCTTTCCTTTACAGGTGGACCAGGGATCGCCGTGTCATGCTAGTGATGTCAAATGAGCGCAAGAAGTGGAACACAATTCGCCCCCTTCCCACAAAGAAGCAGGCACCTTTGCAATTCGATGTGAGCATCTCTTTATAACCTGCTTGTTTTTCTTTTCCTAATTTGTCCTTTGTTATCCTATTTTAAAATGTTTTTCAACCATTTGAATATTTTAAAAAAAATCCTAAACTAGGAAAATAAGTTTAAATTTTACCTTAAAGGAGTGGAGGTAATTTATTTGCCTCCTCTTTGTCTCTGAAAGTGTCCAAGGTGGTGGGCTGAGAGAGTGACCCAGATTTATCCACGGGCTACATGCGAAGCCCTCTGTGCCACAGGGACTGCCATCAGAATCCTTTGCAGGCCAGAACAGGCGTTGGGCTTTGCTGATCTCGCCAGGCTTTTGTTCCTTCGTCTCTTCTTCCCACCCACTCCCCTTGATTGCCCAGAGCTTTTTCTCTTTCCCCTCACCCCCCGGATAGAACATGTCTTGTTCCTTTCCTTTGTCTAGCTATGCAATCATATTGCATCAGGCAAGAAGTGTTTGTATGTTGGGAACTGCTCCTTTGCTCACAGTCAGGAAGAGCGAGAAATGTGGACGTACATGAAAGAGAATGGCAGTAAGTAAACAATCGTTGAGAGGAGGAAGTAAATTCACAGGCCGCCTGCCTTGGTGACTCTGCCTTGCAATGTGCTCTCCCTTCCTTTCCCTCCTTCGTTTAATAGATGCGTCTGCCCCTTTCTGACTCCTCTTTCTGGGGGTGATCTGATTTATTCATTTATTTATTATTTATTCAATTTGTATGCCACCCCTCTCCGAAGACTCAAGGCGGCTCACAATGATTAACATTTGGCTTCCGGTAGTCCAGTTCCCAGACGGAAGCATTACCATAAAGATATGAGAGAATAACCCCAGGTTTCTATGACAGAATTAAGTTGCATTAATAAGAGTCCTTGAGTTTATTCTGTTAGTAAGTTAATGCCCCCTCCGAGAATTTCCTTGCTCAAATATCAATTGCTGTGGACTTATGTAAGCCCCTTTCCTTCAGTTCAAGACATGGAGCAGCTGTATGAAATGTGGCTGAAGAGTCAAAAGCCAGAAAAAGGAGAGGATCCAACCCCTCAAGGAAACAAAGAAAATGGGAAACAAATTCATATGCCAACTGATTATGCTGAAGTCACAGTAAGTCACAGAGACAGAACAGTTACCCTGGAATCGGTCATCTTGCTATGCAATGCTTGCTTGATGATTGTGTGGCCTTTTAGCAGAGGGGAGCGAGCTTTGTGATGGTCTGAAGCGCAAGAGGTCGGGATATCCAGAAGCTGCTGTTCTGGGTGTGACCTAAGCACGCCAAAGGCCATCCCTGGAGGACTACTTCCTGGTTGGTAGCAACGTCTGGCAGCTTATATGCTTAAGCCCGTGGCTCTTGGGGAGGAGGCAGCAGGTACTGCGAGGGGTTCTCGGGCCCTCTCGACACATTCACTGCTGGAAAGCTGCCGGTTTGGCTCTGTGCAAATTGCTTAGATTCACACGTGTGGCCTGCCCTGCAGTTCTCCTTTGGGTTTGTATCAACAGGTGGACTTCCATTGCTGGATGTGTGGCAAAAACTGCAACAGTGAGAAACAATGGCAAGGCCACATTTCTTCCGAAAAACATAAAGAGAAAGTTTTCCACACTGAAGATGACCAAAACCGCTGGCAGCATCGCTTTCCAACTGGATATTTCAGCATTTGTGATAGGTAGGTTCCTTCTGCAATTTTTGGATCTGCTTATCGTATCCACAGCAAGCCAGCTGTGTCAAGTTATGATTCCTTTAGGTTCCCAGTTTAGCAGAGTTGGAAGTAAAAGGGTTAATCCATTTCACTATCTGTACATGCCAAACGGGGCTTCTCTGCTTTGCCTTTTCTGTAGCGAGCAGAACTGATGTTAAATTTGACAGCAAGGCAAAGCCACAATAATTTTTTTTTTTGCTTTAATTTATATGCCGCCCTTCTCCGGAGACTCAGGGCGGCTTACAATGCATTAAGCAATAGCCTTCATACTTTTGTATATTTATACAAAATATACAAAACTATATTTGTATACAAGTATACAAAATATACAAAAGTCAGTTTATTGCCCTCACAATCTGGTCCTCATTTCACCCACCTTTGAAAGGATGGAAGGCTGAGTCAACTTTGAGCCTGGTGAGATTTGAACTTGCAGTAATTGCAAGCAGCAGATGTTAATAACAGTGCTTCAGTCCACTGTACTACAGGCTCTTAATAAATAAGCCATGCCCTCACCCCTCCCCTTTCATTGCCTGCTTAGAGAGACTCAGCCAGGTTGGAAGCTGGCATTGGTGGCAAAAGATTTCACCTGGTGTCCGGCATTGTATTGGGCCCCTGATGCTGTCCACCAATGTTGCATTCGAAGAAGGTGTGACTCGCTTATTCTTTTGTGCAGATTTGTGGCTGGTGCATGTATCGAGGGAAATAACTGTAAATTTGCACATGGACCAGCTGAACTCCGTGAATGGGAGGAGCGGAGACACGTCCTAAGGATGAAATTCAACAAAGCCCGAAAAGACCACTTGATTGCTCCCAACGATAATGACTTTGGAAAATATAGTTTTTTGTTTAAAGATTTAAACTAATGATAACGATGCATTGTGTTGCCAGATGGAAGCATAAAATCAGAATTTGACAATAATCAAAAGCATGTGACAGAAGCTGCAGATTTTCTGCTTTTATTGGCCCGTATTGTTCCTCCTGAAGAACAAAATGTAGTAGATGTGTTAGGGGGAGTAAGTCGGCAGGTCTGTCTGTGCTCTCATGAAACAGAATGGTGAAGTCATAATAAAAACCACAGCCTGAAGTCTTACGTGCTTATTCGCCTTCTGTTGGACAGAAGAAAGTTGGAAAATAGCCAGAGGAGGGTGTTGTAATGCCGAGGGAGCCCCTCCGGCTGGCCTTTCAGCTGAAACCTTTTAAGGTAAGCTTCTTAAAACAGAGTGTTTGAGCTCAGAAGAAAATGATGGATGAAATTCTTCAGATGTTTTAATGGAAAGGATTTCTCTAAAAACCAGTTTGCTATTTATCTCTATGTAGGTTGCTTAATAAAAGGATTTTCTTATTAAAAAGATTTTAAGCAAAATAACCATTTAACAACAATATATGTTGAATGGGGTATTTTTCTCTATTTGTATGTTTCAATATAACTTACCAAAAAGGATCTTGGAAGAGAGATGCGTATTACTTTTTTCAGAATCAAGTAGTTAAAAATTGTTTCTTGGTCTTTACTGTTAAATGATGATTTTGAAAGATTCAGCTTGTATGTCAGTATTGTGTATTGTACGGACCAATATTGCCTGTAATAAAAAGAACTTTACATAAAGACTTTCCTAAACCGATCTCGGCCTCCCAAAAGGATCATTCATAAGGAACCTGCTTAAGGGAGACCCAGAGGCTGACACCTGCCTGCCAGGTGGGAAGGGGGGAGGAGGGGGGGCGGCTCTCCAGGGGCACCTCGTCCGCTGGAGGGATGGGGGCGCTGCCCCTTCCATTGGCCGGCTGAGGGGCCAATGCCCGCGCAGGCGCCTTCCCATTGGCTGAGAGGCGTCGGCCCAGCCGTATAAAAGGCGGCCGGCCGGGGGCCCTCGACTCAGTCCCCTCCGGCGGCCGGGGCTGGCGCCGCTCCGGTTCTGCGGCGGTCTGGCGTCAAGTGGCGCCGCTCCTATCCGGAATACTCGGGGGGGCCCCCGGGGGCGCTCCCTTCTCACGTTCCACCTTCCCCGTGTCGGCGGCCCCTCCCCCGATAGACTTCTCCTGGCGCGGAGGCTCGTCGCGGCCCATGGCGGCGGCGGAGGGCGGGCCCGCGGAGGAGGCCGGGCGTCGCGCGCCCCCGCCCAGTTACGCCGTCATCAGGCGGGCCGGGAGACGTGGCGGCGCCCCGTTCGGCTTCCCGGCGCGGGCCCGACCCGGAGGCGCGCTCGGCCCCGCCTCGGGCAGGCAGGCCCGGCCGCCGGGGAGGGGATGTCGTCGGCCAGCGAAGGCCCCGCCGCCCCGCCGCCGCCCGCACAGGAGAGCGGAGCGCCCGCCGCCGCCCCCCGCATGGCCCGGCGGCCCGAGGTGCTGTGCGGCGCCGCCGTGGTGCTGGGCTGCGCCTGCCTGCTGGCCCTGCGGGCCTCGTGCAGGTGAGCGGCGGAGGCCGGCCGGGGGATGCGAGTCCGAGCCTGGTCCTGGAAGGGGCGCCCTCGCCACGCGCGTCTGTTCCGCAACGCCAGGCGTGCGGGGACCAGGCCCCTCGAGCTTGGGCTGTGCGGGGAGAGAGGGCCCGGGAAAGGGCCTTGGCTGCAGGGCCGGACACAGGGCTGGCCACGTCACGCTTCCTTTCTGGGAAAGGGCCGGTGGAGGGGCCGCGGGGCTGCCTGGCCCTGGCTAAGGGGACCCTGCGGGATTCTCTGGTCCAGTGCAGGAGGCGCTCCGTCCCATTTAATCCCCCTTTTAAGCCTGTATTTGAAAACTTTCCTTAGCAGTTTTGGAATCGAGTGGATTCCAAGATCAGAAAGCCGGGGAACATGCTGGAGCGGAGCCCTGGCTTGCTTCCCCCTCTGGCCCTTCCCTTTGGAAACTCCAACGGGAAAGTGATGGTCAAGAGAGTCGAGCGGAGCATGTTTGGAAGGTCCTTTTTCACAGGACCCCCAACCAAGAAGGAGGCCCTGCTTTCCTCTGTCCTGGGCCCCCGGGCAACCTGTCCCTACGGATCCCTGCTAGTGGGGATGACCTTTTCCTGCGAATGGACTATCGGTGTTTTTCCCGCTTTCTCTACTAGTAGGGAGAGGGTGAGTTCTGTTGATCTTGGTCTCTGAGCCCCCTTTTCTCCACCCCCCAGCCGTGCAAAAGATGTGACGATGCCTGCCAAGCTGCCTGTCAGCTTCTTCCCTTCGACGTCACCAGTCCACGATCTCTTTCTTGGGCAGCTGGATCAAGCGGAGGACATCCGTCAAAGTTCAGAGATCTCGCTGGTTTTTTTTTACGCTCCATGGTGCGGCCAGTCAGCCGCTGTGCGGGAAGAGATCGAGCAAGTGGCAAAGAGCCTGGCTGACCAGGTAAGGGAGGGTGGGCTGTGCCAGACCTTGGAGGGGCTGCCACTTTGCATCCGCTGCAGATCCTTTAAGGTGCAGCCTGCAGCTTGTGATCACATTGATTGCTGTGCGTCTCTCAAAAGGTTTTCTGAATCTAGCCTTTTGTGGTTGCCTCTTTTACGAGTTTTTCCCCCGGTAGGTGTTGTTTGTAGCCATCAACTGCTGGTGGAACCAAGGGAAATGCAGAAAACAGAAGCATTTTTTCTACTTTCCTGTGATATACTTGTACCATCAGAGGTGAGAGCTTCTGTGAAAGGCATATTGGGGCTGTAATGGGAGGAAAAAAGTCGGACTGACCATCCCAGAGGCCTGAGCAAAGTGCAGGAGGTGCGACTTGAGGGCAGCTCCAGTGAGGCTCTTTCCAGCTCTGGTTTCACCTGCTGCGTCCTTTCCCTGTGGCCAGGCTTTTCTTCAGTGCTGCTCGGGCTGAGGGCCTTTCCAGCAGCTCAGGCTGCTCTTTGGGGCCAGGCAGAGAGTTTCTGCAGGCTGAGGAGGGCATCAGGCCGACAGCTCCTCTCCTGTTCGGGATGCCCATGGCCGCCTTCCCAGCCAGCAGGAGTTGGCTGGGTCTTGAGACAGAAGAAAGTGATTTTCCATTTATATTAAATTCTTCTTTGGCAGACCCTCCTGGCCTCCGATGCTGAGGTTCTGCCTTTGCCAGCTCCAGCCATTCTCAGCAAGGAATTTGATTTGCGTTGGCAGTTTCTGACACAGTCTCTGTTTTCTTCAATGGCAGCTTTGGGCCTATCGAATACAAAGGGCCGATGAATGCTGTTTACATTGAGAAATTTGTCCGTCGAGTGATGACTCCCCTTCTATACGTCTCATCTCAGTCCAAACTGCAGCGGTTCCTCTCCAGTTACGAGGTAACCTGCTCTGTTCTGGGGGTGACGGGCCTCTAATGCTGGGTCTGGTTACTTTCAATGGCAGTCCTACTATCCCTCACTGCCAAGAGCACAGCTGTTTCTTCTGAGGCTCCTAAAAGGTTTCTCATTGCAACTTTTTAAAACTGGAAACTGGTTGGCATCTTTCCTAATTGGCCTCGTCTGTTTCTTTCTGATGACATTGGGAAAGAGGGCCATAACTGGGGGGGAGGGGGGCAGCGTGATAATATTCTGAAATGTCTGCACCCCTCACAAAGTCAGAAGCCCACGTCAACTAAGGTAATTGCTGGAGGAAATTATTAGCTCTGCGTTTTCAGAGCAGAGGCTTTAAACAGCAGAGGATGTATTTCCGTTCAAGGAATGGGTGGTTTTTTTTGGTACAGCACAGCTGGCAGCGTCTCAGAAGCAGCTCATCCCTGTGCAGCAAAGGGAAGGGTTTCTTTGCAGGTGGTGCCTGCCTTCTCTCCCGCCCCCCTTTCCCTCCCCTTTTGAAATTAAGTTTTTATGCTTTTTAAGGTAGACCAATTAGATTAGGGCAAGGGAGGAAGAACAGGAAACAAGTTTCACCTGGCGTTCCAATTGCTGCTTCTGTTTTTAGTGTCTGGCTGCCTAAGCAGAGATTGTGGTCTGATTGTGGTTTGTGGATTTTCTCTGTTGCTCCAAGCCACCTGGAGGGAGCCAGCTGGAAAGACAAACGCCTCTGAGTGGACAGGCTGGCTTTTCTGCCGGGTTTTGTAGCTGCTTTTTAGCTGCTTCCTTCCGCCAAATAAGTTTGCCCGAGTCAGATTTTAACTTTCCCAGCTCTTGCAAAGCTTGGGCATTTGCTGGATCTTGGTCCCATTGCAATTCCCATTCTTTTTGTAAACTGGGTGTGTGTAGTCTACCTCCCCTCTCCCACCATGGCGGGCAGCGGCGAGTCTGGCCATCTCCTTGCAAAGGGAATTCCTGCATTCATTTCGTCCCGCCTTTGCCTGTTACAGCCTGGCATCTTGGGATACTTTGAGTTCAATGCTTCTCCCCAGCCCCCCGGCTACCTGACCTTCTTCACTTCAGCGCTGCACTCCTTAAACAAAGGTCAGTGATGGGGCCGCCCTCTTGGCGTGTGGCCTTCCTGGCTTTCACTTTCATGGGAGACGAGGGCAGAATGGCCTTTATGGAGCCTGTGGCATGCTGTGTCCTGAGGGGGCAAGCGCTGCTTTCCAGGAGGTGCCATTTTCTGGCCTCCATGGCAACAAAAGCAGCCTAGGACACAAACAGCACAGCTGGATGCTCATGTGGGGGGGGGGAGACAGTTTTCTGCAGGGACTCCTAATTAACCCTGTTTGAACCTGAAGGCAGGCAGCAGCTCTTACGGCTGCTTCCAGCCTGGCCAAGGGAGGGCAATGGTGGAGCTGATGGAGAATCTCCCGTCCTGATTTGTCCAAGGGCTGCAGGGGTGTTTTTGGTGGCACTCAGGCACCCCACAGCCTCTGAAGCCCCAGGAGCCTTCAGAGGCTGGAAAGCCCCCATGCTTTCCAGTTGGCTGCTGCGGTGGCTGCACCGGTTGGGCAGTAGTCACAGAAGATGGAAAAGCCATCTCCCCTGCCTGCTGAGAGGACTCCTGGGAAAAGCCAGCTGCTGTTTTCCTTACGGGTTCCCTGATATATTCTGACAGATTACCTGGGAACCATTCACTTTGGGGTGATCACCAATAGGCTGCTTGCTAAGGAAATTGCGCTGACCAATTCGGGCACCATCTACTTACATAGACACGTCAACACATCCCTTGTGAGTATTGCCACCCCAGTTTGCAGCCCAAAAGAAAGCCAGCGGATGCCCAGCGGCCCCTGAGAGATCCTCCTGCTTGGCTTGAAGCGCTGCCCTCCCCCAGAGGCACCAGTCCCTGGCTCAGCCCCAGCAGCTGCTTCTGGGCTCAGCAAAGGAAACGTCTAAAGAAACGAAGCTGTTCCTCTGAAGAGCGTCCAGGGCAGGCACAGCTTTTAGATAAAAAACTAAATAAAGGTAGAGAAAGGCATTTCATTGCTTGAGGAGCTGAGCTGGCTGAAGCTGCTTCAACCAGCCCATAATCCCCTTCTGCTCAGCAGTTCCCGGCCTCAGAGCTGTGCCTTCCCTGTGACCTCCTGTGTCGGGTGGAATTTCTTGGGTGATCCTGCCTGCTGGTGGGCTCTGCTCCTTTGAGCTATGCTGGGAATCGACCCAGTTCTTTGTATCGGGCACAGAAAGGCTTCCTTCCTGGATCAGCTTCTTTGGGGCCCTTGCAGGGGTTTCGCGCACAGCCTGGGGTGCAAGAGGTGGGTGGTGAGAGCATCTGCTGAGGGGGGGGGGGGGGTCTGCATCCCATCAGGTGGTCGGTCCAATTGCTTGTTCTGTGACTGGCTTGCAGCACTCGAGAACCGGCTCTCCTCTCCTTTTAGCTTTATCCCCACGAAACCCTGAACTTCACTGCTGAAAACGTTTGGAAGTGGGCCCTGGAGAACCGGGAAACCTTCCTCCGCTGGCTGAGACCCCACGGTGGGAAGAGCCTTCTGCTGTACAACGAGCTGAAGAAGGGGCCGGCCCTTTTCCTCTTCCTGCCCTTCGATCCGCTGGCCGAGAGCCACCCCCTTCTGGATGAGGTGAGCGAGGGCCGGCTTGGACTGGCCCTTGGTGGCACAGCTGCCCCTTCTTGGTCCTCTGCTGCCCCCAAGCAGTGTCACCCTTGGGGAATCTGCAGTTCAAAAATTTGGGTCCCGAGCCATTTTTTGGCCAGGCATCCCAGAACAATCCCAAGGGAGGAGAAGTGGTGACCTGGCATGGCTGCTGGCTAGCCTAGCTGCCCTCTGGGATCAAGCCTCCTCTGTGGCAGTCACCGGGCCCTCGTGCTGCTAGGGCTGCGTTTGCGAGGTTCCCCGGTAGGAGCAGGCTTGCAGTTTGCTCTTCTGTTCTTTTCTCTAGATTTCCAAACTGGCTTTAGAGTACAAGAGTTGCAACCGAAGCCAGCAAGAGGACGTGGAGTCCCAGTCCCTGCAGGGAGGGGACCCCCCAGTGCCTGCCAGTCTCCGCCTCCCCACAGCTGGAAGCTCCTCCAGCCCCCCCTGCTGCAACACGGTGTTGCTGCCTGCCCAGTGGCATGGCCTCTCCCGGACTCACAACGTCTGCGAGCTGTGCGTCAACCGGACGGGCGGGGTGCAGCCCAGTCCCCTGGTGCGCCTGAGCTGCAGCTCTGTGGCCATCGAGGCAGCCTTGGACTCCTTCTACCTCAAGGAACAGGCCTTCTTCCGTGTCGTCTCCAAGACGGTTTCCTGGTGCAGCAACTTCCTCAGCTTCTATAGCGCTTTCGGCTCCTACACCGCCTGCTGTAGGACGGTGAACAGGGACCTGCAGGACTTGGTCAGGGCCAAAGGGGCCCCTTTCCACCCGCAGGAAGCCTCCTTCGCTCTCCACGGACAGAGCCGGCAGGAGGGCAGCCCCAAGTCTCTTCCACACGTTGAGGAGCAGGCTGGCCTCCCTGGCTCTGCGGTGGCCGGTCTCGGCTGCAGGACCAACAAGACCCTCAATCTCTACCTGCTGGACTCAAACCTCTTCTGGAAGTACGCGGAGAGGCTGGGGGCCGCTGGTTCTCCCCCGGCAAAGGAGTTCGCTGCCATCGTGGACCTTCAAGAAGAGGTGCATTACGTCCTGGGCCAGAAACGGGCTCTCTTAAGAGCCAGCCTTGGTACGGCCTGCTGCTGCCCCTCCACCGGCTCCACCTTCGCGGCAGGGGCAGTGGGAGGAGGACGGCAGCCGGGAAATTTTGCCTGGGAAATGCTGCAATTTCTTCAGCTCTTTCTCTTCTTTCCCGCAAACCTTTTACGCCTTTGTGCTTAATCCCAAGAAGACCCAGAGCAGCTCTCGCTCCACTGACCTCCCACCTCTTCCTTGCAGAAACCTTCATCCGCAACTACACTGTCCTGTTCAGCCCCTTGAAGAGGCATCTCGTTGGTGACTCCCGGCCCAGCCAGACCCACCTGCAGCAGCACCTGGTTCAGGAAATCACCACCAGCACTTTCCAGGCGCTGATTCTGAGGAGCCCAAAGGTGAGGCTCCCAGAACTTGTTCTGGGGACTGCTTTGCATCACAACTGTTTTAGGCAACCTCCCCACTCCCCCCAACCAGAGGCTGGGGAAGGCTGCCAGGACGGATCCGTTCAGGGATTTGCATTTGGGGGAAGAGTTTGGCCAAGGCACTTGGGAGGGGCGCTCTCTGCCCTCCCATGAAAGGAGGGGCTTCCTCCCCAGGTTGGGATGACTGACCTGTGTCGACTCCTGACCTGCCTCTCCCCACCCCCACCCCCAGGCTGTCCTGCTGCTCTATTACGCCCCCTGGTGCGGCTTCTGCGCCTCTCTCAGCCACATCTTCATCCAGCTGGCTCGGATTCTGCCCCCCAAGCGCTTCATGGTGGCCAGGTAGGCAGGTGTCTCCTTCTTTCTCCTGGAATCTGAGGGGATCATTTCCTGGTGCCGAAGCGGGAGAGGAGGCTACCTCACCCCTTCTGCCTTTGGGGGTCTCGGTGCCATTTTGGGGGAGCTGGAGCCCAGGAAGCTCCGAGGCGGCCAGTGGGTCTGGGCACCTGCCTGGCTTTTCTGTCTACAGCCAGGATCCCTCCTGCCTATTCCTGGCCAAGTCCCCACTAGGAAAGTGATGGAAACTGGAATCTCTCTCGGAAAAGTCTCCTGGGCCCCCCCACCCCTTCCTTCTCATGCCTTTCTAGGGGGAGAAGGAGGGAAGCCATCATGGGTGACCCCTAATCGGCAGGTGCTCTGCGGGGCTCAGTGGCCAGAGGAGAGGTGCTCTTTAAAGGTTGTTTCTCCTGTTGCTTTGCTTGTTTTTGCCAGGTGTGATCTGAATGCTGCAGGAACAAATCCCAATTGTGTTTAAATCCAAATGAAGCCATTTTGATGTTTTGATTTTGAGCAGAGCTTGCTGATGCTTGACTTAGTACCCCAGTTGCTGTTCCCTGGAAAGGAGGGTCTCTTTTGGGAGGCCTCTCTACCAAAGCCTGCAGCCTGTCACACCCTGCGTGCTTCCCTGTTTTAATAGGATTGACGTTTCTCAGAATGATCTCCCCTGGGAATTCATGACTGACCACCTACCCAACATCCTGTTTTTTCCTCATGATCGGCAAGTAGTACATTTTGCATCTGGATTGTAAGATTTTCATAAGATATATGTATAATATGGGAAGGCAACTTAATTGCAATAATACTATGTTGGATTAAGTCTCGAGTAAAAATCTTGATTATCAGGGAAAAAATGTATTGCAAATTATACAAGCAGAATAACTGAAGACAAAACAGCAAGGTGCTCAAAAAGTCGTGAAAACTATAGTTCACACCCTAGTTTTGTAAATCATTAGCATAAAATGTTTTTTCAGAAGGGAGAATTTCAATGCAACAAGAAACCACTTTGTATCTGAAAGGGCTGCCTGCTTGAAAGCAACAATTTTGTTGTTGATGTTGTTGCCTCCAAGTTAGTGTTGATTCCTGGATGAGCAGTTTTCTTGGCAAGCCTGTCTGATCAGTGCCTCTTTCCTAGGGTTGAGGGAGAGGGACTCGTCCAAGTCACCCAGCTGGGCAGAATTGGAACTCAATAGTCTCCTGGTTTCCGGCCCGGTGTCTTAACCAAACTGGCTCCCAAAGCCACATGACCGGTTGGGAAAATCGGTTAGTCCTTGGCCTGATGTCACAGGCGCCATTGCATTGAAAGTAGGCCAGAGCTCCTTTCTCCAGCACTGAGAAGTGGCCATTAAGGAAACCCGAAGTGGGGATTTCCTGCTCAGTTTCTTCCCACACCTGGGCTTCAGGATTAAACAGCGATATTTTAAGGGGTGGGCTCCCTAAATGAGGCCTCCACAATCTGCAGAGTGCACAGGAGGCTGCTTTTCCTCCTCTGCTTGCAGTAATCTGAAGTGGTGGTGGTGGGTGGGAACACGGACTGAAGTTCAGCTGCAATTAATTTAATTGTTGCTTTTGTTGCCTCTGAGGAAAACAATGCTGCAAATTCCGGCTCACTTGCCTTCACCTGGGTTTTGCACCTTCATGCAGTTCCTGGCACGGTGCACCTTGAGAGCAGCCTGTAGAAGTTCAAGGACCGTTTGGATTTGGTCCAGACCCCAAAGGGTCTCAGAAATAGGGCTGATGCAACTATATCAGAACCATGTTTCTTTTCCATTCGGGTTGGGAAATCAGGTTGGAATTTCAGCTGTTGCGGAGTCATAAGGAGCACTGGCCCAGCTGATTGTGACTTGGACCTGCAAAGAGGAGGGATCCAGGACTTGCCAGCTGGGATCTTGGCCCAGAGGTTGGGCAGGATGAACAAACAGCTGCTACTGCTGCCCAGAGCCTGTATTTCCTGCCCTTCTGCTCCTGGGATAGAAACTGGCAGAGCAGCTCCCTCCCTGCTGTCCTTGGGTAGATTCTTGGGAGTCTTACCATGGCCACTGAGATCATCACCAGAAGCCAGACTCGCCCCAAACCAGGGATCCCTTCTGCTCTGCTCTCCTAGCTGAACAAAATCAAAACCGAGGGAAAGGCTGCCTGGGAGGGACGTGCCAAGGGTTCAGTCCCTTTCTTAACCCAGGCAAAGAGGGCTTCTCATCAGCAGAAGGTTGTCCAGAAGACACTGGACAGCCGTTTGTCTGAAACGGGCTAGGGTTTCCTGCTTGACCAGGGGGTTGGAGTAGAAGACCTCCAAGGTCTCTTCCAACTCTTGTTATGCCACCATTGACCCCGTACCCAGCAAGGCTCACACCTCTCTTTTGCTCTCCTAGCAAGGACCAGAGCTCCAACTTCCCCGCGTCTTCCCTGATTAGCGTGCCCAACCTCCTGAAATTCATCCTCCGCCACTCCAGCCCACCCTTCCTGGCTGCGGGTTGGGGGCCCGGCCTCTGGCAAGAGACCGACCTCCAGCAGGCACGCATCGCCCACCTGGAAAAGGAGATCAGGCTGCTGAAGGCAGAGATCCAAGCCCTCCACCAGGCCCAGGGGCAGCTGCAGGAGCAGCTGTCCGAAACCCGGAGCGAGAGCCAGCGGCTACAGCGAGAGACCCATGCCCTGAAGCAGCAGCAGAGCCACCAGGAGCAGCTGCAGGGGCTGTGCAGCCAGAGGACCTGGCAGCTGGAAGACATGGCCGAGAAGCTGCGGAAGCTGGCAGAGGCCTCGGAGACCCTCCTGACCGAGAACACCTTCCTGAAAGTCCTGCTGGCCATTGCAGAGAAACACCGGGCAGCAGAAGTGGGCTCAGAACGCAGCCTCCCCCCTGAGGACGCCGCAGGCCTCCCGTCCCCTGGGCGGGACCACTTTCCCCAGGTAGAGAAGGAGGGGGTTGCCTCGCTGGACTCCAGGGTCCCCGCGGAGCACAGTAAGGAGAATTGGACAGAGTAGCTCTGCTGAGTCTGGAGCAGAGAGGCAGCCTTTATGCAGACTTTATTGAAGTGTCACTAGAAAACCTCCCTCCTTTTGTTGGACTAGAAAAACAAGAGAGTATTTTTTTTGATGAGTCGTGGACCCAGAGTGGCATGGCTCTGGATTTGTGAAATTGTCAAATTGCAGGGATTGTTCTTTGCACTTTAAAATTGCACTAATTTGATAGATTTTGTACCGGTTTAACCTAAATTAAACAATTTGGAGGGTGGCCACATGAGGCCTCTCTTTCCCTTCCCTCTTCCCTACCCACAAACAAGCCAAGATTATCCCATCAGCGCTTTTCCTTTTTCGGCTCAAAATCAGTGCCAGATTTACACAAAATATTCAAACACAAAATGTTACCTTCAAGATTTTTCTTTAGAGAACTTCCAGGAGTGTTAATTATACAGTTAAGGAGTGGGGGGAGCAAGGCTTCCACCCCACGGTACCCCTTTGTTCTCTGTTCCTGGCACAGAGCTGCTCTGCCCCTTCTGGCTGAGGGCGCCTCTGCCATGCCTGCCCTGCTCTGGGAGAATGAAACAGCCTGGGGGGTGTGGGAGGGCTGATGAGAGGTTGTCAGTGGCAAGCAACATTTACACAGTTGAGGGCAACAAGATGGGGTCACCAAACAGCTAGCCCTGAACAGAGGAGGGAACTCCAGGCAAAGCTGTGCAAGAGGCCCCGTTGACTGTTTCAGCAGCTGGTCAGAGGGGCTGAAATGGGGGGCTCTAAGTCTTGCTTAGGCCAAAGAAAGAAGGGGGGGGGGCTTCTTCTCAAAGTATCAGGGTCTCCCTTTGGCCATAAAAGCACAAGTGGAAATAAGTGAAAGAAAGGTCAAAGATGCTGGGAGGTGGGACGTTCTCCCCTGGTGCTTGGCTGGGTATTCCCAGAAGCCCCTTGAAGGGGATGGGTTTAGCTACAAAAATACACTCACTGGGAACTGTACATCTGAGGAACACCAACAACCCCCCCTCCCCCCTCCCCAAACCGAACTCTGCATCCACAGGCAAAGAAATGGCTGGTTACACAAGGGCCTTGCTGCCCTGCTGCTGCACACGCCCCAAATCCATCCAGCCTCCCGGCAGCCTTCTGACTGCACCCCAAAAGGAAAGCGGTCGTCACTGGCTGGGGGCGGGGGGCTGCTTTCAGCAATCAAACGGCTATTCCCCCCAAGACACACCCCCTCACTTCAGGGAGAGCAGGCTCCCATCATTACCAGGCAGCATTGGCCGGGCCCTCATGGAAGTAGATCCTGTCTGCACATTGGGGCCCCTATTAAAGTACACCAACAAAACGGCTGTCCAGAAGCCGCATTTTGCAGCTGCAGCTGCCGATACCAGCACTGGTCTTCTGTCCTGGAACAGGCAATGCAAGTCCAACATCGTACACGCACCCTGGTTTTGGAGAAATCCCTGCAGGGCTCACGCAGGCAGTGTCTCGTAACTCCAAGTGGCTCACCCTGCGTGTTGCTTCTTCCTGGAGAGGCTCCCCACACACTCCCTCCGCAGCTGCTCACATTATGTCAGGGCTCAGTGGGCAATTCAAGTAGCAGGTTGAGTAGCACACACCGTCCGTCCGTCCCCCACCCCACCCCCCCGTCCATTGCCGGCAACAGACCTCGTGCCAGGAGCAAGGAGGATCATCTTCCTCTGGCATCCATGGCTGTGAGCGGCCAAGCGTTCGGCACACTGGTGGGCGCAGCCCTGCGTGTCCTTCACAGTATCCATGGGATCCCGCTAGCCGTGCGCCTTGGGGCCACTGGGGCTCAGCTTGGCCTTCCTCTCCGTGCAAGGTCCCCGCGCAGAATACTGGACCAGGAGGAAGGGCTCCTTGGTTTCGCCTTCGCCCACGATGCTCTCCTCGTCCTCCGACTGGCTGATCCGCTGGAGGCGCAGGTAGCACCAGCAGCCCAGAATCAGGGCGCCCAGGGCTGCAATGGCGATGAGGATGACGATGACGGTCACCACCCCCGTGGTTGGGCTGTGATCCATGATGGACATGGCGAGCGGCTGCAAGGGGGCCCCGGGCCCTCCGCGGTGGAAGCTGCCTCCTTGGCAGAGGAAGGGGCTCAGCGCCTGCAGAGGCAGAAACTGGTGAGGCCCTGAAGCCCAGGCCAGCTTCCGCTTGACCCTTCCCCAGAGCCTCGGGCATCTTTGCCAGGGGCCCAGAGGGAGGCAGGAACGGAGGCGCCTTCCCCGGGTGACGCCCCAAAGGCCCGGGTTCTCCTTTCGCTCGCCCCCCTTCCAGCGCATCAGCAGCGCCCTATCCGATGCCCCGAGGCGGGGTCGCGCAGGGCCCCCGGCAGGCACTTCTACGCCAGCCTGCCGAGCTCTGCCTCTTTCCCCGGCCGGCTCAGAGAAGGCAAGGCCGGCCAAGGCGGGCAACAGGCTCCGGTCTCCCAGCGGCTGAGCGGCCTTTCCAGGCGAGGGAGGCTCCCGAAGGAGGCGGGGGGCTCCAGCGCTCGACTCCGCCGCTCAAGCGACCCCGCCTCCCCCCCCCCCCCCGCCTGGCTTCCCTCCCCCGCCTCCCCTCGGAAGGCAAGGCCGAAGCCGCGGAGGGGGAAGGCGCACCCGCGCTCGAAGGCGGTGGGCAGAGCGCACAGCTCGGGAGCAGCGGCGCCGGTGCGTCACGGCAAAGGCTCCGGGGCAAAGGCGCGCGCTCGCCCCCCCCCCGCCCCCTGCTGCCAGCCGACGCGGCGATCGGGCCCGGGCAGCGGGGAGAGGCCCGGGCGCCCCGCGAGGACGAAGCCGGGGGGGGGGGGCTCGGCGCAGCAGCCTCGCTTTGTTCGCCCAGCGCGGGGCCGGGGAGGGGCGGCGATGCCCCTCTTGTGCCGCAGGCGCCGTTTCCCTCCGCCCCCCTCCGGGCTCGGCAGCGGGAAGGGGAGAGCGGCGCCGCCCCGAGAAGCCCCGGCCCTGCAGCTCACCAGGGAGGCCGCGCTTCCGCCCGAGGAGGCGTCGAGCTGGAGCTGCCGACCGCCGTCGCCGTCGCCGTCGTCGTCGTCGCCCGGCCCCTCGCGCGCCGCAGCCCCCGCGCAGCCCCCATGCCGGAGCCGCGGAGAGCCCGCAGTGCCGGCCGCCGCCTGGCGCAGCCTTATAAGGCGCGTGGGCGGCCAATGGGCGCGGGCGCCGGAGCCCGCTTGGCAGCAGCTGACGGCGGAGGGCGGGCCGGGGCCGGAGGAGGCGCGGTGGGGCTGGGGGCGGCCCAGGCGCGCGCCGCTCTCCGCCTCCCCGCGGCTCTCCGGCCCCCGGCCCCCCCTCGCCGCATCGCGCCCCGCGCCTGCCGTGAGGGTGAGGGCTCGCGGCGCTGTGCCGGCTGCCCTGTTTCTTGGGTGCCTCTTGCCCGTGATTCCTGCAGCGTCCCCTCGCTCTCTCCGGGGTCTGTTCGATCTGGCGAAGTCCAGAGCTTCCTGCACATCCGCGCCTCCCTCTTCCGACTTTTTCTCATGAAAATGATGATGAGAAGAAAGGCTGGGGACCCAAGGCAGCCCCCGCCCCGCTCCGCCCCACCCCTGCCCGGGCAAGAAATGTGCCGGCTAGGGCTCCCATGGGCCCAGAACATAGGAGAGCCGGCTCAGAGGCCCGGCTCCTCCTTCCTGTTGGGCCCAGCCTCCTTCACTTTCCAAGGGACCTTGGCATAATTTGAACCGGGCAGGAAAACTGGCTGGCTGTGGCACATCTCCCTGGCTGGTTTCTGCAGCCATCTTTGCTCTAGGGGGGACCTTCATGTGCTGCAGAGACAGCCGGGAGCTTTTCTGGAGCGTCCCACAGATCCAGGCAAAGGCTCCTCCTGGGATTCTGAGCTTACCACAAGCAGGACCCCCTCCCACTGCAATTCCCCATGGAATTCACCTCACCCATGGAGTTTCCAGTGCTGGAGGGAATCTCAAAGCTGGGGGCTGAGCATCTTGAGCTGGTCAACCCCCTTTGCAAGTTGATGGCCACCTGGGCCCAACCATCCACTTTCATAGCTCTGGGTATATTTCTTAACCTTTCCATGCCCAACAGTTCCTCTTTCTGGATATGCCAGTCTGCCCAGTGAGGCTCTGCCAAACATTGGAGAAAAGTTGCTTCCTTGTTCTACTGGTTTGCACCATGTGATGTCATAAGACTCACTTGCTCTGATAAATGTGTGTCTTCTCATTTTTTCTCAAAGGATTGGCCCGTTTGCTTCCTGAGGAAGACTTTTTAAAAATGCTTTTCTATCTCTTAAAATTGTCAAATTATATTGTATTTTTATACTGAGCTATTTTTGCATGCACTGCTACTATGGAAGAAACTTTGTGTGGCATATTATTTAAAACAAACAAATGGGGGAAAATAAAGACTAAACTGCCCGTCTCCATTCTTGGCAGAGAACACCAAGCAGCAGTGGTGAGAAAAGGAGTCATGCAAAATCTGGTTTTGCACATTACGGCATCACACAAATGATGAACCTGGACACACTTGCTGACATAAACAGACCTGAGTGGAGATGTTTCCTGGCCTCTTTGCTTTTTCCTGTAATGGAAGCTTAAATTGTTTATCTTTTCTCTCCAGCAGAGCAGACTGGGAAGAATTCCCACTCTGCATCCAACTTCTTGGCACAGCTGGGAAACCAACATGACTTGGGAGAGGGGGCAGCCTTCCTTTGGGAGGGAGGGGAGGAAGCTGCTCCTGGCCCCAAAGGCTTTGTGGACGTTTGAGTGAGAGAGCCCTCAACTGCCTCCCTGGGATCTCATGCGCAGTAAACTGCAGGCAGAATATTTTTAGAGATGGTCGACATATTGCAATGCTCACAAGTAGACCAAGGGTATTTTATCTGCAGGAAATGCAGGACAGCAAGGAGACACCACAGGTTCTTGGCACATGTATGCTCTTTAGCAAACAGGTAGAGAATGTCCGAAGCCAAGGAAGTGAATTTTACTGACTGAAGTGACTTTCAAGCAGCCCGAGGGAAGATCTGGGAATAAACACCACCGCCTTCTGCCATGCTTTTTCATCAAGTTCCTGCCAAACATTTCCCTGAGTTCTTAGCTGGGGGCAGCTCTCCTGGGAGCTATCCCCGAAAGCTGAACTGGGCTGAGCTCCTGTGGCCCTTGGGTGGCAGAGCTCGACCCTTGGCCAGGGGGGGGGGTGGGCGTTCCTCTCCCTCCTCCCCCCTCCCCCGTGTGTTTCTGCAGCATCCTTAGGGGCAGAGCTCCCTGACTCAGAATGGAGGTCTCAGCATCACTGTTTTCGACTCTCAGTAAGACAGGGAAAGGGTTGAGTGGCAACTTCAGAGACCTGGAGGGAGCACAGATGGATTGATCTGCTACGCCAAACAATTCCAGGGAGGTGCTGGAAGAAGGGCCCACCTGGCGTGAAATGCAGCTTGGGAAAGGAAGCGCCCTTCTGCCCACATTGTAGTAGGCCCTCCCTGAGCCTCAGGGGGAGGATTTGTTCTGCTGCAATCTGCTGGAGAGGCAAAGACAATCTGGCCGCCATCTGGAACAGAATTAAGCAAAGACAATGGCAGAAAGGCTGCGTGCCTCTGTTCAATGTAAGATGGGCTAGAGGGTCTTCAGGTGTCCCACCAAGCACCATGTGTTTTGCGAGCCAGTTCCTCCTCTCCAATCCCCCTCAGAGAGGAGGGGCGGGGGTGTGTGTGTGTGGAAGAGGCTGCTTGACTCCCACCCTTGCGACCTGCAGGATGCTCTGGCCCATCCCTTCCCAGGTTCCGGCACCTGCTGGTCTTCAGGCTTCTTTCTCCTGCCAGCCGACGCAGGCCACCATCACAGACCCGTCCCCAGCCTTCCCAGTTCAGCATTGTCTCTGGGACCACAACCTGTAGGAGGAGAGATGGGGATGACCCACCTTCACCCTCCCCATCCTTCCAAGGGGGAGCCTGTAAAAAGCTTGTGATGTGGGGGGGGAGGCATGATTGTCTCCAGGGGCTGTGAAGTCAGAGAGAAAAATGGGTCAGTTGTCAAGAAAGGAAGGAGGAACGCTGGAGCTTTAATTAGCAGGACCATCTTTTTATGGAAGTCTGAGCTCAGCAAAGCAGGGGGGGAGAGGAGAGTATAAATGGAAGAACTGTGTGAGGAACAAAGGGGAGGGAGGGGAAATGAATGTGGGGGATGCGGGCAGGAAGGAGCCCTTAATTTTGGGGGTGCCATCCAGCCTGCCCCATTTTAAGACAGACTATAACCATGAAATGCTCCCCCTCTCCCGCTCCTGGCATACGATGACATGTGCCAGGAGATCAGAGATCATCTGGTCTTCAAGAGGCTGCAGGTCTCTTGAAGGGATGGCTGCTCTCTGTGCCATCCTGCCCACGGAAAGACCCTCCCCTCCATGTCCAGCTGAGCCTCGGTTGTTGAGGGCTGTCAAAGCAAAGAGGCCCACCCTGTGCCTCCAGGGAGGAACCAAAGGAAGGAAGCTAGCGACCCCCTACGGCCGGTTCAGCTCAGGTCAACACAGGTGAGCATGTTTGGGCATATCCTAAGTGAAGGAGGAGAGTCTGGCTCCAGAGCAACAGCTCCGCTCCTGGCCCTTTGACCATGCCAGCGCCTGGCACACTCGGCCACCAAAACTCCTTGAGTCCGTGTGGGCGTGGATGAAGCAGCCGGGAGCCTCCCTGGGAGAATGCTGCAGGCAAAGCCTTGGTTGTGCCAGGCCGGAGAGCCCCACTCCTGCCTCCCGGCCCGGGCCAGCTCCGGGCTCTAGGAAAGGCTCCGCCAGAAAGCCTCTCGCTTGCTCCCCGGCTCTCCAAGTCCGGCAGAAGAACAGCGGAGCAGAGAAACCGGGGCCGGTAGCTCCCTTCGCCCGCGTCGACCAGCAACGCGGCCCGGTCCCCAAGCGGGCGCCCTCGGCGGGCTGGTCGGGCGGCGGCGGCGGAGCCGTCGGGGCCGCTTTGAAAGGCGCCGCGCGGGCCGGGTCGTCTGGCAAAGCATCTCTGCCAGCCCTGGCCGGGACGGCGGCCCGCCAAGGCGGCCGGGAGCCCAGCGAGGAAGGGTGGGGCGGGGCGGGGCGGGAGGGGCGCGGCCTAGAGGACGGGCTGCGGTCCAGCCAGGCGGAAGAGCCCGACGGCGAGCAGCTGAAGCGCGTGCCTGGCGACCGGTAGGTAAAGCGGCTCTCTCGCTCCTCGGCCCTGCGCGGGAGGGCGAAGCGGGGGCGGCGGGCTGCTTGTGCCGGGCTCTCGGCTGGCCGGGCCGGGGGGCGATCTGCCCCTCTTGCAGGGGGAGGGGGGAGGAGGGGGAGGGGTGGCTTGGGAGCCCAAGCGGGAGCTCCTCGGGGAACGGGGCGGGTGGGGCTCCAGGGGCTGGGGCGCCTGCCCGAGGGCCCGCCCGTCCCGCTCTGCTGCTCCGCCGGACCCCCGGCCTCCCGCGCCTCGGTGGGGCTTCTCTGGACCCCGCCAGCAGCCTGGCTGAGGTCGGCGCTCCGGCTCCAGGAAACAACTTGTCTTTTTGCCCCGCTGAAACCACCCGGATCCTGTGTGGGGGTAGCGGGAACAAACCCATCGGCCTCTTCCCGTTCCCCGGTTTACAGGCGAGCCACTTTCCGCTTTAAGCCTGGGCAAACGTCGGGCGCTGCGCAGGGGAGGAATTGGGGCGGAGATTTCGGGGCGCTGCGGGAAGGGCTTTAAAACTTGCTTTAGCCGAATTTCCTGCTAAAGCCAAATAGGTGAAACATTTTCTGTTCTTTAAAAATCAATTTAGGGCACCGCATCACAAACCCTTACAGCCATAAAAAACGATATCGGGGGCCATAGCACATGGGCCGTGCAGGTTGAAGGCCACACTAAATGTTCCAGCAGGTTGGAATAGTTAGAATCACAGAGTGCAAGGACTGGAGATATTAGAGATCATCTAGTCCAGCCCCCTGTCCCATAAGAAGAGAAAAGGCCTTCAGGATTTCAGTTGGACCATCAGTTGAGAGGTCTGACCTCTGTCCCATTTTCTTGCCCTTTTCTTTTGAACCAGCATCAGGTTCAACCTGGTGGGCATTGAAACTTTCCACTCACTCCCTTCTGCAACTTTGGGTTTTTTTAAAAAAATTATCTATCTATCTATCTATCTATCTATCTATCTATCTATCTATCTATCTATCACCTATCTATCTATCTCTCTGGTGGCAGAGTTTAATCATCATCCTGGCATCCCAAAAATTGCTGCACAGGTGAGGCTTATTGGCACAATCACAGCCCAGGGATGGATTATGGCATCTCCCTGGCAAAGAAGCCCAAAAGCAAAAGGCAGTTTCTCACTTGCTGGGTTCCTGTCCTCTCTTTCTCTTCAGTCCTTGCACTCTGCTCGGGACAGTTGACCACTTCCCCACAAACTGGGATGGGACAGGACAGGTAGCCATGGCCAGTGACTATTACTCACACGGGAGGTGACAGGGTTGATAGTATAGGGCAGGGTTGTGACCCAAGGCAGGTGAGCTGCTTTGCCCCACAGGCAATCAAAGGGGCTGCCCTCTATGAGGTTGGCATAGCTGTGGCTCCTGCTGACCTCACAAAGGTTGACTGGGCCCCTCCCCCAGCTTCTTAGGGGCCTGGGCATCTCCAGAGCCACTCTGGGGCCTCAGCAGGTGGGTGTGTTGTCTCCTCCTCACTTCCCCTTGAGGAATTCTGACAGCAACTGGCTTGGCTGAGATGGAAATGACTCCCCTCTCCTCCCCTTGGGTCCTGGGCGGGAGGCTGCTCCCCTTGCAAAGAGTGGGACCCCTCCACTCCCACTCCGCAACTGCACAGGAGGCCAGGGACTGCAGGCAACTGCACTGTCGATGGGAGGAAGGGTGGGGAGGGGCAGGCTTTCCTCATTCGGGGAAGTGTTGAAAATCAAAGTCCCGGTTGTGTAACGAGAAACATTGCAGAATAGCAGCCTGGGGAGAGGCAGTTCCGGGCTGATTTCTGGGCTTCGGGAAATGGCAGGGTGGGGTTGACAGTCACTTCACAAGATATGGGGAGGAGGAGCTTGAAGCCGTTTTCTTGGCAGTGGGATGGAAATCATAAAAAGAGGCGGTGAGAAGACAAAGCAGAGAGGCTGGGCTGCCTGGCCAAAGGTCCGGTTTGGCAGGTCTTGACGATTTGTCCCTCGGCCCCTGCCTGGTTCTCTGACACCTGCGTGGCCCTTGAAGCCCTGCATGAGGGAGGCAGCCACGGTCAGCCCCCAAGAGGAAGGCAGTGGAGTTGGGGAGGGGGCTGCCCCTTGCTGAGAGCAGGCTGCTCGGACCAGGCAATTTTGCACACTTGCAAAGTTGTGCAAACTCCTCCTGGGGCCACTTTCAGGGCTGGTGGGGTCTGAACCCACAAGGGCATTCATCGTTCTGGGGCTGCCTCCATCCTGCCTAGGGAGTGAGCCAAGTAAGGACCGCCTATCACCCACATCCCTCACTTCTAGCTATTTGGGTTTTATGATGTCTGTTCAGACATTACAGAATCCATTTCCCCAAATGAGGTTTCTCCAAATGAAAAGTTTGAGACCAAGATGGTCTGTGTGTGTGTGTGTGTGTGTGTGTGTGTAACTTTCCCTGAAGCTCTTCCTCTCTCTCCTGAGTCATTAGAAAACTCTCCCAGGAGCCTTGGTTCCTCTTAGGGACCCTGGCCTGGGTGACAAACACCTGGTGACAACCTTCTCCTGGGGTGAAGGAGATCCCGGGTTAAGGGCCTGCTCTGGGTGGCAGCATTCTTGGCACAAGAGTGCCAGTCCTTTGAGGTAGGCCAGGCTAAGAAACTGGCAGGGCAGGGATTCCAGGAAAGCCAACTGATGGTTGTAGGTTAGGAAAACCAACTCTTAAAGGCTTTCTCACTCTAAACCAGACCAAGTTCCCTTGAGTGTCTTTCTCACCACCATAGGTAGCTCCTGGCTGTGGAGCTGACTCAGAGCTTCCCCAAGGTCATTATTTGAGCTGTTTTGTCAATATTGCTGGGGGTGGGGGTGGGTGTAGAGTTTAATTCCTGGAACAGCCCTGCAAGAGGAAATGTCTGTTGCCTGGGGAGGCAGGCAAAGAGCCTCAGAGAGGAAGAGGGCCAGAGGGAGATGACCAGGAGTGTGGAACTCTTCTGGGCATCTGAGGCACTGCCAGCTTCTTTTCCCTTTGGGGCAGCACTGTTGGTCCGCTCCTCCTCCCCTCCTCCTGGCAGGGCTGTTTCTCCAAGGGGCCACCAAGCACCCCAGTTTCCTTTTGGCCTCTCTCCTAGAAACATGGCTACTCCTTCCTCAGCTCCTCCACCGTCTTACGAAGAATCGACCACCACCAGTAATCCAACTCCGTATCCCTACCCACCTGCAGGGGGAATTCCTGCAAAGGGGGCACCGGCCCCTTACCCAGCCCAGACCCAGCCGCCATTCCCACCCCAGCCCTATGGCATGCAACCCCAGCCAGCCCCAGCAATACCTCCAGGTGAGTCCCAGTGGCACCTGCAGGAGGTTGTGTGTGGGGGGAGGGGGCCCGGCCCAGCCGTAGCTGGTCTGGTCCTGGGAGCTATTCTTGGGGCGTCTATGAGGGGCACCCCAGAACCCCCCACCTCTCCTTCTCTCACCAGGGCCCATCCACACCGTTTACATCCCGGGGCCACTCATCTTCCTGGAGCACCCCATGCAAATCTGCTGTCCTGCCTGCAACCAGATGATTGTAACCCGGATCTCATACCAGCCTGGAGCTCTGGCCTGGCTCTCCTGTGGCGGCCTTGCCCTGGTGGGGTAAGTTGGTCCCCTTGGCAGCTCCTCCTCCTCCTCTTCCCTCGCCCAGCTGGAACGAACTGACCACGCTCTGCCTTCTCCCGCAGGTGCTGGCTGGGCTGCTGCCTTATCCCCTTCTGCGTGGATGCCATGCAGGACGTCCAGCACTTCTGCCCCTGCTGCAATGCCTTCCTGGGCGTCCACAAGCGCCTCTGAGCGAATCCGGGCCCCGATGCCAGGAAAGCCCCCTTTCGTACAATGCCCCCCAAGTCCTCCCTGGCCGTGCCTTGCGGGGCCGGTCCAGCCTCTCTTCAAGACCAGGCCTTTGGAGCAACGACCACCTCTCCAGCCGCTCTCCCAAACTTCGGCCTGCCGCAGCCCGCACAACTGCCCATGGGATGAGCGGGTCCCAGCTTCTTGCAAAGGAGCGAAAGGACCACACGGAGGCTGCCGCCACCCCTCTAGGCCAGGCCTCTGCAGGGAGAGTTTGCGGCACAACCTACAAGGGCCAAAGGAAGGACACTTTCAGTATTTGGCCCAAGCCGTGCAGGGCTCCAGCTGGCTCTCGCCTTTTCCTTCATGGCACATGCCTAGGAACAGAGCTACTGATGTGGGCGTCAGAAGCGCCTGCTGTGATGCCAGGGCTGGGTGTTTCCCCGATCCGAGGGTTCCCAGTTTAGGGAGCATAGACCCTTCGGCCTCAGCCCTCTCCCCCAGCCCAATGGGGAAAGAGAGGCCCTGTGGCTGCCTTGGAAAGCGGAGCGGGTGCTGCTGGCAAGGGCACCACGACCGAGACTCAGCTTTGCACCTGGGGGCAAAGCACCTTTTTGTCCTGCGGATCATGGGGCACAGAGCAGTTAGAGAGGGAGGCAAATCTCTGGAGCACTTGAAAGATGTTGGCTCTGCAAATCCAACTTTATTCTGATTTGCTTCCAAACTTAGTCCTGACTTTTTCAGCTTTTGAAATAAAACTGTCTTGCAAAAAGAAAGAGCTGGAGGTGATCCTAGTTTTTCCAAAGGGAGAGACCCGGCCCAGCCTCCTTGCTGTGGGGAAAAAGCAGGAGTGGCCAGTCCCTGGGAGGGGCAGGGAGCTCTGCTGGGAGCCTGGCCAGTGCTCGGGGCATCTGTGGGACCAGGGCCCTTCAGGGAGGCAGGGCTGGCAGTGCGACCGGGGCCACACAGCCTCCCCGCAGCGGCTACAGAGGCATCCAATATAGCCAACTGATACCATTGCTGGCTACTGGGGAGGAGATCTTGTCCCCCTCGGAGAGGGTTCGCAACTTGGGCGTCCTCCTGGATACGCGGCTGTCTTTAGATGATCATATGACGGCCGTGGCCAGGGGGGCCTTCTATCAGGTTCGCCTGATTTCCCAGTTGCGTCCCTTTCTGGATCGGGACGCCTTACGCACGGTCACTCATGCCCTTGTCACTTCCCGTTTGGACTACTGTAACGCTGTCTACATGGGGCTCCCTTTGAGGAGCACCCGGAGGCTCCAACTGGTCCAGAATGTGGCCACGCGAGTGATTATGGGAGCAACTCATTGCTTCCGGGTAATACCTCTCTTGCGCGAGCTGCACTGGCTCCCAGTGGTCTTCCGGGTGTGTTTCAAGGTGCTTGTCACCATCTTCAAAGCGCTCCATGGCTTAGGATCAGGATACCTACAGGACCACCTTCTACCACCGAATGCCTCCCACCGTCCGATACCCTCTCACAGAGGGCCTCCTCAGGGTGCCGTCGGCCAAGCAATGTCGGCTGGCGACCCCCAGGGGAGAGCCTTCTCTGTGGGGGCTCCTGCCCTATGGAATGAGCTGCCCCCGGATATAAGAAGGATCCCCGACCTTCATGCCTTCCGTCGTGCTCTGAAGATTCTATTGTTCAATCAAGCCGGCCTGACCAAATAAATTAATGTTAATGGGTTTTAAATTGGTTTTAAAGGGGTTTTAGTTAAGGGTTTTAAAAAACGGCCAAATTGCTTTAATTATTTTAACTTTTTAATTTTTGTGATGGGTTTGTTTTAATATGGCTGTACACAGCCCTGAGTCCTTCGGGAGAAGGGTGGTATAGAAATGTAAATAAATCAATAAATCCTAGATCAGGGGGCCTGCAGAAAACCAGGGCTGGGCTCACGTGCATTGGGGAACAGGTGGCTCATCCTGGCAACCTGCCACCCTCACTCAGGGCCAGCCAAAGCGGCCTCTGATGCACTTGGCCTTCCGCAGGGGACAACAAGGGCAGCTGCGCTGGCCACCGGGCTTCTTCAGTGGGCATTGGTGCCAGGGAAAAGAGATCCCCTCCCCCTCCGCTTGCCTTTATTCGGCCATCGAAAGGGGCGCTGCCAAGATGAGGCTGCAACCTCCATGCAACAAGTGTTATGGGAGTTGTGATCCAATCCACAATTCACAACACAAACCTCCCCCCTCTCGGCTTGAAGTGAATGGGGGACTTTACGGAGGAAGGGCTTCCTGGCTTCACAGGCCTGGAGGGTTGTGGTTGCTGAGCCTTTAAAGCACTTTCCAGTTTTGGTGCACAACTTTATATGTAAACAGACTGGTGGAAATGTGCCCCCACCCCCAAGAGACACCCCCAAGGCTGCTTGAGAGGGAACAGAAAGGGCCATTCTCCAACTAAAAACAATTTACTACAAAAGCATCAAAGAAAATTTCAGTCTGCTCAACTTTGGAGAAATTTATTTACAAAAATTAAATAATTATCTTCTATGAAAAGAGATGTCTAGGGTGTTTTCCCTTAAAAAAAGGTCAACATTATTCAAACGGATGTTTCTAAATTCCCAAGTTGGTAGAGGGCTCTCCTTCACTTAAAATGTGACAAGGCAACGCCAGGAGAGCTGCGAAGGCGGCTGGGGCTGAACCTCCCTACGGGGGAAAGAGCAGTTTTCCTCTTCTGCATCTTAACAGCTTCTGACCTTCTGCAACTCTTGAAGGAAGCTGTTAGAAAACCAAAAGGGCTCTTTCTGAATCTCCTGCAGCCGCTTCTCTGGATCCTTTCTCCCATCACCAGAATAAGATAAAATATAGATTTTTTTGGTGCAGACGGTAATTCCAGCAAGATGGTCCTTCAAGTCAGGGGAGCCCCTTCTGCGCCCCAAGCTGCTGTGCTTCTCCTCTCGAGCGAGGAGGAAGAGGAAGCAGCTGTTCTACTGTCCAGGTGCCGGCTCTTTGTGCAAAACGGTTCCTGGCAGATGCTGCCAACCTGCCGGTGCTTTTCCCTGGGCGTGTGTGTGTGTGGGAAGGCCGGCTTCACCTGGTCAAACCAAGCCGGCATCTTTGGCCATGTTGCAGAAGACGCCTCTGCTCTCAATGAGGTCAGCAGGAGCCCCGCACTCCACGATTCTGCCTTTCTCCAGGACGATCACCCTAAACGGACAACAGCCCCGTCCATCACCATCTTCCTTTCCCTGCACAAGGGCCGCCCCGTGCCAACTCCTGCCAGCGGCCAATAATCCCAGAGCCTTACCGTGTGTAGTCCATGATGGTGTTCAAGCGATGCGCGATGGTCAGGACCGTGCAACCCTCAAACTGAGTCCGGATCGTCGACTGGATGAGGCTGTCCGTCTCGAGGTCTACCGCGGCGGTGGCTTCGTCCAAAACTAGGATTTTGGATTTCCGCAGCAGGGCTCGAGCGAGGCACACCAGCTGCCGCTGACCCACACTTGAAGGCAGAAAGGGAAGCGTTAGATGCCAAAGGAGCAACGTGCTGGGTGCTTCGTCCTTTTAAATGAAACAGGAATTTTGTAAAGAGAGGCTGTGTGTGTCCTTGTGCCTGTTTCCCAGACACAGGCCGATGTGTGTGTGTGTGTGTGTGTGTGCAGAGCCTGGCTTCTGTTTATCTCAAAACTGACTTTTTACAGCTGCTCCTAAAAGGGTGGAGATGTTTGCCTGGACTCTGATCATTTCAGTTGCAAGACACAGCTCAGGCTGGCATTTTCCAGGCAGCTAGCAAAAACTGCCCCAGATTACAGCCCATGCCAGAAACCAATTTCCTTGACTACCTAAGACATCCATTGCATCCTCCTTTTGCAAAAAGGCTGCAGCCAGAAATGGGCCGCTCCACTTCTCTCTGTCCCCACTCTTTGCAATTAAAGAAAGTTAAGAACAGGACCAGAAAAAAAACAGAAAAAGATCCAGAGGAAGAAAGAACATCAAAGAAGAAAGAGAATGAAATATATTAAGAAAAAAGAAATGCGTCCTCTGTTATCCCACTGGAAGTATTAAATTGGTACAATGTATAAAGACGATCTTATATCAGTTTCGTGTGTGATCCTCCATAACAACACGATTAGGAGAACACAACTATCTCTAAGGATTCTGAGTCAGGCTGTCCTTGAGTTGATGACTAACCAGGAGGAGGAGGGCGCACCTCCCCTCCCCTCAGGAAAGACAGCCAACCAAGTAAACACCAGGCACGTTTTTTCTCCTGGTGCTGTGTTAAGGCAAGGCTGAGCTTCTCACATCTGCTTCTTCCTAGGTTCCCAGGCAGCCAGAATCACACCTGAGTCTGAATCAGTCCTAGATGGAGAGCTGGGCACACAGCCAGAGACCAGTCAAAACTGCTCCAAAACTGTGGAACTCCTGCAAAGCGAGCAGATGCTTTCTCAGCAGTGCCAGTTTCACAAAGGGCTGACAGAGCCAGAGTTTAGAGGCAAACAAGCTTGGCGGAGCTCAGCATCATGCTCTTAAACACGTGCCTAACATGCACGCACCCTTGTGTGTGGCAAAAACTCTGGGGCTTTTGAAGTCCGGTTGCCCTCTATACCTGAGGTTTTCTCCACCTTCTGAACACTCATGGAGGAGCTTATCAGGAAGGGAGGAGACGAAGGCTTTTAGGTGAGCAAGCTCCAATGACATCCAGACATCGTCATCAGAGTACTGGTCAAAGGGGTCCAGATTCATACGCAAGGAGCCAGAAAACAAGATGGGATCCTAGGTAGGAAAGAGAAAGGAGAACAGAGAACCACCCATCCAGGACAGAACCCACCGAAAGGGTTCCATGGGCTCATCGCTCCCTCCAAGCTTCACAGCTGTTTCTCCCCCTTTCTAAAAGGGCCTCCTGGGTGGGAAGATTAAAATCTTCCAAGGGCTCTGAAGCTGCAAACGCACCATGAAGACACAACTGGCCTTTGCATTTTCCATGGGCTCAAATCCAGGCTTTGCTTGCATGCATTCACTCCCAAGTGATTCCATTAAATGGGACTCCAGTTTTGGGGAGAGGCGGGGGCAGGGGAGACCTTGCAGAGAAGGTCAGGCCCCAAGGCAGCCCTTACCAACCTGGGGGATGATGGTGATCTTGAAGCGAAGGTCATGGAGCCCGATTTTGGCAATGTTAACCCCGTCAATGAGAATCTCTCCTTCCGCTGCCTCTTTGATCCGAAACAAGCCGAGCATCAAAGAGGACTTCCCGGCCCCAGTCCTTCCGACAATGCCCACCTGTAGAGGGCAGAGAGTAGAGACAGAACGGCCTGCAGCAGAAGCAGCTGCAAAGGGCCCAGCCTTCCCTCTTGGCCCAGCCCTTCCCAAGAGGAGTTAAACACATTTTGAGGGATCGGAGGATGTGTGGGCAGCACCGGATGGACATTCAGGAAACCATCCCAACCTCTGCAGGCAGAGACGATTCTCCTTATGGACCTTGAAGAGGTCTTGCCACGCAGGATCCCTTCTGGGCACACGGTATCTGCACTGCTCCCCAGTGATTCAGATGAGCACGGAAGGAGCTCCTGCCTTCACCAGCTTCCCTGCTGCCCCCTCCCTCCCAGTGCCAGGAAGCCTCTCCTCTCCCACCCTCCATCCTGCAGAGACGCGACTGCTTCCAACCTCCAGCGCTGCCTGGAACTCACTTTCTCCCCACCGTGTACCACGATGGAGATGTCCCACAGCACAGGGTCCATGTCGCTCCGGTAGCGAAGGCTGTAGCCCCTGAACTCCACTCGCCCTTCCTGAGGCCAGCCGGGAGGGACAGCCATTCGCTCAGAGGTCCACTCGGCCTGTGAGAGATGGAAATCAGGCTCCCATGCGCCCCAGCTATTCCGTGGTCCGGGAGCCTTCCCAAAACCACCCACCGGCTCATCCCTTGGGCCCAATTCCCCTGCTCAGCACTCGGTCTCTCACCACCCACAGGATATTTTTCTGGAGAGTGCAAACGCCATAACAGGTGATTCCCAGCAAACGGCCAAGGCGAAAGATGCTACTTCTCTTGGCCACCAGAGGGTGCCGCTGCTCTGCAAGTTGAGCGGTGGGAGACCAGCTGCGGCCACTGTGGCCCCTTTGCCCTTGGATGGAGAGGACTGGAGCTCATGCTGAGTGACAAAGCCACGGGGAACTGGGGGTTCGCTTTTGAGACTTTTAAAGAGAGGATTCAGCCAATTGCAGGGGGTTCCTAAGCATTAGCCAAATAGAACCTTCTTGTTTAGGATCGGTCTATCTCAAAGAACTATCTGCCAGGAAGTGAGAACAGGAAAGGGTGCAGGTCTTCCTTACTTGTGGACCCCACAGAATCTATGAGATTCTACGAGAGGTCCCTTTCAGTGCTGGCTGACCAGCATTTGAGCATCTCCCTGAGGCTGCATCCTCCCCCCGCCCCCGCCCCAAAGCTTCTCCTGGGAGAACCAGGCGGGTCCCAGGGATGCCGCTTCAGGCTTTTGTGCCCAAAGAAGACAATGCCGGCTGTGAGCAGAGACTGGCCTCTTTCTCCTTCTCTGAGTATTCCTTGACTCTTTCCACAGCTACAATGTTGGTCTCCATCTCGGAGGACATTCGGACCAGCCAGTTTAAGTAAGTGGTGATCTGCAAAGCAAGGGCACCCCTGGTCAACCCCAGAACTCCAGAGGAATCTGATCCCCCGAAGGACAGAAGCAGGCAGCACCTTTGGAAGACATCTCTAGGACAGCCGCCAGCAGGGATCGTGGACAATTTAGGGCTGGGATTTAAGGTGAACGCAGCCCCCGAGAGGTTGCAGGGAAGGACTCCTGGCTCAGGGCAGACCTCCAGACCAGACGATGGCAGGAGCGGTTCTCAGGGGCCAGAAGAACCTGGCCAGCCAATCCTAGGAGGAGCCCCCATCTCTCAGGCGAGAGGCTATGCAATTATATCAATGCAATTATACTTCTAAAATCCCCCATTTTACTAGAATCCCTCCCACAGCAGGATGCATTCTCCCATCTGAGAAGGTTTGGCTCATGAAGAGGCTGAAACCAGCCGGGCCATCCTGAAGCCGTCCTACCTGCAGCGAGTAGGAGATGGACAGGCCCACCAGCCCCGCACTCAGGCTGTGGCGAGCAATGACGGCAAACAGGGCTGCAAAAAGGACGATGCAGTTGCCCACCGACTCCAGCCGGACGGCCAGCCACCTGCACACGCCAGGGAGAGCAGGGTTAAAGGCCGGCAGAAAGCACCCTTTCCAAGCACTTGAGGGCTTCCTAGTCCTCCCCCAACAGGGTTACCGGTTGGCCACGATACTGGGGTAGTAGGCCTTCTGGTTTTCGTCCACTTTCAGGTCACTCTGCCTGATGAACCGTTTCTGCTCTCCGAAGGCACGGATGACGCTGACGCCCAGGAGGGTCTCATTGAAGTGCGAGTAGACCGGGGAGCGGCTGACCGACTCCAGACGCTTCAGCTGGCGTGAGGTGGCAACGTAGAAGCGCTGGGGAGGCATGAGAAGGGGCGGCAATCAGAGGGGTCCCGGGACCAGGAGGGAAGCCCCAGGGAGGGCCATGAGTGGCCCCTACCTGCACGAAGAAGTAGATGAGTCCCAGGGGGGGGATGACCACGGCCGCAATCGGTGTGGCCAGCAGGATGATGACACAGGCGCCCAGAACATTGAAGAGCGAGCCCATGAACATCTTGATGACCTGTGGCAGGGTGGAGTCGATGATGTCCATCTCCTTGGAGAAGCGGTTGACCAGGTTCCCGCTGGGCGTCTGCTCGAAGAAGCTCACCGGGCACCGCAGGACGTTGTGCAGCAGGTTGAGGTGGAGGCGGCGGGAAGCGAAAATCCCCCCTACGGAAACTGCCATGGAGTAGCCAAACACTGCCACGCCTGCAGGAAAGAAGAGGCCAAAACATGGACCTGACTGGAGCCGCCCAAGAAGGCCAACTCAGCCCAATGAGATCTGGGTCATTGGGAGCCCAAGAGCATTCTGGAAGATTCCAATGAAATCTCCTGCAGAGGATGCCTTTAGGAGCGCCAGCCGATATGCCTCTGATCTGCTTCCCAACTATAGAAATATCCCATTCAGGGCAAAAGGCCGCATGAAGCTGGCTCAGATACCAGCTTTGGGCACCCAACCCTGTGCCAGCTGTGAGGTTGCCGCCCTGCCGCCCCGCGATCAGGATCAGGAAACCCAGACATTACTCGCTGGGCAGATTGTGAAGAGCCCAGGGCGGAGAAGGGAGAAGACGAGGCCAGCGCCTAGCACATAACAGCCTCCCTTCCATCTCATCCTGCTCCCCAAAAGATCTTCCCTTTCAAAAGATGGCACAGATCTGGACACTCTGTGAGTTCTGTGCCCACAAAATACAGGATTCAGACCCTTGAAGAGGGGAGCCCTCCCTCCTCCAGCAGGGACCCCGGGATGTCCCTAGGTGAGCTGCAGGCCAGAAGGAAGCCAAACCCCCAGGGCCACAAGGGGGGAGGGGCAGACCTTGAGAGATTCCCAGGGCACCATACACCCCCAGGCGCATGTTGGTGTGCTGCTGCGTCCCGTTGAGGACGGGGTCGTCTGTCCACAGGCTGAGCCAGTAGTTGGAGGCCAGGGAGGCCACGTGGTTGCAGAGGAAGAGGAAGATGCTCAGGAAGGAGATGCCCAGCCCGATGGCTTTCATGTACTCCCAGTAGACGGTCGTCTTCACCTGCGACGCATAAGCGGCCATCAGAGGGAGGCCCACCACTCCACCAGGACCCTTCTGGCCCCCCAAGCCCAGGAATCTGCTGCCTCAACAAGTGCCCCCCCTTCTTCTCTGGTCACAGAAGGCTTGCGGGGCTCCTGGATCTGGTTCCAACTCTCCCCCCCCCCAATTCCCTCTCTCATTCTCTGCCTGTCCCGGCTCCCTCCTGGACGGCCAGGGCAAGAGATGGTCATAGCTCACACCGTCTCTCCTTCTGGGTCTCCCAAAAACCTCGTCTCAACCTGGGAGGCGACCCTCGGCAGGCACTCGGCAATGGCTGATCAGAGGACAAAGGCAGCGGCGCCCTTTCCATCAGCCGTGTCTGCACCCAAGTGCCAATGTCCCTGCCTGCCTCTGTGTGTGTGTGTGTGTGTGTGTGTGTGTGACGGGGGGGGGGCTTGAGCTGGGGCCGAGGAAGACGGAGCCCAGGCAGGCAGAGCGAGGTCAGCCATGAGCGGTTGCCACTGTCCAGTTCAGCCTCCTAGTGGGAAAAGGCAAACAGAGACGACCTTGGCGGGCAGCAATGAAGGCCCTGAACTTGACACAGGAACCTGGGCTGGGGCCAGCTGTCCGAACTGCAGCCAGGAGCCTGGGCCAGCTGGAAGCCTTTTCCAGAAAGAAAACAGCTAATTCAACCCCCAGCTATTTGCTGTTTACACTGAGTGACCTCGTTCAACTGTGAAGCGTTTGTGATCAGCAGCTGGCCAATTTTTTTTTTAAAGGAGAGAACTGCGCCAAGTTATTGTTGACATAAATACTAATAAAACACTTAATCCCTGAACCTAATCCCCAAATAAAGGGACTGTCGGCCCTTTGAAGGCCGGCCAGGGATGCCAAGAGGGCCACTGGATCGCTCTCGGGCACATTCACTGAGTCTTGGAAGAGATCCTCTCTGCCAAAGTGCCTCGACTTCCCTTCTCACACTTCCCTCAGGGTATGGCAGTGGAAGCCAGGTCCTTGAGCCCTCCCTACGGCCCCTTCCCCCTTCCCTAGGGCCAGCCCTCATCATCCCCACTGAGGGTCTTTTCAAGGCTGCTGCTGCTCTGGGCAACGGCTCCTCTTTTGGAGGCAGGGGTTACTATGGTCAGCCCCCAACTCCGAAGCCCTTTGCTGCCAGTCAAGGGAGCCGGTTTTACTGGGCTAAACTGTGGAACCCCCAATGGGCGGTGGCTGGGCTCTCACTTTCCCCGTCTGGGCAGTGTCCGCTTCGGTTAATTTCCAGGCGTTCTTCCCATCCGGCGCCTTCTGAGCCTGGGCCAGGCTGTTCTGCACCAAGGACTTCTCCGTGTCGCTGCTGTAGGTCGAGGAGTGGCTCAGCTGCCTGCAAGGCCCACATGCCACGCTTGAACCCGGGCTGCTGGGCTGCTTCATGCAGTGCTCTTGCCCAGCCCAAAGCCCTCTGCCCATGCTCAGAGCAGAACGGCTCCCACAGGCATCCCACTCCTCCAGCCTCCAAAGACCCCCCACTGTGCGGGCATCACTTTGGCTCTGAACCAAGGGTCTCGTTGCAAAGGCCTGGGATCATGACAGGGGACACCTGGCAGGGGCTGAGCACTCCGCCCTCCACAAGAGCAGAAGTCGCTGAGAAGCAGCCCTTGCCCACTGAAGGACTTCCCTGCATCACCGCGAGCAGAGAAGGCAGGAAAAACCGGGCTGAAGATTCAGTGATCAGGAATTTCCTCCCTGTGCTGGAACAGAGTCTGCCTCCAGGACAGAAAAGGCCCTCCTCCTTCCCTGTGCATCCCCTCGGCCAGCAACCGAAAGGCTCCAGGTGGGGCTGAGGCACCTGCTGATGCCAGGGAAGGAAGGGAGCAGCAAATGTGTGTGGGGGGGGGGATTTTTCCTAGCTTAGGTGAAACTCAAAGTCTCTGGGAGCAAAGCACCCGGACGTGCCCCCCAGGGACTGCTCGCCTTGCCCACCTCCTCACTTGGACCGAGTTTTCGCTGGCAAGGACCCCGTTCTCCAGCAGCTTCTCTTCCTTTGTGAGCAGACCAGGGGTCTCTGCAGGGATTAAAAAGAGGGCAGATAGAGGGTTGGTGCATGAAACGAAACGGCAAAAGCAAAGGAGAGATTCCCAATTAAATCCGCTACTATCCAGGACTCAAGGAGGTCTGCCTCTCTGCAAATATTTAAGAACTGAAGCTATTCATTTCAATCCACTCGCTGAAGGAGAATTTGGTGAGAATTTGGACAATTATTTTTTTTCCTAGCAAAGAATGCAAGCCATCAGAAATTTGGGGGGAAATTATCGAGCTTTTATTGCTGCAGGCTGCTTCTGCAGGCTGCCAATTGCCAGCAGTTTGGCAGTTGAAATCTCACCAGGTTGACTCGGCCTTCCATCCTTCCGAGGTGGGTCAAATGAGGAGCCAGATTGTTGGGGGCAAGAGGCTGACTCTGTAAACCGCTCAGAGAGGGCTGGGAAGCACTGTCCAGCGGTATACAAGTCTAAGTGCTCTGGCTCTTGCTGTTGAGCGTTTCAGTGACTTCTCTCCACCCTCCTGTTCAAAACGCTTTTTATAAAGCCAAAGAAAGAGGAGGAGAATGAACACAGAAGAGGTGAAGGTGGTTTAAGCCCTTCTTAGGCTATGCTGGCTTGTTTAAGGAGAGCAGAGTCTGCAAAATACAATTCAATTGGGCTGATACGGGCAAGAGTTAAACAAGCGATTTCCACGGCTCTCTTCCCACAATCAAGGAAAGCGGGATTTTTATTAGCTTTATAAACACCCAATTAAGCAACTCTGTTTTCAGGGTATAAGATGAACCGGCCTTGTTTCCCCAGCGCCAGCAGGCAAGCCCAGAAGCTGTTTGTCCAGCAGAGCAGCGGCTTGGGCAAGAACAGCCGCGTCCCGAAGGCTCTGCAGAAACCTGGACTGTTTCTAAACCAAGATACACAAAGGGTTTGAGGAAGCAGCTCCAACCCTTGACTGGCCCTGAACCAGGCATTTCCAATCCTGCCCAAGAATGAGAAGCAACCCAAATTAGTTTTGGGACCAGTGGAGGAAGAGAAGCCTCAAAACCAGCCACACCACTGATGTCCGATGAGCCGGTCAGACCAGTCTTGGCAACTTCAAGACTTCAACTCCCAGAATTCCCCAGCAGACACTTAAAAGTTGCCAAGTCTGAAAACACCTATTTAAGAACAAGACAGATTTTTTTCAACTCAATTTCTAACAACCATAAGCTGGAAACCCCTCCAGGGTTCAGCCCCTTAGGGCACCCATTCACACACAACACTGCACAGCAACCAGCCAATTAGATAAACCAAGCCTACTTCTAATACCCCCTCAATAATTGCAGGAAAAGGACAGGCAGTAAACACACGAGCAGCCACAGGAAGCAGCCAAGACACAGACAGGATGGAACCTCCAGCTATCAGCCATCCAAGGGATTTTCCCACCCAGATGGCATCAACAGCAACATTTGCCCAGGGCTCTTTCCAATCTCAGCAACCCAAGTGGGTGGTAACGGGGCAGGGAAACAAGAGCACCCATACAGTAGTGGGACAGTGGCTATATCTACATCCGCCGGTGCCCGCTCCTTGCCTTCGCCAGCCACGTTGTGATCCGCCCCGGCATACGTGCGCAGGAACTCCGCAAAGGCCCGGTCTTGCTTCAGCAGCTCTTGGTACGACCCCATCTCCGATATTTTGCCTTCGGACAGCACAATGATAGTGTCCATCAGCGGCAGGTAGTTGACCCCGTGCGTCACCAGGATCCGAGTCTGGGGCAGGAAGGAAGAGGCAAGGCCAGGGAGGTTGGGGGACAGACGGGTTTGCGGTGCCCACTGAAGGCAACCAACGCAGCTCAATATAAAAGAGACAGCGAGAAGATTGGGGATGAAAAAAGAAACCCCACCCTTTGAGTTCCCAGAGGCTGCGGAAAGGCCACCCACAAGCTTTCCCATACGCCTACTTTGTTTCTCAGGAGGCCCTTTGGCCCAATGACTTTGTCGAAAATGTGCTTCCCGACGTGGGCATCCACGGCCGACAAGGGGTCATCCAGCAGGTAAATGTCAGTGTCGGCATAGACGGCCCGGGCCAGGCTGACCCTCTGCTTCTGGCCGCCTGACAGGTTCACCCCCTGCGGAAGAGAGAGTAGCGCCCTCAGGGCCGGGCAGGAGCCAGAGCGCCACGGAGAGCCCAGGCGCTGCCCGGGGGCTCCACAGAAGAGGACGTGAAAGGGAAATGGCACCACACAGAGATTTTAAGCTTTGGTGTGGCCAGAAGCAAGCCCTCAAGCACCTTCTCTCCAATCTCCGTCTGGTCTCCCGAAGGGAAAAGCTCCAGGTCCGGCAGCAACGCGCAGGCCTCGACCACCTGCTGGTAGTGCTTCCCGTTCAGCTCCCGCCCAAAGAGAATGTTCTCCATCAAGGTTGCGTTCTGGATCCAGGCTTGTTGAGGGACAAAAGCCACAGAGCCCTGCCGAGACGAGACCCCCCCTTGAACTTCCCTTCCAGGCAGCCCACCGCTGGCCCCAGGCTGCTGCCCTGAGATCCCACAACTTCCACCGGGGGAGGGCGGCTGCAGCCCCCCAGGAAGCCCCTGCAAGAGAATTCTGCTTGCCTGCCCCTTCCCCAGAATTCCCTTTGGCTGAAGGACATCATAGGTGGTTCCCAGGGAAATGAGACCCTCCTCTATTTGCCAACCCAAGGAAAGGAGCCGCTCCAGTCAGGGCCTGAGGTGCTGCTGGTGGGCCACGCCTCAGAGATGCCCCTTCCTCTGCCGGATCATCAGATAAGCCCCCCCAAGCTCTTCTGCCCGCCTGTCCCACGCACCCTGAGAGAGACATGCCCCTCCTGCTTCTCCATTTCTCCTAGAAGAGCTGACAGGAGGGAGGATTTGCCGCACCCGACCTGGCCCACCACAGCCACCAGGGAAGAGTCCTGGATGGCCAAGTTGATGCTGGAAGAAAAGGAATTGCCAATTCAGCCTGGACCCCCAGAAGATCACTGGAGCAAAACAGGGGAGGCCTCCAGGGCCTGTGAGAGGCCAAGGACCATCTCTGGGGGCCCAGCTGGAGATCCAAAAGTTCAAGCAACCGGAGGGCAAGGGGTGCCATCCAGGGTCTTACCTGTTCAACACGGGGGGCTCTGTCCGTGACCAGCTGAAGGAGGCGCTCTTCACGCTGACACTGTTGCTGCCCGCTAGCCAGTGGCAAAAGGAAAGGTGCCCTTGAGCAGGATGGAGGTGGCCAAGGGCAGCAGCTGCCAGGGATGGGGACCCCCTGGCCCTCTCCAAGGGATGCCTTTCTGGACTCCCCCGCCCACCTGCCACTTCCAGACCCCACAGTGCCAACCTAGCTGAGCATCACAAACTGGGAACTCTGGTGACGGTGCAGATATTGGAAGATTCCAATGAGCCATGCTGAATTTAAATGGGGGGGGGGAGAATCTGACAGCTGCTCTCGACACCAAGTGCCCCCTTGGCTGACAGTGCTCAGCTCACCATTCCTGAGGTTTCCTCGGACGACACTGTCGGGATCCAGCTCTTCATGGGACAGGAAGACCCGGAGACGCTTCAGGGACACGCTGGCCTGGACGCCAATAGACAGGCCTATCCTGAGCACTCGGCCCTGAAATTCTGGGCCCACAAGGGTGGGGGCTGTGGGCTGCTCACCCCGGGACGGCAGAGTGGGGAGGGACTGCAGAGATTGTCTAGTGCAGGGCTAGAGACCACCTCTCCTTGAAGGCCTCCAGGCGAGGAGGACTCAGCCTGTCCTGCTGGTTGACGCTTGTCCCCCACCCCCCAGGAAGCCCCCCCTGCCCCCGCTGAGTCTCGAGTCCTGCTCGCTCCCACCCCAGCTGACCCCGGCCAGAAGACTCTCACTTGCACGATGCTGCTGACCACCATCGGAAGGATGTTGAGGGGGAACCGGAGGATGTTGAACAATGCCAGGGACACAAATGCCTTCTGGGCATCCAGGATGTTGTTTTCCGAAATGGACACATAAACGGCGAAGGTGGACAAAGCAACCTGGGAACAAGCAGGCCGGGCGGAGTCACGCCTAGAGGGAGACGCACCTGACCAGGTTGTGCAGCAGGAGGCACACGCTACCCCCAAGCTCACGGAGCCTGGGAAGCCCCTAGAGAACCCTGGAAGGGCTCACCAGGAACGGGGCGCAGACCCAGGTGAAGGTGCCAACGGCCGCCAGGTAGGCTGATTTCTTGAGGACCTTCAGCTCCTCCTGCCGGATCTCCAGCACTTTCCGCTTGAAGGCCAGCTCCCAGGCGTAGAGCTTCAGCACTCGGATCCCGTTGAGGATCTCGTTCATCAGCTTGATGCGGCTGTCCTTGCTCTTCATGTGAGCCACCTGGAACCAGCCACGGAAGCCTGTCAGGACACGCCTCACAGTGGCCCAAATCCTGGACTGACTGCAACTGTGCAGCTCTGGGCTGGACCCCCGAGGAGCCTGGCTCACAAATCTTGGGCCGTCCTGGACTCCGATTCCCATAACCTCCACGCAGTTAACTCGGATTCTGGGAGCCGATTCCCAGCCCCTCCAAACAGCTCAGTTGGGGGATGGCAGCGCTTCATTGGCGTTTAGTGATTTAATTGTTCTTGTATTTAAAAGGGGAAGCCGAGCGATCTAAGCCAGCGTTCCTCAGCTTCAGCAACTTTAACGTGAGTGGACTTCAACTGCTGGCCAGAGAATTCTGGGAGCTGAAGTCCAGCCATCCTAAAGGTGCCGAGGTTGAGGATCGGTCACCTGGACAGATCAAACCCTTTGGGGAATCAAGCAACGCCACCTGGGAGAGACCCCGGCCCCTCCAGCCCACCGTGGCTGAGTCCACTTGACCGTCACGGCAGAGCCTCCCACCTGGTAGGTCTTGGTCTTCATCGCTATCACCGCATTCACAGGCACCAGGAGCAGCATGACCGCCACACCAGCCAAGACGGAGGGGCCTAGATTCTGAGGAAACCATTGGAGGCACATCGGTTCTCACGATCCGGAGAGGCCTTGCGGGGTGTGAGTGGAGCCCCTTCCCCAAGGGCCCCGGGGCTCTTTGTACCTGCCACAGCAAGTAGAGAGCCAGCATCACTTGGAAGGGGGCCGACCACACCATGTTGATGTAGGTTGCCAGGTCCATGAAGCGCTGGGCATCCACTGACATCAGGTTGACGATCTCCCCCACCGTGGACGTCTTCCGTGCCGAATTGGTGATGACCAGGGCCTTGGCAGCAGAGACAGCAGACGGGGGGGGGGGGGGGGGGCGTTTAAGCATCAAGGGAGCCCCCACGACAAGAATGAGCTCGCAACACAAACGGAGAACTCGGAAGCCTCACGTGGATTTAGAGCTGGAGGCCCCATTAGCCAAAACAAGGCTCAGGAAGGCAGCCTGGGCTTTATAATCCCTGCGACAGCTACACCAAATTCCCCTGCCCTTCTCTTTTTGGGGGGGAGGGCGGAGGCGGGGATTGGGGCAGGTAAGTGACATTTCATTCTAATTAAGTTTGACTACATTTTCAACACAGTTAATATTAACCATAATTTATGGCTTAGATATTGTGGGATTTCCTCATCTCCGGGCCAGCCTAGAGGAGGTGGGGAGAGGCACGAGAGAGCCAGGATCACAAGCCGGGTCTCTCTTTGGGGAAGTCACAACCCAGCAAGGTGCCAGTCGAGCCCATCCCGAGGCCTTTCTGCCCACAGAGCCTTTCACAGAAGGTCATCAGACGCTTTTGCAGTTAATGAATTACCAGCTCTGCTCCCAGCGATTCGGGCAATGCCACCCCCGGCCTGTGTCAGGAAAAGCTCCTTCCAAAGCCAGTCTTGGCAAAGACTTTGCTAATAAAGCAGGGAGGAAAATGCCTCTTTGTCCCTAGGAGCCTCCTGCCTTGCAGGGCTCTCCCTTCCTGCCTTTCTTCCCTCCAATCTTCCTGCCTCGGCAGACATGCAGCGGCCCCCTTACTTCTGGGGTGACCATCGCGTCAAGGAGGGGCCGTCCCAGGCGGCGGCTCCCAGTCCCCTTGTCCAGCCAAGGACAGAGGTGGCCCCACCCCGAGCAGGCGGCCACCACCGTCCCCGCACCTTTCGGTAGATGGCCCCGATGACGGCTGTCTTGAGCCTCATCCCCGTCACAAAGCAGATGTGGAAGTACTGGTGCAGGACCAGCGTCTGCAGGCCGGCCGTGAAGAAGAGGAGGCCGGTGTAGAGGAAGCCCTGCCAGCTGGGGGCGCTCTTGTCGTTGACAAAGTTAATGAGCAACCTAGGAAGGAGAAGGTGGAGATGTTACAGGAAGGAACCACCGGCCAAGCTTTGGGGCCGGCCAGCCCAAACATCCTTCCCCCCCTCCCCCGAGGCCGGGAGAACACAGGGTGCTGGGACGCTCTTAGGACAAAAACAAACACACCGGTGAGGTTCAAAGCAGCAAAGGAAGCACAAGAGAAAACAGCCTGCAATTCATGACATCAAAGGCAGGGAAGTTTGTAACACTGGGGGCGGAGAGGGGGATTCGACGGCTGGAATGCTGGGCTCAGCCTCCTGAAGTCCTGGTGTGAGTTTGCTACCCAGGAGGAGTCCCGGCAAGGAAGCAATGAGGCAGTCAAGCCACCGAAGGCGAAGGGCAGGGAGGGAGTCTGGGACTCACTTCAAGAGCTCAGGTCCTGAGAACATCATCAGGTCATGGAAGGCCTTGAAGAGGAAGCTCATCAGGAAATAGGGGCCGAAGGTCTTGTAGAGCACCCGGGAGAGCGAGGGCTCCCTGCTCCTAGTGGGTGGTCCGAGGATCAGGGCCTCGGCCTCCTCTGCCACCTCCGAGCTGGAGCGGCTCCCTTTGGCCGGCTTCTTGGGCACGTAGCACATGGGGCTCAGAAATCTGTGGAGGCAGAAGGGGGTTGGCATGGAGGCTCTTTGCGATCACTACCCAAACACTGCTCAGGTCACCCAAACCGGTTATCAGGGTGGATTGTGGGGCTTCCCCCCTTTTGGGATCAGCCCCCCGCCCCACTTCTGGCCAGAACCACCAGCCAGGATGGGAGTTGCAGCTCAACCAAGGCACCCCGAAAGCATCAGCTAGGGAAAGCAGCCACAAGGTGCTGTGGGAGGACAAGGCGCCTCCTTGCCCCCCAGTTAGCACTGGAAGGCCTTGGGGGCTGTCGATCACCACCAAGTTAATTTAAGGGCCCCAAACCAAATGACTGGCAGGGGCAGGAGCCACTCCCACCCCCCACCTTTGCCTTCTCCGTGAAAGGAATGGCACTAAAGAGCAAGGTAACAAACAAAAGGCTTTTGTTGACTAGTGTCGCACAAAAGGGGCCCCACTGAAGCTCCCGGGTTTCCAAAGCAGAGCCAAGCGCTAACGGCCTCTGGGAGCAACACGCACTTCCTGGCCCGGGCGTACTCTCGGGCCCAGTGGGCAGCCAAGCCGGGCACCACCTGCTCCGACGTGTCTTCCTTGTTCAGAGACCATAAATCTTTGGCTTCCAGCGGCTGCCGGTACCCGTGAATCATCAGCCTAAGGGGAAGAGGAAGTTTCGGCCTCAGAGTTACACAGAAGGGCTGCTCTGCACCAAGCCCCTTTCAGAGGAACTGCACTGTATCCCCGCAAAACGTCCCACAGTCCACAGGGCCCCTGGGCCACAGAAGCTTTGGCCTCCAAAGGGCTAGTCGGCTCAGCCAGGTGCCCTTCAGGTAAGTGGGACTACAATCCCCAGAATCTCCAGCCATCATGACCTATGAGCAGGTAGAGTCCCCTCTCAGCTGTAAGGCTTGACTGGAGAATCAAGAAGTTCAAGTCTATAGAAATATCTGTTTTCTTACCCTGAGATCCACCAAAACGTGATCTTGGACAGGAAGGAAGCCCCGGACTCTGGGCAGGGATTCTTGGGGTGGGGGGTGGGGGGTGGGAGAGAGAGAGAGAGAAGGGATTAAGCTGGTTATTGAGGATCACTAGCTTCTAATGGCCTTCAGACAGCCGGGGCGGGGGAGGGGGGCAAGCACTAAGCAGGGCAGCTGTGTCCACATCCCCAGCTCTCTCCCAGAGCCCTTTTAGAGCAGAGCCAGTTTTAGGGTTCAGACCCTTCAATAGGATCAAAAGACGTAACTGGTTCTCTTCATGAAGCAGAAAGTTGACTGTATACAAGGGAGATGGGAACGTGCCTTGTGTGGCCCTGGGGACAAATTCTGCCAGTAATTTGTTTATTGTTATGGTATGATCTCAGCAAGATCCACCTTCAGCCTGTTATCCACCTCCCTTCTGGTTTTGCAGGTGCGGCTGGAGCTCATGAACTCACTGAGGCTGGAGTGACCACCAGTAGCATCACACTCTAAAAAATAGCCCGCAACTGGGAGCAGAATTAGGAGTTCAGGCCACAATCCGAGAGGTTATGCAAAGAGGCTGGTCAGACCCTCCTGCCTTTCTGAAGCATTGCTCAAGAGAGGCATTCGCCCTCCCAAAATACTCCTAATGGGAGGAAGAGATCACTTTGGCACAGAGAAGTCACCAAACAAGCTTAAAATTCCCGACTCTTCCCCAAAATCCTCTCTCTGATTTGGGAACCTCCTTCGTCCCCATACAAGACTTTGATTGTTTGCACCAATGGAAAGGAACAGAACCACCTTTTGAAAAACAAACCTCTAATCCAAACCACAGCCAACAATTGTGGTGCAGCCTGGAAATTCAAGCCACAGAGGTTGGACAAGCGGTTGCAAACAGTTCAAAGTTATTTACATGTAATTGATCAGAAGATTAAAAAGAGTTTCGTTAAGCAAACACATTACTTAAATACCCAAATATGACTCATTCAGCCAATTGCCGGGATAACACTTACCGGGCCACGAATGTTTTCGGAAAATAAAGGTGGATGTTCTGGGAAACAGGACAGAATAAACTGAATTAGCACCAAAGCGAAGTAGATGTAGAAAGTGGTATAGCGGAAGGCATCTATTTCCGCATCCTGGGAAGGAAAATAAGAATGCCACTTAGTGAAGTTTGTGGAATTGCCCTGGGAATATTAGTGCCTTTTTCCCCAATAAGAGTTCAGCGTTGTCCAAGAGGAAACTCCGGTTGAACCTGCCTGGGTACTAAATTAATCGAGGGGAGATACAAATTGTGTTTGCTTCATCTCACTGAGCGTTTTGTTTTGAAAAGCCCACAGGAAAGTCTCCGAGTGATCACCAAGGAAGGATCCCCCCACCAGCTCTGGCCACAACTGCCGGCCACGGGGTGGGCAGAGGGGTCCTTCTTCCCAGAGGATGGGTCAGCTCAAAGGGTTAGTCTCAAATGAAACCCCAAGGGGTCAATTTATGGCCTCTAAAGCCACAAGACCCCTGAGCGTTCAACCTGCCATTAACCCCAGCCTCACTTGTTCAGCTGCCCCTCCAGCTCGCCAAGGATCCTGCCCACCAGAAGCTGGCACTCACCGGGCACAAAGCGTGCATCGTTTTGGATCTGAACATGATGACCGCACACAGGAATGCAATCAGCCAGAAAAGGAGCAACACTCCCGAGGACTGGGCTCCTTTGATCCTCTCGTACTGGATCAAAAACGTGGCAAGGAGCTACAGATACGGAAGTCAAAAGAATAGACTGTTACTGCCTACGGAGGCTCGCAGAGCCAGAGCTCTCCGGGATCACAGCTGCTCACTCCGCCCTAGAACTGGAGCAGGCGTGATCCGAGATTTGCTTCCCAGGGTGGGCAGCACAACCGCCGTCAGCCACGCTAACGGTTGCAAGGGAGAAAGTCTGATGGATCAAAATGCACAAAGCCCAATAATCCAAGTTACTCTCACTCACCATTGTTATGCCCAAAATGGTAGGGCTAATTAAAAAAACTGGAGCTCGCACAATGTGGTGATTTCTTTCCCAGAAAGAGTAAAAAAGGTCTGTCCAGCAGACAAGCCACAGGAAGAGGCCCAAGGCCTGCAAGACAAGAGAGGACGGGCTCTTTATCTGTGCAAATCCCTCCTCCCCAAGCAAGGGCCCAAGAGGCCAACAAAAGTTTTAGAGTGTCCTAAAGACTCAGAAAGGAAAAACTGCATTCAAACCAATCCGTCCCCCAATTCCCCGGTGCAACACACTCACAGGAGAGGCCCTTCTCTGCAGGTTTCCAGCAATTTCCTCCCCCCCCAGCACTAGGGCTCCCAAGAGAGGCCAGGGGGCCAAGCCACAGGGCTGGGGGGCGGTCTGGCTTTCCAGCTCACCGTTTTGGCTTTGTTGAGGTGAGACATTTGGATGTAGCCCCGGTCATGGCGGCGGAGGTAGGCAAAGTAGATGGGGAAGCCCACCCAGAGGTAAAGGCAGGGGGTCCAGGCAAGGACTGTGTTCTGGAAGCACGGTGTGAAGTCCGGGTGTTCGGTGTACCACGTCAGGTTCCAGTCCTGGGGAAAAGCAGATATCAGGCAGGGAAGGGAGGTGAGGCAGGGGTGAAATGCTACCGGTTCGGGCGAACCAGCCCAAACCAGTAGTAAAAAATTTTTAAAAAAATGTTCCGATGATCAGCTGAGTGACGGGCAAGCATCAGAACTTTAAAAAAAAAAAAACTTTTAAAGCATTTTTGGCAAGGCCAGAAGGGTGAATTCCCCGGTTCAGCCGGCCGGGGACGGGACGTTGGACACGGGCTGCTGCAAAAGACCAGGAGCAAAGACACAGATACACACAACCTGTGCACACAGAGGTACTGGTGAGGTTTTTAGTGAGTAGCACAGGAAGCCAGATTTGCCTTCACAGGTACGAAAGCTTTCTACAAATGGAAAAATGCCAGGAGCAAGCATGTGCTTCTTTTTGCACTTGCTTCTGGCGTTTTTCCATTTGGAAGACGGAGAGGAGAAAGAAGAAGACGAGGGTGACGATCTCAGGCGCGTGAAGCAAGGTGTGAAAATCTGCAGCAGGAAGATCGGGGTGAGTGAAAAGAGGGAGCAGCCGAGCATTTCTTTACTGGTAGTAAAGAAATGCTTAACAAGTTTTTTAAAAAAGTTCCGACGATCGCATGTCACTCACCTGATGGTTGGAACTTTTTTTAAAAAAATTTTTTACTACCGCTTCGGCCGAACTGGCCCAAACCCGTAGCATTTCACCCTTGCCCCTCCAGCTGGGAATGCAAATCAATTGGGCCCCAACATCAAGGGGAAACTCGTGTGGCAGGAGTTTCTGCCTTGTTCCAGGAGAGCCCCAAACCTGCTGGGGGGCTCCTGCCTGGAGGGTCAGTCAAGGGTCTCTCCCGCTCCCTTCAGCTCCCACCTAGCTTCACTTCCAAAGAAATCCCCCTGAACTGGCGAACTGCAGCTCACCAATGCCTGGGCGATTCTACAGGTGCATATCCTGCAGGGCCGCCTCTTTCAGAGGGCCAGGGGTGGCCCCCACTACTCCACAGGAGGGGAGGGGGGGGAGGATGCCTCTTCGTTGCCTCTGGTCAAAAGCACCACCTGCATTTTTAACACTCCCACTTCTTTCTTGCTTTTCTTTGCAGCGATCCCAAAAATGCAGTAAAAAGATTAGCTCAGCCCTTCCTCTTGGCGGTCTCTCCAGAACCCCAGCAGAGAGATTAACGGCTATTTTTAATTGCGAAAGGAGGGTGGCAACAGGGAAGCTATTTTAATGGCAAAACATCCCACCAATTTAGGAATCGGCCAAGGGAAGGTGGGAGGCCTGTCAAGGGATCCGTATGAAAGCCTCACTCCCCCGCACCCCAACTTTTCCCCTGGCCCATCATCCCCCGCTCCATGGTTTCTATAAGAAAGGTTCACAAACGTTTCTAGGCCCAAAACATGGCTGCTCTGCGCATCGTGTCCGATTTGGAACCGCCCAGCAACCAAGTCGAGCGAGGGGGAAGGGGCCGAAAGCAGACTCTTTGGGGAAAAGCCCTGAGCCGTACTGGGGGCCTTGCGTGACTCTTCATCCCAAAACTGAGGCTGGTTGGAGCGATGTCCAAAATGTCCTTAAGTGAAAGGAGAGGGGTTTTAAAGATAGGCGAACCAGAGAAGGGCAGAAGAGAAATGCCAAGGAAGCTCTGCCCGACCCGGCTCTGTGCAGTGTGAAGGGAAGAAGTGGCTTGCAAAATCTCCTTTCTTGGAGTTCGGAGGAATCGACCACAACAAGGAGAAAGTGCGTCATGCTGGCCGGCTTTTCAGAGATGACCTGAGGTGACTTGCTTATCCTCCCAGCCGCCAAATTTAGCAAAGCATTTTGCACCCAGCTGCTCCTTGCCCTGCCCGGCTCCTGCTTCAAAGTTAAGGCAAAGATGAGTCAGGAGGCAGCAGGGCCACTCCCTCCGCCCACCCGCTCACAAGCGCCCATGGGAACTCCAGCAGCGTTCATGCCCCAACCTGACCACAACAAACCCACAGCACAGCAAGTTTCTTCCCTAGCAACAAAGCCAGGGCCTGGCACCCCCTTTTGAGCGCTTCCTGCAGGTCCCTTTCCCACTGAATTGGAGGGGGGGCGGAGTTCCAAAGCCACAGGACAAGCAAACCAAACAAATTCTGCTGACTGCAGAGCTCTCCAGGGACAAATGGACAACCCCTAAAAATATTACAAATCATCAGAGCCACGGACCATCCAGGCCAACTCAACTTGAACTAAAGCCCCAAACGACCCAGGGTCAGAGACCGGCTGCTTTGCCTGAAACCATTTGGCCTAAAATGCAGTAAACAAAAGTTGGTGCCGCTGTAATTCAACTCTGGCTCGCCAGAGCTACGATTTATTGAAGTATGGCATTTTGCAGACAAAACAAGTTTAGCTGTGAAAAATAGGCAGGAACGTCTGGCCAAACTTTTAAAGCAGAAGCAGATCAATGAGAAGCCTTTTCTCGTATTGACAATGTGCAATTCTGTGCCATTAAATACAAATGCATACAAGTTGGGGACAGTCAACATTCCTGGATCACTGATTATTTGACAACCAAGATCCTATTTCTCTGCCACGGACTTTTAATACTGGGAGTTTACCTGCCACTATGAAAACAAACCAACTGCCTGCCCCACCAAAATTTCTCAGAATTTGAGACTCAGAATGTGACTGTTATTCATTTTTTACACTGCAAAGCCAAGATTTTACAATTGTTGGCACATTTCAGAAGCATGAAAGTATTCGCCTGAATACTTAAAAAATGACACCGCTTTTCCAAGCGAGTCAGAAGGCAGGGAGCTCAATCATTAGGGTGAGGCTAAGCAAACCAAACACTTGAAAACCTGTGTTTTGTCCAGAAATCAACACCACATAACTATCCCTAATTTCCAGAAGGACTCAGCCTGCTGTATACAACCTTCAACAGGCCATGAAAGAGAATTCTGTTCTGTCCCACAGCTGATAAATGGCTTTTTAGTGGAAAGTGGGCATCCACAGCCTGGCTCTCCTGGCTGGGGCCCAGGAAAGCCACTTTGGCCAAGAAGGACCCTGCTACGCTTAGATGGGGATCTGGGATCAGAGGAAAACAGAGCGACTGAGCCCTTGGGCAAGGAAAGCTTCCAAGCAACGTTTCCCATCAGAAAACCTCAGTCCAAAGGTTTTAACTGTGATCCCTCAAGCCATCCGGTCACATCCTGGACCAAGCCTGGCCCGAGGAGACTTTTTGAAGGTGGTTGCTGGTTTGGGAGTAAGGACCGTTTTGTTTCCGTTAACTCTCCTGTCATAAACAAGCAACGAGCACAATTCCCTGGCAACCATCCGCTCTCCTGCTTCAAGCAGAGGGAATCCTTGCAGGTCGAGACATGCGGGACGGTGAATGCCAGCTGCTTTCTGGGCTGCTGCAAAGGCCTGGCTAGATGTGCCACGTTCAACGCCCACAGCAACGGCTAACGGATGGGGGTGGGGAAGCTGGGCATTGAGAGAACCAACAGGGTGGCTGGCAAGACGCAACAGGTTTGCTGGAGGGGGAAATACGTAGCAACGCATAAACCGAGCAACTGGACACCTAACTTATATTTATTGCACGGCTGCCTGCAAACCAAACAGTTGCTAACAGTCCTGGCCAGCTTAAAGGCCAACGTGGTTGGAAGCCAAGGAAAGGGCCAGCCCCCGGGGCAAGGGACGAGAGGAGCAGTCCTGGGTGGGGGCATCTAAGACGCAGCAGGGAGAAATCACCTTTCAGCCGCAGACTCAGGGTGCCTGGCGGCATCCTGGGTCCCTTTCCAGGTGTGACCAGGACACCAAGGCTGGCGGGGCATCTCAGCCACTCCTTCAGCGGTGGGCGAGTGGGGGATTGTCCAGGGACACACCACCCTCTTCTTCCTCTGCACCAGCATGGGAACCAGGCGGAGCCTGCCCACCCCTCCAACTGGGCAGTGGGAAGCTCCTGAGCGAGTCTCAGATCCGGCCCCAGCCTTTGGCCCCCTCCGCCCTTCTCCATTTGCAACGGGATGCCAGCCAAGACCTTTTGTGTTTTCCGAGACGGCCTTGGCGGTGCGGCCTTGGCAAAGGCTCGGCCACCCGCCACCCCCACCCACCCCAGCTAATCCCACCAGGAAGCAGCCCCGCTTTGGCAGCCTCAAGCCGGCCAGGCGCCGCTGGGAAACGCTTTCCCTCCCTGGCAAAACAGCCCTGGTAACCCGAGTGGGGCCCGAAAGTGGTTTTTTCCGGCTCCTGCCGCGGCCTCGGCTGCCCGCCCGTTATACCAGCGCCTCTGCGTGCGGGAGGAAGGGCTGCGCAAACTCGCCAGGTGACAGCCGGCCTCCCCGCAGTCGCCCGCCGAGACAAGTTCCCGCGCGGCGAACGGAGCCCTGGAGGCCGAGCGCTCTGCCAGACCGGCGGCGGCGGCGGCGGCAGATGCTGCCCGGGCGGGAGATGCGCGCTTTGCAGGCAGCCCGGGCGGAGGGTCCCAGGCCGACTGAGGCATCCCTTCGCGCCCGGAGCCAACCAAGACGCCGGCGCAGCGCAACTCCCGCCGGCCGGTCCCGCGATCTGGCAGCCCGGCCCGCTTTCCGCCCGCTCGCTCCCTCGCTCGCTCGAGGCGGCGCATCCCGGCGCGTGGCCGGAGTCGGCTGGCCCTCCGCGGGGACTCTTACCCAGAAGGGCGCGTCGCAGAGCCAGGGGGCGCCCATGGAGGCAGGGCGTCGGGGGGCGGCAGGCGCAGCTCCCGGGCCCCTCGCACCGCCGGCAGCGCAGCGGATGGGCGGCCGGGGCAGGAAGGGGGCGGAGCGGCGGCGCCGGGGGGCGGGCGCTGATTGGGCGCGGCGGCCGCGGAGGGGCGGAGGGGGGCCCGGCAAACCGACGGGGGGCGCGGGGAGCTTCTCTCGCCGGCCTTCCCCTCCCCGGCCAGGGCGGGCCGCGGACAGCGGGCGGGGAGAGCGGCATGTGGGGGCCGGCCGCCCCCTTCCCTGGAGGAAGCTGCACGGGGAGGGCGGCGGGGGGGGCAGAACCCGCTTCGCCTGCGGTCGGGAGGGGCCCGCTCGGCTTAGAAGAAAGGCCGCCACGCCGGCTGCAGCCAAGCGCCCCTCCGCCCCCCAAGCCCCTCGGCCGCGGTCCACCACGGGGCGGGGGGAGGTCGCCTCGCGTGTGCACGATGAGTCCGGGCGCCGCCGCCAGAGGGCGCCGGCGAGCGAGCCCGGCCGCACTGATTCAGCATCCCCCCCTCCCGTCGCTGCTGAGTCAGCCCGCGCTGCGATTGGGCGGGCGCGGGCCAATGGGGTCGAAGGGCGGGCTCCCGGCCCTCGTGGGCTTCCGGCCCCGCCCCCTCCCAAGATGGCGACGGTCGCCGAGCTGAAAGCGGGTAACGGCGGCGGGCGCGGCGCGGCGCGGGTGCCGGGAGGGGATGGCGCGGGCGCGGGCGGAGGGCGGCGGCGGGGCAGCCCCTGTTGAACGGCGGCGCGCCTCTGTCTCCGCACAGCCCTGAAGGAGGCGCTGGGTCGCAGCGGGGCGCTGGGGCAGGTGCGCGCCCGCGTCCGGGCTGAGGTCTTCGCCGCGCTGGACGACCCGGGCGAGCCGCGCCCCGCCGCGCCCCGCGAGACTCTCCTGTTGAACGAGCTCATCCGCGAGTATCTGCAGTTCCAGCGGTTCCACTCCAGCGCCTCCGTCTTCCTGGCCGGTGAGGAGGTGGGGGTGCGAGAGGTCATCCATCCGGCCCTGCCCAGGAGGGGCGGAGGAGCCTTTGCTGAGAAGGGCTCCGGGAGGAGGAGGGCAGGCGGGACACACACACACACACACACACACACCGCCGTCTCAGGCCAGGGAACCCGGGCGGCCTCCGGACAAGCCCCCGGCCAGACCGGTCCCCGCATCTCCGTCCGGCCGCCCTCGGACCTGAGCCCGCTCCCCCCCCCGTCTGTTGCAGAGTCCGGCCAGCCCGAAATCCCCTTGGACCGAGATTTCCTCGCCAAAGAGCTGCATGTCGTTGAAGACCCCAGCAGCAGATCCGTGTAAGAAGGCGACCCGAGGTTTTTCTCCCTTGGTCAGACATTGGTTGCCTCCCAGTCCAAATCCCAAATCATTTGCAAGTGGCAGTGGTCATTTTTGCACTCTTGGCTCTAAAAGCAACCCCTTTTCCAGCTGGACATTAGTATTTCTGAAGTTTCATGTGAGTGGCTGTCCAGTGTTGCATTTGGAGGCTGATAAATCCATCCCAAAGTCCTTGTGCAATGAGCCCTGCTGGATTTGGAGAGCTTGATTGCTGAGTGACTCTACCTTTGTGCCTTTATTTCTCTTGGGGGGGGAGCCTCTCTGCAGACCCCACTGAAGGGGGCACCTGCAACCCTTTCGCAGAGTCTCCTCTTTAAGTATTGGGATTCTTTCCTTTGTCTTAACAGGCCACTTTTGTATGGAATTCTAACTCAGCTGTTACAAGGCAATGAAGATAAGGCCCCCCCCACATACCCCTCGGTGGCACCTTCAAAGTGGACTACCAGCAAGCCATCTAATTGAAGCAGTTAAATGGGTACGGCACACACAAACCGACAGACGTGTGTATATATTAATAATACTCTATTAAACATATATACTGCCTGACTCTCAGTGACTTTGGGCAGCTCACCAGTTACAGGGAAATCAATGAATGATGGAGCCAGGGGTCTTCCTCACCAAAGACCTGGGCAAAGAGCTCTTTTAAACAATGCTTGTCTGTCTTTGAGTCACCACATTGCAGTCTGTGTTTGGACACTAATGCGTTAATGGCTTTATCTTAACTTTCAGAAACTGTTGCAGATTCAAAATATGGTGTGAGGCTTTTGAAGATTCATGAGGTTCACAAGGCATCCATAAATAAAGTAACCACATTTTTTATGAGTAGCAGCTGTTTACATTTGTTATTGTGGTAATCATCTCTTTGGTCCAATAAAAACAGTTGATTAAGAAGGGCCACAATCAATACATTCAATGTTTCTTTCAGTTCACTCCACAGAAGATCTATGTAATAGGTAAAAGTTGAATGTGACTTGATGGCACTTAAGTCATCTGGTCGTTTAACAGCACAGTAAAATAATCAAACCTTCAGGACACTAAACCTTCAGACAGGCTGTTCCCCTTTTTACAGGAAGGCATAAATCAGCTTCGTAAGGGAGGGGAAAACCCCTCAGTTGGCCTTGGCATCTTTTGAGAACTGTGTGACACGTCAAGGCCAGACTGATTTCCCAGGCGTTCATCTGTTGCAACTCAACTAACGGATCTGGCACACTCACAATGCAAGGAGCATGAATAGAGGCGGGTCTCTTGAAAGGGGATCCCCAGAGGGACTCGCTTCAACTTTGCAGCTATCCTGGGATGGTGAACGGAGCCTGGGCAGCCACTCCCTACCAGCAGCTGGCTTTTCCTTTCTGGCCATGAGGTAGTGGTCACTGCCTGTTGAGGGCTGTTCCCCTCCCTCCCTCCCTCCCTCCCACAGGACAGGACAGGGCGGCTTGGCCTTTTGATCTGGCTGGAGGAGAGTTGCTCTCCTTTGATAGCTTCACGTTTCCAGCTTATTTCTGACATAATCAGAGTCTGGTCAGCTCCTGTGATGCATGTTGGTTTCCTTAGTATGTTTCCTTTCAAAACGAGGAGGAAGCCCCACTGCAGTTCCTGGTGGTTTCTGTCCACCAAGCATCCCGCTTAACTTCTGCAACGTGTCCTGATGAAGCCGCCGTTCCTTCCCCGTTCCAGCTGAGTCCTCTCCTGCCCATAAATCATCCCTTGCTTGGGATTCTTGCTTGTCAGCCAGCCGGGTAAAGGCCAGGAAAGGGTTTCCACTCCTTTTTAAGCTGTTGCCATTGAGAGGTGCAGATATTTATAAAACAGTTTCACAGCTCTTCCAGCTGCCCATCTTCCGGAAGGCGTGTGATGTTAGCCCACAGATGCTCAGAGGCACCCGCGTGAGGCGGTGGCTGCTGTCCATCCACCTATGTGCATCCCTCCCAACTCGGAGTTTGCCTGATAAAGAGAAGTTGCTCATCCATCACTGCCAAGCTTGAATTGCCAAATACCATAGGGCCTGAACTCTGTCCAGCGGGGCCAGGGTCTGGGTGAGGCCTGCTGCCTGACAACATCTGGCTTGGCTTGTGGAGAACAAGTAAAGGGAAACCAGGTTCACCCACAGTGGGGCTGCAGCTTCAAAAGGCCTAAGAAAGGGGCACCTGGACGCCTCTAGGATAATCCCTATGAGTTCTGTGCCCCCTTTCTTGGCAAAGGGTGGGCAGGGAGCCCACTGGGCAAATAGTCCAATACCCTGCAAAAGCTGAGTGCCTGCTCTCCTGGCAGAGCTCAAGGCTTGGGGGGGGGGCAGTAGAGTTGCACAGCTGGAGAGCATCAGGCCAGGCTTGGCAGGCAAGGGGACTCCTGACCCTAGGGCAGCAAGTGGGTCAGCCAGGCTCCCCCTCCTTTCCTGCTTGGGAAGGTGGACCTGTGAGGGGCTACCAGCTTGGACCTCCCTGCCTGCCTTGGGCTCCATATTTAGGCTGCTGCTGTTCTGCACATCTGCAAAGACATGTTTGCATCTGGAATGTGGACGGGAATTGCTGGAGGATCCTGGTGTTTCCTATTTGGGATGTCTGAGGACCCTGGGCCAGCCAGCGTGTGGTGCTGGAGCCGCACAGGGAGGGAGGGAGGGAGGAAAGCACCCGAGGTATTAGGGGGCTCAACCTCCTCCTGCAGGACCTCTTGCCTCCTTCCCTGCTGGGCCGAGAGGACCCACTCCTCCCCTTCTTCCCAGTGCCCTGGGCTTTTAACAGCTGCTTTTTGCCATTTAAGGACAGGGAGGCATTGGGGAGATTTGCAGAGGTTCTCAGGAAGGGAGCTCCAGGCAAGGTTTCTGCAGAAACAGCCGGGCACGAGCTGGGAAAAAGCGAGCCCTTCCATTCCCCAGAGATGGGCCAGCCCAAAACAGCCCAAGGTCCCCAAATGTTACATAAACAGGCCAGGGACAACACACAGCTCCTTCCTCCTTGGGAACGGCCGCCCCCACCGAGAGGCGCCTCAGGCTTGAGCTCTGCATCAAAGCCGGGGCCAGATAAGAGCCTGCTGATGGCCAGGGAGAAATGGGGGAGCTGCCTCTTATCTGTCCCCCCCCCCCCACATCTCCCCTTTGCTGGCCCTGGGAGCTCATGAGAAAGCAGGAGCGGTTAAGCGGCTGCTTATATCTCTAGACCAGATGAAAGAAAGCTCCATTCTGGGAAATAGTGTTGCAGTGGGAAGTCAGATAATTTCTGAGCCATCCCATAATGCCATGACACGAGTTATTAGGGGAGAAAAGGAGAGGGAGCGAATGCTTCTTAGCTGGGGGTGAACTCTGGCTGCAAACTCATCGCTGGAGCCCTCTCTCTCTCTCTCTCTCTCCTCACCCCCTTGGCACAAGTCTTCGTATCTGAGCCCTGGAGACTGTTGGGGGGAGGAATTCTGTGGCCCCTCCCCTGAGCCCGCCACCTCTATATAGAGGGGACCGAGCGCATCAGGCTCGGTCTGCCCAGCTGCTAGCAAGCACCCGTCCGGACACGCCTGCATCTTCGGCTTTCTTCCTGGACTTCTGTAAGTACCCTGGCCGGCCAAGGACCATCCTGCACTGTCCCTGGACAAAGCTGCCCCCCTTCAGGCTAATTGCGCCTCTTGGGGAAGGCAGTGAAGTAGATGCTCCCCCTGGGGCACAGACAAGCTAGTGGCAGCGTGTCTAGACCCAGGTTGTCCTCCTCCTGCTTCTAAGCTCTGCCTGAGTAACCTCAGGCCAGGTCGGAGGGCTTGGAATTGCCTTGCCATGATTGATGTCTGAGCACCCAGGAGGCAGAGGCACAGGGAGAGGGCCATTGAGGTGGAGGGGACCCCAAGGATCAGCTAGTCCAACCCACTGCGGGAGTACCAGTTCCACTGTCCTGGGAAAGTGGGTTGCACATCCTCTTCTTGGTAACTCCAGAGATGGAGACCCCCCATAGGTGGACTATTCTGCTGCAGTCCAGATCTTACTGCCAGGAAGTGTAGAAATAAAATCAAAATGCAAAGCAGAGCTAATAACTCCACCTGCACAGAACTTAAGAATCCGAGACTGCATTCAGCACCAGAATAAATTTGCACTGAAGACAATGCCAAATAGGAACAATCCATTGATGAAATGATCCAAGATCATTTCTTTCAAACATGTTTATTGTTGGTATATACTATAACAGACTCAATTAAGACATCTTTTCAAATTGCCTTCATGAATCCCTGAATGTGATTACTTGCTGGCAATTAAAATGCTTTTTCTGGCCCGAGTCTCCCTGCAGTCACTGTGTCCCCCACAACTTCAGTGTCCGCCCTGGGGCAGATGAGCTGGGCTGGCTGCTCAGCCTCTCAGGGCTGAGGAGCATTGGGCCACTTGTGGCAACATTCTGATTTTAAAAAGAAGCTCGGTGGAGCCTCCATAACTTAGTTACTGGGCTTGGTCTTACATTTCCCTGAGAAAGCCAAGGATGCCTTAAGAGAAGACCCAGCTGCTGTGAGTAAAGGGGGAAAGCAGCAGAGGGCAACAGAAGCTCCCTTTTTCAGCCAGGGGGTCAGCGCCTGTTGTAAACCGCTCAGAGTAAGGGTCTCCTTACCAGCAAACCTGGATGTCAGCTGAGCTCAGCGTTGAGAACCAGCAGCAGCCGTGCCGGCTTTTGAACCAAAGCCTTCCTCTTTGCACGTTCCGTATTTAGAAGTTCCCTAAATCATTTGTTTTGACAGCTCATCCTTGACTGTATCCTTTTCTCCTTCTCCCCTGAAACAAAGAGAGTCTTCCGTGCAGGTGGAGGAGCCGGGCGGGAGCTGCCCCCCAAGGCAGGTTTGGTAGGAGGGTCTCATTTGCAGGGCTGCTAAATTCCCACCCTGGAAGCCGCAGGCAGCCTTCAGCCCGGAGGTGGCCGGTGCGGACAGCTCCTGCTGGCCTCTCTCCTCTGCAGGGATTGTGGGGGATCTGACCTTCCTAGCAGAGCCATTGGATCTAAATGGCAACTTCTTTCAATTATTGTCTTTGGAAAGGATTCTGTTATGCCCTAAAAGGTATTTGTTTTGAACTTGTTATCATTAGGGTATTTTTTTCTGTCTCCCTTCTTCTTCTTTTTTTTTTTTTGGCTGGATCTGCTCATAATGAGAAGAACGTGGCCATATATGGTAGCCTGCCCGCATTTGTGCAAGCAGAGAGCCTTGCAAATGGCCTCTCTGCCTTTGGGGGCCTGGATCCCTTTGAAGCTCTCCATGAGGTCAAGGGAGCTCTTCTGGCTTCTCCCCAAAATGCCCCTTTATTCCGTAAATGAGAGGAGGCTAAGGATTTTAAAAGAAACAAATGAGCAGGGGGAAGGGGGTGAGTCAAAAGGTGCTTGGAATGTTTCTTTCTGCCCCTTAAAGATTCTGGGAACTTTTCAAAAATCTGCACTCTGGCTGAAAAGGGCAAGAATTAGAAAATGTAGCAGAAAGCCCCAAACTTCTCCGTCTTCATCGTGGGTGATGAATTTCTGTCTTCTGAACTTAGCAGCCTGTCGGCAGATGCAGCTGACAATATTTATATTGTCTGCAAATGTTTAGATCCTGCCTTCCACTCTGCAGTGGAAGACCTCCACGGCAGCTAAGAAATGTGAATTCCAAGCACAGCAATAAAGAACAACGTAGCCCAAAGAGATGCCATCAAAACAACCTTAGTGAGGCAAATACTTAACCAACTGAGCAAAAGAGGAAGCAACGAGTGGAGACGAGGCCTGAGACCTGCCAAGGCTGGACCAACCCGAGAAGCCCACGTTTCCAGTTCTACTGGCCGTCGGTGGCTGAGCAGGGCTTTCTCCGTGGACTCAGCTGGCCTGTGATTATGTCATAAAATATCTTGACCAAAGGCCAGCCAGTCTTGCCAAACAAGTGATAAAAGTTTCCAGTCCTAATCCATTGGTAACACAGGGGAAAGAGACCCTCCACGAAATCTGCAAAAAATTCCCAGGCTGTTTTTCTGGAGAAAAGTTTGAGTTGCTACCAGCAAACAGGCCAGGGAGCTGTTCACAGGCCTGCTTGGCTGAGAAGCTGACAGTGGGACTTCCAAGGCAGCAGATCTTTGATTCCTGATGCTGGGAGTTGGCAGAAGGAGGCCTGCTTTCTCCCTGCTTTGCCAAGAATTAGTTAATTTTCTCTTGAAAAGAAGAGATTTTGATCATTATTTGATGCATAAAACAATATTAAGGAGCTGGACTTTATTGCTAAAGGTTGTCTTGAAGTTATTTTTCACTGCAAAAAGTATGCACTTTAATATAGCTTGATGTAAGAATTAAAACAAAACCCCAGATATAGTGATGCTTTTCTAAGTGATGGGTCTGCTTGGAAGGCCCCCCTCCCCTAGCCAAGTTGGGGGGGAGGGTTGTCTCTTCCAATCAGCAGCAATTCTTGCAACCATCCTGTTCATCAAAGCATCATCCTGATCTCTCTGCCAAATGCCCCCCACTTTTTATCCCAGGCTTTGCTTAAAACGTGGCCACGGGTGAGTCCTGCATCCCTGCGGAGGTAATATCTTTAGATCAGAGCCACACGTGGCCCTGTTTGGTACCAGCATTGTGTTGATGTACTGTATCTTATTCTGCCGGCATGGTTCAAAAGGGCCCCGAGTGAGTTCCCGGCCTTTGTCACATCCAGAGGGAGATATTGTGCCAATTCAGGGCTTCAAGGGTAACAGAGCAGCATTCAGTTAACCCGTGTTCTCTCGCCCAGGTGCCCTTTGAGCCAAAATGGCACAGAAGAGCCAACTCAGCGACGATGAGAAATTCCTCTTTGTGGATAAGAACATCATCAATACCACAGTGGCCCAGGCCGACTGGTCAGCCAAGAAGCTGGTCTGGGTCCCTTCGGAGAAGCATGGCTTTGAAGCCGCGAGCATCAAGGAGGAGAAGGGGGACGAGGTGCTGGCCGAGCTGGCCGAGAATGGGAAGAAAGTGACCTTCAGCAAGGATGACATCCAGAAGATGAACCCGCCCAAGTTCTCCAAGGTGGAGGACATGGCCGAGCTCACCTGCCTCAACGAAGCCTCCGTCCTGCACAACCTCCGGGAGAGATACTTCTCAGGCCTCATTTACGTAAGTCTCTCGGCCCAAGAAGGCAGGGCGTTGGCCCTGGGCTGCTAGCTGCCGATTGCCAGCCCAGCCTTCCCCAGGCCTATGTCCTCCAGGTGGGCGATGGCTGTCCTCCATCAGCAAAGGGAGGGGAAACGCACGGCAGCTGGGCTGGGGAAGTGGGGGGCGGAGGGACGGAGGGCTTTGGCTTGAGAGAGGTTTTGTTTATTTTGGTTGCTATAATGCACAAGTAAGGAAAGGAAAAGGAAGATGGGTGGTTAAAGAGGGATGAAGACTAGAAAGCCAAGCAAAACAACACACACACACACACACACACACGACCTAGCCTGCTGCTCTTTCCATCTGGAAGATCTAGTTCTACAAAATTCTGCAGGAAGCCACTTGGCAGGATGGATCAGCCTCTTTTTCCTAGGGGTTTCCTGGGAACTCACGGCTCCCTTTTGTGTCCTTTTTGAGGGCTTTTCTTTTAGAGAGTCCACTTTCTGGGAAAGAGAAGCAGCTTCTTCTGCAGTCCCCCCCTGCCAGCCAGATGAGATGGTCCACCCTGGTGGTCATCCTTTTTCCAACCTGAATTTGCACCGAGGGGGGAGACGAGAGGGACACGACTGAGCCGTCTCTTCTTTAACAATTTACTTGCACATATTTCCACGCCCAGACTAATCTTCATGTTGGGGGAGGGGGCACAGAAAGTGCCATTGTCCTTTTGAGGGGGTGGAGGGTTTGTGGCTGAAGGCTGAGGAGAAGAGAGGCACTCCAGGCCGGAAGGGGGGTGTGAGATTTGCGCATGGAGGGAAAAGTTTATGCCCCTGTAAATCTGTGAGCCACAAACACAGATCCACAAGTGGGACATCCTAAAGCTCCTTCCCCACGTTTATGGGCCTTTGGCAGGCCTACGAGGAAAGGTCTTTCTTCCCAGTCATAATGAGGATGGGTGAGGCTGCCGGGAGTCCCCTGGCAGAGTTTCTGAAGGCAGCCATGAGGGAGGGAGAGACTCAATCCGGGGGTGGCCATCGGCAGAGGCAAAGAGATGCTGAGAGAAACACAGAGGAGAAAGTTGCCCCCTTCACCGCGGCCTTGAATATGGAGGCTCTCTTTCCCGTCTCTCTCAGGGTGCCTCTGGCTGGAAAGCTTCTCATAGTTCCCCCAGATGCCCAGCAAGCCCCCCACCATCCAGCTGGCATTCCCACCCTGGAAAGCCCTGGCTCAGTCCCCGCAAGAGGTGCATTGCCAGAGCAGCCAGGGCCCTGACTTCCCTGGTCGGCCGAGAGCCATACTGGGCACTGCTTGGTGTGAAGTCTTTGGGACATTTCCTAATATGGTCAAGAAGAGGAAATCCCAGACTGCAGATTTTGCCGTGAAGCCTGGCTGGATCTGAAGGGCAGCCTGGGTGCATCTCTGCAATTACGGACTTGGAAGCTTTAATAACAGATTGGGGGGGGGAGGGGCAGTGAGGAACAGGCAGCAGAAAACATCCTTATGGATGTTGCATCGGTTACCTTGGTCCCAAATCTTGAGCAGGGGCATCAGGGAAGAGGAGGACCGACCCCACCCTTCAAAATGTGGTGTTATTGTGCAAAGTGCTGGGCATTTACAGGCATCCTGGGCTGACCCAGAATCCCCCCAATTTCCCTTCCCATACAGAAGTGACTTTAAATCCAAGGCATCCTCCTCCTTCTCCTATGAGGTCAGTGATTAGGAGGGGTCCGAGGTGAGGGGGCTGCAGAGAAAGTGCCCAAAACCTGAGTAGGATGGGGAGGGGTTTCTAGCTACAGCTATCATGGCTGTGATGGAGCCTCCCTGTTCAGAAGCAGTCCATTCCTGGATGCCAGACCCTGGGAAGGAGAGCTCCCCTTGACCTGTCTGCTTCCTGCCCTCTTCCCCCCCACCCCCGACCGCCATGGTCCCTGCAAAGAACTGGCCTTCTCCCAAAGTTTCAGAGATGTGGTGGTCCCAGGTGAGGAGGCTGACCGCTCGGGGTCTTCCCTTGCAGACCTACTCAGGGCTTTTCTGCGTGGTGGTCAACCCTTACAAGCAGCTGCCCATCTACTCGGAGAAGATCGTGGACATGTACAAGGGGAAGAAGCGCCACGAGATGCCGCCCCACATCTACGCCATTGCTGACACCGCCTACCGGAGCATGTTGCAGGGTAAGGCGGCATGCCCTTCCGATGGGCACCGGATGGCTGTTTCTGCCACCCGGGGGCTCCGTCCGGCTGGTTGGCTCCTCCATCATGGAGCAGGAGTGCCAGAGCATTCCTCCCGGTCCTTTGGCATTGGTGTTTGCCATCTTCCACCAGCTTGTACCTCAAAAAGGAAAAGCTCTCCTTCCACCCACCCGTGCCGGGGCACGTGGCCAGAGAGAATCCCAGAGCATAGTTTGGCAAATAGGGGCATGGAGAAGGAAGGGCAGGCAGGAAGGAAGAAGCTGCCACTGCGACACCAAGTTGGCAGCCAGGAATCTGCCACGCCATCCTTCGCCAGGGAGATAGAATTTCTTCTCCTAGAACCAATGCCCAAGTCAGAGAGTCCGCTGCTGGCCTGAGGGGCACACTTGTGCCAATGGTTGGGCTTGGGCATCCGGGTGCCTGGCAGTGGACCCCTAAATCACGCCCCCCCCCTTTGCAAAAAGGCTTCTGGTTGGCTGGACAGGAGTTGGACTCATGTGCAGCTTTGTGGTGCAGAGAGGATGCGGCCATCCCACAGTGGCTTGTGGTTTCTGTTCTCTCAGTTGGTGAGCCATTCTGAGCCCGGAGCTGGAGGGCCCCTGTCCCTGGGCAGAAGCGATAGCTGGCACCTGTGGTTTGCCTTTCCTGCCACTCCTTCCACCCCATGCAGCTCCCTGTCGGGCATCGTAATCTAGTATTTAAATCCATTGAGTTGAGGCTGGCAGGGCCCGGGTCTGCAGGGGAAGCTTCTGTGGGAGAAGCTACGGGGATCTTATAGATATCACCGAGGATTTCTAATGTGTACAAGAACCAAGGTGGTATTTGTTGAGTTTTGTGATGGAAGGTCCAAGTGCTCTGAATTACTTGCTCCTTCTTCTGAGTCTAATGTCCGAAGGGTCTCCGTCAATGGTTTCGCCCAAAGTCTGGCCTGTTTGGGTAGCAGCCAGAGGGCTGTTGCTGCCAGACCTCCCCTTAGAGGGGGAGCACATGAAGAAGCCTCTGCTCTTGGGGGCTCTGGGGCTGCAGGGAAGGGAGCAAAGGAGACACCTGGAGGGTTCCTACCAGGCACCGCTGCACTGCCGCAGGGCAAGAATCTGCTGCAGGTTAATCTTGGTCTGCTTATAGCACCACCATCAGAGCCAAAGGTTCTTCGGTCAGAACTCCCTGCCTTGTTGCCTGCACAGATGCCAAAAGGACAGAGGAGCTAACGTATAGCGTAAGATAGTTTACAAGTGAATGTTTGCTTCACTCAAGCGTGTCCAGAAAGTGTCTTCCTGCTGATTTACTAGCACATAATACTGTTTGGTTCCAGCCGCATTTGTGGGTTCTTCAACTTCATTTATGGGCTTCCAGGTGCTGCTATAAATCAATTGCATTGATTAAATGTTTATCTTCGGAAATAACATGGAGAGAGAGCAAGGAAGAAGAATGCGGTATGGACAGCTGGTGGTTTATGCCAGCCCTTGAGGAAGCTGATTAAGCTGTAGGGAAGATCCAGGAGCCTCTGCAGCCTTTCTGCAGAGCTCTTCCTCAGGTGCAGCTCCCTCCCCTCGTCACCCTCTCTTCCTCGACTCCCCTCTGGACACACCTGGGGACATGGGAGACCTTGGGGCCTCCAGCCTGGCACCCGAGCCAAGGAAGCTGCTACCAGCTACTGAGGCTCCTTCCCAGCTTCTCACTCTTCTTTCTCCTTTTATGGCCAAGCTGCTCTTTGCAGGAAGCCCACAACTCCAGCAGTGCTGAAGCGGAACAAGCCGCTCTCTGGGATGGGAGCAGGCAGACGCTGTCAGGGAGGGGCCCCGTTCTCCCAGGGGAAGAAGTGCTGGTGGGGGTCTCAGTTCCACAGGCACAGTGTTCAGCCTCTTATTGCAGGGGGTCCAGGAGGGAGGGAGGGCTAAAGTAGGAATCCTCAAACTCCAATTGCTTCCCGCCTACATGACCTTCAGCGATGTGAAACGAAATGTCCACAAATAAAACTAAAAATATGTTTCTTATAGTCACTGAACCAGGGATGTAAGCAATGTGCTAAAATGCTTTGATTGACAACCTTGGAAATTAAAAATGGGGCTCTCAGTCCTTTCTGTGGCTTCCCATTGGGATGGATTTGGGGAAGATTGGTGCAGCAAAAATGCGAATTCCTCTAAGGATTGCATGTAAAAAACTGGCATTGCCAAAGTGCCTCCCTCGCCTGCACCAGCTGTGTGCTTCTTTCCTGGTGGCGGGCCAGTTGGAGGTCCCGGCCTTTCTGGCGTTGGGCTGCCATCCGTCTCCCCTCTGGTGCATTGGCACTCCAGGGAGGCAGCTGAGGCTAGGATGTAGGTAGACACTCCCCTCCGCACCCACCCCCGGCACCTTCCTGGTCTGAGGGGCTGCTCTGCTCTGCCACTTCCCTCAAAGCCTTTGCCAGCTGCCTCCGATTCCACTTTTACTCTGCTTGGGTGGGGGAGGTTTCTGGCTTTTCCCCTGCGGATTTTGGAGACCCTAAAGCTCTGCCTGAAATCCACCTCAGTGGCCCCAGAAGGACAGCTTGGGACTCTTGCTCTGGATCTCATCCATAAATAGAACTGTTTGCGTCTCTAATCCCATTTCCTCAATTCTTTCCTTGTGGACACAAAAGCAGGAGATCGGCCTCCCCATCGGGAAAACGGGATAAAAATAAATGCAGTGCTGATGGGTCACAAGGGGCAAGGGGCACCGGCCTGGTCTGTCTGTGCCAGATGGGAAGAGTCCTCCCAGTTCATCCCCAGCCCTCCCAGTTTCAAAAAGGAGCAGGTACCTGGTGGCAGAAGACCAGGATGACTCTACTTGGTAGCCCAGCTTCAGAAGTCTCTGGAACTCTCCCCAAAAGGGCTCTGGGGGCCAGGATCTCATGGCTTTCTTTTCTGTCCACAGATCGAGAGGATCAATCCATCCTTTGCACGTAAGTAGAGCCAGAAGAGTTGGCGCGCTCCCTTCTCAGTTCAAGCTCCCTCGCAGCTCTATTTTTGGTGGCCTTTTAAGGACTACTAAGCACATCCTGGGCATCCTGCTGATGAGTTGGAGGGTGCCCAGCTGGCAGGGGGGATGGAGGGTGTGCGGAGCGGGGGGGGCACTCCAAGATAGCTTTAGATCTGCTTTAGATCCCATCGTAGCAGCCCTCCTGCTGTGGAGAACATCTGGGCACTTTCCAGGTGGCTTCCTCATGGCAATGCCACCAGGCCAAGGCAACCATCTCTCGCCTGGCCCGGCCCAGCCCCAGCCTGCTCTCCCCACCCCTCCCTTCTCCTAGAGTGAAAGGCCTTAGGAGAAGCAGCCCTTGGCTTGGGGAACATCTGTGCTGTGCTGGGCTAAGCTAACAGCTGGAAAGGGGCAGAGACCCTGCCCAGGTAGTGTTGATGAAGGAAGCCCCCAGGAGACTGGAGTGACAGGGAGTGATGGGGGTTGTAGTCCAGCACATCCAGGAGAGGCATGCTTGGAAAGATGGTGGCTTGTTCCTGCCTTTGGGGAAAAGAAATGCAGCAGAAGGAGGGACGGACAGAAAGCAGTGGGAGGTATGAAAGCCCAAAGGCCGGCTCTTCTTTTCCCAACAGTGCGTGTGGGGGGGAATTTGGGGAAAAGCTTTCTCCATCAGTGGCCTCCCACTGGCCTGTTTGTTCTGGAATTCTTCCCAGAACACTTAATTTTCACCAATACATGGTCGTCTTTGGGACTTCTGGGCAGGGAAGCCTAGCCAGGCATGGGTCTCCTGCAGCCAGAGGGGCCTCGCAGGCGTCAGTTCAGCTCCACCCAGAGCCCAGGAGAAGAGTCTGCCCTCTGGCCTTGGCAGGGAAGGGAAGCTCACCCCATCCTTTGACTGGCCGGCAGAGACCGAGAGCTCATCAACTCAGCCTCAGGACCAGAGTGCCGAGTGGCAAAGAGATGGACTCCCTCTGGCCAGGAGGGTCCTGTACCCTTCCTGCAAAGCTCAGGATGCGCCAAGACAGCTGGCCTGGGGGACAAGGGGCAGGGGTTGTAGAGTCCCTTCCCCACCCACTAGCTGATCTGCAACACTCGGTAACCTTGAGCAGAGCAAAGCTCCTCAAAATCTCCTCCTCCACGGCCTGCGTATCTTCGGCCACCCCAGGGTGATCGGAGGCAGTCATCTTGAAGAACAAGGAGTCCCGCAGGAAGCAGCTGCCTAGCCTTTTAAGGCTCACCTCCTCCCAGGCCTGTCCTGTTTCACCCCCATCCATCATGGGGGAGAAAAGGCACCTCCAAATTAGGAAGAAGAATCGGCAAGGCGGCCAGGCGTGGGTGGGAGGCTCAAGCTCCACAGCCAAGCCTCTCCTGGCGGTCCCTCCCTCCCCCCCTTAGCAAGGGGCTGGATCCCTCTATCCAGGAGCTCCTCTGGCCCTCAAGTCAAGCCAGCCCCTTCCTTGATCTGAGCCACTTGGGCTTCCTTGACTGGATGTTTTTGTTGCCAAGTCATAAGTTGCCACCAAAAAGATCGCAAAGCCTCTCCTAAGACTGATGCACTCCAGATCCAGGATGGCTCTGGAACGATGCCACGGAAGGAAGAGAAGGAGAGATGTGAGCCTCTCTGGCAGCCTCTCCGTTACTGCCCAGAGTGCCAGGCATTCCGACACACGTGGGCAGCCATACCAGGGCAGAGCTCTCCAGCTTCTCTCCTTCTGCCACCATTCTAGTCCACCCAGAGGATAAGGAGGGGCTGGGAAGGGGCGTCTGGGGTGGCAGCTTCATGCAGGGAGTCTTCCCTTCCTTGGGAGATATTTCCTCCTTACCGGGCAGGTAAGGAGGAAATATCACCCAAAAATGCCCACCAGCCCCTCCAGGGAGGGCTGGGCAAAACTCCCCGAAGAGGCGAGGAGAGAATGCATGTAGGGGGCACCTGAGTGTGCCAGCAGGGAGCGTGTGATGCAAGACCACAGAGTCTGCAGTGCCAGAGGTTGGCAGAAGATCAGACGCTCACACCGAGATTCCTAAGTGCTGGAAGAGCTTAATGAAAGGATCAGCCTTCAGCTGCAGCCTAAAAGCCCCTGAAGCTCCCTTGCTCTTCCCTCCTTCCCTCCCTTCCGGGCATTGGCTCTGCAGGAGCCCCCACTACTTCATGAAGGGCAGGGGGGGCTGACAGTCTTTTTCCTCCTCCTTCCCCCAGGGGAGAATCGGGCGCCGGCAAGACAGAAAACACCAAGAAAGTGATTCAGTATTTGGCCGTGGTCGCCTCCTCGCATAAGGGTAAAAAAGACACCAGCATCACGGTGAGCAGCCCCTAACACCATCCCCACCCCCGTTCAGTCTAGTGGGCAGCAGTGGGCGAAGGGGGGCTTCTTTCTCTGGGGTGATGACGAGGCGGCATCCTTTCAGACCAACCTTCAGCAGCGGCAGGAAGAAGGTGACAACTTGGGAGGAAAGAACTTTTTTTCTGACTCGTAGATAACACCACTGGCTTCCCCAACCTGACATCCTCTGGGTGATTTGGACTCAACTGAGACCAAACTGGCCCATCCACCAGCAGGAGTGATGGGAGTTGTAGTCCATGACTTCTGGAGGCTGCCTGTGGGGCAAGGCATGTCAGATGGTGCCTGCTTAATCAAAGACAGGCATTGAGGTGTCCATTGCCACGCTGAGAGGGCACATTTTGGGAGGGAGCACGGAGTCCAGAGGTGAAAGAGACCCCCCCCCAGGGTGGGTAAGATCTATCCCCCCCCGGTGGGTCCTCTAATCGCAATGTTCCTTGCGGAGACACCTTGCACAGCTGGAGACAGGGGTGCCTAAGGTGAATAGTGGCAGAAATGCTTTGTAAAAAGACGCCGTCTGGGAGGCCGAGACTGACGCTTCTTTTATGCCGTGTTGTTTGACTGCAGCAAGGGCCGAGTTTTGCTTACGTGAGTAACCTGATTCAGTGTGTGTGTCAAGACACAGCCTGTAGATCTGCATGGTGTTGTTGCACTCCCTCCCCAAAGAGGGTCTTGGGGGCCTGGAGGTGCCCCACCCAGAGCACCCCATGGCTAACCCGTCTGGTTGCCCACCTGGATCTCACCCACGCATGCTGTTTCTTGGGAGCAAGCCAGTCCTTCCTCCAGCTGCTCCCAGGCAAACAGGATCGTGGCCCCTCCAGCACCAGGGCTCTTTGCGGAAGAGCATCCTCTGATTTGCACAACGGAATGCTTCCTTTTTTGGACCGGCCTTGTGGGGGGTGGGGGAGGGCAGCCTCAGGGGGGAGGGTGCGTGGGTTGGGGGGCTTATGGAAGCCGGTCTTACTTCCCAGATGATCACCACCGTGTGCCAGTAGAGTGACTGATCGGTTCTTCTTGGCTTGCCATGTGCCTCTTCCCCCTCCCTTGCCCGCCATCCTGCCCTTGGGGTGGGGGTGGGGGTGGGGGTCGTTCCTGGGTTTTCTGCATGCAGTGCAACTGGCTGAGCCTGCCGGCCTTTCTGCTAGGGAGAGGTTGGAGCCTCTGACAATTGTGGGGATACGGAGGGGGCTACGTGTGAGGAGAAGCTGGGATGGGGAGCGGAGCCAAGTGGGAAGACGTGCCCAGCCGAAGAACCATCCCTGCCAATTCTGCCTTCTTTCAAAGAGTAGCCAAGAAAGCCCTGCCCAATTTCAGGAACATTTTCCTTTCTAGAGCCTGGGGTATCAGGAAGGAAGAGCCTTTCATATAAAATGGAGGCTTCTGCCCCCCTCCCCCATTGTGGAGCAGAGACCTTTGGAGAGCAAAGATCCTGGCTATCCTTAGATACCTGCTTCTTTGCCATAGGCAAATGGGTGTAGAAGCCAACAGCATCTTCTACAGCTGATCAGAAGGTTTTTCATGATCCTCGATTTCTTCATCAAAATCCATCAGCCTCTGTCTTTGCTTTGAGACGGGGGGGGCAGCCCCCTCCTCCTCCTCCTCCCAGCTTCAACTGTGATGAGAGGGTAAGGAAAAGAGGCTGCTCTTTAGCATGGCTTGGAGGTGTGACTTCATTGGTGTGTACCTGCCTGGGTGTTCCTTTTTCCGCATGCAAAAGTCGCCTTATTTTTAAATATAAACCATGCATTTTCATAGCCAGTATTTAACCAAATTAATAGATGCTGTGTAATCTGCTTTGGGCTGCCTTAGAAGGAAGGTTGTGTGCAACCATTCCTTCGGCCCCCTTGCCTAATTTCTGTTGTCGTTTCCTTGCCAAATGAACGCTTTGGCGGCAATTGCAAAAAAATTTCTCTGATTTGCTTTGGCCTAATAAATATGCTGAAAAAAAGATACGGGTTGTGACCGATTGCCTCCGTGGTTGAAGACGATCCAGAATGCAGCAATCGGCCGTGTTGACTAGTTTTACAAAAGAAAAAAAAACAAAAAAATGACCCAGTCCTACAAAGGCGGAACCAGAGGCCAAAATCAGCCACAGGGAATCTGTGTAGGTAAAATGCGCCCTGCGGCAAGTGCAGCTGGAGAACAATGCGCCTCTTTGTGCATTTGATCCACACAGAGATAGTTTCTCTGAGGGCAACTCGAATTGCACCCCCTCCCTTTTTGATTCACACCCTCCTCTGCCCGGCCATGGACTGACAGCCAAATCCTTGGATCAATTTTAGGGCGAGTTGGAAAAGCAACTTCTCCAGGCCAATCCCATCCTGGAAGCTTTTGGGAACGCCAAAACTGTGAAGAATGATAACTCCTCCCGATTCGTAAGTTGGCAACTTCTTGAATGGGGAAAGGCAGGGAGGGGAAGTGGGGCGGCTGAACCAAATAAGTACAAATGGAGAATAGGACTTCTTCTCCCTTGGAAAGGAAAGGAAGAGGAGAAGGAAGGGAAGGGAAGGGAAGAAGGAAAGGAAAGGAAAGGAAAGGAAAGGAAAGGAAAGGAAAGGAAAGGAAAGGAAAGGAAAGGAAAGGAAGAGGAGAAGGAAGGGAAGGAAAGGAAAGGAAAGGAAAGGAAAGGAAGAGGAGAAGGAAGGGAAGGGAAGGGAAGAAGGAAAGGAAAGGAAAGGAAAGGAAAGGAAAGGAAAGGAAAGGAAGAGGAGAAGGAAGGGAAGGGAAGAAGGAAAGGAAAGGAAAGGAAAGGAAAGGAAAGGAAAGGAAGAGGAGAAGGAAGGGAAGGAAAGGAAAGGAAAGGAAAGGAAAGGAAAGGAAAGGAAAGGAAAGGAAAGGAAAGGAAAGGAAAGGATTGGATTATAAATGGGGAGGGAGGACATCAAAACTCTCTGAAGCCCCCTGCACCCCACCCAACCATGCCGTCTCCTTTCTCCAACAGGGCAAATTTATCCGCATCAACTTTGACGTGACGGGGTACATTGTGGGAGCAAATATTGAAACCTGTATCCTTTTTCAGAATCCCCCCCCTTTTTTGCTTCAGGCAACTGCCTTGTTTTACCTAACTGTGGGTAAGTTAGTATTTATTTTAAAAAACGGTTGACTTGCTGAACCTTCATGGACAGATTTGCTGGAAAAATCTCGCGCTATTCGGCAGGCCCGAGAGGAAAGGACCTTCCACATCTTTTATTATTTACTTGCCGGGGCCAGTGAACAAATGAAGAGTAAGTCGCCTCCTTGGCCGATTTTAGGGAGGGTGGCCTGAGAGGGAGGGGCACTTCAGAGCAGCTGCAGTTTCTGGTGGGGGGAGCAGGTTCTCCCTTCCCCAAAGGCACTGAAGCCAAGAGGACATTTTTGCTCTCAAAAAAGGCCAGTGGCCCCTTTGGGGCAAGAAGCCTTGTGCCCAAAGCCAGAAGCTCTGCTCTCCACATGGGCTCCCCACTGAAGGAGACTCCGGGATGGGGGGAGTGGGACTTCCTCTTCAGCTCCTTGGTTAGGAGTGGGGTTGCCCAAACGGACCTTTCAGGGCCAGGCTGGCCAGGGCGGAGGACGGTTGGGGAGTAACTGATGAGGCCCCAGGAGTTTGGACCCAGAGCTGGGGAGGGTCCTGGCCGGCTCTTGGCCTCACTGAGGTTTTGTTCTGTCTGCCTTGCAGTGGACCTTCTGCTGGAAGGGTTCAACAACTACACGTTCCTCTCCAATGGCTACGTGCCCATTCCTTCTCAGCAGGACAACGAAATGTTCGAGGAGACCCTGGAAGCCATGACTATTATGGGATTCACAGAAGAAGAGCAAATTGGTAAGAGAAGCAAAGAGGACCTCTGGCTCTGGATACTTAGAATACAACCACCTCCCTCGGGTTCCAGGGCTTAGCCGTGAGGCTGCTGAAGGGTTTCCTGAATCTTGGCACATGGGGAACCCATGCAGGTGTGTTCTCGACCTGATCCTAACCCTCGCTGAGTTCAGTAAAGCCGCTGGTGGTATAGTTATGGGGAAGAAAGCCTCTGTGATCGAGAGGGAGAATCCACCCACCTACCCAGAAATTCCTTTGAATTTCTTTCCTTCCTAACCTCACAGCAATGCTGAAAGTCGTCTCATCAGTTCTCCAGCTTGGCAATATTGTCTTCAAGAAGGAGAGAAACACCGATCAGGCATCCATGCCGGACAACACAGGTAGGTGCCCAGCAGTGGTGGAAGAGTTTTGCCTCCTCAGGGTGAATTGAGTCCCTGAGGAATCCAGGTTGCCAGAGCAGCCCGGTCGGCCATGGATGGCTGCAGTCACCAGAATGGTCTTCATGAGGATGTTTCTTGATTCCAGCTGCTCAAAAGGTTTGCCACCTCACGGGCATCAATGTGACAGATTTTACACGGTCCATCCTCACCCCACGGATCAAGGTTGGACGAGACGTCGTTCAGAAGGCACAGACCAAGGAACAGGTGAGGAGGCCAGCTCAGCTTTCTGACCTTGAGCCTTGATGCTTTGCTGGTCTGGATCCTTGAGAAACTCAGCCTGGCTCCCCTTGCCTCCTTAGGCCGATTTTGCAATAGAGGCCTTGGCCAAAGCAACATACGAACGCCTCTTCCGTTGGATCCTGACCCGGGTGAACAAAGCCCTTGACAAAACCAAAAGGCAAGGCGCCTCCTTCTTGGGCATCCTGGACATTGCTGGCTTTGAAATTTTCGAGGTAGGGCCTGGGGCAGTTCCAGGGTGTTTCTGGCCGAGCCCTTTCTGGCAGGGAGGTGTGAGCTGTTCTCAACTGTCTTTCCAGATCAATTCTTTTGAGCAGCTTTGCATCAACTACACCAACGAGAAGCTCCAGCAGCTCTTCAACCACACCATGTTCATCCTGGAACAGGAAGAATACCAGCGCGAAGGCATCGAGTGGAATTTCATTGACTTTGGGCTGGACCTGCAGCCTTGCATTGAGCTGATTGAAAGGCCGGTGAGGAGGCCGGGCGGCTTTTGATGCCGAGGAGCAAAGGGGGCCACCCTCCAGCTCTCACCTTCAAGAATATGGGAAAGTGGGCAGGAAAAATGGCGCTTTTGGGCAGTGCTGGATTTGGGAGTTTCCTGGCTGAGCAAGGGGTTGGACTAGAAGACCTCCAAGGTCCCTTTCAACTCTGTTAGTCTGTTATTTCCCAGGATGCGGTGGGTCTGCAGAAAACCTCAGTCAAAATGCTGGTGACCTTTGTTTCAGATAGGAGGGGATAGAAGGGGTTGACTACATTAACTATTTAAGTCAGTCTTGTCCTCCACTCCTCAGAGTAGTCCCCTGTCCACTCGGGCCTCTCCTCCTAAAAAGAGTTCTGTTGAGTAAAGCAACGGAATGGAGGTTTGGCTCCTTTCTCTGCCAATGAGTTGGGCAAAGGCTGCTCCACCACAAGTCCCCAGAGCTTGAGATGGTACCGCAGCTTCTCTTCCACCAGCAGCCTCATGCCCCCCCCCTCTTCACTGCTGTTCCAGAATAACCCTCCTGGTGTCCTGGCCTTGCTGGATGAAGAATGCTGGTTTCCAAAGGCTACCGACACCTCCTTCGTGGAGAAGCTGTGTACCGAGCAAGGCAACCACCCCAAGTTCCTGAAGCAGAAGCAGCTGAAGGACAAAACCGAGTTCTGCATCGTCCACTATGCCGGAAAGGTACCAAACAGGCTGAGGTTTCTCTTCCTGGTGCCCAGAGAACACACTCTCTCTTAGGGACGCCTTGCCTGCCTCTCCACCCACTTCAACTGCTCCCAGGTGGTCTTTCTGGCCACTGTGGTGACCCCGGCGGCTCTTTCGGTTTTCCTCAAGGTGTCCTACAACGCCAGTGCCTGGCTGACCAAAAACATGGACCCTCTGAATGACAATGTGACGGCCTTGCTAAACCAGTCTTCTGAGAAGTTTGTGGCAGATCTCTGGAAAGAGGGTAGGGAATAAAATCTTGGCTGGGTGGGAACGAGGGGAGCCGTAGTCCAGGTTTTATTAACCTACCAACTGGGCAAGGTCGGAGGTTCTTAAAGCTGCTCGGGGCCCCCTAAAAACTGGGCCTCCCTGGAATTGTATGGGAGAAGCCCAGTGGTTGAACCTCGCTGGGCAGGGGCTGCTCGAGCCCCCAGTTTGACCTTCCGGCCTCCCTTGTCCTGCAGTGGACCGCATTGTGGGCCTGGACCAGATGGCCAAGATGACTGAGAGCTCCCTGCCCAGCGCTTCCAAGACCAAGAAGGGCATGTTCCGGACGGTGGGGCAGCTGTACAAGGAGCAGCTGACGAAGCTCATGACGACCTTAAGGAACACCAACCCCAACTTTGTTCGCTGCATCATCCCAAACCATGAGAAAAGGGTCGGTGCCCCAGCGGGGCTTCCACCTGGCAGATGCTGGGCAGCCCTTCCCTACCTATATGCCAGACACCCAACTCCCATCACACCCAGCCAACCACAGGAGTTTGGGCTCAATGCATCGGCAGAATAGAGATTGGCTCCGCCCACTGTTTCCCTGCTTAAAGGGGTATCAGAAGTGGCCCTTGGTCGCTTTTGGGGAGGCAGCATTTCATTCCAGGCTCTGGGGTCCCTTTGCGAAAGATTATTTATTCAAGGATATTGCTGTGTGGGTGTTTTAGCCCTCCTTAGGACTCCAGGAACCAAAGGGCCCCATCGACTTCTCCCTCCTTTCCTCCTCCTCCTCCTCTCCTCTCCGTTTGGAAGGGTCACCCCCTCCTTCGTTTCTTCCAGGCAGGGAAGCTGGACGCCCACCTGGTGCTGGAGCAGCTGAGGTGCAACGGGGTTTTGGAGGGCATCCGCATCTGCCGCCAGGGCTTCCCAAACAGGATTGTCTTCCAGGAATTCCGGCAGCGGTAAGGGGGGCTTCTGTGAGACACAGGCTGGGGGTCCTGGAGCCCATCCAGACGGGTAGGAGCCGGGTGCTCAAAGTGTGCCAAGGCCTGGGGAGATCAGCAGGAAAAGCTCTCCTCTGGGGTGAATGAGAAGGCCTGTTTCGGAAGAGGCTTTTGGGGCTCTGGGAGCCATTCTGACCGTAAAGCAAGGCGAACCCAATGAATTCCACCGCCCCCCCAGAGCAGAGTATATCTGTGGGCTCAGGGCTGTCTAGGAGAAGGTCCTGTGGTTTGCGGAGGGGGATATTTCTCCATGATGGGAGTAGGAAATGGAACACGACAAGAGTCCAAGTTTAAGGTCGGAGTGAACAGAGTGATGGTGCTTTTGGGGGTGCTTTTTCCCCCCACAGGTATGAAATCCTGGCTCCTAATGCCATCCCAAAGGGCTTCATGGATGGGAAGCAGGCCTGCATCCTGATGGTGAGCATTTTTCCTCCAGGCTCACTTCTCTTTGCCTCCTTGTAGCTTTGGTCTCCTGTCTTAAGCACAGTTTAGAATTCATTGAGGGCTGCATGAATTGACTGCACATAAGTTCAAACATGCCTTGGAAAAAATACATTCTTTAACTTCCTCCCTCCCTCTCTCCCTGCCTTCCTTCCTTCCCAATGAGGTTTTTGTGCCTTGAGTAATAGCTTCTTGGCATCAGAAGCCCAAACTCCACCTGTTGGACTTCTACTGATCAAGCAGCACCTGCCCGGTTGGGAAGAAAGTGGGAGAACCCATTAAGTCCTGCTGAGGACCAACTGCATATTGCACCTCCCCCTCCTCCAATAGATCAAAGCCCTGGAATTGGATCCCAACCTGTACAGGATTGGCCAGAGCAAGATCTTCTTCCGGACTGGCGTCCTGGCTCACCTGGAGGAGGAGCGAGACCTCCGGATCACTGACATCATCATCTCCTTCCAGGCCCAATGCCGGGGCTACCTGGCCAGAAAGTAAGGCTCTCTCAAGGGGAGCAGGGCAGCCCAGCGGTGCTTCCAGGGCTCTGGGTTGAATGTCAAGGGGCTCCTCCCGGGGCCCAAAGGGGTGAGAGAGGAAGCAGCTGTGGGAGATACGTTGATGGAGGGATGCGTTGGCCTCTTGCCCGCCAATGTCCGGCCCCTCATTGCAGCCCCCGCAGCCTCACAGCCCCCTCCCACCCTACTCATGGCAGACTTCTGGGGGTGCAAAGGGCCCAGATTTCATGCTCCACTTCTGCAGGGCTTTTGCCAAGAGGCAGCAGCAACTGACCGCCATGAAGGTCATCCAGAGGAACTGCGCTGCTTACCTGAAGCTGAGAAACTGGCAGTGGTGGAGACTCTTCACCAAAGTAAGTGGCTGGTCCTTGGGGAGACACCGCCCCCCTCAGACCCCTGGAAATGCCAGTCTTGCTTTTGCTGGGCCAGTCAGGCTGAGCCCCAAAGTGGTTGGGAATAAGTGACTCCATAAACTCTTGCTCTGCAGGTGAAGCCGCTGCTGCAGGTCACCCGGCAAGAGGAAGAGATGCAGGCCAAGGACGAGGAGCTGAAGATGGTGAAGGAGAGGCAGATCAAGGCCCAGAGCGAGCTGAAGGAGCTAGAGCTCAAGCACAGCCAGGTGAGCCCACCTGCTCCTCCTGAGTCCCCGCAGGGAAGGGCAAATGGAGGATGGGCAGCTTCTCTTGAGCTGTTTTGCCCTGTGGAGGACTTTGCTTAGGGTGCCCGGCTCACCCTAGGATGCCCAGAGGAGCCACTAGCCAACTGGCCCTCTTGCCTTCTCAACCTACTGCACAATCTACTGTAGACATTAGAAACATCTGGAAGTCGAAAGGAGGGAACCTGTGGGAGACGCAGCCCAGCAGAGCCCACCCGGGGTAGTTAGCCAAGCCTTTGGTGCCCCAGGCAGGGTGTCCCCCCGATTGAATGCCCTCCTCTCCCTCCGGAACAGTTGAGCGAAGAGAAGAACCTGCTTCAGGAGCAGCTGCAGGCTGAGACCGAGCTCTACGCAGAGGCCGAGGAGATGCGGATTCGCCTGGCTGCCAAGAAGCAGGAGCTGGAGGAGATCCTGCACGAGATGGAGGCCCGGATCGAGGAGGAGGAAGAGCGCGGGCAGCAGCTACAGACCGAGAAGAAGAAGCTGCAGCAGCAGATGCTGGTACCCGGGTGGTGTTGGCGGCTGGAGGGCAGCCCCAGTCAGGCCCGCAAAGCCAGAGAGCTTTGCCTTCAGCTTCACCCACTGCCTCTTCCAGCTGTTTCAGAGAAAAATGGCTTTCCTGGGCGCAGAAGCTGGATCCCGCAAGCCCCATTGGAGGGGCAAGCCAGGGAAAAGCCACTGCAAGCCATGCTGGCATGGTTTCATCTAAGATTCACCTCCGTGAGAACCAGTGGCTTGTAGGGAATGGAGGAGCCTTAATTCTGTCTGCTGTGTACAAGGCCGAGTCGGGGAGCCTGGAGACAGCTCAGCTGGGAGCTTTTAGGGGTGCCAAAAGAGCAAGGGCTGCCAAGGAAGAAGCTGAAGGTGGCTTTAGGGGCAGGAGCAGTGAGTGGCGGTTTGTCCACCCCTCCTTACTTCTCCTTCTCCCCATGCTTGTGACCCCCAAAGGACTTGGAGGACCAGCTGGAGGAGGAAGAAGCTGCGAGGCAGAAGCTTCAGCTGGAGAAGGTCACCGCAGAAGGGAAAATCAAGAAGATGGAGGACGACATCTTGGTCATGGAAGACCAAAACAACAAGCTCTCCAAGGTCAGTGCCGGTTCACCCTCCCCTTGGGCTCCAAGGCCAGGGAAGCAAGGAGAGTGGCCCCTCCCTGCCCCCTGCAGTGCAGTCAGGCTCAGGGGGCGGCTGGGGGTGCAGCCAGTCCTGTGGTGAGGCTATTTTGCCTCTGACGGGTCGGCCACCCAGCCTTGTAAAGACGCATCTGGGAGACGGGCAGCGCTTCAGTCCTGGTTGGGGGAGCCATTTCACCGTTTGACCAGGCCCCGTGGGCACCCCTGCCCGAGTGCCACCTCCCACTCCAGGCTTCAGGGAAGGCGTCTTTCCTCCCCACCCCAGGAAAGGAAGCTCCTGGAGGAAAGAGTCAGCGATTTGACGACAAACCTGGCCGAGGAGGAGGAAAAAGCCAAGAACTTGACCAAGCTGAAGAACAAGCACGAGTCCATGATTTCGGAACTGGAAGTCCGCCTGAAGAAGGAAGAGAAATGCCGGCAAGAACTAGAGAAAATGAAGAGGAAGCTGGAGGGGGACTCGAGCGACTTCCATGAGCAGATCGCTGACCTCCAGGCCCAGATTGCTGAGCTGAAAATGCAGCTGGCCAAGAAGGAGGAGGAGCTGCAGGCCGCCTTGGCCAGGTGGGGCACTCACCTCCCCCGGCTGGCTCCCCTGGATGGCCGAGAGCCTCGGGACAGTGAAGGGGCCAGGCAGCCTCCCCGGGACTTGGCTGCTCGTCTTCCAGGGAAGGGCCGTTGTGTTCCAGAGGGACATCCATCTGGCCAGCCAGGAGGTCTCTTCCCCACCAGGGACCTCCTTTCTGCTCCCTCCTCCGGTCTTTCTGCACATGGAAATCCCTCAATGCCCCCAGACAAGACCAGTGTTTCCAGAGCCAAGCCAGCTGGCCTTGCGGGCTGAAGCCCCTTTCTGCTTCCCTCACCCAGGCTGGAAGACGAGATGAGCCAGAAGAACAATGCGCTGAAAAAGATCCGGGAGTTGGAAGCCCACATCTCAGACCTGCAGGAGGACCTGGACTCTGAGCGGGCGGCACGCAACAAGGCCGAGAAGCAGAAGCGGGACCTGGGCGAGGAACTGGAGGCCCTCAAGACGGAGCTGGAGGACACCTTGGACAGCACAGCCACCCAGCAGGAGCTCAGGTGGGGCCGGGGAGGGGCCGGGGCAGTTCAGGCTGAGCTGCACGGAAGCCAGCTTCCGGTGGGAAGGGGGGATGGTCAGGAGAGGACGGAGGAGCCGCAGCCGCTTCATACTCCTTTGTGCTGGGGCTCAGAGCGAAGAGGGAGCAGGAGGTGACGGTGCTGAAGCGAGCGCTGGAGGAGGAGACGCGAGCCCACGAGGCCCAGGTGCAGGAGATGCGCCAGAGGCACACCCAGGCCGTGGAGGAGCTGGCCGAGCAGCTGGAGCAGTTCAAGCGGGTAACCCATACTGGCGGAAGGGGAATGGGGGCCCTGCCACGGAGACCCGGCTCGTTCCAGGTCATCCTCCTGCCCGGCTGAGCATCTTTGATGCTTTCAGGCCAAGGCCAACCTGGACAAGACCAAGCAGACGCTGGAGAAAGGCAACGCGGACCTGAGCAACGAGATCCGATCGCTCAATCAGGCCAAGCAGGAGGTGGAGTACAAGAAGAAGAAGCTGGAGGGGCAAATGCAGGAGCTGCAGTCCAAGTTTGCCGATGGGGAGCGAGTCCGGATGGAGCTCAACGAGAAAGTCCACAAACTGCAGGTAACTCCAACGGGTGGGGGGATCCTTCCTCACCTTGACAAAAACAGCCAGTCGGGGAAGGGCCTGGACCCCTGATGGGTTGCTGAGCCTTCCTTGTCTATGGCTGGCAGAAGGCAGAGCTGGGCTTCCGCGATACTGTGCCATCTGTGGGGTTTACTCAGAAGGGAGTCCTGTTCAGCCCAGATTCCACAAACAACTTGGCTCCTCTTTCCTGTCTGGGCTGCTTCCATAGTGCAGGTGGGGCAACAGGCGCTCAGTGGTAGAGCTCAGGGAGGCCTCAGCTGCTGAGAAGGATGGCCTTTCCTCCCTCTCCAGCAATCAACTTAGATCCGCTGCTGCTCTTCTTTTGCTTTGGGGAGCTATTTTACCTTATTCTTAGCTGCTGCTTCTTTTGAGTTGCTATTTCCTAGGAACGCAGCCTATCAATGCTGGAAATCAAACACAAGGCAGATCAATGCTCCCGATGCCGTTTCCCTTTCCTAGGCGGAGGCTGAAAGCATGGCGGTGCTCCTGAATGAAGCCGAGGGCAAGAGCATCAAGCTGACCAAAGATGTGGTGACTCTGAGCTCCCAGCTGCAAGACACGCAGGTAGGTGCTTTGGGGGCTCCCATCTGGGGAAGGCTGAGATGGGTCTTTGGGAAGGGGCTCACCAAGGGCTGTCCCGCCATCCAGGAGCTGCTGCAGGAGGAAACCCGGCAGAAGCTCAACCTGTCCACCAAGCTTCGGCAAATGGAGGACGAGAAGAATGGCCTGCAGGAGCAGCTGGAGGAAGAGGTGGAAGCCAAGCAGAATCTGGAGAGGCAGGTTTCAACCTTAAACGTGCAGGTATGAGCAGTTCTGATTCTGTGTGTTTATGCCTTGCCTGTTTATCCTTGCACAACTCTTGTAAGGTTGGTTGGGTTTTATGGCTGTTTTAGAGCCCGTTAATGTTCCAAAGCATGCGGGCATCCCATGGCATTTTGATGCAATTGGCCCAAGAGAAGATGCAAAATGGTGGTGGGACCCAACCTGCCCAGGAATGAGAGACCCACCCCTGCTGGCTTTTAAAGATGGGGGCTGCCCTGTTGAACAGACTCAAGGAGTCCTCCTTGCTGTGTCTCTGAATCTCACCCACAGCTCTCGGACTCCAAGAGGAAGATGCAAGAGTATCTTGGCACCATTGAAACCATGGAGGAAGGCAAAAAGAGGCTCCAGAAGGAAGTAGAGGGCCTCACCCAGCAGTTTGAGGAAAAAGCTGCTTCATACGACAAACTGGAAAAAACCAAGAACCGGCTTCAGCAGGAGCTGGATGACCTTGTGGTTGACCTGGACAACCAACGTCAGATGGTTTCTAACCTGGAGAAGAAGCAAAAGAAATTTGACCAGGTGAGAGTGGAACTCTTTGATCTAACATCTACTACTAACCCTAACCCTAACCCTACTCTAACATCTATTCTAATGCAACTGGACATTCCATTGATGCAAAAGTTGACCTATGTTTCACTACATTAATACATATGTTGATTAATTAAAGGTTTTAGTAAATTAATTCAGTATAGCCATCAAAGCGGTTTTAGTAATGTTAGTATTCTACCCAGTCGCCTGAATTTTGTATGCTGGTAAGGAAAAGTAGACGGGGCCTGCTCATTGAGCTTGGCACTGTGGCTTCATTCAAGTGGCCCCCAACGCCTTCTCTGCTTTCGTAGATGCTTGCTGAGGAGAAGAATATCTCTTCCAAATATGCTGAGGAACGAGACCGAGCAGAAGCCGAAGCCAGAGAAAAGGAGACCAAAGCACTGTCACTGGGCCGAGCTCTGGAGGAGGCTCTGGAAGCCAAGGATGAGCTGGAGAGGACCAACAAATTGCTGAGAGCAGAGATGGAAGACCTCGTCAGCTCCAAGGATGATGTTGGCAAGAATGTAAGTCCCTTCTCCTTCTCCCTCCTTCCCTCTCCTCCTCCTCCTCCTCCTCTCGCCCCCACCTCCTCCCTCACGCTCTTTTCTCTGGAAGGTCCATGACCTGGAGAAGTCCAAACGGGCCCTGGAGCAGCAGATGGAAGAAATGAAGACTCAGCTGGAGGAGCTGGAAGATGAGCTGCAGGCCACTGAGGATGCCAAGCTGAGGCTGGAGGTCAACATGCAAGCACTGAAGGGGCAGTTCGAGAGGGACTTGCAAGCCCGGGATGAGCAGAATGAAGAGAAGCGCCGGCAGCTGCAGAAGCAGGTACAGGAGGCCCCTTTCCCGTTGTGGGCATCCCTCCCATACCAGTGACCCTTTCCTGAATGGGCAACCTCCATTGAATAGAATAGGATAGAATTTTTTATTGGCCACACAAGGAATTTGTCTTTGGTGCATACACTCAGAGCGTACGTAAAAGAAAATTATTTATTTAACAGAGTGATGGCGTTCGGGAAAAAACTGTCCTTGTGTCTAGTTGTTCTGGTGTGCAGTGCTCTATATCCTCGTTTTGAGGGTAGAAGTTGAAACAGTTTATGTCCAGGATGTGAGGGGTCTGTAGACATTTTCACAGCCCTCTTTTTGACTCGTGCACTATACAGGTCCTCAATGGAAGGCAGGTTGGTAGCCATTTTTTTTTTTTTGTGTGCAGTTCTAATTATCCTCTGAAGTCTGGGTTTGTCTTGTTGGGTTGCAGAGCCAAACCAGACAGTTATGGAGGTGCAGATGACAGACTCCATAATTCCTCTGTAGAACTATATCAGAAGCTCCTTGGGCAGTTTGAGCTTCCTGAGTTGGCGCAGAAAGAACGTTCTTTGTTGTGCTTTTTTGATGACGTTTTTGATGTTAGCTGTCCATTTTAGATCTTGCGATATGGTAGAACCTAGAAATTTGAAGGTCTCTACTGTTGATACTGTGTTGTCTAGTATTGTGAGAGGTGGAAGTATGGAAGGGTTTCTCCCAAGGATGAAATGCTCCTGGATCAGACCGGATCACCTGATCCGGTAGCGATTTTTCCCTGTGGTTCGGCAATCTGTTAGCGATCGCCGCCCGGGTGTCATTACTTCCTGGTTTTAACCAGGAAGTAATGTTCTTTGGCCTTCTGCGCATGGACAGGTTTTGTGCCTGTGCAGGTGGTGTGCGTGTGCATGTGACACGCACGCACTTCCGAACCGGTAAGGAAGGTAAGTAGATTTCATCCCTGGTTTCTCCTAAAGGCTACCACCATTTCTACGGTTTTAAGTGTGTTCAGTTCCAAATTGTTCTGGTCGCACCACGAGGCTAGTTGTTCAACCTCCCGTCTGTAGGCGGATTCATGATTGCCTTGAATGAGACCGAGCACTGTTTTGTTGTGGGTTGTAGAGTTAGAAGGGTGGGCACAGGTGGCTTTGGGTGCAGCTGCAAACTCCATGCTGCGTGGCATCACCCTCCCGCTCTCTCCTCCCTCTTCACCAGCTCCATGAGCTGGAGGTAGAACTGGAAGACGAGCGCAAGCAACGGGGCCTGGCAGCGGCCGCCAAGAAGAAGCTGGAGGTGGACCTCAAAGACCTGGAAGGCCAGGTGGACTCTGCCATCAAGGGCCGCGAGGAAGCCATCAAGCAGCTGCGGAAACTGCAGGTAGGGAGGTCCACCCGCCTTCTGGAGCAGTCTCCCGCTTCTCCAGGGGTGCTCCAGATGCATTTGGGAGACAGCCATCATGATCCTCCCACCTCACTGGTCCTGGAAGATGGGGCTGTCTGGGGGAGGAGGGGGTTACATGAGGGGGCAGGGAGGGGGCAGGAGGAAGGCCTGAGCTAAGGAGTGACCCTCTGACCCTGCTCCCAGGCCCAGATGAAGGACTTCCAGCGGGAGCTGGACGATGCCCGGGCCGCCAGGGAAGAGGTCTTTGCCACCGCCCGGGAGAATGAGAAGAAGGCGAAGAACCTGGAGGCGGAGCTCATGCAGCTGCAAGAGGTGAGCTGGTGGGAGGCTGGAAAGGCCAGGAGGGGATTCAGCTCTGCTGAGGTGAGCACCCTGGACACCCACTGCCCAGGATGTGTGTGTGTGTGTGTGTGTGAGAGAGAGAGAGAGAGAGAGAGAGAGAGAGGAACAGTGAAGGGCTGAAGTGGGAAGACCTAGCTCTGCTGTCAGCCATGGAAGTCACTCTGGCCACCCCCTGCACAGGGTGGTTCTGGGGCAGAAGGTTGAGGGGGGGAGCTGCACAGGCCACCCCCAACCCCAGGAGAAAAGCAGGACTGAAATCTGGCCAAACAGCCATTTAAAACATCTCCTTTGCCCAAGTGGGGAATACTATCAGATCGAGCCCTCTCAGGGCGAGTTAAAGGGCAGCTCCCTGATTCTGAAAGTGGGTCCCGGGCCCTGCGGAGTCCCTTCTGTCTGGAGAGAGAGGTGCTCAAGGAGCCTCTTCCTTGGCAGGACTTGGCTGCCGCAGAGCGGGCTCGGAAGCAAGCGGAGCAGGAGAAGGAGGACCTGGCGGAAGAGCTGGCCAGCTCTGCCTCGGGGAGGTAAGGGGCCAAAATGACTGGCCTTGCAGCACCCCCCAGCCGGAGCTGGAGAGCACTCGGATGAGCTGCCCAACACTGGAGCTGGGAGCTGGGGGGGCAGGGAGTGGACCTCAGCTGCTGGTCCCTTGCAATGCCCCCAACTGCCCCCCAGGATCAGCCTGCAGGACGAGAAGCGCCGCTTGGAGGCCCGGATCTCTCAGATAGAGGAGGAGCTGGAGGAGGAGCAAGGCAACATGGAGGCCATGAGTGACCGCTTCCGCAAGGCGGTGCAGCAGGTAAGCCCCCTCCCTGGGACGGGGGGGAGGGGAGGGGGTGGGCATGGAAAAAGCGGGACTTGCTCCGGATGGCCCCTCAGGAAATCCCCCTATTCCCCTCTCCAGTCGGAGCAGCTGAGCAATGAGCTGGCCACGGAGCGTGCCACGGCCCAGAAGAACGAGAGCGCCCGCCAGCAGCTGGAGCGGCAGAACAAGGAGCTGAAGTCCAAGCTGCAGGAGATGGAGGGGGCCGTCAAGGCCAAGTTCAAGGCCACCATCTCGGCCCTGGAGGCCAAAATCGGCCAGCTGGAAGAGCAACTGGAGCAGGAGTCCAGGTGCCCAAAGGGGGCGGTGGGGCAGGGCTGCATTGTGTGGGGGGTTTGCAGCCTGGGTGCCCAGGTGTGCATCCAGCTGTTTGGCACCAAAGCTCCAGGCCTTGTCTTGGTAACCTTCCTAGGGGAGTTTTGAGATGCCATCACTAAATCATTCAGGCAGACCCCCCTTTTTTAGCTTTTAACTTTTCTCAGCACCTTTTTAACATTGTATTCAGTTCTGGGTCAATAAAACCCTTTCTGAGGAAATACAAGCAGCCTCCTTTGAAACAATTTGACCAAAACTCAGAAATATTTTTAAAAACGCATCGATTTTCCTTCCTTCGCCCTGGATGCCATTCACAAGGCAGAATCTCTTTCCATGAAAGGAACATGCCAGCTGCTCATTTTAAGGCGGCAGATTGTCCCGTCTTTGGATTGGGCGGGGCTGCTGCTGTCAAGCCCTGGAGAGCTTCATGTGGACTAGCCCCTTTGAGAGCCTTTCTGCCTCCCTACAGGGAAAAGCAGATGGTGGCCAAGGCCCTGCGCCAGAAGGACAAGAAGCTGAAGGAGACCCTGCTGCAGGCAGAGGATGAGAGGAAGCAGGCCGAGCAGTACAAGGACCAGGTGGGTGCCCGCCTGTGCCAGGCAGCAGGCGTTCATGGCCAGGTGGGCAGGCGAGGGAGTGGGGAGTGCTGTGGCAGAGCTGAGTGGGACCTCCACTCCCATCATCCCCCGCCGGAAACACTGGGGTGGCTTTACGTCCTCTTGGGCTGGCTCTGAAGCCCCTGCCGGCCTCCCCCCCACCAACCAGGCAGAAAAGGGCAGCGCCCGGGTGAAGCAGCTGAAGCGGCAGCTGGAGGAGGCGGAGGAGGAGTCCCAGCGCATCAACGCCAGCCGCCGGAAGCTGCAGCGGGAGCTGGACGAGGCCACGGAGAGCAACGAGGCCATTGGGCGGGAGATGGTGGCCCTGAAGAGCAAGCTCAGGTGAGGGCCCTGCACCCCCAGTGGCCTCGACCCATTTCCACCCAAGGTCGGAGCCAAGTGGTTGGCTGGCAAGCCTTGGCCTCCTCACTTGGTGGCTCCTGGCAGCTGAGTCGGTGGAGCAGGACTGAGCAGCACCGGAGCATAGGATGGTATGCAGCGCCTTCTCCTCTGGGGCCGTGGTCCCCCCAACCAGGCCCTCTTCTGCCTGCCAAGGTGCTGCCGGTTGGGGCTGATGCCGTGGGACCTTCTCTCTTTCAGAGGGAACCCAGAAGCTCCGCAGTGACTCGGCAGGTACCAGGCCTTCACCTTGGCAGCCTGCTTGTGATTGCAAAGCCCCAACCTGCCTTTAGTCCCCTAGAAATCCAAGCGAGCAAACTCTGAAGGCTTGGATCCCTCGTGGGCAGCGGCTTCTTCCGCGAAACAAATATTACAGTTTGCTCTGCAGGCTCCTCTTCTCTAGAAGTCTCCTGCACACTGATATTCTAGTCCGGGGTCTAGCAGCCATCTGTGGCATGCCAGAAACTGCGCATACAAGCAAAGCCCCACCCGCCGGATGCAGGCAGCAGGCGAAACCTGCCCCCTTCACTTCTGGGAGTTGAAGCCCACAAGTCTTAAAGGGAGACTCCTGCTTTAAACAGCGGCACCTTCTTCCCTCCGACGCACGTGGGAGCTTTGGGGGGGAAACCTGGCTGCTTTCATGAGCAATGGAGCAGTGCGGAGGCCCAAAGCATTTCCTTCAGCTGCTTTTGAAGCATGACCAGCCCTGGTCCTGGGGGATGGGTCGGTGGGCGGGCAGCTGCCCCATCACGCTGCCAGGCAAGCCACCACTGTTTGTGAGGCAAAAGCATGCAGCTCGGGCCGGCTCCCTTGGAGCCATGCTCTACTGCGCAGCTGTGCTCCTTGCGGCCCTCAGTTCTCCTCTCGGTGCCTGGCAAAGGGCTGAGCTGCAATCCTCAGGACTGTCCCCCATCCTGAGACGGGAATTCATGTATCGGCCCCAATTCGCCAAAACCTCTCCAGATCGGTGGAGCCACTTCCTTCTGTAATATTTGTAGTCTCCTTTGCAGGAACTTCTTGCCACCAGCACTCAGCTTTGCCGCTGCCACTGAATGAGAGTGTGTGTGTGTGTGTGTGTGTGTGTGTGTGTGCGCCTGCCCGCACATAGCCAAACTCCTGCTGCTGCATTTCACGCACCTTTTCCGCTGGCCTTTTCTGTTCCTGCACAGGAGCTGAGCGGTTAGAGCTGCCCCCCCTCCTTCACGTTGTTCTCTTCTCTTCACTGCAGAAAAGGCACACCAGGCGCCGGGAAAAGGCTGCCCCTGTCTCAGTTCTTGATCGAAGTGGGGTCTCCACTGCAGGGAAAACGTTTGGCCCTTTTTCTCAGTTTAGGAAAAAGGCTAATCGCAATTGGAGGGGGGGTGATGGAAGGGGCTAGAAAGCAGCCAGCAGGAAGTTTCAGCTAGTTTAAAAGGAATGCCCCATTGGCTTAAGGAACTTCTTGCCACAAGACATGGAGGGCAGGTTAAAGGAATTTGGGGAGCTAGCAGCTCTTGGGCAGAGTGTCATCTCTGAGGCCTTTTCCTGGCCAGATGTTCCGAAAGGATCTCTCTCCTTTCAGATGGCACCTTCTGCTATTAAGCCTCCACCGACTCCCGAGAAGTGGCACCCGTGCGCCTCCCTTTCTCTAAAGGACTCCCTGCTCTTTGTCATCCATCCTTTTTCCCAACTGCAGGCGCGGGAACGAGCCGGTGTCCTTCGCCCCCTCGCGCCGATCGGGGGGTGCTGGTGGCGGCAGGCGGTCGGTTGAAAATGCTGCCGAAGGCTCCGAGGAAGAGGGAGACCCCCGGGATGCAAATTTCAACGGAACAAAATCCAGCGACTAACCAGCTCCCCCCCTCCTCCACGCTTGCCCGTTTGACTGCTGCACCAGAAAAAAGGAAAAGGGGGGGCCATTAGCAGCACTCTAGGCGGCTTCACCTGTCCCAAAGCCACATCCTCCCCGACCACAGCTGCCTCTACTCCCCTGTAGACACTGAGCCACGGTGGCCTTAGTCGCGCAGCTGCCTTTCTGCAAGGGTCACACCCATGCCTGGCTGACCAGACCAGGGCCACCCCCTCCAGAAATGCTCCGAACCCCTAGGAGACAAAGCCCACTTGCCTTGCCCCCCCCTCAAATTCTTGTTCTTCCCCGATGCTTCCAGCCTTTCAGAAGGCACCCCAAAATTTGCCAAAATCCAACTGCCTTTTTGAGTCACTGCTTTGGGGGTGGAGGGGAGGGGAGGGGAGGGAATGAGAAAACAACTCTTACTACTTGGGATGACTTTTGTGCTTAACACACACACACACACACACACATATTAATAAAGGTTGTTAAAAATCAGAAGAACCCGAGTTCAAAGTGTGCAGCGAAACATCCCAGGGACAACTCACAAGCATGTCTCTCTTCAGGCAGAGGACTAGAAACTTACTGCCTTTTGAAACATGTCAGGGGAGGGGTGTCAAACTTGATTTCATTGAAGGCTGCATCAGGATTGTGCTGGGCTGGGCGTGGCCAGCTTGACATCGGCACCTGTGGTGGCCCAAGCACACTGACAGCGAAAACGGGCTCCTGAGCTCCATTTTCAGCTGCGACAGCCTCCTGCAACCCTCTGCCAGCAAAAACAAAGCTCCAGAGGCTCTCCTGAGCTGTTTTCGCTGGCAGAGGCACCACAGGGCCAGTCCTTCGCTCTTTCCAAGGAAGCCCCGCGGGTCAGATCTAAGCACTCTGCCTTGAGTTTGAAACCCCTGTGTTAGAGGAAGCCTGCTTCTTTTGGTCCAGATTGCAGGATGGTTCCTTGCTGCCAATTCTCTGTTCTGTTCAGTTCTAGCCAAGAAAAAACAAACTGGAGAGCGCAGCACAGTAGATTTGGATGACAAATCAGTTTAATAACCCAGCAACTGAACTAGACCCCCTTCCCAGTGCTCCCCCGCTCCCTGCTCCAGAGAGCAAGTTGGAATAGGAGCCTCCACAATAATTCTCCCCCAACAAACTTTTTATAAACTGCCTGGATTAAAAGGCCCCACTTTAAACAGGGATGGGGACAGGATCAAGGCACCAGGGCAGAACCTTTTAATGGTAGACTTCCGGTTCTCCAGATGGGTCAGACTACAACAACCATCGCCCGAAGGCCTTGTTGGCTGAGGATGAGGGGAGTTTTTGTCCTAAACCTCTGGAGTATACCAGCTTGTGCTTTTTTTAATTTAGAAGATTTCTATGCCGGGCCCCCTTAACTCTCTGCGCTCCCAGCAGCGGAGAACGCATCTGACAACGCAAAGCTGGTGTTGCTGAGCTTCCTAAGACCCAACCCCCTTTTCCCAGCAAATGACCCCTAGGCAGCGTCAGAGGAAGTCCCATCGGGAGGCATTTCAAGTGGTTCAGCAGGCGCTTTGGGAAAAGGCTCCTCCTTGGCCAGGGCAGCCACAGCTTAAGAGGCCCAAAAGATACACTTGTGGTGTCCAGAAATGCTGGTGTTAAGAACCCTGAAGGCTTCTCCAGAAGTGCCCCATTCAAGGGCAAGGACCTTTGGGGGCCCAACTGGAGGCAGGAAGGAAGCCAGGGCAGAAGTCCAAGATCGAGGGGCTCTACTATCCCTGGTGAGGAAAGCAGAGCCTCCCGGCTGGGCAAGAAAAACTCATCTCCGGCTCCCTTGCAAGGTTCTTGACGTGGCCCTTCAGCATGCTGGCTCCCAAGACAGGCTCCCTCTTCCTCTGGACACAGCCAGCTTTCCTCTCGCTGCTCTCCCCCGTTGCAGGTGAACAGCCATTACCAGCTGCCCGAGAAGCGGGCTGCTCCCAAGGTCCCTCAGAAGAGCATCTGGGCTGGAAGGCCTGCCGGCCCGGCAAGGTTGGGTGGCCGAGTGCCTAAATCCAGTCTCTTGGCCAGCCTGTGGAATCAGAAGGGGTCATTGGCCTCGGAGCCTGTGACGGACCAAGAGGGCTGACAGTGGGGGAATCAAGCAAGGGAAGGCCCCAACTCACCCCAGGCAGGGAAGGCGTTAGAGGATGCCACACGCTCCTGGGGCGGAAGAGCCAGTCCCAGGCAAGGAGTTGGCACCTTCCTACCCCAGGAGGGCTGCTCTCAGTTTCCGGCCCATCTGTAACTGGGAGGACGCCAGCTGCAGAAGGCTGTATCTGTGGATGCTTCCCTCCCTGTTCTCCTGGGAGCCATGCCGTGGGGCTGCTTCCTTGCCCACTCTGGGGCTTCCCCCAAGGCCTGCAGATGCCAGCCAGACTGACTTTGAGGCCCGATCCAGCAGGGTGCTTTTCCGCTGGGACTAAGCAGCCCGGAGTGGGGCATTTGAACCAAGGGCCAAAGTGTTTAAATAAAAAGAAGGCAGGAGTGACTTACTCCGCCTGGGTCAAAGCTCTGTACCAAGGCAGGGGCTCTGGTAACGCCCATCTTTTCACAAACAGGCTAAGAAAACCTGTGCTTGCAAGGCACGGCTGACGTCCATTCGATTCCAGCACATCTGGGGGACATGGAGTTGAGAGAGAGCCTCTGTGGAGCCCTCTCTGGGGGCAAAGGCCTCCAGCCACCTCTCGCGGCTCAGCACCTTTAGACAACAGTGCCCCTCCGCGGGGAGGGTTTCCTGTAGACTCACCCCTGGGGCACATGAGGGCTGCTCAGCCGCCTCTCGAACGCATCTCTGCCCAAGTAGGGAGGAGGGGGCACTGGGCTTCGGTAAGGGGTCTGGTCATAGACCAAGTTTCGGCAGGAGGCCAGCTTGGATTCCAGCGCCTAGGAGCGAAGAGCATGGCTGGGTCAGCCCTGGGAAAATCCAGCCTGGATCCCACTGCTTGATTAGGGATGGAGGGTAAATCCAGCTTTTCCCCTCGTTCCTCTCAAGAGCCCAGAAGCCTCACCCCGACTTTCCGCAGGAGGTCCCCCACGATGTTCAGTGCTGATATCCGTGCAGCTGGCGTAAGCGGGGTTGCCCCAGATCCAGTCTCAAAACCTGGGATAAAAAAGATGCTTTATTTGCAAAGGGAACAATGGGTGGATGTTAGATCTTTCTAAAGAGCTTCTTCCTGAACTGATTTTGTAACAGGACTTGGTTTTTCTACCCAGACTCAGTTCCAGGCCATCAGTGATCCCGGCCATCTTCCCCACTGGGAAGGGCCTAGCGTACAGCCACTTCTTCCCCTTCCCCACCAGGGGGCGCTATTTCTTCACGGACTCTACTGGGCAAGTGAAAAGAAAATTGTGTGTGTGTGAGAGAGAGAGAGAGAGAGAAACTTTTCACCTCTCCTGAAGGCTCCGGGGGTACTAAATCCATTGCTCGGCACTTGGGGAACCACAGGGGTCGATGGCCTGGAGGAGGCGGCTTGCATGGCTGCGTCCGTCCGTCTGTCTTGCAGGGAGCCCTCCACTGAGGCCTTCGGCTTCTCCTGCTTCTGCTGCACGGCCAGCTCTTGGCGCAAATCTAGGGGGCCAAAGTAGCTCAAGGGTGAGATGACCCTGCCCCTCCCCGCCCCCAGTGGGCCTCGGCACCCCAAAGTGCTCTGAAGCGCACAGCTGTGGCCAGGGAAGAGTGTGCAGCAGATTCAGGAGGAAAAGGCTCCTTCTGCCACGTGCAGGAACAGCCCTTGAAAGGGGGTTGCTGCCTGCCCGGCTCCTCTTCCCTCCCTGACATCTCTTCTTTCGTGCTGGCCCAACCGCAGGCCCTCCCGGGGCTTCTGGCCCAGAGAGCGGCTGGGAAGCGCCAGAGTGCGGACCGAAGCACTGCCCACCCACCTCTGGCTTCGTCCTTCAGCCGCTGCACGGACTCCAGAAGACTCTCCTTCTCATCCAGCTCACTCTCTAGGAAGGCGTTGCGTTCGATGGCCTGGTTCAGACGCTGCTCAAAATCTTCCAGGGACATAATGGTGGCTCTGCAAGGAGCCCAGGCAGAGCGTTAGCTGGGCCTGGAGCTGGGGGAGCCCCCCCCCCCCCCCCGAGGAAGCTGGGCCCTATGGTCTCAGAGGGTCAATGGGGAGCTCTTGAGAAACAGCCAACCCTGTCCCCCCCCTCCGCCCAGGGTACCTCTTGGCCCTCTCCAGGTCGTCGTTGCACTGCTCCAGTTCCCGGATATACTTCTGCAGCTGGTCCCGGGTGGCCCTCACCTGGCCCAGCTCTTCCTCCAGGGCCGAGATCTGCCGGTGCCCATCAGCGTGGTGGCTGGCAATCTTCTCCTAGCCCCAAACAATCACGCAGAACAAGATGCCACTCTCACAGTCAGAGGTCCTTTGCCCTCCCCCCCGGCGTGTCCTACCTTGTCTTGCTCCCCCGCCCCCAGAACAGGGCTCTGAACGCCAACGCTGCCCCTGAGAGACAGACCCCTTGCCTCAGCTTGGCTCTCTCTTTGCCACCTGGCAGCTGGTGCAGCTTCAATGGGCCTCTGTTCCAGCACTGCTCCGGGGGGGGGGGGAGGTGTTGCGGGGGGCATGGATGAATGATCCAATTGTCAAAATGGCTTTCCCTGTCCGAGAGCTGCTTCATCATGTGATGGACTGTGGGATCACGAAGTTAAAAACCGGATCCCCAATCGCTTTAGGCTGGATGGGGGAGGGGTGGTGTCCCTTTCCCCTTCCCTTCATCTTTGATGAGCCTTGCATTATCTGCCCGCCCCTTTCTTCCACCAGCCCACAGAAGTGACCAATTTCCCCTGGCCAAACTCTGCCAACATCCGGAGCGTGAAGAGAGGGCAAAACCCAACCATCCAGCTGAAGCCGAGATGCCCATCTTTGCATATTTAGGTGCCCTGAAAGGCCAGGATTGGCAAGGCCACAGCTGCACCACACACCTGAAGCCCCACCCCGTGTAAATGCATGCAAGATCTACATGTAAATGTCCCTGACTGAAAAGTAAATCTCAGACACACACTACCCTTGCAAGGTAGGCCTCTGCCTCGCCCAGTTCAAAGAACTGCTTGCCAGGCGGCCCTCCAGCCATCCTTCCCCTGCTTGCCCACCCAGGACTCCGTTTCTCTCCTCCTCCCCCACTCATCCAACAGAAACTCAGAAGCTCAAAAGGTGCCCCCTAATGGCCAGGATGGCCCTTGCAGGACTGAAATATTTTCTGCACCCCAAATCAGCTCCAGCTCCCCTCACAGGCGATGCTGGGGCTCCCCCAGCCTGTCTTGCTATGTCTCCTCCTCCAGGGGGTCTGGCATACAGGAGTGTCCCCGGCTCCCTCCTCACCTTGACCGTCTCCACCTCCATCTGCAGCCGGGCATTCTCTGAGAGCAGGTCCCGGTTTCGAGTCTCCAGCTGCTGAAGTTGCATCTCCAGCTCGGCTTCGTACTCGCGGCTGCCTTCTTGGAACTCACGCAGCTCCTCCTGGGCGCTCTCCACACTGAGGGCAAAGCAGGGCAGGAGCCGGTCACGCCAACCTCGAGGCTGACCCTGGTTAAGGGACCGGGCAGGTGGCTGTGCCCCACTCCACCTGCTGGCACCCCATGCCTGCCCAATGCCCAGAAGTGTCGCTGCTCAGTGCCCAGGGAAGCCAGAGGGGGACCTTTACCACTGCTTGTATTTGCCGGAAACCTCTTTCCAGTAGTTTATCTCGTCTTCCGCAGAATCGAACGGGCTTCTTTCAGGGTCAGTCATGGTAGAAGCCGCCTGGCATGATCTTCCTGCGAATTGGGGAGAGGAGAGCATCGGGAGCAGGTCAGTTGCAGAGCCCACCAGACCAGGGGTGAAATTCACTTACCTTCCCTACCGGTTCACAAATATGCATATTCATGTCTGAATCATTTTAAATAAAGATACGTTTTTAAAGAAAAATAAAGGCACGTCCTAGAAAGCAGGCCAGAGTGGGGCTTGGGGAAGAAGAAACGCATTTGGACTTGTGGTTGGTCCGAGAGCTCATAATCCGGCTAAATTGAAAAGCGCACTTAATAGGTTTCTGTCTGCTCCTCCATCGTATCTGCTTGTGACTTGCTGAGCCAAAGGAAGAGGCTCAACTGCCTGGACTGGCAGCAGCAACAAGGACGCCATAAACAGAGTTGTGGGGGAGCCACTCGGCTGGGCAGGCAGGGGGCCAAACAGGGCAAGCCAGGTGAGAGAGCTGGGCCAGGGCAAGGCGGCCTCTAGCTGCTTTCTTTGCTGCCTTCGAGAGAGGCCAACTGAGAGGACCACTTTGCAAGCTGAGCCATTATGTCAGGAGGCTCAGGGAACCCCCCACAGCTGGACTGTTGTTTCCTGCCTGGGCCTTCAAGTTGGGAAGGGGTGAGGCTGCCCACCCCTCCCTCCTTGGCACACCGCTGGACTGGAAGGCAAAGCAACCCCGAGGTCTCTCCCCATCACAGGTTGCCCCTTCCTCAGGCCACACTCAACTCTGACAGGGGGGCACATCCTCTGCTGGCCATGCACTTTTCCTTCTATCAAATTTTTGTGGCATGGATTTTAAAATGGACTTTACAGTTTTCCTGGATTTATTTTTACACTTCATATGGATTCATTTAAAGATAAGCCCCTTGCCACTGATACCTCTGTAGATTTTGCTCCAAAATACGATTCAGAAAATGTTTCACTTCTACACGTCCTGTGCCAGAAGGCCTCTGATGGGGGTGTCCAGGGGTTTCCGGCCAAGAGGGAAAGGCCCCTCACCTCTGAAACTGGCTGGAGAAACAGTAAGAGGCACCAGGAGTTGTGGGGGGAGGCGAGGGAGCCAAGACAACTTCCCAGCCATCCTTGGCACTGCTCTAAACCAGCCACTCCTTTCCCAAACGGCCACAGGGGGAAGGGCCAGCGCCACCACCGGAAGAGCTTCGGCCAATCGCTTCACACTGGACGGTGCATATTCAATTGCCAGGCGCTCCCGAGCGGTACGGAGGGTCGGTCCTTGGGCTTCTTACTCCCCCCCCCCCGGCCTGGTGCCAGCAGTCAGGGCATCGGCTCAGCCGGCTCAGTGTCCGTGGGTCACTTTCCCACCTGGTCCCCAAACTGCGCTGAAAAAGCGGGGCTGGCCGTGGATGGGGTTTGGGGGACATCCGCGAGGGCCCGGGGAGGGGGAGGAACGACCCCAGCATAAGAGCCCCACCGGTCAAGCGGGGTTCGGAGAGCCCTCTTCGTCTGAGCCACGCAGGACCGACCTCCCCTGCGGCTAAGGGGAGCCAGGAAATGCCGCTCAAGCCCCCTCCCGGAGCAGCGGGAACACCGCCCGGAAGACTCTCCTCAGGCCCGGCGACGGGCGGCTGGCTCGCTCGCGGATCTCGTCGCCTCCCGGCCCCGAAGCTTCGCCCGCCGCCACTCACCCTGCCCGCAGCCAGGAGGAGCCGCCGCCGCCCCGCTCAACTGGCAGCTCTCGCCCGTCCGAAACAACACAAGCGGCCTCCCATTGGCTGCCGGGTCACGCGACTCTGCCGCGCTCCTCCAATCGGCGCGGCCCGGCGGAGCGTTGAAACTTTTGTATCTTTTCTGGCTCTCGCTCCCTTTTTTCTCAATGGGGGAGGCGCGCGCGCGCGGGCGGAAAAGGCGGGGGGGATGGGCTGTTGGAAGCCGCCAGCAACGGCAGAGCTCCCCCCCCCCCGGAAAGCAACCCAGCCCCCGCGGGGTCCCTCCCGCCAGCCCTTGACCACGATGCTCGGCAGGCAGCCAGCCAGTAGGGTAGCTCCCACGCCCAACTTTTGGCCCTGCACGGCCAGAATGATGGGATTTGTAGTAGCCTAATGCCTCCGGAGGATGCTCGGCCGATTCACTCGGCCCCCTTTACTGAAAGCCATTCCAAACCGGATCCTGGGGAGATTACGTAGGTGCCAAAAGATGAGCAAAGGACGCCGGATATTTGCCAATCCAGCTGGCCTTGTTTGTTCTCACCCTGAGAGAGAAACAGGCTTAAAAAGATAGGAAATGAGAGTTCCCCATTGTTGTTTTGAGCTTGGCAGAGACTTCACCCCAGCCTGTTTGATTCCTATGCTGGTCCCCTGCCCGTGTTGGCCTAAGGAGGGTAGCATTCGCACGCTCGCTCACCTTTACCTGGCCTGCAGGCAGCTTAGCCTAGCTGGTGGGGGGAGGCAGCCTCGGCCCTCGGCTTATTTTCCAAAGTTCCAGTTCAGCTGAGCAAACTGACTGACCCCTCCGTCTGTCCTCTACGCAAGAGAGGAAGAGCTGCCAGGAGAGCTGAACCTCTTCTGTGGAAGGAAAGAGGCACTTTGGCCCCTGTGTGAAAGTAGCCCCAGCTCCCTCCTTCCTTCTCCTCATTCCAGCTGCCCATTGAAGGCAACAGGTGGGTCAGCCAAAGATGACTAGGAATGACCAACACTTTTACGTGGAGCCCACGTGAATTGCCGGTGTGTGGCAGGATCAGGCTGGACTAAGCGATGACACATCCCTGTCAAATGGGCTCTCCTCAGATCAATATTTAGCCCGAAAGCTCCTTGGGTGTCCTCTGGTCTCCATCCTGCATCCCAATGTGTCCGTCAGTCCAAAAGACCAGAGATGGCTCAAGAGCTGCACTTCCTGATGTTGCCGGGCAGGCCTCTTGAGCAGATGAAGGATGAAGGGAAGGAGACAGGCTGTGCAATTCCATTGCCCCAAATTCCTGCTCTCAATTAAGATGGTGTGCTAATTCATGGATCTCTTCTTGTTAATTGTCAGGATGACAATAACCTGACAATTAACTGTGGCGCTTCCTGTTGTCTCACTCCCAGCCTCCCTGGCCCTTTGGCCAGTCAGGCGTCCTGAAGGAAGCACAGGCCAGGAAGGCTGGGGTGGGAGGGGGCATCCAGGCCACTCTCAAATTGCTGTTCTCATTCAAGAGAATTTCACTGTGTGAAGAGGAGACTTGAGGATCATTATTCTCTGCCTGGGATCGGATGGGAGGAGGAGCAGTGGGCAAAGACCCCTTTGGGCAAGGGGTCTCTGAGCCAAAGCACAGAAGGAGGGCATTGCGGGCATTCGCACACACACAGAACTGAACTTGGCTTCCCAGTTTGCGTGGAGACAGGCAGGAAAGCCGGCTGTCTAATTTTAGCTTGGTGTGGGCGTTGCAGTCAAGATTAAATCCATGTTTCATCTCATTACAGTCTAATGAGTTCACTTTTCTTCCTGAAATCTAATAATCTTAAAACATTTAAAAGCTGATTTATTCATACCACAGCCACCCACTTCCCTTCTTTGCCCTGGAAAGATTTTGTGTTCCAAATAGGGCTTCCTTGTATGGATTTGATCCATTCCCCCCACCACCACCACCGCCAGGCCCAGCTGGGGCTGCTTGAAGTTCGGCCTGCAGAGACCCGTTCTAGCCTGGCCTTTGCCGAGTTACTCTGTTCAGGAGAAGCCATTTCGGGGGAATTAGGTGGAGAAAGGGGCTCTTGCCTCACTAGCCTCCTCCTAACCTGCTGCTGGCCCCAACTCAGTGGGTACAACATGGGCAGAAGGAAAAGAATGGGAGGGGGGAGCTCCAGACTCCTTTCTTGCTGCACAGAAAACTAGCAGGAGCTGAATGTTTTACAAAGGGGCTGCTTTCCGGGGCTGCCCCCTACTTAGGCAGGCAGCCTTGCATCTCTGGGGCCAGGCCTGGTAAGTCCTCCTCTCCTCCCTTCGCTTCGCCTCCTCTCTCCTCTCCTCTCTTCTCTTTCCACCCTGTGGTGGAAAATTCACCAAAAAAGAAGGGAGGGCGAACAAGGCTGCCTTCCAAGGGAAAAGACCCTACAGGAACATTCCCTGAAACAGAACCAGTTGACAGACAGAAGGAGCCAGGCCACTGATGGTGGCCCCGAGCTGGCTAGAGGACAAGGAGAGGCAGGTGAGAGATGAGCTGATCTACGGTCCAGCCTTGGCTCTGGCCCTTCTCACCAAGGACGGACACTGTCTCCCTCAGCCCCCACGACCAGCCTTAGATTTCTGAGGGAGAACGACTGCGGCAAAAGCTTCGGCCGGGAGGGGGCAGCAGTGTTCAGAAGTGCCTCTCTTGACACGCTGAATTTCTTTGGAAGCTGAGTAATCTTTGTACCGTTGCTACTTTGGTAATTTCTGCCTCCTGTGTATATACAACCGCTCTTCCTCAGAAGCAGAGCCACAAATAAGCAAATTAATGTAACTGCTTTCCCATTTCCTTCTCTACAACAAACCCCCACCAATGTATGTGCACTCAAAAAGTCCACACCTCCTCAGCATACAAATCCATGGGTGATGTCCATTTTGCTCTCTGAATTAATGCAAACCTAACCCTAACCAAGTGGATTCCCCCACCCCACCCCACCCCAAGCGGACATCTGCTTTTCTGCTACCACATGTAGTGGTGGTGAGTGTGTGGGCCATGAATTACATGGAGGTTGGTAGCCAATAGATGTCCATCTTTGCAGGGTTCTACTGCTGCTTTTTTCCTCCAGTCGAACCCCTCACCTGCCTCCCCCTTCTGGGTCTCTGAGGGAGGTGGAGAAACCACCTTTGCAGTACTGAATGGCTGGAGGTATCCACGGCACCTCCAGAGGGTCCCCATGGTCAGAAGCCATCTAGCCTCCAAGGCAACCATGAGCTGGCTACTTCTTGGCTTTGTGTTCCCCTCCCCCCGCCCCCACTTTCTAATCCAGTAGTTCTGTCAAAAGTTTCCTCAGGTTTGTGAGTTTCCAAGGTTTTCCTTGGAAGGAGCCCCTAGGCCATCCCCCTTCCTCCTCTTCCATCTTTCCCCACCTTGCCAGACTGCGATGTCCACCATCTTCACCCGTGGCTTGACCATGACCTAACAGACCAGGAGCCACTTCCTGTGAGAGAGAGAGAGAGAGACCTCCACCTCTTCCGAGGAAAATCTGACCGAGTCCTCAATGCAGAGCCATCTCCAGGGAGGAAGTGGGAGTTCCATGGAATTCTGGGACTGTCTGTCTTGCAGGCGTCGGTCTGCAGTCCAGCCCATCTTTGTCACTTGCATCTCTGCGTGGTTCGGTTTCCCTGAAATCAACCATTTCAGAAAAGAAGATAGAAACCGCAGTTTCAGTCTTTCTGGAGGATGAGAAACTGGCTTCAGGAAACAGAACTGACTTTGATGCTGGTAAGCTCAGCACCCTGAAAGTCTAGATTTCTTCTGAAGCACTTCCCACAAGAAAAGCGAGTGTCCCTTTTTTAAAAGAAAAAAAAATCTCCATGGCAACTTGTATTGCAAACCTCTGCTCAGAGCATCTGGGTCCCTGCCTTGCTGCAAGTCAGACTGAGCTAGTCCACTAGTCAGACATTCAACAGGTGCTGATTTTCCCAGCCTGGAAACGTTTTGCAATCCTGCCTGTTCAGAACTGTTTTAACCTAAAAGATGAACCCAAGCCAGGGATCTCTCAGGGAAAGATAAATTTCTGAGGCTCCTTTTAAAAATAGTTGCTGTTTGAAAGTGTGTGTGCTGTGTGTGATTAGACTGAACACCCAGTTCAGGTAGAAATTTGTCTTTTCAGAGTGCTTTGCTTGTGCAAATGAACACAGGAAGACGTAAACCAGCCACAAAACCTATGTTAAAGCTGGCTTGAGCATCCTTACCAATAATAATCTAGGACTTGGAGATCCTGTAAGACTCTTGTGTGAAAACAGGAGTCAAAAGCTGTAGGCCCCGTTTGCCCGAGGGCTGTGGAAGCCAAGATTCCTGGCTTAAAAGTGACAAGAAATCCAGTGGTTCTCTGGAGGTCCTGCAGATTTCAGGAAGCAGCAGCTGCAGCCTCTTTCCAGGAAAACAAAAGTAACATCCTGCTTTCATTCTCCGATCACTTATCTTAACCTGATCAACTTCTAATGGGATTTCCAAAAAAGCTCTTATTAGAATCTGGGACAGTGAGAAGTGCAAGCATGGGGTTTTCCTGGAAAGCCTTTTGTGAGAGGGAGGGGGGAGGGAGGGGCAGGGGACAGAGAGAGAGAGAGAAGGGGGTGGGGACCGAAGGCTTGAGAAGCAGAACAGGGACAGCTGCTCTGTTCCCAGTTGTGGACGCACCGGAGCAGGGGGGGGCGCAGGAAGGATTACCTGGATCTGACCCTCCCCCACTTACTAAAATCAGCAGATTATTGGACACTTCTGACAGGATCTCCTACTTTATTTCACTGCTCTGCTGGGCCCCTCCCAGAGAAAGGAGAGGAAGGAAGGCTGTAAATACCATTTGGAGACCCCCACCTTCTTATGAAAAGATCACTTGCTCCTTCGGCCACTGCAGAAACCACCCTCTGCTGGAAGTTAGGTGACAAGACAGCCAGGAAGCCCCCTGGTCCAAACCCCTGGGAGATGATGGGAGGGGGCTGCCCATCAGCTACTGGCCCTCTGAACAAGCTCTCTGCAGGATAGCCTTCAACTGGGGTGCATCTGGTGGCCTTTATTCGCCAAAAATGTCTATTGATTTATTAATCGAATTTGTGGTCTCCCCAGAAGCCACTCTGGGTAGTGTGTAAATTCACTGGAACAGCCGGGCATTAGGTAAAGAATTCGGTGTTAAACAGGAAGTGGCTTTTCCAGGCTGGAGAGTTGGTTGCCAGCGGTCCCTGATGCAATGCCTCACTTCTGAGTTCCCGTGAAAAACATTCTGCCTGGGTTCTTTGGAACCGTCGCTCCTTCACCTGGTCCAGCAGCAACCAATGCGGCCCCGGATTGCCTCCCCACCCCTCCCGACCTCCGAGCCCAGGACATCTTGTCCCGGTCCGGCTGCCAAGTCAGCGGTGACTCCTGTCGCCTGCCTGGAAGGGGGGGGGGGAGAGTAGAAAAGGAAAGGAAAAGTCTCCCAGAGATACAGCTGACTGCCGGCCACGTGTTTTCTGAGAAGTGGGCCGGGAGAGGAGAAACCAGCGCCGCTAAGAATAAACAGAGCGCCTATCTGGAGAGGCTCCGCCGCTGCAAAGACGCTTCGGGCCACTTTGGGCCCACCGACCTCCCCCTCAGCCTGGCCGCCTCAATTGTCGCGTGAGCCAGGGGCCCTCCACGTTTGGCCAGTCTTCCGTTGCCCCCTTTTTATCTCGTTTGCCCCATCGGCTGCCAGCAATCGGAGGCTCCCCCTCCCCTTCCCCAGCCCCCCTGCTTCGCCTGATCCTAGAGTGGGGCTGAGGGATGACCAAGATGAACAGGTCGCCCAATGCAAGGCTGCCCCGCGTTGCCATCTGTTGCCAGTTACAATTTTCCAGAAATTGGCCACCGCTTCCCAGCCGAAGATGGTCCCGGGTCCCATCGGCCCTTCCAGCGCCTCCTCCGGGAACGAGGCCGGAGGGATCCAGGAGGGGGTGCTGGGGGTCCCCGTTCCGCCTTAACTGCAGGGACGACTGTGCAGGCAGAGGAAAGGGGCGGCAAGCAGCCCCGAGTCCCGCTTTCCCTTTCTTTTCCCCGCAGCCGCTCGCTTTCCTGGAGCCCCCCGCCCGCCCGCCGGCCGCCGGCCGCCCAAGAGGGAAAGCGAAAGTGTCGGGGGGCGGGGCCTGCCAGCCCTTCAAAAGCCCCCGGCGAGGGCCGGCCGAGCAGACGGGCGTTGGGCGCCGCGCCGAGAGCAGCTCCCGCAGCAGCCCCAGAGCAGCACCAGCGGCCGGTCCCGGCGCGGACGATGCGGCTGCGGCGGCCGCGGCGCCCCGACCAAGCAGCGCGCGCAGGCAGCGGGGCCCAGCCTCGGCGAGCCGCGGCGGCGAGGAGTCCCTTTCGCCGGAGAGCTGCGGCGGCGGCGGCGGCGGCGGCGAAGAGAAGGCGGCGGCGGCGGCGGCCGAGGCCCGGCCTTGAGCGGCCCCGCCGCGTCCCCCAGCCGGCCTCGCAGCTCCGGGCGGGGAAGGCAGCCCGCCGACGCCCAGGCGCCCCCGGTAAGAGCCTTTCGGGACGCACCGCGGCCGGCTGAGAAGCCCCCGGCCGACGCCTGCAGGAACCCGCGGCGGAGTCGAGCAACTGGAAGGGGCGGCTTGGCCTCGCCCTCCTTGTCCTGGCTCGTCTCCCGCCCGGCAAAGGGCCCCGTTCCCGACGCTCCCGACGCGGCGGCTTTGTCTCCCCCGCGCCTCCTTTCGCCATCCCCACGGGCCGGCCAGATGTGACCGCTGTCGCGTTTCCTCGGCCAGCCTCGCCCGAAGGGCTGGCCTGCCGGGGGCAGCTTCGGGCGGCGCGGGACTTCTCTCCGGCCAAGCCGCTGGTGGGTCTTGCTTGCCCTGTGCCGGCCTTGCCCGGAGCATCCCCCTGGGGCGGGCACTTCAGTGGCGCCCCCGGTCTCCTTGGTTGGTTCAGGGAGAGCAACTCCAGGTGGTCCTTATCCTGAAGTTGCGACTCCTCCAGCGCGCCTGCTCTTGTTGGCAGGCCAATGGAGCGGGGGGGCGGGGCGCTGCTGGGACCGCCTACCTGAAGGGCCTTTTATGGCTCTCCTGGTCTGGACAGAGGCACAAGCGCAGGAAGCCAGAGGCTCAGGACCCCCGGCAGAAGTCCCGCATCCCTCAACTCTCCCCTTCTCTGGCCCTCTTAGGTCTGCTGAAGGAGAGAGCTCCTTCTTTTCTTGATCACACTTACATGCTGCCCATCTCACTCACCCCTTAAGAGCCCTGAATCCTCGGGGGGCTCCCCTGGGAGAACCTCCTCTTGCCCCCAGCTGGAACACCCCTTTTGAAGAGCAGCTAAGTAACATTGGAAGGTTCACCTCTTCCTGGAGGCTGATCTGAAAGTCTGCTTGACGATGGGGAGGAGGGGTTGCTTGAGCGGGAGAGCTCAGATTACTCAGGAATTTGGCAAGCAGACAAGTCACAAAGAAGGCTTGATTCTGAGGAAAGGTACTCTTTGGGGTCCACCTTGGGGGGTTTAGGCCTGAGCAAATTCTTGTACTCTTTTAGGGTGGACTTTCTTATCCACTGGGTTTCCAGAGAGAAGGAGAGAAGAGATCTGGCAAAATCTGCCTGGACAGTTCTGCATAGGCTTTGCCGGGGTGGGGGTGGGGGGCTGTTCCTGTGCCAGGAAGGCCTCTTTTGTTCCATGCATCACTTAGAGAGCTTAGATTCTGGCTGATGAGACTTCCCTCCTTCTCGTAACCATTCAAAGTAAAACCAGAAAGATGGGGTGGAGTGTAGCCGCAGCAGCTCGTTGTGGTGAGGGAGGGGAGGCCGAAAATATCTTGCTGTGGAGGTTGGTCTTTCACTCTGCCTCTGTTCCTGGAGAGAAGCCGGGCAGAGAAGGGTTGGCGGTTGGAGCATCTGATGGAAAAGGCGTGAAGCTGAGCTGGCGGTTCTTGTCAATGGGCCTCTGTGGCTGAGAGGGGAAACCATGGCTGGGCAGAGAGGCGGCCTTGTCTGGGGTGCCTCATTTTCTGACAAAAGCAGCCATGAGTTGGATTTGCCTGGCAGAGGTTCGGATCCGGCACCGTGAGGGATGTTTCTCTTGTTGGTCCCAGCAAGGCTGCTTTGACATGCTGTGGGTGGATCCTAAGTGACCTCTTTTGTTTCTGATTCGCAGGCGAACCCCAACACAGCAGCCCTCCCCTGGCCCCCCACGCGATGGGAGGCAACTCCAGTGGGCCTCGGTTGTAGGATGGTAGCACACAGCAGCGTAACGCCCGAGAATGGAATTACAGCGGAGCTGAGAGGCCGGCTTCAGCCCCCCATCCGGGCCGCTCTGCAGGTCCGGCCCCCCCACGGCACAGTGCAAGCCCCGCGGGACACCCACTTCCACACCTTCCGCTCACAGGAGGACTTTGGCATCATCGTCCACACCATCACCTTGCTGGAGGAGTGCGGCTTCTACTGGGGTCCGCTGTCGGTCAGCGCTGCTCACGAGAAACTGAAGGACGAGCTGGTGGGGACCTTCCTTCTCCGCGACAGCCGGCAAAAGAATTGCTTCTTCAGCGTTAGCGTTAAGACGGCCACTGGGCCCACCAGCGTCCGGGTCCTCTTCCAGGCCGGTCACTTCAGCCTGGAGGGCAGCAAAGAGGCCTTTGACTGCCTCTTCAAACTGCTGGAACATTACGTCAACTCGCCCCGGAAGGTCCTGGTGGCCCCACTACACAAGGAGCGCCTGCGGTCACTGCAGGATCTCTGCCGCAAAAACATTGTGGCGACTTTTGGGAGGGAGAATTTGCCACGCATCCCGCTCAACCCAGTCCTGAAGGCTTACCTGGAGTCCTTCCCCTTTAAATTGTGAGCGGGGGAGCATTACACCAGTGGATGCACCGGAGACCAGGAGGAGGAGGAGGGGTCCCGGCGCTGGGAGTGGCGCCTTGGGGGTGTGCAATCCAGGGAGCCAGTTGTGCCCTGGGAGTTGTGGGAGAAACGGAGGCCCCCTGTGGCACTGGGCATTGTGGCGCTCTGGGAAGATGTGAAGGAGACCCCTGGCTGGATTGTTATACAAGCCCAGGCACCGACATGAGTGCATCTCAATTCTGTAGCAGTTCCACTGAATTCGAACACTTGACTACCAATGTTTACACACTTGAACTGTTTGCACAAACTGAGGCCCTCAGAAGCCTCGCCAGTCATTTTCTGCTATGCAGAAACATTTTTGTTACTTTATATCTATTTTTTCTAAAAGTTAATAATAAACCTTATTATAAAGGTTCTTTTTCTAAGGAAAAAAAGACGCCTTCTCTGGTCTTTGTGTCCTGGGATTCAGAGTAGTTGCTGTTGGAAAAAATGCAAAGAGGGTGGATGGTTCCCCCTCCACTCCCTGTCAGCATTTCAAGCTTCATTTACTCTAGTGCTGACACTCCCCACCTGGCCTTCACACTGGATCCCTCTCTGGCCCAAAGGGATCTCCCCCAGGAATCCCTGAGCCCAGGAAACACCCTCTTGGGCAGGGCCATCTCCATCCTTCCTGGGGTAGGGCAGGAGAAGGCGGCCAAGGCCCCCCCCGAAGGAAAGCCTCCATGCTCAGTGTGGGAGGGGGGGCAGTGGGCTCTGCGTTGCTCATAGGCTTCTGGGTACTTCACAGGCTCCTCTCCCAAGGATCGTCTTCCCCCAGCAACTCCAGGTCACAAGAGGAGTTCTGAAGGGATGGTGCCAGCCCATCTCCCAGCCTGGGGAAGCATGTCTGTGCAGATGGGCAGCCTAGTTGTGGGTGGGGAAAAAGCCACCTCATCCCCTGGGCTGGAAAGTCAGTTTGGGGGCCTGGCAGAGATATTGGGTTGCTTGGTGGGGAGGGGGCGTAGAGGGGCTCTAAAAGCCTGGACGGAGCCAGGATGCAGGTTGTGTGCAGGAGGGATCCACTCAGTTTTCTCTCTTGGCTGCCCCATCCAGTGATGCCAGCAGAGCATGGGGCAATGTAGAGCAAAGCTCTACTCCTGTGAGAAAATCAGCCCCAGGGTGGGTGGGTGTTCTCTGGGTCTCCGCCAAAGCAGAAACAAAAATGCCACAAAGCTGCTTTTCTGCCTCCTTTAGCCCAGAGCTGCCCTGCTTCACATGACCTGGAGGGTGGGTGGTTAGGCTGGAAGAATCAGCCACCTAGACTGATGCCCCCCTTCTGCATCCATGGGAGAGGATGTTTCTCCTCTCCACACCACCACCACCACCACCCCGGCTGGGTCCAGCATGGGCTTTATTTGAGTGGCTTCTCCATCCATGCCAATCCCGGCCTCCTTCTCCTGCTTTGGTTCTGCGCACATGAGTTCTAAGTACAGATGGGTAGTCCTGAGTATTTTTTTCAGTTGGAGAGGATAAAAAGCAAATGCCCTAACAAGGTGAAGAAGTAAAATAAGCAAAGAGGTCCCCCTGCCCCATTGCAGCTCTGAGGGCAACGCGGCCATTGGGAGGCTCAAGACAAAGCAAGGCAGGGGGATGTGGGAGAGCAGGAGCCAGAACTGACCTGGGGTTAGGATCAGGACCCAAGGCAGAAGTGGAGAGGATGGACGGCTTCCCTTCCCGATAGAAGATCCTTCTGCTCACCTTCTCCAACTCCTAATTGGTTTCAGTGCTCCGCTAAATCTTGGACGGTGCCCAGTGCATGCAGCTCCACTTCCTTCCTTGCTGTTATTTCCAAGTAATTTGGAGGAGGGGGAGGGAATAATTGTGCACAACAAAATACATGAATCTGTTTAACCAGCAAAACTGCTTAACAAGCAGAGCAAACTTCTAAGAACTTTTTCCCCAGAAAAAAATCCACTTGGCTCCATGGAAATGTTGAGTAAAACCTAATAATAGAGCAGCCATAAGGAGGTAATTGTTATATGGAACTGTGAAAAAATGGGAGTGTCTGTAATTTCCCCTCATTCTGAGCAATGCATGCCATTTCCAAGGAACCCTGTGCTTCCTTAACTTTCACCAGCTTTCTTTCTTTCTTTCTTTCTTTCTTTCTTTCTTTCTTTCTTTCTTTCTTTCTTTCTTTCTTTCTTTTTCTTTCTTTTACTTTTCTTTCTTTTTTCTTTCTTTTTCTTTCTTTTTTTCTTTTCTTTCTTTTTTCTTTCTTTCTTTCTTTTTCTTTCTTTCTTTTTTCTCTTTCTTCTTTCTTTTTCTTTCTTTCTTTTTCTTTTCTTTCTTTTTTCTTTCTTTCTTTCTGTTTGTTTCTCATTCTGTTCTCTTTAATTTCTCAGTAACAGTAGGTCAGTTTCACCAGAATCAACAGGGGCTTTTCACTGTACAATGGAGACCATCTTTGGTTCCCTTTCCGTCAAACAACAAAGGGAATTCTACTCCAAACAATGTTTTTTAAAAAGAGAAGGGGGGGGGGGAAACCCCAGCTGTGCTTTGGTGCATCGTGCAGAACTGGGCACCTGTTTCTTTGAGTGCAAAGCTTTCTTGTCTCTTTCAGAAGGCTTCGGTTTCCTGGGAGTCCATGATGCGCTGTTGTCATTCTCCAAATCTGCTTCAGGCAGGGGACTATCTGTCCATCCTTGCTCAGCTGGATTCCGCCCCCCCCTCCTCCCCGCTTAGATTCCTCTCAGTTGAGGAGGTTTGAATCCTGGCTCAGCCGGGGACTTCACCAGAAGCTCCTGGCCAAGCCAGTCTGCAGCCACCCAGGGTTGACGTGAGGTGATGGAAGAAGGAAGGAACGTGCTGTTCCCTCCCCTCCTCTTACAGAAACCGAAAGCAAAGGCAGGCAAGTCAACCGTCAACTGGGACGCTGAGCTGTCCTCACAGCCTTAGCAAAGGCTGCCCAAGCACCATCCTGCTAGGTTGGCGAGCCCACAGGGAGATGCCTCCGCACCATTCCCCTCCTGGTGCCCTGCAGCCCTCCTGCCCCCACGGCATAAGTAGGGGACCGCCATCAATGGCTACTTCCAGCCAGTCAGGCTTGAGGATTCTACCACTGGTTCTCCTCCCAAGAAGAGCCAGAAGTAAGAAAAGCCTCAGAGACCCAAAGTGGGGCCCCTTTTCTGAATCTGCCACTCAACAAGGTGGAGGGTGCTGGGGGGGGGGCAGGAAAGGCACCCAGAAGACACCAGCACGGACACTGTCGTAGCCTGGATGTCATGTATACATTTCAGTGTCTGCTCTCGCATTGGAACCGAGGCAGCCAATTCCTCCCGGTTCTTCCCAGGAATTTAGCCCCAGAGGCTCAGGGGCCTCGTCCTGGGCTGGGCTGCTTCCTTATTTGAGCAACACCTGGAGAGGAAAGGGAGCCAGCTTTTATGGAGCTCAGGCGGGACTTTGCAAAAGTTCTTGATTAGTCTGCCACAGTTTATCCAGAAAAGCCAGATTGGTCTCAGAGCAGAGTTTACATTGCTTAATCAACTCGAAGCATCGTCAATCAACCTGAAACCAATCCTGATTTAACCAGGATTTTGATTCTTCCCAACCCAAAGGAATGCTGGGGAGAAAGGAGCCAGGAAGATGCTTGCTTTCTAGGGCCTGCCCCACACTCTCTGCTCCTTCACCACAAATAACCAGAGGGGGCCATTTTCCAGTCCTCAAGAGGACCCACAGTTTCCCAAGAGCCAAATGGTGTTTCCTGGCCACCGCAGCTGCCCTCCTGGAAGAAAGGGCATGGCGGGGTCTGAGTTGCATTCTCCAAAGGGTCACATGTTCATAAATTGCTTCTGTCTTTCAAGGGGAGTGGGGTTTGAAAAGCAGCAAGCAGGAATAATGCAAAACATGATGCGGAACTAAGACACCATCAGTGCCACTTTTGGCTCTTTGGGCACCGCCACCCTCTTCCCTGACTGCCTGCCTGCCAACCCCAGGACAGGCCTTGGAGGCAGAGCTTCCTGGGGAGACTGCATTGCCACCCACTGTTGGCACATCTATGACACACCTCTGATTGTGCCCCTCAGCAAAACTGAGGCACCTCTGCCAACACCTGCCCTCCTGCTAAGGCGAGGCCTGGGTTGGCAGCACCTGGGAGAGGCCCCTCGTGTTACACAGTTCACAGCTGGAACAGCTGCTTCTTCTCAGCTTACTTGGTAGACAATAACAAGAGAGGCTCAAGCATATTCTGATCTTGGTGATTAAAAGAAGCCACTTCCTTCCTGGCAAACATACAGAATGGCTCTGCTACCTTCCTCCAAGTACAGCACATTAGCACAATTGCAAGGAGTGAACTTCCCACAATGACGGCTCACCTTCGTTTGCAGCCCAAGAGACGCAGCCATGGCTGTTAGAGAGAAGCAGGACCTCCAAGGAAGAGCCTGGCGCCCCATGGCTGCTAAACCTCCCCAGGGATGTGTCTGTTGCAACTGTGTGTGTGTGTGTGTGTGTATCCCACCATGGCTGAACCGCACCATCCTGGAAATGCCACACGCATTTCAAAGCGACAGATATTGGGAAAATGTCGGGTCTTCCTGGGGTTCTCTTTTCCCCACCTAGCCCAGCAAGGCATGTTTAGTACTTTCTGGGTTCCATGTAAAATTAGATTAAAGGATCCAAGTCCTCACCTAAGAAACACCCAGAGAGGCTGCAGAGGGTTCCCAGGAAGTGCTTCACAACCAGCCAAACTTCAGCACCCTCTGAAACAGGGCTAGGATCCGCACTGTGGGACCAGGACACCTGGAGAAGCCTCTCTGACTCTCAGGAGCTTTCTGTGTGTCTGTCCAAGGCCGTTCTTTGGGGGGGAGGATTCAACAGGTAAAGCTGTCTGTCTTGCAGGCCCAGTGTAGGGAAGGAAAGGGGGGCAGGGGGGGGGACAGGAGTGAAAGGTGAATTTACAACCAGCAGCTGCCCCACCTCTGCCTTAAGGGAGGTCTCAGCTGCCACTTCACATCTCTTGCTGAAGTTGAGTTTCCTTTGCTTGTTGAAACCTCTGATGTTAGTAATCTTGTTATGACTGAGGCCATTTACAAGAAGTCAGACTCCGGTTCCAGTGAGCGACGCGGCTGCTGTTTCTTTTCTTCAACAGCAGATTAAAAAAAGGGAAGAGAGGACATCCTGTCAGCCAGAGCAAGCTGGCCGTATCTCGCCATCAGAACTGCTAATCAGCAACGGCACAAACAGCCCCTCATCATCTGGGTCCCAAACCACTGCCAGCGATCAAGAAGGTTGCGGGAAGGATGCCAGACCCTCTCCAGCTCACCTTGAGGCAGCGAGGGATCCCTGCAATCCCTCTAACCAGAGATCCCGGTCCAGCCGAAGGTGGAAAGCCGTGCTCAGAAAGGCGAGGTGGGTGGGTGGCGGAGCACCGACCCCCTCCTGGTCTGCAGGATTAAAGCTGAGCCAAGGCAAAGCATGCAGAGGCTGGGGGTGGGGAGGGGGAGGGGGGAGGAAGCAGAGTTTTGTTGGGTGACATTCCCACTCTAGGTGAGGTTCTCACGTTCTCACCTGCTTGCTACAAGGATGTCTTCACCTGCCTGGCTGGGAGGGAACCTGCACCTGGAGAAGCAGTAGGCGTAGTGAGTTTTGGCAATGCAGAGCTTTCCCAGAGAGAGGCCCCGATTCAGAGGCTGCAGTCAGGAGCTGGTGGGGAGAGAGGGGAGGAGGGTCTGGGGAGTCACAACGCTCCCTCCCTCCCTCCCTCCCTCCCTCCCTCCCTCCCGCTCTGTCATCTTGACGCCTGCCATCAGTTCAGAAAGAGAACAAGGGTTGAGTTGCCTTCTGCACAAAGTCCAAGGCTGAGAGGGAAGTTCGGGTGCCTTGTTGAAATTCACCCTCTGCGCAAGGCCTGCACTTAGGCAGGAAAAACCGAATGCCTAGATATGAAGTAGGCAGCCCCTGGCTCAACGTTCATAACTGTGAGGGGGATCTAGGCATCCTGGCGGGCAGCTGCTTAAGTACGAGCCAGCCGTGTGCGGCAGCAACCAAAAAAGCCAACGCAATTCTAGGCTGCATCAACAGAGGGACGGTGTCAGGATCACGTCAAGTGTTAGGATCACTTTCTACCATGCTAGACCTACTGGGTCCAGTTTTGCTCACCATGATACAAACAGGACGCTGAGCCCCCTGGCCCCCTCCAGATCCCCCAAGAGTCTCTCTCTTCTTGGGGGAACATTTTGCAGAGCCCACCATTGTTCCTGGGCACAGCACAGCCCCCTGGCCCAAGATGCCCAGGGGACATTCCTAGGGTGACTTGGGCATGGTCCAGTCAAGGTTAGCCTCCACCTCCTCCTCCACGTGCAGCTCCCCTTGGTCTCCACTGCCCTCCTTTCGGCTGCAGCTTCTGCTTCTCCAGCCAGGAAGCAACTGCCAGGATCTGCCAGGATCCCCTTCCGAGAATCTTCCTCTTCTGTGTTTGTTTTTTTTAAGGGCAGCTCACACTGATTACTCAGAATCCAGGGGCGGCTTGTGGCTTTTCTTCATAAATACTCTGCCCTCTTAATTCTCTGGACATCAGAAGGGGAGGCAGAAGGACAAACACACACGAGGCCCTCAACAAGGTTTAATTAACACCAGTTGAAGCTCTTGGAGAAGGGAGAAGCAACACCCATTCGGCTCTTGGCTGAATTACACCGCTCCCTAAGGGTCCTTGAAGACTGTTTCTAAATGTGGCTGCTTGCAGTATTAAAATAAACAGGACACACTTTATCTCCCCATCCCACTGTTATTGGGATTAAGGGCTGATTAAGTTGTGGGGTGGGGGGGAAGCCAAGAATCCAGAATTAGGAACTAAAATAAAATGCCAATGAATCCTGCAGCCGATCCCTGGCCGCTTGTCCTCCCGTGGCCCAGCCCACTTGTGGCCTTGGGGATGCATGTTCCTCAGGAGGCATCCAAGCCCTCAGAGCCACACAGATTTCTTGCCACGAAAGTCAGATAATTACAACAATAATTCTCTCCCTAATGAGTTCCAGTAAACGATCTGCTTTCACTTTCTCCAGAATATCACTGTTTACTCTAAAAGGGAGGTTCTGCATTGACAGTCGTGGCTTTGCTAACCATCCACGGGAGGAAGCCCTGCCCATCATCTCTGCTGTGGGGAGGGGCTGGGCTTTTGAGAACCCCTGGCAAAATGCTGCAGGGTGGCCTTTTGTGAATTGATTCTGTGGAAACAGGTGGAAAAAAACCTGGAAAAAGGTACAAGCCAGGGGAGAGATCAAGCAAGTTCCCAGGATCCAGGGCTTCCACAAGGCACAGGAAAAGGTGAAGCTTTACCCTGCTGAATGGGGAAGCCCCCATGGAGATCTGGCCTCCCAATTTAGCATCTCCGCATCCTCGTAGCAAGTATGCAGTGGATGATGGATGATGATGGCTGGCCTTCTAACGGGTTGATGGAAGCTGCAGCCCAAGGTGGGAAGAGGACCATCCATGTGAACTGAAGATGATGGGTGTTGTAGTCCAAGCATTTTAGAAGGCACCTGGAAGGCTGTTTCTGTTGAGGCTTTGTGCAGGAATCAGCCTTCTCCTTCCCCACCCCAAACGAGCCCAGGGAATTGACCACCACAGGGGTGCTGAAGGCCACTGAAGCCGGTTGGCTGAATTTACACAAGATGCGTTTGTGTTTCTGGATCAATGCTTAATCTTGAGGGCTGAATGGAGCCTCCTTGTGCAAGAGCAGCTTGCCTCCGATGGAGGCAAGTAAAGCCTCTGCTTGTTCTGGAAGGCACGTCTCTTGGGTTCACACAGTGACCTCCATACTGGGAAGGCCAGAATGGTGAACTGGACCGGCTGGGCAGCTGAGAATCTGGCTGCAGATGAAACACATCTGAGTCACCCAAGAATTCCCTTATTCTCCCCTTCCTCCAACCTCCCCACTCACCTAGGAGTGCCTTGAAATCTTCCTAAATTAGGTTTAAAAAACCTGCTAAATTGGACTGGATGTTCTGAAGAAAGAGAAAAAAAGTCTAAGAGATGCTGGAAATTCCCTCCGTTCCAATTCTTCCGCCTGATTCTCAATTCAACTTCCTTTGTAAACTCGGAAGGTGCCCAAAGAGGCCCGAAGAGCCGGGCGCTGGTCTGTTCTCTACCCTCAGCGGCTTTCCCCAATTCCCCCCACTACCCTGGCCTGAGAAGGGCCACGGGAGGCCTGGGCGTGGCGCTGGTGCTAGGAGGCCCTGGGGCTGCAGAGGCTGAGGCAGGCCAGCCTCCCTGACCGGCTCCTTTCTGAAGAAGTGGGGGAGCAGAAGGGAAATGCCAAAATTGCCTTGTCTTCATCCCAGGCCATCCTAGTTCTGCAGCCTCCCAGGCTGGAGCATCTTCGCACTTCCTCCGGGTGACTCACAACTGGCTGGTTTTCTCTAGGGAGATTTGGAGGCACTCAGAGAAGTTGACAAAGCAGCCCAGGGAAGGGGAATTGGCACTTCCTCTTTCTCGTGCGGTTCAAATGGCCTCTAAAAAGAGGCTTAAGCCACTTCTTGTGGCTTAATCCTGAGGGGTCAGGATTAGCTCTGTCCACCCAGGCACGCCACCAACCATAAGGCTCACGGATTGGCCTTCCTGCTCGACACCTGGGCCAGAGGTCTGCACCCCCACCCCAAAGCCCAAGGACAGCCCCCCAGAAGGACAGAAGGACAATCAGCACAGGTGGGGCTGTAAGAAAGGAAGGTGCAAAACTAGCTTTTTTCCTTCTTCAGCTCAAGGTCACCGATGCACCTAAGCCTGAACTAAAGTCTACCACTGAAGGGAAACTGGGGCTGAAAAGACCCCCAGTAGTGGGGCTTATTTCGATCTGAGCGCTTCTCCCTCAAAGGGAAGGTTTGCGGTCTGGTTATGCTGGAGGCAAGGGACGGTTCCTCCCCTGGAGACCTCCCAAAGGTCCTCAGGCTTTGACCCCTCGGAAGGTTCGGCTTCAGATCTCACCGTCTCCACGCCCTGCTGTCACTTCTGGTGCTGCGGTACCAGGGGGTACAAAAACGGGAACAGCTGAGCTTATCGGTCGCTTTCTGTGAAAGCCAAGACAGAACAGCAACTTCCCAGGAATTGGCAACAGGGAGGAGGAGCAAAGGGAAAAAGTGAGGGTGTAAGGTTGGTGGGGGGCATTAAACCAGCTGGAAGAAAACAGCTAGAATTACGTCACCCGTCTTGCACTCAACCACAAACTGAGCCTTGAGAGAAGAGAGCCAGGCTGGCCGTGTCCACAGCTCCTGAATGCAGCCTTGGGCACTGAGAGGGCCCCCCGCAGTGACTGCTCCTGCAGCCCAGAAGGGCAGCCGCTGGTGAAAGATGCTGCTGCTCCCTTAGACCTCCTGGGGACCCTTCAAGCAGCAGCAGCCTCTTTTTTCCCCCCAAGTCCGAAACGGCTGCTTTCATGAGCAACAGAGAGATGTCTGCACTGCTTTGAATCGCTTTTCATTTTTTTAAAGAAATAACTTTTATTAAACAGTTTGTCTTTAAAAACAACCGATTAGATTAGAACAATAGGTTAAGTCTATGTTTAATTATCTCTTTTTCGTTTCTAATTTCCTGGTTGTGGGGTTCTTTCTGCATTTTATCTTCTAATTTTCCCCATTTCTTTTTCAATTTGTTGAAAGTAATTTTTTTCTTTTGTTATCCTTTGATTCATGGTCGATCTCTTTTTTCTTTTTTCCTCCCCCTTCCATTTGACTATTATCGGGTTAAGATCTGCCCAGGTATTCAGTTTTATCTCTATTTCCTCTACGGTTTTTCCTGTTTCTGAATCCATCCAGACCATGTCTGTCCGGGACCACGAGTTATGTGGGTTGGAAAAATACGTATATTGTTTTTATTGTGGGCTCATTTCCTTCCAAATATCTTTGAGATTTAACTCTTGGGTCATTTCAAAGAACGTCTTTGATAATGTTCTCCTTTCATAATTTTTTTTTTACTTCCTGATTTGTAGTCTTTTTTGGGATCAACCACTGCGTTGAAATCTCCTAATACACATACATTATCTATTTTCAATTGTATAATTTGTTTATGAAATTTGCGGTAATATTCTTTCTGTTGTGTGTTTGGTGCATATATGACTGCAATTAATGTTCTTTTTTGTTTTGTTAGTACCTCAATCAATAACGTTCTTCCCTCTTTATCCGCATATATTTGTTTGGGTTTTAACCGATCTTTTATATAGACTGTGATTCCTCTTTTCCTTACTTCTGTTAGGGCCAAAAATATTTTACCTAATTTAGGGGCTTCCAAAAGATTCCAAAAGATTCCAAAAGAATGGAGGAAGAAGTGACATTATTTTCGGTTAACATAAACAGACTAAACTCACCGATAAAGAGAAGACAAGTAATTGCTAAACTCCAAAAACAAAATATAGACATTATATGTTTACAGGAGTTTCATATGAAAAAAGAAGAAGGTAATCTTGAATTGCTTTTCAGATCACGTTCAAGGATCCAGAACTGATGAAGCTGCCTCTGAAATGTGGGGATGTTTAAAGAATAAAACCCTGTTAGAACACCTTGACATGAAAAAGCATTTCTGAGAATTCATGATATTTGAACAACTGAACTCTGCCCTCCAGAAAGCTTTTTAAAGGGCCTCTTTCAGCAGAATGTGTCTCCTGCAGAGGCAGTGGCTTCTGTACGGTTTTCAGCCACCAAAATTATTCCTAAAGGGAGAGATGGAAAAATGGAAACGATGAGGAGGACTTCTTGGAAACGGAGTTGGGGCTGGCAAGAGTAAGCCGATTCTGGTGAATTCAGAGGTTGCTTTCAAGAGGGGAACTGGCTTGCCTGCTCCTTTCCCACCAGTTAAAGCAGACAAATGAAACCCAGAAGGACTCGGATGATGGCAAAGCTGAACCTGCCCAGGGTCGGCTGCATCCAGGTTTGTGTGACGCCAGGCTGGGAGTTTCTGCCCCACAAGGGTCTCTGGGCAGGGGTTTACCTGCCCCTGCTGGGACCAGCCACACACGGGGGAAGAGGGACGCGAGTTCTGCCTACTGCTTTGGCTACCTGTTTCATTTTCAGAAGAAGCATTCTTGTGTCTCCACTGAAGTGTTTTTCCCGTGCAGGTTCTGCCTTGCGACAGACAACCTATCTGGAGTAGAGTGTGGGGCCTCACACTCTGCACAGCCTTTTGCATGGGTGACAAAATATTGTTGTTTTTAAGAGCCGCGTTATAACCTTCAACATGAATTCCTTACAGCCCCTTTTCCTGGGGGAATAGATCCATGCATGCAAGGTCCAAGGAATGTCTCCTGAATCACTTATAAAACGGGGGTTGGGCTCGGTGGGTCTGTACCTGACCCTGCACCTGGTTGTACACACACACACAAAGCCCGGAGCGGGAGCCAATTTGACCTTGGTCTCTCCGGAAAAGCTGGATTTTTCTGAGCGTCTTGAGTGAAAGGTGAAGCCAAGCTGAAAACAAGAGAGGCAGCCAGACTCCCAGCTGTGGCGCTGAGGCCAGAAACCCCCTTGCGGAGAACATGCAGTGCTGTCTGCAGGTGTGAACGCAGATGAGGCGGCCCTGGGACATCCCTGAGCAAGAGGAAGATAGAGACGGAAAGAACCCTTGAAAGTCTTGAGTTGGTTTTGTGGACTGGCTTCACATGAAACTCAAAGTTATGGGTGCTGAGCGCAGGGCCTCCCAGCCACGGTGAAGTCAAGATGGGTATCGAACGCCGGCTCCTCAGATCACAAGGCACACGAAGCCGGCTTTTGGATCAGAGCCTTTGTCGTAGATTCTCTTCTGCAGAGGTTGACACCTGCCATTTCTGCTGCCATTGCTGTTGCAAGGACGATGCATCCGAAGCCTCCCATGGGCTCCAGGGGATAGGCATTCCAGCTGCCAGTGCAAGGCAGACATGGGAAATGAGGCTTTTCGTCTTCCTTGCTGACTTTCATTTCCTCTGTTGCCTCCATTGACCCCATGGCATCACCAGATGCTCGTCTGTCCTGCAGTTTGAATCCTGTTGGGCCAGAGGTCCTTGAAGAGAGCCTCCCGCTGACCCCTCCACTGAAGGGGCAGCCAGGGACCAGTGCAAGGACCCTGGCTGATGGTTGAAATCCCAGCGAGCCTTGTTCCATCACCGGGTTCCTGACCCAGAGCAAAGAGGACCAAACGAAGCAGCTGCAGGTGCAGATGTGGGAGAGGCTGGCCTTCAGCCAACCACAGAAGCCCAGAAGGCCTTGGGCTGAGATGGAAGGAGCCCTTGGCGGTAGCAATCGGGAGGGCAAAGGGCTCGCTTATGGGGCAGGACCCCTTGTGCTCTCAGCCTCTGCTGCTTCTGATTTTGAAGAGGAGCTGTGGGCGGCTGTTGTTGCTTTAAGGCAAAAAGGGAAGAAGCCCAAACCTTCCTGGTTGCAACTCGGTGTGCATCACTCTTCTGGAATCTGTTTATCTGGACTTCATAGCTATGTGGGCTTTTAAACCGCTGATGCTGCAATTTGGACTCTTGATTTAGAACCCATAAGGCTTATTTCCAGGGAAATGGCCCTAGAATTACAAGATGATTTACTTTTTATTGTCTTCCATTTGTCTTGATCTCTCCAATGTTTAGACAGGGGTTTTTCTCAGAAGCATCAGGCATCTGGAGGAGTGGATCTATTGCTGTCCCAGGTGCCTCCCACAGAGCTGGCTCATCGTCTCCCTTTCACAGGTCTGCTGCTCTGCTCTTTCCAGCTGAGGACAATCTTGGGACAGGTTTCCTTCACCCAGCCATGGACACTCTTCCAGGCAGGCCACGCAGGGTGGATGGGGCCAACCCCACAATGTCTTGCCAGGTGCTGGTCTCCCCTCAGAGGGTATCAGGGTCTGCTATGGCCAAGCCAAGAAACGTTGGTCACAGGGATGGGGAGACCAAGCGGCCAAGACCCACCACGTCAAAACACATCTGGATTCTGGATCCAAGGGATTCCATCAAAGGTTGCTCTTGGGTTTCAGCTGCTCCCTGCCATGGTCATGGGGCAGAGTGGCCTCCTGCAGCTGAGGACATCTTGGCATTTTACTAGGCAAAAGGTTGCCTCTAGTCCTGCTCTCTCTCTCTCCCTCCCTCTCTCTCTCTCTCTCTCTCTCTCTCTCTCTCTCTCTCTCTCTCTCTCTCTGTGTGTGTGTGTGTGTGTGTGTGTCGGCCTGCAGACCTTCCCCTTGCTTCAGTCCGCTCCTGCTTTGCTTGGCAGAGTCTCCCTGCTGGCTGCTTTCCTTGCACAAGCCAGGACCATCCTAAACCGATGTCTCAACCCAGGTCCAAATCACCAGACAGCAGGGAGCTGAAGAGGCTGCCCTTAGCAGCCCCAGAGGGACCCAGGCAGCCCCAGGGGAGAGGTTGGGAGCAGGAGGCTCAGCTGGATGCAGGCCAGACACTCCCAGCACCCCTTCCTCTCCTGCTAGGCAGCCTGCAGAAGATGAGGCAAGACAGAAGGACAATGGTCTTGCCAGGAGAAATGGAGCTTCCTTCCTTCAACTGCCTCACAGGGCTCTGCCTTCCTGTTTTCCATGACCCAGGAGGGCTGCCAGCCAGGGCAAGACTCTGCAAACAGCACAACAGTCCCAGGTAGCAGCCATGGGCACAATGTCTTCAAGTGGCACTTCACTCTTGCTGCCACAATTTCAAGGAAAGGAAGCGCTTTGGGGAAGGGAAAGAGAAGCTGGGGAGGGGTGGAGAGGGGTTTCCTTCACTGCCAAAGAAGACTCTCTTGGGAGCCTGCCAGGCTGCAGAGGCAGAGAGGAGAGCCAGCAGATCGAACTCTTCCTCCGTGGCTTTCGTGAGCCCGAGGCCAGAAGGAGAGGCTGGCGCAAGATCCCAGCTCATCCCAGCTCTGCTGCTGCTTCGGCTCCAGACGGTCTGAGCATACTCCCAGCCGTGCCAGCTCAGCAAGGCCTGTGAGCTGAGCCCAGCAGGCGCTCCAGGATCCATTCCCATCCAGCCCTGCCCTTCACGGGGAGCAGGCCCTGCCTCCCCCCCTCTTTTTCCCAGAGGCTCCTGGAAGTCCCACCTGTGGCACTTGAGGTCCAGCTGCTTGGATGCTTTCTCTGCCCTGCATCCAGAATGCAGCCGGAGCAGCTCCCTCCTGCCGATCTCAGTTGTCGGTCTGTGAAGTGGGAATGTTTGGCAAGTCAGAGCATTAAGCAATCATACGAAAATGTTGGCTCTCTGGTCCTGGGACCGTCATCTGTAAGGAGACCATAAAGCCACAGGGGCCACAGGGGCCACGGGGCTGGCCCCAGATGACCTCAGTGAATGGGCAGAGTGACGTGGGGGTAGTCACCTCATCTGGTGCCACCGTGGCCTTTTCAGCTGGTAACCGGCACTATGAACTGCAGGCTGGCTGGGGATTCTGGAAACGGAGGCTGCTGAGGCTGTGAGACTGTCCTAATTGTGGGCTGACGAAGGAGTGACTGTGAGGAATACTTAGCCGCAACACCTCCATTAGGCACCTTTCCATCTATGTAGTGAAGCTCACTTTTTTCCCATTGTTTTTTGAAAGAGCCACGTCCTGAGGAAGGAGGCAGAAGAAGGACCGAGGCAGCTGCCTGACTCTGAATAAGCAAACTGCTGCCAGCTGACCTCAGGCAGCCTTTCTGCATCATGAGGCTTGGAAAAATGGCTTTGACTTCCACACAAGCTGATTACCAATGTGTCTTCTGGACACGGAGAAGGCCGGTCGGTGCCCTTACCAAGCTCTGTTCGCTGCCTGGCAAAGGGTGCAGCAGCTTCAGCCCCGTGCCCAGCGTGGCCTCTGCCCCCTTCGCCCACAGAGAGCCTTCCTGGGCCACAGAGGTCACCCCTGCCCCGCCACTCATTCAGCCCCTGGCCAAGAGCACTCCCCCATCCAGCATCTCCATCAGGAGCTGAGTTCAAATCCCCCCCTCGGGTGCCCTGGGAGCCAAAGCAGCTGCCTGGGGGGGTGGGGTTAGGGTGGCGGCGGAGGAGAGGCACAGAGAGTCTCCTTCTCCTCTCTTCTTTTAATTTGACAGCAATCAGTGCCCAGAGGAAACAGTTTAAACAAATTTGTAAAGGTCTTTGGTGGAAACGATTTTGTCACGCTCTTCTGGGGAAACTGAACCTGGATCCTTTCCAGCAGTAAATGCTTCCAAAGAACAAACACTTTTTTGATGTATAAAGAAGGCGCACTCAGAATCTGAGCAACAGCCCTGCCAGGGACCCCCTTGGAGTGCTTGCAGCATACCCTCCCTGACTCTCTTTGCTGGGGGGAGTTGCGGGGGGGGACACGGGCACCCAAACTCCTTGAGACTTTTGAGAGTCTGATGAAAGGCTTATTATTATGGCTGGTTGCCCAGTCAGCCGGATGCTTAGCCTGCATTTGGCATTTTTGTCTGCTTATTGAGTCTGTCCTGGGATAGGCAGATGCCTAATTATACTAAACCTACACATCCTACACAGCGCAGGATGTGAGCTGTTCCAAGCTTTATTGTTATTATTGGCAGATGGGGAGACCAAGCCCACTGCTGGATCCGTATTGACTTCTCTTTGCTTGCCTCTTGCCTTGCTGTCCTAACGAAGGTCACAAGACCTGGGGCTTCCCGGAGTGTGTCCAGGCCCCACGCTTGCTTAGCGACCCACATAAAGAAGCCCAGCACACCCTCCACCCCAGGCTCCGTGAGGGTTCAGTTGTTGCTTGGATGCAGCATGCAGAGCCCGCCTGGATCCCGTGCAGAAGCGGATGGCCATCACCGGCCCCTTCCCTCCTCCTGGCAGCGCCTTCTCCATTGCCCAAGAAAAGCTGTTCAGCTGGAACAGCTTGGCACACGGCCATCGGGGTGTGCCTGGCTCTGGGCCAGAACGTGCTTCTTACCCAGAAAGAGTGCTGCTTCCAGAGAAGCTGGGGGGATAATTAAGCAGAAGAGAAAATCACACAATAGAGCTGCAGGCTGTGTTCACACAAGCATTGCCCAACAAGTGTTTCGCAGGCAGCGCCTTGCTGGCAGCCTTGATTCAGGAGCTCCTTCCGACAACTGGATCCACACTGCCCCAAACTCCGACCTCTCTGCCTGTGCCTGGCATCCGCCTCCCCCTTCCGCAGGAAGGCCAGGACGAAGGTCCCAATGACCCAGGCAGGAGCAGGGAAAGCACACCATAAGGAAATGCTCTGGGCACCACGGTTAGGTTTGCTGTAGGGTGCCCCTCCTTGCTGGCATTCCACATTGCTTGAGTCAGGGACAAGAAAAGGCAGATCTTAGCTTGCTGGGCTTTTCTCGGCATCTAATTGGGGCCATTTCATCAGTTTTTGCTTCAGTTTTTAAGAAAAAAGTCCACACCAAAATATGTGTATACCTGAAATGCGAAATGCACTTTTCATCAGGCATTTTTGTTTTCAGTGTTGTCAAGTGTACATGCTTCATGCAAAGCGTGATTTTCAGGAACAGATCAAAACTTGGAGAAGTAAGGGTATTCTTTTCCTTCTAACTGAGCTTTGCTGTTGGTTCAAAAAAGTGGAATTAGCTATGTCTAATTTAATTCAGATTAATTTCTCCCTTAACTCTAGTGAAGAGAGCTGTACTTTCATGGAAGTTTCTGTACAGATTAAACTGTGGAATCCTAATGAAAGGTGTCAAAATGAGCGCCTGGTGAAACCCTCTGAATGCTGGAAGGTTTGCAGATCCAGGTCAAGGCTGTGTGAAGGTCCTGCTCTCTCTGCCCAGGGACCTTCTGAATAATCAGGCTTTGCAAAGGCCTGGTGGAGGAGGCCCTGGCACAACGCAGGGGAAAGGGAAAGGAACAGCTGTGGAGGAAACAGAAACTCTGCCATCTGATCTGGACCAGAACTGACCGGCTGAGACAGGCCACTCCCCAGCTCTAAGCCCCAGATCCTGTCAGAAGCCCAGGGGGGGCAAGCTTTGGGCTGACAAGAAAGCTTGAGGTGGGTCCCAAAAATCTGCATGCAAGTGGCAGGAGGGGACCAGGGTTGGACAGGAGTTCTGGCAGGCCTGACTCAGGATCCTTCATGGCACAGGTGGTGCCAGTGGTGAAATCCAAATTTTTTTACTACCGGTTCTGTGGCCGTGGTTTGGTTGGCGTAGCAAGGGAAGGATACTGCAAAATCCCCATTCCCTCCCCACTCCTGGGGGAAAGATATTGCAAAATCCCCATTCCCTCCCCACTCTGGGGCCAGCCAGAGGTGGTATTTGCCGGTTCTCCGAACTGCTCAAAATTTCCACTTCCGGTTCTCCAGAACCTGCTGGAGTTCACCCCTGGGTTGTGCCCACCTGGGCCTGCTCTGAGCCGGCAGACATCATTGAGTTCTCAGCACAGACCACAGCCGAACAAATGTATGTGATCTTCTGCCAGAGAATTGGAGAATCCCTCCTGCTTTCCTGGCCATTCAAACCTCTGCATTGGACGAGGAGGGCTGGGGAACACCCCAGTGGAGACCCACATTTCCAGCCAGGTGAGAGGCAGCACGAAATGAGGGCAGGGCAGGACGGCAGCCCTGATGCCAGACAGATCCTTTATGATCCCTGGCATGACTTTGCCCTCTTTGAACCAGGTTCTGAGGACTTTGATCTTTAGTTCAAGCAAATACAGGTTGTGTCGCCCTCAATCAGCCCAATTCTCTCCCCAAACAGTCAACTCAGTCCGGCTGTTGTGCAGCTGAACCTCCTCAAAGAAACGCCAAAGAAATGCTCTGAAACGGACACCCCCAGGGCTTCCTCCTGTGCAAATGTGTCCCCCCCCCCCCTGCGTCTCCCTTTGGGCCTTTTCCAAGCCCTGCTGAGGAGGGGCATCATTGGAGGTCCCTGCCCTGCACAGAACTTCTCACCAAGGACCCATGTTGGGTGCACCTCAGAGGAGTTGCCGAGGAGGGTTTCTGCATTCTCCCTGCAACATGGGGGCTAGAGGATCCAGCATCCCGGCTACCCCTGGTCCCCTCAGGACTTTGGGGGTAGCAAGGAAAGCTTTCTACCTACCTACATCCCCCCCTCCCATCTTCTTTAGCCAGCTTGGCTCTTGGCTCAAATCAAGCGGGTGCCTCTTCCTGGGGAGCCATGCAGGGAAGCCGTGGGAGCTGGCAGTCTGTGGCTCCTTTTGGGAGGCTGGGACGGAAGGACACCCAAAGTCCCCCCAGGCCTGCTCCTTCCACAAAAGGCTCCTGTCCAGCTGTGGGACCATTTTTGCTGGCTCCCTGCCCCCCCTCAAGATGTGGGATTTCTCCATGGCCTTATTTGGACTCGTGCCTTCCACTTCCCTCTTGTGGGAGGGCCATAAAACTGCTGCGTGGAGATACTGTCAGAGCAAGTAAAGAATCCGGCCTTTGGGAAGAGGACGCTCCGTGCTTGGGAAGGGCTGCCGTGGCTGCTGGGAAGGGGCACAAGAGGAGGTGGTGAGCCCCATCCTCCTAGCACCGTCCCCCTTGGATTCCTCTACGAACAGCAATGCACAAATAAAATGAAGTGGAGCTCCCGCACTTGGGGCGCAGGCGGTAAAATTCACCCAGGCAACCTTAGGCCAGGCCTTCCTGGCTGGGGACAATGGGCTCTGGAATGCTACCCACCTGGAGAGCCCCAGGGAAGCGGAGCTGCTGCCCTCCAGCTACTTGCTCTGGTCGACTTGGGCCGCCGGCCAAGAGCTGAACCCGGAGGGCTTCTGGCGCCCAGCGTGTGGGGCAGAGCCAGCATCCTTCCCAGGACAAGGCAGGCCAGGAGAAGGAAGCTGAGAAAGCGCCCACCGCAGGGGTCCTGGCAGGAAAGGGAGCCAGGAAGGGCCACGGCAGGAGGGGTCATGGAGGACCACCTGCATGGAAGCTGATCTCTGCCTTAGCAAGCCAGCTCCAAGGGCCACGTGTGCCTCAGTTTACTCATCCGGGAAGCCAAGCAGCCATTTCCTCCAGGCGGCCTGCAACAGGAACTCCGCTGAGCAGCACCAGCCTCTTGCTTTCTCTTCGTTCTCGTTCGCACTCATGACAGGACTGGGAAGTTAGTGAAGGAAAGATCTAGGAAGGGGGGGGGGGGGGGCTTTGGGCTGGCTTGCCCACAGCCCCCCCATTTGTTTGGAGGAGGGGTTACACCTTCTGCAATACAAACCCTCCCACTCATGAGGAGCCTACTGAGAAACGTCTGCACATGGGTGGCCATTTGGCCTTGGCCTGGCTTCCCATCCGCTGGCCACAGTCACTTTTGGGGGGGCACACCTGGATTCTGAAGCTCCCCCCACCCCCACTGGCATACCTGCAGACGCGGCCCATGCCTCTCTGGGCCAAAGGTGGGATCCTTTGTGACGTTCCCGGAATCTGACTCAGCTGGGACCAGGACAGGGGCCAGATTTCAGCCATGACTCAGAGACTATTGTGGCGATTTCACAGAAATGCAATTTGCCACGTCATGCCATGAAAACTCTTCCCCACTTGGAGGGCTGGACTACAATTCCCAACGTTCTCAGCTGGGGGTGGCGGCAGGCCCAGCCCCACCATTAGCCCACCCAAAAGCCTGGGCAGGTTGAGAGCCAGAGACCTCCGGCTCAGCTCACGTCCAGCCCCCTTGAGCCCCCCTCCTTTGTCTGCTGCTGGGCACCTCCCTCACATAATGTGGAGGGGGGGATCTTCCTGAAAACACAGCAACACTCCACCCACCCTCCAAAGTTTGCCGTGTGTTTCTGTGAAGCTGCTGATTTCCCAGGAATTCTTTTCGGCCACTGTCTCAACACGATCAGCTGCTTTCCTAGGAAATCAGCGGTCACAGACAAGTCAACTTGGGCAGCCGGGCTGGCAGGGATAAAAAAAAGGGACTAATTGTTTAAAAAGAAGTCAGAGAGAGATAATGGAGGACAAAGATAACACCTTTTGTATCAGCATCAGAAAGGAAACTGAGTCAACAAAGGATGAATCACAGCCAGTAAGAAGCCAGGATTGGGGAGGTGGGTCCCCAGCTAATTTGGATGGGGGAGGTTACAGAGAGTCATTTGGGGGGGGCACCCACGATTTGCTCAACTCCTCTGCCAGCTGCAGACTTCCAGGCAAACTCAGCTGTGGCTCCCCCAAAGCCCACATCAAGGGAAGAGAAATAAATCCCCCTCCTCCTCTTCCTGTGGCTTAAACAGCTGCCCCCCCCCCCAAAGAATAAAGTCCGTGAGCTTTTCTAGCGAGGAAAAATGCAGCAGCCACACAATGAGGCCACCCAAATACTGCAACTCCCAAGAAGCTCCAGGCGGGGGTGGGTGGGGGGGAATGCCTGGTCCCATTAGCCGCTTTCAGGGGTATTCTGTGACAGTGGAGGGGGGGGACAAGGCTCAGCCTTGCAGCGCTGCGAGGGAAGCAGGGAGGTGACCCCCTCCTGGGCGCTTGGAAACTCAGCAGTGGTGGAGAGTGGGGGATCAGTGGGCAGAGCGAGAGGCGAGCTCCTCCTCAACTTTTCCAGCTCCACCATGTGACAGTGGTGAAATGTAAAACGTTACTTGTGGGCGTGGCCTTTTTTAAAAATTATTTTTAAAAGCATTTTTTTCTATAACCTTGAGGTTACAAAAAAAAAAAGCTTTTAAAAGCCTCTGATGATCCCAGCTGAGCCGCACGATCATCAGAGGCTTTTTTTTTCTTTTAAAAGCATTTTTTCAGCTGAAGAGGTTAGAGAAAAATGCTTTTAAAAGTAAAAAAAAAAAAAAGCCTCTGAAGATTGCGCAGCTCAGCTGGGCATGGGGGGGGCAGGGATTTTTGCTACCGGTTCAGTCCGAACCGGGAGCATTTCACCCATGACATGATAATAATGGGGCAGAAGCCAAAAGGTCCGTCAAGAAATGCCATTTTTCAGTTTCAGGAGCCAGGAAAGAGTCATCAGTTTCCCCCATAGATTCATTGGAGGAGTTAATTTGAATGAGCTGTGGCTGAAATTCTATTCACCCCTCTCTCTCATCCCCCACTAAGAAAAATGAAAGGAAGGACAGGATCAGTAAGCTAAAATATTTTACATTCCTCTGAAATCCTTTACACAAAACTCTTGACGACATTCCTCCATGTCTTCACCTAGAGCAGCCCTTCAGATGTAGGCAAAAAAAATTCCAAATTCTGCATTTGTAAATCCCCACCTCTAACAGACGTGTGTGTACAACTTCAAGTTAGAATTATTTCGCAGCAGAGACACACAAGTGGAATATTACATTTGAGGGTGCTAGGAGTACAAGTGGCCAGCTCAGCGAGGATTCCCACATGCCCTCTAATCAAAGGAAAGAAACCAAGAAAAATGAAATGGTGAAAGGCTAATAGACCAGAAGAGTTCTGTGTGTATGCAGGGGCATTCATGGGGGAAATCCCTCTGCAGGTCCTTGAGAGGCCTTTCCTGGCCAAAGCCGAGAGCGTTTGGTGGAGATCCATCCCAAAGGAGCTGGCATCGGGCCTTTGCTGCAGGGGACTTTCTGCTGGCAGCAGGTGGGACAGAACCAGCCCCCAAGGAAAAATCCACAGCTCCTTCTGAAACGTCTCCAGCCCCTTCAAGTGGGCCCCACGACCACTTGATCACTTGAACGTTTCTTTAACGCTGATTTATTGTTTCAGAGAATTGGGCGACCGGCTGCGCTGGGGAGATGAGCAGGAGGCCTCCAGCAATGGGTCCCTCCGGCTCTCACCTAGCAACGGCTAGGACTGCTGCCTGGGGTCTGTGAAGGCCTCTGACTCCGCGGGCAGGGACTGGGCAGTGCCCACGGCAAGGATCCTGTCCACGGCCACGGGGGGCACCAGGGTCAGCGACTCGATGCTCAGGCTGTCCGTGGAAATCAAGGAGATGGTCGGCTGCGGGGCAGGAATCAGGCTGGGTGACCAGGTGGCCGTCTCCACTTCGCTCCTTGAGTGATTCTTGCCAGGCTTCAAAACTGGCGGCAACGAGCGATCGGCTGCGGACAGGTAACCGGACGAGGAGGAGGGCAGAGACTGCTCCAGCGCAACCGAGTCGTCTGTGGGAGAGGAGGAAAGGGCAGCGCCCGTCACGCTCGGAGGGAAGGCGGCCAGGCGACCTGGATTCGCTTCCCTTGCCCAACACCCTGGAGGGTTTGCCTGGCACACTTAGGCAATCTAGGCCAGCCCTGCCCAAACCTGGATAAATGTTTGCTAACCCAGGGCTGACTCACCGCTCTCTGCCCTTCTCTTCCCCATCTCACAGATTTCTCCCTTCGTTTAAAGCTTTCTTTAATCTTGGAGCCGTCTTTTTTCCTTGATGCTTCCTAAGAACGTTTGAACTGTGCCTAACTTACAAAGTGACCGTTAATGGTCCTGGTCCCCACCTTCAGCTCAGGTGACACAAAGATGCCTCTCTCCCCCCAGCCATTTAACAGTCTGACTTTAACATTGAGGTCTTAATGCATTATTGCCTGTGCATCTATGCACAAAGTGCGGGTGTCTGAAATACATCCTTTCATTTTAAAGGCTCTATCCGACAGGAAAAGGGCAGTGCTTTGGGCCAAGGTTTCCTTATGGATCTAACCCTGCCTGGTGGGCCTCAGCAACACCGATCTCTTCCCCAAAGAGCCCCATATGCTCGGCAGGACCCTTGCTTGGCAGGGAGGGCACCCACAGACCCCTCCCCCAGGGCAGGGGGAATTCTGCTCTGGCAAACCAAAAACTTCAAACGGGAAAGGCAAACGGGAGAGGGTCAAATCAAGAGAAAAAAGAACAGCAGAAGGCCCAGAGGGCAGAGGGGCAGAAGGTGACTCCTGGGAAGCCTAACCATTTCTAAGAGGCTCCCAACCCAGGAAGAGGGGCCTCTTTGCCACCCTCCTTCTCCTCTCACAGCAAGGAGAGCAGACGCTCCAGGCAGAGGCCTCTGGATGAGGAAGGGAGCGCCTGGCCTCAGCAGATGGGGAAGGCCTTCTGGAATCCTTGCTGAGGAGAGGGGGAGCCCAGGAGGCTGAGCTGCTGGGACCTGGAAGCCACCCCCGCCAGGTCAGGCCTTTGCCCATGGCCAGCGGGGGGGGGGGGGGGGGAGGAGGAGGAGGAGGAGGGGGGAGTGCCCTGAAATTCCGGGGAAGGCTGCTCTCAGCCTGAGCCCAGATCTCTCTTGCCTCCCCGGGGCTTCCTCTGCCAAGGTGCCCAAGGCCAGCTGCTGTCCGGACAGGTTGGCTTTGCTGCTCCTGGCATCCCTCCTGCCAGGGAATGGGGCCATCTCTGCTGTTTGGCATGCCAGCAAGCCCAGCCCTTACTTATCAATGAAGGCAATCTCGGTTTCATCAGACCAGGAGGGCTGATCAGTTGATCGATGGAATTGACTTACAAAGCCTTCCCCGTAAATTAACACCGGCCCTTCCAACTGTCACAACCTATCACCAGGAACAGACCAAGGACCAGGATCCCAAGAGGCCTGGGCCTTTCTGGTGGCTCCACGGCCACAGCTGCCCAGCCACGGATTTGGGTGCCAGGAACAGGGTGGGCTGGGGGTTGGGCAGCTCAATATCGCTGGGTCAGGCCCTCTGGAGACGGGCTCAATGAAGCTAGAGCAAGGCCAAAGACCCTCATCTGGGCAATTGGCTGAACGGCCAGTCACCTCTCAGCCCCCAAACACATCTGTGAGCCCAGGAGCAGTTCCCAAGAGTGAAGGCCAGGCGTGGCAAGAGGGAAGACCCGGCTTTTTCAGCCATTCACCTGCAGAGAATATTTTTCTTGCTGGGAAGAATGTCTCCGGAAGAGCTGCTCTTTCAGCAGGTCAGGGAAGCCCCCGGCACGACCCCTGACCTGAAACTGGGGTGCATTTTGTCAGCTGAGGCACGAGAGGTCTTGGCAGGAGGCCCTCCCCATGGATTCCCCCTCTACAAGGGGTAAGGAAAATTGGGATTTCAAAATTAAAAGACGGGAAGAAAACCACCCTGGGTGAAAGCAGAATGCAAATAAAACCAAGCAGCCAACACATTGAAGAAGGAAAACACGGCCAGCACCCAAGTTGGAACTTACAAACAAAAGGAAGCTCCTCTCATGCAAACCAAACCGGTGGCTTCAATCAAGCCACGTTTGAAGTTTTCAGGTTCCGCTGAGTTTACCTCCAACCAGGTTGTGGCAGGAAGAGAGGCTCCCTGGATGTGACCCACGTGCCGGTTCCTCCCATGGCTTTGTCAGATCTTACCAGACAACCCCCCCCCCCCCCCCCACCGCAGAGACCTTCTCTGCCCGGAAGGGGAAAGCTGCCTTTCTTTCAAGGAAGGTGGGGGGACAGGAAAAGGCCCTGAGATGGGGAGGAAGGCATTTCGGGACGGGAGGAGGAAGGGGCCACCCGATTAGCAGGGGATCCGGGTGCGAGAGACGCGTGCACGAAAACACATCCACGAAGACACCTGCCTGAAAGGGCTTTGCCAGGACGGGGGCCACGGCTGCTGGACGGCCTAAACCCAGTGTCCACCGTGACTGTCAGCCTCTGAAAGACTAAGCACTCTGCGGCGTCCTTTCCTGCCCGGCCTTACTAGAGGGAAGCACAGGGAGATATCATAGGCAGCCTTCCACAACTGGAGCGGGGAGGGGGGAACGACAGGAGGAAGGAAACAGGAAGCAGCACACGTTAGAGTGACAACAACACAACTGCCTCCGAGGCAGAGACCTCAGTGGCCCAGCAGCGACTGTGTCCTCGACCTGCCTTGAGGAAGGGGCCCCAAGACAAGACCGACCTCCCCACTTACAAAGGAAGCAAGTAAGCCTGCTTTTTCAGAGATTTCAGCAACAGAGCCCTCGTTTCACGACCACAATAAATTATATGGTAGAGAAATTGATCCTTTCACATAGCAGGCCTGAAATCCTACACCTGGAATACAAAGCTAAACGCACGGCTTCATTTATTTAAACCAAAAAGACGACCCAGGGAGCAGGATAAAAAAAAGGCTGGGACAAACACTGAATTTAGCATGCTAAACAGCCTGGAAAGTTATTGGGGGGGGGGGGGGGGGCAGGCAAGAGAGGAAAAGGAGAGAGGGAATGCACTGATGCCGCCTCCTCCTCCTCCTGTTTTGTGAGGCCCGAAGCTCTTCCCAACACTGCCTGCGGGGAGCTCCCACCAAGATCTGCTCTGCCTGGTTTCAGTAGGCCAAGCTCACCAGAACTCTTGACAACTCCTGTGTGGTTACACAACCCAGCTGGACTAGCTCTCTGGACAGCCCCAGATGGGCCTGGGGATGAAGGCCAGAGACCGCCACCCCTCACCTTGGAACCACCACCAGCACTTCCAAAGATGGCTGGCCATGAATGCTGGGGGGGTGGGAGAGGGAGGAGGCCCTTTACTGTGAGACTCTGAGGGGCAGCCTGGCCACCTCTGCTGCCACTTCATGCTCACCTGTTAAGCAGGCGTCCTCAGGCTGCCCACTCCATTCCATAATGGGATTGTTTGGAGGCCTTGACTGGGAAAGCTGCTGCAACCAGCTGACGTTGCAGGTGGACTTTGCTTCCCCAGAGTTTGGGCAGCGCACAAAACCGTCCGGCCTGGTGCCACCTGTCCTTGGGCAGGAAAGGCCGGTGGGGGAGAGTGAGGCAGAGACGCAACCCCCAGTGGAGCCACCTCGGCAAGCGTTTTTCTCTTTGTTCCACCTTTTTGTAAAAATGGAAGCAGCACCAGGGACTTTACAGCAATTCTCTCCAACGGCCACCTTGGTGAAAGCGAAGGACTTTGGGGAACGGACTTTGATCCAAGTGAAAGCACTAAAATCCCCTTCTGAGCTTTGCAGCAAATGATCTCTTCATAAATTGAAGGGACTTTCCTGGGTGCCCGAAGGAAAGCTTCCTCTTACAAGTTTCTAGGGGCTATTAAGAATTTGCCCTGAAGGCTACTCAGGGAGTAGCCAGAGCAAAATCCTTTGATTGAAAACCAACAAGAAAAAAAGCCAAGCTGGAAGTCTGCCAGCATCTTGGGAGTTGCCTCATTATCAGCTTACTCCTCCGAATAGACTACACATTTCTCATTTCTAATCTCCTTACCTGAAGACACCTAAGGAGGGTTTTCAATCATTAAAGCATTTCTCACCATTTTTAGGAATGGCTTGCTACTCAGAAGCACAACCCTCCAGCCCTGTGTTTGGGCCGTCTCTTCAACCCCCATTTTGGCACCCTGTGGGGTCCACAAGCCGAGTTACACATGGGCAGAAGCAAAAGACTGGCAATTTGGCCAAAGCAGGGCAGAGAGCAGAGCCTCCCCATGGAAAGGAATCTGGTAGGCAGCAAAGCTTCTGCCTTTTAATACCATCTGATCCGTCAGCTGGAAAAGCTGCCAGCCTCCCTCGGACGGGGCCCATCACAGAGCTCACTCCATGCAACACCAAAAGGGAGATTTTGCCTTTCCTGGGAAGGGCTACAGAGCAGCCTTTCTCAACCGTGGCAACTCAAAGATGGGTGGACTTCAACTCCCAGAATTCCCCAGCAAAGCATATACTGGCTGGGGAGTTCTGGGACTTCGAGTTGTCAAAGGCTGCTACAGAGAAACGACTCGCATGTGACAAGCATCCATAGGCAAGCGTTTGATTTTAGAAGTCCTTCCCCCAGAATTCCTGTTTGAGAGCCAGGTTTAAGGTCTCTAAGACACAGAGGAAGTAAATATGGAGGGGTTCCTTGGAATACTTTTTTTTGGGGGGAGGGGTTAAAGCAATTTACCACTTCTAAGCATGACACAGGAAGGCCTGGAGAATGAGGCTGGGGCAGATGGATTTTGGTAGGGATCTAAATCTGAGTTTTGCAAGAGGGATTCTGACGTGAAGCTCGGCCTGCAGCTTCTCCCCAGCCTGAAACCAAAATCCAGGTGGCCCCACTGCTTTGTCTCCAAAGGACACAATTCTGAAAGGTTATTTTCACTCTTCCTCCTGCAGCTACAGCCTGGAACATATCTACACAAAAATTAAGAACCTGGCATCAAAAAGCGGAAAAAAAAGAAATATAAACGAATCATTTTGAAAGCTTTTTAAAAACACATATGGTAATCCTGCAGCCATATTAATCCTTGGGATACTCCTGCCAAAGAAGGTGGGAAATGAACAGTGGCGTCCACACAGCAGCCCGGGACACGGTGGCTTCATTGCAGAGAAGCCGAGACGGCTCCTCAGAGCCCAGACTGGAGGACGGAGGGCACACATTGGGGGAAAGCTTGGGGCTGCCTTCCTTTAAGTGGCTCAGGATGATACCTCCTGTTAACCCAGCACTGGGGAGGGGGGTGGGTGGGTCATCCTGTGAATGGGCTGGGGATCCAAAGCTGTGTGGCTTTCAGTCACGTAGCCAGTTAATTAGTCCAAATTGCAGAGAAGCGTTTCTAAGGAAAAATAACTTGGCAGATCACTTTAAATGTGTTGTTTTCCAGAATAGTTTCTTAATGATTGACGGTATTTGTACAACTAAGCAGCATCATTAAAACCTCAAGTGAAGTTCAGACCGAGTTTGTGACCCGCCTGCTCGGCCCCCCACAGCTGCCTTGCGCTAGAAGGCCAGGCGCGGGTACCTGATGGGCTCTGTGCCACGGAGGGGGTGGATGTGGAGCTGGCCACGGCTGAGTCACAGCACCCGGTGCTCCTGCTGGAGGATGGGGACGGTGAGGAAGAGGAGGAAGGGTTGGGCTGGTCGAGACACTGGGCTACAGCAAAACCTGCAAGAGAAGAGGGAAGCAGAATTCTCACCACACATGCCGGCGCCTTCATGATCGAAGGAGACACTGCAGGGGGGAGAGGAGGGCAACGTTGCAGGGAAACGGGGCAGGCGATTCAGGAGAGGCCCTGCTGGGCAACTCTGAGGTTCCTCTCCTTTTGCTGTTTCTGGAGAGATGCAACTGCCGCCAGCGAGGACTCCGACATATGATTGACGGGGCCTCATTCTGTTTACATCCCGCCCTTCTCCCTGGGCAGGTGCCAAGAATTGCTGCCCTCCCCATTTGGGCAACAAAAAGCCCCTGCTGGAGGCTGAGCACCACCTGCCCCGCACAACACCCTCCATGGCCATCACAATTGTTCCAAGCCTCCTATCAGGTCATGGAATGAACTTTCTGTAGCTTCTCCAGAAAACTCTCCGGCCCTTTGGGTCTGCTTCTGGAGGAAGCTCCTTTCCCCAATGGAGCCGTATCCAGGCCGAAGACAGCCCGGGACCTAACACTGCAGGAACCGCTCTTTGCACCAGTCCTCCAGTTGCTCCCTCCCAAGCAGAGGAGAGGTTCCCCACCCTGGGCAAGAAGACCAGCTCGTTGCTCCCACGTTAGCCATCCATCTGTAAGACGGGCCACTCCAAAAGGCCAGGATTGAGCCAAGCGGCCGAGCATCCGCTTGACAATCCCATATGGACCAATTGCCTGGGGTACCAGGAAATGCTAAGCAAAAGTCTGCTTGTTTCCCCAGCTTGGCAACGTTTTAAAACACAAAGAAGGTATGGTACACAATAATAAAACCAAAGAGGTGCTGAGCCCAGAGGAGCGGCTCCTAAGGAATGGGTGTTTGGGTGCTTTGGAGATGGAACAAATGACGGTAAAGACATAAATCATCCTAACTCCCATGCTGAGGAGCCTTCTGTCTCTCTCTCTCTCTCTCTTTGCAATTCCTGGGAAGGAGGAAGCATTGCCTCCTCCTGGGAAAGGATAACCTGCTGCACAAAAGGCAAGGGAGGTCAAGGGCTGGGGCCTGAAGCTGCGCCTGGGATGTCAACTCCCCAATTCCATCCCAACATCGCTAATCCAAGTGGAACACACACTCCAGCATCCCTTGCGTTTTGCTTGGTTCCTGCCTCTCTTTGGGGTGGGCACACATGGACCCCCCTCGCTGCCAGGCAGCCCACCGTCCCTGGAAACGACAAACTGCTTCCAACCACCATTCTGGGGAAGTGCCACCAAATCAAAACAAACAAAAATCCCGGACTCGGATTCCAGAGAAGATCTACTGGCATTTAAAAATAGTTCCTAGCTCTTGTGACTCTAAATCCAGTTCTAAAAATAGGAGGACAAGGCTATAAAAAGCTAACTGGCTGCAGAAAGGCTGAGAAGGGCCCGTTGGGCAGAACCGGCTGGGGGCTCGCCTACCCAACGTTTGTTCCTCTACAGACTCCTTGCCCTCCTCCCTGGTCAGACATTTCTTCCGAGGCCGCTTGAGAGCAGCTGCACATGCTGGCTCTGGAATTCTGGGAGTTGAAGTCCACACCTCTTAAAAAAGGGCCTAGGCCAGGGATGGCTAACCTTTTTGCCATTGTGTGCCAAAAGTGTGGGGAGCATGGGGGGTTTGCGCGTGCCTACATCCATAATTCCATGCCCCCCACGTGCGACCCCCCCCACCCCCCCCCCCCCCACACACACCGTGCCCCGTTTTGGGCCTAAATGGCCCATTTCCAAACTTCCGGTAGGCCCAGTAGGCCCATTTTTCCCAACTCCCAAGGCTCCAGAAACTTTCCTGGAGCCTGAGGAGGGCAAAAAACGGCCTCCCACTGCCTGCCTGGAGGCCAGAAACAGCCTGTTTCATGACTTCCAGTGGGCCCGGAAGGTCCGTTTTTCACCCTCCCCAGGCTCCAGAAGCTTTCCTGGAGCCTGGGGAGGGTAAAAACAGCCTCCCCCACCCACCTCGGAGGCCGAAAACGCCCTCCCAGAGCCTCCGCGTGAGCCCTGTACTTAACTGGCATCCAAAATGGGCCGCATGGAGACTCCTGGGAGGGGAAGAGTGGGGCCAGCTGAAAATCAGCTGGCTGGTGCGTGCATGCATGCTGGAGCTGAGCTAGGGCAATGGCTCGCGTCCTCACAGATTTGGCTCTGCATGCCACCTGTGGCACGCGAGCCATAGGTTCGCCATCACAGGCCTAGGCGGAGAAACATGGCTCCAAGCTCAAAAACTCCCTACACCACACATCCAACCTTCTCCTGGGTCTCTGCCCGAGCCCCCCACCCCTCTCTATAATTCTCATATCAAATCCACCTCCAAACAGCATGGCGTATTCATTTACATCAACAGCTAACACAGGGGTAGGGGTCTCTTTAAGACTGTTTTCCAAAGGAACTGCTGCTAACAATGGAGGCCAGAGACTTCAGGGATTAGCAATACATCAATTGATTGACAGATTTTTCTGGAAAGGGGTTGGGTGGGGAGAGGGAAGAGACCATGATATTTTTTGATTGCCCAAGGCTGTTCCGCTCAAAGGAACGTTTACAGAACTTCTTTGTAAGGGGAAGGCTGGGACCAAGTGGGGGAGCTCCACTCTTAGCACAGTGTTGCATCTGCATGGGTGACTCACTTCCAACTTCCACCTCCCGTTGCCCTGTTTACAGGGACTCCAAGGGAAGCGCTGCCTCCCTCCGCTAGTCTGGAAGTGCTGATGGCCGTCCCTTCCCAGCACCGGGTGCCAGCAGCCTTCCCTCTCCCATTTTCAAGGCCCTCCTGGAAACAGGACTTCCAGGACCCCTCCTTCTGAGCAGCCACCACAGCCTCGGAATTGTGCCTCTGTCCCTCTTTGCCTCCACTCGACAGGACCACACTCGCAAATGACACAGGTTTGCCTTCATCTCAGCTCTATTGGCAACCGCCCTATAACTTGTGGGGATGCCCTGGAAGGGCTCCACCTCATCAAGGCCACCCAAGTGATGGCAGCTTTTTTACTGTTCTCCATGGTGACTCTGCCCTTAGGGTGCAATCTCCAACCATTGTGTGCCAGCCTCTGTGGCCTCTGTATGGAGACGCTGGGGGTCTTGCCTTGGAGGCTCAGCAAAGGTGCAGAGTTTATGTCTCAAATGTGCTGCCTGGCTGCTAACAATTTGCCCTGTGCCAAATGCTGGATGGAACCAGGCTGAGCTCCTTGAACTCCTTGTGTAACTGGAGCTCATTCCATGTTAAATGCACCACAAACGATGGCACCTGACAGGAACTAGGAGAGGAGAAGGGAGCAGGCTTGCTTGGCAAGGCCCAGCCTCCTCTCAGCACCAGATCTCCGGCTGAATCACTAGCGATCTGAATGCACGGCAGAATTTTGAGAATGTGATCATGCCACTTTCAACTGAAGAGATAAGAAATCTATGAAAAAGATTCTTTTTAACAAAATCAGCAACAGGAAATAGCACCCATGTCTGCCAGAAAATACAATACTTTTGAAAACCGCAGCTTCACAGAAGTCAGTAAACCTGTTGTTTAGGTAGACCTCGGGAAGACTTCATGGCCTGAAAACCAGCTGTTCACGGCACCAGTGGAATGAAGGCATTTGCAAAAGAAAGTCTTCGCCCCCCTCCCCTCAAGAAAATCTTTGCATCAGAAGGCCAATTTCTAGGAACAGAAATTTCAGTCAAGAGCTGGAAGTCAATAAAATCTCAAGGGTAGAAAGTTCAGAAAGTGTCTGTTTTCAAAAAATGTTAAGCAATGTGGGGAAATGGTTGGTACTTATTATTACTAGTAGACTGTGAGAAGACAAACATAGATACATCTGGATCACCAGGTCATGAAAAGTCAGGTGACAAAATTATTTTCTTAAGCCAAAACTTTTCAAACCCATCACTTCTCATCTCCTTGAGATAATTGAAAGCCAAAGAAATCCAGAGGGGCTGAAGGTCTAGTACGTTTATTGAAAACAGTGGCTATTTTCAGGAAGTGCAGAAGAAACCCAACACTGTGATATTTGACTTCAGAAATAAAGAATGTTTTATTTTTTAAAAGTGAGGAGAGTGGCCGAAAGGAAATTGACGGGGAAAGTTAAGGGGACCAGGCCTCTCCAGAACACATTGTCTGAAAATGGGCCCTGACCCGTCTTTATATTCCTCTGAATCAAGTGATCGCTCTCCTCCAGAGACTAGTTTGCTTCAGCAATCTGGGGGCTGAACTTGAAATAGAAGATCCCCACCCCCACTTCAACACAGTGGTTGCATGGAGAGTCTTAAGAGACGCGACACCCCCCACCACAGCCCCCCGTTTTCTTGTGCTCTACATGAATTGTGGTGATTCAATTTCCAAGCAACAAAGAGGACATGATAGTCTGCCTTACTAAGCACTACTATGAAACGGGCGACGACAGCTCAGAGGAAAAAGAAGACACCCAAATGCCCTCCAGGGAAAACCACAGAAACACCAGGCTCCACTCGCATGTGGACGAGGGGCGTTGTGCTGGCTTTGCATCACAGCAGCCTTCCAAAACCCCACAGCCCTGGGGATGGCCTGTGACACGGGCTTCCAAGGAAAACGCAGCAAGGCTTTGCCTCTGAGGCAGGGAGGCCCAATGCTGGGCTATTGGTTCGTGACTCTTTCCCAGGGTTGATGGGAAATGAGCCCGCAAGCTCACTGACTGTCACCCAGCTTCTATCATTAGAAATAACCAGCAGCGCCATAGAACAGAAGGTTGTGAAATCCCCTGCCTTGCAATGCAAATGAAGAAACAGGACCTGGGCTTATCTCACTCTGAGCTATCAGACACCTTATCCCTCTTTCTTCTTCTTCAGAAAGGCTCATTTGGCTATCAGGAGGCCAATTAGCACACAGCTAGTTCTCACAAACCTATCAGATGGATTATGTCATTTATAGCTTCTATGGAAGGACACATCATTCCGCTGCCAGTGCAAAGAGGCGGTTTCTGTTTGTAAAAGGAAGAAAGAAAAGCTAATCACAGCCTCTTGTTCACCTAAAAAAGGCATCTTTTTCTTCTCCTGAAATGCTCTGTTGCATTGCTGTAAACTTGGCTACCGTAATGTGGTGTCAGCCGTCCAGCTAAAAAGATTTCAAAAGCAGAATTGGGAGAAGAAAAACAGCCCTCATGAAAGGGTCAAAAGACACGGTTCTGGGCTGAGGCCCAAGGGATTGGCCCCAAGCCCCCCAAGGCCTTGGAGCTCCACCTTCAGCCTTTGCAACCTGCCAATCCTGCTCTAGGCCAGCTGGACGGACGGATGGAGTCCCTGTCCACAGCCTCCTCAGCCATCCATCTGCACTGGGACCACTGGGCCTCTCAAATCACATTTTGGGTCCCCTCCTCTCCCTCCCAACCACTGAAGGCCAGACTGGTACAGATTCTCGGCTGTTTTTAGTGTTCCAAGCTTCCGTGCATCCTTTCCCCCCAGTCCATGTAAGCCTGATTATTTTTCTTCCTATTCAGCAGCCTCCATCCACAACAGTCGGCTTCTCTCGCCTAGCGCTTCTTCAAGCAAAGGAACTGGAAGTGGTGGCGGCGGTGGCAGCGATGAGGAGCAGGGTCCCTTCTGAGGAGTCTCTTCCTTTGTGCCCCTGCTTGCAAAAGAGAGTTGCTCTCAGGTAAAGAGTCTGCCCAGGACGATTCTTTAACCACTCCTGCTCCGTTTGGGGCCAAAGCCATGCTGGGATGCCTCACTGCAGGCTCGAGTGAGCCGGGGCTGCTGAAGGGCGATGAAGGGAGGCTTCTGACCCCGAACTGCCAGGCTGCTTTGGAAAGGCTCGCGCAGAAGGCTCCCTAGCCCAGGAAATCCTGGATGGCTGCATCCTCCTGCAGGGAGCAGGTCCAGTGGGCTTTTCCAATTTAGAAGCCGTGGGAGGTGATGGCTTGACAGCCTTCTCGGTGCTGGGCAAGCAGGGAGCACAAGGGATGGGATCCCCACATCCCCGTTTCCAACCAGGCGGTGCTGGGATGAAAACTGGAGGTCTGAACTGAGCTACAGTATTGACGGCTGCCAAGAGGGTACATGACCCTGGTGGGCAAACTCTTCCCTTGGGCCTCTCGGCCAAAACACGCCAGAAGCAGATTTCTGTGGGTGCCGTTGGTTCTGCCGAATGCCGCCTGGATGGGGGAATCCCAATGAAAGGGAAGCCGAGGGGAGCAGACCCCTCTCGCCCCATCTTCAGAAAACAACATGCCTCGTACGCCAAACACCTTTGTTCAGAGCCCAGGAAGCTGCAAGTGGCCCACCTGGGAGGATGGCCCTTGCTCCCAGCCCTGCTCAGGAACCCACTGATCGGGAGATGTGTCAACCTAGGCCTCCACTCTCCACAGGGCTGCTATCTGTGCAGGTGGCCCCTTTGAGGATCCCTCAAGGCCCAGATCTAGGGAAGGCACCAGTCTGGATGAAAGCACCAAAGGGACCGGCTGAAGCCCCCAAATGTGTGGCTTTTCTTTTCGCCACAGCCCTTGATGGAGCCAAAGCAGAAGAGCCTCTGAAACAGACCATGGTTCAGCTGTCAAATCCAAAGCTGACCTCAACTTTCTGTCAGGCCAGCTTCCTGTCCCCTAAGAGTGCCAACTTCATCGCTGGTGCGAGTGTCTCCCTCCAGCCATGGCCTCTGCACCGTGTGACACAATTGACGTAATTCCCGTGCCTAGTATAACGACCGGCACTCTTGCCCACAAACAAGCAGCAGCTGTGTTTGTCTCGGCCTCCAACTCTAGACGTAGCTGCAGCCCCCCTGCACCTGGAGGCTGCCTGCTGGAAAGGCTGCCCAGCCATTTCCCAAGCACCGACTGGGCTGCCACCTGAGCTCCACGCGGGCTCTGCCTGCAGGCCTTCCAGCACTTCCTGCCTGGCTCATTTTCTGGGTTGGGTTACCTAGCCAGTTTTTTAGGTTTCTCTAGGCAATATTCAAAAGAAATGGATTTAATATACTCTGGAACTATCAAGGTTTTGCTTTGATATATCAATTTGAATCGTTTCATTTTAAAAAATATCACTTTCTAACATTATAGGATCTTTTTTCACAACCACACAGTGTAAGAAAGAGAATCACACCTATAAGAATGAATGCTTATAAAAATTCAATTTTAAAATATTCAGGACTCACATAAGCAGTAAGTACTCTTAGGCAGTAAGCATAGGTGACAAGAGGAAATTTGATTTCAATCCATGATTTAAATAGCATAGTTTCCTAGCTTTATTAAGTTGAAGATTTTAAATAACTGTTGAGTTTAATCTGTTTTAATCAACAAAAGCAGAGCATTTTTGGAGGCTACTTCTATGGGATTCACAGACCAGAGACATAACAAACACACAACAGCCAACTGCAAATAGAAGTACCAGGTTTAAATGCCACATATAAATAAAACAGAATCAGAAATGATGGAAACAAAGGATATTCAATAATCTAAATGCAACAGCTGCCACCCACGGGCTTCTTCCTGTGGAGCCTGTTCTCACACACCTTTAAGCCTCTCCCATCTAGGCTCCATCACAAGAAGACTCGGGTAAAGACTTCTTTAGAGAAACAACAAGACAACATTAGCACGTACCTGAAGCATTTAAAAAATCTTGCTGGAGAGATGCCAGGTTGCACTAAGCCCTCAAAAGCCCCCCTTCCCCCCCCCCCCGAAGATCCCACCAGGACAGTTCCTCAAACAGTGTTTCTTTTGGTTTGCATGTCAGCAGCACCATCAAGTTTTAATTACTTTTTAAAAAAGGTTACATCTTTTTATTTTTGCATTTTTAACTCATTTCATTTATTATGTTTTTGGATTCTGAACTTTCTTACATGTCACTCTGACAGCATTCTTGCTACAGGGTGGCAAAGGAAGATTTTTAAATGAAGTTGTCTCTAAAAATAATAGGAATATTATCGCAGAAAGAGAAACTCATTTGCCAAAGAACACCGGGTTACGCCTTCCTCTGCCACAATGCCGTAACCTCACTATGGCATCTTACCTAAGATGCACCCAGGGGAGGAGGAAGGTGGAGGGAGGCGGGAGCTTACCTGGGACTTTGTCGACGGAGGCAAACACTGAGCGCTGCACCGTTGGGTCACAGCTGCTCCGCCGGGTTTGCTCATAAAACCGGAATGGCAGGTGTGATGTGGCAGCTGAGCTGTGTCCAAAGCCCATCACTTCATTGGATGGCTGGATGGGCAGGTCCAGAAGCGCTGGGTTCAAGGAGACACATGTTACATTTTGGCTAAGAAACTAAGAAAGCCGAGACTGCACGAGTGTGCAGGGATGCCAGGTCCCTCGCTTGGAAGGCCTCAAGCTCTCTCCCCTCTGGAGATAAATGCTCCTTTTCTTGGCTGATTTACTATAACTTGGGAGCTGTGATCCCACAATGGCTCTCCCAAGACTAGCCCGGAATAGGAAAGCGAGAAGAAAGAATGGCTTCTGTCTTGCTTGGGAAAAAGCAGGCCGGCCTGCCCAATTTGCAAGAGGTGAAGAAGCCCAATGGGACCCTGAGAGCAACAAGAGGACCAGGCCGGTACCTGCAATTCTTTGCATTTTCATCCGCCGAGCCTGGATCCTTCCCTTGGCCAGGCGCTGCTTCGCAATGATGCAACGGATGTGATCCGAAAAAACAAAGGTGGCCTGAAGGATGGGGAAGGGTTTGGAATGCGGGCTGGAAGCCGGCTTGTGTATGACGATATTCAGGGCCCGGCTATCGTCTTCCACTCCTGTCACCTGCATGTCCTGCAAGGGGCAAGGAAGGAAATGCACGGGGTCAGCAAAGACTGGAGCTGAGAGCCGAGATCCAGCCCAGGCACCAGAGCTACCTTTGCAAAAGTCAAGGCAGAGGCAGTTTGTCTTTCTCACTGCAGCCAAACCAGCCCCTCTTTCTTCTCTCTCCCTATGAACGGAGAAGACTAAGCAAGGGGCCATGAGGCTCAGAGGCTTCATACTGACTGCATTCACATAACACGCTAGCCTAGCTTCAGGAGTCACTTCTTCAGCTTGCACCACACACAGAACAGGTTTGCTAACCAAAGAGGCCGAATTTGCATAAGGCACTAAGCAACCGTGATGAATACAAATTGAGCTCCAGGGATTCTGCCAAGGCAGCTGCTAGATCTGTGGCTGAGCTGACTCCCCTTGTTATGTGGAGCCAGTCAATTACGGCATGATGAACCCCAAATACGGTGCTGGTTATTCCTGTTGCTTTGAAGTCGATAAACTGGAAGCCGGTTAGCCACAAACAAATACTGGCAAGTCTCCTCTTGCAGGAAGCTGTGCGCACCGGCAGCTGCTCAGGGGCATTCGACCAGAAAAAGGTAAGCCACCTGGCTTAGAGAGGAACAGGGTGAAAGAGAAAACGGCCACGAATCCCTGCTCTCAAAACATCCCAGGTGCCTCTCATCTGAAAAATTCAGGAGTCTCAGCACCTTCACCTTTGGGAAGCCCCTAAGAGTTTGGTGGCTTTTCTGGGCAGAAGACTGGTCCCTCTCCACGTGGGGGGCGGCCAGAGGGTGGGGGCAGTTGCTCACCATCAGTGGCCAAGGAAGGGTTTGCTATACAGTGGCTGAAGGCTCCACTTGCCAGAACCTGCAGACACCTGTGCTGTCATTTAGGCAGCTCAAAACCTGAAGCATCTGTCAGGTTTTATGCTCACCTGGAGAAGGCCAGCAAATTTAACGACTCCCCAGCCTAAGCGCCCAACATCTGGCTCCACCAAACTCATCTGGTAAATATCCACTGCCAGAAACCTCTGGACCTGACCGCTGTCCTTGGTGATCACAGTGCAGGCAATCAAGTCACTGTTATCTGAAGAAGAAGAGCAGGAAGGAGAGCCATTACCGAAGTTATCCAATGGGTTATCCTGAAGGAGAACTCTTGAATCGCATTCTTTCCAACTACTTTTATTGGGAGGTTCACTCCTCTACTTGGTGCTTTTTATCTCTTTTTGTCTGAAGGCCCCAAGAGAGACCCACATCTGACGACCTGACAAAAGGCTGCCCTGGAAGAGGACACTTGCATAATTAAGGCCTCTCTTACTTGGCATCATCTGGGTATCTATTTTTCTAATTGTTTTCTCCCATCTATTCTCTATCTATTTTATCTCTATATCCTTATTCATATTTCCTTTCTAACCAATCATAAAATGTATCCCATGTCTTGAAGAATGGGGAGGGGGAGGGTAAAGGTAAAAGGGAAAGAAGTGAGATATTATAAAAATGTACACAAATGATGAAACAAAAATAAATATTAATCGAATGAGAAATTGAAATGAGAAAGATAATTAGAAAATCGGGGCTGCTCGAATACCACTTTAGATTGGACTGAAAAGGGAAACAACAAGAGAGAGGGGAAGGAGTAGAGAGAGAGGAAGGGAGAAGAGAGGAGAGCAGAGGAGAGGAGAAAGAAGAAAGGGAAAAGGAGAGGAAGAAAAGGGAGGGGAAAGAGGAGTAGAAGAGAAGGTTAGAAGGGGGAAAGAAGAGAGGAGTGGGGGAAGGGAAGGAGGAGTAGGAAAGAGAAGGAGAGGAAGAATGAAGGAAGTAGGAGGAGAAAGAGGAAGGAAGAGAAGGGGAGGAGAAGAAGAAAGGTTGGAGTAAAGGTAAAGGGTAAAAGAGCAGCCTCTAAAAAGTAAAAATGAAAAATGAAAGTTAAAAGATGAATGAAAAATGATGGATAAATGATTGTACATGTAAATGTGTTTATGAGAAATAAAAATAAAAAAAACTTTTTTTGAAAAAAAAGAGGCCTCTCTGCATTGCCCAGCGACTTCTATTTGCTCAACTTTGAATACCCTTTGTCCCCACTAAAACGGGGTTGCTTTTCCCCTTTATAGAAGAGAACTAAACACAAGTTGGGCGCGAGAGCATGTCAGCTTGCCTCTTTCAAAATTCATGGTTATCAGCTAGAGCAAAGGGCCAGGACAAGCGCTCGGCAGGTGCGGAAGGAAAGTCTGGGGTTGCAATCAGCGGCTGAGATGGGGCAGAATCACCACCGCAGCTCCTGCCTGGTGTGTGGTTTGAACAGCCTGGCTGGCCCACTAAATGCCAGGGGTCAGTCTTTCACAGGCAGAACATACAGACCAACAGAGCCAGTCTCCTCGAGGCCGAAGACAACTAACCCCCACAAGACAGAATTTGGCTTCCAGGAAAAATAACCGAACTAGTATTATTAAAATTTGCAATAACTGTGATCGGAATGTTGGGAACGACATGTTTAGTCAAGACAGACTGGGAAACTGAACTGCAAAATGCGATTTAATGCTCCAGAGCGCAATTGTGATTGTTCTATGAAACAGAGTCAGGGTTACAGGAATAGACATTAAAACCACATCAATGAGCATTACTGAAAATTAAAAAAGAAGAGGGAGGGCAAAACAGGTACTAATCAAAAAATCAATATGCAAGAAACAACAATATTCCATTTTGAAAGCCAACAGGAATATTGTAATTTGATTTGTTTCAAGCACATCCATATAAAAGAGTTGACAGCTACATTGTAATTATATCCAGTTAGTTTGCAAGCTTATTTAATTGCTGCTCTGGGAAGCCTTTTCCCGAGAGTCCAGAGCAATTCACAAGCATAACTCCCAGGAAAGCAAGAAGGGACCCCAGAGCAGCCTCTTTATTTCCTAGCACATGGGCAGAGAGCATCATCTGGCCTGAAGGCCACCCCTCTCCCCTTTAGGCTTTCTCCTCCCCAGGGGCTCCCATTCCCCTTATTTCCATCATGTTTCCCACCCCTTTGCAGTGGGACTGCTGAGTAGGCTGACTGGAACAGAAGAGATGCACCAGGCCAACCACATCAATTTGGCCTGGCCTTCCCCTCGCCTCTCTCAGCCACTGCCCGTCCAGGAGTTGTTTCCCCTGAATCTCTGCCACTGACCCAGAGTCCAGATGGCCTTTTCTCTGGACTTGGGAGAGGAAGCACTCAGCGGGAAGAGGAGGAGGAGGATCGAATGGCTGCTTGAAATCATCCGGGCTTTCTCGCTCGCTCAGGGCCACAAAGCCAGGTCAAAAAATACAGAGTTCAACTTCCTAAAATACCCATTATAGTAAAATAAATTCTTTTATAATTACTACCGTAAATGTGACTGACATTTTTCTATTCATAGAAGCTTTATGCACCCAAAGTGAAACAAGGGCACTGCACTTCCTAGCATACCCAATTTATCCTCATCATAAAGAGTTATTTACCAGAATGTCACAGGGCTATTTTGGGACTTCCAGTTAGTGTTACTGTGACAAGTGATTTCACATCTCCCAGACCCCCCCCCAAAAAAGGGGGGGGGAATTAGGAGACCCACACAGAGCTAGGAGGGACGAAATGGCCTTCCTTCAGCTCAACTGGTCCTTCTGATACGGCATACGTATGATCTGCAACAATGGTTACCATACAGAACAGCTATAGATGGCCCCAAATCAGTGGTGGGCATTACTTACCTTTGCTACTGGTTAGCTTGCGCACGTCCATGCCACTTCTGCGCATGCACAGAGCATTTTTGATGACGTCTGGGCGGAGCCTCCCGCTGCTGCTGCTGCTACTGGCTTGCCCGAACCGGGGCGAACGGGTAGCAACCCAGCACTGCCCCAAATCTTTTTCCCTCCCGACCAGTTAAGACCCCATTGTGCACTGAGAGAAGGCCATCACTCAAGGTGTGTGCGTGTGCGCATGCACGTAGCATTCTGGAAGCAAAGAACCTGAAAGCAGGAGGAACTAAAACAATGATGGGGAACCGATGGTATTTTCCCAAGGAAGCTGAGCACCAGCTCGGCTTCTCTCCTGGGTGGCTACTCACTCAGGTCAAGGACATCGTCTGTCTTAATTAAGTCTTCCTCCCTCGTCAGAGGCAACTGAGTCTCTGGCTCATCCTGAAGGTGCAGTGACAGAGAACGCAGCATGAAGAACACTCGAATGGCCTGAAGGCACAGAAAGGCAAGAGGGAAGAGGTTCAACCAGAATACGCAATGAAAAGATAAAAGTGTCTTAAAGCACTGAATATTCTGTGTAAAAAGATAAAACTTTTCCACACTTTTCATTGCCAGCCAATTCATTTCCTCTTTGATTTTTAAAACTGTTTTGAGTAGCCTGCCATACAGGTACACAGGAGCAGTTCAGGATATGGCAGCATGGGGGCAAAATTAGGAACAGTAAGAAATCCAGCCCATAATTCTTTGGTCCAATAACTGCAGGCTTCTTTAATCATCTCCCCAGGGATGGATGGAAAGAGCCAGCCGCCAACACTCCACACCAGCATTCCCCACCCTTCAGGGAAAGGTTGGCTCCAAATGTCATCATCTCTGGCCAGCATATCAAAAGAATTGAACTGAATTCACAGTCCAGGCTGGCTGGGAATCATGCGAGTTGTCAGATGATTGATGGAGAGGGGAAAGGTATTTTACACTGCATTTGCTGTGCCCATTTTCTGAGAATACAAAAATACAGAAACCCAGAAAAAAAACCCTGCAAATGGCTGCCACTGCTTTCCACTTTATAGTATGATCTAACAGATGACAAAGAACAGGTGGAAAAAAGATTTACTGAAGGCCTGTTTGGCAAATCATTAACTCTCAAAGCCATTGTGGATTTGCTGCTAGATAAAAACAACCAGTTCTTTATCAGCAAAGTAATAATAGAAATGGGTCTTGAAACACCAGCTTTTGAAAAAGAAAAACAGAAAGAAAGAAAAAAGACCGGTATGTAAAGTCTTGAATTTTCTTTTTCTGAGCCCCGTTCAGGCTACTGGGAGGATGAGACGGATTCCATAAGGATGTTGGAAGGTGCACAGATGGTTTTAGGTTACGTAATGTTGCCCCTGAATGGTCCAGAAGAAGCCTCACCCAGAAACTGCTAGGGGTTGTAGTGGTGTTCTCTCTGTATGCACATGCACATCTGGAAACATCTGTATGGGTGTGAAAGAGAGACCAAGAAGCCCATCCTAGGCAGTTGCACCGGGCTTTTTTTCAAACCTGGCCCTTGATGGGATCTTAAAATGGTAGATAAGTGGAGGAAGATGACCCTTCCTTCAACGAGGCCCTTGAGGCCTCCCCTGGTCAACACCAAGAATAGGTCCCAAATCAAACAGGTAGCCAGCGCTACAGTTCAGAACTGCTGGCCTGGCAACTTCTTTTTCAACCAGTTCTCATCTCTGAGGTCTTTTCAAAGGCAGCCCAAACATGCAGGAAACAGCAACAATCAAGCCAAAATGATTAGCCTTCACTAGACAAGGCTGGGCTTAATAAACTGGTTGACACAGGAGGATTTGATCGCAGGAGGATTTGTTTGTCAAGCAAAGGATGTAACACTGCCACAGCAATTACATCTTATTTATTCAAGGATTTGGTGGGTTTTGTGAATTCAGCCCGAAAATGTCACTTGGGTCATTTTTAGGTATGCTGGCAAAAATCAAGAAGTTACTCAAGGCTCAACCAAGAGTTTGCAAAGGGATGTGGCTTGTGGCTTCCTACAGAAAGAGATAATTTTTTAATGTACTTTATTTACATGCATTAGAATGCAACCTTTGTTTGTAAGGACAAAATCTACGTACAAAGGTTATCACCACCTTGTAATTCTGGACAGATGACCTAAAATCTCTATTTCCAGGCAGCAAAAACTCTTGCTTCAACTATTATCAAAAATAGGAACATTAACCTTTTTTTAATCGTTGAAGACTAAATGATCCAAGATCCATTACAAATAGATTTATAGTATGGCTTTTCTTCATGACCCCGGCTATTCAGAAACCCCTTTTAAAAAGAGTATGTTTTATTCTAGGAAAAGGCTCCTTGGCTTTCCCAGAAGCCTGTTATAGTGAAAAACAAGATAAGAGATAATGTAGCGATAAGAGCTGCATAAACTGAACTATTCAGAGCCCAGCCTCGTAGCTGGGATTTCCAAGAAAGCTCTTCAGGCTCTTCTGTAGCTCCCCCCACCCCCCGCCTCACCAGGCACAGCCCACTTGAGGCAGCTGAGAGCAGAGAGCCCCCAGTGTTGGATCAGCCCAGCAACCAGATCAGGCATTCATACGCAGGACGGCAGAAGGAAAGAAACGGACCATCTGGCAGGAATTCTCCCAGTACCAACCATTCCGTTTCTCATCGACAGCTTTACAGGAAGGAGAGAAGGGAGCCTGTGGAGCCCAGAGCTCCTCTAAACAGGCATTAAGGGGGCCATTTGTCTTTTTTACAGCAAGCTGGTTACAGAGTCTGTGACGCAGGTCTTTCTCAGAAGCTCCTTTCCGTGCGACAGGGCTTGACACGCTTCAACACTTTTGTCATGCTCCACATGCACTCACAGGTGGCTGTGCACTTCCCTAGCTTGCATCACATGTGTGGGGCGAATATAATGCCCCCCTCCCAACTCTGAGTGCTTCTACCTCTCTAGCCTCATGGCATCCCCGCATTACTTTCTCTTTTCCAATCACCCTTTGCAAAAGCTCATGGAGAGAAGAGTCTGCAGATTTTCTACCAGGGAGGGAGGGAGGGAGGAAGGAAGCTACAGAGTTGCTGGCAAAATCCCTGCAAGCCCCCACAGTGGCAGAATCACGTCAATCTCCTGGCATGAGCAGGGTGGCCAGAGTGGCCAGCTAGGAGAGACCCAGGCAAACCTCCACCCAACTGTGCAGCTGTTCCAGGAGAAGGCAGGGGACCACTGCGTCCCTTGAGCATTTAGGACTGAAGGGCAAAGCCCCAAGGGAGGCACACTCACCCTCCTGGTTCTCTCCACATCGCCACAGGGGAGCCTCTTAACGAAGTCAATCCCCGTGAGGGGGGTTCCCGTGGGGGGCAGCAGAATGGAAGCGTCCATCATCAAGTACTCCACATTCATGGGCTTCAACTGGAAGAAGAAATGCTACGCTCAACTTCAAGTACAAACCCCAGCCATCTTACCTCCCCCTCCCCCTCTTCCAAGGAGGAGACCATAGCAGGACGAAGACAACCCTTTCCACAAGGGTTGTCTTCTAGAAAGGCTCCGGTCTCTCAGGCCGTGGCCAACATCCACCCTTAAAGACAGATACAGCCCCTCAGGGTTTAGTGCATTTCCCCTCGCCTCAGAAAAGAGCCACTGGGGTTGAATAGCGGAGGGCCACCCATTCTGCAGCTCAGATTCATCCCTTCTCCAGCTTTGCCAACGCGTCCAGCTTTCTCCCTGTTCAACTGTTCCATTTATGCAGTGCTATTAATCTTTAATTCATATTTTGCATATTTTATGGGTCTTCTTCAATACTTCCTCCCCTTTCCTTAAAAGGTGACTGATAAAAGGCTAATAACAATAGCACTTTTAGATAAAACTTTACAACAATGTTTGCAACAATGTTCCACTTTGCCAGTTTTGTATCTCTCTGGCAATTTGTTCATTACTTACCATCATAGTTCTATATTCATCTTCAAACATATCCAGAAAAATTTCTTCTCCCTTTAAAGAAAGTAAAGATTTCATTTTTTCCCTGCATAAGCATTCTTAGGGTGGTAATGTTACTTCTTTAATGATGGGCTTAAATCAACCTTTCTTTCCATTATCCCACTTTCCTGAAGATCTACTTCTGTCCCTATTTACTTCTTCTATTTAAAGAAGTATTTATCGGGAGGAAAGGTTATACCTCCCTAATTTGCCATGCCTGGAGCCGAGGCCACTTGCTTAATCATGCAGCTGCTTTTGAAGTGTTTCTCTCCTGTTCCTGGTGTTTTGTTTCCTGTGAGTCAAGGACCAATTCAGAAGAAGAAACTCCTCCTCAGACCCTTTTCTGAGACAGACTCTCTACCAACCATATCTAAAGCACTCAAATAAATCAGCTGTAGGCATGCTGGGACATCTGACAGCCGGCCAGCTTTCCTGGGCAATTGTTTAAACCATTTAAATGATGATCCACCTGTCCTCTGTCAGACATGTCCCAATGAGGGGGCCCTTTCAACCATGATCAGAGACTCCTTCCATGGAGCTCATACTGCCAACTTGGAAACTCTCTTGCTCCATGCAAACTTTGTGAGGAATCATTCAATGCAGTAACATCCAAAACCTGAAGTGCCTCAGAGGCCACAACTGATCAGAACCAGGCATGAAAAGTTCTATCGAGCGGGAGAGAAACCACCAAATGCCTGGCATCCAATTGCAACAGTCTCTCTGGAAACCTGAACAGTCATGCCCAGCTCCCTTGGATGTTTCCAGAATTCAGTTTGGGAGGGTTAAAGGCTGGGAGGTTACCTTGTAAAAACGCCGCACCAGGTGAACGCTTTCTTCTCTTGCCCCCTTAAACAGAAATGAAAAATCCTCAGTTCAGGACACAAAATGCTGAGAATAACAGAAGTGGCATGCCGTCTCCCGGCATGATCTCCCCTCCCCAACATGAACTCTTTGCTCCCTGAAAACGATTAAGAAAGGAAAACGTGGATCATGGCGCTCCTTAGTCAGGCCCACACAGGCTGGGAGAAATGGGTGGGAACGAAAGAATCAAAGCCTATGAAGAGCGACTGGCTATGGGCAAAGATCACAAATCAAAAGGAGCAAAGATCGCAGGGTGAAGAAAGGGATCCCTCTTCCCAAGAATCCAGGCGGGGTGGCTCAAAAGGGAAGGAGCTTCATTCCACGAGGGAATCTCCCGAGGTTCACACAGGGGACCCCTGAGCCTCAGAGTCCTGCTATCAGTCCCAGACACTTGCTGGAAAAAGCAGGGACAGATTCCAGTGGCACAAAGGGTTCTCCTACGGGGAAAGGATCATTCGTGGTTTGGCAATTTACTTCGGAAGAGAGATCGGCCTAACAGGACAGATCACTGCCGGGAGACAGTTTTGTTTTCTGTTTCTTGTTTAAAAAGACTCACTTCCAAACAAGCAAGGTGCACATCTTTGATAATGCTGCCATGTTTGTTGAACACCAGCTGCTTCAACAGGAGGCAGCCCAGCTCCAAGGTGGCCAGACGAATTTTTCCATCTGTTGGGGAGGGAAACAGAGCAGGAGAAGATTCAGAGAAAACTTATTGAACTTTTGACGCTTTTTCCTGGCAGATCCAGTTTCAGTTCACATCTGTCCCACACCAATTCAAGGGGTGGGGGAGTTTAACACACCAACAGTGAAATGCTTTCTGCCCCTAAAGATAAAAACATTACAGAGAAGTGGGTGGAAATTCCACCAGGCATTAAGAAGCAGGAATCTTATTCATAGGCAGAAAAAGGGCAGAACCGCTTTGTGTGGGCTATTTTTGATTTTTTTTTTTACTAGTCCAAGAGCGTAATAGCAGCCTGTCCCTTTGCCAATTGTGGAGGGAAGTTCTTGCCTACACAACTCTGGACAGTTGGGTATCTTTTATAAGCTCCCTGTCCTGGGAGATACCCGCTGCTTGGAACTGCTGCATGCCAAAGAAGGCTGGTGGGTTTATAATGACTCTTCCCGAAGTCTTTAAACAGCTGCTTGCTGGTTTCTGCTCTTATTGTCAAAAACTGCTCTCGGAAGAAAAACTGCATGTTTCCTCCTTTTTCAAAAACATGTTTTAGACCACACACAGCTGTGCAGTTCCAGGACTGACGTGTGGGAAGTGAAGGTGGTCATGAGAAACCTCTACCTGGCTGAGCAGCGTAGCTCATGATCCTGATGAGCCTCTCCGCAAGCCCGGGGTTGTAGGAATTCTTCTCCTCAGCGTCCTGTGCCGAGAGCTGAATCCTCTCCAGGGTGATCTGCTTGATTCCTTGGGAGAAACAGGAATTGAATGTTGCAATTACAGCTCGGTTTGGCAAAGCAATTCCGAGGAACCACCAAAATAAAGGGCAGCTCAGCTTGCAGTACAATTCCTCAAAGCAGCCCACACAAAAATTTGGAAAGTTTAGGAGGCGAGGATTTCTTTCTTTCTTTCATTAGATTTGGATGTCACCCCACTTTAAGCCGACTCTGAGCCCCCATTCACACAACGTGAACCAACCCGCCTTCCTCTCTCTCTCCTATCCACTGAATTCATCTTTAACTTCCCTCCAACTCATGACCCTGATAAGCCTCTGAAAGTCTTGGGACCAGGTGATTCTTCTTCTCAAGGAGCAGTTCCACCAGCCCTCCTGTGGTCAACTCCTCCTGGGTCTCCTGACAATGTAAATGGCACTGCTTGATGTTTTTGATCCTTGGGAGGGGGAGGGGAGGAAAGGGCTGATAAAACCTAAATCAACACCTTGAGAGCCACTTCAAACCTCCCTCTGAATATGCTTCTCACTTCCTTCATACAAAGGATGTTCTCACCAGACACTCTGGTACTCAGAGAGGATGCAGAGCCAAGAGGATGGCTAGCCCAGGTCGCCAAAGGGGGTCTCTGATGCCTGAGGCTTCAGTCCAAGCCAAAAGCTATGTCCACTGGTGTTTAGCCATTGGCACCAGCATCTTAGTAGCACAGATAGGTCATAATCAGCACCTCTTGTGCCTTCTCTTGCTTATTAAAAGGACCCTCGGGGAAGAGGAAGCCCCATGGGACAACCGAAAGGCAGAGGGGAAGAGAAACAGAAAGCTACAGATTGGCACCGGTATCTGTACTGTTGTCACTAAAGTTACATGCACAGCATCGTGAAATGAAACTAAAGTCCCCTGCAGTTGGGAGTTGAGAGTGACAGTCAAGATCAAGAAAAGCTACTGATGTTTGTATGAGCAGAGGAACTGAGAAGATTAATTAATTGAACTCTGTGACCCGGAATTTCCAGGAGAACCATTTGTGACTGGAATTTAACCAATTCAGGAATTCCAACCTCAGGAATGCTTGAATACAGCAGTCCCCAAACCGTCGGGCACCAGGGACCGGTTCTGTGGAAAAGTTGCATCTTAGGGCAGGAGAAACCAGAGAGATCAATGGGCTGCCATGAGTGGCTAAACTTTCTGCCCCCGAGATGGATGGCAGCCTTTCAGTGATTCCCCCGAGAAGAAACGTGGTTCAAACACTCACCGCTTCCCCTCCAAAAATCTCACTTCTTTTGTTGATGCAAATTAGGTGGACAAAACCAGGGAGGGAAGGGGGACCTGGCTGAAATTTAATTCCTTGAGTCCACCTGAAGAGGTCGGAGCAGCAGCCCTTGGTCCTCTTCACAAAGCAGCACAGACTTACCTTTGTTGTGAGACATGGCGTACAGAAGACACAACACAAAAAGAGCGTAGTAATCAAAGTCGGCACACTCCAGGGCATTATACACCATCTCCAGAAATGGCCTGGGGAGAAAAAAAAAGATTTTTTTTTAATTAACCCCCCCCCCCCCCCCATTTCTGAGGATTCTGCCTTTTATCTGTATGCCTGAGGGTGACCTATCTCCCTATGTGGGCCTGAGTTATAATGAGCAAAAGAGTCCCTGGAGAAACCCATCAGGGGAGGGGCCCTTGGCCTTGCTGGGTTACAAGTTGTGGTTCCCATCACAGAAGAGAGGGAGGAGAAGACCTCTCGCCCACCTGTTCCAGCTGCACATTTCGGAGGCTGCTGCGCTCTTCTCCTCGTCGGTTATGTTCTGCTCTGTGGCAGAAAGGAGTTTGCAGCGCTCCATGATCACCATCTCAATTTCTGGGGGTAGAGAGACACACACACACGTTTTAGAGAGAGACGGGTTTATTCCACAAGACAGAGGTGGGTAGACGTTGCCCCGGGGGTGGGGGGAAGGGCTGGGATTCTGGCCAAAGGGAAGAGGTCATGGGGATCTGGTCAAAGGGACCCTGCAGAGAGATGACTGGTGCCCCGATTGTGAAGAAACCCTGCTGACTTGTAAACCCAGGGATTCTACTTAGAGGATCAAGACCAGCAAGTTAGGAAGGGCTGAAGCCAGCCTCCTCTCAGGGCACTCTGCAGTGGGAAGGGAAGCCAAGTTTGACCCAGGAGAACCTCCACAAGGCAGCAGCTGCAGGTCCCGGGAGAAGGGCAGTGGGCGGGCAAGGCAGGCAAAGACCACCTGAAGACTCAGAGGAGTAGGAAAAGAAGAGGGGAGCTGCACACAGCAGTCCAGCCAACCTGACATCAACCCCGCAGGCACGGGAGTGCAAGAATGGGCAGCCGGCATGGGGGGCCCTGCTCACCTTCACTCTCCCCACTGGGCTTGAGGCCCTTGGAGGGGCTCTCGGTGCCTTCTGGGATGTCTTCCGGGCCCCTCTCCTCCTCCTCCTCCTCCCCAACGTTTTTATAGTTGGGCCTCTTCTGCAGCCTCTTTTTTCCCTTCTGTTTATTAATTTCTAGTGAGCGCTCCAGGGTCTCCGAAGGTTTAATGAAGCACCTGATGCCCGCCTTGACCTAAAACATCCGCATAGACAGAAGGAAGTCAGCTCCATGACCTTCCTAACCCAATGAACAGGCCAAGCTTCAAATGGAGAAAAGCCAGGAGTTCATCTGGGTATTTTAGAACTGCAAAAGAAACACCAAGCAGCCTTTCTGCTCCCCAAACATGGCCTCTCGGTGGCCGATTCCTTGCCCTTAGCATATGGCAAGAATGGGACAGGACAAGGGATGCCAGCAAGTCTGTGCTCTTACCCCACAGCCTTTAAGGGGCCACCCCCATCTTTCAGGGAGGCAGAGGAACGTCCTCTCTTTGGAACCTTTTATGGTTACACTGGAGGGCAGTAAATTCACGAGAGCCTTGAAGAAAAATCTTGCAAGGACCATTACAGACTGCTTGTCTCACCGGCTCCTAGAAACCTACAGTTTTCTTCCATGCCAAGAATCTTGTTCCACAGGAGCCAAGGGGATTATTCAAGCCCAACCTCACGATAGTATTTCTTCTGTTTCATGGAAATTCAATCAATCCCCAACCAAGTCTAAGTACAAATGGCACTTTCTTGCTTATAAATGTGAGCGCTTAGACTGGTTTAATTCTTGCCCCAGATCTTCGACAGACACCAAAAGCAGATTTAAGGGTACAATCCAGGAAACCTCAATTGAAAGTCTACGTTGATAGTCCAAAGGACAAAGAAGGCAGATTGAGACCACAGCTGGAAAAGCTCTCAGCCTAGAAGGAGGTTTCCGTCTTATGGTTTTTAAAGGTCCAACTCTTGTTCAGTTCTGGTGTGCAGTTAGTTATTCATGGGACCCTTCACCTCTTTCCTAACTCTACTGAGCTTGGCAGAGTCTTTCAGCTGAGATTAAGAAGCAAGCCATGCCGAGACGAATGTTTATCACGGCTTGTCTGCTTGGGCCAGGCTCTTTACCCACCTACTGTGTACATTTAAAAGTAGGCTGGAGCATCTGCTTGACAAGCCCAACCTTCCCAGGCCCCCCTCACGGTTACAGGAAGGAGCGAAAGTAGGTTAAGCCCAGCCACATCCGACTGGGGCAGGAAGCAGAGCAAAACCAGTTCAAAGGAGGCCAGGCGAAGGCCGAGTGTGACTTTGGGTCGCCTTGGGTGGGTGTCAGGCAAAGGCGCATGACTCACCAGCCCCAGACAGCGAGGAGGAGGAGGAGACCACCACCCTCCTCTGGCACTTCCCACTGCTGGAAACACAAGCTGCTTCTCGGATCTGAGAACTGCCTCATAGCAAGAGAAGCACTTTTCTCCACACCACTCAGATTTCGACAAAAGAGTGCGTCAGGGATGGGGGCTGATCACCCAGCTCACCGAGATAGGGGAAGGTAGGGTGGGGGACAAACTGCAGACTGCTTTCCCAATTTTTCTCAGCTGCTCAGAGAAATAAAGCTTTTCCCGACCCTCCATTTCATCTAAAGAAAGATGGCACGGCCTGAGCCCAACACCTGCCTACCAACAGCAGCGTGGTCTGGGGTGCCATCTGTAAAGGGCAACCTAAATCAAAGCCACTGCAGCCGTCAGAGCTGCTTCGAGGAAGTGGGCAGGGATTCTCCCAAGTGGCAACAGTCATTTGAATTCCCCACGTTCCTTCTCTCTGCTGCATCACTTGCTTTATTGTCATTAAGGCTGCTGTTTCCTTCGGTCTTTTGTGCGTTCCCTCCCTTCCCCCCTCCCCCGGCAAGGGAGGGAGGGGCCTCTTTAAACCCATGCGATATCAGGTCTGTCCAAACTGAGCTGGGTCATATTTCTGCCACCTACAGATTTCCAATAACTGTCCTATTCCAGATCTGTTTCCAAAGCTTTAGGAAATCACCCCCATCTTACTTAATAAATGCTATGAGCATGTAACGGTGATTGCTGGGTATAGTAAAGGATAAAGCAAAAATGCTATGATTAGCTCTTGAACATGTCCGCCTTTTGAGGGATGAAACTTACCTAGAAAAACCACTAAACTAACATCCACTCTTGTTACAACCCACTGCGAATAATTCACCCTCTCACATACTTTAAAAAAAACAACAAGACCAAGTAATTCTGCAAAAGACATTCAGTGGAAGTCAAACTGCTAGAGCAGAAAAAAGGCGACAAGCTTCTAACCACAGATTTCCCAGTAACAGAACCCACCGAACAGAAAAGCGGGCAAAAGCCCAGAATGAGTCTGCCTGCTACAAAGACAAGATCATTTCCATGTGCCACGGCACTTTTTATCTTTCAGCTTGCATGCGAGATCGGGCCTGATTTTTTAACAAAAACACCAAGATAAAGGGTACCCAAGAACCCTTCAGATGCCAGGCAGATCACGCCACAGCCCTGGTCTTGCCAAACAAACCAAGAAGGCACCTGGGAGCTGACAGACGTTAGTTCTACTTACAGAGCTTTTCTGGATGTCTGGCTCCACTTTTGAGGAAAACACCGCGAGGTCTCCGTTCAGAATGACTTCGGCCAATGAATTCACCAGGGGGGCATAATGGATGATTAGGAAAACCTGGGGCCGAGGCAGAGAAGCAAAAATGGTTGGGGAGGGAGACTCAGAGAGGGGACACAGATTAACTTCCCATTTATCTTGCTACTTCCCTCTCTGCTACAGTATAAGAGAAATTACTTTAGGCTGATTTCACCGGATGGTATTTCTTTCAGTGCTTGGGAGAGAAGAGGAGGACAAGGAGAAATATCTCATATTTAAATGCTTCCTGACATCATGCTGAAGGGCAGCCAGTCTTCCATAACAGGGAATGTGGTTTGTAAAGGCAGCTGTAACTAATCCAGGAGTTCTCACCCCCCCAATCATTAAATACCACATCCCGCCTATTTGCCTTGACTCTTTATCGAGCCAGCTTCTAACCCTGGTCCTTTACAGTTTTTTTTCCCCCTTACCCCACCCCAAATCACAATTGCAAAATGACCGACAACCCCCCCCTCCCCCCCCCCCCAGTGGCACAGCCAGTTTCAACACAGTTGCTACATCATTGTTAAAAAGTAGACGTGACCTTCTATTAAATTCTTAATAGAGTCTAGAGCAGAGTTTCTCAAACCTCAGCAACTTTTAAGATGGGTGGACTTCAGCTCCCAGAATCCCATGTTGGCTGGGGAATTCTGGGAGCTGAAGTCCACCCATTTTAAAAGTTGCTGAGGTTGAGAAATGCTGCTCTAGAATCAGTACTGGATCATTCGCACTTACTTGTGACAACAGATACAGAGAAACCTGGATGCTTATTCTTGGCCGTTCCCCAGTCTAAGGAGGAAAAAATTAAGAAATGGCTTTTAACTGCGGAACAGTTAATGCATGTATTAACTGACAACATTCCCTTTCATTTTTGAATTGCACACAAAAACCGCTCTCCAAAACAGGCATAACCGATGAGGAAAAATATCTGCCACGATCTCCCCATTGCTTCCCTCTTTCTAAAACAGAAGCATCACTCAATTGCGCAACCGTTTGAGGAAAACGTGGGAATCTGAACCAAGTCCTCCTCTTGTCTACAGACCGGGGAACATCCCCACGGAGAACACGCAGGGAACTCCAGGGAGCATCACCAAGGGATTACAACTCAGTGCACGTGGATGCGACTGTTTGATACGTATTAAGTCACTCAGAAGAACTCTACATAAAAACCTGTAAAAGGTTCCAGGAGTACTTGGGGAAAGTTTTTTTAAAGACCAAACACCTCTGTATAGCGCTATACTACAGACTGACTTCTCATTTGGTTTGCCAGAGACCACAGAGGGAGCTGCCTTCCTGAACAGGCGGCTCTGCTTTTCCTTGGAGAAACAGCCAGGTGTAAATACAAGGGAGACAGGTACACGCTGCTGATGAACACAGGAGGCCTCCTTTCTTGCTTGTGGCAGCAAACAGATCCCCACCCCCACCCCGCCCCTTAGGACAGGGTCTGCAAGGAGGGAAAGCTTCCGACAATCAAGTGAGGAGGAAAAGACAAAAAGCTGAAGCTTTAATCAGAACCCATGAAGTAACTTCTGCGGCTGGCCAAAAGGCAATTAGCCAAGGCAAGCCGCAGAATGATTCATACGCATTATTACATCAAGAGGGGTTTAGAAATCTTTGTTACGAAAGGAGGTAGCTGTCCTTTGTCACTCTTTCAACTGAACTGACGGTCCAATGATGACGCTCGGTGTGCTGTCATGACCTCCCTTTCTCCCTCCTTTTGCCCTGACAGGGAAAGAGTGGTGAGAGGAAGCCTCTGTGAATCGGTTCTCTCTCCCTCCCTCCCCCCTGTGCTGAACTGCGCAAGGTTAACCATATAAGTGATAATTATTTTAATAGAGCAGTGCAGATTTGCTTCTGTGACTCAATGGAGAGACTCCTGAGGTTGCATTATTTCAGAAAGATGTCACAAGGCAGCCAGGTTCTCATAAAGCCACCTCGAGCAAGGAAAGGAACCCCTCACCTTCTCCTGATTGACCAAGGAGTACACGTAGAGAGGCAGGAAGAGGCTGTTCAGCAAGTGGTCTGTCAAGACATCATTTAAGAATTCACAGTTGATAATTAGGATGTCGTTCAGGTAATGGAGGTGATCCAGGTGCTCGGCTACAAGGTCGCTCAGTTTGCCCCGATTTCTGTGCCTGCAAAAAAAAGGGAGCAGACTAAATATGCAGTCACTACCACGACCCCCCACTCCAAAGAAAGGACACCGGGTGAACAAGAAAGGCTTACTCCTCATCTGTTTGAACGCAGTTGTCCAGCTCTATGACATGGCTACCGATGAACCAGACGAGGTTGGAGAAGTAAGGGACGGCTGTCTTGTCTCGAATATAGTGCAGCATCGGCTGGTTGTCCACTGAAGGCAAACAGGCTGTTATCACTGTTGATGTATTTCTCCCCAAACGCTCTAAGAATGGATTCCTTCCCCTAACTCACTTTTGGCAGCATGGGCCAAAATCAATTCTATTTCTACGGCAGTTTTTGAGAAATGTCAACATCCCCTTTGAGATATTATTCTAATAATAAAAAGGCTGAAAGCGGCTGGACTCTGCCGTCGCTGAGAATGGCCCCGCTTGCAATCTAGGGAACTGGGCAACAGCACCAGGCGGGAAAATCCACCAGCAGACTTACATGACACTGTTTTAAGGGAGACGGGATGCGCCAGTGAAGAGAGGACGAGGAGAGACAAGAAAGACAACGTGGTTAACAGGGTTAGGAGCTCCAAAGGGGTCAGTGGTTAAAGCAGCAGAGCATCTAGGCTAGAAGAGAGCAGTTAGAAACAAGCAGGCAGCCCTTGGAAAGCCCTGTCCCAAGGCCAGCCACCAGGGGGTGCCCTCCCCTCAACTGCACATCCCAGGGCAGGGACTATTCATTATTATTTTAATTTTATTTATTTATATCCAGCCTTTATTATTTTTTATAAATAACTAAGACTCTGACAGTCTTTGATCATTCACAGACTGTCTAGAAGCCCCGTAGCTGAGAACCGAAGAAATTCTGTCTATATCTGACTACCATTTCTAGAGCATGTGACCAAAAACTCTCTTTGGAAGTGGGTTTATGGGTTTTTTTTACATGAGGGATGGGCAAATCCAATGGCCCTCCCTCTTCTCTGTTGCTTGATTCCATAGATTCTGGGCGCCAGCTTTAAATGGAGACGAAAACCAGCCCAGAATCTATCCCTACCTTAAAAACATCTTCTACCTCTAATGTCTGGATTCCTAGGGCAAAATGAAGAGACGCATGGCCTCTATTTCTTTACAATGGAAAACATCTGGCTGAGTTCTAGGTTGCAGCTGCCATTTTCTTCACTGATGAAGAGGAGTGTGCATGCATGAGAGAGGGAGAGAGACAGAAGGGGGTCAAAAGTTCTAATAAATATTTCAGGAAGCTGCTCTGGGTCCTGACCAAGCAACTCAGAGAGTCTCACTTTCGCATTCTCAAGAAAAATCCTTCCCAAAGTGCAAAACCGCATGCCAAGAGCGCCCTCTAGCAGCCATCCCCTGAGAATTCTCCAGCTTCTATTGCTTCCTCCTGGCTGAGATGACAGCACTGGCTTAAAACACTGGTTCTGAGAAGAGGGTCATGAGATCCACTAGGTCAAATCGGGGTTTGCCCTGCCTAACTTTCACCCGATAAACCTGGGAACGCCGGACATCCCGGCTCCTTCCTCCCAAGGCGCATGTGGTGCTGAAACTACCCAAGAAGACGCTTACCTTTGTAGACGTTTAACGTGATGGTTCTCACTGCGATCCTGACCATGCTCTCTGGGTGGTTGAAGAATTTGATGGCCTCGGTGTACAAGGCAAAATCGTTGGTATGCTGAGGAAGAAGGCAGCAAATATGCATTATGCGCTTTGTGCATTTTCATTCTGCCCTTTCAGACTCTGGACTGTTAAAAGCGTAATCTGGGGCCTCAGTCGGTACAGGAAGCTTCAAGCTTCCCTCGGCACCTGCTGTGCTACACAAGTGTCGGGGCAGAATTTTAAAGCTGCGTCTCTCAGCTACAACTCCAGCAGAAACATCTATTTTCTTATTTAAATATTTACAGATTTTGAAATAAACAATTAGGATGCACAGAATATATTGGCAACAATATATACATCGTTCCAGAAAATGTTTATCCAACTCTCAACAAAAAGAATTTACTGAAAACAGCGTTTTGTTTCCAACCTGCAACTCACCTCGTTGTAAAAAAAGTGAACGGTGTGATTATTGAGTTTCAGAGAAAGTGTTTTTAAGAATGAAATATAGTATGCCATGATTTCTTCATCTGAGAAGTCAAATTTGTGCACAATGATAGAGTTCACGTAGTTGTTGGACAGTAAATAGTCTGAAGGAAAAAAATACAGATGCATAAAATACAGGTAGTCCTCTACCTATGACCACAATTGAGCCCAACACTTCTGTTGCCAAGTGAGACATTTGTTAAGTGAATTTTGCCCCATTTAACAAGTGTTCTTGCCACAGTTGTTAAGTGAACTGCTGCACTGGTTAAGTTGGGAACACGGTTGATAAGTGAATCCAGCTTCCCCATGGACTTTGCTTGTCAGAAGGTCGCAAAAGGGGATCGCGTGACCCCCCCCCCAGACACAGTGACCGTCATAAGTATGAATCAGTTGCCAAGCATCCAAATTTTGATCACATGACCATGGGGATGCTGCAATAGTTGTAACTATGACAAACGGTCCTAAGTCCCTTTTGTCAGTGCCGCTTTAACTTTGAACAGTCACTAAATGAACTGTTATAAGTTCAGGACTACCGTCCTATACAGATTAGTATAAAAATTAACCCAGCAAACTAAAGGATATGCACAATACATTCTAGCAGACCATTTTTTTAAACTATCATTGCCATCTCTGAACTGTCCAATCACAAACAACAAGAAGCACCTAGAGACTCATAGGTCCCACCTTCTTATTCTGTTCGCTGCCTTCTCCTGCCTTGTCTGCACATGTTGACATGCATCAAAGGAGAACTTTCTGTTTAGAGTTCATGGTTTCAGGTGTCAAAGCATTTTAGAAGCATGTTTAAAAAAACCTTATGATTTATATCATAGGTCTTTTGCAAAATTTATGTCTCCATGTGAAAAGAGAAACCACTTGGCCTAGCACAGACAACTTAATAAAATTAAGTGGTTGAACAGTACTGTATGATGAAGAATATTAACCAGGTCATGTCCCAATTAATTTAATACATTTAATATCTAATACATTTAAAACGTCTCAAATTCTACAATCTTCAGGACAGAAAACAAGAACCTCTGTTACACGTGTAGCTTATGTAGCAAATGGTTTTCAACAAAAATGTTGCTTTGCATAAAGAGAAAAGAAATGTGCATACTTACAAAGGGATGTTTCATGACTGATGTTCTCAAAGAGGATATTTAAAGTCTGCAGAAGCTGCACACAGACATAACGGCCCGACTTCTGGCGCAGAATGTTCAGAAAGAACACAAACATGTTTTTCTCCAAGAAAAAGCTGGAATGCAAGCATTTTTACCAATTTACTATATCTTATTGGAGAAATTTCATTCAAATGTTTATTGCTGGAATGTAATACTGGTGAAGATAGTGATATTTTACCTAGCACAATTAGAACTATATTGATATATTTGTTAGCTTCTCAGACCACTGCAGTCGAATAATTCTCAGCAGTTACAGAAAATAAAACATCCATGTAACAATAATGTAATAGATACACATAATGCAAAAAGTCTGCATTTGTTAAAGCAAAATCCTACAAGCTCTTACTCAAACACTGAACTGTCATTTTGATCTCCCCATATCAGGATCTCGGTTATCGATCGAATGGTTTCCACCAATAGGTTGCGGTTATGGTCAGTCACAGTGGTATTTTTGGTCAAAACATGATACATATACCTGAAAGGCAAGAAGAGAAAGTAAACATTGGGCCCTCAAAATGGTTTCGAGAGGATTATATATGTTGAAGGTTAAACCTGGGAAAATCTGTGGCTCTTTGGAATCACTGCAGAAACAATCCAAATATTTTCATCACTTCTTGTCTCTTCTTTAGATTTGTTAAATGTTCTTCGTTAGCATAAGCCACCCTGAAATCAAATTACCTGGCACCAAAAGCATCCCCTATATTTCTTTCTCTGTTCCAGGCATTTTCCCTGCAGAAACGGCAATCAAGAGTTCCATCAGAATGGTCTTCCAGCTAAAGAGAGGCCAGAGGAAACCCCAAGAAAGCCAGCAAGTACCGAAGGGTGCCATGCTGATGCAAATAAAACTTAGGCATAATTAGCTTGAACTATATATTTGTTTTACACAAACTGTTCATGTATGGTTTTACAGAATTATGAAATCTATGAAAACAAACAAACCACAGCCTGTGTTTCAGTATCGTTTAAACCTGGAATACTGTGTATTGTGCACCTCAATTAATTCCTACAGGCATGGGATGCTGATGAAAAACAATCTCCAAGATCGTCAAGGGAGTTAAAATATCCTAGCAGAATTTCTGACCTTTTATGGGGGTAAAGAATAAGAGAGATGCCTGACAGCTTATGCTGGTTGAGAAAGCAGTACCAGAAAACTTTCTTCATTTTCTGAAAAAATAATCTGATAAAAATGAAAGGAAGTAATTCTTACTCACAAAACAAAATTATCAGATTGACTATCACAAATCATTTTGGCAGCCTTTGTAGTAAAAAGCAAAATAAGAATAATTTAAATAAAACAAATGAATAAAAATACAGTGCTGACCAACCATCTTGACACCTTTCGAAGGAAAGTACATAAATGCTCAGCAGTTAAAACTGCTAGTCATGATGACTCCGTTACCTTGGAAAGACACACCACCTCTCCCTCCCAAATGCAAGGAGCTGTCAGCCCATGCTGCTCTGCTTAGAGGCCTCCTTCCCTTTACCAATAGCAATAGCCTATATGCCACTTCATACTGCTTTACAAGAGGCTACAGTGTCAGCCTCTTGCCCCCAACAATCTGGATCCTCCTTTTACGAAGGAAGGAAGGCTGAGTCAGCCTTAAGCTTTAAACAGGATTATCTTTCAGCCTTCAGCTCAGGAGGCAGAGAAGAGACTGCTGCAAATAATCCTTGCCTTGAAGCGCCTTTGACCTGATCCAGCCTACATCTTGTGACCTTATGTTCCCCTGAGACCAGATTACAATTCCAATTGTTCTCTCTCCACACACTTCCTGGAATATTAAAAGGTGGGGGGGGGGGAGAAATATATTTATGGCCATTTGGGCAAATTGTCTAGTTTATCTCCTCCACTTTGGGAGTCTTATTTTGTATAGGACTAATGCAGGAGCGATAAGCTGAGAAAAGCACAGAATTTGCTTTGGGCACACGAGGGGGGCTGCTCTGCGCTTCCCTGTTCCCCACCCAGCCTGCCAACCCCGGCAAAGAGGCAGCAGCCACCCCCGGGGGAGGGAAGCGCCTCCGCTTCTTCCAGCCTTTCCGGCTTCAACCAGACTCACAGGGCAGGTGAGGGGGGGGCAAAATCAGCCCCCGCCCTTCATTCCCTCCGCTTGGCCTTCAGAGGGAGGGAGCCGCCGGGGGGAGGGGGGGCAGGCCGAACAGGCCCTCCCTGCGTCCTTTTCCTTCCCAGAATCCCCCCACCCGGCCTCCATGGCTGCCCAGGGAACCCTGGGAGCTGTTGCCGTCCACCCGTCCTGCGGAGGCCCCTTCAGAAGCAGCCCCTCGAGAAGCCCCGCAGCCCCCCCAGAGCGGGGGGGGGCGGCTGCGGACGATGGGCGCGGGAACCCCCAGGGGGGCAGCGGCGTCACCGCGGCGGGCGCTCACTTGAGGTGCTCGAGCGAGTGGATGTTGCGCGAGGCCTTCCCGCCGCCCCCGCCGCCGCCGCCCCAGCTGCGCGACCGCCCGAACATCGTGCGCGGGCCCCGCAGGCGCGCCTCCGCTCCTACGGGCGCCGCCGCCGCCTCCGCCGCTGCTGCTGCTGCTGCTGCTGCCCCTCCTCGGTCGCCTCGTCCTCGGCGGCCGCCGCCGCCATCCTCCCCTCAGCCTCTCCGAGTGGCCGGACGCCGCCGCCGCCGCCGCCGCCGTCCTCTCGCTCACCGCGCAGGCGCGGGGCACGCCGGGAAACGAAGTCTTACCCGCCCGCGCCCGCCCCGACGGCCGACGCCGGGCGGACGGGCCGCAAACTCTCCTTCCCGGCGGCCCCTGCGCGCGGGCATCCCGGAAGACGGGCGAGCGGGCGAGCGTTTGTGACCCAAGAGGGGCGGGGCGCGCATGCTAATGAGGCGTCGGCGTCACGCTTAACCCCCTCGCCGCCGCCTCTGCGGAGGGCCTCTGGGTGCGGGCGGGGCGGGGCGGGGCGGGGCGCGCTGAGCTCCGGGTCCGGCGGCCCAGCCGAGCCCCTCCTGCCGCGCGGAAGCCTCGTCCTCGCGGGCTCCGGGGCCGCGCATGGCCGGGGCGGGCGGCTCGGAGGGCGGCGGCGGCGGGGAGAGAGTCCGGGCGGCGCTTGTGCTGCCGGGCTCCCCCTCGATGTTCTCCGCCGGCCTCTTCCTGGTCAACCTGCTGGTGCTCTACTACGCCTTCCTGCTGGAGTACATCGCCCTCAACGTGGGCCTCGTCTTCCTGCCCGACGACCTGGACCAGGCGCTGCTGGACCTCGGGCTCCTCTCCGACCCGGCGCTCGGCCTCTCCCGGCTGGACAGCGAGGGCGAGCCGCTCGACGCCTACTGGGACTAGCGCCGCCCGCCCTTGGCCTGCGGAGGTACGGGCGGCGGCGGAGGGGAGCCCCGAGGGTGGCGGCTCAGCCCTTGGGTGCGCTCCGGCAAGGCGCTGCCCTCCAGCGGGCTGTGACTGCAGCAATTCCTTCAGGGGCACAAGGCTTCTGCAGGGAACACGGGGTCACCCTTGAAGCTTTGGCTTCCTTCACATTTCTACAGGCTGCCTTGCCACAGGAGGGAAGGAAAAGGAAAGATTCCGGAAGGCCGGCCTGAGGCCCTCGAGGGTCCCCCAGGGAAGCTGGACTCAGGATGGGTTTGCCATCCTCCTGCAGGGATTCGTTAGCACGGTTTGCCCAGAGAGCCTGGAGTGGGGAAAACCCCAGGAGATTCTGGTTTCTTACACTGAACCAAGGGATTGACTCCTCCTTTCCAAACGTCAAGGAGCAAGGCTTGCTTCTCTTGTCTTGAAGAGGTAAAGGTATGTCTGGAGCTAGCCTGGATTCTCTGACAAGGCAAGCAGTGGCTGTGATGGGGTCACCAGCTTTGAAGGGGGCTGGGGGAATAAACACTGAGAGCCTGAGGTTGCTTGCAACAGCGCATGTTCCTGAACACAGAACTGCTCGGCAGTTGAAACTTGACCTTGCACCACGGTGCAGAAGATCCCCAAATCACGTAGGACAGTAGAATGCAGCCCTCCATTATCAGTACTATCCATATCTGTGAGAGCTTTTAAAAAAAAGACCTTCACTCCTCTTTGATGAAATGTTTTCCAGCATGTAGAAAGGTTGTTTGACATTAATGAAGCTTGCTCCCTGACATGCTAGGTTTCCAGCTGCAGGGAGAGACAGGTGTGGAAATATGGCGAAGCTATCAATTTGCACAGGAGTCCTTAAGTGTTATTAGCCATGAAGGCTCTGGTTTCTGCTCTTTCGAAGCGTGGAAATGTTGGAAGCCTCCAACTGGCAATCTTAATTTGCTGTGAATGATCAGGTCACCCTTGTTAAATTTTATTTTTTGAGATCCCGCAATCTTTGCAATACCCACAAAAGGTCTGCTTTTTAAAGAGTAATAATTTAAAAGGGGAAGGGGGGAAGAATTGCAGGGATGTTTCTGTCGCACTGTTACAGAGAAGAATTGATTTTGTAAGTATTTTTATAACTTGAGGGAAGGAAAGAAGAGCCTTGTCATTGTTAGGGCAAGTTATTTTGGAAAACGTTCAAATGCATTGTTATGTAAAGCAGAAAATGTAAAAAAAGCAATATCTTGATAACACGACCTCTTGCAAATACAGATGTGTGCAGGTGACTACAACTCGCTTTGTGTATTATTGCTGGGGCCAGGGTGGCCACTGGGGGGATTTCACAGCAAAGGCTGCGGCTGGACGGCCGCCTTGGGGCCTTTGCATGCTTAAAAATGTGTGTGTGTAGGTTCCAGTGCCTAGCACACATCCTCTTCTTTGCTGTCTTACAAAGTTCCTGCTAGGACCACCCACCCATAACTTTCCCCCCTCTGCTTTATCGAATCTCCTCTGCAGAATCCTTGGCAAAGCTGCCATCCTTCCTCAGTTTTCGCCAGTCTGTTCCTAAAGGGAAGGATGCATTGCAGGAAATCAATTCAATACTGCTAGCTTAGCCTCTCCCCCTGGATTTTTAATCCAAGACTCCACCAATATTTCCTCTTTCAAAAAAAAGGAAACACCCATAAATGAGATGCTTCTAGAAAAATATTTATTGACAGTTTCTCAGGGATATGAAAACTGTACATTAGAGTTAACGCGCATAAGAGGCTCTGTGCTCCGATCACTAGAAATAAGCTTCTAGGCCCAGGTACACACCAACACATACACACCCTCAACAGTTGCTAAAGCTTAAAATGACCCTTGTGGGTCCAGGATTCCAGTTCTGCCTTGCCTACTTGTGTGTTCATTACATTATTTCTCCAAACCTTTTAGCAAGTTGCAAGGGATGATCGTGAATCCATGCAGAAATATTCCAGAAAGGTATCAGCTCTCAAAGGGAGCTGAGTTTATTCAGAAAGCACCAGCATTTTCTTTTGTTTTTAGAAAAGTCAGTTGCTTGTTCTCCATAGATATCTCTGCTAAGTCAAATAACTGGATGCATCCACTTATGTGCAGAGAGAGACAAATGTTTCCCTTGCCTTCGCCCTTCACTTCACAAAATTTGGGACCTAAAGCCCCCCAACTGCCCTGGAGAGGATTCTTTCAGAAAAGGGATCCAGTGATCGTGTTGATGGAGAAAAAGAAGCAGCCTTTATGGATCACCCAGCTCTAATTTAGCAGCAGAATTTCCTCCTGCGTGAGAGAAAATGGGGGTGGTGGGAGGCCACTGTTAAAGTTATGCAACTGCCATGGGGGTGGGGGGTGGGTGCCTAGCCTTGGGTTCGAGGTAAGCCATGGGGCAAGGGAGTGAAGCTTCAGCCTGGCTGATAGGGGGAGGCACCGATAATAAATGTTTATTAATTAGCTATATTGATGACATTAATTGAAAGATTTTTGTCATAGGACAAATGAAAGGGTTTGGATATCTGGGGGCTCAAAGGGCCCATGTTGATAAATAGCTTTTTATGATTTATGAGCCGGTGGGAGCATCCCCGCCCATTGTGAGAGTGGGAAGCCTGTAATTCAGCATCTACTCCACAGGGAGGCGCATTTAATAGGCCGAATGTAGAACCAGGGAAGCTCCTACAGGTCGCTGGAAGCACTCACCACTGCAGAATCCGAAGCGACCGGTCAGGGGCTGCCCCTAAAATCTCCTGATCCGAGAGTCCAGCTGCTGCAGGTGATCCAGAACCCCGTGAGGGATCATTGGGTTCCACAACCTGGAAAGGGTTTTAAAAAGCAAAAAATGAAAGGCAACTGGAATGAGTGGGTCTCCCTCCAAAACAGGCCACCAGCAGCTGCCGCTGAGGGCAGGGCAACTTTCCCGGTCCTCCGTGTCTGATGCGGGGGGCTCCCACTCTGCAGCCAGCCAGGAATTTGGGGACATCGCAGACACCCCAGACTGCCCTGTCCATAACCTCTTCCAAACGGCCCCTGTTGAATCCAGTGCAGTTCGAAGGGGCACTTGGGACCTCCAGGGATCAAAACTTCGATCACCAAGAAGCCCAAACTTACGCCAAGCTCTGAATGCAGGGGCATCTCCTCAAGTGCTCCGTCAGACACCGGGCTCCGGCGGCAGAAATCCGGTTGCAGTGCAGGCTGTGGGGGGCGGGGGGGGGGGGGGGGAAGGACGCACAGGCAGAATTACAGGCACCTCCTTTGCCAGAAACCTCCCTCGAGGCAGACAGCCAAGGGCTGAGCAGGGGTGGAGTCTTTCGGCACCCTTCTGGGGGCGGGGGGGGGGAGGGTACCAGTCCTGTGCAAAAGTCTGCTTTGACTCTCGGGAATAAAACTTCCCCCCCCCCCAGCTCTCAGCCACAGACCATGGCACACTTACTCCAGCACCCGCAACGCACACATCTGGGGCAGCACCTCTGCCACGTGCTCTGCACCCGCATCCCCAATGTTGTTTTCGTACAAACTGCGGGAGCCAAAGCAAGAGAGAGGCTGAGCCAGGCTCCTCTGCCAAGGGCCACGTCCCGTCCCCCCGCCCCCTTAACTCTGTTGAGGGCCATGCAGGGGGCGGGGCTGAGGCAAGGAAGGAGGCCCAGCCCCAGAGAGGGGAGATGACCCTTTCCTAACCTCCCTTTGGCGGGGGGGGGGGGGGAGCAAGAGCCAGCTGCCTGATCTGCTCCTGGGGGCTCCAACGGTGGGTCCAGGCTGCTGGGGGTCACAGGTCACAGCCCCGTCTAGCATTGGCTGACCCGGGTGGGGTGGGGGGCATGACTCACCTGAGGGTCTTCAGCAAACGCAGGGAGGGGAGGGCTCCGGCCAACAGCTCAGCGCCCAGGTCGGTGATCTTGTTCCGGGACAAGCTAGGAACAAAAGATGGTTAAATTCAGGATGTTTTAGGTGGGGGGGGGATCCTTTCCCTTCCTCCCGTTATGTGAGGCTGGTGGGAGAGGGTCCACCACTCAGGGGCAGCCTCTTCCTGAATGAATGTTACTCTTTTATTGTTTTCTGGGTTTTTTTTATTCTGTTTATAATCTGTCCCAAGAATTTTGGCTGTTAGGTGCTTTGTAACTATTACATGTTCCAGCCTGTTTCATTTGTTTATGTACACACACACACACACACACACACAGTCTCCACAATGATTCTCTGGGAGATGCAATGGGGGGGGGGGGGCTCCTTCTTGTGACATTTCTGGCTTCCTGCAACCAGGAACTGCAGAACAATAAACTTACTTCAACGTTTCCAGAGACGCCAAGCGAGGGAGGACGCGGGTGAGGGACTCCACCCCTTCATCTCCGATTTCGTTTTCATCAGGGGAATCCAAGCTGGGGAACAATCAAGCCAGAACGGCTGCAAATTCTGGGTTTTGTGGGGCGGGGAGGAACCAAGAGGGCAAAGGAGTTGGGGTCTGCCATGGGACTTTGCTTTCTTCCCAAGCTCGGAAGGGGCTACGTTCTGAGAACCCCCCTTTATGTGGCTAGATGTAAGGGTGTGGGGAGGGGGCTGGCAGGGTTAGGAATATCCCAGAAGCCCCGTCCAGCTCCTTTCTGGAGGGTCTTGCTTGTTAGGCCAACGTATCCTGGAGACCCAGAAGGGCAACCTTGATGGGGAGAAAAGGACCACTGGGGCTCCCTCGTCCTGTGGTCCTGAAGATCTCAGACCTTGGTGCCTAAATCTGGCATCTGACAGAGAGCCCCCCGTCCTCCCCCCCTTCAAAGACACTCCCAAGATGGAAGTTGACTTGGGAAGGGGTCCTTTGGCTCACTTACTCCAAGTGCTGAAGAGCCGAGAAGGCAACCAAAGAATCCGCCAACTTTTGGAAACCCTCCAAGCCAGAGCTGGGCCCGAGGCTGCAAGGCAAATGGGGGGACGGGGACAGTGGGTGCTGGACTCCTGACCCAAGGCCCCTCCTGCACCCCTGCAAGCATGTCCTTCCCTTGTTCTTGGTTTGGCCAAGAAGTCATCACCCTCTCTGAGGCACCTGACTGGCAGCCCAGGTGGAAAATCATGGATGTTCTGAGGTAGACTGCCTCAGCACAAAGAGGTTCTGCTTTCAACAAACAGCTGCCTGCTGCTGCTGCATTCCGCTCTTAAAATACACATAGATGAACTTACCTGAATTCTAGTTGCAGGAACCCAGCGATGGCTGGAATAAGATGGCTGCTGGAGCCCGCAGAGTCTTCCCTGCTGAACCAAAATGGGGTTGGGGGCAAAGACGGTCAGGGTGTGATTCTTTCAGAGGACAGGAAGGGCCCAGAGGGTGGGACCTCTCCAGTTGCAGCTTCTACCCTAAACTAGCATCCTCCATCTTCGCAACCCACCTTCAGCTACGCCTGGTGGAGTGGGGGTTGGGTGGGCAGGCCATCTCTGGTCAAAGGAACCCAAAGCTTTCTCCTGGCGGTCAAACTGGGGCTGAGGAGCACAACACCTCCCCTCTCCCTCCCCAAATCCCTCATCCCAAAATCAGGCCTAGAGGCAGACTGGGATTCCCCATTTCGGAGACCCTCCCTCCAGCTGGCCTTTGGGGCTGCCTGCATGGCCCCATGTGGCGAGCTCTCTCTTCGCACGACCCCGGGCCAGCTGAGCTGGGGGCCTTACCCTTCCGCCATGTCTCTCTGCAGCTGCACCAGGCCGAGAAGGGCGTCCACATCCCCCATCGTCTTTGCCCTGAAGGGCACCACCAGGAACTTCTCCATGGCTGTCTGCAGGGCTTCCCTCTCCCGGACGTCCCACAGGTGCTTCCAGAGCGCCACAGCTTCCCCCAGGGACACCCTGCAAAAAGAGTCCCTGAGGAAACTGCGGGCACCTCAGGCTGCCCCTCTCTCCCACGCTGGGAGGGTCGAACTCTCCTGCTGAGCTGGGGGAGGCGGCGTCACCAGCTCCTCCGGGGTTCAGGACGGTTCTGGTTCTGCCTTTCCCTTGGGAAGATCTTGGGTTTGGATCTGGCCCTGATGGGCACACGGCAATGCTAAATGAACCAAGGTCTGATCTTGGCTTGAGGTGCCTTCCTAGATACCGACAACCTCCCTCCCCAGGCTGTGGATCGGTTTCCTTCCAGCCTTGACAGACCTTCAAGTGAAGATTCCTCGAGTTGTTCCAAAGATAATTTTTATGTGCCCGCTCAGATCACTGGGGGTCAACCAAGACGCCTTCATTTTAAGAATAAATCCCATTGGAAGTCCCTCGGAAATAACCTCTGATATTTAGAAGCATTCAAGATGCTCTTCCAGCCACTTCATCTGCAGCCTTCTTCCTCAAGACTGGCCCTATTTAGACTCACTCACTAGATCCACTGCTCTTTGGCCCTTTGCTCCTAACATCTGGTCCTCAGTTCTAGTGACTTGAAGCCCAACCCTCACCCAGATGCCATGCTCCAAGAACTTCAGCCAACCTGAACTTGGTGATGTTCTTCAGATCAACCAGCTTCCTGAGTCCATCCAAGTGAAGGCAACTCCCCCTCAGGTCTAAAGAGAACTTCTTGGAGGACCTTCTCAACACAGAGTGCAGGACGATGACATCTGGTGGGGTGAGTGAAAAGCCCAAGAAAGAGAGGTCCGGCCCGAGCTCCAGGGTCAAATGGTTCAAGAGATACTGATCTTCGGTTTCATGGATGCAGTGGAGCAGCTCCAACAATTTGTCTGGACTCAAATCCCGAAGGGAAAGTTTCCGGATGAATCTGGAGAGACACCTCTGCTTCCTTGCGATTATCTTCTCCATATCTAACTCACCTTCCTTACCAAAAAGGAGGGAATGGCTGAGCTCGTCCTTTAAGAACAGCAACCCAGACAAGAAACGGGGCACCAGGCCCCCCGAAGAGAAGAATTTCCTGAACCTGGCCCCCAAACCAAGGTATTTGGTGAGTTTTTTGCCCTTGATCTCTTTGGCAAAAGTCAAATGCAGGGCCAGCAAGAAATTCTGGACAACAAAGTTGGAGAACACAAATACGTCCCGCTGCTCCACCATGAGCCCAGTTTTCAAAGCAAAGTCCTTCACGTCTGCGGAAGGGAACTGCTCGCTCAAGAGGGCCTTTTGGCACCGCTGCCCAAGAGACCAAGAGACCTCAGCCAAGGCAAGGATGCCTTGGTACCTCGAGGCCCTGCTGTTTGCAATCGAACTTGCCACCTTCTGGAGAAGGTATGTGACGAAGAGGCCGGTGAGAGTGGAGGGCAGCTCTTGACCTCTTGTTTCAAACACAGCCTGGCAAATGAACCGGCAGAGGCCAGGATTGCAACAATGGCTGAACAGGTAAGGCGAGGCCCTGATCAGGTTGGCCTCCTGCTCCCAGTGGGAAGAGCCCTCAAAAGAGTGAGCAAGACAGAGCGAGGCCTGCTCCAGGGAGAGGCCCACGATCTCCAGGACCGTGTCCACCCGAGGGAAATACTGGGGGAGCCTTTCTTTGGGCCGTCCAGTCAGTAAGAAAGTGCAGCCATTGAGCATCTTCCTTTGGAAGAGGGAGGCCAAGATGGCGCCAAGGCCATGGGCTTCCCTGTGGGGTGGGCTCCCAGAAGCAGACGAGAAGCCCTCTGGATCCTTCAGATCTCCCATGCCGTCAAAAAGGAGGAGGACTCTTTCTGGGTTCTTCAAGAGGCTGGCGTAGACTTCATGGATGCCCTGGCAGGAGCCACCCAAGGAATCCGAGAGCAGGGACCTGAAGTCGTGGTAGGTGCCGTGCAGCAGGCTCAGCCTCCGGCAGTCAAATTGGAAAACAAAGTCAAACTGGGGCATGTGGCCATCGGCCCAGTCCAGGCAGATCTTCTGGACCAGAAGACTTTTCCCCATGCCCGCCTTCCCCAAGACCACGATGACTCTGCTGCCAAGGTCGTTTTTCCTGGTCATCTGGAACAAGCTGCTTCTGTCCACGGAGGCCTCCCACTTCTCTCCCAGCTGGCAGCGCCTCAGGTCCGCACTCCTCCCGCCCCTGCCGTCCAGGTGATGCTGCACCAAGTCCCTCTCCAGGTAAAGGTGTCCCAGGGGCTGCCCAGGGCCCGAACGGCCTTCTCTGAGGAAATGCTCTTTCAGCTCTTTGCAGAAAGCCCGGACCAACCCTAGAAAAGGAGGACAGGAAAAGGATCAGTGCCCAGCGAGGGGACAGGGAAGAAAGCCGGACCCTTTAAGGAGTCCGAGATTCCAAAATCGTGCTCTGATGACTTCAGCTTTGGTGCTGTGGTGGTCTTGAGGTCCAGCTCTCTTGGAGTCAGTGGGTGGGCAGGCTGAACGAATGAGAAGAATCACCTGGGGAGGTTGGTGCATCCGGAGGCAAGCAGGGTTGCTGGGCATTTTCAAAGGTGAAGATCATCTGGATGTTGCTCCCATGGTGTGGGATGCACCAGAGCTCCCCATTTGCAGAGGGCCCTGGAAGAGAGAGGGTGGGGAGGTTGCTCTCGGCCCTCCTTCTGTCCCGCAGAAGAAAAGGGAACGGTGGCCCAGCCAGAGTCAACCAGGAACCCTGGTGCAGCTAGTCCAAGGCTGAGTTCTCTGGAAGGGCTTTCATGTACCCAGCGCTTCTGCAGATCTGCCCGCAGGGCCCACGGTGGCCACCAAAATTTGCATGTGGAAGTCGGGTGGCGAGTCGGTGCCATCCTGGCCGGGGTTCAGCGGGATGGCAAGGGGGTCCCCGCTCACAATGCACAGAGCCGGCGGGTGAGCTGTCAAAGGAAAGGAAGGTTAGGCTAGATGGGCTCCGTCCCCTCCCTCCTCCCAGGCAGAGGCCATGACTCCAGCAGCCAGGGAGAGCCCGGTGGGTGTTTGTACCCAACTGGCCAGAAGGTGGAGCAGGGAAGGGAAAGTGGAATCCCCTGGAGGCCCCCTCCTCTGCTCAGTCAGCGCCAAACATTGGAAGTTTCCTGTTTCATTTCCTTGCTGTCTTTAGATGCACCGGACTTCCAAGCCAGTGGCAGGGGATGATGGGAGTTGAAGCCTCAGACTTGGGGAAGGGCTGTTTTCCAACCCCCGGATGGCTTGCCCTCTTGTAGGGAGGGGAAGGCTTGGAGGGCAGATGGCAGGAGTAGCAAGGGCATCTTGGAAAGCCCCGATCAGGAGGGGAAAGGAACAGGGCGAAGTGGGGGCCATGCCAGCAGCAGCAGAGCTTCGCACGGGGCCTTTCGAGAGCGGAAGGGGCTTGGGGCAGGGGTCCCGATCTCTGCACACCCCAGTTACTGGAAGAGAAGCTGCCACTGAAGGAGCAGCCCACTTACCCAGTCTCTGGCGCTTGGCTTCTGGGGGGTCCGAGGATGGGCCTGCAGGGGGAGAAACACCAGATGAAGTGGGCCATGTCTCTGCTGATGCCCTTCTTTGGGCAGGGGGCTTAACAAGGGTCTCGGTAGCCCTGAGGATCTGTAATCTGTCATCCACTGAACCTGAACCTGCCTCCTCTTAATCTAGTATCTGGAACCTCTGGAAAGCTGGGCCAGGTCAGGCCTTCTGAGCTGCCCCTGCAGCCCTCCTGTTCCCGGCACTCTCACTTACCCCAGCTTTTGGCCTCTGCGCAGCCCCCAGGCCCTTCTGCAGCCCCCACATCCCAAAAGAGGCTTTCTGGGGATGAAGAGAAGAGCGAGAGATGACTATTAGCATGGGGGGAGGGGAACAGATGGGAAAATAGCGGCGGGGGGGGGCAAGCATCCCAGGATTAACCAAAGCCCAAGGAGCCGGTTCTCATGAAGGATGGGAGGGAAGGAGGAGACAGATGGGCACGGAGCCCTTTGCCCAAGGAGGCTCTCCTGCTTAGGCAGCTCCGAGAGGCAAGGGCCACTTTTCTGCCCCCCCCAATGGGCCCCATCCAGACCAGGGGAAGGCCAGACCCCTCCAGAGGAGCCCTGGAAGCAAAGCAGGGCAAGACGGGGCTCACCAAAATGCTCGTCCGCCGGGGCATCGTGCTGGTCTTTCAGCAAATATTCAGCCAGGGCAGCTAAAGGTGGGAGGGGGGCAAGTGGGGGGGGGGAAACATGACCTGAAATGTCAGGCACCACAAATCCTTTCCGAAGTGTAACTCCCCCTCATCAAAGCGGGGCCATTTTGCCTCCCCCTTAAATGCAGCTCCTGGAGGGGAGGGGCCCTTTGCCATTGTGGAAGTGGGGGGCATGCCCCAGGCTGGCCTGAGGTGTCCTCCTGCCCTGCTGGCTCCCCCAATGTCCTCAGCTGGGCATCCCGGGGGTGCCTTTGGGCAGTTGGACTCCTGAGTCGGGTGGAGTTGCTGCCCTGACTGGAGATGGGCACTGTTTCCCATCAGCTGCTCCTCCAAAGTGGGGGGGGGGTTTGCCCTACCAGCCCCCCCTCTGCCTTCTCAGGTCCCATGCTGTGACCCAAGGAAGGGCCACAGGCTGCCTCTGCTCGGATGTGCCCTCAGGCCGCTGACCCTCAAGGAGGGACCCACCTATTTTGTCATAGGCCTCCCCCATATCGGAGCAGAGGCAGACGACTTCTCCGCTTTCGTCCCTCTCCACCGTGTAAAACACCTCGGGGTTGTCTTGATCATCACTGACCACCTCAGACGCTTGAACTTGGGGGGGTGGAAAGAGAAGACGCCATTTGTGACCCTTCTCTCACGGCCTGCCCCACAGAGGCTGGAGCTCCCTGTCCTCCACCTCCAGAAAGACAGGCTGCCCTCCCAGGGAGGCTCCCCTTGAGCCAGGCTCAAGCACCTGCAGGCACCACGGCCATCTCGTCCACCGATGCCAGGTGGGTCTCACTCTGCAGGCAGTGGGTCTCCGGTGGGATCCCTCCAGGGCTCACATCATCTGAGGCAGAAACAGCAGGGAGGAAAAAGTGGACGAAGCTCTTAAGAAAGTGAAACAATAGACTTTCAGTCCCTTGCCTTGGGCCGCTTTAAGGTGGGGGCTGTTGCTTGGAGGACATCCCACCACCTGCTTTGGAGAGAAATAATTAAATGCCGCTTTTCTTTCCTAACCTTTATGCCTGGATTCACTTTCCAAAGGTCTGGAGAGAAGATGCTCTGAAGGAAAATGACATTTGGGGGGATTTTTGCACGAAAAGGGATGCAGGTGCATGGCTGATCCAGGCTTTGCTTTATTGGGGTTTACTGAATAAACCACAACTAGATAGCCAGCTTCCCAGTGAGGCACTAAGTTATAAAACAGAGTTTGCAATCTGGCTGGGGTCAGTTTATTGAGCCTCTGAGGAACCCTCAGGTGGAAAACATGTGATTAAGCTGCACAATGCAGTCCCAGCAACTTTTCTACACTCCTGTTTTTGACCCTGAACGGTTCAAAGGAGAGACCTCACAGCTGCGCTGTTCACAAAAGGAGAACAGAAAGTGGGCGCAGATCTTCTGCCTTCTATAAATATCTGGGAGGGGGAGGGAGGGGGCGACTCCAGCTTAGCTCAAACAAACGTCAAGGAGGGCAAGAAAACATCCCATATCTTTGGAACCCCCCCCCCCTCACACACACACAAAGGAAGGAGAGCTGTGCCACTGGTAGCAATTCAAAAGTCTCCCCTGATTTATGATCACAGTTGTAACATTGGAGTCTCCGACACCTGACAGGAGGATGGGGTGAAGAACAGAGGGCGAACCCCTTCCCCTCCGGACGGAGGAGGAGTAGAGGCCGGTGGGCGGCCTGGAGCTCCTTTCAGGCCTAGCCAAGCTTGCCAGAGTCAAAATGTTTTGGCTCCTGGTCAGCTGCACTGAACGAGCCTCGGTCCAGCCAGAATGTCTGAACTGGAAAGTGAACCTCGTTTCCCCAATTGCCTTCCTTTAAACAAAGTGCAGTTCGCTGCACACACAGAACAGGGATGCAACCCAAGGCAGAGCTGCAAGACCCCACCCTGCAATTTAAGAGAGGAGGGGGCTGCCCCCTTCTGCTCTCTTCCCTGAGAATTTGAGGGCAGGGCCAGCTTGCCGGTTTACCACTCCAGGGCCACTGATTTTCTTCTCCACAAGCAACACCACCGGCTAAACTTGGCAGCATCGATGAACAAGGTGGGGGTCTTCTCACAGCCCCTTTCTCATGCTCTGGTTGGCAAAGGAGGCTCACGAGAGCAGCAGAGGATTGGAAAGCCAGAAGCAGAGAAATGAGATTCTCAGGGTGCGAGAGGGGAGAAAAAACCGACCTTGCAGGAAACTTTCAAACTGTCCTTTCTGCAAAAAAGCTGACATGGCGAGTTCCAGATGATGAGCCATCCTGGATGCCCGTGGGCAAAGTGGCCAGGCTGCCAGTCCTTTTCTCTTGCCACAGGTGACTGCCCGTAAACAGTAGGAAAATCCCAACACGGGTGTGAGGAGGAATTCCCCTGTTTCAAAAACAATCTATCGAGAGCTTCCAAGCTTGGTAACTCCCTTCCCTGAGAACAGACGCCTGCCTGCCTGCCTGCCTGCCTGCCTGCCTGCTTGGCTAATACTCTGGCTTTCTCCTCTGCCCGGCCACACTCCCTGCAGGGCCCAGGTACCTACCGTCCAGGTGGCCACACACATTACTTCAGGCTCATGCGGAGGAGAGCTTACTCCCAACGTGCTTCCTCACTTGCTTTGTGTGTGCAACTAACACATCAGAAGTGAAAGTGGACTCTGGTTTCATTATCTCCTCTCTCTGATTCCGATTCTATCAGGTCCACCCACTTACCTCTTTGTACTCTCCAGCAGCCTCTGCTCCTCCCACCCAGGACAATTTTGCCTCCTCGAGGGCGGCCAGTGTGAACGCTGGCACCCACATGACTGCAGTTCCTGCACGGGCATCAGTGCACAGGAGAGACCAGGGATGGCAAGGGCTGAGCTGGGAGCCGGCCCGGATCATCTCAAAGGTCATTGTTGTGGGTCCCTCAAAACCCCACCCCGGGTGAGGTTGATGATGAAATTAGCTGGTGCTCTGGACTGCAATTCCCATCATCCTGTCATCCAGCACATTTGTCTGTAGGTTCCTTTCTCAAATTAATTATTTTTGTTAATGCTTCCAAGATTTTAAAATGAGATTCTAAAATGTCCCCCTGCCCTATTTATGACATTAAATTGAAACTCAACAATATTTAAAACATAAGATCAAAAAAGGCAGTTGGCAAAACCTATGGAGAAAAAATCCCTCGCCCATTTAACTCTCAAATAGGATAAATTCTACCTATCAGACGGATAGATTGGATCTATCCTACTTGAGAGTTAGTGTGCATTGATTTCTGAATTAAATTTAAATTCATGTTAGGTTTAAGTACCTACCTATCTACTTATCTGTTTGAAAGACAAAGCCAGTGAAATTATCCAACTGACCAGGAAGGTGTTCCTCAGAGTGAGGTTGGATGTACCTTAATTCCCTTCCCATATAAATACTGAAAAATCTGCAGTGCACAGAGAATCATATGATATTAACCAAGCTTACCGGCCCAGTTTCTAGTCCTCAGTGAGACAGCTCCATTCTTAGCATTTTCTGTAGAATTGCCAGAAAGCTGTAAGGAAGAGAGGCCGGTGGAATTTGATGGCCCAGCCTGTTTTCCAAGCAGGGTGAGAGCCACCTTCCTTGCTAAATCATCCACGTCTTTTTCATAAAGTAAGCTCTGATAATATTCCTTGGATAGAATTCCTTCCCTCAGCATGGAGTCCAGGAAGGCTTGAACCTGTGGGGCCGAAGCAGTTAATAAAATCTCCCTCACTTCTGGCAAGATTTGCTTGAAAATATCCATTTTGGCAGCAGGAGTGCTCCGATTTCTCTGAATTATTTATGCTGCACTTCCCTGTTTTTATATGGATATTTATATGGCAAACTCATCTTACCAGGGTTCCAAAAAGATGAAGTGAAAAAGAGAAAACGAACAATGTATTTGATTTGGGGAATCATCACTAATATTTCCTCATTTCGTAGAATGCATGAGAGCATCTTCCAAGGATGCCATCTCCCCTATTTTTTAAAAAATCATTTCTAAAAATTGATCTTAGCAATAATGGAGGCATTGCTTGCAATTAATAGCAAAATTCTACATTGCAAGTGGGATGGGGGTTTTTTGGTTTTTTTTTTTTAAAAATCCCCCAAGAATGGGAAATTCACTCAAACCGTTGCTAGAGTCAAATAGAGACTTTGTGGTGGTGAGAGCGAGAGCGCCTTGCTTGTGAATCTACGCGTTTAATTTTATGTGCTTATTTGCAGGAACGTTTGGCACAGTTTCTGGACCCTCCAACCGCAGAGTGGTGGGTGTTTGGCCCCCTCCCTTTAAATCCACCCCAAGAGACTCCAGAACCGCAGCAGCGGGATCCGAAGCGGGGACGCCTGGTAGAGACCTCCAGGGAGATCGGGGGCGGCGGAGGCGTTTCCCCCGGCGCAAACGGCTGGACCGGAGCGAGGCTGATGGGACGCTTCTCCCACTCCAAGGAGGGCACCGCGGAGGCTGCCTGGGCTTTTCATTCCGGGAGAAAGCTTCTGGCGGTTGGGGCAGCCCGGGACAGATGGGGCTCAGTCTGGAAGTTGCTCAGGCTTGGGGTGCATCCCAATGTTTCCAGGAGTTCCCCCGACCCAAACCAGGAAGGGCAGCTCAACAGCGCCCAGGGCAGGAAGGGGAAAACCGGGCTCCCCGCTATCCGCCTGGCAGCCTCGCTCGCTCGCTCGCTCGCACTCGCGGCTCCCCCTCTGGGTTCACCTGCGACCACCGACGGACTGTTCCTCAGGGGCGGCCACCGCGTCTCCTCGGGGCGCTTCTGCCTCAAAGGGCCCCGGGCAGTCGGCCAGCAAAGTCACCTCCTGAAAGGCGAACCTGCGGGCGTGTCTCCTAATAACGCAGGGAAATTCCACTTGCTCAGCTATGCAAATGCACACCAGATGCAAACATACTGACTTCTTTAGAAAGCTTGGGGGGGCTAGGAGCCCCTTCCCCCTTATGCCCGAGTCTTCTGCTGCAGATTTTCAGGCCACGTTTTGCATTTTGGCCTGGATTTCAGCTGGGTGATGTTGCATTAGCTCCTTGGTTGCCATGAAGCCAGAGCCACTGCTTTGCAATACCTGGCAGGCAGAAAGGCATGTCAAGTGGAAAACCTCACTAAACAGCTCAAGGATGGGCATCGGCAGTATTCCAAAATTGGGAGTCCCGAAAGAGCAGCCCAGACCAGGGACTTTGGCCCGTCACCCAGGAGCTGCCCAAAGCCAGGCAGTCTCTGGGCCAACCTGCCCCTCGCCCGCCTGGGCAGCAGCATCCCTGCTCTGGTCGCCATAGCAACGGCCAGGAGGAGGCAGGATGTTGGGTGGATCCTGCTCACATCCGCAGAGGCCAGAGGAGGAAGAGGAGGAGACGGAGCCAAGAAGATGAAGCAGGTGGGGGAGAAGGGGCTGAAGGGGAGGGGAGGAAAACCTGAGTGTTATGGGCTGGCTTTGGACAGGATGCACGAGGCTGTGAATAAAGCAGGGAGAGAGACTTCCCTGCACAAAGGGGGTCTGGGACAGTCTTTGGCACTGAGCGCAGAAACAGGACCACAAGGCAAAACGGGCAAGGGGGCAATCAGGCCTGGGAGTTGATTATTTTGAATGGGATCCATTTTCTGGAGGGAATCCTGTGCGCACACCGTGTCTCTGGAAAATAAGAGGCAGGGAGTCCCTCTGCTTTGGGAGACACAAGGAGCGACTCAACCCTTCAGTCAAAACAGAGGCTTTGTGTGCTTCCCCAGACCCGGAAGAGGCACCTCCACGCAGGTAGGCAGCCAGCTGGCAAGAGCGAGGCCTGGCATGAAAAGGGAAAAGCCGCTTGGAAACATTGAGCAGGAGGGGAGCAGGTTTGCCAGTCACAGGAGGGATGGGGATGGGGACGGGAAAGCTCTGCTGGAAAAGGAGGATTCTGCCAGGGGTGGCTTTTCAGGCCTTCATCACGCCTTCCCTGTGGCACACTTCTGAGCTTGCTCACACAGGGTCCATCTCTTGCAGACCTTAGCAGATGACACGGAAGACGTGTCCCTCGACTTTGGGAATGAAGAGGAGCTGGCCTTAAGAAAGGCAAAAGTCAGGTAAGGAGGGGTGCCTCTTCCAACTTCCCCCCCCAACGGCCTTCTATCGGTTTTATAAACAGACCTCTTTTTTTATGTACGATGCATGCACAGGCAAACTTCTTTTTGAGTTTCTGCTTCACTGGTTGAGGGTTTTTTCCCTGCTCAGCTGAATTTGGGGCTTATTTGGTAGAAAGCTTGTTGGAATTCTTTGTTTTGTAACCGCATGGCACAGCTGTTCTTATGGAAGCTGACAGAAGCCTTTGGTGTTTCTGGCACTTACTTGCCAAATTAATTGGCTGTCCAGAATCATTGAGAATTGGGCTGCACACAAGTTTAATATTGTTCCAGCAATTGTTTAAGTGTAGCCTAAATGTTTTGGATTTGCTTTTAAAATTACTTGATTAAATATGGTGACCTTTGCTGTTTGGGTCCAGAACTATCCAAAAGAGGGTTCTTTACTGAAATTCACAGGTGCAAATAAAATATTTATCCTTGCTGTTCTCTTGCGCCTACTGTTGCCAGGCAGGTAAATATTAGATCATCTCATAATGTCCCAGATGTCCTTGGAATCGGCCTGGCTGTCAACAGTTCACCTTTCTCTTTCTCACTGACTAATGTAAACACAGCCTGCAGGGCTGGCTCGCTCTTGCAGCAGACGGAGCTCCACCGGGAAGTCAGTGTGCCAACCCCCAGCCAGGCCCGTCTGGCCTTTGCCCTCCGCCCGGGAGCCCCAGAGCAGCAAAGAAATCCTGCGCTACCTGAATGTTTAAAGCAGGGGTGTCCAACCTTGGCAACTTCCAGAGTTCTGGATGGTTCCTTCCTAGGTACCCGCTGGCCACCTTTTTCCACCTTTTCTTCCGCGTGAGTGCCATCGTGACCTACCTCTTCTGTGACTGGTTCAGCAAAAGCTTCATTGCCTGCTTCCTCCTCATCCTCCTCCTCCTCTCCTTTGACTTCTGGTCTGTGAAGGTAGGCCTTCTGTTGGCCTCCGCCCAAGAGGCCCCACTGGGCCACCTTCATGATGCCAAGGCAGGCAGGCGGCCACCGAGGTCCCTTCTCAGTATCATCTTCTCTTCCTTAGCTTCATAAAACTTACTAGCGCTCTTGTTGGCGGGCAGATAAAAGTGGCACCAAGGAAGTAAACACTGTATTTGCTTTATTGGGTAGGAGTTTGTTAATTTAACCGGTGCCAATTATGGAAAAGGCACTTTGTTCTCCTAGATAAAAAGGGAGGAGGGATAAGATAGTCTAAGCCGGGATCAAGCAACTGGAGAAATTAATTTAAAGGCCACCGTTGCAGCAAATGCAAGGAAGGAGACATCTTCTTGCATAGCTTTCCAACCCAGGGCCTGCCAGGCCATCGGCTCCCTTCTAACCAGCCGGCAGTCACAGTGTTGCAATCCTCGACCAAGGGGCTCTGATGGGCAAGTCACGACCGGTGTCTCCAAATTATGGCACAGGGAAATGGAGATGCTGGTCCTGGTGGACCCAACCTGGTTTAGCTGGGATGAAGGGCCTCCTACATTTCTGTAGTTCAAGAAACTCCCCAAACTCTCATCTTTGTTCTCCGCGATCTCTCCCTAAATGCACCCTCTTCTTTATCTGCCCCACCAGAATGTCACCGGAAGGCTGCTGGTCGGTTTGCGATGGTGGAATCAGATCGATGAGGATGGGAGGAGCCACTGGGTGTTTGAAGCAAGGAAGGTAGTCCTTAGCCGTGTTTCTTCTCTTGCCAACACCTAAACTTTTTGGGTCTGTTTATGAAGTGGAGCCATTTGCTCTTGAACTGCAAGAGAAAAGCCTCCAGCCGAACCGGAGCATCTCCTTTCCAGCATGGGGGTAGCGAGAGAGCATAACCTCCAGTTAACATCACGATAGTTGGAAACGAGGGGATTTTTCATTTCTGGCCTGGAAAAGGGAGGGGGGCTGAAAGCTTTGTGCATTTTGGAGCACTTACATTTCAAAGAGCATCACAAATCGTTTTGTCTATTCTTTTGGACCACATAAACCCAATCAAAACATCACATTTTAAGGAAGTTTGCTTGCTAGCATGAAGAAGTGAATCTGCTTTCTTAATACAAGACAGTATCTGTTCCCATTTCTGTTGAATGTTGTCATGAGAGCAACATCCACAACTGAATAGCTTAAAATAATTTGCTTTTCTCTTCTTTCAAGGGCCCCTCTACTGTGGCTCCCCCCACTGAGGTAGAAGCCCGGATCTTCTGGCTCGGGCTGATCATCTGTCCCGTCATCTGGATCTTTTTCTTCTTCAGCACCTTGTTCTCTCTGAAGCTGAAATGGCTGGTAAGGGCTGGGCCACCCTTGGCAGAGTCCCGCTGGGTCTTTGAGAACGCCAAGGGGCTTTTCAGACGGTGACTTTTGCCCAGATGTTTTGCAACCGGTGCTAAATTCTTTGTGAGCAGGTGGGGATGGAGTAAAGCCTGCACGGGGGGTGGGGGGCGCACAGGGCCCCTGTGCGGTGGAGGCCTCCTTGGTGGGGCACTAAAGCATTTTCTGAGTAAGGAGACAGGGACAACTCGGTTCTCCTCTGCCTCTTCTGGGTGGCCTTTGACAGACTGGCTGTCACCCGACTCTTGCAAATCTTACTCAGCCAACTTTCCTGAAGCTTTGCTTTCAGCTAGAACTTTGCAGCCTTCCAGGATAGAAATTTAAAAAGAACCTCAGGTTCTCAGGAATATCTTTGTAATTATGTGAAGGTGCTTTGCACAATCGTAAAAAAAATCTGTAAGAGTCTGCCTTCCTGAAAGTCATCCTCCTCATCCATCAGCCATCCCGTTTATGCTGAGTGAGGGCTGCTTTCCCAGGTCCCAGGGGTCTCTCCTTGGAGGTCTTCCCAGCTCCCTGAAGCCTTTAAGTCACTAGAAACCTGTCTATGAGTCTGCTGCTCCCTACCCTTTGTGTTCCAGGCACTGGTGATAACTGGCATCTGTCTCCAGACGGCTAACCTTTACGGCTACATCCACTGTAAACTTGGGGGAGCTCCCCAAACCATCCACAAAGTCGCCCCACACTTCCCGGCCCAAGAGATCTTCCAGAAGGTGAGCGGAAGAGCCTCCTGCCTGACTTTGGGGGTTAAATATCAATGGGGAAGGCTGGAAATGTAGGTGGCTTTTTAAACAGAGGGAATCGCTCAATAAATCCTGGCAATGAGGGGGGAGGGGCTGTAACCGAGGGAGGCCTGAATTCACTTGGGAGTGGGTGGTGAGTGGGAGGAAATGGACCACACCTCCACACTGGCTTTGGCTTGCTGGGTTTTCCACCTCTTTGGCAACCAGCCTTGTTTTATTGCTCCTGCAGGAACGATCAGAGGACTTTCAAAAAAATGTTCTGAAGCATCTGGGGACTCAAAGCCATTAAAATGAGGATGCCTGGGAAGTCCCCGGGGGACGGTTTCTGCGCTAAAGACCAAGTCAGGCTGCATTTCGCTTCAGAAGGGCCAACACAGCACATTCAGCAGCAGCTTCCTCTTGGCTTCACATCCCACGTGACGCTTTCTAGCATAGCATAGCAGCCCTTTTCTGGGAAGGTGTTCTGGCCTTCTCCTCTGCCGGAGCAGGTGGCAGGCTGATGCCGAGCGCCAAGCTCTGATCCCATCCCTAAGAGGAATGCTGGCTTCTCCCCTTGCAAGGCAGGCCTGGAAACCTCTTCCTCTCCCTACTCCTTTGGGGGCGGTCCCTCGGAACCCTTAGCAGCTCCCTCGCAATTTGGCAGGCGGCCTCCAGCAAGCCTGGCATAAAAATTCAGCCCAGCTCCGATTCTGTTACGCATCATTTCAGCATTTGTGGGCGGCTTTCTAGGGCCCTACAGCAGGGCCTGGGTGTGCAGGTCACACATTTCTTTCTTCCCCCGTTCACCTGTGGAGGGTGCTGGGGGCACTAACCAGTCATCCTTCCTGCCAATCTCTCCCTGGGGAGCAGCAAGGGGCACGAGAGGAGGGCCTCTGCCCACAGTCTTTGTCTTCTCCCTGCTTTCTGCAAGAACATTTGATCTGAGAAGCAGATGAGGAAATGAAACAGCGAGCCCTCTGCTTAGAACTGGACAGACACAAACAGACAATGCGTTATTTTTATTTGCATTCTTAAAAGAGCTAATATGGCACTACAAGGCATCTCTCGTGAATAGGACCCTGTCGGTATCACCTTTTTAAAACACCTGAAGAATGAGACTAAACAAAATTTGGGGAACTGACTTTAAATAGTCCTCAAATAGAAAAAGAAAGACTTACGTTTTTCTCAATAAAAGCAACCTCTGAACTTGTCTCCAGTGGCTGATTTCACTAGTGAAGATAATTATTAAGGGAAGTTATCAAATCATAAGTGGATCTGCTCCCAAGAACAAAACGCAGCCTGTTCTGGAAAATCTAGAAAGGCTCTACCTCAGAAAAACATCTCTGATTAGCAAGTATTATTCAAAGGTATTTATTTGCATATACACGCTTATGCACCTATATAGATATGCACAAAGGATCCACATTTATCTGCTACTCAGGTCAGGTTTTCTTCCTGTGGGGAGTTCTGGTTACAGTAGTCCTGGATTCCTGCAAAAAGACCCAAAGCAAGAATTGCACTCAAATTCCGCGATGCCTCCCTCTCTGGCAGGCTTCCGGCCACAGGCACGAAGGCCACAAGGTGGCTCTTGGGTGGCCTGTGGCTGAAAACGACTCTGCAGGCCACAGAGATTTGCTGTCCAAAACAATGTTTTTTTAAAAAAGGATGACCTGAAAGGCTTGCATGAAGGGCTGAACTCACTTTGGATAATGTTCCTGCAAGACAGGGTGGCTGGAGAATGTGGTGCTTCAGCTAAGGAAGAGTGGCCTCTGTCACAACTTTTTCCTGCTCGAGGAAAGGGGAAAAGGGAAGGTGCAAATTTAGTGAAATGGCCCCTCCAGTTCCCCACCAGGAGGCCTCCTCCACTTTGAAGGGCAGAGATTCTCACTGCCAATCTGTAGTTTGGCGCCAAAAATGCACCCACGGGTTACCTTACCTATTTGAGGATCGAGAGGCATTTTCCCCAGGAGAGGCACATTTAAGGTGCAGCACATCATCTCTGCACCCCCCGTGGTGGGAGGAAATATTTGGGACTCTTTCTGTAAAAGGGGAAAACTGTCACACAGGCTCCGAGGTGTACCAGAAAGGAGGGGCCTGAACAGAGAGGTCTCTTCCACTGCAGCCCAGAGCAGTGAAACAGCCTGCAGGCCCCTTGGGGGCAGGGAAGGCTCCTCCCTGGCCAGCTACTCAGGGTTGCAGAAGCTCTCTGGAATTCATAGGAGAGCCGTTTTTGTAGCTGGAGGCATAAATTCTTCAGGACTGGCTTGGGGGTGACAGAATCTCGCCGTGGAAGGACTGGACTCAGCAAGAATTAATTATCCTGCTTAGAAGTTATTAAAAGAGCTGTAACAATACCTTACACTTGGGGCACACGAAGCCGCTCATATTTTCCACCACTCCAATGACAGGTAGCTTCACCTTACGGCAGAAGCTGATCTCTTTCCGAACATCTTGAAGCGCCACTTCCTATGTGAAAGAAAAGCTGACCACTAATCCACTTCTCCCGCATTAAAGAGTCGCACTTGAAAGGAAAAAGTGGCCCACTGACCACACTGCCCTTAAGGTTTGACCTAGGGGTCCTGCAAGCACTGCTGGGGGAACTCTCACTTTAATATCTACCTGCCTCTTCTGCTCTTCCTGTCCTTCCCCTTCTAAGGTGACCTCCTCTCCCAAACCCCAAAAGGCTGTTCCCAGTGTTGTTTCTGCAATTTTGGCCGTATCTACCCATTTTCCTTCAAAACTGGTTCATTTACCTCCTGCTCCAATTGTACTTCCCACTTACCTGTTAGGAAAAAATGGGGACAGCTGTGGAGTTTTAATCAGAAGGCTGAGCCGATTAAAATAAAGGCTTATTTCCTGCCATGTGCATCTGGCAGTGCTCGCCTACATGTTACAGCCCAACTGAAATGCCGTTACTGAGGTTCCGTATCTCACCTGTGGGGTGGTGATGACTACTGCCCCATCGACTCTGGTGCTGCTGAGAAACTGGACTATGGATATATGTTCATCAGATGTTCCCGGAGGAGTATCTACAATCAGGTAGTCAATTTCACCCCAGTCCACATCCCGAAGAAACTGCTTAATCATCCCTAAAAATAATAATAGTGAAAATAAAGGGAGGAACTGGGTCTTTGCGGGGGCTAAAATTTACCCCAATCACTCGCATGAAGTGTGTCTCTGTGCTGCAATGTATTTTTCTTAATATATTTTCACACGGCCACCAGCAAAAATAATTATCGACTAGTCATCAAGCTCTAGAATTAAAGCTAGTTTAATTTTAACTAAACTTGTGGAAGTTCCAGAAGAGGAGAAGCCATTGCCATTCAGATGCAAATAAGCAGCTGGTATTCTTTGCAGGGGCTGAGAGACACAAACCGTTTTTTTTCGGTCCTCTCCAAATAACGGCATCATCAGGGTTGCTCAGCAGAAACCCCACTGACATCACACCCAGGTTTTCTTCAACGTACTAGAAGACGGAAGGACATACACAACTGATCAAACAAAAAAACACAAATGCCTTATTATTTCTGCATATGAAGCAGCTGCAACCTTATCACTCCTACAGCTCACACAGAGATCAAGTATCTCTGTATCTAGGCCAAACCTTTTCAGAAACTAAATAAATCTGTCCTCAGTCAATAAAATAATATAAGGGACTTCAGCACCAAAATAGGGGAATACGGGAGAGGCCATCTAATGTTTGCTTTTTCTTGACTAAAACATATTACTTTCTAATTTTTGACTGGGAAGTAGCAATCAGCAGAAAAGACCAGAGTTCTCACAGAGTTTATTAAGAAACAGCCACAGCAACTCACCACTGGAGACCAGCCAGATCCACTTTGATGAACCTGAAAGGAGGTTTTGAAAAGTTAATATGAACATGGCACCTGACATCACAACAATTTGCTATTGCTCTATATTTGTAGTTCATAGTGACAGGTGATTTATGATGATGATATTCATGTAGTTAGAAAAAAACCAATACATAAATTTCCCAAGACTAGATATTGGTTAAGAGAGTGACAATCCACAAGCATCCCCCCAAATCAGGGGGAGGAGCCAGGCACCCTCTTTTAGAAACATGCAAGTTTTCTACAACAGAATTTTCTGTTCTGGGACTGATCCTTTAAGTACATCTTATTATTAGTTTCCAAAAGGCCAGTTCCCACTTTGCAGAACCACTAAACCAAAAATAAAGAGTGTCCAGGTTACTTTATTTTTATCTAGAAAGCTGAATTTTAAAAAGGGCTGCAGGGCACAATCACTGACATCCCGAGTCAGAGAGCAACACAAAAAACCATTTCTGACATACAAAGCCACACCTGTTCTCCCTCAAGGCCCATGATTTTCGGGATGGATGGTCCACAAATGTCAATGTCCAGGACGGCAACCTGGAATGGGAAGAGACAGTCTGGAATTGCAATTTGCAAAAGGACATAATCACTACTTGCTATCAAGTAACATTGTTTATGTGTGGCCTTCTTCACGAAGCCATCATGAGAAATTGCTTGTTTCTCCTTGTCTCCATTGTCAGGCCACTGTTACAACAACCTCTGTGACACAGAAGACTCTCACCTGCGTAGTTTCATCCTCTGCTAATCCATGAGCCAAGAGAGCAGTGAATGTGCTCTTACCCACACCTCCTTTCCCAGACAGCACTAGCAGCTTGTGCTTGACAGCTTTCATTTTTTCCTTGATTTCCTCAATAGCTTCACGGAGGGGAAAACAACAGAAAAAGCTTTAATAAAACATTTTGCATTTGAGGATGAAGGGAGTCGGATATCGTACGGAACACGGTCTTCCTCTCATGACTGAGTGGCTTAGTCCCCAGCCTGCCATTAATCCCCCCACACCTCTTATAGCAATAGCACTTAAGACTTATATACCACTTCACAGCTTTACAGCCCTAAACGGTTTACAGAGTCAGCGTATTGTCTCCAACAATCTGGGTCCTCATTTTACTGACCTCGGAAGGATGGAAGGCTGAGTCAACCTTGAGCCGGTGAGGATCGAACCCCTCACCCACAGCTCAAAGGCAAATGAAAAAAAGTATTAAGAGCCCTGCAAACTGCCATCAGAGGCTCCCTCCCAAGCTCATTTCTCCAAGCTCAGTTGCATAACGCACACATAACGTACCTGGATCGGGGCCAGCAAGTTGTCCCAAGGAACACAATCCCTGGTTGGGACATCCTTGGCAAGCATCAGCCTTGCCTGCTTCATTGCTGCCAGTGCCTGGACAGTCTGGTGGGGATATGAAAAAAGGAGAATATTTGCAAAGAAGGAAGAGGAGGAGCCCCAGAAATGATGGCAACGGATTATGGCCAAAAAGTTAGCATCTTTTTAGTACGTCAGGGAGAAAGTTCAGCCTGGTTTGAAATGCACAGAAGGGGGTCCCCCCCCCTTCCCTCTGGAAGGACAGAGGACCTTTCCTGCCAGGCTTAAAGTTGCTCTCCTATCAATCCACAACCATCTTCCCAGCCCCGTCATCTTCCCCCCCCACCCTAAGGTTCAAATGCTAATATTTTAAAGGGACCCGAAAACGCGGCTCTTGCGGGGGCCTTTGGCGAGGGTGACTGAAGCCTCCTCCTCTCCTGTGTCCCCACCTGCTTTTCTCACTTGGGCCACCTGGGCTTTTAAACGCTTCCAGCCGTTTGTAAACCGCCCAGAGTGGCTGGCAGTCAGGAGGGGTATGAATTTAATCAATTAGATTTTTGTCCCACCTTTTGTTCACAGACACACACACACACACAATTGAAGGCTGCAAAAACGGCTCTCTGGTGGTTTAGATATTTATTTATTAAATGTTTATCTTCCCTACAGGGAGACTCTGGGCGGCTTTTACGAGTTATAAAACAAGTAACTCGCCCTCCCTCTGCGGCCTCGCTTCCAGGCCTTTCCAGGGGCTCCGAGGGCGGCCATTCGGCAGGGAGCCGCGCCCCCCGTCCGCCCGGCGCCCCCCCTCCTCACCGTGAGGCCGGCCGTCGAGGGAAGGCCCGCTCCCCTCGGCCATAGCGGCGCCACTGCCGGAAGAAGAGCGCACTTCCGGCCGGAGGAGAGACGCCAAAACGGCTCCCCGCGGTGCACCTGAAAGAAATCCTCCCCCGGAAAAAGGGAACGGGCGATGCGGTTCCGTTTGGAGCGCGGAGGGAGGCTGGCGGGGCCCAGCGAGGGAAGGGAAGGCAGGGCCCTCTTTTCCGGCCTTGGTCCGGCCCCACAGCTTGGGGCAGTGCGCCCCCTCAGCGCCCCCAGCTCTTTGGCTTGGGGTTATTCAGGGGGGCTGGGAACCTGGCGGCTGAGGCCTGACCCCCACCCCAGAAGAGTGGACCGTCTCCCAGAATTCCCCAGCCGGCATGCCACCTGGGGAATTCTGGGGGTTGAAGTCCACCCATCCTCAGGTTGCCCAGGTTGAGAAAGCCTGGCTCTCGGCAAGCAGGGAGGCATTTTAAGCAGGCAGTGGGGGAGGGGGGCTCTCCAGGGCCCTTTTGTGACACCAGCGCCAAGTCACAGTGCCAGGCTGGGCTGCAGGGGCAGAGACCCCCCTGCCCCCCAGGGCAGCTGAATTGCTTTTGGGCCTTGGGCTGCCAGGGAGGTTGGTGACGACTTGCGGAGTTTGATGGAATTCCTGGGCACCACCCAGACGGCCAGCTACTGCGGACCAAAGAAGAGCTGCCTGCTGCCGGAGGTGGCCCCCACCAGCCTCAGCCATGACAGCTACCAGGCTTACTACCTGCCAGGCTATCGCTACCTGAACTCATGGAGGCCGAGCCTCTTCTACAAGGTCTCTGCTTTCCGACCCGGTGATGAGGGGGCCGGGCGCCTTAGTGCCCCATTGAGGCCCCCAACCATCCTGCCCTCAGTGAGGTCATCCCTCTATGCCCGCTACAGTCCTCATGACTGGTACAAAGCCAACGCCGTGCAGATCAAAGGGTCAGAGGCATACCGACACTGGGCTGGGCGGCTGAATGCGGACAGTGCGCGGCTCATGCAAGACAAGGACCAGCTGACTCGGCAGCAGCAGGAGGATTCTGGGAAAAACCTGGGGCAGAGGCTGGCCGACATCGATTTCTGGCGGTCCGAGCTGACCTATGAACTTGAGCGGCTGCTGCATGATACCCGTGCGCTGGACACTGCCAAGCGGCGCCTGGAGTGTGCGGCTGATGAAGCCCAGGGGCCTCTCCAGGCAAGTGTGGCACCCCCAGTGCTATCAGGCTGCTATTAATGTGGGGTGCTGGAGAAAAGGCACTGGCCTCTTGCGGCCGCTGCGGGGTGATGCCTTGCCAGCCGTTTCCCTGGTGGGAATTAAGTTAGTTCTACAACATTCTCCTTCACTGTAACACTGCAGCATCCATCGAACGGTAGGCAAGCCCTTGGAAGGATAGCAACATACTTTTTACTATTAACCTATCCCTAAACTAGGCCATCAACAGCCTCACAAAATGACAGGCAGGATAAAATGATAAAATGCTTTCTGCCAAAGGCGGTTTGCAGTGGTGATGCAGAGAAACACACTTCCAAATTATAGATTCCGCCATAGAAAAGAGTCCTTGGCATCAGAAGAGATTAAAAATGCTTAGGCAGATTGCTTCAGAAATGGCAATTCTACTTTTTGTGTTGAAGGCCAGAACGGCAATTTCTTTTGAGCTCAGAAATCAGGAGGAATCTGTGCCAAAGCTTTGGAAGCAGTAAAGTCTCTGCTGGTGGCAGCATTAGCTCAATCTTGACTTGAAAGCTAAGCAAGGTTGTGCCCGGTTGAAAAACAAGTCACCGGGAGTCAGTTTGACTTGGAAGAACCTCTGGCTTTGCTATCAGACCTCTGCACTGGAGACAAATTCCTTGTGTGTCCAAATACACTTGGCCAATAAAGAATTCTACCTGCCTATTTATCTAGTCAGAACTCAGGCTGTACAATTTTGTATCAGTTTGTATTTCTGAACTGCAAGCAGGTAAAAGTGCTCCTACAGAGCCTCTTGGAAGCTTTGTCTGTGTCCAAGAATTATTCTGTAATGTTAACAGTATTATTGGTGCCTTCTCACAAAATAGCAGTGGTAGAAGATATGGGTGAGAATTCCACTTTCTTGAGTGTAGAAAAGCAGGATTTTTTAAAAGTGTTATGCACCCACTAGAAACCTTAAGTGAGCTGCCCAAGTCAGCTTTGCTGTGAGATTGAAACTGGCCATTAGGTGGCATATTAGCTTTTCTCTTCAAATCTGTTCAGGACATACGGTAATATTGTTGGTCCCAAAGCAGCCGTAGCCAAAGTTGGCTTGAGGCAGGAGCTTTTCATCCTCTCCTCCCTCCACCCTTTGGTTGTCTTTGCTCATCCCTTGGAATGGGGGTGGCGGGGGAGTCGATGCTAGAGCTACCAGATTAAGGGGGGTGCATAAGAGCCCCAGTGGGCCTACCATCCCTGTCCTAATGTTTCCTCTATTTGTATCTATTTTATGTATTCAATTCATGCTTATACTTATAAATATTACCTAATATGTTCTTGACAAATAAATAAATAAATAAATTTTGTTGCCAAAATCCAGACAACCACTGGAGGATAGCAAAGAGATAAAATAAAACATCTACTCCCCCCCCCCCGAGGTTTGCTGTCCAGATCCTACAGTATAGCAGTCCATGCTGGTCCCCTTTGCATCCAGCAGAATTTTATTGTAGCTGCTTCTAGCTAGTAGGCTAGAAAAAAGAAAGTGGGCTGCTTGTGGAGGTGGCAGATTTTGAAAAATAAAAAAGCAAAATTCCCAACATCAAAAGCTTATAATTGGGAGCGTTAGCCGTACTCACTGATTTGTCTGGATTGCTCATAGGTGGCCTTGGAATGCTTATACAATCGGGAGAAACGGATGGGAATTGACTTGGTCCACGATCACGTGGAAAGGAATCTTATACAGGTATTGTAAAAGAGTGTATCAGCAATCGCCAAAAAGTAGCATTTAAATGGTAGGTTTTTGTTTTCCTGCTCTTCCTGCCTCTTTCTGTGGTTTGCTCATGGAAAGATAAGCTGACCGGAAATTGTTCAGAGCAAGAGCGAATATGCTATCAGCTTGTTTGGAGATACCTGGTTACATACCAGGAAGAGAGTTTTCCTTTTTTCTTTTCCCTCTTCATTTTCTGTGTGCAGGAACTTTTTGTATAAAGCAAGTTGCAGTAATGTAAGGTTAGTCCAGTGGGACAACTTTGGGAGAAACCTTGGGAAACTGGGGTGAAGAGGTGCTGCCCAGGGAATGGTCCGAGAAGAGGCAGCAGTGGTCACAGCTGGAAAGCGGGCAGGGTGAGAGGCTCAGGAGGGACCCTGCCTAGTTTCCCAGGCTGCAAAGGAGACGGTGGGAGAACAGCACTTTCAGGCTTGCAAAATTCTGTTAGTGTGGCTTTACAAATAAAGTAGAATGAGCTTAGTTGGTTGTGTTTTCTTTTCTGGTCTGTCTGGTAAGGTGATGACTTGTTTAAAATTCACCAATTTCAAGAGGGCGAGGATTAGTTTGCAGCTGGTTTCCCACATTTAGACTGTGTTGAACTTCAGCTCCCATAATTCCCAGCCACTGAGACTTACTGAAAGATAATAGCTCACAACAATTCTGTGTATGCTTCCATTGAGCTATGCCTCTGCTATGTTTATTAATACCTGTAATGCATGATGAAACCTTTGTCTCAGTTCAGGTTTAAACAAATACCTCTTGAGACTCCCAGTGTGTTGTGATGCAGATATCTCAATCTGGAGTCTCCTTTGAATCGTCAGCTCCCCGTTCATTTAACATTCCTGCTGATAAAAAAGAATGAGAATCACAATTCCCAGCATGCAATTGCATATAAATGTAACACAAGGAGCTTTTTGCGTTTTAAATAAACAAGATGTCTGTGGATGTCCTGGAGGAAGGCTGGGACAAGCCTCTCCAGAGCTGCTGCTAAATTTACACGGATGTCTCGGTTTTGTCACCGGGCATCAAAATGTCACCAAGGCCTTTAATTCTCTGTGATCATTTGTTTCCCTTTCCTGGGCTTTTGCACGGATGGAGGGCTCCACAAACCGCCTTTCCCCCAACTTCTGTAGAATCTCTGTCTTTTCTCTTCCAGGAGGTTGATTTGATCAGGGCTTGCCAAGAGAAAATGAGAAAGCTTGCAGAAAGAATCGACCAGCAGATGAAGTAAGCTCTGAAACAAGTCGGCTGCTATTTGAAGCGGGACACAAGCTGGTCTGATTGATCTATGCTGGGGATGATGCAACACCTGCAGCAGTTCAAGATCAGCATTATGGTTTGGGGAATCTTATTTAGGATGGGTGGGGCCTTCAGCAAGGAGCAGTCAGTTCATTCGGCGGTTCTCAGTAGCAAGAAGTGTCCAACCGGAGAGCATCCAGAGGTCCAACCGGAAGCAGCCTTCAAAGGCAGGGGGGTGAGAAAAAAAGAAACGGCTAAACTAGCATGATTGTTGGGACTCCTGGACCACCATCCCCCACCCACATATTCTACTTAGACTGTCATAGTCGGCAGAAATTCAACAGGTAGTGGTAGCAGAATTCCTTTCTCTTCACTCTTTTGTCTTACTGAAAGGAAAGTGTGATAATCGGGAACTCAGCAAACATCAATTGCAGTCTTCTTGTCAATTGCAGTCTTCTTATCAAAGGGACAAAAGTGTAGGCTTAAAATTCATGGCTCTCCCCATCCCCTTGCAATCTGGGAATGTAGAGAAACTTCCTGTGCCTTTTCCTTGACTCCTTTAAATAATAATATTGGGAGAGAAAAGAAGGTAACCGCATAAAACTTTGTTCCAGCCTTAACAGAGATGCTCAACATGCACTTGAGCGGGATCTCGGTGATAAAAGTTCAGCTCATTTTATTGACGAAAAATGCTATAATTTGAGGAATACTTCGGACAGCATCAACTATTACCATGGAATTGAGAAAATTGATGGAACGTAAGTACCGGATTATCCCCTCATAGTCATTTAAGTAGCGGTTAAATGAATGCGGGGATAAGAAAGAGCCGATCTCATGAAGTTTGTCAGAGCTGGTTCATTGATGATTGGACACTGGATGAGGGACGTCAGTGAGCGCTTTGCCTTACAGAAAAAAGTTAAGGGGAAAAAACCCGTAAGACATTTTTCCTAGCCTGAAATGCCTGTTAAAAGTATTCCATACCAACCTTAGATGGCTCCTCAACAATGTTAACTGGTTCTTACATTCCACATTAAAGAGATCCTCTTCTCCATTGTGTGCACGGAGCTGCACATATCTACTAGTTGTCTTTGTTTAAATCTCTGAGGCGTTTTTCACCATCCCATAGTCAGCAAGAAGAGAAAGGACCACTCTGCACTTAATGGAACGCTTTATATCCCACCGTCTTTTTTCCTGTTATTAGCACCGGGCTATAATTTGACCAAGTTCCCTGTCACTTGAAATAATCGTTTCCTTTCATTATCCAAAGCCACTCTGGTTCTTGCCTTGCAGAGTCTCCGTCCCTGAAACTTGGGCGAAGTTTAGTGATGACAACATCCGGTATTCCCAGAACGCCCGAGCCAACACCGCCATCCTCTGCGAGGAAGCAAACCACACGCTGGAAATCACCTCTGATGATATGTGGAAACAGTGGACTGACAGCAACTTGTCCTTTACCTCTCGCATATCAGAAATTGCAGATGCCAAGAACCAGCTGCAAGCACAGCTGGCGAAGGTAGGACAGCATCCGATTTGCTCCGGGCTGGCGGAATCTCTCTCATTCGTATATTTATGTTCAGAAAAACTATCGGAGTCTCTAGAGCAGGGTCTCCAGCCTCAGCAAATTTACCACTTGTGGATTGTGGGTGGGTGGCTGAGGAATTCTGGGAGTTGAAGTCCACAAGTGGTAAAGTTGCCAAGGTTGGCGACCTTGCTCGAGGTAATGACAAAATAACAGAGTGGGAAGGGACCTTGGAGGCCATCTAGTCCAACCCCCTGCTCAAATAGACCCTATAGCAAGACTCGCCGCTCAACATTTTGTTGCTGGAAGTCGCAAGCTGAAACCGCATGCCCCTTAGCACAGGTGGTCCTCATCTTAACGGCCACAATCAGGCCTGGAATTTTGGTTGCTAAGCAGTTCAGGGCCTCCACCCCAGGGTTTGGGCCGCTGTACAGAATGGCTGCTGATGTACAAAGGTGGAGGCTGTCCGAGTTGGCAAGTCGGGGCTGACCTTCGGAGAGCTGCCAGTCTGCACTGTGATGTCACCGAAGCGGAGACAAGCCAGCAGCGTGCAGGAGAGGAAGGCTTTGGGGAAACAAATGGTGAATCTCCCGAAAGTGTTGGATAATGTGGGCAGGCAGGCTTGGCATGAATAAGTTTCTTGTTCCAACCTCTTGCCCGGCAGGAGAACAGTCACAAGCACGGAGACAAATTATGGCTTTCAGTGAAACCTTTGCCAGTCCCCCGCCCCCATCTCCCCCCAATAACTTCTGTAACAAATCTGGAGCTGTTTGAATTCAGATTAAACCAGTATAGTTAGTCAGAGCAGGAACCTCCATTTTCCATCTAGCTTCTTTCACTCTGTGTCACATTAAAGAGAGGCTAAGTGCTGTCTTGCATGGGTTGAGTCCCTGGTGTTTTGTGTGTCCATTGGACAACAGATGGTAGCATTTCATAGAAGCAGGGGAATCGAAAGCGACCCCTAACCCTATAAAAAAGGACCGTGTGGCTCTCTTCCTTTGCTCCCGGTGGAGCCAGAAGGGAACTGAACTGAATAGCTAAGAATGCCAGTGAGCTAATTGGTGTTTATGTTCTGGAACAGGAGGGCGTCTTTTGAAGAGCTATAGAAATTAATCTACAGCCACTTCTGAACTTCTTTGTTTTCCTCTTTTTTCTCTCTTTTGCACTGATTTCTGATCCTTCAAATACAGCTCTTCAGAGATGCAGGATTGTTGACATCACCTGCTAGTAAGATCACACCCTTTGAAATCATGTGACTTATTTTGCATTGCGAATTTTATATGTAGTCATTAGGTGTAGTTAAGATCACGTTGCTGGTAGGCAGGAAGGCTGACGGGGTTGCAAATACGCATCCACTCCCTTCCTGCTTTTCCTTAATTCTACTTTTTAAAATAGAAAGCAACAGAATTATGACTTCAAATCACATCTTTCACAACACTTTCTGTTGAGGTTTAAAAGTGGTTGAATGTTTGGTCTGAATTCAGAATTCACGTTTCAGATGCTGACCGGGAAAGAATTGTCAACTGCTTGTCAGTTATTCTGTTTCTTAGCATGAAATTCAGTGGGAAGGTTTTCCCCCAGAAGAGAAAAAACGAAGCAGAACAAGAAGAAGTAAAGAAATAAACAAGCCAGGCAGGATCTGGCTTTCCGCTTGGTCCTTTTCCTAGGCTGAAGCTTAAGTATGAGAGCAGCCCCCCCACCGCTCCCACCGCCCACCACCCTCTTTGCCTCTCAGCTAGAGGAGATTGGATTTCTCCTTCAGACGGGTTCAGCTTTCTTTAAGTATCCCTTAGGAGGAAGTGTTGGGACTCTTGGCCCACCCTTGTTGAGTGTGCTTATTGTTTTGAGATCTGACTGTGGGAAAGTTAGAAGCTCATCCTTTTTAATGACTCACGAAGCACTGAAAAGAAGAGAACCAGATATTCATGTCACCACTTGGTTCGTGCCCTCCCCAGGGAGGTCCTGTGTTGGAAGAGCTCTTGGGTGCAGGACTGCTTAAGGGGCAACCTTTGATGCCTTCTGCACAACAACCAGGTTCTTTTGTGCCAATTTGATATTAATTCATAGAGAGCCAGCACATCTTATTATACTTGACAGAAAGTTAAGATTGTGGCAGAGAAGGCCCTGGGTCTCCAAGCAGGCTGGGCGTCGAGCAGAGCATAGAAACATGGAGGACCTTGACCAACTTATAGGGGCACTTCCTGTGTTGCAGCTGCTACGAATCCATAAAAGAATCTTGAATCTCGGCCACAAAGTTGTTTACATACTAAGTTTATTTTGCTTGATGTATGCACAGATATTTCGGATGCGTTACTCACTTTAACAGAGAGATCAAAATGTCCTCATCCAGATTTATTCTCAGCCCAGCTCTGCCAGACCAAGTGGAGTGCTAAATTTTCCAAACCAATTAGCACAATGTTTTTGGCCTGCTTGCTATACTGGGAGGTTGGACTAACATGCCTGGGGCTGTAGAACAAAAATGAAAAAGGGCCCTGAACAAAAACGAAATGGGTTTTAATTAAAATCAGTGTTGATCAATTAATTACAATGAATATTCCATGTGTGTTTAATTATTTTCTCCTTATGGCAAGTTAAAAATTACAATTCAGTATCACCCGTTCAGGGTCTCCAAGGATTCTCTTCCCAATGAAACTTTTAAAAAGAGGCAAAGTTGCCTTCCAGTGAAGATTGATCCTAGCCACTCCACGGGTGGGTGTGTATTTTGGGTATGTAGTTTCCAGGTAGCTTTTGTGCAAAAGGTTTTGCTAGATCCACAGCTGGCTTGAAAGACACAGTCGTCTTCATCAGAATGGGCCAGATCTGGGCCCAGGATTCTTCAACGGTGTCTTGTGTGATGGACTACAGGAAGAGTTGAGCAAATAATACAAAACTGGACAGAATGGATAATACTCTAAAAAATGCGATTGCTTAGAGCAGCCTTTGTCAACCTCAGCTACTTTAAGATGCATGGACTTCAACTCCCAGAATTCCTCAGCCAATACAGAAACCATTCAGAGTTCATTACTGATGAAAAAGAAAACAGATGCATTGGTACAGGGTGCAGAATACCATTGGGATCAAAGTTACATGTAGGAAAGATAATTTTGTAATTCATCACAAGCTGAAAATAAGTCAGTAGCTATTCAATAAAGTCAAAGATCTTAAGTTGCTCCCACAGTTTAGCCCTATTTTGCGTTGGTCAGAGCTCACTCAGACGACCATGTTCTGTTTCCAGCACCACCTCTTAAGGAAGAATAGAATAGAATTCCTTATTGGCCAAGTGTGATTGGACACACAAGGAATTTGTCTTTGGTGCAAATATTAAGGAAGTTTGGGTGAAACTGAAATAGGGGAAATTCTGTGATTTTGGATAATTCCGATTTGCAAATGGCAGGCATTTTTCTTTCCAAAACTGTTACGGATCTTTACATCCCCTTTCAGACTCTTCAAGAAATCTTCCAGACAGAAAACACCATCATGTTACTGGAAAGAGCGATCATGGCCAAAGAGTGTCCACTGAAGGTGGCCCAGACCCGTCTGGAAGCGAGGACCCGGCGGCCAAACATGGAGCTGTGCCGGGATGTCCCCCAGTTCAAGTGAGTGCCATCACGCTTTCCATGACGCCCTTTGGCGGTGGCCGCATCAGCCCTGAGAGACGCTGCTGCTTTAAAGGAAGCCAGCGGGGGTTTGGTTTGTGCAGCGGAGCACAATTTTGGGAATCCAGGCTGAGTCCCTGCAGAGCCCGCTGGGTGGTTCCCTCGCCTGGCCCTTCCTGAGCCCTGAGTCGCCTATCCGGCTCAGGCGGTTTTTACATCTTCTGAAGTCGGCATCGGGCCCTGCCGGCTGCTGCTTCTGGCCTCCTGCTGCCTCTGTGTTTTGGTCCAGGGTGTCCTATGTTGAACGTGAGCCAGGCTTCACTATAAGCGGGGGAATTAAATGCCGGATTTAGGCAGAGGCAGCCGATAGACAGCTCTAGCGTTCGTAAGAGAGCAGAAGGAGGAGGGAACCCGCCCGCCTTGCAAGTCAGCTCTGCTTCAAGGCTTCTCCTTATCGCTGTTAGTCTTGGCTAATTTGTTAACATCTTTTTAAGCACCTAGAACTGATCCCATTAAGAAAGAAGCGAAACGCAAGCACGTCTCTGCGTGTGCCTCAGAGCCTGGGTTTTTCCAGGCTGCCCTGCCTGGTCTCAGCAGCTTCCCACGAAGGCCCGGCAGCCGGTGACCCCTTCCTTTTCCTTCCCTTCCAGGCTGGTGAACGAAGTGTTCACAATTGACGACACCCTCCAGACCCTGAAGTTGCGCTTGCGAGAAGCCCAGGATACTCTGCAGCTGCTGATCCTCAACAAGTCGAAACTGGAGCACGACCTGATGGTGAAGGCCAACAGCCTCTTCATCGACAAGGAGAAGTGCATGGGGATGCGGAAGACCTTCCCCAGCACGCCTCGCCTGGTCGGCTACACCTGAGGTTGCAATGGCCGCCTTCCACGCTCCTGTCAATCTGACATAAAAGATTGAAAATCATGGGAGACATTTCTGCTCGTTTATTTTTTTGTAGCAAATGGAAGAAGGAGAAAGAAAAATAAAGAATCCCGTGAAAATAAACGTAACGTAACGAAAACAAAACCGGAGCAAGGTCACCGCTTTTCTTGCTTGCAGAAAGTGTGAGACAGAAGGAAGACAGTCAGCCGGGCTGGAGAGCAGACAGGAGCCAAATCCAGAAGAGGGTCTGATCCTGGCCCTCGTCCCCAGAGTTACTCTCCCCTCCTCCCCCGTTTAGCTCCATCGACAATTGGACTTGGAGCTCTAGCAGCCCGTGTGGCCAGAGGATGCGACACTGTGCAGATGCGTCCTTAGACTAGGCGCAGAGTGGACTAACTCCACCTGCAAAAATAGCTTTCCTGCTAATCCGCTTGGGCCAGGGGAAGCTAGCCTGCCGAAGGGCAAAGGGTTCCAGGTGTGAAAGCGCCACGTAAGTAGCTGACATTCATCCTAACTATTCCACCTGTGTGAAGTTGATCTATGTGTCTGCCCTATGAAGTACAGGAAAAGGTCTGTGATGCAAGGATCTCACCATGTTTGCAAAAGGGAGAATGGAATGCACATTGTAGAAAATGACCCATCCTCCCCCAGCTCCGATTTTTTATAGAATACAGTTTACAGCGTAGGGAGCAGAGGGTGCAAACAACTAAGCCGTAATAATCATGCTGGTATTTGCTCACAGGGAATGCACGATCAGATCATTGTTTCCTCCCCTTCCAGCTCAAAACAGTTCTGCTGCCCAGACTTCTGCTCCAAGTCCCTCTCTATAACCTTCCTTCCATTTCTAAAGCATTTACATTTCTGGGCAAGGATGTGCAGTCAGCATCCTTTCAGGTTCAGACACTGTCTGTTTCTCAGACATTTAGAAGGTAGTTCATCTGAAGGAAAAGGAGGCGTGTGTGGCGTCAGCTTCCTGCCTTTCCCCCTTCACAGGAAGAGTGCAGGAGATCTTGGCAGGCTGGGCCAGCGGTAGAGAATTGCTCCAGACAATGGACATTGAGCTCATGTCCATTGGGAGAATGGCCAGTTGGGAAGGGGATGAGCCTAGAGATGTTGTTTCAACTCTCTTCTGAGATAATCAGCTTTCCCCTTGAGCCTCAGACTCACCTGGTGAGAGAGCAGGAATGGTCTGTTCCTCTGTGGTTCAAAGGCTCAGTTTCTTGGCATCTGGGCTTCCTAAATGAAGAGGGAAGCTAATATAATTGTGGTGTGGTGTACATCTCATTCTCCCCCCCCCCCCCCCCAACACTCTCACTGGAAGAACAGCAACTGAGTCCTTACATTCTGAGCCACCTCCTGGCTGGTATTGTTGCAGTTTCATTTATCACTAAAATCATCTCTCGTTCTCGTAATTATAAGCTGTGTTGATTGAGTGCAGCAAAGGCATGCATATGGATAGATTTAATTACCTTTACAACCAGGGGATATATACATTTAATTACAGGTAATTTGTGGGGCCTGGTTATTAAACAGCTCCTCAGCACTTCTGTTTGCTGCAACAAATCCTTTGACCCGTCTGGATTTACCTAAATGGCACCATCATGATTTGATTTTCTTAATTTTCCTTCAAAATGCTGCTTCTTCCATAATCCAGCCACATTCTGCTCTCTCCCCGCTCCCTTTGCAATGTCTTGGTCGAGCAGAAAACAAAGTGGCATTTTGTCCTGTCTTCTGGATTGTGCTCAATGAGTAGCCACTTATCTGCACTTCTGGGTTTCCTTCCTTAGTTTTCTCTGCTGGTATTCAAGAGGAGGTAGAAGACTATCGGTCGGGTGGTATCCCTGGGGGACAGAGGCAAGGCTAGGAGGTTTGGCTCTGTTCTCCGTTAATGGAGAAAGCAGGTTGACTTCCAATGAATAACTCCAGATCCTTCTAGGATCCAGATGTGCAAAGGCCTTTCTTGTTTCACCATTCATGCTTTTGAGAATATTTTCAGCCCAGAGATCTTTAATTGTAAACAGGTCCTTCCTCCTGCGTCCTGCCATCTAAACCCAGGGACTCTTTAATACCGCGTAGGATGGTTTAGGGCTGGTGCAAGGAAGAGGGGAAGGAGGAACAAGCGTGGTGGGTGGAGAGGCTTTGCCAGGGCTGAACTGCTGTGAAATGTCATCTGGCGTCCAGCAGCCTGGCCCTTCGGACAATGCAGATCTCTGGCCCTTGCCGGTGCCAGTGGCCAAGTATTCAGAGAAGTCTTGCTGGTGGGTGCGTTAGAGAAGAATGGGTGCCTGTTCTGAATGAAAGAGTCCAGCTCTTCCCTTGAACTTAAACAAGAGCCTTGGCTTGAGCTTTTGAAAAGCCTGAAGGCAGTGCGGTTAGGAAAGCCTCAATTATTGGCTGCAGTCTGGAAGGAGAACATTTTGCCCAGGATGCTGGCTTGATGTTCTCAGATCCTTCCCTTAGCTGTTCTAAGCACCTTTTCCCCACCTTCGGCTTCCCTTCTTTCACCTCCTCTCCTCCCTTGAAGTGCACGACTGATGCATTGCAATGCATGTTTTCTGCCTCTTCAGGGCTCCAGCTTGTAGAGTAGCTGTGTGATTTCCCACCAGCACAGCCCATTGGCCAGGCCAGCTAGAAGTGGTACGATGGACATCAAGGCACAAATTTGGGGGAGGAGACTACACATTCCCAAAACTCTCTTGACTTAGAGACTGTAGAGGTTAGAGAGCGCTGTAAAGCACTATGAAGCAGTGTATAAGTCTATTGCTCTTCTCTTGGGGGACTTTGATCCCACCGTTTGTGGGCCCAGGATCCCTGCAGATGCTCTTGGCTGACAAGGACAGGGGTCTTTCCCAGGAAGCAGCCCCCACCCCCCTGCTCTCCAGATGCTCCATAGAATGGGACCGGAAGGGGCACCACACAGAATCCCAGGGCAAGGGAAAATGGGGAAGTTGAAAAAAATGGTTTTGGGAAGGAGGCAACAGGACAATCTCTCTCTACCGTTCTTGGGAAGATTGTCTCCATCTGAATTGCAGTGAGTTGAGCTCAACTGGAGGTCACTTCTATGACCGCGTTGTGTCCGATGTCGCCAGGGTGTTTGGAGACTGAATTTTCTCAGGGTCCCCCCCCCCACCTCCCGGCTAGGGAAGTCCCTCTTCTAGGAACCGGGGGTGCCTCTCTTCTGCCCTTATTATGTTCTCCGAATGGTTGGGCATTGCCTCGTACTTTAGTGCTGCTTCATTACTTCTTGCTGGCCCTTGATGAGTGGTTCAGCAGCCAGTCTTTGAATCTCAGCTTCTTGGGGTTTTGTTAAACACTTCAATTGTGGCCTCAGCTGCTTCGCAACTTTCATCTGTGCAGTGAAACAGGGAGCACAAACACTTAACTAAATAAGCGTCTACCTTTTCTTTAACGTGCTGGCGTAAGAGATTTTTTTTTTTATTGAAGAAGCTGGCAACCTTAGGGAACAAACACACAAAGGAAAGCTAATTATACCCACCCCAAAAAGCTGCAAGTGGCGTAGCTTTCCTTTTTAAAAGTGGAGACCAAAATATTCCAGCGATTGCTTGGCGAATGATTGCAAAAGCGACAGCTGCCCTGAAAATATGAATAATAAGAACTTGGGAAGGCCAGGATGACCTTGGTTTATTTTTAATGCCTCCCTCTTCACTAAGGCAAGAACGGTGAGTTCACTTTTAATAAATGGGGCCCTGCCTCCTGGTGGGGGGGGGCAGGGGGGAAGAGGGGAAGGAGGGGGGACGAGGGGAGGGGAAAGAAGGAAGGCGGGGGGGACGAGGGGAGGGGAAGGAAGGAAGGCGGGGGGGGCAAGATCTGGCTTGGAATGCAGAAATGCGCCCCCCCCTTTTGGTTCACCCCGGGGACCTCAAAATAGTTCTGGGTTCTCTGGTCAGAGACAGGCACCCCGGTCCATTGCCTGGATCTCCTTGATGAGATGCCCTAAAGCAGGAATCTCCTTGATGAGAGGAGAAAGTTTCAGCAACTCCTTCCTGGCTTTCCCGGAAGGAAGGGTGGAGCCAGCTTTGGAAGGTGAGGCAAATTCTTTTCTCCGCCTCCCTAATTTTGTTCAAAGGAAAAAAACAAAAGCAAAATAAAAGGGAGCACTGTAGCAGAACCAGCACCTTCAGTGGCCTGACTCTTGGCAGTTAATTAAGAGCCGTCTCTGTTCCCAGTTGCTTCGATGAGAGCTTTGTGTTGTTCCTGCTTCCTGAAAGTTGAAAGAAAAACCTGTAGAAGACGAAGTCAAAACCAAACCAGGTCTTGTGTGAGGGAAGCTGGACCTTTGGGGAGGATCTTTATGCGGCCTCCTTCCTCCCCCAAATATCCAAACGGGGTTAGAAAATAACTGTTCCTCTACTGGCTCCTCATGCAAGTTTGCAAGATTAGTTTTACAGTTAATGCAAATCGGGAGCCATGCCGTTTAGAGGGCCTTGTGGGTGGAAGACGATTTCCCAAGACCAAATTGTCAGCCTGCAGGCTGATGAGTCTACTAGGGAGGAGCAAAATCAGATGGTGGGATGGCTGGCAAGAGGACGACTCCTTAATCAAAGGAGGCATAAGGAGGAGGAAGAAGCACCCCAACACCTCCTTTCCACCTGGAGGGACTGTGGGGGCCCTCCAAAAAACCTGTTCCTCTCCTCGCCAAGCAGGTTTGGGCCTCTGGAAGAGAATGCGATGAGTCAGCCAAGTAATTGCGGAGTGTCAGGTTGATGTGTGGGCTTCCAAGTCAGCCAGGGAGCTCTGGAGCTTCTCAGCATCCTGCAGGAAGAGCCACAAGGCAAGAAGTGGAAAAGCTGAAATCAGCGTACGGTCTCCAAAGATCTGTTGGCCAAAGCCTTCGGCGTCTCCCTGGTGAATATAAATTGCCTTTGGGAATGGGCAGCTGCTTCGATATGCCTTTCTGTCTAGAGAGGGGCTGCAAAGTAGTTCCCTTCCTTGGCCTCCAGGAATCTCCCCTCTAGCCCCCCAAGACGTCCAAGTGGACTTGCATGAAACTCCTCCAGATCCCGATTCAGGAGGTGCTCAGGTCAGCAGGTTTTGCTTTCTAACCTCTCACAGGTGAAAACTGGGACATGCTTCCACACCCAGGAAGGATGACTGTCCTGCCGAGTCTGGGATGAAAGCTTTGCCCCCCTCCCCCCCCACACCTCTGTTTTCCTCACCTGCTTGCCACTGACCTAAAACCCAGAAGCGGCTTGGGATTAGCCAGAGAGCGGGGAGGGGGGGGGGGTAGGCACAGCAGCACCTTCCTAGGCGCCTCCCTTTGCCCTGTGTCTCCTTTTCCAACTGGCACGCTGCAGAAACAAAGGCCCAGCCTCGGGCTTCCCCTGCGTATCTCTTTGCCTCTGTGTAACTAAAGATGCTGGATGGTTGCAGGAAGGAAAAGGGCCAGGTAGGGCAGTGGAGGACAACTGGAGGGGGACTCAAGAGGGTGCAGGGACCACCCTGGAACAGCCCCACCTGCTTCCTGATAGATGGATCTCTTGAGCGAATGGGAGACCTTCCTGTGAACATAACTCTGTGAGAAGAATAACAGAATAACACAGCTGGAAGGGACCTCGGAGGTCTTCTAGTCCAACCCACTGGTCAGGCAGGAAGCCCTACACCACTTCAGACAAGGGACTGTCCAGGCTCTTCTTAAAAACCTCCAGTGACGGAGCAGCCACAACTTCTGGAGGCAACTTCTGTTCCACTGTTTTAATTGTCCTCGGTGTTAGGAAGTTTCTCCTTAATTCCAGGTTAGTTTTTCTCCTTGATCAGTTTCCATCCACTGCTTCTTGTCCTGCCTTCAGCTGCTTTGGTGAATAGGTTGATTCCCCTCTTCTCCGTAACAGCCCCTCAAATATGGGAAAACTGCTATCATATCATCCCTGGTCCTTCTTTTCATTAGACCTACCCAATTCCTGCACAAGACTCACACTGTGCTCTCAAGAGTCCCAAATGAGTTTTCCACCCGTTGAAAAATAATTCCGTATTTGATCAATTGGATTGCACCACTTCTGCTGCCCAGCCAATCAAAGATGCCGGGACATATTTGGGGGGTTTTAAGGAGATGAAGTTCAGCACACCTGAAGGCTGGAGAAGCCGACTCAGGTCAAGTTTCCCAGAGAATGGATGGTTGTGTGACCCTTCCCTTTTGTCTCACCCAACATCCTCTCCTCCTGCCATGTGGAAAATAAATCCTTTGCACCCCCTTCCTCTCCCACCCCATCTGAATCAGCCCCACCCAAATCTTTCATTCTTTCTTTTCTCAGATTAATCCTGTCCCGGCCCAGACATGCCTCTGTTGATTTTTAGTGTATTTCTGCATTGAACATGTTCCTAGGCATGCTCCGGAATAAACAACGTGGAACCCAGGACAGGCAAACAAAGAGAAAGAAAGAAAGAAAGAAAGAAAGAGAGAGAGAGAGAGAGAGAGAAAGAAAGAAAAAAGAAAGAGAGAAAGAAAGAAAGAAAAAGAAAAAGATTAAGCAAAGTTAAACAACAGCAGGTTGCCTACAAATCCTTCTGCACCCCACGAGAGATAACAAAAGAGAGCAGAGGCTGTACGTGCTAATATAAAATCCAGTGTTAGAAATAGTAACTAATTTAAATACGCTTCATTCCACACAGTTGTCTATTGCAATTTACAGTCAATGCCAATTTTAAAATTCTGGTTTTATCTGTGGGTGGGTTATTTTGCCCTTCCTTCCGAGAAGCTTCCCTCTGGGTCAGCCCCACATTTGCCAAGACAGGCAGGGACAGCCCAGCTGTCAACTGCGCCCGTGGGTTAGTTACTTGTAGTAAAAGACAGCTCATTCCAAATATTGCTAGGAAGATGCAGGATAAGATTTCAAAACATCGGATAGTTGCACGTTTCTTTGCTACAGGGAAAAATAAAAAGCTGGTGCTCTGTTTTATTTTTAGATTTGTATCTTGCTGCAAGGAGAACAAACAGTAATTTTGCGGTTAACTGTTTTGTCCTTTGATCTCCCTTATCTAATATTTTTGCTCTGCAGTGTTGATGTCTAGGCAAGTTGGGGAAGCGTCTCCATCTTCTTCGGGAGGCTGCAGCCGGAGGTTGGGTGGGAATGATGGGACGGCTGCTCTTACAACCGTTCTGCTACGCTGACCCGGAAGGGCGAACTAGAGCTGGCAGGAATGTGTGCAGGTGGCCTTCCCGCTCCTGGGAAAGAGCCCCGGGATGTCCCAAAACGAGCCATTAGCTGCTCTCTTCTCAACTGACGGAAATGCTCAGCGTCTATAGGCCAGCTGCCTTTCTGATGTGATCAGACGTGCCCCAACAACCCTCCCTCCCTTCCCGCCCAACCTGGGGCTGGCACAGGAGAGAAGGAACTTGCTCTTCGCCAGGTATGCCCAACCGTTGAAGGCTTATGGTTGCTCTGCAGACCTGATCAGCCTCCCAGATCTTGTCAGGAGGAAGCTGGGCACCCTTCAAGGCAGCACCGAGCTCCTCCTTTCTTTGCTGCCATTAATGGTGGTCTGGACTTTTCCCAGCCAGAAATGGTTGGGTTGTGGTTCGGGAGCATGCGGGAAGAGAGGCAAAAGCTCTACCTGGCTTCCCCCAAACGGGCATCCTCCAGGTGTGCTGGGCTGCATTCCCTCTTATGCCCAGCAAGGACAGCCTGAGGGGAAGATTCCTGGTTGTGCCAGGTTTCCCTGCCAGGCCAGCCGGGTCTTCTGGGAAGCCTCTCAGGCCAGCTGGAGAAGCTGGAGAGCTTCTGCTGATCACAGGGAACCTTGTATGACAATGAAGAAAACCATGGAAATTGAGGGAGGTCTTGGCCGACAGATATCCCAATAAGCCTTGACTCGGATGTGCATGCCTGTGAACCTCACCTGCTGCCAGGGCCTGGATAGGCACACCTGGCTGGGAAAGCTGCATCCTTTTCCTTCTGTTGTGATTAAGTGGAGACACTCTGGAAGGAGGCGGTGTCTCTTGTACCAGATTTGGTTTTAATCTTATCTGGCTTCTACTTGTTTTATTTTTTTGAAGAGGGAGGGAGAAACCCCCCAAGTTTTCCCTGGCCTGGAGGGAAAGTGGCCCAAAGATCTGCTCCTGAAGTTTATTCTATGGAGGGGCTACAAAAAGAAAAGGGCCCCAGGCCTGCCAGCTGCTGCTGGGGCCAGGATGGCCCAGCAACATCAGAAAAGGCAGCGTTGCCACCCAAAGCAGCCACAGGACTGACTGGAGCATCGGAGATGCCTGACTGGAGGCCTCGGCCTCTGCTTTGGCTTTGGCTTTCCCGTTCCAATCAGAATATTTCCAGAGGTGGCGCCCTCCGGCTTAGCTTGGCTGAGCTTTGGCTGGACCTTAGCAGGACTGGTCACTTTCACAGGCAAGAACATAAGAAAAGGGGCCTTAGGGATGAAGCATCTTTGCCAAGAAACAGGTAAAGTTTGGCCAAGGGCGTTGATACCTTCAGAGACAGGGAGAAAGATGTGGCTTCCCCCAAGGTTGACTAGGTGCCCTCTTCATGCCCTCTCTTCCCCTATCAGTCTTCATGTCCCGAGCCACCCCCTTCTGACGTCATGGCCCTTTGCCCGAGCGTCTTGCCCACAAGTTCTCTTCTGACCTGAGAGCAAAACAGGCCTTTTGTTGTCCTGGCCAATGTGGCAGTATTGATCCAGAGATAATGGTCTGGACATGAAATGACATGACCGATATTGGTGCCACGTCCTTAGGGTTGATACTTCCACTCATTGTGCGTGGAAGGAGCATACTCCTAGCCGGGTGCCTCCAGATCTGTTGGATGAACATCCTGTCCTGGTGAAACCGAAGGGGACCGAATGGTTCCAGTGGGTCATTCAGTTCTCTTGGAGGCAGCAGCATTGTGGGGACGGAGCCCTGACTGGCCAATCATCCGCTTGGCTTCGGGATCTCTCTTCTGCTCTCAAGAAGCAGGAAGCCCTTCTTCTCACCTTCTGCTCTTTATCTGGCCATCTTGCCATCTTAGACCAGGCTGGATTCCCTGGTCCTACACAGACACACAGACACACAAACAAACACAAACACACCTGGGCTTTTTTAAGAAGAAAAAAACCAACCCTGGATCTGTTTGCAGAGCCAGCCGGGACCTTCCTCCGAGAGCCTCCAGGCTCTGCTGGGAGACCAAGGCAGGCAGGAGCCTTCGGACGCCCCTTGGATGGAGCCTTCTGAAAAGGCACCAGATGGCTTCTTGCTGCTCCGTGGGTGTGTTTTCACTGCCAGGGAGGTGAGGAAATGCTGGTGGTGGAAATTCCTACCTCAGTTGCCAAAATAACTTGGCCATCCTTTGGTGCCCTGCAGCGAGGCTGGTGGGACGGGCCCTTGTTTGCTACTCTCTTCCCTGCAGCAAAATGCCTGGCTTGGGCCTCAGGTGGCATGGGGCTCTCCTTGCCCCCACAGTAGAGGGGAGACCCCTCTGTAAGAGTTGCCAGTCGAAGAGGCTCAAGAACCCCCCCCCCCCCGTTTTTTATTGGTTCCATTGGCACTTTTCTCGATCTGTGTCAAAATGCACTTGTAGGTGATTGGTCTCTGTTGCCCCCCCCCCCCCCCGCCCCCGGCCAGCAAAAGGAAATGGCTTTGGTGGGGAAGCCCCCTACCCTGTGAAGTTTTCATAGCCGGAGTCCTGGAAGTCTCTCTGTGGAAAAGAATGTGGATGTGTTTGGTTTTGCCTTAAGTGTCTGGTGAATCCAATTGATTCCAATCCTGGCCCACGATCCTGGCTTGGGTCTCATCCTGGTCTCCGCTGATCTCCTTTGGAAGAAGAAGGAGAGAAGTGGGGGGGGGGAGGCGGATGGGAACCCCGTTTTGACAGAGCTGCCCAAACCGGAGAGCGGGGGCTGCCCTGGGGGGGATCTGGGTTCTCTACCAGCCCAAGGTCGGAAACGGCTCCTTGTGCAACTCAGCGCTTGGCCCTTCCGAAGCCCCTCGAAGCCCCCACACTGCTCGCAGAAGGCCTGGAGCGGCGGCCAGGCCTGCCCGGCGCCTCCTGACCATCCGCCGGACGGTCCTTCCCGGGAGGGGCGGCCGGGGCGGCGGCGCCCCCCAGGGAAAGCAAAGGCTGCCCTTCCGCCCGGTGGCTCCCCCAGCCCGCTGCCTTTTCCCCTCCCCCTTCCCCACCCAGCCGGGCTCCTGCCACGGCCGGCCCAGCAGGCGGCAGACCGAGCAGCCACTCCTCGCGCTCAGCAGCCCCGCCGCCGCTCCCGACCCGGGCCAGCAGCCACCGGCCGTGAGTGGGGCTCGGGGCTCGGGGTTGGTGGGGAGGTGGGCGGACGAAAGGCGCCCCGAGAGAGCGCGCTGCCCGCCCGCTGAGAAGCGGGGCTGGCCGTGGGGCAACCGGAGCTCCGGCCGGCGGGGGAACCGCTCCCTCCCGCCGCGCTCCGGACTCCGAAGCCGCCGCTCCGGGCTTGGTGTGGCAGAAGCGGCGGGAAAGCGGGCTCGGGAGGCCAGGGATGCCGCTGCCGTTCCGGGCGCCGGAGCGCGGGTGGAGCCGGGGAGCGCCAGCCGGGGCGGGGCGGGGGGCGCTCTCGGCCGCCCCGCCCTCGATCGGCGGCTGCCCTGGAGCCCCCTCTGCGCGGGGAGGGGGCGCGGGGGAAGCCCGGCTGGAAAGGACGGCCCGGGGCTCTCCCGGCCCAGGATAGCCGGAGCGGGCCGGTCCTTCCTGCGGCTCTTTGGCCTCTTGGGGAGATTCAGTTCCAGCCGCCCACGAAGCGGCGTCCGGGGCTCTCTCGTCCCTCCGGTGCATCCCAGGCCTGGCCCGGGACTCGTCCGCTGGTTCGCAGTCAGTTTGGGGAAGGGAGGGAGCGCCGAAGCGGACTGGCGACGGAGATTCTTCGGAGAGGGCGGCCCGTCTGGGAAGACCCTCGGGCCAGATCGTGCTCCTGCAGAGGGTGAAGGTGGGCTTCAGCCACGCGGCGTCCTGTGCCTCGCCTTTCCTCTCTGTAAAATGGGGAGCTAGGCGGGAGTACCTGCAAGAGCATGAGGAGAACAAGGCTTGGACGGCAGACGTTTTAACGGTGGTGGGCTCTCTTGCACTCCCCTCCAGAAAACGGGAGTTGTAGCCGGGTACCTGCAACAGGTGCTCAGGTAAGGGAGACCCACAGCGGTGTGTTTCGCCTTTTCCCTTCTAATCGTGGCAGCAGTTTTGGCATCAGTGTAGATGGTCAGAGATTCAGGGAAAAGTCACACAGAATCGATTTGGGAAACTGTTTCCGTGGCGGGGGATGGTTCCTATTGCTTTGCAACCCGGGATGAACAATTTAGTGTATTTTGTGAACCCTGCCAGCTGTAACCTATTCAGCAAACTTAATTATGCAAAGTGTGCATAACATGCCATGTGAATTAGGATTATTGGAGAAGGAAAAGTGTTACTCAGAACAATGAGATGAATAGTGAGGATTTCCATATATATATATATATATATATATATATATATATAACCTGGCTAGAAGAAAAACATATATATATATATATATATATATATGCATATGTGTGAATGGTGAAACCACTGTCCTCTGCATGCCCTCCGGGGTGGAGGCTGGGGCACCTCCTGTTTCATCTCTTCTGGAGCAGAGCTTTGTTATCCGAGGGGCTCCAGGGATTCAGCCTTGTCTAACCTCCAATGTAACCAGTTGCATCCAGGGGTCTCTTCCTTTCTCCAAGCCCCACTTGTCAGCATCTTGCCTTGCTCTGCATCTGGCTTCCCATCCTTACCTAACCGAGAGGAGGAGGAGGGGGTGGAGACTGCCTCATGGTCCTCCAGCACAATTGGCCTGTTCTGAAGACCCTTCCCCTCTCCCCTTTGAAAGGGACCCCCCAAGGGGAATGACACAAGGACTCCGAAAGCTGAGAAGTAGTGGGGAGATGCCCAAGTCAATCCTGACCTCTGCCGGGGGTGACTCCGAGGGCAAGGTGTGGCTGAGGGCTGCATGAGATGGCTTGGTTGCCCTCATGCTAGGAACCCCTTGGAGCCAGGCAGCTGGATGGCCTAAAGTTCTGATCGTCTTCAGACGCTAATCATAAAAGGGGTCGCCAGAAGAGTGAGACACTTCATTCATGAGGGGGAAGGAAGGAAGACTCCAGGGGGCTCTCTTGGCCCAAGCATTGCTTCTCCTGAACCTTGCTGGCCTCTGGGTCCCTCCTTCCCCAGTGGCCAACCAGGCATGCAGTTGGGAAGCTGGACATTTAGGGCCCCCGAGAAGATGGTTCCTGCTCTGGGTTACCTAGAGTGGGCCCAGAATCCCAGGTAAGGATTGCCAGGCCAGAGCCCCTGGCCATAAGCCAAGTGGCCTCCGCTCAGCTTCCACAAATCCTGTGTCCGGATTTTTTCTGCCTTCTTTCAAAGTGGAAGCAATTGGAATCCCTGCTGTTTGAGCACTTTTACAAGAGACCTCTCAAGGTTATTTTGTAGTGTTTTCGCTTCAATTTGCATTCCTGCCTGTTTTCTGCGCATTGCTTTGATTGGTAGCTCATAGCTTGTAAGCTTTCCAAGAGCATCTGGCCGGCTGCTCTTGGAAACGGCTTCTTTTTCTTTAGACCAATTTTGCTTCTTTCAATAAAACCGCCCAGATTCAGTGGCTCAGGCCAGGGCATAAATTTCAGGCGATGGATCAACCTAATCAGAGTGAACTAAGCTGGCATGGATGTGGGGCTGCGCAGGTTGGGCAAACCAGCCCTTGTAGTCTGCCAACAGTGGCTTAAGGAGACGCAGGGTCCCTCCTACACATTGAGGTGTGTGCAAAGCGGCGTTGTAAGATTTTATTACACTGAGTGTAATAAATGCAGGTAAATGTAAGATGAAGCAGGTGGCCAGCAAGAAACCGTAAGAGAACCAGGCAACCCTGTTTCATCACAAGTCGGCTTGCTGCCTGGTTGCTGGCAGAGCTTCCTGTGACTTCAGGGATCCTGATTTAATGTTCTCTGGCCACTCCCTGGTTGGGCAAACAGACGTTTCTCAGGCACGATTCCCGCCGAGAGAAAGGCATTCTGGGACTGGCCATCGGCTGAATTGCTCTGCAGGCTGCCCACCCATCAATATTGTTTGGGAAGGCTTGGATAGAAAAGTCCTCCTTTCACAAGATGCCCTTTAGGTGTGGCCACACAAGCCGGGCATTGTGAGAAGCAGAGTTTTGGCTCTCTCTCTCTCTCTTCCCCCCCCCCCCCCATTGCCATTTCCTTCCTTCTGCTCTGGAAGCTCTCCGTTGTAGATACTGTACTTTTGCCCCAGGGGTGGCCTTTGGCCAAGAGCAGCAAATTGCATCCTTGAGGCTGGACCTTCCGAGTCTCAACATCTTCCTCTTCTATTTCAACCCTTTGCCCTTCTTCAGAGGGAGGCATCCAACCTGTGCCTTCTCTGCAGGGTTCATTGGCACCACAAGGGGCCAAACGGACGAGAAGGGTTCACAATCGAGGCTCCAAACTTCGCAGTATAGAAAAAGGAACCCATCTCTTCACCTGAGCAGGGACCCAGATCGTGCAAGTCCTCAGCACATAAGCCATGCTCCTTGGAGACCCTGCAGGGCGCCCAACCCAGGACCCACATGAAGGGCAGCTGCGACCTTCTAAGCCTCAGCTCCTCTTAAAGCAGCCCCTCCCGAATCCTCAGGTGTGGCCCCAGAGCTGCTACACCAAGTAGATTTTTTAATGTGACAGGAGGGAGGGAGGGAGGGAGCAGGTGAGTAATTCTACTAAATGCACCTAAGGAGCCTTCATGTCAGTTAAAGGCAGTTCCTGCTTGTTTGTCCTGCCCGGGTTATAATTTTGAAGCAGAACCGCTGAAAGGCCATCTTGAGCAAAGTGACAGGCCTTCTTCTGGACGAAGGTTGGGCCATTAAGGAAAAACAGGCGCAGAAGCGGCTTTTTAAGGCCATAGAATAGTGCAGGCTTCATCCTGGAAGACCACTCAACAGAGTCAAGGTTTCAAGATTAAACAAGATCAGCAAATAAAGGAGCAGAGCACGGAGCCTTCAGATACCAACCGGCAGAGACAAATCTTTAAAATCTCCTTGAGGGCCAGCAGAGGGGAGTTCATTGGCACATTAATTGGGGCCACCCAAGAAAAGCATCTTCTTCTATTAACTGCCCCCTCCGTCTCCAGCTAAGGAAGACCCTTCAGAGGCCCTCAGGTGCTCCAAAGGCCTCATGGTTGCACCTTCCTTCCTTTGCCTGAGGAAGGTACAGGTAGAGCTGCCTCTTTTGATAGGCCCCTCAGCTGTATAGATTCAGGTATCCTCAACCAATTACACCCCCCCCCAACCCTCAAGATATTGGCTCCCTTGTGGCCATCCCACGGAATCCACTATGGTTAAGTGGGCATTTATAAAAAGAGCCATGGTGGCTCAGTGGTTAGAAGGCAGGATTGCAGGCTGACTCTGCCTACTGCCAGCAGTTCGATCCTGACTGGCTCAAGGTTGACTCAGCCTTCCGTCCTTCTGTGGTCCGTAAAATGAGGACCTAGATCATTGGGGGCAAGAGGCTGATTCTGTAAACGGCTTAGGTAGGAATGTAAAGCACTGTGAAGCAGTACAGTATATAAGTCTATTGCTAAGTGCTGTTTGCAGAGGGAAGAGAGTTCTTTCGTACATTGCAAATGCTTGGGTGCTTAGAGAGAGAGAGAGAGAGAGAGAGAGAGAAAAGAGAGAGAGAGAAAGAAAGAAAGAGAAAGCCCAGAGAGGTTAGGATGGGATCAGCCACCATGGGAAAAAATAGAAAGTCCTGCTTTGGTGTCTCTGGAATTGCAGCAGCGAAGGTGACTCAGTGGTCTGACTGCCTCTGTGAGGAAAATATTCAGCTTCATTGAATTTAGAGTCGTCCTCTAGTCACTAGGATGCTTTTATGGCTTCCTGGGTTGAGGAGACGGTGCGGAAAAAGGCCTCTCTGCCACAGCCACCACCCTTCCATGTCCAGATTTAGTTTTCTTAACTGGCAGATCAAGCTCTTCAACTCTGAGGTAAGAGCTTTTGTTTTAAAAGGAGAAGATCAGGCCCAACCGCATCTCCGGAGTTCTTCTAAATCCGTGTTAGTCAAGCTTGGCAACTTTCAGACATGTCTTTTGAGAAGGCAGCGTTGATTCGTGAATTGTTATGTCGAAGTAAAGGAAGCGACAGTCACCGGCTTGGCTAAAGTAGCAGAAGTTTTCGAGACGACACATGTAGCCTCGCCTGGCATAATTCTGCTCTGTTTTCTTTTTGTGTCCAAACAGCCTCGCTTTCTTCTCGTCTGAAAGAGCCGCCCCTCATCCTGCTCCACCATGCTGATCCTCCTGGCCTTTATCATCCTCTTCCACATCACTTCAGCCGCACTTCTGTTCATCTCGACAATCGATAACGTGAGTTGCCAGGGCTTTCTGTTTGGGGTCTGTTTCCAGGATTGAAGGGGTGTCATCTGAACAAGGAGATTAAATTTTACCAAGCTCTTCTAATCTGGAAGTGCACGGACAGCGCCTTTAGTCCAAGGCAGGGTTGCTTAACCTTGGCCCCTTGAAAGCGTGTGGACCTCAATTCCCAGAAGTCCCCCAAGCTGGCTGGGGAATTCTGGGAGTTGAAGTCCACATGTCTTTGAGCAGCCAAGGTTGAGAAACATTGGTCCAGGTGCTGCTGAGAAGGTCCCCCGTGCTTTGGTGGCCAACCTAAAAAAGAAAAAAACCCCATGCACACCCATGAACTACGACTCCCACCTTGGGGTGATGCCAATTCAACCGAGCAAAGCAGTCGGAAGTCTTTCTTTTCAAATACATATTGCACGTGGGTAACTGGTACCAGTCTATACTAGTATGTGGGTCGAATTGAATAGAGGAGGGACGGAAAGCGTATCAGTTATCCCAGGAGTCATGTCTCTCTCTGTCTGTCTCGATCTCTGATTTGTCGATCCTTGGGCTGTTACGGTTTGTGTTTTCACTGGCCACGAATCACCCTTAAACAAAACGTGATGGATTTACTCAGGCCTGAGCTGAGTTCAGGCTGAATAGAGCTCAAATACTGACCTCACCAGCTGAAACAAAACACCACCTTGGTTTGCGTGCGTGCGTGCACACACACACACACACAGACACACACACAGACACACACACATGGAGCTACTTCCTGACTCTCTTCTTTAGGCATATTTACAAAGTTCTCTCTCCGCGTATCCACGGACGAGGTCAGCAGGCAATCACTGCCAGCCACAAAGCCTTGTTGAAAATTCATCATCCGTGCTTCCCGTTACTTGGGTTTTTATTTATTTATTTTTTTTAAAAAAGGCTAGTTCCGGGTCTCCTGAGTAGAGGTCCCTGCACTCTCCGTGTCCTCTTCCTCTTCCTTTTCAGGCCTGGTGGGTGGGCGATGGCTTCTTCACAGACATCTGGCACCAGTGCTTCAATGAGACGAACTGTACCGCCTTGGATAATACCTTTCCAGGTGAGCCTCAAGGAGGACTTTCCAGCTTGCTGGGGGTGGGAAGAGACGGACACTTCAAAGGCACCTGTGGAGGGTCTGCTCCACTCCCCCTCCCCAGCCCCAAAGTCTTCTAACTAGCCCATGGGTGCAAAATGCCAGGACTTTGTGGCATTCAGCATTTCTCCAATGGCACAGAAATATAGCCTGTTACTGGGGGGCATGGTTAGAGGCTCAGTGGTTAGAGATGCTGAGCTTGTCAGCTGACAGCCTGAGTTCAAGTCCTGAGAGCTCCAATTATCGGCCCCAGCAGCTGCCCACTTAGCAGTTAGAAAACACGCAAATGCGAGTAGATAAATAGGGACCGTTTTGGTGTGAAGACAACAGTGTTGCTGGCCACATGACCAGAGAAGCGTCTTTGGACAACGCTGGGTCCCTCAGCCAAAGGGAGATGAGCACTGCTCCCTCGGGTCGGACACGGCTGGACAGGGAAACCCTTACCTTCCATCCTTGAGGCTGCCTCAGATAAGGAAGCTTTTGGGGGGTGGGGGATGCAGGCTGTAGCCCTGACTGCTCCCCCAGGGGCGTCTGGGGTGCCGGCCTCGACTGAAAACCCCTTTCCTCTGGGATTTCCCCCTCTTTGAGGAGTGGGGGGGGGAAGCCAGGGCGTTTTGCCAAGGCGCCTGGGGAGAGAAGAGGAGGAAGGGAGCGGCCCACAGCTGCCCGATTCAGAAGTTCCTTGCCGTGGAAGCTGGCTGATTTTCCTGTGGAGGAAATCGAGGAATGGAGTTGGCAGGAGAGCTCGGGCTTCTTTTATTGTCCTTCGGCATGGAATTGGCACGAGGACGTCTCGGGCAGGATGCGGCTGGCTCTGGAGGCGGACAGGCCAATGGAAAATGAGCCTGGGCAGGGGAGGCCCCGAGGTGCTGCTGCTGCTGCTGTCCGGAAGAGGAGGGGGCTTGCTTCAGCTTGCCTTTGAAGCTTCTCCAGCACTGGGCCTTAAGCCATCAATCCTGGCTTACAAGCCACGGCGTCTTGTGCTACACAATCGGGCAGGGGTGGGCAACCAGGAGAACTCCCAGAATTCCCCAGATCTTAAAAGTTGCGAAGGTTGGATGTGCCTGCTCTGGGCTTTCACGATGGCTGGGGAATTCTGGGAATTGAAGTCTCCAAGGTTTGAGCCCTGTGCAATAGGAGTCCTGTGGGAACCAGCCTTTTGGGGTGACCTGTCTCCACACGCCTTTTCATTCACCCCCACCCCACCCTCCAGAATACCCGTCCATCCAGACCGTCCAAGCCACGATGATCTTGTCCACCATTCTTTGCTGCGTGGCCTTTTTCGTCTTCATCCTTCAGCTCTTCCGCCTGAAGCAAGGAGAGCGGTTTGTGCTGACCTCCATCATCCAGCTCTTGTCCTGTGAGTATCCCGGCTTTGAAACCTCCTTTCCCAGAACTAGACCGACATTTTTAACGGGATAGCTAAACCAGGTTTGGGGGGGGGAAGCGTCCCTTTCCTCTTCATCATGGTTTGCTGGGGGGAGGCAGCATAAGAAATGCGACTTTTCTCAAAGCCGCCTCACCTGATCCAAAAGTCACGTGGCGAGAACTCCTTTCGGATTTGGAATAGGGCACTCCTCGACTTACAGCCGTTCGCTTAGTGACTGTTCAAAGTTATAACCACACAAAACGAGTTACAACCGGCCCTTGCAACCCCAACCGTTGCGCTGTCTCCATGGTCACCTGGGCAAAATTTGGGCGCTTGGCAACTGGCGTCGCAGCATCCCCAGCTGGCTTCTGACAGGCGGAGTCCATGCGGGGGCACTGATTCGCTTAATGACTGCTTAGCAATGGTGGCCAAAAAGGTCTAAAATCGGGCACGACTCACTGAACAACCGCCTTGCTTAGCAAAAGAAATTCCAGCCCCAATTCTGGTCGTAAGTCGAGGACTGCTCCTGCTGTAGGCCTAGAGTTTGTGTCTTGTCGTTAAGCGGGGTCCCTCTGCCTCTTGCCCCCAGGCCTCTGCGTGATGATCGGGGCCTCCGTCTACACCAACCAGCGCTCGGAGCTGCACCGGGGCCTCATCTACGGCCGCTTTGAGGTGGAGAGCGGCCGCTTCGGCTACTCCTACGTGCTGGCCTGGGTGGCCTTCGCCTTCACCCTGCTCAGTGGCCTCATGTACCTCGTCCTGAGGAAGCGCAAATAAAGCCGGGCCGGCGGCTGGCAAGGGAGAAGAACAGCCCCCCCCCCCCGTCCCCCCAGCTCTCCTTGAAGCGCTGGCATTCCAGCCCCCCCTTTGTGTAAATAGAAGCGTTTGTTGTACAGCCGTGGTTGGGCCCCTTCCCCGTCCTTGGCGTGGCATTAGAAGGCCGGCGGGAGGACCGAAGAGAAGAAAGAGGTGGGTGGACTGGCACTTCTGGGCAGGGATGCCCAGCGCCAGCCAGCAGCCCCCACGGCTCTCAAGAGTGACTCAAGAGCCCTGGGCATGCCGGTCCCCCTCCCGCTTTTGGGGCTTCTCTGGCTCTGCAGCTCTCCAAACAACTGCGGGGTTACCCAGCCTTAAGAAAAGGTGAGGGCGAGGGCACAGAGGTAGGGCTCTGGTTGGGACTGGCAGCATGCAACAGATGCCAGCCTCCTTAGCCCAGGTTCCCTTTTACGCCATATGAAAGGGCAGCTCCTCAAAGCCCACCTTGCCCCCCACCCCCCAATTCTGTAAAACCCCGAGAGCTGGCATCTTTTTTTTTTTTTTAATTTGATTTATATGCCGCCCTTCTCCAGAGACTCAGGGTGGCTTACAGTGCGTTAAGCAATCTTGGAGTTGGAGCAACCGTAGGGAATCCCAGGGCCTTCTGGTGCCAAGAACCCCGCTCTGATCTGCCCCTCGAGTCGCTTCATGCAACGGCGGCTCTCAGTGGGGCAGCTGAGCCTTCCTTTCGTCCTGCCCGGGGGGCTCACAAGGGCCCCTCGCCCAAGACGAAGCTGCTCCTTGGCGATGCTCGTGTGTGTCTCGAGCTACCTCATGGTGAGCCATGTGGTCCCTGTCTCGATCCACAGCTGGAGCGTTTCCATCCTTGGCGCAGCTCCAGACGGCCCTCCTCTGGCCGCATCCTCCAGTCCACCCCAGCGCAGAATTCCTTCCCGTTTTGTCCTTCTCCCCCATATTCTGAGGAACTTCGAACATTCCTGGTGCATCCATCGTGGGAGGAAGCAAAGCTTGATGAGGCAGCTCCGCTCGACCTGAGGCGGCCCTGCAGGTGGCTGCCCATTGGCGCAGGGAGAGGCTGGACTTTGGCATTTGCACCAAAGCTGGACAGTGTTAGCCAGCCTGAGGCCATGGAAGCCTTGGCTGACGTGGGCAGAGTGATGCTCGGCTGGCGCTGGGGGGGGGGGGTGGAGAGGTGCCCCAGACCCAGCAGAGCCCAGGGAGACCCTTGAGTTGTTCTTAGTGACTGTCTTTGGCCAGAGGCAAGGCCCACCACGTCCCTCCTGGCTGCTGGCGTTCCTTCTTGATTGCTCCCTCAGAGAAACCCTGTCCTCCTTACTAGGTTGTGACCGATTCATTCCTGAGCACCAGAGCTAATTGGGGCTGCTTTTATGACCGGGAAAAACAGGCTCCACCTGCAAGAATGACAGATCTTGCCTGCTTCCCCAACAGCCCCTGCCTCAAACATTAGACGGCACCGCAAGTTCGTGTCTTATTAAGCGGGTATTTGGAGTGAGAGACTGACTTTATTTGGACTGAAATAGCATCCTGTGTCGTGTGGGAAGGGACGTGTTGGGAGAAGACCGTTCCCGCTAGACATCCTTGCCCTCTTTGGACTTTAATGCTTTTAATTTTGCCTTTAATTCCCACCACTTCCTCCCTTCAGGATAACCCCTTGTCCACCCACCCACCCCGCCTTTTCCCTGTCCCCAAGCTGGCTGCAACTCTGCGCAAGCTTTAAAGATACGTTCTTGCCACTGGTGAACCTTTATTCAGAACAACTAACTCCTCTGGTGAGGTTGTAGTTTGGATTTATATTTATGTTTAAAAAAAAATAGCACATATACACAAAGATATGTAACCCTATTTACCTTTATATTTCTGACCCCCTTTGTAAGAAGCGAACAGGAAGCCTCCCTATAATATAACCAGGCAATCCTGCCTTATAAATACGAAACAGCCCCTTTTAACCAAAAGTGGAACGAAGCTCTTTACGCTACCGGGAGTTTTTCAAGATTCTGAGTGATCGAGCAATTGGGGTTTCTCAGAGGACAAATTTATAGCTCCATTCCACCAACAGTGCCTTGGTCGTTTTGTATTTTATATACCTATTCAATTGTATATAGAAATAAAACCTTACAACCGGTATCGGGCCAACATTTCATTCTGTTGTGGCTGCGAGGCAGACCGTGTTGCGTACCGGATGGTTGACATATAAACGGGAGACAGCATGTGCTTCCCTAGAATGCTTCTGAAGTTTCTAGTCCTCCTCACAGCTGTGGAGAGGGGCTTGGAAAGTGGCCTATTGGGCTCCTAAACTGAAGTGTGTGTGTCGTGTGGAAAAAGGCCAAAAGGCAGCCAAATGGCCCCAGCAGGAGACCCTCGGTTGGAGAGGGGCTGCTCAAGATCCTGCTTTTCAGTGAGAGTGGCATTTACTCCAGGGCTCCAGAACAAGCACAAAGTTGTTCCTTGGTGAACAGTATTTCTGCACCGTAATCTTTTTTTATAAGCAAGGAAGGATGCTTGGAATAAGCTAAATGCCCTCCAGGTAACAGATGCCACCAAGACCATGTCATTCCGAGGAAGCCTCACTGGCTACTAAAAGTGGCTTTAAGATGTGTGGACTTCAACATCCAGATTTCCCCAACCGGCCATTTGGGGAATTCTGGGAGTTGAAGTCCACAGCCAATGTGGAGAAACGGTACGCCCCGGCCACCCAGCCAGTGAGATGCCAGTCTTTTAGCCACTTCCTCAGTAATGTTGAGAAAGGTGGGAGAAAAAAGTGGATTGGAACACACCACCCAAGTGGCCTTTTACAAAATCAGGAAAATACAGATAGCCTGCAGGAAAATCCAACAGAAAAGGCACTTTATTTTTTTTTTTAAAAAAAATTTTTTTTGACCCACTTGGCTTTGGGACAAGGGAACATTAGTCTCTCTCTCTCTCTCTCTCATTCATTGCTGGTGAAGAGATGAAAACAATACTGAAAGCAAAGTTCCCCCTCTTGGAGGTCTTGAGTCTGATTCTCCCCGGTGGTGAAGTGGGGAAACCTCCCGTTTCTTCTCTCTGGAGACATCAGCGTTGGGAGGCCGTCTTCCCAGCCTTTTCTCTGATGTTCTCCCACATGTAATGCCAGCTTGGTGCGGGAGGGAAAAAAAGGGCAACCAAGAACTGGGCGGGGTGTTTTCAACACACTGAGCTGGGGAAATAATGCCCCTAAAAAGTATCTGGGAAAAGGGGTGTCAGGTTAGGGAAGGGGCCCTGCCGCTCCCCCGAAACCCTCCCTAGAGAGCGGAGATGGACTGGACCTCGCAGAAAGGCCCGTGGCGCCCGTGAACGTCCTTGGACTGCATGGTGAAGTAGCACCTGACGGAGCGGGGGAACTGGGAGAGCGAGCAGGCCATGGGCAGCGGGAGAGCCTTGATGACGCTGGTCCTCTTCCACTCGGAGGTGGTCCCGTTGCTGACGTCCTCCAGGCAGATGAATAGGGAGAAGCTCTCGATGGGGGCGCACCGGGGGTCCACTCGGCTGATGTTCCACTGGAGGGCGATGCCTTTGGGCTGGTTCACCTGAGCCACCACCAGCTGCAGCTTCTGAGGGGGCCGACTGTCTCCGAGGTCCTTCCAGTGTGCTGGGTCCGGCTCAACGCTCGGCAAGGGAGGCAGATGTGGAAACCTCGGAGGCACCTGGAGGAGGCAAGAGCGGCAGTTCATGAGCAGGCAAGCGAAAGGACGCGGCCGTCCCACCTGTCCCCACAAAGCAGGGGCTCCGAGCCATGCAACACCTCTCTCTCTCTCTCACACACACACACACACCAGGAAGTTTGGGGGGTGGGTGGGAGTCCATGGGGAAAGGCAAGCTTTGATGGCAGCAGAGAAGAGGGGAGAGAAAGGATTAAGGGAAGGCAGAGGGGCAAGGACTTCCCTGCTCCCCCATAACCCTCTGCAGGTGTTCCCCTTTCAGTTCAGCTGGAAAGGTCAGGCCAAACTCTTGAAGTCTAACAGATGTGCTCCATGCACAAAGCCCGTGTTCTGTTTCACATCCTGCAGATGCAAGGAACGGAGCCCCAACTGGCATCTCCTCCCTTCTGCTTTCCACCTTCCAGAAGACCCCCCCCCCCCGCTTTGCCCAGAGAGGGAAGTAATGCCAAGCCCTGGAGGCCTAACCGAAAGGGAGGCCCAGCCAGAGTGAGCGAGCCTCTTCACCTCTGCAGACATGGCAAAATTCCCAGGGCAGCTGAAACCAACTACCGCGTTTTTCGGAGTATAAGATGTTCCGGAGGTATAAAACGAACCTTATTTTGGGAGGAGGAAAATAAGAAAAAGCGAAATTCTGCTTGAGAGGCTCTGTTTGGGAGGTTGCATTTGCGGCCTCCAAAAGCTCCAGGGCCGGCAGGTGGGTGGGGCTACAGTCGGTGTAGAAGACACACCCAAATTTTCACCCTCTTTTAGAGGGGGGAAAAAGTGAGTCTTATACTCCGAAAAATACGGCACCTTGGCTCATTTTGCTGCACGCTTTGCTCAATGGAGACTCCTGGAGGATTCCAAGCCTTCCATACTATTTTAGGGCCAGGCTGAGAAACGAACAGTTGCAGGAGGAAGTTCAGACCCCACTGAAGCCCCCAATGGTTTCCAAGCTCAGCAGCTGCTTCAGGATGTGTCCTGGCCTTTCCTACTGCAAGCCTGCCCCCTTGTGGCCAAGCGAATAAAACTCTTCCCTTCCAATGCAGGACTTCGCTCAAGTGAAGTCAAATTCAGGAAGAAAAAAAAAAAATCTGTTCCATTTTTAAAAAGTATTTATTCCTTATTATAATGTAGGGTTTGCGTGTGCACCCTATCCTGCCTGCAGGGGACACAGCAGTTTTCACAGTTGGGAGTTTTCGTTCAAATACCTGATCCGGGGATTCTCTTTCAGGCTGCAGAAGGCTCTCTGGCCGGCTTTCCTGGCCCAGGTGTCGGCTTCCTGCAACCTTTTTCTTCTCTTCTTTGACCACAGATAAAAAGTGATCAGTACAGCATTTTAAACATTATGCTAAGCACCACCTCGTTAATTGGTGGCAGGTCCATATCAGGTGGCTTCTCACAATTGCCACAGCTACCAAAAGAAGGCACTAAGCTCTGGTCTTCAGGGCAAGGCAAATGAAGAAATCGCCCCCAAGGTGTGTGTGCCCCCCCCCCCCCCCCGGTCCATTCACCGGCACCCAAATGCTCTGGGCTGTGGAAGAAACGCTCCAGGGCCAACCACCCTCCTGGAGGCAGCCAGTCCGGGACAAAGATTCCAGTGGAAGAAACGTTTTATTCCTCCAGAGGTAACTGGAACATTTTGAAGTGACTGCCCTGCGTTTCATTTGCTATCGCGTTTACTCGTCTGCTTTGAGGAAAAGCAGGACAGAGTCCAGAAAGCCATGCAATTAAAATGACAAACACCACCTCTACGTTGCCATAAAGGTATCAGGAAACCGTCTGCTCACCTTTATCAGGATTGCTTTCTTCATCTGTTAAGTCAATCACCAACGCATCCTGTAATTAGGAGGACAGGTGAATTAAGCGGACTAAGCGGATCGTGATTTTGGTCCGCCAGTAGCCTCTTGCAGCTTGTAACCACCGATGGACTTCAGAAATACGGGAGGATCAGAAATAGAAATGCATACAAAGCGCAGCAAAGACACTCAGAATTCTGGCTCTTTGGTAACCGCAGAGCAGGAAAAAGACTGGAGAAGGCAGGCCGAGGAGGAGAAAACTGCAGCAGAGCTTCAAAGCTGACCTTGGACTCGCTCACCTGGTCACCTGGAGGGTCTGGGTATCCAGAAGCTGCTTTCGGTGGAGGGGCTGCAGGAATTGGACACAAGCGAGGGCGGTTTTAAAACCCAGAGTTTGCTGGGTGGCTCAAAAAGGCAGAAGCTGGCACACACCTGCACTGGGTACGAGTCAGGGAGGGGTCTTCTAGACACCCCCACCACCAGCCTCTTGGCTTTTCTGGGCAAGGAGGAAAAGCTGACTTGGCCCAAGGTCTGCGTCTTGCTGGGACCAGAGAGGAGCAGCACTTGGAGACATTGGCTTGTGTGAACGCCCAGAAGCTTCGTTCCCTAGAACGAGTGACGGGAGGGCGTAAGAGCCAAGGGCTCCCTCTCTGCCTTCGGGGCAGTCTTGGCCGGGGGTCTACAGTCTGCAAGTGGGCTCTGCCTGAGCCACACTCTCTTCTTAGCCCTGGACTGCTCCATCATCGGCCAACAAAGAGCAACAGCTCAGCCCCAATGAAAGGCAGCTGACTCAAGCAAGCGGAGGCCTCTTCCCAGGCCCCACTTCACCTGGGCCCTCTACGAGGCATCCGTGGGTCATTTGGAGCCGAGTGCTTCCATGCTCCGCAGGGGTCTGTGCTGGGCCAAGGAGCTGCACCCCCTGGAAATCTGGGCCTGCTGCTTCAATACTGCTGAATGCCAAGATGCTTGCAGGAGACCCCCCTAATTGCCAGGTTCTGCCCCTTGAGTGTGCTGTCATCACAGGTTGTATAATCATCAGTTATTTTCCTTTTCCTTGGGGCAAAGGAAGGAAAATGCACCTGGTGCCCCCTGAAGAAAGACCTGCCAGAGCCTCGTTACTTAATTTGCTCCTTCGGGTCCATTTAGATACGCTCAGATTATGCATCTGCTTCTTTTTAGACATGTTTGTTGGGGAGCTGAAAAGCGAGAGTCCCTCTGCGTACCTGGAGCCCTGGCTGCCAGCACCCCTGAGCTTGGCTTCGGCACCTCAACGCAAGGGACCACATCAGCACCGGACGACCTGATCAAGAAGCAACCATAGTAATTCACGGTGTCTAGCAAGGGATTAGCAAGCAGCCGGCCTCTCTCCACCGGAAACGTTTCCTCCACAGGGCAGATGCTCCCTCAGCAAACCATCTCAGACACAATCGACAACTGCCGTTTGCCACTAACCTTTCTGCGGTGGAAGACAAGATTTCGGTCGATGTTGGCTTTTTTGGTGGCACCGGCTTGCCAACCGTGCTCGTGTTCGGAGGCAGGGTGGCACCATTTAACATTTTACACTGAGCATGGGCCCTGGGCTGCTTGACCTGGGAAAAGGAAGTGGAAAAAAGCCTTTACTGTCAGCTATGGGAAAAGACATTTTGCCACTGATCCTGGAGCCCGGCCTCCATCTCCCTTCCGGCTCACCCTTGGCAAGGATCCCTGCATAAACTTGGCTTCCGAGATCATTCGGTTTTCCTAAGGACCCCTAGAGAACCGTGCCTCAAAAGCAAAAGAGTTCGGAGCCGGAGAGACCTTGGCCGTGTTTCTCCCGTTATGTAAGCATTTTAGGGTTTATGAGGAACATCTGAACCAAGATGACGCCAACACCTCTGCCTCTCTTGGAAGTTTAGGAAACCACGTTTTTCCTCTGAGCCAAAGCCATTTCCTCTCTGGTGCAAACAATAGGCTTTTCAGGGACAGGGAGGGAGCAATCAGACAACAGGACGGTATCCTGAAGTCCTTGGTCAGCCCTGAGAAACAAACCCGGCTAGGAAAGGAGAAGATGCAACATATTCTATCTCACGATAACAGAAACAACATCTTTATTGTGCATCCAAGACTTTGACCAAGTTGAGTGCCTGGATTTTGGGGCAACGGCCCCCTCACCACTTAAAGGAGACCCGACATCATTAGATCCCATTGAGAGGCACCGAAACGGAGGGTTGGGCTATACTGCAGCCCCCGATGCACCCTGGGCTCGCCTGTGTCTGCGCCAGAGCACTGCTGCTGAAGGCGGCTTACTTTTTGGGATCGCTCCTTCCTCTGGAACGATATCACAGCATTGATGTGTCTGTCCAGTCTGGAGATTTTCTTCTGCAAGAAAAGAGGAGGAGGTCCTTGCAACACTCCAGCTGCACCAGTGGAACATCTGCCTTGAACCCAAGCCCTGCACCAATGCCCCCAACCCTTCCCAGCTCTTTAACGAGGGCAGAGAGGCTACTTGTGGGGGCCCTGTCAATCTGCCTGCGAGAACCACAAAGACACGTTGTACAAGCTTGTGCCCTGTTCTGTGTGCGTGAGTGACATAGACCCAGAGCTTTAAAAGAAGCTTCTTCTTACTACAATCTTAATAGCGATGCCTTCGTGTTTCCGCAGGCACTGCGTGCGATCGATTCTTTCATTTAAGTGTCGGAGACCCTGGTCCAATTCTCTCATCGAGGCCTCCAGCCGACTTTGGATCAAGCACTTGACCTACAGCAAGAAAAATACACAAACATGGACAGTTTCAACTAAACATTCACGGCACCCCCTCCCCTCCCCTCCCCAACACAACCGATCAGAAATGGGAGGCCTTTTCCACAGCAGCCAAACCGGACAGTTTTAACCTCCCGTTTTTCCCTTGTGAATTTCTTAACTTTCCCATACCTTTGCATACATGCATGATACATGCATTTATTGTGAAATATTTCCAATTACTGCATTTCTAGCCGCTTCCATCGTTCTGGCGAGGCCCCTCCCCAGTCTTAGCATCCCTTCTGCTCAGCCGAAAGCGAGTCGCAAAGGCCACTGAGGATCTGAAGGGCAGGGGGACTGCTGCCCACCCAGCCGTGACTCTGGCCTTGCCTTCCGTGCTTGCTCTTAAAGGCACCACTTGGTGGGTTTCAGAATGCAAAAGTAACAAAGACGTGGGAAATCAAGTTTATGCAACTTGTACTTTGGAGGCAGAAGACACCCCCACCCACCCCGGGGTTATTTCTAAGGCCATCCTTCTCCAAATCTCGTAATGAAACCATTGTTTCCCCATGGCAGAATCGCGTGCATAGACGAAGCAAGCCAGAGATGCCAGGAAGAAAAGGCAGGCGCTGCTCTTGGTGGAACATCCCTGGGATGCAGCTGGAGCGAGACCTCCCCACCACCACCCACATATTGCGACTGTCCATGCAGCATTACCTGTGGACTCTTCCAGCCCGAGAAGGGCCTGAAGCAAGCTATCAAGACAAAAAGAGTGGTTATGAACGGCTAACAGGAAGAGCTCCAACCACACAGAGCGACGGCTGACAAATCTACCAGCGACAAGCCACAGCGCTGCCACCTTCGGGCCCTGCGTGGCCTCCATGGGAAGCGGCACTCGCAAGAGACCCCTGCGCCAGAGGGGCAGCGTTCGGAAGAGCCAACGTCCCTGTCAGCCGTAGCCCTTTACCTTTCCTAGCCCGGACTCCGCTTTCTCCAAGGCTGGGGTGGTCCCCTCAGCGGGATCCCCGGAGGCTTTGCTGCGCTTGGAAAGGACGTTGCCTTCCTCGCTGTTGCTGGACGCTGTCCTCTTCCTCTGACCGTCTCCTGCCAGGAAAGACGGGAGACCTTCATGGAAGGATTGGGGAGGCGAATCTGAGCCCTGCCAGACTGTGCTAGGACCAAGCTCCAGGGCCTTTATCTCTTCAAGAAGCCCCCTACCATCTTGGCAAAAATGGGTTACAATGAATAATAATACAATAATACAATAATTACGTAAACGTATCCATGTTTTGTGGAAGGCCGCCACTAGCCACCATCCCCTAAAGCAAAGGCAAGCTAGGATGAAGCTCTGCTGTCCAAATCACACACTTTACAGGTGGTCCTTGACTTATGACCACAACTGAGCCCAACATTTCTGCCGTTAAGTGAGACATTTGTTAAGTGAGTCTTGCCTTCTACCAAAACGTGGATCATCAGGGGGTTTGGGACCAGGTGCAAGAGAAAAAAGTCAGCTCACCATCTTTTTATTGGCTTTTAAAGAGACCCCAATCTTACCCAGGTGCACTGTGGGCGCCCTGTCTCTTTCAGGCACCCCGAGGTGGCTTGCTTTCTCTTGCAGTGCTGGAAGAGTTTGGCAGATGGGTGTTTTGGCTGCTGCATTTATGGCGGCGTTTTCGTGTGTGGAAGAGGCTACCGGGAGCTGCCCAGCTGGTCCCGATTCCAGGGACACTTCGACCGGCTTCAACACAGGGGAGGCGGATTCCTTTTCATACCAGTACCAAAGGATGTCCTGCAACGTGCCGGCATTCAAGAACCTCTTGACGTCCGGGTTCGGGAGGTCCCGGAGCATTTTCTGGGGGTCCTTATAAATGCTGATTTCAGAATTCACCAGCAAGCTGGCCAGGGGCTCCTTGGCCGCCGCCGGCTTCCCTCCGGCTCCGGTCTCGCTGCTGCGGAGCTCTTCCTGGGGCTGAGAACTGAGCCCGTTGGCTTCAGCCGGCCTCTCTTGGCCCCCAGCTTCTTCCCCACTCCTCGTCTTCCTCAGATGCTCCATCTGCTTCCGGCTGCTCAGCACTATCGTCTTCCTGGCCCGCAGCGGCTTCTGGACCTCCACGCCTGGATTCATTCTCCCGGCTGAAAGACAACATGGCTCCCTCAGGACCCCCCGACCCCCCCCCGTGGCCACCAGAGGCCGATCCTGGGGGGCCCATGGCAGCCGGGGCCCCTGCGCCTCGGGCTCTCTGCCCGCCCTGCCAGGCTCCCGACTGCAAGCCGCAAAGGGCCCAAGTGCCCAGAGGGCCCCTTCCCGCCCCCGCCCCGCCCGAGGAGGAGGAGGGCGCAGGAGCCCCCCGGCTTTCCCCTCCCTCCCCCCCACCGGGCGGGGGCTTGGCCTGGGGCAGGGCCGGGGGTCTCCAGGCCGCCTCCGCCCACCGGAGGCCCCGGGGCCGACCTTCCAAAGGGCGGGGGGGGTCTCTGGGGCTGGACTAGGTGACCCGCGGACCCCTCCGCCTCCCTTGCCGGCCGCGGGCCAGACCTCCGGGCGGGAGGAGCGCCGTTCGAGTCCCCGGAAGACCCGGGAGCCTCCTCCCTCCTCGTGGGGGGCACGGCCGTTCCTGCCGGCCATCCCAACTCACAGGCGCTTCTGCGCACGCGCGCCGCCTCCGCCGCTCTGCCCGGAGTTGAAGCCCCCCCCCCTCGCCGCCGCCGCCGCTCGGAACGCTCGCAGCGCCGCCCGAGACCGAACGCCGCGCACGCGCAGAGCGAGGCGCCAGCTGGGGGCGGGCCTCGCCGTCACTCCCCGGCTTCGGGTTTGGCGAGGAGGATCCTGCGGCCAACCGGGAGGCAGAGGAGGCGGGACCTTCCCCGTCGCGCCCTATCGGCAGCGCGCCGGGCCCAGACCTTTGTCTCGATTGGCCGTGCTCGCCGAGCCGTGGTTTGTTTGACCCGGTTCCCTCAGTCGCACGTGTGAAGCCGGAGATGCGTGTCGGCGCCCGGTACGCGCGCCTCGAGCCCTTGGGGGATGGGGTGGTTCGCGAGGGAAAGGCTTCCCTTCCAAGGCGGCGCCTGCGGCAAAGGCAGCGTTGTAGCAGTGGGTGGGCGGGCGGGCGAGGAGCCCCGGCGCCCTTCGGCGGTCCCGGAGCCTCCGGCCTGGCGCGGCCGCTCCTGGCGGGAAGGAAGCCGGCGGGTGCCCGGTCAGGATGGATCTGGAAAGGGACCCTGGAGGTCGTCTAGTCGGACCCTGGGCCAGGACGCCCGTGTGTGTATCTATCTACCTATCTATCTGCCCAACTCCCTCCCTCCCTCCCTCTCTCTCGGGCCCCCTCCCCGCCCCGAGGCCTCTTCATGGGGCGCCGGACCACGAACTCTCGGGGGCCCCTCCTGGACCGGAGCTGCCCCTCCGCCTCCCCCGCCACAGAGGCCCCTTGTTTCTGGGGGGAGGGGCCCTCGGGATGTATCCTGGGAGGCCTTGCCAGAAAGCCCTCCCCTCCCCCTCCCTCCCCCCCGCCAATCAGAAGGAGAAAGTGACCGTCCTTCCGCCTCGTCTGGGGCCGCCTAGAGCGCGGGGGGAGGGGGAGGGGGAGGGGGAGGGGGGAGCAGCCTTGAAGTGGCCCCCCCTCCCCCTCCCTCCCTCTGCTGTGCAGGCTGGGAACCAGCAAAGGTCCAATCCTGGCTCCGTCTGGGGTTCCTTCAGAACCCGCACATTTCTTCAGTCGGGGTTCGTGGGGATGCCTCGGCCCCAAGGTCATGACTACCAGCCCCCCCACCCCTTCCAGCTCTTAAATCTGTAGTAACACTGGACTTCTACCCTGCACTAAAAGCAGACGGTTTGTTTAGATTCAGCGGCTCAGCCTCCTTAATGTGAGAAAGAAAGCTCAGGCTCAAATTGTTGGAAATGACAGTCTTTTCCTTAAGGAAGCATTTGCAAAGGCTGGTGGATCTCTAAGCTGCAGGCAAGAGGCCTCGCTGGTTACAGATTTCAATATATTTTACCCATGTCTATTAACCGTCCCTCCTTCCCAGGTCCAGCTGACAGGCCCTGGTCAGTCACATGCTAACAGTCCGCCTGTAATCTGCTATTCCAGATTTTAAAAGTTTTACAATCAGTTAAGTCCTTGTGGCTAAGCGCTCAGCCTTCCTTTCTTGCCTCTTTGGTACTCCCTTATCAGCTCTCTCTGTACAATGCAGTACCAGGTACCCATCCCGAGCCAGAAGCTGCGCAGGTCATTGGTCAGCAAAGTTCATGCGTCACAAACATGGCTGCGCCTTGGATAGATCGTAGTCTGGCTAGGTAGTTTGAACAAAGAATAAACCTTATATAAATTGTATAATATGTCATTCATAACTATATGCTAGTCTACATTATGGAAAATTACAACTTATTATATTGTTTCTCACACCGTGAAGGGACGTGCACAACAAGTCAAATCGAGACAATCACAGGTTTAATGTGAAAGCAAACTGAGATTTCATGGCATGTATCGGTGTGGTTCCTTTTAAATAATTGACCAAGAGGCCTGTAACGGTGCTGGGCATGTTTGCCCCATGAACCAAACGTTTAGTCACCTAATTAACTCCCATGTTTGGGTTTCTTACGAGATGCTAAATCCAGAGGCAGCTGCAAAGCCTTGGTAAAGCTGGGGCTGGCTTGTCTGGAGGTCAGCACGTCTTGCAACACAGATCCTCTGAAGGGGGTGGGGGTGTAAAACCTAGGCACACCAGCCTACCCCCCCCCCCCCACCTTCAGAGGATCAGGCCAGATGGCTTCTATCCCCTGGTCCTTAAGTTTTTACGTAACTTTCTTAATTTTAACTTTTCATATTTACCTTTTTATCATTGGTAAGCTTCCCAGGGGTCACCTTATCAGTGAGATGGGTGCCAGTTAATTAATAAATAAATCTTCAACCAGGTGATACAGCCTCCTCCTTTCTGTATGTGTGTGTTGGACATTTCCTTCAGGGTTAATCTGGGAAGGCCTGGGGGCTGTGCCCTCCACCTTCCTGTCCTGCTCAGGAGCTTCTTTTTAACAAACAAGCAACTGTTCCCTCTCAGTCTTACTTTTCCGACAGCTGCCATCCAGTATTTCCATAGTTTTCCAGGAGCCCCAAGTGTCACTTTCTGCTTTTGATTGATCACGGTTCCCGATTCGGCTCTTTGCATGATGGATGCCCGTGTTCCAGCCACTGTATCTGGCAACCTTTCGCAGCAGCCAGTGTGAAGGGTCTCTGTTTGGGTGTTTTTTATGGGTATAATACCACTCCCGGCCTCAAGAGGAGACGTAACCTGTCTAAGGCCAGATGGGCATTTAAATCGGAAAGAGACCCTTCCCCAGCTCCCCCCCCTCTAATATTAAAAATGGTCTGCAGTTGACTGTTGGGCTCCAAGAGAGGCAGGCAGGCAGACTGACTTGTGAAAACCAGGGTTTATGTTCAGCCTGATGGGTGAATCCTGCAAGTGGATGTTTATTCCTTACACTACGATTGAAAACAGTGGTTTAAGCGTGACTTAAGAACTAGGTCAGTAAGATTGGCAGCCCAGCCCTGGGCTTGTTTCTTGGAAGGGGAAGCAGACTCAGAATAGGAAGACTGAAATGCCTGGCTGGTGTGGGGTTGGCTCCCACCATAGTCCACCAACTGCCTTAGGCAGTGAAAATGGGCATTTGTTGTTGTTGTTTTTTTTAAAGATGGCATTATCTTTTGTATCTGCCATTCCTAGGTGGAAGAAAACTCACCACACAATTTCCGCCAACATCTGGGTGGTTGAAGGCGTAAAACGACCAGAAGCCTTAAGAGGCTCCTAAACTCATGTCAGCCTCCTTAATGGCTCGCTTAAGCCTTTGCAGAGGCTGCCGTATGAGTTGTCTTAATCAGCACTTGCATTTTTAGAGAACTAGGAAGTCACTAACCACAAAAGCTGACTGGTGCCAACCTCCATTTTATTAAATGCATTTTCACCCTAAGCAGAAAATCTAATCTGGCAGAAACTCTGGCAACATTACTGGCCAGCACTGATTGTACAACTATTCCAAGGTGGTCTCTGCCCCCAGAAGTGGGCAGAACCTGGTGGGGTCTGTCAGATAAACTTGGCTCAGGCGGTCTGTCCTCGCTGCCTGTCACCTGGCGGTGGGGGATTTTCCCCTCTGGGGCAGTGACTGAGGCCTCCCCAAGCACCTCAAGCTGCTGTGTGCAATGTTCACCCGCTGTGAACAAGTGAAGCTTTCCTCCATGTGCAGATAACTGGGATCATCCCTTAAACCTGCGCACTTTCTGCCGTGCCCTCAAAACATTCCTGTTTCAGCAGGCCGGCCTGGCCTAACTTTCCCTTTATATTGCTTTTTTTTTTATTTTTATTTTAAACTGGGATATATTAAATGTATTTTTTTCGTTCGCTGTTCACCACCCTGAGTCCCTTAGGAATAGGGCGGTATATAAATTTAATAAATAAATAAATAAATAAATAAATAAATAAATAAATAAATAAAGTCTCTCTTTAAAAAAAGCAATAATGCTTTTATAATGCAGCAACCCAGATCTTTGATAGCTTCACAGATGGTTTAATTCAGGTTGACCGTAGGTGGAGCTCTGCCACAAATATTCAAGCTGCTTGACGCGCCACACGTCTCCTCCGGAGGAGCCCACCCTGCTTTGGAGTGCAGAGGATGAACGGCATAAGGGGAGAATTGGGAGCAACGCAGCCCCCACCTCCACATTCCCATCCTTTGGAATGCCCGGTTCCTCCATGTTGCCCCATCTCAGCTCTGTTATCGTTTGGAGTTTGGGTTGCTTTCCTGCAACTCCCTGCTCAGAGGTTAAATGTCAGAACTGGGCTGCAGTTTAACCCACAGTTCTATTAATGTTTGTTTGCGTCCTTACGGTCTTTTTCTCATAATGCAACCCGCTTTCCATTCATTGTCGGAAAATCACTCCCCAGCACAAAGGAATGTATTTATTGCTTTTTTTTAGCAGGGGGAGCGGGGGGGGGGGAGATGTCACTTTAGCCCAGCCTTGCTGCTGTTTTTCCAGCTGTGGCCAGCCTCGAGGTACAGAAGTTGTAACTGGGTGTCTTTTCCTGCTCTCCCCAAATCACAGAAGAGAACCCCATATTGTGGAGCAAGTACTGCAGAGCAGAAGGAACAAGCAAGACAGACATTTTGCAGCTGAGAAGATGGGAGACTCAGTTAAACTGAAAAGAGAAAAGGGTGTAAATGTGGTAAGCTAATTAATGGAAAGAAATTGTCCCCATGGTGCAAGATTTGTCCCTTCTAATTCGTCAGCAAGGGAGAGTGTTTCTGCCTCCTCCTCCTCCTCCTCCCATTTTCTATGGCAAACCCAGTGCCTGCATTGCATAACAGATTGTGAGATCTCTGTGACGGATGCAGCTCAAGGCGTGCGTCTCTGGGCGGACAAGTCATCTGTGATTAGCAGACCTCTCAAAACCTTGGCCCAAAGTAGGCAAACGGGAGACGCATGGTTGAATCGGTGCATATTTACTCCAACAAAAGCCCTGTATTATTTGGGCTTTACTTACACAAAGGTTTGTGAAGAATAATGGCATTGACCCTATGCTAGAGTGCTCTCTTGTTGTTGAAATACACAACATCCACACAACCTGGTGGCACCGAATTGTATGAGCAATTTACAAAGCACCACACAGATCTGGCGTGAATAATAGGCGCAGCGCTTCTCTCAAATTGCTGAGAAGGTGCTTTGAACATCTTGCTAACCCATCTCCTCCCAATCACTGGAAGACATCTTATTTTAAAAAGGCACGTTGGTAGCCATTGGCGCATGAGAAATGACTGAAAATCTAGAGGTTGCAAGGGATGAAAGTATTCCTAATGTTGACTGATAAAAGATGCGTGCGAGAGAATCATAGCTGGACCCCTGGCCAGTCAGGAGATTGGCAACTGAATGTCTGTGGAGATTCTCAGCCATCCAGGCCCTGGTTGCCCCAAAGGTGTTTTTTCAAAAGGCAACTGGACTTCCTTGGTTTTCCTTGAAGATGTTTCGCTTCTCATCCCAGAAGCTTCTTCAGTTCTGCTGACTTTTCTTCACTTGTCTAGAATTGAAGAAGCTTCTGGGATGAGAAGCAAAACATCTTCAAGGAAAACCAAGGAAGTCCAGTTGCCTTTTGAAAAAGCACCTTTGGGGCATTAGCAACTGAAGACTGCCCATCCATCAGCCCAAGATGGTAATCCTGCTCTGGGTTTGTTTTCCTCTTCCCTGCCATTCCACTTTCCTCTCTTACCCTGCTTATTAGATTTTGAGCTAGAGGGCAGAGCCTCCGTTCTTTTTGAACCTCTGCACCACCTTCTGGAAAATCAAGGCTGCCTCTGCGTGTGCCTAACTCTCCCGCCTTAGCTGGTGCGGTGGATGCTTGTGGCTTGGCCACGCGTGATCCGCCTCCCCTTTCCCTGGTATTTTTCTGGGCTTCCAGTTGGGTGAAATTGTCAAACAAGGCACCTGCTGTGGCGTTGCAAAAGGGCACATTAAACCTGCCTTGCTGGATGCCGGATCGCTTGTCCATCACCGCGGATGTGCAAAGGCGCCTGCCAGGAGAACCGCCGGCTCCAGCAGGGGGTTAAAATGTTATGGCTGCATCTCGGGGAGTTGTTTGCACACCTCGGTCTGGCCAGCTGTTCACCAAAACCGTCTGCTCCGGTTGAAGCAAAGCAAAGCGAATAGAGACTCCTGGTCTGGGAGCAGGAAAACCGGGCGAAGTTTTTCCTGTCTGTAATAAAGGAAGGAAGGTGGAAGGTAGAACCAAGACTGAGAAGCTTCCTGGCTAAAAGGGAACAAGCCTCTGTGTGCTTTGAAGCAGGATGGGCAGGCCCGGTTCACACATCCTGCATTCTCAAGGTGTTTAAAAGCATGGTTTATGGAGCTTGAAAAATGATGCCCAGCGCCTGGGAAGAAGATCCCACTTTTATTGGTTGAGAAAGAAGCGTCTCACGATTCCCAGAAGTGGAAAATTTTGCTGAGGCTTTTAAGAGGAAAGAGCAGCTTAGCCTTCTGGACTGCACTGCCATTCCGGCTGTGGAGGATGGGGGCTTTCATCCAGCATGTGTGGAGGGCTCCAGGTTTTGGCAGGGCAGAGTGGATATGGTGGACCCCCCCACCCTGAGGTCTCAAGAGGCTTAGAATCTGCCGAATGTTTATCACAGGTTGGATCCCATAATAAATATCTCAACCCTCCCCCACATCCTTTCATTGTTTCTGAGGTGGGGGATGAAGAGGACAGTGAAGTGGGCCTGCCCCCAAAGGCTGGCAGTCGAAGTGGCCACACCAAAGAGGCTTATTGTCTTGAGTTCTCCCCCTGCCCAGAGAGGAGAAAGCCCCCACCCACAGAAGGGAGTTGCTTCTTTAGATTTTCTGGTCTTCCTTGGAAGCAGGAGTTGTGAGCAGGCCTCCCACCCACTGTGAGAGGGAACAGAGGCCACTTAATTAATTCGCAAGGAAAGCAAGGACACACATGCACGCACACACACACACACAATGTGGGGCACAAGGAGAAGGCATTAGGGCACCGCTACCCTTCCACCTGCCTGACCCACTCTGGCCTCGTGGCAGAGGATTGTGGAGAGTTTCAGGCCACCTGGGTGGATTTGAGGTGACCCGAACTTCTGCCAGCTTCGTGGGGGGCCCTGAGCAATTGAAAAGGAATTGAGCAGAATAATTCTGCTGCCTGCCTCACCCCCAGCCTTCTGCAGACCCAAAGGCTCCCGTTTGGCCAAAAGGCCCTCTAGGACCTTGGATGCAATGATTTTTCTCCACTCTCAGAAGCAAGCAAGAGAAAGCATTCACAAAAAGGTTTTCTTTAAAAAAAAAAGCTGCTAGTCCTCATGAGTTCATGCTCGGTTGGATCCAAGGGATGCCGACTGACCACCCAGGTCCTCTGAGCTGGAGTCTTGGTCTCGGCTTCATCCCGTGAAAAGGGGAAATGAAGGCAAGAAAAGAAAACCACACAATTTTGCAATGGATTATTGGTCTCCTGGTCCTCAGGAAAGTGCCCAGTGTGAGAAGGCAGCATTCACAGCGGGGTCTCTGCCAGCCGCTTCCAGCTTCTAGAGCAGCTGAGGCTGGGAGAAGACTGAACTGGACCCAATTCCTGGTGAGTTTCTCGAGACGTCCCCCACATTTTCTTGGCAACGGCCCAAAGCTTAATTTATTCCATGCAGCTGCTGACCTGGAGGATGGTGAAGGCCTCGGGCACCTCTTCTTCGCCTGCATGCCCATCCGGCATCTTCCTCCTGCCAGGGCTGAGCCATGCCCTCCACGGAGCCCCCGGGCCAAGGAGGAGCCCCCCATCCTTCCCCCGGGCCTCTCACTCAGCTGCTGCACGGCCTCCAAATCCAACTGCTGCCTTCTCAGGACTTGCCGGGTGTTGTGTTTTCAAAGCCCCACATATCTTCCCCGCTCCCCCCCCGGACCTTCTCATCCCTCCGCCATGGGGGGAGACGTCCCTCACTCCCTCTGTGGCTGCTGAAATCCTCCGGCCATCCCTGATCCAGAAGGGACTCATCCAGCTAAGCTGCCCCTCTTTTCGCCTCGGCCTTTTTACATTCCTGCCCGTCTCTTCTCTCTGCATCCGCTGCCTCAGCTTTCCTGCTACATCCCCAATTCCTGGCCTTGATTGTCCAACACGGAATCATAAACTTGCGGTGGACTGTAAGAAAACGCTGGAAGGTTCTGGAGACTCGGATTCTGGATTCTGGATCTGCATCCCAAGAGGTCAGGCCCACTGCTGGGGTCTCAAAGCCACAAACCGACCATCTCCTTGGCACACATTCAGCAATCTGTGGGGCTAAATCCTATTGTTTTGGTGAGGGAAGATAGGATGGCAGCTGAAATTGGGGCCTTGCTAGGATCTTGGAAAGAACTTGCTGCCCAAACAAACCAACTCTGTGTTTCTCTCTGGACTTCCTCCAAGGCCGGCCCCTTCAACAGCGCCCCTGTGATGCAAGTGAGCCTGCTTTGAAACCTCTAGCGCTACCTAAGCCCAAAATAGACTCATTTCCATTCAAAGGAATTGGATTTCTGCTATGTCTTAATTATTTTTGAATTGAAAGTGTGGCGTCTTTCATATTATGGAATGCTACCAGTCTCTTCCCCTCCTCATTTCCCCCCCTCCTCTGTAGGGTAGCTTAACCCATAACATTTCCAATGAGGAGGGGGAGGGAAGGGGAAGAGAAAAGGGGAGGAGGAGGAGACCCCTAAGCCCCAGACCTGCAGGGTTGAAAACAATAAAGAGGGCTACTTACAGAAGCTGCCCAGAGACCTTCTTAAAATGGCCTCGTCCAGCAAAGCTGCCCAGGAGGTGGAGCTGGGGCCATCGGTGGCCCTTTGGCAGGAGGGAAAAAGCCCTTTTTTGGGTCAGTCCCTTGGTGAGCCCAGCAGCTCTTCCATGGCTGAGACACGGAGCAGCTCCACCCTGGACTCTGAGGATCAGAAGGGGAGCTGGGGTGGGGGGGAAGACTTGCAGTTTTGAGGCTGGGCGCCCCCCACATGGTTTCATGAACTCCAGTTGGCACAATACGCTAAGCCAGGAATCAGGAACAAACCACCTTATATGGCTGTGCTGGGTGCCTGGTCGGTTGGATGACAGGCCAGGCGAGCTGGTGCCAAAGACTCACATCAGGGTTCTGGGTCAAGCAGAACTCTTGACCCAGACTGGGGCCCCTTCAGGAGCAAACCTGGCTGCCTTGTGGCTCTTGCCAACTTTATACACTCTTGAGAGTTTTTAAACCAGGTTTATTTGTCTTCCGTAATTCATTGTGGCCTTTTGGGGGCAAACAACCCTGTTCCTGTTGAAGAGGGGCTGTTTTTGAAGGAAGCTGCACAGGGAGCGGCTGCAGCCCCCCCCCCCCGCCTGCCTTCTATGGGGGCGTCCTGGAGGCTTCCTGGCAGAGACGCTGCAGCCCGGTTGCCCATTCGCGGCCACTTGGATTGGCCTCCCCAGCTGCTGCAGGGAACAGCCCGGCCGGGACGGCGCGGAGAGTCTGCGGAGCCCGTCCGTCCTCGGCCATCCAAGGAGACGCGGCCGGGCCGGCGGGACCCCAAACGGGCCCCCGGCTGCGCCCCGCGGCGACTCCGCCCTTCCCCTCCCTCCCCTCCCCGCCGGGCGTGGGCGTGGGGGAAGGGCCTCTCTCCGCCTGTCCGCCCGCCGGCGGGCTGGCTGGCTGGCTGGGCTGCTGCGCGGCTGAGCTCCGCCCGGCGCCGGACTGCAGCGCCGCCGCTGGTCCCGGCCGAGGCAGCGGCCGAGTGAGCGCGCTCCGCAGGGCAGACTCTCCCCTCCGGGTCCGGGGCGGCGGCGGCGGCGGCGGCGGCGGCTGGCTCTGGCTTCGGGGCGGCGCTGGGCTGTGCGGCCGCCCTCCCGCTCTGCGTGCCACCCGGCCGGTGCCCTCGGCCCGCGCGCTCCGCCAACTTGCCCGGAGGAGGAGGAGGGGGCGGCGGCGGCGGGAGCCGCGCGGACGCTGCGGGCCGGGAGGGGAGCGGAGGGGGCGCAAGGCAGGGGCTGCCCCTCCTGCGAAGGAGCCGAGCCAGGCGCCCCGGCGAGGAGGGAAAGGCCGGCGGCGGCGCGCCTCTGCCTGCTGCCCGGACGGCCTCGGAGATGCGGGGCGGCCGCCCCCCGGGGCATTATGGCGAAGGCCGGCGCTGCGGTGAGTAGGGCGGCGCGGCCGGGAGCTTCGGGCCCCAGGCACGCTCGGCGGGCGGCGGGCAGGATGGGCTCCCCCGTTTCGCCGCCACGCTCCGAGCCTGACTGGAGGGGCAGCCCCGCAGGAACCCGGGGGGCGGCTGGCCGGGTAGAGCGCGGCGGTTTGGGGAGGGTCCGGCCCCGTGCAGGGTGAGCCTTCCCGGGCGAGCAGCTGCGGAGCGTGGCGGGGCTGGCTGGTTGGCGGACTGGCTGCGCCTCCGCAGAGCCCCCGCCCGGCTTTGCGCCCTCCGCGGTGAGGACGTGCCCGGAGCCGGTGCGGGCGAGGGGAGCGCGCGGGGCTGGCCGGGTCGCCGTCCCTCGGAGGGCTGGGAGGACCGGCCCGGCCGAAGCAGCGGGACCCGCAGAAGATGGCGAGGCAGCCCCCGGGGGTCAGTAATGCCCCCCTCCCTCCCTCCCTCCCTCTCGCGCTGGGGCCGTCCGGAGGGGCCAGATCACCTCCCCCCCCGCCTTGGCCGGATCAGGCGATGGGATTTGTAGTCCCGTGCTCCCGGAGGGCGGGCCGCAGCCAGGAGGGTGTCTCTGGGATGGCGTTTCGGCAACTTTCTCAAGTGCCGCCGCCGCCGCCGCCGCGGTGTGTGAAGGTGTTTGTTTAAGAGGCTGTTCGTTTTGCATGCCTGGAAGCGGCCTCGCTTCCCCCTTTCGCCGCCGCTCACCTGGCCGGCCTTCTTCTGACCCGCCCAGAGCCCGTTTGCACCGAGAGCCCCCCCCGCCGCCAGCGGAGGCGATGCGGAGCGCCGACCCCAGCCCCGGCGACGGCGCCTGTGGAAGGACGGACGGCAGCCCCCCTTGACGCGCGCCGCTGAGCAGCCCTGCGAAATGCCAAACTTTGCGGCCGCCTCGTCTACCGTTTCTCACGAACCCGGTAAGTAGCGGAGCCCGGAGGGGAGGCGGGGCCAGGGGGAGCCTTCGCCCCACAACGGGACGGGGAGCCAAGAATTGCCGGCTGCAGTTGGGAGGGGGCGCCTCCCCCCCCCCAGTCGCCCAGCCAGGCAGCCTGGTCGCCCTTCGGAGCACCGGCCGAAACGGGAATTAATGAGGCGACTTTAAAAGGCCCACGGAAAGCTTCGTCGCTTCCCCCGGAGCTGCTGCTCCTTTTCACAAAAATTCTTGCCTGATCTGACTGCAGTGGGGGGGGGGGGGTGTTGGTAAATCTGCCCTGCAACAGATCCGACCTCTGAGGCTGCATCCAAATGCAGTCTGCAAAGGGGGGAGGGGAGTGGGCAGGGGCTGCAGCGACCCCCTCCTCCCACACACTCCCCCTCCCCTTCCACCTGGGGAAAGCAGATCATTTAGGAGCCCTGCTTTGCTGAAGCTGTGGGGGTCGGGGGTCGGTTGAGTGGGCACACTGAGCCCCCCCTTGGGCTGGAGGGGGGTACGGTCTGGCTGGGAAGATGTAGGACCCCTTGGCGAGGGCCTGTCTCAGCAGCAGCAGCCTCTCCAGAAGGCATGGCGAGGTGGGAGGGTTCCTTCCAGGAAGAGGCCTGAGGCTGGGCCCCCAATCCTGCAGGAAGGGCTCCTTCCTCCGTGTCCCCTTAGCAGCCTGTGCTGGGAGGCCCCGGAAGAGAGCAGCCAGGAAGGTCCAGCTGTGGAGGGGCAGGTGGACTCGGCCTGCCTGAAACTGTGCCACAGATGCAGCTGGTTCAGCTTGGTCAGCCAGCCATCCCACTGGCCAGGAGGCCAGAGGATGCCCCTCCGAGGAGCTACCGCTGGTTCCCCTTCACTGGCTGTGGCAGGCCAAAAGGGGCACCCTGCCTGGCTCAGCAGCTTCTCCTTGACGGGCAGCAGCCCCTCCCCGACTTCCCCAGCTGCTCCCCACCATCCTGGCTGCTTCTCTTTTCTCTCCATAAAGGAGGGGTCTTGCCCAGTTGCTCCTGCATGGATGCGACACGAGGCGGCTCAGGCTGCCGGCTCTGCTCTGAAGCCAGTGGAGGGTTGGGGGGAGGCAGGGGGACGGTATGCGGTGCCCCCGCCCCTTCGGAGGGCCCGGCGGTCTGGGGTCTGCCTGCCAGTGGGTCTGCCAGCCCCTCCGGCTGAGCAGGAGGGCGCCCGGGTTCACTCTGGCCCCCTTTGCAGGGCATGGTGCTGGTCAAGATGGCATGCGTGTGCTGGAATCTGCTGGTGCTCCACGCGTTTCTGGCGGATCTGGCCCTGGTCCACGGGGCGGAGAGAAGCTCCCCCATCCTGAACGTCGCGGTCATTTTGGGGAGGACCCCGAGCGTCACGGAAAGAGACGTCCGTGCTCTCAGCAGCCGGGATGTGGCAGGGGGGCTCCCCACTGACGTTAACGTGGTGCCCCTCCTGATCAACCAGACCGACCCCAAGAGCATCATCACCCACATCTGCGACTTGATCTCGGGCACCAAGATCCACGGGGTGGTTTTCGGAGACGACAGTGGCCAGGAGGCCGTGGCCCAGATCCTGGATTTTATCTCCTCCCAGACTCTGATCCCCATCCTGGGCATCCACGGAGGCTCCTCCATGATCATGGCAGAGAAGGTAGGGGGGGAGAGGAGGGGGGGGACCGAGGGGCATCATGGGTGTCACAGGGTGGGGAAGGGGGCTTTTGTCTGCTGGTCTCGGGGGGGGGGCTGCAATCGTGCCTTCTCTGAAGGGGGTGTGGGCAACCCTTGCCATTTGGGGCCGCCTAGAATGCTGCTCTCCTTGATAGAATCAGTGTCAGGCTGGTCCATTTATCTGAAGTGGCGTAGGGTCTCCTGCTTGAGCAGGGGGTTGGACTAGAAGACCTCTAGGTTCCCTTCCAACTCTGTTGTTCTGTATTTCTCAACATGGACCTCCACAATGGTGCTCCTTAAACTCGGCTCCAAAAGCCTTTCTCTGGAGATCAGCTAGGGGAGGATTTGGAGTGGGGGTCAGCCCGGAGAGAGGCCTCCCTTTCAGGCTGGCTATTTTCCTTCCTGGGTGTAGAAGAAGCTCTTCCTGCTGACCTCGATGTCCGTTTTGTGGAATGGGGTTTACTTGCCAGATGAAACATCCTGGAGGGATGGAGGGAGGGAGGCAGGGGGGACGGAATTCCTTCCTGCACCCCCCCCCCCCCGGATCTCTTAGGCCAGGGATCCTTCTGTGCCTGACCTTCCTGTGCTGCTTCCCGAGGGTTGTTGGAGACACGGCTGATGGGCAGAGGTTGCATGAATTAGCCCCAAGATTACTCCAAAGGGTCGCACACCTCTTTGTGGGCGTGGCCTTGAACCCAGGCCTTGGCGTTGCAGGCCGTTGCCTGGCTTTGTTGGTGGCTTCTGGGGCAGTGATTTCGGATGGGGGGGAGGAGGTGGCTTGTGGATGTTGGGACGGATCACAGGATTGGGAGGGGAGTACTTTGTAAGTGGGGTCAGCCGGTCAGAAGCGGTCCATGGAAAAGTTCCAGTCCAGGCGGTTGGCTTGCCGGGCTCCAGGTTGAACTGGCTGCTTTCCGGCAGAGGCTTTGTTACTAGCAAGCGAGAAGGTCAGAGACCAGCAGATGTGCAGGTGGCCACCCGAGTGGAGCCAGGCCACTGCTTGGCATGGTGGGTGCTCGGTGGCGCTTCCATGCCAGATGCCAGTCAGGACTGGGTGGCTGTTGAATCAGGCTGCTTGTGGAGCTCTGATTGGCACCGGTGGGTACAATGGCGGTGGGCTGACTCCCCAGTCAGCCTCTCGTACGGCTGGGGGTGCCTTGCCTCGGTGATGGCCTCTGTCCTCTTCCACGCCATGCTCGAAGGCAGCCCTTAGAGGCTGGGGCAGCTGAGAGCCACATCGGTTTCTTGCTCATTTTCACCAGTGGCTGGTGCCAAGTTATGCGGCAGTGAAGCTCACCAGGTAAAGGCAGCCTGCGCAGAGGAGAACTTCCTTTGCTTTTCGAGAAGCTGCCCAGGGCTGGTGCCCCTCAGAGGTGCTAAGCAGGCTCACCTTGCCCCCCCTGGCAATAAAAGGGGCCCGCTGGCCTGTGTGGAGCTGTTTAGGATCAGGGTAAGGCCAGAGGGGGCTTGTTAGGAACCCCTGCCTCTCTGGACTCCCCTTCTCTGCTGATTCTTTGGCCTCCCTTCACTTCTCTCCTGCTCTTCCTCTCCTTGGGAGCCCTCCCCTCGGTTGAGGCTGTGCCACACGGGCTGGGTTGGGGTCCGAGGGAAGTCCGTTCGGGTCGTGCTTGGCTTTCTTTGGGGCTGAGGGACTCAGGCGGTGGGGACCATCCCCGAGTTGCCCAGCATAGTCTCTTCCCTTTGCACCTGGTTCCTCCTCTGAATCGTTCTTTACCCACAGGGTGGGGTAAGATCCCCACATTTCTTGCTTCAGCCGAGAAGATCTTCCCTCCCGGCCAGAGCCAAGGGGAGCGATCGGTTGATCGATCTCGGCCGCGATCTGCCCACTGCAGTGTGTGCCCCTTGAAATGCAGCAGGGAGAGGGCGGAGGGAGGTGCAGTGGCATCGCATGTGGGAGCGGGCAAGCCCCCGGCCTCCTCCGCTGCATCTCCAGGGCTGCCTCTGCAGAGTGGCTGACGGACGGACCGGCATTGTGGGGCTGCTGCTGCCTTCCCTGAAATCTCAGCTGCCACCACGTCTCTCCCGAAGGGCTGGGGAGCCAATCTTGCCTCCACTTACGTAAAGAGTTGAGGATTCGGGAGGGGGGGGGCTGCTTGATGGAAGGCAGGGCGCTTCTGGCTTTCCAGGAAATGCTTTCTCAGGGCAGCTCGTGCAGCCTGTTTCCCAACAGCTACCGAGCCTCTCCCCCCCCCAACAAAGGCGAGATTAGGAGAAGAAAGACCCCCAGGTAGCCTCTCTTCTCTGCCTCCCAGGCTCTGCTCACTACAGGGGCTGCTTCTATGCAGGGGAAGAGAGAGAGAGAGGGAAAGGGAGGGAGGGAGGGAGGGAGAGAGATATTTGTCTTGAAACAAACCTGTGGATCCAGGGGGCATGTGTGTGTGTGTGTGTGTGTGTGTGCGCGCGTGCGTGTGTCTCTGTTCACCACCCAAAATGCTGTGTCAGTGCTGCAAGTATTGCACAACTGAGGCAGCAGTGAAGTGTGTGGACAGGGGTTGGCAGGAGGAGGCCCCAGGGGACCCCCTCACCTCCTCCTTTCCACAGGGATTGGCAGCCGGACAACGTCCAGTGTCCTGATTCTGATGCATGGCCTCCAGTGGTGGTCAGCTGGAAGCCTCGTTTGCTGGCAGGTTGCACAGCCGTGCTAGATGGCCCGTGCGTAGAGAGGACCTTCAGCTGAATCTTCTGCTTTTGAGCCGGGAGGTGTTCTGGGCACCTCATGGAGAAGGCCAGTCGGGGAGTGGGTGGGGGGAGATCCCAGTGGTGCAGGGGCCTCCCACGCCAACCTGCAGCTCTCAAGCACAAGCAGGCCTTCTCCAGCCGGGCTGAGCTGCTGCAGAGACACAATCGGCCCTTTCAGACACCGGATTCTTCTTGGCTGAAGCTGATCAGAAGTCCACAAAGAAGGGTTGAGTTCGCCCTCGGCACTAAGACATCAGGCCAGCTTCTCAGTTGTGTGAACGTGGCCACTTGCAGTCTCTTCAAGCAACGGGGGGTGAACAAAGCTTTGTTCAGCGCTGTGTGCCAAGCGTGTGTCCTGGGGGCCTCCCCTGCCTGCCTCCCCCTATGTGGGATCTTGCCAGTTGCCTTTGGTGCTTTCCTGCCCCTCGTAAGGGCTGTCCAAGTCCTGGGAATTGACTTGATCTTCTGCCAAGGGTGGGAAACCAAGCCCTCTTTTGTCTTCGGAGCCAATTTGCCACCTCTCTTTTGGGGGAGACTGTGGCTTAAGTGGAAGGACCCAACGGATGGCGTGCTCCTCGGGCGCCACTGAGGCATCTTATTTGTACGGAGTAAACAGAAGGAGGTCCATATTGGTTCTGTCAAACATGTTTTCTTTCTCCGCTTTGTCATCTATTAAGGGTGCCTGAGAACATGCTGGCTTTAACTGGATCTGACAGTTTAATAGTTTTCCTCTTTCCCTTTTTCATTTTGGTGCAATGGGGAGAGCAGAACGCTTGACCAGGCCTTTTAGACCCAGCGAGGCCTTCAAAGTTATTGTTGCTTTCAGTTGTGGCTCACAATTCTGGGTCTCTCGGGGGCCCCTGACTCTGTGGCCAGTTCTCTCAAGTGGGGAACCCCGGGCACCGTCGCGATTTGTGTGAGTGGCGAGGAAATAACTCTAAAGATTGGCACATGACTGTATTTAGACTTGCGCTTGTGCCCACGTCGGTTGCCAACTGGCATGGGAAGTGCCCGGCTGAAGGACCTGGGGGAGTGTTTGGATCAAAGGCTGAACTTAAGCGCGCTCGAGCACGGTTGGATTTGCTTACTTAGGGCTTATTGTACAAGCCGTGGTTGGCTGGGTCTCTTCGGCCGGCTGAGGGAGGAAGCGCGGCTCAGAGCCTCCATGACTCCATACACGAAGCCCAGTGTGCCGCAGCCAAGCAAACCGCTTACAGCTTGAACCCAGTGTAAATCTTGGTTGCTGTCCCGCTTGGGAGAACTGCCCCCCTCAACAATGATTCCGACTTGCGTTGGAGAAAGTCAGGGGAAACATGGCCTGTTTCTGCATCCGAGGCACAATCAATGGGGGCTCGTTGCCCTTCGTCTTGGCTGTTGTGGCCAGGGAAGTGTTGTGATTTCCCAGCTGCATTTTCTGGCTTGCTGGTTGTCTGAATCCAGACAGCCTCATTCATTCATCTTGTTTGTCTTTTGGACTGAGACAAGCCGTTATTTAGGATTGAGTGTAGGACGTCAATGAAGCTTTGCTGCTGCCTTGGCCATCTCCCCATAACTCCGGGAAAAGCTCCCCTTGCCGTCCCAGGCAAGAGACTCCATTTCGAAGAAGGCAGATTTGGGGGCTTCGTAGGACAGTGAGGCCAAAGCAGGGGTCTCCTAGAAACTGGGGTGTCCCCTGGCTTGCTACCTCTTTGGCACCTCACGCAACCCTCCTCCTGCTGGGGTTCCCCAAGCGCTTGGAGATTTCCCAGTCCACCGGGAGCCCTGGCGTATGGGTCTTAGCCCCCTCCTCAGGGTTGGGCAGGGTAAAGGAATGTAGAGGGGATTCTGGGAACGGCTGAGCTGCTGAGGGAGGGGAAATGGCCACTCAGTCCAGGGAAAGTGGAAAGCATGAGAAAGGCACTCAAGACTGCCTCCCTTCCTGGCTGGGGAATTCTGGGAGTTGAAGTCCACAGGTCTTACAAGTTGCAAAGGTTGGACGTCCATGCCGGCTGGGGAATTCTGGGAGTTGGAGGCCGCCCATCTGAAAGCTGCCAAGGTTGAGAAACACTGTGGTGGAGCCCTCCTGGGGAGGAATTCTGCAAGGAGCAGATTAGGAAAGGTGGGTTGAAGCATTAGAGGAGGGGTTACAAAACAGATCACTGATGGTCTGGGGTCTAAGAAGGAGATGCATCAGTGGATGGACTGAGAATTAAGTCTCCCCTCCAACCATGCCGTTCCTCCTCCCCCTCCTCTGAGGAGCCTTTTCTCTGCGGCAGGCGGCAGCCGAAGCTTTGAAGGTGCTGGCATGTTCTGAACATGGCCCGCTTGGCCAGGACTGGTCTTCAGGCAAGAACATGATTGGCCTAGGATGGAGCCATGAATGTTTCATGGTGCTAAGTGCTCAGGGTGGAGGTTCTCCCACATGGAATCTGACTCCAGGAAACAGGCTGGGTTGCACATTGCGGGACTCGTGCTCAAACTGCAGGTTTCCTTAATGGAGAATACGGCTTCTTCTCGGTTTTTTCCCCAAGCAAAAAAGCGAATAGGTTTTAGTAAAGATAAATAAATAAAAACACAAGCCGGATTTCCTTTTTTTTTTTAAACGGCTGACATCCAGCTACAAAATTTCAGCTTATATAATTGTTTCAACATTATCTCGATGGCCCCATGCATACTCCCCCCCCCCCCCCATTGGTTGCAAACTCTTCCTTGCTGCTTCCTACATCCGGGAGTTGCAAGAAAGAATTCAGAGGAACTTGACTTGGAAAATGGAGGAGCTGCGGAGCGAAGGGGCTCCACCCTGCAGCTTAGACTACCTTAAACGTGTCTTTCCCTTCCAGCCTCCAGGCCAGGGCCTGTGAGAGAAGGCTCTTCTTTGCTGAGAGAAAAAAAGCCATGCCGACCACTTGGGTTCTTGGCCCTCTTGGAGCAACGGTCACTAACTGGTGGTCCATGGGCCACTAGTGGCCCACAAGAAAATTTTGGTGGTCCGCAGAAAAAATATTTGCATTTTTTATATTACATTAAATCAGGGGTTCTCAAACTACGGCCCCTGGGCTGGATACGTGTAATGAACGTTTGTGTTGCTGCAGAGAGTTTCCCCCTCTGGGGTCTTTTTGTGTGGGTCAGAGGGGGTCAGAAATTCCGACTTGGGGTCTGCTTCAGCTTTGGGCGAAGGCTGGAGGGAAGCGCCTCTGGTGGCAAAGATCTGGAGGACCTTGTCCAGTGGGACTGCATTGTGGCCTGGAACTGGCTGACCATCTCAGCCCACTGAACCTCCAGACACCAGTACCTGGCCTTGCACTCCCGCAGGTCTTCCCTCTGCTTGGAAAGCTTATGTTTGTAGTCCTCCGTGAGGTGCTTCTGCTGAGCCTCCTTCTTGGCCAGATCCAATTTGAACTGAGCTGTTTTGCCAACTCTTTCTCATGGTGGTTGCTTAGCTCCAACAACTGCTTCCTGTTGGGGCTCTAAGGACTGGGCGGGCAGGCAAGGAGTGGCTGGCAGGGGAGGGGTGAGTAGAGGCTGGCAAGGCACCCCTCGACATGAGTGTCATCAAGTTGGCCATGCCCACCCAGTCACATGACCACCTAGCCACGCCCACCCAGCCGATCATTAGGCAGATCATGTTAGTGGTCCGCGGGATTTTAAATTATGAATTTAGTGGTCCCTGAGGTCCGAAAGGTTGGGGACCCCTGGCTTGGAGCATCTCTTTCACCCCGACCAAGAATCCAACGTTACATCGACATTGGGACTGTCAAATCTTTCCTGGGGTCAAGCTGGGCCCATCCAGGGCCGGAAACAGCCTTCCTCCCGACCTGGGTTCAGCACTTCCACCTGAGTAAATAAGGAAACATTTGCTGATTTGGGGGTGGCTGTTGGCTACCAGCTCTCAGATGCACCTAACAGCCAAAGTCGTAGATTTCTATGGCTGATATAAAAAGGAACCGTTTGGTAGTTGGACGGGAGCCCGAGGGGAGATCAAAGTTGCACATTTTAAGAGCTGCCAGGGAGCTCCAAGGAGTGGCTGGTGCTATTTATTTGAGAAGTGCTTGACAATCTGTCTGTTTGTTTATTTGAGGAAAACACCATACCTTCTGGAGAATTTTTTCCCTGGGGCACAATTTGGCAATCCGCTTCCATTTCTCTGTGCCCCCTTTCACCCTCTTTGATGCCTTCTGGTAAGAAAAGCCCAAAGAATGAATCCCACTCGTTTTGACCCAGTGTTTTATTTCCCACTAGTTGCCCTTGGAGTGCTTAGGAGTAGGGGAGGGAGGTTCCTTCCCTCCCCCGCCCCAGTTGTCCCCCCAGGCAATGCTTTAGCCCCCCCCGCCCCCCCCCCCCCCCGAGTGGCTGCTTCTCCTTTCCTGCAGGCGGGCAAAGCAGCTGCCCTGGGTGGGATGCCAGTCATGGTGGCCAGAGGAGTGCAGAATGCACGACTTGGTCTTCAGCAGTGCCGAGAGGGGATGCAGAGCACCTTAAATGCCACCCAGTTGGAGAAGAGGAGGAGGAGGAGGAGGAGGAGGAGGATGTGTTTGCCCAAAATAGATTTAGAAAACATGACCTGAATCTCTGGCGCTCACTGCATCCACCTGCCGTGTGCCAGGCAGCCTGGCCTGGGCGATGGGGGTCAGAAGGCTTTGGGGCCTGTACCCCACGAGAGTTGGGCCTGCTACCCCCCCCGCCATGCACCTTTGTCCGCCATGCCTGTTCAGATAAGGCGCTGGTAAACTGCCCTGGGAAGACCCAGCTTGGGAGTGGTGGGGCATGCCCAGTTTAGAAATAAATTGTTGCATCAGTTCTGCCAGTTCCCTCGAAGACTAGGTGGATGTTCCAGGTATAGTGGCAGTCTACCTGCAGATAGCAGCTTTAGGGAATAAAGGAAGGGAGGGTCTCTACATGTTGGGGGTCTCTAGCAGGTTTTGGCTTTACGTAGAACAGGCAAGAAGGGAGACAATTCTGTGCTACTGAGTTCCTGGGACAATCCTGTGGCCACCTTGATATTTTGGGGGGCTAATTTTATGCTCATCCCAGATGAGATTTCCTTGTTCTCATCTTTGTGAGAAGCAGTTTAAAACCTGGCAGTGACCGAAGACCCGGGTGAGCCGGCCCTCGCCAGCTTTCACAGTGGAGGCATGAAAGGCTCGTGTTGGAGAGGAACAGTTTCCTTTCAGGGTCTGGAGTTGCCCAAAGCAATTTACCATTCAAGAAAAATAAAAATGTCTCCACTACGAAACAAAACTGAATGGAGCCCATCCAATAAATCAGAGCAGGGAAAATCAAATGAAAGGCTATCAAGACCAACAAAAGGACAACAGCCCACACAGCCAAGCGAGCTTGACAATGTCTTAGGTGCCACGTGTGCTCTAGATGAAAGATCAATTGTGGCTTGGTTTTTGGCCTGAAGGACAGTCAGTAGGGAAGAAAAGGGGAGAGAATTCATGGCAGGACCATTGTGGTCCAAGAGCTGATGGGATGCAAGGCAGACTGGCCAACATCCAGAGCCTTGCCCTGGCCCTTCAGGCTTGATGGTCTGGGGCAGCCCCATCCGTGGCCACCACAAGACCGATGACGAGAGAAATTGCCCAGAATCAGGGCTGGGCGGGGACTGAGTTGACCGGTGATTGGGATTGGCCACTGTGGGTGGACGGCTGGAACTGGGGGAGAAATGAGAAGCTTGTCTTGAATGATGGGAGAGGTTCCATTCCTGCTCAACTCTCTTAATTAAAACAACCTCGCCCCCCTCCCTCTCGTGCCCCCAATTTAGCTGCAAGAAAACATTCTTATATGCAATTAGGTTTTGATTAAAGGCAAATGGTGCCCAGGGATGGAGAAGCTACAAATGTGGTTGAAGCTGCCGTTGGTGCAGAGGAACATTTTAGGTCAAGGTGGTTTAATTAAGAAGTACTGAGATCTCCGATGTTGGGCTGGAGATCGGAGAGCGATAGAAAATCTCCGGAGTGACGGGTTCCGGCCAGGCACTCAGCAGTTCAGGATGTGTCCTTGAGCCTCCCTTCCGTGTATCTTGTGGATCTTCTTCCTTTCTTGCCCTCGCCTCCCTTGTCATCTGAGCAGCCAAGGCCACTCCAGGCACTTTATGGCGTCTCTTTGTACAAAGCGCTTTGTTGTGTAACCCTTGATTAAAGTATGAGATTCCCTCTGCTGAGGTTTCAGGGAGGTTGCTAAGAAGCACTTCTCTACCATCTAAGGGAAGTTTGCTCTGCGGTTCTCTCAGCCCTGCTGGACTGAATGCCTCCCCTGCTTTGACGGCTTTGAACAGGGACTCGGATGTATCCGCAGAAGAGTTGATGGTCATACGGAGCCTCCACCTCACGGTCAAAAGACAGGATGGGTTTGCTGGCTTTCATGTTGAGACATTGAGGTTGTGACTCTGAGGCCAAAGTTGATGGACAGTTGGGAAATGCTGTTTCCTTCTAACCAGGATCTGTATCGTTCCTCAGTCCTGATCTGTCTTGGCCAAAAGTTTAGGAATGTTCCTTTTCTTGTCCGGAAGCCACCCGTGCATGGAGCTGTAGGCCTTCTGTGCTGCTTCTTCTTGGACCCAAACCAGCCAAAGATGCTCTGTATCCTGGCGCCTCCATGCAGCGCAAATACCATTTCCAGCTTCCTCATTTCCATGTGGCCTTTGTGACACGTAAAATGTTCCCTGCTTTTTATGTCCCTAGAACATTTGTTTCTTTTGGTCTTTCAAAGTATTTTGCTCGTGAAGGCATTTTGGCTTCCTCTGTGGCAGCGAGGTTGTTTTGGATGAAGCAGAAAGCTTGGCTCTTCAGTACGAGGACAGTCTTTGGCCATGCGCTAGACTTCTGAGAACACTTCCTGTATCTCCCACTTCCTTTTAGTTCTTCAAGCTTTGTCCCAGGAAATGGCAAATGGCAAATGGCACTTGAGGACATTGCTTTTGGGGTGCCTGAACATTGCGCAGTGGGCTTGGGCAAGACAGAAGACCCACAAATTAAACAAAGAGGGATCTGCGGCCCCCATGCCCCGATAGGCTCAGATACCTTCCTGCTTGGAGCATCAGGGAACCATAGATCTCCTCCTTACTCTTCCGCTGGTGACCCAGAGATTTGAGAACACTCAATTTACAATGTTCAGAATGGTTCTTTTTATTTAATGGGAGGTTGGAACATCTTCATCTGTAAGGCTAGTTTAACAAAAAAAGAGTTCAGATGTTCAGGAGTTGGACAGAGCCTCACTTCCGTTCCCCAGGAAGGGTTCAGGATGAGCAGAGGCTCAGTTTACAGAGGCGGCTCCTTCAGGCAGGGCTTCCAGCTGGACCCATTAATTCATGGCAGATGGTCCCTTGACAAACCAATAACTTTTTCCTTCAAAGCCTTGTCTCTTCCATCTGAAACAGACCCAGAGTGATTCTGTCGGTGGTGTCTGCCCATAGACCGGGACTTGGGGGGAGCTTGGATTGCCCCATTCCCGAGGTCTCCAGGGAGCCCCAGAGACTTAATCTGAAGCTCAGGGAAGCCACAGCTTGGATGGTCACTGAGTGAGATGCTGGTTTACTATTTGGGGAGTCAGGTTGATTGGAGCGTGCCCCAGCCATTTTCTGGTGATCACTCGTGGGTGAGAGCAATGTCTCTTCATACTTCCCATGTCCTGGGAGGTTGCTTTGGCTGAGAGAAGGTGGCCCAGGACAGCGCAAGGCTTCGGATTCAGTCCGTTGGAACTGGTCAAGCAAAGGTCCTTTGGGTCGGCATGCTTTAAGGTCGATCCTGGAAGAATCGGATGGGGAAGGGGCAGAGAGGGCCTTCACTCTTCTGAGTGTGTGATTCACAACTGAAGAAGATGAGAGGGACCCCTGGTTGGCGTTTAGCTGGGTGGCATCTGGCTGCATCTGGGGCCGTCCTGCCCTTCCTTTACCACTTGATTCAATAGTGGCATCTGCCACTTAACAGATTTTCCATGCCCATTCCCCCAAGTTGCCAGAAACTGGTGTTAGGGATATGCCATCTCTGGGCCCGGAAGTACTGGGATCCCCCAGCCTTTGGTTCTAGATTTCCTAAAGGTGGCACTTGCCACCTGGGCAGCCTTCAGCGTGCGAGCTCTGAATTCTCAGTTCTGGCATTTGCTGTCCTTCAAAAGAGGGATGCTGGAATGAGCCACTTCCTGGGCCAGGGCCTTGGAGTTTGCGGTGGCTACAGTTGGTCCTTGCAGGGTGTGTGTGGTGTGAAGGAGATTTCCCCTCCTCACCCCATAGTCCTGCAGTTGTGCTCCTGCTGGGTCAGATCCGAAGAAGAAGGGAAGACCCTCCTCCTGAGGCTCCTGGCTCAACGGAGCCCCTTGTCCCGAGGCAGCCTTCCTTCCCTGACTCTGCAGGGGTGAGCTTCTGGTCCTCGGGATCTGCTTTGGAGATTCCCTGCTCGAGTCCCCCCTCCATCCCTAGGACGATCTTACGAGCAGAGCCCCTTCTTGTACCCTCATTGTGCTGTGCCGAGCGGGCACTTTCTCCGAGCAGTCTATTTTTGAGTTCTGCGTGTGGAGGCGTCTCTGGAGAGACATCAGCCTGTGCATCTCATTCGCTTTGTAATGCTGTAGCAGCCTTGCGGAGGGAGTCTTGGCTGAGTGATGCCCGCCTTCCTCTTGGCCACCTTGGTTTGGGCTGTGTGTGTGGGGGGTGTCTTTCTCTCCCCCCTCCCACTTCCTTCCCTATCAGAAGTCTTCTGTGGAAGCAGCCCAGGAAGAGGCCAGGATGCCAACTCATTTTCTTCTTCTCTGTGTCATTCTCCCCAGGAAGAGTGGGAGGGGGACAGAGGGGGAAATCTCAGCCCTTCCTTCCTTAGCCAGCATTTTTTTTTTGGGGGGGGGGGTCCAACCTGTTGAACAGGAATGGCCATGTTTGGGCCCCTCTGCCCCCCCCCCCCCACTGCCCCCTGGGCAAAGCTGAGCCTGCCAGCCACTCCCGGCTCTGGCATCTCTGCTTTGGGTGACAAAGGCAGGGAGGGGGCTTGAACTGGCAGCAGCAGGTCCACCCTTGGTGGGCAAATGAAGGGGAGGGAGCCCCCACCGATAATAGTCATGCTTTAATTGGTGATATTGACTGGAAGTGAGATTTTCAAAGGGAGTTTTCAGGAGCTGCTGTGTTTCATCTGGAGAAATGTGGGTTGCAGCATTTCTCTTTCTATCCCTGCCACTCAGGAGAGCTGACTGTCACTCTCGGCCCAGCCTGCGGGGGACAGAAGAGGGGCCTGAAGTCGGGGCAGACCAAGAGAGAGCAGGGAGGGCAGATTGAGGGGAATCTGGTCCCAGAGAGGAGGAGAGCTCCCTTTTATTAGAGGTGGTCCAATGAAGGCCCAACCTGGTACGCCTCGGGTGTCTCCGTGGTGCCATTCAGCTCTACAATGCCAAACGCTGAAATCACGAATCTTCACCTCCTGGTTCAGCTGCCAATTCTTGGGGAAGAGGGGTTAGTGGTTAAAGCCGGCCATTGAGCTTTGCAGCCGACCTGGCAGGACCTCAGGGAGACCCGACGGGAGCCAGGGTGGCTTTTGCCTCCTTTGGCCCAAGAAAGAAAAGTCCCTCTGGATTTGGGCAGGGTGAGAGAGGAGCTGGCAACGCCATGAGCTCTAAATGGTTTCTCAGGGCGGTGTTCAGCATCCTGATTCAAGGCTTCTGTCTCCCTGTTGGAGAGAAATGGAGATATTTTCTTTTGCAAAGCAGTTTTCTTTCCCATTTCCCCAAGTTGCTGGCTTCTCCAGAGACCCTCTCTCCACCCAGTAAGGTGACCCCCACCGGCGGTCATGAACGGCAAACCCCTCCAGCCCTCCAGAATGTTTGGGTTGCCTTCAGGCTATTGATTTCTGCCCCTGGTTGCCCATAGGGGCTTTAGGGGAGAGAAAGGAGGGGTGCTGTGTGCCCCTAACAGAGCCCTTCCTGAGGCCCACCAGGCTGGGTCCCCCCTCCTAAGGGAAGCCTCTAATTCTTGGGTGGGGGGCTCCCTCCAGATGAGACTTGGCACCTCTCCTGGGGAGCATCGCCCGTTGGCAGAGGGCAGCTTCTGACGTAATCTCTGATAATATGTAGCCATGTCTGTCTGTCTAATTGATAGTTAATTGTCAAGCAGACGTGTATTTTAAGGGAGAAAAAACAATCATAGTTAATCACAGCTTATTCCTGCTAATGAATCAGAGTCTCTAGGCTGTTTTCAGATAAAGGCCTGTAATTTACCAGTTAAGAGATTAATTTCCTGAGGTGTGCATATGATTGTCGTCTTTCCTCCCACCCTTTGATTTTCCAGAAGCATTTAATGTATTGGAATTCCAGGGTATTAAAGTGGCTGTTTTGAAACTTAAAGGAATCCAGGGAAGGATCTGATCAACATGGTTTAGAAACCCACAAAATGCACTTAATCTGTCCTTGTGGTTGACCTACCTTCCCACTGCAAAATTTGGCTCTGCTCATCGTCCCAGGGAAGATCCCTGCCCCAAGAACAGCTTTTCACCTTCCAGATGTGTTGCATTTCAACTTCCATCAACCTCAGCCGATATGGCCTTTGGATTGGGAACTCATCTGGAGGACCTGGGTCAGAGGAAGCAACTCATGTGTGGCTTGTGCGATTCTATCCCTGCCTGTATTGGAGCTTCTCCACCTATGGCCAAGTCCTCCACCTTCTGTCCCCTGAGCCATGTCTCTGCCCTCCCGGTCCATTCCCTTGGCAAGCAGCCCCTGTCGTCATCTTTTTGGGAGTGTCAAGGCAACATCAACTTCCTAGGCTCATCAGTCTCTAAGGGGATGGAGCTCCAGATGCCAACCCCCGGCCCCCTCTAGGAACCGATGCCATTTTGAAGGCTCCTTTGTGAAGAGGCTCTGGTCTTCACCAGCACCAGCATCCACTCCAAAATGAGAAGGCTTTATACGTGGGGCTGGGTCAAGGGTCTGACACTTGAACGGGTCAGAGTCATGTCCCATCCAGTGCTTTTGAATTTGGAGGTCCCCATAATAGCCGCAAGAGATCTTGATCCATAAACCTGCTTCCCAGGTGTGTTGCACAGGAGCTTCTTCAAGTTGTAGATTTGGGGAGACAGAGCTGCGTTAGCTGCTGTGAGTTGGCCAGAATTCCTTCTGGGGGGGGGGGGTCTAGTAGCCCCCTTCCCGGCTGGCATGCGTGAGCCATTCCCTGCCCAGAAACCATCTGTGGGCACCAGGAATGAAGGGGCAAACGGCCTCACCAGCCCTGAAATGGGATTAAGCAGTCTGAGCCTGCCCCGGGAGCCTCAGAACCTCCTTCCCTCTCTACTTGCTCGGCCTCTTTTGAGGTTGCAAGCTTTTTGTTGTTAAAGGAGAAAAGTGTCTCTTCTTCAGGCATTTTGCTTTGTATCCTTTGATCTTGTGCTGGAAAATGGTCTACAAAAGCAGGCCACTCCGGGGTCTTTGCAGTCCTCTGGGAGGGGATTATTTTCCAAGGACTCTTTCCAAAGACAGGAGATCAGGTGCCTAAGGTTTTCCTCCCCTGTGAGGGAAGAGTGCTGTGGATAGAGCCCCTGCTTGCATGGATGAGGGAGAATGAGAGAATGATCAGGTTGCTGTTACGAGAGAGCAGGGCCGATGCTCTCCTGGGCGTCTTGGTTCCTTCTGGGGCTCCCTGTAGGCATTTTATTTCGGAGGGGTGGTATAAAGGAAGTTTGCTCTGTAAGGGGAGCCCTTTATTTAGGAGGCGTAGATTGAAAAAAGAAAACAGTTTCCGCACTGTCTCATTCTGAGGTGCTCTGGCTGTTCCCTGTGATGTCATCCCTGGCAGTTTTCCTGTGACTGATTTCCCAAAAGGCACCTTTTCTCTTGAAGGCGCCTTGCCAGAATTCATCTCGGGCAGCGATTTTCAAACTTGGCAACTTTAAGACTTGTGGACTTCAATTCCCAACTTCCCCAGCCAGCCCCGAGTTTGGAGGCCCCTGATCTAAGCCAGAAGGAGCCCACTCAGCTGGGCTGATGATAGGCCTGCTGCTCATGGAAGTCTTCAGCTGGGAGTGAGGTGTGTGTGTGGCTTCCATGCACTGGTGCTGGGGAAAAAGCCAAGGACCGTCCGGCTTCTCCTCTCGGAAGGGGGAGCTGGCACATTGCCCTTGGTGACCCGGCTTAGTGGAACCAGTTCACAATGGGCAACGCTGGTTTCTCTGGAGCTGCTGATGTGACCTGTCCTTTGGAAATGCTGCCTCTCAATCCCCAGAGGCCCCTTGGGATTCTGCCATCAGCATTTCTGAAAGCATTCAAAAATATTTGTTCCTTATTTAGGAATTTGGCGACCCTGCTCTTCCTCTGTAAACACACATCTACACCGAGATACCATTTAAGAGGTTTCATAACAACATTAATGAATGACAACAAATAGAAATTAAACCCACTACAGGAGTAGATAAAAAAGCAATTTTTGTATCACTGTGGAGAGCAGACTGCCTGTCTTTCTCTAAGCTCTGTTTGTTGACATTTTCTTTAAAAAAGTATTAGGTATTACTAGTGCCTTTTCTAATCTTTTCCTCATCTGGTTTTTATTTCTACATCCTTAGGTAGCTCCTTGCCTCCTGATCGGGGAATAAAGTAAAACCAAGGAGAAAAGGTATTAAACTGCCCTGGTCTTCTGATGTAGAGAGCCCTTGGTAAGGTGAATGCAAGTGCATTGCCTGGTATTATAAATAAATCAGGATGTCTTGGGTGGAAATGGATTCCTTTCTCCCTTTGTCTGAATGTGCGGTTAATCAGGTCCATCAGATGGAAAGCTTTGGACAGTCTTAAGGTTGGCTTCAGCCCTTAATTAAGCGCTTCCTCTCTCTGGTTTTGTGCAAAAGGTATTTTAGGAAAGACCGTTTCTTGGGAGCGAAAGGTCTAACTCTGCTGAGCAGGAAGGTACAAGCAGACGGCATGGAGGGAGATGGGAATGGGGGAAGCTTTGGAGGCCACGAAGGATGGGGAACCCCTGCCAAAGGAGAGGTGGGATGTGGGGTGGGTGGGCTGAGGCCCTCCTCATCTTGAGCCCCCTCCCGTCCTACTCTTGCAGTTGTCCCAGGGCGAATTCTGCCTCTGAGCAGAGTTTCGTAAATTTAACCCCTTGAAGGAGAAGTTGGAAATATTTCATATGAGACTCCATTTAATTAAAACCTTGGCTGTTATGTAGTATGTCTATCCTGCTTGGAGCCAAGCTGAGCATGAATTATTCGGACGTTGATAATTTAGCAGAGAGCAGTGAATGGAACTCGAATCGACGCCTCATTTCCCTCTAATGGTTTCTATCATCCTCCTTTCCTCCACATTCTCTTCTCCCGATCTGGCAGGGGTGGCAGCTAAGACATTACTGAGCAGATGGATCAAAGCTTCTTGATGTCTTAACCATCTCGGTTTGGGAAGAAGCCTGGATGAGGATGGAAAACTGACATGCTTAATAGGGCGCTTACTGGAAACCTTGGCAGCTCTTCCCTCTTTGTTTGAAATGCGTAGACGGAAACTCCAGCACTGGAACCTGAAAGCCAGCCAACTCCCCCCCTCCCAATTAATTAGCTTGATCGGGTAGGAATTGGCTTCAGAAGGGCTTCTCAGCCAAACCTCTGCTGATGGACAGACAGCCTCTCCCTCCCTCCCTCCCTCCCTCCCTCCCTCCCTCCCTCTCTCTCTCTCTCTCTCACACACACACACATACACACTTGGATAAACACAAACTCCCAGATACAAAGAGGAGACCCTTTCCAGATTTCAAAGCCTTTTTGCTCACTTTTTCAGCAGGTTCAGCTCCAGGCACACATTCAGCAAGTGTGAGCTGCATTTGCACCCCTTCTGCCATTCTGTTGGATCAGGAGGACGGGGATGGCAGAGTCCAAGGGTATGTGCCTGTTGTGAAATAGAAATCACACTTAGACCTATATGCTGCTTCCCAGTGCTTGACAGTCCTCACTAAGCAGTTTACAGAGTCAGCCACTTGGCCCCAACAATCTGGGTCCTCATTTTACTCACCTCGGAAGGATGGAAGGCCAAGTCGACCTTGAGCCAGTCGGGATCAAACTTCTGGCAGTGGGCAGAATCATCTGGTAATATTGCCTTCTAACCCCTGCCCCACCACGGCTCTGGTGGGAAGGAGAAGCGTGAAGCTCCAGCAGTGGCTGAGGCCCAGAGGCCCTTTGGGTGCTCTGTCAGGACCCCTCAGCATGTTCTGCGGCCATTTGTGGGTGGGAAGCAAAGACGCAGAGCAAGTCCCCTAAACGAAGCGCCCCCAAATGGCACACCTGGCACTGCTTTTGTTGGCTCTTGGCCTTCCTGAGAAGGCCTGGCTCCTGAGTGTGCAAAAGGTCCCTCCCACAACAAGGCTTGCGTAGAAGAAGTGAAGGGTTTTAAGCGGAAGTGCCATAGCGTGAAGCTCGATCGATGCTGGGCCCTCCGTGGCCTCTGCTGACAGCAGATGCTGGTGGCAAAATGATGAAATGCATCAAAGGGACATTTCGGAGCCTCTTGGCTGAAAACAAAGATTCTGCTGGATTGGGAAAAGGTACAAAAACAGGCAACTTAAGCAAAGCAATATTTTATTATTTGAAAAAATGGAGTGAGGGAAGAACCAAACAGAAGCTTACAGAAGGATTACTAGCATGGAGAAGATGCTTGGGAGAGACCCACCCACCTTCGCCCCACAGGAAGCTCCAAAGAAATAGCTGGACGGGGACTCTGGGCAAATATAAAACAATATTTCTTCACCCAACATCTAATAATTTCAGGACTAGAAGGTACAGAAACGATCAGCACCCTGGACAGTTCAAAGGACAGAAGGAGCCCCTTCGGTCCAAGTTGGTAGAGATCAACTACGATTGAGTGATGGCAAACTGCAGAAGTTTAGTTTAGAGTGGTGGTTCTTAACCTTTTCTTTACCATGGCCCCTCTTTAAGTACCTTTTAGGACCATGGACCCCCCAAGATTTAACTCAAGATTTAAATCATAACATTTCTTCAAGCCTTCGCAGGACTCTCTGGGATGATATCGTGGCCCCACAGAGGTCCGCAGATCACAGGTTGAGAACCACTGGTTTAGAGGACCTCAGAATTGGAACCCGAGCTGGCTGCCTTCTCTTAGGAATTGCTTTCTTAATTTTCTATTTCCCCCTCCTGGGCTGCGTGTCTAAATAGGCAGCCAACAACTCTTGTTTTTTTTTTAATTCATGTCGATTGGATGTAATGGGATGTGGAGCTGGCATTTTAAATCCCTAGCAAACTTTCCCCCTTGTCTGTCTGAAAGCTGCTTTCTGCAGCTTCTAAATGGAGGTGTGTGTGTGTGTGTGTGTGTCATTCATTGGAAGGGGAAGGCCCCTTCCCCTAGCATTTCCTATGAAGGAGCAGCCCTTGTCCAGGGTCCTTCGGCAAGGAGGCTGCCTTCGCTCTTGGTGCAGAGTCTTTATCTCCCCCGGCAGATGGAGAGTCAGGAGCACTATGAAAATGTTATTTATTGCTGTGGCTCACTTTCCTATTAAAAAACGAACATTTGACTTGGCTTTATTTCACAGAGAATTACATCAGCTCACCCAGGACAGCCATGGCATCGCCAGCAGTAGCAAAGAGTTTAATTTTCATCTGGAGCCTGAAATGGCTGCCCAGGGAGCCGGAGTGATGATTTCACTCTGGGCGGGCAATGTCAGGCCTTTGCACCTGGGTGGGTTTCGGCCTCAACAGTCGAGGCGGGCTCATCGTGAGAGGAGAGAAAGGCATAAGCAGCCCCAGACGGGACCCCAAAGAAGCGAGGGAAATCTCCGCCAATTAGTCCCGGGAGCGCTTTATTTCCAGAGTCCTTGAACTGCTTAAAAGCAACAAAATGAATGGCAAACGAATCAATCCTCTTTTGGGGTTGTTTGAATGCGGAGCTTCGGTTCAAGCGCAGCTCACTTGCAAGGGAGGCCTACAACAGCGGCTGCAATTTTGAATAAGCGGAATTACATTATTTTGGAAAATCTCCCTGGATTGCCTCTTTCCAAAGATGATTACAATTTGTAATTTTATTCATAAGCATATGCTTCCCTTTTTTCTTTCCCAGAGCCCCACCGAGGGCAGAGAAACATGCTCTCTTCCCGTTGCTAGGTGTGTCGCGCCGTAGTTAGCAGGCAGATGACTTCGAAAGTTCGTCTAAGGATCATGTGGAGCAGAACCAGAATACATATTTAGAACTTGCCGGCTGCGGGTTTTTTTTCCCATTACTCTTTTATACATTGCATACATTACATATTTCTTAAGCAAAAAATTAAAGCTTTTCTCTCTGCAAAGACTGCCCTGTCTTAGGTTTTTGGAAGCTGCACAAAGCCTGTCTCAGTCAGCCCCAAATTGAACAACCAGCCCAATCCATTTATCTGTGGGAACTGGTCAAGTCTGCAAAGATTTCAGTTTTGGTAGCAAAAGCAGGAAGATAGTCAAAGCTCTGGCAGAGAATCCATTTTCTGAACAGTGGCAGAAAGCGACTGACTAGAAGTAGGGGTATTGGCAACTTTAAGACTTGTGGACTTCAACTCCCAGAATTCCCTAGCCAGCATAGCTAAGACCAGGAACGGCTGAGGGAATTCTGGGGGTTGAAGTCCACAAATCTTAAAGTTGCCAAGTTTGGAGACGCCTGGAATAGAGGTCCCCCAGGCTTTCCTTCTGTAGGTGCTGATCTCCGAAGCCCCTGGTCACTGCCCCAAACGCAGCCCTCTTCCCTCCTGCTCTGTTGCTGGAGGCATCAGCAGCGGAGCCCTTTGGGGCAGAGCCTGTTCTTTGACGTCAGTCTGGGAGAGCAGGGTGGGGGGGAGGGGGAGGTTAAAAGGGAGCCTTTTTGTGGGAATCTCAAAGCCCTGGCAGATGCTCTCTCCTCCTCTTGTTTCTGCTCCTCCTCAAAATGGGGTTCAGATTGGCCAAAACACGGACCAAGGCAGACTGGTTCTTGTCACGGAGAGCAGAGGGATCACCCTGTTTCTTCTTTCGAAGGCAGCAAAGAATCTCCAGAACAAAATCTTCCATCAGAGCGGAGAAGCCTTTTTGTGTGATTAGAACTGAGTGATGGCCAAGGCAGGGGCTACCTTCTTCATGCTTGCTTGCTTGCCTGCTGCTTGCAGGTCCTGCCTTGGAAGTGACTGTCCCTCTGGACCTCTGCTGCCTCCTCCCTCCCAATTTATGGCTTTGGGGAAGCTTCCAGACAAGGCTTCACTAATTGCAAGAAGGGGGTGTCTTCCATTTCTGCCCCCCTCCCTCCCTCCCTCCCTCTTTTCCCACTAAGAATAACAAGAGGGTGGATTTGACGCATGGATTCTCAGTGGCTGAATGATCGCCCAGGACTGCTGTGTTCAGAATCTCAGAGGTCACAGCCGTTACAGCCCAAGTGGGTCCTTTTGGAGGGGAGAGGGAGCCTCTGGGTGAGGGGCTCTTAAGCAGCCATGGCTGTTTGTGTGGATGGGGTGGGAAGATGGCCTCCCAAGGTCTTCAGGGCAGCATCCAGCATCTTAGAATTGTGCTCGGACAACCCTACCTTCCTCCATGCAGTTCCAGCTGAGTGGCTGATGCTGCCGGGGGTGGGCAGGGGAGTTGAGTTTGCTAATCTTGGCAGCTCCGCCAGCAGTGCTGCCTGGGATAAGCTGACCTGCTTGATCTCAGCGCAACGTTTTTAAGAACAGTTTGATTCTGGCTTGCCAGCTGGAATGGCTCTTCCTCCCCTCTCCCCCCAATTCACTTGGCCTCCAACCTTTGTTTGAGGGCACCAGAGTTCGGTTGAGGTGTCCATCTGTGTCTGTGCAGCTTTGACGTGTGAGGAAAGGTGGTGTCAGTTCTCCTTTCTTATTAGCTTGACTTGACTTTGAAAATTGCTTTGATCTGGGGAAGGAGGCTTTATTTGCAGGACATAAAAAGAGAACCTTCCCTCCCTCCTAACCCACCCATCTCCTTTCATAATCCCTCCTTCCCTCCCTCCACCCATCTCCCAATTTTCAGTGTAAATCCATTGGTTTACATCCTTTTTCCCTGCCATTTACATTTAAAAAAAAAACAAGTTCCTTCTGAGGAGCAACAGAGCTGAGAAAGTGGCAAACATCTTCTGGAAATACCAGTTGATTGATGAATGACATGGAGGCAGAATAAACAGTTTGGTAGCATCCGTTTCTCCAAAGTTGCTTTTAGTCAGCAAATAGCAGAAGTCAACATACGTCTTATGTATTAGCCAGATGCAAATAGCAAAGCTTCAGTTTCCGATACTGGTGGAAATAATGTGCATTTCCGTGCAAGGGATAAAAATGAGACTTGGTTCCCCCATGTCTGTTACACTCCCTACACACACACACACACACACACACAGACACAGACACACACACACACACACAGAGCTTCTGCCTTGATAAACTCTGTCTGCATATAGATTAATATTGTGCTAAACGGCCTTTTTAATTCTTTAGAATCGCTCTACAGTTTCTCTCTGGCTGCTTGCCACAAATTAGTGACAAGCGTGCACAGAAACAACCCTTTGAATTGGCTCTGAGTTTTTATCTGCTCGGTCTTTGGATAGTATTTAAGTGGAGATGGAGAAGAGTCTTAATTAGCTCTTTGGCGCAATGGATTGTAAAAACAAACTGAAGAGAAAATCTAACACAACTTTTCTCATACTGGCCCTGGCTAAGATGTGTGGACTTCAACTCCCAGCATGCCCCAGTCAGCATGCCGGGAGTCGCTCTACCCATCTCAAAAGCAGAGCAACTTTCCTACTCCGCAGACTCTGATCAAGTCCCTTCTGAACTTGCAGCATCTGAAATGAGACTTTGCAAAGTTGAGCTTCTGATGCTGGTTTAATATCTGGATTCCAGATAAAAATAATCATATACATCTCAGTGGGTGGGCTTTGAAATCTCCTGTCGGAGGGCTTCAGACCAGATTCTTGGAGGGGAGGGAATTTTGCCCGCCTCTTCTGGATTTCCCTCCAGCCTTTCTGCTTTCAATTCCCAGAAGCTTTGCTGGCTGGGGGATTCTGGGAGTTGGTCCACCTATCTTAAAGTCGCAGAGGTTGAGAAACCCTGGTGCAGAAAAGACAAACTAGCAGAATTAGGGGAGACCCAGGGAAGGGTAGGGGTGTCTCAAGCTGCTTCCACAAAGGAATGAAACGCCCCTCCTCCTTTTTGGCTTGGATCATGGAATTGTTGTCCTGCCGTTTGCTTGTGGTTAACTCTAGGTAAGATCCAGCGAAGGTTGTGATGGATCCAGGCTTCCCTTTTCCTCCAAGTTTGCTCCTCCTTCAAAATGGCCTCCTGCTTTTCCTTCCTCGTACTTCAGGGATTTTCTGAATTGATTAGTGGGGAGATGTTTTTTCTTTCTTTTTTAAAATAGCTTTCCTGGATGTGGATGTGGCTGGCCAGATGGTGACCTCCCCACTTCATTGGGTCCCTCTTAATTTCTGCTGTGGCATAAGAGACTTGCCTCTAAACAGATTCTCCCAAGACACTCCCAAGATTTAATTTTTGCTTCGTTCAGTAGATCATCTGGAGGTTAATGCACGTTAACAACCATAAATGGAGGGAGGAGGAGGAAGAGCAGCAGCAGCAGTGGAGGAAAAAAAGAAAATTAACAGAGGCAGCAAAATGCAGAGTCTTCCTTCCTTCCTTCCTTCCTTTTTTCCTTCTTCCATCCCTCCCGCCCTCCCTCCCTGGTGATCTTCCCATCAGGAGTCTTGGTGTGCCCAACCCAGGATCTGGTTCAGCGACTTGGGTTGGGTTGGTAGGGGTCAGTGCTGCCTTAGAGGAAGGTGGTCTGGACTGCTCTGAAAAGCAGAATCGACTGAATCGACTTGGAGACCAAAGGCAGACAGGCAGGCAGGCGGTGGGTGGGTGGGTGGGTGGGAATCCATTTCAAATCTCCAGCGTTCTCTCTGTGCAGGGAGATCCTCTCTGGAATACATGCGAAACATTTGTTTAGCTTAATTCCCTTGGGGGTGTGGAGAGATCATGAGTATGCTTGTGTATCCAGAGCTCTCAATGGGCTAAAGATGCTGAGCGCAGGGACAAGGCCTGGGGAGAAACTCGGCTGGAAAACTAACACTTTCCTGGCTGCCAATTAAATAAAATATCACTAGCTTTTCCCCCTTAAATGTAGTATACTATGTAATGTTTCTCCAAAACAGAAAAAAATTGGTTATTATTATATATCCCCATAGATAGACGGAGAGAGAGAGAGAGAGAGATTGGTTAGCTGATTGATTTAAGAGCATTCACTTTTGCATCTTTTTTCATATTTTGCTACTTGCTTTTCTTTCGTCTTGAAGAGGAGTTTTGCATTCTTCCTGCCCAAAGAAGGCCGTGGCCTTCTGTCTGTTTTTGTATTTTCATCACGCCTAAAGACTCTGGTCTCCAAATGAGGCTCCTGCTCTGCTCAGAACCACTTCTGAACAGTGGCTTTTCTCATCTCCTTGTTCCATAGAGGCTCCTCTCCCTTTGCTTCCATTGCCAACTAATATCAAGGTTTATTAATTTTGTAATCATATTTTACTCCCCATTTCACGGTGCTTTTTTTGCAAGAGATAAGCAAACTGAGTGTGTAGCCTCCACAGGGCTAACTGGATGTTGGGTAGTTCTGGGGAATGAAAACTTATGCGAAGCAAAGATTTTTCACAGCGCAGGTTTGAATAGAGCCAGAGTGCATCTCACAGTATCTCACCTGTTTTTCTTTTCACCGTAAGCCTCTCGTAAATAGTTCTGAAATGTGAGCCTGTGGAAATGAGCAGATCAGTGCAAATCCAGCTGAATCCCTTCACTTCCCTCCTTCTTATCTCTCCACAAACATTTTGTTGGCTGCACAGATTCTGCCCGTATTTTACCACAAGGTGTGCCTGTGACTCTAAAAGTCGTAAAATGGGACAAAAGTCACTTAGCAACAGAAATTTTGGGCTCAATTGTGATCGTAAGGCGAGGATCACCTGTAAAAGAAGGAAATGGCAAGCGAGCAAACCCTTCAGTTGAGCGGACAGATATTGGCTACAAGGAAAAGCTGCACCAGCAGAAAAGAGGGGCAAAGGTCCCATTGGGCTGGACTCCCATCAGCCCCCTGGTCTTCTGCCTATATATGGGACCCCCCTCCCCCCGTTTAGAGACTTGCTGGTGCTCCGGAAGACTTTGGCTCTCCATGCTGTGACTGAGCACCTTCCCGGAAGGCCATCGGGGCCAGGGGGGGGGGTTCTACTTACCTTTACTACCGGTTCGGAACAAGATCGCGTGCACAGATCTCTGAGGACAACATCCAGGGTGGTGGGCGGGGCCTCCCGCCAGTTTTACTATCGGTTCTTGCGAACCGGTCCCAGATGTCCTGGTGCTTGGAAGAGAAGTGGTGGGCATGAGGGAGCTACCAACAGGCTAGATCAGGGGTCTCCAAACTTGACAACTTTAAGAACCGTGGACTTCAATTCCCAGAATTCCCTAGCCAGTATGGCTGTGTTCGCACTTTAAGAATCTACCGCATGGCTGGCTGGGGGATTCTGGGAGTCGAGGTCCACAAGTCTGAAAGTTGCCCTATCTGGAGATCCCTGAGCTACGGAACTTGCAGCTCTGCAGCCAGTGGAGGAAGGAGAGACAGACTCCCCTTCCCACCAAGTACTTGGAGATGGAGAATCTTAGCCCACCTCCAGAAAACGAAGGAGTGGAAAACTGGAAGGGTTTGTGTTCTGCCTTCCAAACAAAAGTTTCCATATATATATTTCCATCTTCATCATCTCCATGGTCATCTCTCTCTCTGCCCCTCTATTACCCTCCTCTCTATCCAGCTGAGGGTTCTGGAAGAGGTGAGCCCAACACATCTCAGAGGTGCTCGATGGAACCTCCACACTAGGCCAGTCCCTACAGCCCCTTTCCTGTTCTGACCCAAAAGCTCAGGATGGCATGCAGGCGGAGGGCCTCAGGACAAGAAATGCCTCTGGGCGGCCCAGTTCTTGTGCAGTGCAGCCAAGCCAAGGACGGGCCTGTGGAAGAGAAAAACCACCACATTTCTGGAAAGGCCCCTGTTGACTCAGTCGCTCCCCAGTTTGGTTAATTTCTTTGGCTGCCTGTAATTAGTCTGCTTGGCTTTCCAGAGGAGACAAGCCCATCCATTGTTTGGAAGGGAGAGTAGGCAGAAAGCAGTGAAATAGTAATCAAAGTTTTCTCCAAGGGGAATTCGGGGGAGAGTGCCATCTGCCTACTCATCAGCAGCCAGAGGAAATTACATCTCCCAGTTCTGCAGAATTCTTAGAAACACATAAATTGCACGGTAAGGTTGGACCTGCCAGGAACACCTTGGGTTTTGTCAAGGCAGGGACCCGGAGGAAGGGTCCGTGGACAGAAACACCCCCTGGCCTCTGCAGGGGGCCAAGATCTCCAAGAGGGAAGCTGCAATCCAGACTCTCTCTGTTTCCGTGCAACCACCAACACCCCCGTTTCTCTTTCAAATTGTTCCACCCTGCAAGCTTTTTTTAAATCAAAGGATAAATCCGCAAGAATTGATTAGTTGGGAGAGGCTGATCTGGGCTTCCTGGAACCCAGCTGAGCTGCCAGGGAAGGTCCCCTCAGCTGGGATTTGGCCTGGTGGCCCTCAGTGATATGCAGCAGTCATAGGATTTACTCAGGAGGATCTCTAGGGACGGGCTCACCAATGCAGGTTCCTATTCCAAGGCCCTCCATGGGGGCCAGGGGGAGCTGCATGGGGCTCAAGGGTTATGCCTGGCTGGGGGATTCTGGAAGTTGAAGTCCAAAGTTGCCAAGGATGGACATCCCCGAGTTCAAGGGCTTGGTCTCCAGTGATTGGTATTCAACCCTCAGGAAGCTGGAACTGCAGCCTAGGGGACACCCTCCGCATGCTGGCTTGTACTGGAAGGCAGGGAGGAGCTGGGGTTGGGTGTTCATCAGCTTCCAGTAGGCCTTGAACATCAGCTGAACATCAGCTTCCAGTAGGCCTTGGCAAGGAATGCTGGTTGGACCACTAGGTCTCCAGCTGCTCTGGCAGGAGAGGGTGCCAATGTTGCTGGAGTCTGGTTAGGGATTCACTTGCCCTGCAACACTTACGAAATAACTACGATTGTGGCCACCCCACAGCAGCCTTCTCTCTCCCTGCTGCTTCTCTTGCTTGGCCTGCGGATGCTTCTCCGCTCTGCATTCCTGGAGCCTGTCCCCAGGACACCCGTTCCCCAGCCAGCTGCAAGCAAAGCCCCAAACTCTGCAGGTGCCTCCCATTCAAGAGAAGAAGAAGGGTCCATTTCAAGCCACGTTGGCCAAGAGCGTTGTGTGAATGCCAGAATGATCTCTTGCCCTCCTGAGGTTTCCTGCTTTTGCATCTCGGCTTCGGGAACCTAGCTCTTAACGCCTTTGCCCCCTCCTAATAAGAGCATAAGAGCCCCAGCGGGCCTACCATCCCTAATGTCCTAATGTTCCCTTTATTGGTATTCATTTTATGTATTCAATTCATGCTTATACTTATATGTGTTATCTAATACGTACTTGACAAATAAATAATCATAACAATAACAGTAAACAACAATAACAACAATAATAACCACCCCGTGTTTGCTCCGTTGAGTTGCCCCCCCCCCATCTCTGCCTTTCTGGTCCTTCAAAGGGGGGAGCTCAGGAGCCGCCTTTCTCCTCACTGGCCACTCTGCCGTTTCTGTCCTGTGAGTTGTAAAGGAGGTTCCAGAACAGAAAACCCTGAAGGCGAGGGCCAATTAAAGCTTAATGCACACCTGCTGGAAAAGAGGAAAAGAAGGAAAAGCTAATTTATTTGGGGGGGGGGGAGCTGCCCTCGTATTGTGTTCTGGGGAAAGGCACTTCTTTCATGAGCTTCATGTGCAGAAGCCAGAACCATTCCATTTTCAGGGTTAGCGCTGCACGTCCAATAAAACCACCTCAGTGGCGTCAGGGCTTATTCATGGACGTGTTAATGGCTTTCGAGGGTTGGGTGATGTCCTCCTTCTTCTCTGCTGAGAACAGCATTTCTCCCCCTCCCCCACCCCTCCACATCTTGCAGCCACTTGGCTTCCTCTAACTCTTGCTTTCGGCTGCTGGCAGTGCAAACATGACTGCTTGGAGGACAGAGTGTCCAGAGTAGTCCGGAGGGAACTGGACCGGCCTGAGCTTCCTTCGTGTCCAGCTCATGTGCCTTTGCTCCAGCCAAGAGATCACACATGGGATCACCGCTCAGCAGTGTGGTAGAATCTCACATTCACACAGACTGGAGGGAGGCCGAGAATAGAGTCCTTGCACTGCAGTAAGCGGCACCAGACTGGTCTCTCCCCAGAATCCCTGCAGCCTTCTCTGACCGCTCCCAGGGGCGGGCGGGCGGTTGGGCAGGCAGGCAGACAGTCTGGCAAGAATCTTGTAACATGGAGGACTAGCAACGAAGCTTCTGTTTGAGGCTGTTCATGGGTGGCTCTGGTTGCGAGATGGAGCTCCAGTCTTTAGGCCACTGGTCGTTAGCCATGATGGGGGGTTGAGTGGATCTTCAGAGGTGCTGAGGTGGGCCATAGACAGTAGGACCCCCGTTCTCTGCTGAATCTCCTCCCAGTCTGAACAAGCAAGATGAAGAGGTTATTTTTCTGATTGTCTGATTCTTGCTCGGGCATGGAGTCCTGCCTCTGGGATTTTGGACAGGAGCCCCTAGAATTTCCACCAGTGGCAAAGGTCCACCAGATTGGAGAAGGCTGTGATATGATAAGAGGACAAAGGGGTATTGGGAGGTGGCCTAGTTTCCTTTCAATGACCTTGTGGAGTGATACCGTGTTTCCCCAAAAATAAGACTCTGTCTAATATTTTTTTGAACCCTGAAATAAGCGCTTGGCCTTATTGCCATGCGCTCAAAAGCCCGATTGGGCTTATTATCAGGGGATGCCCTATTTTGGAGAAAACGGGGTACTTGTAGGTAAGTACACTGAAAACAGCTGCTCAGCTTACCTGGGAACAGGTGGAAACACTTGCTGTGTGATCTCCCCTCTGCCTTCACCAGGTGGGTTTGCAAACGGCCATCTGAGCCTCAGTTTCCCTTTCTCAGGAATACGGCCTGCCAACCCTGCCCTACCTTGGAGGCCTCTGGGATTAATCACAACTCTGAAGATCTAATTCCCTCATCTCCCCTCGCTGCAGCAAATTCCTCTTTTTGACGGTTGTCTGTATGATTGCCCCACAATCTGTTCTCGGGCCGTTTGTGGTGATTTGGACACGGTGTTGCTTAGCAAGACAGGGAAGACTTATTTAGGGGATAGGTTGTTTGGAGAAGATGAATTGCCCGCTGTGGAAGCGGCTCTTATTGTTGTAAATGGGGGCAGAAATGGCAGAGGCGTTGGTTAAACGAAGGTGGGTTTCTCGTTCCACCCATGAAATGTGCAGGGATGGAAGCCCATGAGGGGACTTGTGGTGAAGGGCCTTTTCAGGGGACGATGGATGGGGAAGGTCACCCAGGAGATCGGGGCCTCTGCTGGCTTGTGGATTCATCCCATTTGCCCACCAGATTCTGCAGAGCTTGAGCTGGCACAAATACAGTTATGAATAACCGAGGGAATGGCTTCGCGTAGTGTTTGAAAATTTCTCTGTATGCATAATTAGGCTTGATGACTAACAGTTTGGATGCGTTTGCTTTTTCCTTGAGATGAGAGCGAAATCATCTTTGTGTGGAGTTAATCCAGCGGTGGTGGGCACGTGGGAACCGGCCGTTGAGGCAGAGAGAGTAGAAGGGTCCCTGGTGCTCTCTGAGCTTGCTTCTTTTCTTGCAGATGTTTCATGACCCTAACTAGATAACATCATCAGTGCTGGTAGTGACTACTACTGGTAGCACTGATGACATTCCCTAGTTGGGTCACAAAACGTCTGCAAGAAAAGAAGCAAGCTCAGAGAGCACCAAGGAACCCTCGTTTCAACCCTGAGCTACAAATATTCTCCATAGAGTAGAAGCTGCAAGGCAGTTTCACTCACCAGAAATCGTAGCTGGGAAGACAACTCTTGAGTAGAGGTGGAGGGATGAGCCAGTGGACTTGGGCAACCCATGAGAGAGTGCCAGGCCACAGGGCGCAGGGGAGTACGTGGGAAGAAGCGGCTTTCAGGGTCGCAAGTTAGGAGCCCCTCAAATGAAAGTTCTCCCCTTGCTGATTTTAATCCTGGAAGGAACAGAGGGACCGTAAGGGAGCCCCACTTCCTCTCCGGCCTAACACGAAGCCACCCTTCCTTTTCTCTCTTGCCCTTTGCAGGATGAGATGTCGACCTTTTTCCAGTTTGGGGCGTCCATCCAACAGGAGGCCATCATCATGCTGAAGTTCATGCAGTACTACGACTGGCACATATTCTCCGTGGTGACCAGCATTTTCCCTGGCTACCGGGACTTCATTAGCTTCGTCAAGTACACCGTGGAGAACAGTTTTGTGGGCTGGGACATGCAAAACGTGGTGACCCTTGACGCGGCCATTGGAGATGCCAAGTCCACAATTCAGCTGAAGAAGATCCACTCTTCGGTCATCCTGCTCTATTGCTCCATGGACGAGGCCACCTACATCTTGGAGGAAGCCCGGTCCTTGGGCTTGACAGGCTATGACTTTTTCTGGATTGTCCCCAGCTTGGTCCGGGGGAACATAGAAATCCCACCTGACAATTTCCCAGCAGGGCTGATTTCAGTGGCCTATGATGGATGGGACTACAGTTTGGATGCTCGGATCCGGGACGGCCTTGGGATTATTACAACGGCCGCTGCAACCATGCTGGAGAAATATTCCTTCATCCCCGAGGCCAAGACCAGTTGCTACGGGCAGTCCGAGTACAACGAACAGCCCTCTCACATGCTTCACAAGTAAGGCTTCTTTTGTTCTTTAAAGCCCTGGAAAATAAAACAATCGGTTTTTGAGAGGTTGAGTGATGCTTGTCTGTGTCGACTAAGGGTATTCTTTGTCCATGCAGGGAAGCGTTTGTAGAAGGCCGAAGCCTTCAGCAGTTGCATCCGGTGGCCTTGTAGGTCAGGCGGTCTGATGTTGGCTGGGGCAAGGAGGCAGGAAACTAACCCAATTAGGCTGGTTAATTTAGCCAGGAAACATCCTGAAGAATCTGGTGGGTTGTGACAGCTGGTTCAAGGGAGCCGGGGTGGCTGCAGGCAGCTCCTTCTATGCAAGGACATGGAGCTCATCCGAGGCTGGCCAGCAGAGGAAATTCTGGCTGCTTGTCTCATCTGCATGTGGCTGAAAAGCCAGATTCCATTCGTAAGGCCTTGAGCCAGGAGGAGCTGGTGATGTCACTGGATGCAGAACGGGTGGCCACCCTTGGATAAATGGCTTTGAACTGACCTTTGCCCTCTGTCCCAGTCAGCACAGACTGTCTTTCTGGGGGTGGCCCGTTTGTCTCGGTCAGTGCTCGTGCCCTAAACCCTCCCCAGGCTCCTTTGCTGGTAAAACCAGCAGCTCCAGGCCGAGAACATTAAGCAACGCAAGTAGGTGCCAGAGCCCAGAGCTCCTTGGCCAGGCTGCCTCAGTGGAGGAGCAAGGACAAGTGACCTTGGAAGGAGGGTGGCTTTAAGAAGGGGAGGGCCGAGATCCGAGAAGGGTCAGATTAATATTCAGAAACCATTCCGCAGGAATCCTGGAGATACAGCCTCCAACCTTGGCTGTTGTAACCTGAATACAAATAAGAGGCAGGTTTGAAAAACAGTCCTTACTACTAGGGGGCAGGGCTGCCTTTAGTTGTAGGTTTCCTTCTTTAATGGCCAGTGGCTTTTCCCCCTCTTGATGTATGGGGTTGTAGATGAAGCCCAGAAGTGGCCCATCTCTGCAGATATGAAATAAGCACGGAGGAATAATGGTTTGGCGAGCGGCTGCGTTTGTGGCATCTGTGCTAATGCAGATACCGATCCCCCCCAAATCCCTCTCCCCTTTTCCCAGGGGGCACCTCTCAGCAGCCTCTCGCCTTCATCTCTGCAGAGTGCCGGATATTGATCACACATTTCCCAAATGTTGTCCGCTTTGGGCAACACAAATCATGAACCTGGATACAATCACCCATGGACTGGCACTGATAGTTTTGCAGCCAGAAGGCTAGAGATTCACTTTAGGACTCTTTCCTCCTGTGTGGTGGCTCCCACCCTCCACGAAAGCATTGAGCCAAATGCTGGTCTCCAGCCTCCCTCAGGAAGCTGGGATTTGCTTCCATTGCCACATCCTTCTGTTCTAAGGATGGGGAGGGGGGGGCACCAAATCACTGGCTGGACTCCCAACCCGTTGCTGATACAGTCCTGATCCCAAGGCCACAATCCTGCCCAATCCGGCTGCTTCCTGAGGTCTCCTCGAGCCCTGGTTAGCAGCCACCAAGGAAGGAAGCAGATCAACGGGCAGCTGTCCTTGGTGCTGCAGGCAGCAGCTGAATCTCCTGACGCAGCTGCAGTTTCTCCTTCGGGAGCCACCGCCTAGGCCACGAATGAAGCTCCTTGACCAACTCCTCCACCCTTCCTGATGGCCTTGGTCCTCTGAGCCACGTGGTTGTCTTGCCTTGTCCCCCACCCCCACTCCCACCCCCACCCCCACCCAAAACTTTACTTTTGCAGTGTGAAGGCCTGCAGGCAAATGCGTATAGACTTGGGTGATGTCCGTAGGCATCCCAATCCCGGTGAAGAGGGCCTTTTCCGGGTTCTGAAAAGCCCAGGGCCACCATGTCCTCCTGAGCCCCCCCCCATCCTGTTCTCGCTGCTGTCAATGCAGCATTTTTCCTCTTTGCTTCCTGTGCCCATTGAAGCTATGGTCTTGCAAGAGAGAGAGAGAGAGAGACGCTGGAGTGTGTGTGCTTGTCATTCCTGTGATGCGGCTGCCTTTGTTAACTGTTACCAGCCTGCACGGCCCTTACACACAAAACGCCTCCTTCAAATGGAACACTATCCTGTCTGCACATCCCCCTGCAGCCGAGGAAGGCAGGCAGCAAGCCCAGAAGCAACAGCCAGGATGGGGCTGGATTGACTTCCCTGCTCCCTTCTCGCTTGGCTACGGGCTTAAGGCACAAGCTTTGGAGCCCTAAATTACCTGGGAGCTTCCGAAGACTTTATGGGAAAGCAATTTGGAAGGGGAGAAAGTTGTGAATTAAGGGCAGAAAAATGGAAGGGGAAGAGCCTTTCAGGGACCAGGAGAGATGGAGAGGGGGGAAGGTGGTTGAGTCTTACAGCGTAGAGCATGTCAACTTGCCATGGCCAACTCACCACGGGACAAGAGTTAACCCTAATATCAAAGAAATGGTGGAATAGGGTCATTAAAGAAAGGATGCAAAAAGAGGGACCGAATGAAATGTGAATGACACAAATTAAAATAATTTTAAATTTATTTTAAATAATTAAATTGAATTGTTAAATTGTTCTGTGGCGAGTTGTCCTGCAGTGAGTTGACTGTGGCGAGTTCTCCCATTGGAGGGACCAACAACAGAAGTTTCTTTTGTGTTATTTTGTTTGAAAAAGGTTTCTCTTGAGGGGAGCTCAGGTGTTAGGAACAGCATGGAAACAGTTTGCTGCAGAAAACTAAAGTTTTCCAATTTCCTGCTCTAACCTGTTGGGATTTTCTGATGTCCCCCATCCATCTTAAAGGATCTGTCTGTCTGTCTGTCTGAGCCTGTGTCGTCTTTCTGTTTCCAAGACGGGTGGAAGGGCAAAGAGTGTGATAATCACATGATTGGAAGATCCTGCTTCCTCCTGCCTGAGATTTTAAAGCTGGAACCAGGGACTCCTCCTTAGACACCCAATTCTCGAGTGTTGCTCAAGAACACTCCTTCCTCATGACTCTTGGCCTAGATATCCCTTGCATTGATTTAATCTGACATGAGTAGCAATCCGCTGATCGAAGAGCCAAGAAGCAGATGCCAACAAGGCTGCATATCAGAAGTGGACCAAACTGACATTCTACGTTGAAGCCCTCCGTTATGGCAAAGGAGCTCTCAGCCATTCCCTGGAGAAGGGGAAGCTGTAGCTCGTTTCCTTGATGAGAAGGCTGAGCTGAGGCCTGGAGGGTTGAAAAAAGGACTGACGTACAATTAGAGAGCATTGTAATGGGTGTGTGTGTGTGTGGAATTTAGGCCAGATAGGTGGTGAATAAAGAGAGTGAGGCCAGTTGCTTGGCCTTCCTTCCCAGTTCATCCTTCCCTTCCTTTTGGCTGGAACAGAAATGGGTGCTGTGACTTCATCTTCTTCCCAGTCATGAACTTGCTTGGTGGAAGCGTGTCTGCTTTGCTGCCTGTTGGTCATGAGAGCCGTATATGTCTTCCAGCAGAAGGGACAAACTCTCCCCGAGTGGGCAGGGGTGAAACCTGAGAGGGAGATGACTGGGCCTCTTCCAAAGGCATCTGATTGCCCCTTATGAGAAACCAGCTGGGCATCTGCAGCAACCCTGGGAAGGGGTTGGTCTATTCCAGGTGGCATTGGGCCCAGGGGGCCTGGGGCATCTTCCTGAGCTGCCCTCCTAGCTGGCAGGGAGCAGAAAGGGGAGGGAGGGCAGCCTTGAGCAGAGGAGGGAGATCCCCACTTAGACTTTGAGCAAAGCAGCTGCAGCCGCCAGAGTCCCACCACCACCAAAACACCGGTGACTGTGCCAGCCTAACAGCCAGAGGCCTTTCCTTCTCCCAGCTGTCTGGCTTCAGGGTTTTGGCTGGGCTCCAAGAGGAGGTTTAGTGGTTTGCAAGTAAGGTGTTGGTTGGGTCTTTTTCCCCCATTATGAAGAGGAGGAAATTTTGGACCAGAACAGGCAGGGCTGGTTGAAGACATCCTGCACCAAGGGTACAACCCGGAAATATTTCCCCTCCCGGTTAATGCATCCTTAATGCCATTGACAGAGCTTTCCGTAATTCCTCTTTCTTGTGCATTCCTGAATGGAGGGTGGTGTGGAGCATGGATGCCCCCATCTCTGGGTTAGATTCGTTGCTTCCTCCGGCTCAGTTTTGTCTCCCCTCCCTTTCCACTCAGCAAGTGCTCCGGATGTAACGAAATGGTGAGAAGTTAAAAGCGTGAGTTAAACTGATGATTGAAACCAATTGAGGGTTAAAGGCCTGATGCCTCTTTGCAGAGCGGAGGGAGAAGGAGCAGGCAGCTCCTGTGGAGTGTGTGTGTGTGTGTGTGTGTGTGTGTGTGTGTGTTTGTGATCCTGGGAGCAAAGCAGCAGAGGGCCCCTTGCAGGTGTGAGGCAGGTGCAAGACCCACTGCAGACCTTTTGAGGCAGGCATTGTGGGATCCGCCTGCTTTTAGGCTGCTTGCCAGCCTCGTCTGCTGCATTCTGCATCGGTTGCCACTTCTGGGGCCCGTGACCAAGATGGCATCAGGCAGTCAAGCATGTTTCTCTTGGTCCAGCCTCCCTCTGCCCGTTGCCGTCCCCCTGCGGGTTTCAGGAGGGTGGTGAGCGGTGGAATTCCTCTGAGACGACGTTTAGCACCTCAAGTGTTGTGCCCCTCCAGCGTAAGGAAGTTGTTTCCACGTAGTATTTTTTTACTTGCTTTTTAACTGCCGTTGCAATGTTTGTGAGTGTGGTCATTGTGCACTCTGCACCAGAGTATAACGCACACACACGCAGCTGTAATATTGCGTTGACTGCCCTGCCAGCGCGGTGCTTTCCGGTTGTTACTCCCAAAGGTGAGGTTTCACTAAAACAGCCTCATTCCCACATTATCCCTGTTCTTGTTTTACCTTGTTGCGTATTTTATCCCTCGGGACAATAATTTTTCACCGGTTTCGTGGCAGACGGGGTCCCTGCACATCTGCAAGCCAGAACGGACCCTCGAATTGGACCGAGTTTGCAAGCGTCCCTCTCTGCTCTCCAGGGAGGGCTCAAGGCGGACAGGCTCCTGGCTGCTTTCCAGCCACTGAACTGGCCGGGCTGGAGAGGTCCCGTTTTCCCCACTATTTTCACAGCTGGCCACAAGGTGGCCCCCTTGCGTTGCCCAACCGCCTCTGAAATAAACCCCCTTCTAATAATTGCATTTATGAGCAAGGCAAGCGGGTTTTTTTTTTAAAAAAACCCATTCCTTCCCCTTATCTGATGTCCCTCTCTGAGTTAGGCTGACCGGGTCTGTGTGTCCAACTCTCTCCACAGCTTCCTCCACTGCAGCCCTCAGCAGCCACAGGCCAAGACAGCTGCCCACTGGGCCCCAGTAGGTTTTGTGTTCCTGTTTAGAGGATGTGTTTTGAAGGCAGCCTTAAAAGTCCATTTAAAAGCAGACATCCGTTTGCCAGCCCTACCTGGAAATGCCGCAGGTTGGACAGAAGATCTGGGTCTGGAGTTCCTTGGGATATTGGCCCAAGGAATCTGATGCCCCTTAAGGACTCCAGCCTTAAAGATGCCCAAACAGTGAAGGGATAAACAGTGCAGAACAGCTGGTCGCCTAAGGACGAGTGCAGAGGATTGCGCGGCCTTTCCTTCCTGGGCACCTCAAGTTGGCGCCTCTTCCTCCCAGCTCCTTCCTGGCATCGGTTCTCCCTTGCCAGTCCCTTCTAGGTCCACCCTTGGATAGGAAGCAAAGGCCACTCTCTTAATGGGACTCATGGCCAGGCATGCGTAGGATGGATTGGATCCCGGCTCCTAAAAATGGGTTCTTCGCAACAAAGGGAGGATTTATAGCATATGTTTCATCGGAGTTAATCCAGTGACTGAATTAGCTTGCTCATTAACTGCTGGACAGCTCATTAATTTCTCTTTGAACATTTCCTTTCTTTCAAGGTTTATGATGAACGTGACTTGGAAAGGCAGAGACTTATCCTTCACCACAGATGGCTACCAAGCCCAGCCGCGGCTCGTGGTCACCGTCCTAAACGAGAGCCGGGCCTGGGAAAAGGTAACCGGGAGGGCTGGGCCAGCAGAGAGAGGAGGGGCTTGTTTTGCAAAGCCAGCACTTCCACTGAGTGCAGCCGCCTTCAGAGTTTGTTCAGGTGTGCCTTTCCCCTCCCAGGGACTGTTGGTGGGGCAAAGGCTTTGATTAAAAGGTGGCGTTATACCTTCTTCTTGGGAGAGGCAGACCCTCTCTTTGGACAGCCAAGGAGGCCCAAAATGGACCCCCAAGAGTCTCAGGCAGGAAACGTTCCAGAATCTGTGATCCCGCAGAGCTGCTGGGAGGCAGAGTCCGCAGTGCTGACACATGGAGAGCGAGACCGGATCTCCAACCGACCAGCTTTGCAGAGGGCGCCTGAAGCCCCCTGGTGCAGTGGTGGCAGGTGGGCTTGGCCTGCAGCTTGGAGACCCTTGTTTTCAAAGAGCTCAGAGGGTCCAAAGCTTCCCCTGCCTCCCACCTGGGAGAAATCTTGACTAATCAGATCAGGTGGGGCTGGAGTGGTTTAGGGAGGCTGGCCCTAACCCCGAAAAATAGTTTAAAAAAGGGGTGCTGATCGATGCAGGCTTAGTTCCTGGATGCAGCTGCAGAATCAGTTTAACTAGAAAGGCGACAGGTGGGGAAAAGCAGGCTGTGTTTAGGCTTTTTCATCTTTGGATTTGCAAGGTTTTCAAACTGAAAGTGTCTTGAAATTGGGACTTTCCTGTGTAGGTGAGGAATACCTGGTCTGGTGTAAAGTAACGCCAGGCCTACATGGTAGACCAGGCTAAGAACCAACATTAGGTGGCTCAGTGCTACTCTTATTGTAAAGCTATAGTAAGAAAATCTTACATCGCTGAATGCGCCTCCCCCTGTCTGCCTTTTTCTTCATGCGAATGAAGGAGGGCCTTGTCCGAGATATTTGCTCACGTTGCTTTCATGGCCTGGACTCAGATCCCCCTTCTCTGACCGTAGAGGCTGTTCTTCCTTCCGTCCTGCAAGGCCCTTCCCTCCACCCTCTGCCCCCTTCTTACTTTCTGAGGACTTCACCTGATTTTCTTCCAGTGGAGCAGAACAAGGGTGCACAATTAAAAAAAAAACAAAAACCCACACACTTACATATAGATAAAATATTTGCAAAGATCATTTTTAAAGAACACCCCTCCCCACAAAATGGTCTTTCCGCAGCAGGAAGCAGCCGTTTGTAGCTATCGTGTACCTTCACCGAAAAATAATTAAAATAAATGGTTCATGTGGTTTAATAGGGGAAGACGTTGTCCAGCGTTTTTTCCCTATTAAAACAATGTATTGACTAAACATTGCCATTTAATTATGATTAGTAATTATTTTAATGCCGAGGCTGGTGGAAATGTTACCTGGCTGTTTGAAGTGTGGCTGGATGTGTGTTGGATTATTCTGAAGGTCCATAGCAGGGAAGGCTCTCTCTGTGTGTGTGTGTGTGTGGGTGGGTGCAACCTTTTGCCTCCTGCTGTAGCCCCAATCCACTTCAGGCATCTGTTCCTGAACGGATGGTGTTGTCATGTGTGTGTGTGTGTGTGTCTACTTGAACACTGCAAACGGGAGCCCTGAAGGGTCCATCTGGGTGAGAGTTTCTGGCTGGGCAGTCAAGCAAACAGACTCCAATTGTAGTCTGAGGTTACTGGATTTAAAGCCGAGAGCATTTTGTCCTGGAGAGATCCTTTGACATCTGGATGGTGCCTGTGACTCCAGCAAGAATTCCTGGTCAATATGCGAGCCTTTCTGTGTCTCAGAGAATTCCTCCCTGCAACTGGCTGTCTGCGCCGTGATCTGAATTTGTCTCCGAAAACAGGAGTGGGGGGGAGGAGGGGAGCAGGCAGGGTCACTTCCATCCTTTTCTCCCCTTCTCCTCCAGGGGCTCTTTGCCCAACTTCGCCAGGGCTTCTCGCCCCACTGAAGGGCCATTTGGGCCTGGAGTGAATGTCAAGAGTTTCCATCAGAGCAGCCGAAAGTCAGCACATTAATTCAGAGGAATGGCAGTTCTTGGCGCTATTGAGTTGAAGTGGTGGTGGTGGGGCAGGAAAGGGGGTCGGGGGGCACAGCCTGGCTGAATAGACCCGACTGACCTAGAAGTGACTCAAGAGGGGAGTATAAGAAACGAGGAAATGAATCTGTGGGCGGAAGGTTAGTAGAGCCAGCACCAACTCTGGAAACCCTGCAAGGCAGCACAAACTCTTCAGGCTTCTTCCTTGCAAAAAAAAAGAGTTTGAAAATGTCTTCCTATTCATGCAAAGCACCAACTGCAAGGATCATAAAATACAGGCCTTAAACAAAGCCCAGGGACAAACCATCCCAGGATCCTAAGGAACCTTCCCCCCTCCCGCCCCTTCCATTCTTCTCCCTGGAAGTGGGGCTGCCACTCACCTGTGCCCACCTGCCTGTCTTGGCTCCTCAGGTGGGCGAATGGGAGAACCAGACGCTGACCCATAAATACTCGGTCTGGCCCCGGTTCAACTCTTTCAATGACAGCGACCCGGACCACAACCACCTCAGCATCGTCACCCTGGAGGAGGCGCCCTTCGTCATCGTGGAGGACATGGACCCCTTGACGGAGACCTGTGTGAAGAACACGGTGCCCTGCCGGAAATTTGTCGTCATCAAGTAAGCCCAGGGGTCTCTCACCCTTCCTGAACCCCAACCCTCCCCTCTGTTTCCCCAAGAGCTGCGAAGGTCTGGGAGGGTCTTGAGGTGGGGGCCCTGGTTGCGCATATGCCCCTTTGCCCTTTATTTGGATGTGGGGGTGTCCTGCCCTCCCGCTGGGGGACCCCCTAACCCCCTTGCAAGGGGAAGGCGCCTTCCAAGGATACTGGCATTCCTTGGCAGGCATTGAAAGGGCCCTTTTCCCATTTCCTCTTGATTTTCTAGTGGCCTATTTAGGTTGTCACGATCAGTCAAAGTTGACTAAGAGCTGCCTCCCATCTGGGTTTGCAACCAAAGCTGTTCCTCTACCTGTTTTCTTCCTTCTTCCTCCTTTAAAGCTAAAGAAAGGGAGGGAGGAAAATTGATCTGTATGCTTCTCTCCTCAGCAACATCACCAAAGAAGGGAAGAACCTGAAGAAATGTTGCAAAGGGTTTTGCATCGACATCCTGAAGAAGCTCTCAAGGACCATCAAGTTCACCTACGACCTCTACCTGGTGATCAACGGGAAGCATGGGAAGAAGATCAACAACGAGTGGAATGGAATGATTGGGGAGGTACGTTCCGCAGCTGGAAGAGCCGCTCAGCTCGGCCAAACTCCTCTCCTCTGCTTGAGCTGGAGCTTCCCCTTCCCCTCTTTTCCCTTTGCCAACAGGTGGTCAAGAAGCAAGCCGTGATGGCTGTTGGGTCCCTCACCATCAATGGGGAGCGCTCAGAGGTGGTCGATTTTTCGGTGCCCTTTGTGGAAACTGGGATTAGCGTCATGGTCTCACGGAGCAACGGCACAGTTTCTCCATCTGCTTTTTTAGGTGAGCTTCCATTCCTCCCTCCCTCCCATCCATCCACCCACCCAGGGGTGAAATCCATTTTTTTTCCATACTGGTTGCTGTGGGCGTGGCTTGGTGGGCGTGGCAGGGGAAGGATATTGCAAAATCTCCACTCCCACCCCACTCCTGGGCCAGCCAGAAGATGGTATTTGCTGGTTCTCCGAACTGCTCAAAATTTCCGCTACCGGTTCTCCAGAACCAGTCAGAACCTGCTGGATTTCACCCCTGGCTTTGCAGAGTTGGCCCATCTGTCTTCCAAGGTTGGCTGTCATGGCCATTCTGGGGTCCGAGGGCCCCCGTGAAGCTGGCTTTTCCTTCTCTTCAAGGCTGGTTTCTGCCTCGCTCGGGGCTTGCTCAGCCCTCCGGGTGGGACCCCACTTTCCCCTGGCAAAAGCAAGTCGCAAAACGCCTCCTGTGAGCTCCACAGGCCAAGCTCCTTCCTAGGGGAAAGGCCAGGGAGGAGGGGGAGGCAGCTTCTTTTCTCTTCGCCAGCCTTGCAGGCACTCAAGACTTGTCTGCCCCAGGCTGCACTTGGGCAGAGAGCCTCGATCCGGAGGTGTCCTAACGATGTAGCCTCTGGGCCAGATACAGAGTGCCCTTCCCACAACCCCCCTCCCCCCTGCCTCTTTCTCCTCGCTTGGTCACAGACACCCTGCTTGACTTTCCTCCTGGCGGGCATCTGCAGCTGAGCCCGGCAGCCCCTTCCCTGAAGTTACTTGGCAGGGTGGGAGGGGGAGGATGCTCCTTCTCCCCCCCCTCTTGCTCCGGCTGCAGAGGCCTTCCGGGCCCTCCGGAGCTTTTCCTCCCATGTTTGCCGCTCACCAGTCTGCACTGCGGCTCAGCCAACGTGGCTGCGTTGTGAGAGGAGCAGCTGCAACTTGGCTTGTGCGGAGGGATGCCCTCCAGGGAGCCAAGGGAGGGGACGGGGTGGAGGTGGGGCAGGAGGGGGCGGCTGGCAGCTGGGGGTCTCCTTGCGTCATTGCTCCTGCTGCAGACAGGCTGTTCCACGGGGTGCTTTTCTCATTGCAGAGCCCTTCAGCGCCTCTGTCTGGGTGATGATGTTTGTCATGCTGCTGGTCGTGTCGGCCATCGCCGTCTTTATCTTCGAGTACTTCAGCCCGGTGGGCTACAACCGCAACCTGGCCCAGGGGAAAGGTAGCCCATTTCTGCCCCCCCCAGAGCTCCTGTTCAGCCAATGGGCCAAGGCCCCTCTGCGCACCCCCCCCCAGCAGGGGAAGAAGACAAGGGAGGGGACCTTTCTCCCTGACTTGCCGGTCATGGGTCACTCTGCCCAACCTCTTCACCTGGGGGAGGGGGCCCCACATGGGAGGCCGAGGTGGGGTCTTCCCAACATTCTTCACCTCTGCCAGCCCTGGCTCAGCAGCATTCAGGAGTGGAAGGGTCTTTGAGCCAGGGAGAAAAGGAGGAGTGGTTACTCAGTGGATCCTCCAGATTCAAGAGCAGTCTGGACGGAATGGACTTCTGGCCTGAGCTGCCCTGTCCTTACCTGCTTGTTCTCAGCGTAGCTTTTCAGAGGGTTCTTGGTCCCCGCTCTAGATGAGGAGGAGGAGGAGGAAGGTCTCATCAGCAGCAAGCTCTCTGTGGGGCAGAAGGGCTATGGGCCCTGCTGGCTGGGATTCTGGTCCAGGGCATCTCCCCCCTCGCCAGATCTCTGGAGTCCACATCACAGCCACGTCTGGCCTCCTTCTGTGTAGACGTGGCTCTGATTTCCTTTCCTTGGTGCGATGGAAATGACCCGGGACGAGGCTTAGAAACGGGAAATCCAATTCTGGTCCCAGGAGCAAACGGAGAGAGCTGGAAACGGTTGGCGGTTGTGTTGCGTGTACGGAGCGACCACTAAGCTGAAGGGCCCCTCTCGCCCCCTTTGTCCCACCAGACGCTCACGGGCCCTCCTTCACCATCGGGAAGGCCGTGTGGCTCCTTTGGGGCCTGGTGTTCAACAACTCCGTGCCGGTGCAGAACCCGAAAGGCACCACCAGCAAAATCATGGTCTCGGTCTGGGCCTTCTTCGCCGTCATCTTCTTGGCCAGCTACACAGCCAACCTGGCTGCCTTCATGATCCAGGAGGAGTTTGTGGACCAAGTCACGGGGCTGAGCGATAAGAAGGTCAGTGGGGCAGTCCTCTCTTTTCCCTTCCAGACCTTCTGCTGCATTTGGGGCCAGGACAAGACAGGCAGGCCCTGCAGGCACCCCCCCTCCCAATCCAGGCCCTTTGCACCCTTTTTCTGATGCAGGCGCTCACGCGAGCAGGTTGTAGGTGTAGGCTTTGCACACCTCTCCTTCTCATTCGTGTGTTTTTGTTGCCTACGTGCCTCTGCTGTGTGCTCGTTTGAGCCTGGTGGCTGCTGCAAACTGCTTACAAAATTCTGGAAGGTTCAGCTGAACTTATGTGATTAGGCTCCGATTGATAAGTTAATGGGATGCGCTTCTGCCCTCCGTGCCGGGACTTTCAGGGTGGGGTGGGGGCGGAGGGCAGGGTCCCTGGGGCTGCAGCAGTGAGGCAGGCCAGGCAGGAGGACGTGTGTGTGTGCGAGGAGGGTCTTCTTGGGCTCCTCCTGGGTTGGGGGTCTGCTCTTCCCCGGATGCTGCTGGCGAGCCTGGTGCCCCTCCATGCCAGCCTGGGCCTGGCCTCTAACGTCTTCTTTCCCCTTCCCCAGTTCCAGCAGCCCTACGCCTACTCCCCTCCTTTCCGGTTCGGGACGGTCCCCAACGGCAGCACCGAGAGGAACATCCGCAACAACTACAAGGAGATGCACGCATACATGGTGAAGTACAACCAGAAGGGAGTGGAGGACGCCTTGGTCAGCTTGAAAACCGGGTAGGTGGGGCGCTGGTTGGGTTCCGTGGCGCTGCTTTTCTTGCTGCGCAAGGCATAGCGGGGGCCCCGACTCGAGCATGCAGAGATCCCAAGGAGGCTTCTTACCCCACATAGAGTCACCTATTGGGGGCTTGTGGGGGCTGGAGCCTCCTAGAACAACTGGAGGAAAGCTTTAAGGGAACTTGCCCCATCTCTGCAGTTGTTTGACCCCCCCGCATGGAAGGGGCCGGCTGTCTCTCGGTCGTGGGCAGGAAAGGCTTAGCGGGGTGACAAATGGCTGAGCCTCCCTGGCCCCCCCCTGCCATCTCCCCCTTGCCCCCCTGCTTCTCCTGAAAGGGCTTGGTGGATTGCAATCCTGCTAGTGAAGGGGTGGGGGTCCTTTTCGAGGGCTGCTAGGGATTATCCAGGGAGGTGTTCCTGCCAGGAGGGTCGGGGCCCCCATGGAGAACCTGAGGCCTCCCCAGCTGCCCCTTGCCAAGGCCTCCCCCCTCCCTCCTTCTGCTCCCCCCCTCTTTCCGGATTGGTCGGCTCTGGTGATCCCCAGGTGTTCTGCCACCTCTGCTGAGGGACGCTGCCTGCAGCAGACGGCGCAAATCGCCTGTCATGTCCCATGATTTGGTGATCAATATGCCACCGCTTTGGCTGCAGGCTCTGGAGCATTTGGGGGTTGATCTTGAGGAAGTGGGGGGGAGGGAGGGAGCTGCAAAGAGCTGCTTTGAGGGAGGGAGAGAGAAGTGCCACGTTCCGAACATCTGTACCGCATTATCCTTGAAGGGCTCAGCTTTGGCAGGTGAAGAAATGCCAGGGGAGCCGATGTGTTGACGTCCCCAACATCTTCAAGTTGCCGAGGTTGAGAACCGTTTGCTTTGGAGAGTTTTTTCCCTCGTCCAAGACCATCATCCTGAGCTAACAAGGCAAACAGGGCAGAGGGCAAGCGCTTTCTCCCAGCTGCTTGAAGATAGCCATAGCCCTTAGACTTGTAGGCCGCTTCACAGGGCTTTTACAGGCCTCTCTAAGCGGTTTACAGAGCCAGCCTCTGGCCCCCAACAGTCTGGGCCCTCCTTTTGCCCACCTTGGAAGGACGGAAGGCTGAGTCAACCTGGAGCCTGTCAGGCTCGAACTCCTGGCAGTGGGAATGCAGCTTAGCCTGCGGTACTACATTCTAAGCACTCCGCCACCATGGCTCTGGCAGATAGACTGCCTCTGGTCCTGGAGGCTTCATTAAGGGGACACAATCTCTCCAGCTTAGAGCCCTGTTTCCTGAATTCAGCCAAGAGGTGCCTCCTTTCCCCGCTCCGAAAGCTGCCCTGCATCCAGGCCTCCTTATTTCCCATTCAGTCGAGGGAAGGACGGGGCTCATCCTGCCTCTTTTCTGGGGCTTTGGAGGGGAAAATCTCTGCCTGCCCCCTCCTCCCCTTCCCCCCCATTGTGGAAATTCACGTTGGTGTTTTATTCGCTGTCAAGTGTCGTTAAGGGGGTGATGAGTCTTCCCTCCGAGCTGAAACATGACGCTCTGTGCAACTGACAGGGCACCGTCTATTTTGAGTTACGGATGCGGTAACTGAAAATCGTGTCCGGGGGAGGAAGAAGCAGCCACCGCACAGCCGGGGTGTGTGTGTGTGTGGTGTGGTGTGGGGGGAGGGGAGGGGAGGGGAGGGGAGGATGGCAGCCCCGTCTGGCCAATGGGGAGTTTGGCCACTCTGGGAAAGGCTAGCGGGGACGATTGTTTTATTGTGTGCCGCAGACATCTAGAATGGCACGCTTTGCTTATTATTCATAAAAGTAATTGTAAATCACGCCTGGCCCAGCCGGAGCTCGCAGTCAGGTGCACAAAGCAAAAACAAAAAGAAACCAGGTAATAAAATCAGCACAGAGCAGAGACCGAGGCTGCTTGGAACCAGGGAATGGATGGCTACGATCTGGCCGGCCGAGGGCTCATCGAGCAAGAGCCGTCTCTTTATTAATGGAAGGGCCCCCTCCTCCCTCCCTCCCTCATGAGTCAGCCTGCATTTAAAAGCTAAACCCCATCAAATACCCCCCCCCAGCAACCCCATCTATAGCAGAATAGAAGCCGGGGGGCAATCGATCAAAATACTGTTTTTATTGTATTGCCTGAAATTCAAAAGGGATCCAGGGGCTTCCTGTGACCCCGACTGGAAAGGGCCCTGTCCACACCTCCAGCAGCAAAGCTTGGCTGGGGAAATGCAGGTCATCCTCATTTAGTGACCTCAATCGAGACTGGCAACTCTGCCGTTAAGTGAACAGGTTGCTAGGTGAAACCGTGATTGTGTTTGCCACCTTCCTTTGACTTTCTTTTGCTTTGCAGACCCGCAAAGTCGCATAGTGGTTGCCTCACCCCCATATGTCACTGCAGTCGCTAAATGAGGCGGTCGCTAAATGGGGACTGTCTGTAGCAGTCCCTCGTGGAAGGAAAAAGCTTCTTATTTTGAGGGCGTTGGGTCATAGAGCAAAAGGCTGCTTGGAGAGCCTCATGGAAGAATGAGACCCGACCACAGAAAGCTCTGCTGGGCTCAATCAATGGAGCCTCCATGCCCAGGGGCAGCCTGCTTTACACCTATGCTGGGAGAGGGGTTTACTCCCCGCTCTGATCTGGTTGGGTGCAGGGAACTGGATCGGTCTCTGCTGAGATCTGGCTGGGAATGCCACTGTCTAATGTCGCGATCAGGATCTGGGAGGGGGGGAAGAGTAGGGGAGAACCCCGGTGTCCATTTGTCACCTGCGGCAACTAGGAAGACAGTCCCAGCGCCACCCGCGACAGCCATTGTGTGAGATGGAATGACTTCAGATCAATAGATCAGCTGTAAGAAAAGTGGAGATTGATTGTGGAAGGATTCCTCAGACCGTATTTATAGAGCCCGAAAGTGGCTTCCTTGCGCTTCTCAAGAATCCAGCCGTGGCTTCAGTTGCAGTGTGACAGACTTCGTTCCCGAAAGAAGCAAAGCCCCGTGCTCTGTGTGTGTGTGTGTGTGTGTGTGTGTGTAAGGCGAATTGCCTGGAATAGCAGAACACAGAAGTTTGCTCTGCGACCTGGGGAGGGGGTCCCTCAAGATCCCCCCAGGACCAGGCTGCTGCCGTTTGAAAAATGGTGCATTCGTTGCCGTGTTTCATTATGCATTCTGATTGCTCATAATTTTGCCGGTGAATTTAGTGTGTTGTAAGCTGATTATTTTGGAGGAACGTAGCTCGGAAGGGCAGCTTTTGAAAAGAACAAAAACCAGCCCTTAAAATCAGAGAAAATCGGCTCTCCCTCAAGGCTTCAGATTGTACTCTGTCATCACACGAACCCCTTTTCGTCCTGAGGCTCTTCCCTGGACACCAGGCTTTGTGCATCTGCAGAGTAGTTTTGTGGTCAGGCTGGATTGGCACAAGGGTCCATCGGGGGGGGGGATTTCTGGGGATCCTCCTCCTGACCACTGGTAAGGCCAAGACGGGCCAGGATAAACAGCTTAAGAGAACTTCATAAAGAAGAAAAGAAATGCTTTAACTGAGGAGAAGGGAGAAAGGAGGAGAGGGTGAAGAGGAGAAGAGAGGAAGGAAAAGGAAGGATGGAAGGAAGGAAGGCTGAAGGAGGAGAAGGAGAAGGAGGTGATGATGACTCATACAGATGGAGAGACAAAGGAGGACATTATTACTCGACTGTTCTCTTCCTCCATTCAACTTGGCTTCCTCTTCGTCTTCCCAGCTATGAAGGAGGTGCTTTCAAAGCCTGACATTTGTCCAAATCTGAAGGAGCTGGAAACCCAGAAGTGGGACCTTGCCCCACGGGAAAGCACCTGTTTGGGGAAGGGCCCAGGGGTAGACCTCGTGGTTGACCCCCCCAAGGCCTGGAGCTCTGCTGGGCTGGGGGCTGCTGCCCTCTTGCGGGGCATCTCCCCTCTTCCTGAACCTGCGGAAGAAACCTCGAGGGATGGACCCGTGTGAGCAGCCGGTGCCAAAAGCTGGGCAAGGGCTTGCACTGTGGGTCCAAGTGCCTCTCTTCTCTCTCATGTAGCTTCTTTTTCCCTGCAGAGAGTTAAGGGCTGCAGGCTGTCCCTGAATCTTCTTCCCCAGCCCTGGATGGGTCAAGGCAGGGTGTGGGATGCTGCCATGCGTCCATCGGCTGAGCTCCCCTTCTTTGTATTGCAGGAAGCTGGATGCTTTCATCTACGACGCGGCAGTGCTGAACTACAAGGCCGGGCGGGACGAAGGCTGCAAGCTGGTGACCATTGGCAGTGGCTACATTTTTGCCACCACGGGCTACGGCATTGCTCTACAGAAGGGGTCACCCTGGAAGAGGGCCATCGATCTGGCGCTGCTGCAGTTTGTGGGAGACGGTGAGTGGCCAAACGGCCTTCCTTGAAGGAGGTTCCTTCTGTGGAGCCAGGAGAAGGAAGGCGGTCTCTGCGTGATGCCCTGTCCCCTCTTGGCTGAGGTGGCCAGGATTACAATGGGCGAATCCGGAGAGAATGGAGCCTGGAAATCTGCAGGAGCCCCACCATTCCTCCAGTTTCATCCCTCCCCCCACATTGCAACATCCCTCTTAGTTTCTAAGCATGGACAAGATCAGGAAGGGGGGACTCCCCCCCCCAATTGAGGCTTTGGGAAATTTGCTCTGGTGGGAAAGAAAACTGGAAACGCCCAATAAAAACCTTCTTTTGAGAGTTCTACAAAGTCAGGAAAAAGAGAAGCAGCTGGGTTTTTAATTTAACTTCACTTAATTGTGCTCTGCACAGATGATCCCATCTCTCGAGGTGGGGGGCATTCTGGCTCCCTCCAACACTGAGAGGGGGAGTTGGGAGTGCCGATCCCCTGCCTTTTGCAGACCTCACGTTCCTCCCATCTGAAAAATGTTTTTTCTTGTCAGGTATTTAATAACCTTTTTGCCTTGTTGCAAAGGGAGGGAATCCATCTTTTCTGTTTTCAACAGCTCCTTTTTTTTTTTCTAGCTGAAAAATGATGACAAAACCATCAACACCCTTTGCTTTTTAAAAAAAGCAGAAAGAAGATAATATTGAGCTTCAGTGCGCCCAGATTCTTTTATTCTTTAATAACTGTGCACAACTCTAGCATTCCAGCTCAGTCGGAGGAATTTCCTTTAACCCTAACCCTAACCCTAACCCTAAGAGAATGACCTTTCCAAGCCAGATTCTGCTTCTGGAGGGGGAGAGGCTTGGTGACCAGATCTCCATAAGGAATCCTTGAACTCAATGTCCTTCGTGTTGCCCTCCCTTCCTCTAGCTTTGGATGTCCGTCTCTCTGACCTCGGCTGGCCTTTCTTTCTAGGGGAAATGGAAGAGCTGGAAACCCTCTGGCTGACCGGTATTTGCCACAACGAGAAGAACGAGGTCATGAGCAGCCAGCTGGACATCGACAACATGGCGGGCGTGTTTTACATGCTGGCCGCCGCCATGGGGCTCAGCCTTATCACCTTCGTGTGGGAGCATCTGTTTTACTGGAAACTCCGCTTCTGCTTCACTGGGATGTGCTCCGACCGGCCAGGGCTGCTGTTTTCCATCAGCCGGGTGAGCGTGGACACGAGTCGTGCTCAGGAAGGGTTGGGATCCAAAGAAGGGCAGGAGGGCTGCTTACTCTCTGGGCCCCTGTTTGCAAATGTAGAGGGGAGCAAACCAGAAGGGCCTCTGAAGGGTTTCTCTCTCCGGAGGATGATGGGATGGCAATAATAGCAATAATTTACCTGCCGTGGCTCCCAGCCACTCTGAGTGGCCGTTGAAGGACGTGCTTCAAGGGAGCTCATCCTTTCCGGGTACAAGTGATTCTTGAAAAAATGGGCAAAACAGGAGGATTCAGCATTCATTCCTATTTTTTTTTCCTCCTCCACAAAAGAAGGGAAAAAGTCTGATCTCAGACAAGGGGAGGGGAGGGGAGGGGAGGATTTTAAGGAAAGAGCCTTATACAGCCCCACTGGCCAAAACGGGTTTCATTCCAGGGCCCCAAAGCTGCCAGTGTATCTTGAATGTTCATGTATTCAGCAGCAGAGCACCTTGAGCAGATCTTCCCAATTAATTAGGCTGCTTCACTAAGTGTAATTAGCATTCTGAATGAAGTTACTTGTCCCTGAGAACGCAAACTGGTTGGGGTTTGTTTTTAACACTTTCACCGGTGGCTTCCTACTTCCAAATAAGTTGGTTTAAATGCAAGTTGTTTAAACTCGGAGCAGTGTCTGGGTTGATGTCCTTTAATTGGTTAATTGACTCTGCGGTTCTGTTCTTGTCAAAAATTATACAGAAATAATTGGATGGAGCTACTCAGCCGTAGAGCTAATTATCCCAGAACAAGGAAGGAAGACTTCAAGCATTGTGTCACTCAAACAGAACCCGCCTTTTCTGCTGGTTTGAGGCATTTTTTAGGATGTAGCCGGCACCTGCGTGGTGGGTGATTTTATGGGTTCCTCCCACCCACTCAGCCTGGCCTCTGTTGAGAGAGGCGGCCAAACCACCAAAAAACCAGAGTGCTTTGTTAGGAGCGATTATGTAGTTAGGTAGCTAATTACTTCTGAGTACAGGTGTTACTACTCAGAAATTCTTGAAGATGGACAATATGGGGGAAGAGATTTCCTTCCTCCCGGACTCTCCATCTAACTGTACCTGATTTCCATTTCTCTCTTGGTTTAATTCCCAAGATGGTCAGTGTGAAGAGTCAGTTTACTTAAGTTGAGCGCCCCCTGATAACGAAGACTCTGCACCAAGCTTACAAGGGTACAGCCCCCCCCCCACTGTTTAAAAATCCAGGTTTTAAATGTGCACTAAATTCAAACGATGCCTCCGAGTGTGCCACATAGGAAGTGTTTTCCCCTAGTTCCTCCAAAGAATTGGAGACTGAACCCAGCTTTCTTTCCCGTTGCTTCCCCTGCAGGGTATCTACAGTTGCATCCATGGGGTCCACATTGAGGAGAAGAAAAAGTCTCCCCACTTCACCCTGACCAGTTCTCAGACCAACATGTTGAAGCTCCTGCAGACGACCAAGAATATGACCAATGTGAACCCTGGGCGGATCAATTCCCCGCAAAGAGCAGCTGAATTCATCCGCCGTGGATCGTTGATGATGGACCTGATGATGGAAAAGGGCAGTTTCATCTTCTCGGACAGCAACCGCCCCCTGACCCCCAAGGAGAACATCTTCAGCGACAACACGAACGAGCTGCAGACCTTCCCTGCCAACCGCCACCCGGATAATCTCAACAACTACGTCTTCCAAGGGCCGCACCCGCTCACGCTGCACGAGTCCAACCCGAACACGGTGGAGGTGGCCATGGCGGCCGAGGGCAAGGAGAGCTCCCGCCCGAGGCAGCTATGGAAGAAATCGCTGGAATCTCTGCGCCAAGACTCCCTCCGGCAGAGTCACGGTTCTCAGAGGGACGATGGCACGGGGGAAAGCCGGCGGCACTCCCTGAAAGGTCCCAGGTACCTCCCTGAAGACGTCCACTCAGATGTCTCCGACTCTTCCAGCAGAGCCGCTGGCCACGCAGAGGGGGAGAGCAACAGCAAGCCCCCCAAGACCAAGGACAACGCGAAGAAGAGGCCTGCATCGAAGTATCCCAAGGACTGCAGCGAGGTGGAGCTGACCTATCTGAAGAGCAAGCAGCCCTTACTCCGGGACAAAATCTACATCATTGATGCAGACAAACAGCACAGTTTCCACCTTGATGTTTCCCCAGAGTATGTGGAGAACATTATCCTTCCTGAGTCGGCTGACTTTTCCAATCTTTATCAGGATCGCAATGACAGCTACCGGGCCCCCGAGCAGAGCAACCAGATCCCCTTGACCAACGAGGAAAGTCTTCCAAGTAACGGCCAGTACAAGCTCTACCCAAAGCACTACAGCACGAAAGACAAAAACGTGGCCTACGGCGAAGCAAACGAGCGATACCGGCAGAAGGCCACGCACTGCCGGAGTTGCCTGACCAGCCTGCCCAGTTACGCGGGGCACTACTTGAGCCGCTCACCCTACCGGTGCGCCGCCTGCGTGCGGATGGGCAGCCTCTATGACATCGAGGAGGGCCAGATGCTGCAGAGCCCTGCCAACTCTGGGCCCCGGGAAGAACTGTGCCAGCAGGACTGGGCCCAGGCGGAGAAGAGCCAGCCGCCCCGGAAGAGCAAGCTGCAAATCAGCAGGCAGCGTTCGTTCGACAACCTCTTCAGTAAGCATCGGGATGGCAATGGGGGCAGAACGGCCCGCAGCATCAGTCTGAAAGAGAAGGATAGGCTTCTGGAAGGGGGCCCCTATGCCACCCTCTTCAGGGCTCCCCAAAGCAAACACTCGAGCGGCAAGCTCCCGCTCTTCTCACGCACGTTGGACGATGGTAAGAGGATCAAGTCGCTGTACCTGGAGTGCTCGGCAGAGAACCCTTTTCTGCGTTCTTACTGTGACGACCAGCACTTGGTCCTGGCGCCGAGTCCCACCAGCCTGCACAGACAGCCGGCCTATGACAGTGTCTCCAGGTCGTCGGTCAAATCGGCAGCCTCATACTGTTCCAGAGATGGCCGGGTCCACAACGACGCGTGGGTTTCGGAGCACGGGATGCCTTACGTGGCCACTCAGAACAGCCTGTACTCTGCTCCACGAGGGTTAAACTCCTGCAGCGACAGACGGGTCTATAAGAAGATGCCCAGCCTGGAGTCGGACGTGTAGCCCTGACCTCTAGGGGGACATAGTTGCCAGAGGCCAAAGGGGGCGGCCCTTAGCAGAGCGTTGGAGGAGGGGAAAGAGACCGGTTGCCTTGCGTAGGTCCCAGTCTCATGTGCTTAGTTCCACCAGAGAGAAGGAGCAGGAAGAGGCCGTGGGAAGGGACAGCCACTCCCCAGGGGCCACTGCATGGACTACACTACCCATGGTTTTGTCTCCCCTCCCCCGTCAATTAAGTTTGGTGAAAAATCTCTTCTGCCCCAAGCAGAGTTCCAATTCTTGATCCAAAGGAATAGCCATGCAAAGGAAGGCCGATCTGTAGAGCAGATTTGCCCCCCCCACCCCCCAGGGATGGTTGAAAGCACGAGTGGCCACCCTGGATAGTCACTGCATTGGGAAAAAGCTGCACCCCCTGTTGGCAACTATGTTGTTTTTCTACCAGGATGGTTCTTTTGCCCCGTCGGTTGGACTCCGTCCTCCTAGCACTTTCGCCCTCTGTAATTCTGCCCTCCCAAAATTTTATTTTTTAACGGAGAATAAGCAATATGGTATGCATGTACTTTGACACAGAACAAAAGCTAAACAAAACAAAAAGCAAGTTTAAGAATGCGTTTGCACACTTACCGTGGTAAGACTTATCCAAGAGATTAGAAAGATAGTCCTTTTTTAAACAAACAACTATCTATCGCTATAGCTCTATGATTTAGCCTCATATTTATTTTTAAACACAGACAAAAGAAAGCAAAAAAAAAAAAACAAAAAAAAAAACCAAAAAACCTCAGGGCCCATGAATGGAATCAATATTGTCTTCATCTGTCTCTGTCTTGCAGAGAGCCAACTGCAATTCACCCTGGACTCCTCCTCCTCCTCCTCCTCCTCCTCCTCCTCCTCCTGCTCCTCCTCCAGATCCCATGGCAAGGAAAGACACTGCTGAGGTGGGTCACTGGCTCCACACTGGGCCTTCAACCAGGAATAGGGGTCTGGGGGCTTGTCTCAGGAAAGGAGGGCCAGTGACCCCCTCCTGCTCCCGTCTAAGAGAGAGATCCTGCAGTGGCCGGGTGCCCTGGGAGAGGCCGGTGGGGTCTTCTTGGACCAGCTGCCAATCTGGAGAAGGTCCTGAGCCTAAGCATCCAGCAACCCAGACAGGAACCAGATGCAGGAAGGTCTCTGTGGCAGAGATGACCCCGGTGGAGGGTCTGGAAGCCTGGGATTTATTCTCATATTTCTTCCGAAGTAGAGCCAGTTGGGTACCCCCCAAATTAGCATGTGAGGACACCCCCCCATCGCTTGTTCTTTTGGGTGATGCTAAGCGTTGGTTTGCACATTTCTGTTCCCACCACTTCCTTCTTCCTGATCCTGTGGGTTTTGCGTTAGACAGGAGGTGAGCAGGCGGCCCAGGACTTTCCTTGGCAAGGAAGAGAAGGGGAAAGCCTTTGTCCGGCTGGATCCTCAGTGTGACATTGCACTGCCAGGTGTTGTGGGATTAGGGCAGTGGAAAGGACCTCGGGGGCTTTTGAGGTGGGAGTTGGGGATGAAGGGAGCCATCAGCCAGGGAGGCTCATTGTCTGAGGCTCATCGGGTGAGAGGAGCCGTTTCTGGGAGATTGTCCCCTGATGGTGGAAGTCATGGCCTTTTGCTCCAGTTTTTGAAAAGACGGGCATTGTTTGTGCTTTAGGGACAGACCTGGATCGGAAGGAAGCCAGGGCTGCTGTTACAGGAAGCAGCGCTCGAGTCTCAAAGGAATCTTGTTGCTTTGGGAATGATAAGAGTAGATCCCAATATGGTCACAGCATCTAGGGAAAACTCTTCCCTCGAGTGGAAGACCATACTTCCAGTGAAAAGCAGGGGGATCAGGGACTGAGTGGTTTGGAGGCTTTAGAACCTCTGCTTGTAAACAATGGAGCTTCAACCTGAAGGTGAGGTGTCCCTTCAGCCCCTGCAGGACCAACCTTGTCATGTCTGGAGACACCCTTGGTCCCTCTTCTTTCTCTGGTGAGACAAATTCGGAGCAGAACCCCAAAACAAGAGGAGGTGCTGGAATCCTCATTGGCCCAAGGGGTTGGACCTGTTGGATGATGGTTTCTGTGCCCCATCGCTTTGTTTTATTTCACAGCTCATTCTGCAGCCGAATTAGTTTGCTGGAACTGCACTGCCCAGCTTCACACCTAGAAGCTCTTCATCCCCGTGGAAGGAAAGCATTTTTCAGTTTTAGTGCAGGGGCAGATACGTCGGCACAGCGCGTAGACTTCATAATCTTAACTCCACACCCAAGGTTTCCATGTGTTTGCGTACGTCTCAATGGTGGTATCTCAGGGCTTAAGAGTATCTGTCTTTTTGTCTCCTCACCTTGATTCAAAATACACAGAGACAGGCACTTCCATTAAAACAGCCGCAACTTATAATGTTGACTGCCCACTTCTTAATATCCAAGGCCAACAGTCATATGTATGGAACGGACTTCACTGGGAGGAGAATGTCTCACCTAGCTTGGGAGCAGCTCTGTAATGATGAGTTACTTTGTTTTCAGAATATCACGATCATCTGTCTGTATGTTTGGAACCGGCGTCAATTTCTCTAAACAAGTTTATTTTAAATGTGTAATATATGCACCTAACTTGCATAATCTTGGAGTAGCAAGGAGAACATCACCCAAGTCTTCCTAAATTAGGGACCCACTCTAGGTTTGGTCTAGGGGTGGATTTACACACTTGCGTTCCAGGCAACCTTATAAAACCTGCACTGTGAATACAGGTCAGTTCAACACGAAAAGCAGGAAGAGAAACCAAAAGGTTTCAGGCCTCCGTTGGCCATCCTGCTCCAGCTTCCGTTGCAGGGTGGGGGACTCGGGGGCGTATGGAAAAACATGGGGTCTGAAGTAGAGAAGAGGGGTGAGGTTGGGCTTCACGGCCTGAATGAGAACCGCCAGGGAAGGGTCCCAATCCACTGCTGAAGGAACAGGCCCAGCAGGAGTCTCCTGCTTGAGCAGGGGGTTGGACTAGAAGACCTTCAAAGTCCCTTCCAACTCCATTAGTCTGAGTCTCTTGCTACAGGCAGCCTTGGGTCTCCTGGTGACCTCTTGACCTTTGAGAATCGGTTAGTCCTTCTGGACACGTGGCCTTCAGCTGGCTTTCTCTTCAAGGAAGGTCAGCATTTCGCTGAAGAACATTATTCTATAGATTTATTTATTTATTTACCAAATTTATATGGCCGCCCATCTCATGGAAAGTGTCTCTAGGCGGCATACAACAGATAGATCATCTCAGGGTTGAAACGAAGAAATGGACGGTTGGGAAGCTGCAGTTTTCATGTAGAAACTTCTGCAGTTCTGGAAAGCCATGTTTACATGTTGTTCTCTCTTGGGGGGTGGGGGTGGTGAGAGAAATGGGGTGGCTCTCTTGGGCGAGGCAGACCGAAGGTCTGGTCCAACGGCTCCTGTTCTGGGAGAAGAGCCTGGGCTTCATCATTTCAAACCATCCATCCTCCCTTGGGCTACCTAAACTCGTAGGTGGAATCTCTCCTGGTGAAGCTGTGGTTGTGTATTCCGTCTCAGTGTCAGTTCTTAAGAAAGAATCCATGTAGGGCCTGGGGCAGAGATTAAGCGGAACCTCCCAGATTCATCCGCTAAACGTTTCTGTCAAGATCTCCAAAATGTTCCTGGCTGGCAGGATCTCCTTGGTCCTGAATCTTCAGCGAACAGGTCTTTTCAGAGAGAAATCTCCAGTGCGGGGGGGTGTTTCAGAAAGAAAAACTGCACCCAGATCCTACATTGGTCTGCTGAAAACACAGCTGGTCGGCTCAGATAACAGCCAAGCATCTGCCTTTCGGAAATCCAATAAATCTGTTAGATAGTTGTAATATCCTCCCCCCCTCCACACACACACGCACCCCAAAGTTTCTTTCTAGCACTGTTTACTGTTGCATCCTTGAGAGAATAATTCCTCAGAGGTTCAAGTGTTTGGATGTCAAATTGGTACATCGCACTACACGGGCAGAGAAATCTCTAGCTGGCTCAGTGGTAAATAGAGCATTTTGCAGATAGTGAGAAGTGCACATAACTACTCTTCCCCTCCCCCCCAAAAAAGAAAATTTGGGTAGAGTCGTGTGTAACTTAATTTTTCAATACTCCATTTCAAATGAATACAAGCCCTCGTTTGCTAGGGAGTCAATTGTGACCCCAGAATGTGACCCTCCCCCACAACCCAAAGGAGAAAACCTCTCTTAGACAGAACAGCCTAACCCTTCATACACAGTACTCTTGGTTATACATGTACTGCTAAGTGCATTCGAAGTACAATTAAGGTGTTCACAATGTTGGGCATTGGCATCTATCAAGCCACCGTCCTCAGCTGGCACCCACCAGATGTGCGAGGCCTGGAGCTCTAAAAATACTAGGGGTCAATTCCTTGCGCATCTGAGGAGGGGCTGGGGAGATTACAGAAGAGTTTGCCATTTCGGAATACAATTTGCATAGTGTGTATATGATGGTGAAAAACCAGATCACAAAGAACCGAATGGGAAGCTGGCCAATTCATCATTTCATGTATAAACATATGGTTGGGTCAATTTAACTCAACGCCATCACATTACAACAATTTCTGTGTTGAGTTTTTTTCTGTTGTTAATATTTGAAGGACGTGGACTTCTGGGCAATCTCTTCTGTACCTGCCAAATGGGTTCTTCCAGGAGGTGCCCTCCTGAATTGATACACTCACAAATAACCAATTCATCCCCATGACATCCAAGTTGACCCATTGAGTTCTTTTGTGATTCTGACCTACACACCCTCTAAATTGTATTAAATAGATATGAAGACTCACTCCTGTGACTCATTCTGTTTCAATCTCTTTGGACCCGTGGGTTCTGATGCATTTTTGTCCTTTGGAGCCCATTCTCAGGGCTTCTGGAGGTGCTTGTCCTAAGCTTGTTCAGAGGAAGCATTGAGCAGACGCGTCTCCTGGTGAGCATCCTTGTACAATATTCATGTATCCAAGCACCTGCTTGTTGCATTCATGTATTATGCATTTTAGATGTACATGCACACCAACGTAGGTGTTTAAATGCACAGGAAGTCTTTACTGGACTCACTTTACTAAAAGCCAGAATTGATACGACAGTCCTATCCCTGGAGGCCACCTGGAAGGATCCATTACATGTTCAAATCAATACTTGGTATTGATGTCATCCAGCAGCTAACCTACATTGTGTGAGTTGGCTATCAGAAGTGGAGCATAAGCATTTTCAACACACAAAGCAACAGTTATAGGTTTTAAAACTCAACCATTTTAAAATATGCACCCACACTCAAAGGATCATGAATGAACAATCTGACCATCCACAATTGTAGACGTCTTTAAAAATCTTACATCAATAGTTGGATCTGCTGATCTAAAACAGATACAGGATTCAGGTAAAATTTTGTTTGTTTGTTTCTCTGTTCTGTACACTCAACGGCAGTTTTATCTTCATCTGCATATTTAAACCCAAATGCATGACTAAGCACTTAATACTGTATAAATAATATTTTGAGACATATCTACAAAAACAAACCCACAAATGTTTGCTTTAAACTTTTGTTGATAGAAAAAAAGTATATAATGACTACTATTGTCTTCAAATTGTATTGTATTTTTCATTTTTGTTAATGATAATGAAGAGAAGAGAAAGAAGAGAGAGAATGAGAGAAAGATGCTAAGGGAGTGATGGAACTGAGTGTTTGCCTATGTTGAAATGTACATACCTGTCAGAGAAAACACGTGCCAAGTATAACAAAATGTACAAAATGTAAATACATGAAAAATTTCATTTTTCTAATAAAGATAATTTCTGCCACTTGATACCAAAATAAGGGGCTGGGGAGGGAAGGAGATCTCAGTCACTCTGTTTTTATAGTGGTTTTCTTCTTCTGTATTCATTGCTGGAGCCCCCAAAATGCTGAAAACGCTGGGTAAGAAGTCCCAGGGGGTTCTGAGTGATGGGCTGGGCTAGTTTGAATATCCTCCGGATTGATTCTATCATTTCTCCATCTTGTCAAAGCTCAATCTTGACTTGTTCACTAGAGTTGCAAGGAAGAACATGCTGAGATCCTAAGCATGTAAGGTTTGTGTGTGAGCCTATAAAATTAGGGAGGTATGGGTCCTGCAAACCCCGGATCTATCTCCATGAGCCCTGGAAAGGTATTTTCCAGTTCATAACTTCTGGAGGAGTGCTGGGAAGCCAATCAGAGAAGGTCCGAAGGATTTTGGCAGCAGTGATGCCTCCAGCAGAGATGGGCTGCAGAGTTCTTAAATCAGAGAAGGACATCTGGCTGCTCTTGGCTATGGGCTTTGGGGAAACGTAGTGACTTCATTGAGCCAAGAGAACAGCAAGGAGGATCACTGGTCAAGGGGAGAAGGAATGGCAGAAACCCCTTGGCACTCTCCTGCCAAGTTTATTAATTTCACCAAAAATAACAACAGTAGACTCTAGTGAAAGGAGGGTCGCTTTGTTCTAAGATGTCCATAAAATGCAGCTTCTATTGATTTCTTTGTCTATGGAGATTCTCAGTCCTCCAGGTCATGGTTGTCCCAAAGATGCTTTTTCAAGAGGCAACTGGACTTTCTGGTTTTTCCCCTTGAAAATGTTTCCCTTCTCATTCAAGAAGCTTCCTCAATTCTGAACTGAAGAACTGAAGAAGCTTCTTGGATGAGAAGTGAAAAAGCACCTTTGGGACATTAATTCCTGTCTTCTTTCAGATGTTTCTCCAAAAAGTTTGGCCTCCCAAGATTTTTTTCTATTAATGGTTGTGTTTATATTCACAAGAAGGATGTCAACCAAAGCTCCTGTTGGATAAATTGTCTCTGCACTTGATCGTGCAGGAAAAAACCCTCTTGGCCATCCAGCCAGTCCAGTTGTTTTATATCTCACTGTGGCAAACACCAGAATGACCTCAAATGGACCATTGCATCCCATCAAAGCAGACGGCCAAGTTCTGCACCAAATCTGAAATAAGGTTGGACGTATTACTGGAGCAGATCTACATATAAAAAGCAACACCTTTTCTGAACTGGCTTTTTTCCATCCAAAGGAGATTTAAACCGACTGTAAACCAACTGCCACAAAGCCAAACAGATTTACACAACAATTCACAGGCTGTTGGCTGCGCTTCATGATTACCGAAATAACCTTTTGCAGAGAAGAAACAGAAAAGGACTAAATTTTCTCTCCAGTGTGGAAAAAGGTGCTTTCCTTGCTGTGTTGAGGCAACACAATAAATCATAATGAGATTTGTAGCTTAATTTGTGCAAACCAATTACTGTGGTTTGCAAATGACATTGTTGGGCTTAGTGTGTTGCATAAACTCCGTCTACTATGGATCCTTTTAGAAATGGTATTTAAGAAAATAGGCCACCCTTGAAAAGGAGGAGGAGCTTTGGCCCCAGAGGGTCCTTTGCTGTATTTTAACGATGGTGGAAGCGGTAAAACACAAGCCTGCTCCAAAACGGTTCCAGCTCCATGGATTCTCCAGCAGTCCAAATGCCGGCTGATCCCTGGAAATGGAGGAAAAATACAGCCATTCAAGGTATTAAATATTCCATTTGCTACTAATGGGAGCCATCGGCTCACTTCCCTCCAGGAGCCGGGCCAAGCAGGTCAAACACAGTGAAAGTTGGACAGTCCAATATGTAGGAGAGAGAGAGAGAAAATATAAATTTTCTTTTACTAAAGCTTTTGTTACAGCAGATACAAAAGTAAAATTCTCTGGAGGGTCAGTTTTGGAGTTTTTCTGCTTCATCCTGTCTCTGGTCTTAATGAGAAGTTTAGTGTTAACCAATGAGAAGAATCACACCTATTTTTGAGATATAAAAATAGTAGCCATTTGGCCAAAGGACAGGACAAATGGCTTTCTCACAATTGGGAAAAAACCCACCTTTTATATTAGGCTGTGTGTCGCTGTCCAGGTGCTGAAACGCAGAGGACCAAACATTTGAAAATGTAGAAATCATTGTGATGGTATTGTGTTTTATTTTTAATGAGCCGGATTGCAATTCTTGGCAGTTCAGTCCAAACAGATTTTCTGGTGTTCAGTGACATATGCTCCCTTGCCGATGCTCAGAGCATTACAGGTGTGTCTGTGGTAAATTTGAACCGAACACTTGCAGAAATGGGGCAGCCGTTTGGGAACCAGGAATCTGGAATGGAAACAAAAAGCAGGTTGGAGATCATCAGGTCCACCAAGGACAGTCCTGCACTGGGACTGGGACATCTGTTAGAGGTTTCAGCCTGGAGGGCTGCTTGGAGCCCTGCTGGACTTGGTGGCTCAAATGACTCCACACCTGTCTCCCCCCAGGAAGCCTAAAACAGGAGGCCATTGTCCCATGGGAAGAAGAGATGACAGGAGCAGTTCCCCAAAGATTTGAATGGGCCCCAGTTCTCTCTGATGGCAAGGAGAAGTCTTACTGTACTTGCTGGCCAGTACTAGAGATGGGGTTTGGGTCAATGCAGGGCCCCCAATCAAGACAAGGAGCTGAAGAAGAGCTGACCTTACCTGGCCTGCATCAGAGTCTTCACACCAGGCTTTGTCTGTGGTGAGAAACCCAAAGTATTCCCTGAAGTGTGCTATGGAGCCCCTCGGATTGGCAAAAGCTTCTGGTTCCAGTGGCTTTCCAGAGGGCAGGCGGGCATCCTTACCAACCTGGCAGGGCCAGGAAGTCCGCAGAAGTTGAGTTTGATCGACAGAAAAGTTTTCTCTACATCTATTTCTAGGCATTTTCTTGTTAGCTCCATGATCAAAGGGAGCTTGCTAATCCAGCAGTTCTATGCAAGGCGCTGAGACAGACAATGAACCAATCAATGGGCTTGTGGACTAGGAGAGCTTTGCAGCCTGGCAAAGACGCAGCTGCGACTGAACTCGGCAAACGTCTCCTTTTTGCACCTTGGGATTTAATCGCCTGCTCTTTTGAAATAAAGAGGACGCATTTAGAGCCTTCTACCTCTGCACGTGGGCTTTGAAAAAACTCCCGGCTCCGACTCGGAAGCCGAATGAAGGCAGCTGAAATGCGGCTTCATCTCCTTCTTTGAATGCCTGAAACTCAATTGGACCCGATAAGATCAGCCCGGAGAACTTTTCAGCTGGGGTTTAATCACTTCTCAAGCAATTTCCCATTACGGGCCTCCGCACCTCCCATCGCGTCCTGCGTGTCCTCCACTATTGTTCTCGGCTGTCGTGTAATTCTCTTTGGTCGCAGTTGTGTAATTGTCAAGCTTTCAGCTTCACGTCCTCCCTGATTCATTGGCCTCTTCTGGAGCCCTTCACAATGGGCCTTTGACAGATTGTTTCGTACGGTAACAAAAAGAGCGTCAGCTGCTGAATTAGTTCAGATGGGCATAAATCCATTCCACACCAAATGAGCAACCTGGAGCAGCTGCTGCTTCAGGAGGTGAGTGCCAGGTGTCTCTGCTAACCCAAAGCCACGTCTGGCCCCAGGACCGACCGGCTCCCTTTGACAGCCCTGCTTGGATCTGGAGGGGGAAAGAGCGGACAAGCCCCAACTGTTCAGCACCAGCCGGAGCAAAAGAGCTGCAGCCTGGAGCCCATTGAAGGCCAGGGAGAGAGACCACTGCTAGGAAACCTCTTGCCTTCCTTTCTGCCTTGTGTCAAAAACCGGCCTCTCTCTCCCAACAATCCATCCTCCAGGCTGTCAGAGTGATTGAAGTTTTCTTTTTAGATTTCTCTTGGGGGCATTTTTGAACTTCCTTCCTTGCTGCTGTTATGGGGTGGCTGTGATGCTTCTCCCCACTGCTCTGCAGACTCCCTGCCTGCTCCTACCCACCAGTCAGTCAGGCTGGCTGAGCCTTCATGGTGGGTTCAGTGTGCTGTATGAACCCAGCTGGTTGGGGCTGACCAGAGGGAATCCTGGGGGCCCAACTGAGGGCGAGCCCCAGACCTTGCCCTTCAATGGCAGAGGTTGAATGGAAGACTGGGTGGATAGGGGGCTGCTCAGTAAAAGTCATTCCTCTTACTCCTTCAGCAAAAACAAGCAACTTCTCGAGAAATCTCCATGGTTTCCCTTGAAAGAAAAAAAAAGGGAGGGGAAACAACTCCCCCCTCCCACTTCCCCATGAAGTCGAATGGGAAAATTGGGGGGGAAATTGGGATCGAGGCACTACCTGTTTTTACCCCCAGCAGGAAGAGACCCGAGGTGTTCATATTGCTTAGCCAGTTTTTAGGCTGCAGTCCTGCCCGGCAATTGTCCATGCTAAGCGAGAGAAATAGCAGAACTAGGTGATGCAGGTACCTCCTATCCTACAAGAAAAAAACAAAACTAAACAAAAAATCTCCAGCATAGAAAATTAGGACATTACCAAAGCCTTCCGTCATTCATTGTCTTAGCACAAAATGGCCGGGATTTGTTTTGATCTGCAGTGGCAGAAAGCGCATCCCCCCCCATGCACACATGCTGATTTTCAGAGGAAGTGATTTCAGAAATAAAAAGGGGCTCCAAACTGTTCTTGGAGCTGAAGGTCCCTTCTGTGGCCTCCTTCACCCGGGGCCTAAGGCAGCTCCATTCCTGGTCCATCATAGGAACAGAGAAGAGGAGCAAATCTTCGGGTGACAGTTTCTGTGGTTGATGGACATACCAGATCTTCACACCAGAGCCATCTTCTCCAGAGCCATCAGGGAAGGGCATTTTTGGCAACAGAAGAGCAACATGAATTATAGTTGTCCAACAGGAGCAAGGACTTCCGGTCTTTACTGATCTAGCAAATGAAGGAAAAAGATCTACACCAGGGGGGTTTAATTTCCTCTCTTCAGGGCCCCATTGGGGGAAGAGGACTATGGTGGGGGACCCATCATCAGCTTCCGTGGCTTCAATGGCATTCTCTAATTAGCCCTCCCTCCCACCAATATAAAGAGGCCCATTGCTGTGATGTCCTATTGAATTGCAATCTCAATTCCAACTTGCTTGAGGGCCAGTCAACCAGACAGTTTCTCTGCTCATAAAATGACCTCCGTGTATCCAAAGAGGTGGTGGAGATCATAGCTTCCAGCCTCCCCATCTGTAAAGGCTTCCTTTGACCGTTTTGCCATAAAGGAGACACAAGAGGAACTGGGTCCAGGTGGCAAACGAGAAATAAATTCCAGGCTGAGCTGGAGAGGGCCATTCCAGGAGGCTGAGCAGATGGCCGCCTTTCTGCCAGAGTGAAGGAGGCCTGGGGGTGGGTAGAGAAAAGGGCGGGGGGTCAGGTCCTCCCATTAACTCATCAGCCAAACCCTTCCCACCAGGCCCTCCAATGTGCTGTGGCCTCTTTGAAGGCTTCCGGACGTTTCTGGCCTGCAAAGAAGCTGTGAGGGTTTCTCGCAACCTGCGTTCCCTCAAGGATATCAACTGCTGCTCTCCGATTTTTCTTTCCTTGTGGCTCTCCATTTCTCCCTTCACTGACTTCAGTCCCTGTGTTGGTGAAAGACGTGCAATTAATCACTTGATCTCTGCTTCAGCCCTCTGCTAAACTGCTATTAATTAAGATAACCCATCAGTGCAAAAAAGACCATAATGAGGCATATTGAAAGGTCCTGGGCTTTGAGAAACATAGGAGGCTAAGTGCATGAGGAGGGGGCTGAGCTCTGGCAAGTTCATGGTAAACGTCTAGGAGATTTTGACTTCACAGCTCCCCTCCCACCCACCAAGTGTTGTTTTGGTGGGAGGAAATGAGGAACTCTCCAAAGTGCTGGCGGCCATCGATCTCACCTGAGTAAATAAATAATAGCTCTCATCCCAGTTCACTTCCACCTTGCAATTCTTTCCTTGCTCCATTTCCAGAACTCTGTAGGGTATTGCATCCTAAAAGCTGGAGAGAAGTTTCCAGCTTTCAAGCCAATGTTACTTAATCTTGATAAATTTAGATGTTTGGTAGGTCAGGCTGAAGTGCTCAGTTTCCAAGAGGAGAGTTGGGTCTAGCCAAAGCTATCTCTGGCCAAAACGGTTGGATCTTTTCCCCAGATTCCAGGAATTTAGTTCCTGGAAAAAAAAGTCAAGTTCAGATCCTGATGACAACTTCTACTGTCTACTGCTGAAGGCCAAGAAACCTCTGCCCTCTCCCCGCCAATTTTCACTGGTGGGTCTTCTAGGAAACAGAACGTCAATCTGGGGGATGAGAGAGGCCTTCTGAGTGAATCTTTCCATCTTTTCCGTGAAAATTATGTATGAATCCATATAAAATTCTGTCTTTTTGTCACAAGCAGATTTTCCCCAGTTCTCTTCCTTTAATGCAGAGCGATGGAGACTGGATGCTGGAGAGAGTAATTCAGCATTATTTGCAAAGCCAAATTTATTTTTCCCTGCTTTCTTAAAAGCCTGAAATTTTAAAAACTGAAATGTGGTTCTACTGTCACCACACCTCTTCCTTCTCCGTGCTGAATATTCCCAGAGCTAAAATAATGCAAAATTGTTTATATGCCCATAATATAGAAAAGAACCTGCACGAAGGGGACACTTGGTAAGGAAGAGGCTTTGAAGGTGGCCAAGGGGGCAGGATTTGTGTTGGGGGTCCTTGTCCTTTGCCCACTGGCCAGCAGCAGCCCAGGAGGCCTCCGAAGGCAGGACCCTGCTCCGTTTTACCGAAGGAGGAAGCGGAGAGATCATTAATTCAGGCATTTGTCCTAATGGTTTCCTAAGCTGCTCTTCCAACTTGCTGTAAATCATCTTAAATGAAACTCTCACAATAGCACCATCAATCCTTGAAATAAGCAGAGAAATGCAAACATTCTATTTGTTTATTTTGAAAGAAAAACAGTGCAGGAAATCAGGGCAGGGCGGGTGGGTGGGGCGAACATGGGGGCCTTCCCCAAAGGGGATTTTCTTTATTCATTGGCTGCAAAGCTGCGTTCATAATATGCAGCAGGGATGAAAAGCTGCTCACCTGGAACAGAAAAGGTTTTGCCATCGATTGTTTTGCAGAAGGTTATCAGTGGCACGTGTGAAAGGAGAACGAGAAAAATGTGCAGGTCTTTTACAGGTAATTTATGTCGTTTTGGCTGAGTGAGTGTGGAAAGCTGATGGTGATATCTTACAGATGTCTTCATATCTGGAGCTCATTAGGAATACAGAGCGTATTTCTTGTAAAAAAAATGCTCCTGGAATTATTACAATGGAGCTTAGCTCTCTACTGCATTAGTCTTTGGATGTTTAGTTTCCTTTAAAGGAATTGTAAATAATCGTTCAGAAGTGCTTAGAGCACCAGACTGTGGCTTCTTCCTAGCTTCGGCTCCCAATTCAAGGGGAAACATCTGAGTTTAGGACCCTTCTTTGGGCCATCGGAGACCTTCCTGTGATCCTGAGTGGATACTGTACATTCCAGCAATGATGTTCTCAGCTTGTTTGGGGTCAAGATAGCCTGACCAGCAGTGGCTTTAGAATAGTTTCTTGACTTTGGCAATCAGAAGAAGCGTGGACTTCAACTCTCAGAATTTTCTAGCCAGCAACAGGAGTTGAAGTCCATCCCTTCAATTTGTCAAGATTGAGAAACAACCTGCTTTAGAAGGAAGAGAGGCATGTTCCTTGAGGAGGAGGTCAGTGATGGCTGGCTTCTGAGGGAGGCTCTAGTTGGGAAGCTGGAAGTATCTCAAGAACTTTCCTGGAGCATGGTCCTTTTCCTCATATTGATAGAATTTGATCTCATCAAGCCCCTGGTTAATTACTCTACCACTGTCCACTGCTGGTGACTCTTGATAAAGTGGCTGGAGGAGATGACCAGGCCAAGACCAAGGGAGGGGTCAAGGACATCATCAGTCTCTTGTCCCTTGGCACCCACAAGAGATCTAGTCTGAATTCTGTTGACTCATATCTACCGCCAATTCGCTTTGACAGTTAGTAGTTCAGATTCTTGTATGCAATAGACCTCTAGCATGCAATAAACCTCTAGTCATTTGAACCTCCTTCCTTCCTGACTTCTTGCACCTGACAGTGGCTTCTACAAATGATTCAATATAATTTACAGTGAGCTTAATTTCCTGTGCATTTCCTACTTAGTGGCACTACACAACCTAATTTTGCTCCTTGCATGAAGTGCTCCTGACACCTGTGGAACTAATGGCAGCCTTGCCCAACCCCGTCAATTTGTTCTCGGCTGCAGTCCATCACGGCCGTCCTATTCCTTTCCCAGACCCAGCAGGCCTTGAAGTCCGTCCACAGGCACTCGGCTAATGAGCCCGTTGAGTAGCCTCATCTTTCCTCATGCTCATCAATCCTCTTCTTTGGATTTCTAGACATTGTGCTTAATCTGTTCTTTGGACCTTGTATTCAGGTGGTTTATGAAAGACTAAAAGCCAAATGGCAATCATTTAATTGCAAGGAAAGCAACCCTAAGCTTGGGTGAGCAGAGTTTGTGTGATTGACTTTCTCTGGCTGGGAGTTATGGTCCTCGGGCCCTGGACAGGACTGATGTGAGGAAAGCAACCCTACTTCTCCCCAGTTATAGTTGGGAAGGTTGCATCCATGGCATTGACCCATGCTCAAGGCCAAGCTTCCCAATCTGGATACGCAACTGAAGTTCTCTCTTAATTCCACCTCCCAACTTCTGTTGGGGATTTGAAGAGTGACCAAAGAGCAAAACCTGGTGCTGTGTATTGAGTTTGCCTTCCTTGTTGGGAGAATGGAGCGTCCCTATTTCCATTGGTGAAATCCGGGCGATTATGTAAATTTAGAATATGAGCAGAAAGGATCAAAGCATTCTTTGTTTTGCAAAGAGAGAGTCATGAATCATTTGTTGACAAGTCTTAGCTAATTAACACCATCTCGGGCCTAGGCAATATCTCTGTCTACCAGCGCTTAATTAAAAACGATCGTAAGAGTATCAGGTGTTGCACTTTAATCCACGTGGCTTGTTCTGTGCTGTCAGGCTGGGAGTGAAACTTTATCCGGCCTGAGGCTGAACTGCTCTGTAAGGTTCTGAATTCAGGTAAGGTAGAACAAGAAGGCCGGAAGGAAAGAACACCCCTCCGGACCCCTCCCTTCATGCTCTCTGTAGTTTCAGAATAACAGAATATTAGAGTTGGAAGGGATCTTGGAGGTCTTCTAGTCCAACCCCCTGCTAGTGCAGGGGATGCATTTCAGACAAATGGTTGACCAATCTCTTCTTAAAAACCTTCCATGTTGGAGCACCCGCAACTCCTGAAGGCAAGCTATTCCACTGATTAATTGTTCTCACTGTCAGGAAATTCCTCCTAGGTTGCTTCCCTCCTTGATCAGTTTCCACCCATTGCTTCTTGTCCTGCCCTCAGGTGCTTTGGAGAAGAGCCCCTGAGATATTGCTATCACGTCCCCCGTAGTCCTTCTTTTCTAGACTAGACTAGACCTACCCAATTCCAGCAACTGTTCTTTGTATGCTTTAGCCTCCAGTCCCCTAATCCTCTTTGTTGCTCTGCTCTGCATGGTTTCCTCCATGGATTCTGGAACCATGAAAGTCCTCTGGGTGAGCCTTAGAAGCAAAGGATCTCAGTGGAGTCATTTCCTTTGTTCAGAGCTGAATGCAATCTCGCCTTTTGCATCTCTGAACCAATAGGTGAACTTGGGAATTCTTTGCACCACTTTGGATTTCCAAATATAGAAAGTCTCCGATAAACATCCCTCACCACCTCCTGAATGGTCTACCTGAGGACTGTAATTGCAGGAGAGAAGAAGCTTCACTTGTTCCTCCCTTGGAAATGTTGGCCAAGGTGATTGCTGACACTTCTACAAGAGCTCAGAGGTTGGGGACACTCGTGCCGTTCAATTCCCCGGCCTTCTGCAGCTATTTTGAGCAGAATTGGTGTCCTTCCTGGGGACTAGGAGGAATTGTGCTGCAGGGTGCCATCATTCCCAGCACCTGCCTGGGGGAGCCCTGGGTGCAGAAAAGGCCCGGGGGGGTGGGGGGGATCCAGTCTAAGGAGCCAGAAGGATTTGAGCACTTGCTTGACTTGGCCATCAACTTCAAGAGGGCCTGGAAGGATTTGGTGTCTTCACCTTGGTGGATTGGGATGCATTCATAATGCATGTCGGAAACCTCACTGCGGATCCAGAGGATGGTATAAAATATTAATGGGATGCGATGAATAATTAAAGTCATAGACTCAGAACAAAGCCATGAAAGTCACACTGCACAGGAACTTAGTTCACACTTAGAGCTGGGGCCTCTCTCTCCTGCCGGGCCAGAGAGGTGAGAAGGCCACAGGCAGGCAGGCAGGGAGGCCTGGCCAAGCACTGGAGGAGGCCAGAGGTGGCCTCTTTGATGTTGAGCCTGCAAGGAAGTCCAGACAAGGCACACAAGCAGGGGCTTCACTCGATCTTTATGCAAGGGTTACAGCCACAGAATCTTAAAAGGATCCCTTCCCTCCTTTCTTTTTATGCTCCGGAAAAGTGGGGAGGGTCCCTTCTGAATATTTTCCCACCCTCCCTCTTGGTGGGGGCTCAAATCTCTTTTACAATGAGGTTGTCCCATCTGCAGTTCTCCCTCCTGTCTCCCAGGGCTCTTCCACCCAGACCATCGCATTTGGCGGGAGCCCCCCCAGAAGCAGCCCAAAACAAAGCGCCCTGGCAAACGTGCTTCCCCTCCTGGAGATGGAGGTCGCGCCTCTCTGAAGCTTCTCACTCTCCTCAACAGTTCCTCCTGGCAAGGACAGCAGAAGAAGCCAGGAAGGGTATGGGAAGCCAGAGGGGGCCCTGGAAATTGATTCTCCCACCCTCCTTCCCCCCAAATTCTCCCCTCCGCTGAAATAAATTTGGAAAATATGTTACCATTTGCTGTTACACTGCTAAACAAAAACAGTGAAGGAAAAAAAATCCATGTTCAGGAGTGTCTGCCGCAAGGCACTAACATTCACTTGTCACTACCCTGCGATTATCCATGGATGCTGCTTTGCATCTTTGTGCATTTCCCTCCTTTCTATTTTGACACGTGAGGAAGTTCAGAAGCTCCCTGGGAAGAGTGCTGGCCGTGGCCAGCCCATTTCGCCTAATCAGTCTCCAAGCTAATTCAATTTTTGCACTCAACCTCTCCAAGCTTCTTGGAGTAAGGGAAGGGTGCAATTTTTGCTTGCGCAGAGGGAGGACTCCTCACCAGATGTTTGCAGTAACAAGCGGCGGCAGCCCACAGCCATCTCCACAGGGCCGAGAACGTGATCCAGGAAGACGAGAGCTGTCAAATTTAATGAAGGCCAGTTAAGCAGACTGGGAGCAGGGAGGGGAGCAAAGTGGAGGGCTTCAGTGGGAGTGTGGCTCCAGATCAGGTTTAATTAGTGGTCATTAGTTCAATGCCATCAGACGTCCCTCCCCCCACTCAGGGTCTTCAAATGATTGGAACCACCTTGAGCCTGTTTCAGAATCAAGCTGACCAGGGAAAAGGTGGTCCTTCCATGCAAGGAACACCTGTCCATCCAAAGGGAGGAAAAAGGCGTGGAACAAGAAGACTCGGCCGTCAAATGGAAGGACATAGAGGGAAGCAAACCAGCTGGATGTCACGCCCTGTTTTGATGTCCATTCAAATGCTGAAGGGAATTGTGTTTTCTACTGCATAGTAGCTGGGCCTCTTTGCTGTTTTCCCGCTTTAGAATGTCAATTATGAGACCCTCAACCTCCCCACATCTTAATATCTCTCCTGGCTTCAGTTTGCAGGCTGGAAAAGAGAGAAGGCAGAATGGCTAAATTTGCTGTGTGCCCATCGGCAACATCTCCTTGTTCAGGCTCCAGGCCTTAGAGGGATCTATCTAATGCCCACTTGGTCACCATGCTCTGTGGTCACCATTCCTGCCCTCCCCAAAGGTTGACAGACTTGGATGTCTCCTCAGATGGAAGATGGAAAGCTCCATAAGACCCGTGGCAGGAGCTGTAGAAGATCTGTGTCTTCTGAAATGCTCAGGGTCCCAACCCAACCCTGAGTGAGAGGAAACATCCAGGATGTCGAAGCTGCCAGAAGGTTGCCCAACATTACACCAGCTGCTTGTGCAAGAACTGCTGTGACAGCCAGCTGACCAATCCAGTCTCCCTGTTTCCAGCTTTTGTGGCTACCCCAAAGTCTGACACCAAGCATGGTCACACCAGACTTCACCTTCCCAGCTAGCTCACAGCTTTTCAGCCAAGTATTTGAGGCATGAATCATTCCTGCTTTCCTGGCCCTGGAGGTCAGGAGCTCCCTCCCTTGTAAGCAATTCTTTCACTGCTTTGATCCGGAAGGCAGGTGGGAGTTCTTGGCTCTCCTCCAGTTGCTAAGCTGGATGGTTGTGCAAGACAGAAATATCTCAGAAACGTGGACCAGAGGCCAAGAGACCTCACTGCTCTGCAGTTGATGCCGGAAAGCCTGCCCGGGCGATCTGCACCAACTCAGGTGCCAGGCAGGGAGTGGCGGAGGAACCCAACTAACCTTGTACTGGTTCCAGGGAAATACTTCCTTTGGCAAAGAGGATGATGGTCTTGTGATTGGCCTCCATGTGTTTGTTTGTGTATGTGTGTGGAACATTAATACTCCAGGTCCTTCCAGAGCCCTAGCCCTGTTTCCTCATCACATGCAAAGCCCGTGAAAGCTCCATCATCATGGAAAATCTCCTGGATCCAGAGGAATCCCCACTTTTTTCTGTAAGTGTCCTGAAAGTCCTGGTTTTAGCAGTGAAATGGTCCCAATTCAGTTGGAAGCATCCTTAACGCTCTTTAACACTCCTTGCACAAAACCTCATCTCCAGATAGGCAGAAATACAGGCGGCAGAACTGCTGTTGTCTTCACATCCTGCTAACTCTTCCCCGGGGTTGCCTCCGAGCCTCAAACCTGCAGGAAAAATGTTCTTCCCTTTTAATGACCATCCTCAGAGGTGCCCCTTCTATCCTGGAGCACAGATTGGCTCAGGGCAAGCCAGACCTTCTCCGTGGTATCTCTTCAGGCACAGGATGTCTCCACAGCTGCCAAAGACTGCAGCATCCATGCCAGCCCCCTTCAAGCCCACCTGCACATTTCCTCAGCTGTACCGGTGATAGTTTTGGGCAGCCACTCTTGGCATTCTGCTGATGAAAAGGGATCATTTTTGGAGTGTTTGTTAAGAATTCCTCCACCATGATGAGTGGCTCTTGAGGGCCTTCTGTGTGCTGCGCATAGAATTTATTTAGGCTTCGGACACAACCAAGTGGGATACAGATGTGCTGCAAAAAATGTCTCCCCCAAACAGGATTCATTGTTGAATGATGGTTGACGGGATGCAAGATGAATCAAAGGACTCCCTATCATATTGCGTGTCTGTCAAAGATGTGTTCAATAGTTCATTCAGAGGGATTTCTCTGAGGGCAGCTTTTCTCTTTGTATTTTAATATCCTTTAAGGTGGAGTCTCCAATCTATTTTCCAAAGCACCTAAAGGCAAGTCAAGAAGCAATGGAGGGAAACGAATCAAGGAGAGAAGCAACCTAGAAGGAAGGAGAAACTTCCTCACCATCAGGACAATCAACCAGTGGATTAGCTGGCCTTCAAAAGTTGTGGGTGCTCCATCACTGGAGGCTTTTAAGAAGAGACTGGACAACCACTTGTCTGAAATAGTATAGGGGCTCCTGGTTGAGCAGGGGGCTGGACTAGAAGACCTCCAAGGTCCCTCCCAACTCTGTGATTCTGTATTCTGTGGAGCGAGGGGACATTAGCAGAAGGATGCCCCAAGCTAACCACAGTGTTTTGCTTCAGATGAATGTTGTTATCCCCAGTGGTGGTGATTGCGCGCTTTGCTCAAACTGGTCAGAACCAATAGAATCTGTTCTGACTTAGGCTTCCTTAGAAATTAAACAGCACAAACTTAGTCCTGGCAAACCTCTTTAATTCATACAGCTGTAAATTACTTTCATTTACAGTCCACAAGGCTTGATAAACGGTCTTTCAGAGGAAGATTATCAACATCCCCCTATCTCACATGGACTGCTGGCAAAGAGCTAATTTCCAGACGCAGGGCAAGGCCAAACTTGGCACAGAGTCACAAACAGAATTTTCAAATCTTGAATCGGCCAGATGAACTAATTGCTTCCTGCAAAAGCTCACATCCCATTCGCTCCTCTTTTATACCTTATGGGAGGGGCCAATCATCTCCAAGCCTTACTCCCAAGTCGACCCTGTTTCCTTAATTGTTCCTGTCTCCTGGCAGCTCTGCACATGCACACACTGGGAACAGGCTCCAGCTGTTCTTCTGCCTCGCTGATGTCAGACTCTGGAGACTCCGGAGGCAGCAAAGAACTACCAAATGGCCTTGGCCCCCTCTCTGCCTCCAACTCAGAGCCATCGTCCGAGCCTTCCCCAGACTCCAGGACTGGCCCACATTCTTCCCCACCCTCCTCACGGTCTGAATCTGCTGCCAGCTCTGCTGGCCACAACAGAATCCCACCCCTGGTAATCCCCTACCAGACCTTCTGCCTCTTGTGGGCGAGGAGGAGATGCAATAGCTCATGCCACAGCACCAGGGATGGTCAAGGGTGGGTGTGTAGATTGCACCAAACCAAGGTTTATTGAATGACCCATTATTGGCTGAGTTTGCACATTACAGCAACTCAACCAATGGTCCGTGAGGCTGAAATGGAATCCAAGAACTGCCATCACGGCTTAGCCCAACACCACTGCAACATCATGACAAGCATTCAAGCAGCCCGTTGTCCCTCAGGACCTCTGCTGTCTCTTTGCTGAGAATTTTAACCACCTCCATTTATTTGCCTGTTTTTAAAAAATCTCTTTTGTCATCTTATTCATTTTTTGCTCAGAGCAAAGGAGCCGTTTGTGGACTGATGTTGCACCGACTCCCTCTATAACCTTGATTAATGCTTCAATAAAAAGGCACATAAATTATATATTAATTCTCTGGGGAATAAAAATGCTCTAGCAATGGCATGTATGTAAATTCTCTGTAAATAATATTTGTCTTGTCAATGAACAAAATGCAACTGAGTGCAAATAAAGGGGACCCGTTTTTAGCTCTCCAGGAAAGTTCTCCTTGAGCAGCGACTCTTGGCATGGTGCTGCTGCTGGCCTTTTCAGTTCTGCGAAGCCTCTTTGTCTCTGGATGATGGATGGCCATTACTCATCAGATCAGGCTTCTCAAGACGGTCCCACCACTTTTTCATAAAGTGCCTCTGAAATTTGAACTTGGAATCTGTGGTAGGATTAGCTCGAACTGTGCAATGTTTCACAGTGTCAGAGAAACAACTTATGAAGACAAATTGCTTCCACAATATTTTTCTGCATCATCTGGCGTAAGATTGGAGGCTGCCCAGCACCTCTCAGCAGGGGCCTGCATGCCAGGATCCCACCGTCATGTCTTTCTTGCAGACAGCGAGGTCTCCAGCCCTGGCTTTGGGGTGGCAGCTTTCTGGACGGCCGTCAGAAGTCCCGGGGAAGGGTGCGAAGAAGGAAGTCAGCTTCTGCAGAAGCCACCAGCAAATAAATAAATGGCCTCTGAGTGATTAAATAAAAGGTTAGGACTGTTGAGTGCTCTAATCAATAATGCATGGCTTAGATGAACAGCGTACTGTACTTTGCAGGGCAAGATCAATAATGCATTTTCATGTTCAACTTTTGAATCCTAAAACAACTACATCAAAAATTTCACACCAGGCTGCCCCGAAAAATCAATAATGAAAAAAAGCATTCTCCCCTCCCTCTCTCTTTCCTTCCCTCCCTCCTCCCCCCCCCCCTACAACCTACCCAACCATCTTTGGCTCAATGGAGTGCAATTAAAAGCCAAGCCACTTCCTTGGCTCTAGAAAAAAGCTGCGGACTCTGGAAGTGAAACTGGGGAGGTGGCTTTGTCTAACACCACATCCAGAGAGTCTTTGCCAGAGGATCAGCTGCCAAAGCCTCTAGGTGTTCTGTGGGACCAGACAGGGAAGGTTTGATTCACTTTCTCCCTTCATTCTTCCTGGCCTGAATTGGGGCAAAAGAGCCAAGGGACACCCAGGGCACGGCGGGCAGAGAAAAGCGGGTGTGAACAGAGCAGCCCCCCTATTGCTCGGCGCGGGTGTGGTTGGCAGCAAAGGCTTGTGATGAATTCACGGCATCCTCCTTGACCAGAAAGAACTTCCCTGAATTGCACGGCCTCACTTTGCAACAATTGATCCCATCAGTGTTGCTTAGAGGTGATTTTATCTCGTGTCCCAACTTCTCAGATTAAATCCTTCCAAAAGAACAAAACCAAAGAAGTTTCATGCTCACCCTAGTTTTCTGTGTTATGTTGCCGAAAGTTTTTTTGCAATCTACCCTGCTCTGTAATTATCTTCTTAACTAGCCTGGATTTTGTGGATGGAGGCGGGGGGGCTAGATATCCCCTTTCCCCAACGTGTGCCCTGCTTGGGGACGGGGGGAAGGGCTGTTTTTCCTGAGCCCAAAGTAGCAACTTGCGAAGGCAAAATATTCCTACTTTCTGTCATCTGCTGATGGGGCATTGTTCTGCTTACTGCTGCTCTGATTTTTTTTTTTAAGTGCAGGGCATTCCGCTAACCCAAATGGCCTGTATTTGGATAATATTATTCTCTTCCCAGTCTTCCTTGCCCATCCTGCTCAGCATTCCTGGGCATTGGGATAACTCATCAATGAAAGCACATAAACTGGACTGAGGCTGTCTCATCAGTGACTGGATGTTTGTCGCTTGGGCTGTTTGCATAAAGGTGTCTGTGTCTGTGTGAGTCCGTGTGCACATATGGTGAGAATGGCACACTGGCAGAATAAATGCATGACACATGGAAGATGAGAGGGTGGCCTTTTCCCATCTTCCTCGCTTTTGCCCCGGAATTCAGAGAACCGGCTGCATTTGACACCCACAGAATTCAAGATGAGGTCCGAATGCGTCCGTGGAGCTGAGGGCACCTTTTTCACCCTAATGTGCCATGCATATTTTATAGACCCCTTTCCCTGAGATGCTCAGAGAGCCACGTGCGCTTTTTCGAAAGAGCTTCTGACTCAGCCTTGGAGCTGAGCATCTAAGAGCCAGCCAGGCTCCCAGGTCAAGGAACAATCATCTCACCCAACTGGTTTCTAACCCAGCCCAGCCCTTTTCAGCTTTCCCTTGGAAGGCCAGAGTGAAAAGGTTGAGCCCGGCCCTTGGTTGGGTTGGGGGCTTCTTGTCTGGGCGTGATGCAAACCTCACTCAGCCCTTCCTGTTTCTCCACCTCTGGGGTCGGAGTTGGACTGTGAGCAACACTTCAGCTGGTAGCTTTCAATTTGATGTGCTCAGAACAGCTTCCCTTGGTTAGCTGGGGAAATTTGCGGATCGCATTAACGAAAAGAAGAGAAGGCGGACAACTTAGTTACCTGAAATATTTTGGTTCAGAAAGCCAATGGCTCCAACTGAACCCGGAAACGCAGGCACGGGCTGCCTTGAGGCTGGTTTGGACACCTCAGCCAGCAGCTTCTAAGTCTACAGGAAGATTCAACCCATGGCTTTGTTTCATTATGAGCCATGGTGGCGCAGTGGTTAGAATGCAGTATTGCAGGCTACTTCTGCTGACTGCCAATTGCCAGAAGTTTGGCAGTTCGAATGTCACCGGCTCAAGGTTGACTCAGCCTTCCACCCTTTCGAGGTTGGTAAAATGAAGACCCAGATTGTTGGGGGACCGGCGGACAAGATGCTGACTCTGTAAACTGCTTAGAAAGGGCTGCAAAGCCCTGTGAAGCAGTACATAAGTCTAAGTGCTATTGCTATTCATTAAGAACTTAGCTCGGTCTGCCTTTCTAAGCCAATTGACTTTTGCAAAGTAGTACAGTGATTTAAATGTAATGGTTCCTCAGATGTTGCTCCTCTCCAAAAATAATGGAACAGAGATCAGTTTTCAAATGCATATAACAAAAATGCATATTTTAGAAAAGTCTACCAAAGTCTGTACTTTGGTAAGGTAAACCAAACGTAATTTAAATTTGTGAGCTTTTTCATAGTTATGATGTTGCAAAATCCAGAAGATCAGAGTCTTATCTTTGAACACATGTAGAAGAAGGGATGTAGAGTGGACCTAATTTGGAAATAATTCCTCTTTAGTTTGTCTGGGTGTAAAAGAGCAGGGCAATTTTGATTTGCTGCCAGGATCACCCTTTCTGGAGCTCAGTGAAGGCCCCACTGGCCAAAGGCTCTTCCAACTAACCACTTGGGAAAACAGAAGAGCAGCTGTTTTAACATTAGAGCCTTGCCCAAGACCTGAAATGAATTGAATAGCAAATTATTTATAAAGTGCCAGATGGCTAAGGATAACAAGGAAGTGAAAATTCCGGTGCCGGGTTCTGTCACCTGTGGTGTTTGAGGACAAACCCATGTGAAGGGTTCCTGGCGATGGCTCGGATGGGCCTCCTTGAGAAGGCAATGCCATTCATCTGGGAACCTGCTGAGTTAAATGGAATAAATCAAGTAAAGAGCAAGATAATTAAGCAAGGCTGATTTTAATGGATAGACGCTGTTTAACGAATGAAAATGAGTTTATTTTGTATCTGTTGGGTGACAATAACTCAGAGATTCAATATTTGAGTTATCACGCTGATTTTCTTTTAAAGAGGCAATCAATTAGTCATAGGAGTTTTAATTCATGAACACACAAATACAGTCCATTGGCTAGCTAGTGAGGGCAGTTTTGTAACCAAGCAAAGTGTTGTAACAAATCCATTTGAACTGACGGAGGAACCCTCCCAAGAGCCCTTCTATCCTATGCACAGAACCCGTCCCCCACCTCCCTGAAATGCTGGAGGTTGTGATTCAGCCTTTCCTTCTGTTCCCGATGACTAAATTGGATCCTGCAGATTCTGTACGGCCTGATTTGTCAACCCGAGCAAGGGGGTTGTGTGAACAGGGGAAGAATAAAAACAGAAGAGATGTTCCTTTCCAGAAAGGAAGGGGGAAATTTTGTGGAGAACCAGCAGAAGCGCCAGCAAGAGCAGTGGAGAAAGAGAAATGAGAAACCATCCGTGTTATCAAATAATATCCAGGGCCATATTTTCTCAGCAGCCTCATTCAGCATTTTGTTTTTATTTCAAGCAGCCTCTCTTTGCTTCAGAGCTCCCATAAATCTCGAGCCACGGAATTAAGCTGGCTCTATAACTTATTCCCCTGGCCTTTTCCTTTGGAGGGGAGGGTCAGGCTTTTCAATTGAAACTCACGTCACCCTTGCCAAGTTTAATCTGGGGTGTCAACAGAGGCCATTCATTTTGCTTTATCCCAAATTAAAACCATTTTTCCTGCACGGCTTCAAGCGTGAACCTCCCTACCCGCTCTGATCTTGATGGAATCGGCTGCTAGCACAGAAGATTCCTAAGAAGGAATTTTGTTCCGTTTCAGAAGATCTGTTGCTGCTGGGTTCATTGGCCTCCATGGTCCGTGCCTTACAGGGGAAGGCAGTCTAGAATAGGGCTTCCCAATCTTGGAACTTTAAAACATGTGGACTTCTATTCCCAGAATTCCCAGCTCTGCTGGCTGGAGAATCCTGGGAGTTGAAGTCCACGTGTCTTAAAGTCACCAACGTTGAGAAACCCTGGTCTAGGAGGGGGAAGACCTTCATTCAGGTGGAGACAGCTGGGGGTTGGGGACCCCTGACTTCGGGGTCTTTAGCAGAATGGTTTTGCTGCTGCAGCAACTGTCATGAGTAAGGCCATGCCTTCCTGTCCTGCTGATAGGATCAGAAGGCCAGGCCAGACTATTGAGGTAGGATGAGGGGAGGGAGAGAGAATGGAGAGATCAAGAAAGGTGCATCCTGCCTCCCAAACTTGCAGCAGCAGCGTGTCAGTCTCTCTTTTCCTCCTGTATCTTTCCAGCAGCACAACAGATTCATCAGTTGGAGGGTCTTCTTACTTCATTCTCTGAGGTCTTCTAGATCCAAGCAATGTGCAGTGCAGCTCTCAAGCAAGTCCTCCCCTCCCCTCCAGCTCATCTCTGTTAGTCTCTACCAGAAGTCTTAGCACACACTGCTCCATAAATATAAGAGAGCAGCCCACCTAGGTGGGTGTTGTTGCATATTTTTAGAACGAACCCATCAGAGAGACATTGTCTTCAACATTCAGTACATGAGCTCTGAGCTTCAGGGAAAGAAGAAATGACTCAACGTGTTGGGCGCTGGAGACCCCGTCCAATGGGATGCGTTTGTCAATCCTCCATTCTCATCACCCTGAAGGAGGGCTTCAGGAGGGTCACTGAACAACATCAGGGATTCCCCCCCCACAAGGCTCCTCCCAATTTTCAAATGATCTAGTAGGTTCTTTCCAACCCACTAGAACATTGGAAAGAGATCTTGTCAGAGGATCAGAATTCTATCCAGCCTCAGCAAGATTGTTCTCTGAGAATGAAATTGGACCAAATCTTTTGTGGGAGGGGCTGGGAACCAATAAAGAGAAGAAAGACGGGGGCTGAAAGGGTGCCAGATCCGGAGGGAAATCCAGATGCTGTCGTACCACTAAATATGAGTCAGTTGCCAACTATCTGGATTTTGATCACATGACCCTGGGGATGCTGCAATGGCCATGAGCCACTTTTTTCAGTGCTGCTGCAATTTCAAACGGTCACTAAATGAATTGTTGTAAGTCAAGGATTGCATTTACCAGACTGTATCGTGCCTCCTCTTCCAGATTAGATCCACAATATTCAGGCTACGCTTGTGCTTTGGCTACAAGGGCAGGACCCCCTGTTTATTTGCTTAACTCCTTTTAGTCCCCTAGAGAATATCTGGCTGGGAGGTCAGCCTGTAGATGACCTCCATAAATTCCAACACTTCTGCCTTTTGCTCCCTGGAAGGAAATCAAGCGGATCAAGGTGATCTCCTCCCAATCCTGCCCTGCCGCACAGCAGCTGTTCAGGAAAAGGCCTCCTGCTAAAAGGGCAGCCAGGAAGGTCTGAAGCTTCCCACTTTCAGGAAGGGATGAAAGGAAGAAAGCTCATTTCGTAACACTTTTGGAGTTTTTAATTAAATCCGTCACTCAGAGACACTCTTGCTTAAGCTCTTTAAAATGATATTCAGGACACTTTTCCTCCTTCAAAATGGCTTTTGGAGCTTGATTTGCAAAGGTCAGGAACAAATAAATGTCTCTTTTCATTTTCTCAACCTGGCAGCAAATACTTGAAACCAACAAGGACAGTTGATCTGGAGAGGGAGAAAAGAAATCTGTCTAGGAAGCAAAGCTACCGGGAGGGAAGCAACGGTGCAGGAGGAGGACAAGGAGTTAGGTGAAAGGAGAGCTGAAAAGAAGCCACTTCCTCTGCTGGATTAGCTCCCTTTTCTTCTCCCAGCTGCAGCTTGAGGTTCGGAGAATTGGCAAGAAAAGCAGGATGAGCAAATACGGAAGATCCCAGAATCTGGAGCTCCTCTGCCTTTTATCACCCATCACTTGGTGACTGACAAGGGAAGGCAGCCGTGTCGTTATGCAGCAGTAAAGTTTCTTGGGTCAACCTGCAGAAGGTGGAAAAGGTAGACCAGCAGTTTTCTTTGGGTTCCTTCTGTGAAAATGACAAGAATGTACACATTTTTGAGGCACGTCTCATCTCCCTGCCTATTGCGATGCCAGGATGACCAATGGCAAGACTGGACATGGTTGTCCAGGGCAACCACAAGGCTTCTGGGTAAGGAAAGGGCCTTCTTCGTGGTAAAATGGTAGGGGGAGGTCTGAGGTCCTGAAGTCTTAACTTCCAGTTTAAGTGGGTGGTGAATTTAATAGTTCCTCTTTAAACTGTCTAAGCCAGGGGTGTCCAATCTTGGCAACTTTGAGATTTGTGGACTTCGACTCCCACTATAGCTGGCTGGGGAATTCTGGGGTCACTCTCCACATCACTTGTAAGATTAATCTTAATGTCATCAGAAACTCCATCTTCCAGGGCTGACGAGAAGAGAGCTCTCCTCTCATCGGTTCTGGAGGCAAGATGGCTTTGTGGATGTTCGGATTGTTCTACAGCAAGGTTGGAACAGCCTGCCTGGAGGTGATGGCGAAGAGGTAGCAGGTAGCTCTGGCATTGGCTGAGCCCCCTTCCTGGTCTTTCATCCTTGCCTGGTCCATGAAGCAGCAATTAAAACCTTTCCCTCTGTGCCAGTCTGCCCATGGATCCAGCTGAACCTAGTCTAGATCTGGAGATGTTCTCCTTCTTACAGATCTGCAGTCTCACCTAGAAATTAACTGAATGTCGAAAAAACCACTTTTAGTGTGCTGCCCTCAGCAAGAATGATTTCTAATATAAATCCTGCCTGGTCAGCAAACTGCCTTCCAAGGTTGGCTGTTAGCCAGAGTTGTTCTGGGATTCCTTCGCATGTGCTTAGCCTTGGAGGAGAATACCGAGGCAAGGCTGTGGTGGGTCCCTCCGAGCAGAATTCAGGAAACAGCCCCGAGATCGCAGCTCTTCTGCATCGCCATCTCTCCTTCTTGCTTCAGTGACGCCAGAGTCCTGGGAAGCTTTGCCAGAATTAAGAGGAAAGAGATCCATTTTTCATTCGCTGCATTTTGATCTATTTGATGTGGCTCTGCGCATCTAATGAAGAAAGGGAAAAGGGTCCCCAGCAGAGCACTTTCCAGAACTTGCAAGGCTGGCGAGCTTCTCTCCCTAACGGCCTGAAGGCTCCCGGAACGCAGCATGAATCAGGCAGGCAGGACTGGGTTCATTTGGTGACATAATTGGTTATTGACTGATCAATGGTTGATTGGCCAGGTCGGGTCTGGCATACACAGCATGAGAGTGAGACCGGTGATATCTAAATTTGATAAATAAAAAATAAGTCCATAAACAATGGCCATGGGAGCTGAACATCCTTCTTGGCCGTGTGTGCCATGAGCAGCTCATAAATCCTCAGTTTTTGTCAATTCACAAAGAGAGGCATTGAGTGAATCAACAAAACCAAAGGCAGCTCAGTGATGAATGGTATGGGAAGAGGAACCCTTCTCACCTCTTCAATTTCGCTAGAAATTGGGGTCAGAGCCATAAAGCTCAGAGGCACCAGATTCTGCTAGGCAGAGTTTTCTTCAGTGTACTGCTTGTGACATTGGGAGGAGGATGACTGCAATGGGGGAGCACTCTCTGGGGTTTTTAAGGAGGGGCAGAAGGAAGGCGAGGAAGACGGAAACTTTGGCACTTCCTGGTTAAGTGAGTGGGTTACAGGTCCCACCTCTGAGACTCCAGAGATGAACCGTCTCATCCCTTTTTGGTGGGGCCTTTCGGGGTGGAATGGAGACACAATGATGATTCTGCTTCTAAGGTGGGGAACAAGCCAAAGTGACTGTGTGAATGGAGACTGTTATGAGGCCCGTAAGTGCTTTCTGGTTGCTTGGTCTGATGCTATTCTTGCTCTGCTTTGCAGCTTTATCTCCATCACCGGAATGGAGGAAGGGGCGAGATTGAATGGACCTAAGGAAGCCTAAGGAAACTAATAAATATTATATATTCACCCAAAGTTTTTCATTAGGGACGTTCATTTCTCTGAGCGCTGCTGTCCCACCATAGAGGGGCCATTAAAGGCAGTTTGCTTATTATGACCCCAACATATATTCCCTCTGATTGCAGGCTGAAATTTGGGGTCAGGCGTAGCATAGAATAGCGGATCCAGTATATCCACCTGCCCGGATACAAGAGATAAGAGTTATTCTATTAATCTTAGCGTTCATCAAAAGCAGTTCTTCCTTACTTTTTTCCCTACTTCTTTATCTCTTCCCCCTTTCTTTTGGAGTTCCACCTTGGGAAGAGGCTCTGGAGGCCTTCAGCCTGAGGAAAAGTCTGGGCTGCAGGGACAAGGGGGGTCCCAACAGCTCCGGGGGTCTTCCCGACACTTTGAGAAGGAGCACAGATGCAAACCGGAGCTCTTGTCTGAAGCCTCCCTGGGTCATGAACCAACTCATCTGCCTTCAGCGATGGAATACGATCAAAGTGGAGAGATGCCGACAACAGGCCCACTGGCTGAACAGGGAAGGGAAGAAAGGAAAACACTTTGCATGAATAAATCCAGCCTGCTCAGGGCACTGAGGGGAAAGGGAGAGAAAACACGTTTTCCTTTGACAAGGCGCCTTTCTAAGAGCGAAGGGGGAAATGCAGGTGAGTTCAGAGGTAAGGTGGTTAAAAGACCCCAGGACAGCGAGAGGGGAAAACTCTTGCCTGCAGCCCAAGGGGAAGAAGCCACGAGAGAACATCTAGCCAAAACCCTCCCCTTTGTAGGAATAACCTCCCTTGTTCAAGGCATGGCTTAAACATGGTTTACGGGCCTTGTGCATACAGACAAACTTTGTGTGGTGTTATATTCCGTCCTACAAGCAAGGAAGGAAGGAGGGCAGAGGTTCAGAGCAGATGGCATGGCTCAGTGGCTGGAAGGCTGGTTTTCACCAACCGTGAATCTGTGGGAAATTCCAGTATTATAAAAGAGGAAGAGAGATGCTGGACCATAAAACATTCACAACACAAGCCTTGGTGATGCATAGATTTTCTGGACTGTTGAATTGTGATTCTGCAGCTGCAAATCTCTGGAAAGCTTCTCTCCCTCCCTCCCCCCTCTCTCTGTGTGAGTGTGTGTGTGTGTGTGTGTGTGTCTGTCTCTGTCTCTCTTCCCCCTATCTCCCTCCAAAAGGAGATTCCGGTCAAGGTTGCCACCCTTGAAAATCTCCAACAGTGAAAGGACATCAAATGAAGCAGCTACCGTGTCATTTGCCAGTTAGTTCCTTCGACATTTGATTCCTTTCTCCACCCTGTACCTCCCCTTCTGTCAATTTCATGGCTCTAAAAATTACACTAATTTGCTAGATAGAAAGTTCTGTTGGCTGCTCCGGAAATTGGATGAGGAGAAGCAGACACTTCCATGAGGAATTAGCCTGTTCTAAAGTTCAGACTGGCTCCATGAGAAGCAATCTTCAAGGGCAGGATACCCTACTCAGGAATGGGAGTGACAACTGGCTTAGGAAGAGGTCCAGCAGAGAAAGGAGAACTACCTGGGTGAAGAAGGATCTGGACGCCGAAGTTCTCATTGTCAGCGTTCCAGAAAGCCCCAACTCCAATTAAAAACTCCAAGGCAAGCATTTCTCAAAGTTTCATTTATTAGAGTAGCTATACTGGCACATCTGGGAAAACCTGAATCTGAGAGTTCCGGGTTTTCCCTCAGTAAATCAAAACCCCAAAGCCACCCCTGCACCCATCAGTCCATCACATGGCCCAATCATCGTCCGTCCCAGCTTGAGCCATCACTGCAACCACTCCTCCTCCAGATGCAGAGACCCCCTGACCTTGACCCAAGGGAAGAATGCTATTATGTCTAACTACAATCACTCTCCTGAATCCCCCCTCCTACCTTCCCAAGCCCAAGAAGTTGACAGAGTGGAAGCTTCTGGTTTTAACATGGCTTCCAAAGCTGACACTCATCCCATGGCCCTGTGAGAGGGGCCTTGTAGAGCAGTGTTCTCCATCTTGGGCATGGAAAGATAGGTGGACTTCAATGCCAGAATTCCAGCAGAATTCTGGAAGTTGAAGTCCACCCATCTCCAATGGCCAAGGTTGAGAATACAACTCTAGATGTTTTGCACCGCAAGTGACTCTCCTGCCCAGGAGAAGAGCTCTAGCAAGGTGGCCCAGGTTGCTCTTGACCTCAACTGCCGACCATCTCAAGGCAAAGGGTCAGCATCTCAAAAGCCTGGAGAAGCTTCCCTTGTTTCCCTGTTCCTTCCCTCTCTGCGTCCTGCTCCCCAGAAGCACTTAACATCTGCTTAACATCTGCAAATGCATGCTTAATAAGAAGCAAAGTCAGCCATTCGTTATAAAGGCTTGAAAGAGCTGGGAGATTAAGAGGATGGGGAGGAACGAGGAGACAGATGAAGACCTTGGGCAATGTGATTTTTAGGAATGAGCAAGTGAGGGAAGATGACACGGGACCCATTGGATGATTTAAGCCAGTTTCTTAAACCAAGGTGGAAAAGTGGCCGCCTTCCCCCATGTTTTACTCGCTCACTTCTGTTCACTCTCCCCATTAATTCTCTTTCGACTTTTCATCCAATACAAATTCATTGCCTGGTGGCCCGGATGCAATTTGGATCCACCGCAGGAAAGCTGGCGTGTAAGTGCCCAGGTGCGAAGCCTTGATGGTATTTTATGATGGGCAGAACTGAGATGCCTCCATGGCCATTATCAGAGCAAACCGTGTTCTCTTCTGTCAGGCCCCCCAAGTCCCTGTGGGGGCTGGCTGGATCCTGACCAGGTCCTTGGCTATCCCACCAATCCTTTCTCCCTCCCCCTCCCCCACTGATAGATCTCCAGATGCTTCCTGGGGAAAGAGCTCTGACCGCACAAGGTTTCTCCAGATGTTCTACCCATAATCCTAGGACTGCTGTGCAGCCACCCGTTTGTGATGGTTGATGACTGCCGCTTCCAGCTCCACCAGCTGAAAGGGTGGTGGGCTCAGATCAGGGGTGAAATGCTCCCGGTTTGGACTGGATCTGGCGATCCGGTAGCGATTGTGGCAGGTGGTTTGGAGAACCGGTAGCGATGGTGGCACGAGGCTCCGCCCACCCACCTGGGTGTTGTTACTTCCTGCTTTTAAAAGGTTAAAAAAAGGAGGCTCTGCCGTTCGTGTGCCACAGCTGTGATCGTCAGAGCCTTTTGTTTTTACTTTTTAAAGCATTTTTTTACAACCTACTCAACCAAATAGGTTGTAAAAAATGCTTTTAAAAGTTAAAAAAAAAGTTGGCCACGCCCACCCAGTCACATTACCACCCCCAGCCCCAAGCCACGCCTACAGAACTGGTAGTAACAAATTTTACATTTCACCACCGGCTGAGATGGCTACTCAACCAGGAGCCAGAGGTTCCTCCGAAGCTCCTTCTTGCCCACCGAGCACCAAGTCCCTCCTCAGAGCGGAATGGCATCTGCTGTTCTTTCCACCTAGATCCCAATGTCCCTCTACATTTGATGGAAAGGATGCGGCATAATGGCAGGCTGGCTGTGAAATGTTATGTTTTAAGAAATAAAAGCACATCGTTTTTATTTATTTGTTTATTTACTGACTTTTTTATTTATTGGGCTTGCTGCGGAGACATTACAGGCAATCTTGATTTGAAAGGCACTGAATTTTAATACCATATGCAGCATCTTTCCTGGGTTTATTTTTATTTGTCCAGTAATTGCTTGCAAATGCTTTTCCTGGTAACTGGGCTACAATTTGTAGTAAGGCTGAATTATTGCCATTCATACGAGATGGCGAAATGACTGTTTTCAGTTGGCTGCAGTCCCAAAGGCCCTCCCTTCCCCCCACTGGGTTTGTGCCTGGCCCACTCTTTAGTGAGAAGAAGGAGCTGAAGTTCTGCTCAAAGAGCCAGTGGTGGAAGGTCCATGAGTGAGGCTCACGGGGTGATGAATCCAGGTGCGTCGGTAGGTTGGTTGCCTTGTGGGTCTGAAAGTCCCTGAGTGCTAAGGCCTGAGAAGAAAACCCCAGCTGCTGCCTTGTAGAAGGAGACCCTCTGCAGGACGAAGTCATGGAGAAGGTGACTGAGATTGCAGGAGGACATCAAATGGCTTTTAGGGGGAACAGTCAATCTTTACACCAGCTGCTGGCCTCCTTTAGGTTAGTTTTGCCAATTCACATTTGAGGGAGGAGGGAGCCGGCCTTGAAGGTTATTTGACATTGAACAGAGTAAAAATATGTGATTAGACTAAAAAATGTTTCCTGGAGTTGGGGATGAAAGTGTCTTCTCATCTTATAGGGAAAATAAATTAAGCCAATTCACTGACGAAGAGATGGATGTTTCAGCTGAGATTCAAGTCCCACTTAGCCAAGGAATCAGCTGGTGGCCTTGGATGTTCTCATGAAGGGGAGACAAGTCAGATGGGACTCACCTTGGGATGTTTTCAGCCAGAAGAGATGAGGGCTGCCTTGCAATAAATAAATAGGGAATGAAACTCAAAGTCTCTTTTCGAAAGAGGACAGAGTTCAAATATAGCAGGGGTGTCAAACTCAAGGCCCAGGGGGTGGATCTGGCCTGCAGGGCCGCCCTCGAAACAGCGAAGGACTGGCCCACGGTGCCTCTGTCAGTGAAAATGGAGCTTGGGAAGACCGCATGTGGTCCTCCCCAGGTGCGTTTTCCCTGGCCGAGGGTTACAGGAGGCCATGGCAGCCAAAAAACGGAGCTCAAGAGCCCATTTTCTCTGGCAGAGCGCTTGGGCCACCACAGGCACCCCCGACATGAGTGACATCTAGCTGGCCATGCCCACCCTGGCCACACCCACTCCAGCCCACCCCCCCCAAGGTCAAACTCAACCCTGATGCGGCCCTCAATGAAATCGAGTTTGACAGCCCTGAAATATAGCATAGCTCCTTTGCATGAATAAACTCAAACATTCAAGGAACCCTGAACTTCTCATCCAGCCTTTGGTGGGAAGCAATTAGGAAGCCTTCCTAGAAGGGAGGGCCTCTGGGACAAGCCACAATGCCTTCACATTTGCCCCTCACATCTCACAGCGAGACTGACATGCTTTATGCAACTGAACATGGAATCATGCCGCAGTGCACATGCTACCACCTCCTCCTCACCCCCTGCAGATGCTCCCAAGGAGACAAGTGATAAGGGTGGTTGATACAGTAGTTCGATTCATGCACTGCACTAAGATTTCTGGGTTTGGGTTTGGCTTCACATTATGTGTGAATTCAACCCTTGCGGTCCAGAAACCAGAGTATATGATTTATTAAGCGGAGTGAATTCAACAGGGCTCATTCTTAAAGATACGGTTGAAACATGCTACACGTGTGATCTCTCAAATGCTTCTTGAGATGTTCCAAGGAGTCTGTGAGCTGCCAAGATTTCAAGTTGAATCACAGATGGAAAAGCCACCAGGTGCATGTTATGGGTGGCTCTGGGTCCAAAAGAGCTAAGACCCCTCATCCCCCAGCAGAGGGGGAGAAATCTTGTAGGGATGGCCCACATTTCCCACCAAGGGAGCCATCAGTAATCAACGGGATGTCTCAAATCTTGCTCTGGCAGAACGGGCCCAGCGCCGAGTAGTATATTCAGCTGGTAATCCTCATTTGTTCCATTAAGTGTTGGCAGGACCTGTGAAGGCTGGGGAGGCCCTTTGCAATGGCGCAATTTTGATAAGGGAAGGTTAACAACAAAGGGCTCTGGGCAGATTCACATTTTTCTCATCAGCTGTTTAATTCCGAGCCCCAAATGCCATCTTCCTTCTCACCATTTTGACTTTGCTGCACAATTAATTTTAAAGAGGCTGGACCCTGGCCAGAAGTGCTGCCAGCCTGACATTTTTTAAACATTTCAACCAAAATATCACTTAATTGCCCTCTTCCCCTCTTTTGAAACTTTATCAAAGCCAGCAACAGCTCCAGGAGAGCCCAATGTTGAGAAATGTTGACCAGTCTCACGGCACCTATGCATCTTCTGGAGTTGCGTCCACCAAGGAGATCAGTTCTGGGCACAGTGACACACAAAAAGGAGGGATGCCATTCTCTCTTCCAGGCCCTCTGCCAATGCCCCCCGACATTTCCACCCAGCAGGACCAAACCTCTCTGGCACTCATTGTGATGACTTTGTGTTCGATGAATACCGTTTGATTGACTGGGGATCAGAAGCAATTTGCATAAATATTGTCACATTATGTTACAAAAATGGAAAAGGCATTTTAGGGGGTTTCCCCTCCCTTGAAACATTTAGTGGAAATGTTGCTTTAGCCTATCCTGGTAGAGACATTTTTATAGCTAAACCTCCAGAATATCTACAAAGGCCTCGAGGAAGTATGCAATCGCTCCATCGTTCTGTGGTCGTGTTTTGCTTGCTTATTTTCTTTAACAGACATTTTAGCATCTCTTAAAGTGCAAATTGAACTGCAATTGGAAAATCGTTTAAATAAATAAAAAAAATTATCAAGGGATGCTGCAAATCTTCACTCCAAACAAAAATAAAAATGCAGCGGTTTTAGTTCCTTAACGTTAACCGCATTCGACTCCGAGAACTTCGTTTGTCTAGAAAGTGCTAAAGCAAGGGGGCTCCAACCTTGGCAGCTTTAAGATGGGTGGGCTTCAACTCCCAGAATTCCCCAGCCAGCAAACAGTTGCAGATTGTAAGGTAGCCTGACATGACAACTGGATGCCTCTCTGCCACAGAAAGACTTTTTTTCCTGATCTGCAGAAGGGAGGAGGTAGCTGAGGTTCAGTGTGGATCTTAATAGGGAGCAGAAAAGAAAGGATACCGGCGGGCCAGACCAGAAGCTTGGGAAGCATCCCTTGCCATGCTCCTTTGCAATTCTCCGAGACCAAGATGGTGCTGATCACAGTAGGAACATGGTTATGCGCTCTCATTCCCCTCTGGCATTTGTCCTTTAGCACCCAGCAGCTCACTGGAGAACGGCCTGTTCTCTCCCTCCTCCCTCAAGAGTCAGTTGCACAGCCATTCAACGGTGGCCCAGATTAATGCTTGCATTTAATGGCCTCTTTGAATAAATCTGCCCATTCTTATGCAACCCCTTTTCCGGCTCACCTCTTTTGCACCTGGGAAAGAAATGGGAAAGGACAACCCCTCCCCTGCTTCTGAAAAGCTGTCTGCAAAAAGGAGAGCGGCCGCATTGGGGGCTTTTTAGGATAGAGAGGAAGCCCTACCCAGAAATTGAATCTCAGAAGGAAGGAGGATGGTCCTTTGTTGGGTCCCCAAAGAGGACGGAGTGGTAGGGTTATGACAATTTGGGCAAGGTCAACCGTAGATCAACCACAGAAGGCCAGGATAATGGTTGCAACTAGGTGATCAAAGCTCCACCCCTTTTCTACTTATGCAAAAAGGGGCAGGGCTTCCATCTCCTGTTGTGGCTGACATCTTGGGCTTCTTGACCCTTCTGAGCTGAGATTGTTGTGGTGCAAAATAGAAAGAGACTCACCTGAAGGACTCCGGCCCCAAAGGCTTCCCATGCCAGTCTTTGCTTTTGGAGTGAAAAATGAGAAGTTTGATCCTGGAAAAGTTTTGCTTTCTTACATTTCTTGCAAGATGGGTTTCTATTTTCCAGTACTGCTGTTCTGGCTAAAGCAAAGGGGTGCTGGGGCAGATTGCTGAAAGGCCTGAATTCCATCAATTTGGGGTCTTCTTATATGTCCAAAGAAAAACAAACATCAGCCTTGCAACCAGTAAATGAACGGCCTTTGGAATGGAAGAAATATCACAGAATAAAGTTGGAAGGGACCTTGGGGGTCTTCAAGTCCAGCCCCCTGCTCAAGCAGGAGACCCTATGCCATTCCAGACAAGTGACTGTCCAGTCTCTTCTTAACACCTCCAGTAATGGCACACCCACAACTTCTGGTGGCAAGCTGTCCCACCAGATTGTCCTCACTGTCAGGAAGTTTCTCCTTAATTCCAGGTTGCTTCTCGCCTTGATTAGTTTCGCTCCTTTGTTTCTTGTCCTGCCCTTTGGTGCTTTGGAGAATAGTTTGACCCCATGTGACTCAAATGGGGGGAAGGAGCTAGTCTGATGAAGCTTCTTCAAGGATCTCCCTCCTGTAGGAGATCAGCTAGGATTGGGCCACTTGTGCAATCCTCAAAAGCTCCCTTGCTTGTGCCAGGGGCCTGCACTCCTGCCGGAGAAGGAATTCTGCAGAATAGGCAGCAATTGCAATGCTGGAGAAGCAAATAATTTGTGCTGGCTCTTAAGGAGGCCTGTTGGAATGAGTGACAGCATTATAAACATGTGAAGAATGGATTTATGACAAGGAGGAGAATTGATGGTGGAAATTTGTTGTGAGCTGGTGGAAGACAACATAAGCTGAAAGATTTGTTCAAGTATAATGGAGATATTGTACTGGGAGAAAAATAAAATAAATAGGCCTTTAAAACAATAGTTCAGAATAACCAAAGCTCAGTCATGAACAAAGAGTGCCAAGCAAGGAGGAAGAACCATTCCTTTCATCAAGTGGGAGACTTAACAATAAGAAAATACTGAGTTGGAAATTGGGCTACTGTAGAAGAATTTTTTTTTATGCCATTGTACCTGTCCCCAAGCAACTTTAGGGGAGAGGCATCCCACCTCCAGAAAAAGTAGGGTATTATGGGGGAAGAACCCCCAAGATAGTTTCAGGAGGGGGGAGGAAGAGATGGGAATTAATTTCAGAGCTTCTTGAAAGCTTCACTGGAGCTGGGTCTGAGGTAATGGAGCTTCCACAACTACAGCAGTCTACTACTGAATAATACAGAAGAATTGCTGTTATGATTCCTTGCATAACTTCAGCCCTGAATTGACCTGCTTGACCCACCATAGTTTCCAAGCCTAGTTTGCCAGGGGCTGCCACCTGACAACTGCAGAGACTCCCCTGAAGCAAAACCATCACCTGGTTGGGTTAAACCTGTAAACTCATTAATTGTGAAAATTCTAGTCCTGGAGAATGTGGCTTCCTTGAAGGCCAGATCTGACTTGGTTCTTCAGCACCATGGACACTTCCAAGTGATCTCTTTCTGACTAAGACATCTCAACAAGCAGACCAAGCTGGGTGAAGACTGCCATAAGCTTGGCCTGCAGGTAGCTTTCCTGAAGGACTTTGAATTCTGTCCCTCAAGGTCCCTGGTTGATTCTATCACAAGGTGTGAGAGGTGAATCTTTGCCAAGGACCAAAAAAGAGAGAAGGTTGGCTTTTTCATTGTGGAAGGTCCAAGGAAGAGGAGACGTCAGTTCTTCTTGGAATGAGATGCCCTGTAGCTCCAGGTCCATTGTCCTTTTGGAATGGAGATCTTTGGAACCGATCCAACAAGGTCACTTTAAAGGCCTATAATGTTCCATTAACAAGATCCATTCACACCTTCTTTGTTACTTCAGGTTTTTTTCTCCTTGTTTCTCCATGCCCTTACCCTGAAATCTGGTCATTTTATTGATTTCCATTGTATCCCTGGCCCCTGGATGGAGACGTCCCTCCACCCACTTTTATGGAAATTACCTCCTTTATTGTAAAATGGGATCATTCTTTGAACTTCACATGCATTTGTGCTCTACTTAAAATGCAGCATTTTAACAAGACAAAACACGCAGAACGTTTTAACAGGAATGAACTTTCCATCAAGGCTACATTTTAAATAAGCCACAATTTACAAGAAAATGTCAAACATGCATTAAGTTTATAAGTAATCACTAAACTCTGTGTAAGCAGCTATTTAAGTCAGAGGCCTTTCAATATTCAAATGAACTGATGGGCTGGAAGTGTCTCAGATGCAGCTGCTCACTTCCCAATTCTTGCAGCGGGAAAGAGGGAGGAAGGGAGAGAGAAAGAGGGAGAGAGAGAGAATCGGGAAAGAAGGCAGTTTATTGGAAAACTGAAGAAAGCAGCTTTGAGAGGAAGTCAGAATGCAAGGACTGGCAAGAGAAGAAAAAGCTGGGGCATAAAGGAGTCAAGAGAGGAGATGTTTTGTTTGGAAAAGGACAGGTGAAAAAGTATGACTGGGGACAAACAAACCCTGGTGCAGCATTGAACTCTGGTCATTCAACCATCAGCAGAACAAACAAAGGGATGTTTTCCCTGCAGGGAGCAAGTAATGTTTGCAAGTAATTTTGCAAACATCTGTCAAGATCTCTCTTGCTCTACATAATCCATGCAAATACAGATTCCATTCAGGAGGAAGGGAAATTCCCCATGGGGGGGCTGGATCTTCCACCAGCATATCCCCATTTTCCCCTGCAGTTTGGGGCCGAAGAGGCAAGGGGCCTCTGAAAGTGGGTCTCCTTCAGGCCCTCCTGGTAAGGACCACACCTGTCGCCTTAACTGGCCATTGGTAGTCATTTCAGCCAAATAGCTTCTGAGACGACTGGACGAGTGGCCTTAGAAGAAAATACCAGCAAATCTATGCCACCTTTCCTGCAAGATGTTGAGTATCTTGAAACTACGGCTCACAGAAAGGTGTTGGCTAGAGGTGGGCCTCTGATTGGAGACACAATGACATCAGATATGTCGTGATAACCTCACTGAATGTGGAATTTGCCTGATGTTCAGGTGCTGCCACGTAGTTAAAGACACAGGGTTGTGTGAAGCTTCATGAGGGTTTGAGCCGAGTAGCTCTTAAAACCAGAAGCCAGATCCACATTTCATGGACAGAGGAAGCCTAAACTAGCAGCCCACCTGAGCACCATCCTGAAAGGTGGATGGAGACCACAGAGAAGACAGCTCTTGAACATTGTTGCCCCAGCTAGATGTGACACAAGCTTGACATTTCTCTGTGTGTCTGCCTCTTTTCACTTGGGACTGTGACACCTGGGGAAACGCTCTGACAAGTGATGGAAGGCAAGGCTTTCAAAAGACTCCCGCTTCCTTCCCTTCTTTCATTTTTAAAAGACTGTCCATCTGCCCAAATGCTTCACGGGATGTTATAAGCATCCTCGAAGAGCCAAAAGGGAACTCTTCAAAACTGCCAGTTAATTGCCAAAGGTCTTCTCTAGTTATGATGCAGCTTGCATCTTTCTCCAAGACCATGTTGGCTTGGCCATGTGGGAAGCCAACAACTGGATTCTAGGTTGGGATCCCCTGGAAACGCTCACAGCCTGGTGCCTGTTTTGGAAATAGATTCTCCAAAGAGTCTGAGGGGAGATTCTGCACTGTGGATCTCATCTCTCTCCTTTTCCCACAGAGGTTTTCTCCCTCAGACCTGAGGCAGGTGGTTGGTGCCAGGAAGTCCAATTCTTCAGGATTTTTGTACTCCACTTTCTGAAATATGGAGCAGCAGCATTGTTCTGCTCATTCAGCTGCCACATCAGCTTTTCCAGATGGAAAGAAGGGAAGAGATGCCAACCTCCATCAGATCAGATCAGATCAGATCAGAGGCCAAGAGTCCTGCAAACACTACGGATGCCCAGAACAGACAGCCCAGCATCAACCGAGGGCAGTGCAAGCAGGGAATCGAGTGTCAGCCGCACCACCCAATGAAAAATGTGTGCCACTATCGGTTTATGCCGATGGTGTTGCCAAGGGTGGGGCCAGAAGAAGCAGCAGCTGGAGCAGAAGAAGGCCACGGCTTTCTTAAAAAGGTGGGTTGGAGGGAGACAGTCTCAGGAAGTGGCCGATTCCTTGAGGAAGGAGGGAAAATGAACTTTCTGCTCTTTACACAAGCAGCCCCCCCCCCCAGGATGGTCCTGTGTTGGAGCACTTGCATTATTAACACCATGCTAAAAGGTTCGCTCCTATTTCTCTCCCCTCCTCCCCAAATCCCTCCCCTCAGTCATTTCAACTCTACTCTGAAGTTATCAGAAGCAAATCTGAAGGCTGAGTTCAGCTGCTCCTGGCAATGTCAGATGGGTTTCTATCATGCCATTCAGATGAGCTGGCAGCTCCTCCCGTCACAGGTGCCCCCCCTTCTGTTTCTGTTTCTGGGGAGCAGACCGCCTGCCCAGCTGCCCAGGGCTGCAGGGCCAGCCAGGGGCCTTGCCGTGGTCCAGGGATTGGTCCTTCTCTTTCTCTCTTTTGGGCCAGGTCTAGCACCAGGCTTCAGGCCGGCCCAGCAGAGAGACCGCCTCTGTCCACCAAGGCCCTGGAGGTGCTTTCTCCACAAAGGGAGGCCAAGAACATTCTTTCGTCTTGGACTAAGGTGCATCTCCCACCCCTTCTGGAGGAATTCTTGGCTGGCCCACTGCTATCAAAGGGACAGGGTCCCTGCAGGGTCTTGCAGAGAACCTAAAGGAAGGGGTCCAAAGGAGGGAAATGAAGAACAATAGATTTGGGGCGGGCAAAAATCATCCGTACATGAAGAGGCGGGCCTTGTTCTCTGAGAACTTTCGGACAGGCTGCATCTCAAAGGTCGGCAGGGTTTAGGGGCTGAAGAAAAGAAACCCTTTTAAAACGAAAGAATGCTTAGCTTTTGCAAATGTCTCAGCCACCCCAGGGGTTGCGTAAATGGAATGGAACTGTTAACTATCGGTTGAGATTAAGAGTGAACAGACATCCAACTGATTATATTGAGGGGAAAAAAATACCACTTTATGTTGCTTTCTCATTACTCCTATTTAAAATTCAATTCCTGACATGCATGTATTATATGAAGTTTTCTAATGGGCTATTCAGTCTCTGATGCTTATCCTAGATGATCATGTATGAGACAGCTGAAAAGGGTCCAGCCTTGGACGACGCCTCCTCCTATTTATAATCTTCCACTTGGAGAGAGGCCCACTTATTTTCAATCTCTGCTTTTAGTTCTTTTAAAAACATGTAATGATTGCACACAACTCAAAGCTCCAGTGATGACTAATTCACTGCAAAGGAACTTCATTTATATTAACACACGGACTAAAATTGGAACAATACAGAGAAGATTAGCATGGTCCCTGCACAAGGAACCTAACTATGATTTATGGATCTGGGCTTTAGAAATAAATAAAACCCAAACAAGCAAATATCCACGGTTTGATGGTCTTTCACCTTCTTCATTTTAAAAGTCATTTTATACGAATAAATGCTTTCCTTTCAACTATCTTCGGAGGTCAAAGGCAGATCTGCATCTGAATGCTAATGTTTCCTTGCACTTAAGGCTAGCAGAAGGGGATGAATTTAACAGAAAATTGACACAGTTAAGAACCGGGGAAGAATTTTCTTTCTACAATCTTTGCAACAGAACAAGCAATTCTGTATCCTGGTTTTAAACTGTTGACTTCATTGTGTCTTGCACAGTCCATTGGTCAGGACAATTATAGCGCACTGCAGAATTTGCCGGCGGTAGGTGTGCAGCTCAGCACAAGAAGGAAGGAGGGAAAGGTACGAGGTGCTTCTAACGGGTTCTTGAGTTTGTCAGGTTAATTGGGGCTTTTGCTTATGATCGTTCTCGCTGGACAAAAGATAGCTCAGGAAACAGCCTGTTTTACTTAGCACAGTAGACATTTGCTAAGGCAGACTGGGATGTTGAGATAACAATAAGATTGACCAGGTGAGATCCAGAATAAGCTGAAAAAAAGATTGACAAAACAGGACCAAAAGATGCCCAAAGGATATAAGATGCCGGGTGAATTTGCTCCAATATTCCTTCTTCCATGTGAGTGAGATTTTTTTTAAAAACAGAGGTGAAAATTCATATATCTGAAGGCCCGTTTCTTCAAACCTGAGCCCCTGGTTCCCCCCACCCAGCAATTCAGCCTAATTAATTTCTTCTAGGATGAATGTCTCCAGAGGAATGGAGCAGAAGGTTGAAATATTTAAAAAATATGAAAATCAATTTGTCCTGTTCCTGAAAATCCCCAAGGATAGAGATCTATGATTAATTATCTGAAATATGGAAAGAAATGCCATAGCAGGCCCTTGTCAGTTCCAGGTTTTTGATCCTTTGCTACTACTCTTTTGTGGTTTACAATTACCAGCGTGGAACTGACCCTTTCTTGGAAGACTTAATCTGTCTACAAAAGATTGTAGCAGATCATTCACTGTCTGGTTGTTATCAAAAGTCTAATCATGCCAGCGGTTGAGGAGGCATACACCTGGACCAACTGAGATGCCATCAGGTCACTAGGGCAGATGAGAATCTGCGTTTAATCCTAATTCTAGAGTGCACAAAGTTGAACTCCGAAGTTGTAAGACCTCTCATAAACTGAGCCAATCCAATGGTGTAGCCAAGAGTTGCTCTGTTCTCCTTTCTTCCAGAAGAGATGGAGGGAGGAGAGACAACCCACAGAAAACCTACATAACCTTTCAAATCACCCCTGGAGCCTTGGTCCTGAATTGTATTTCATAGGAAGTTGGGTTGGAAGATGGATTCTGTGGAGTTCTCTTGACTTGAGGCTGCCCCAGGCTCAATATCCTTCTCTGGAAACTCTGTCAGTACCTGAACAAAATCTTGTTGGGCCTCAAAGGATGGAAAGAGGAAGGAGAAGGATAATTTTCTTTGCTAGGATTTACACCTTCCCTCTTTCAGGCTTGCTAGGGAATTACAGATTGCCTCGTGTTCTTATGCATCATCCATATCATCCCATATATTTATATATTTAGCATTGCATGCTTGTTTTCTATTAGTGCAGGCCCACATTGGTTTCCTGCATAGTTCTCAGAGGTTATGCTAGAGTGACTTTGTGTGTGTGCTTGCGTGTGTGTATATGTGTGTGTGTGTGTGTGTGTGAGAGAGAGAGAGAGAGAGAGAGTATTAAATCGTGTTTTGTGAAATTGAGCGTGCAATTCATGACATGCCATTCTTTTTCGTATTCTCTGCAAGACATTGGCACAACTGAGGGATTTTGAGCCGGACGAAGGAGTGAAATTTCATTTCTATTCAACATCCAGGAACAAAAAAACAATAACAAGCCTAAGCAGTTTTTGAAAATAAATGCAGCCAGGAGCTTTTCTACAACACCAGCAAGAGTAAAGAAAACACTCCTGCACAATTTTGCTCTAAGGTACTTACCAGCCATTTAGCTCAAAGAACAGCAATAATTAAAAAAACGAGGACACTTAAATGCCTGTGCCATCAGCAGAAAGAGCTGTTAAGGCCCACTGGATTTTGTCGGCTGCAGCATAATTGGTGTACCGATTGACATGGCTCTTTTCTCCAGGTCCACCCCCATCTTAGAATGAAGGAAGAAGTCTCTGGCTGTGATTCTGGGGGAGACTATTAACATTTCATTTCTCAACTTGGTGGTAATCAGGAGGAGAGCACAGAAACTTCCAAAGACTGGGCACAGAGTGGGCAACTGTCCCATCCTAAGACCCTTCAGGATGGCTGATTCAGAGTTGATGTCTCCAGGATTAGGTGCCCGCCATGTTCTAGGCCAGGAAGTCCCACCAAGAAGTCCCACAAGGAGACCACTAACCAGGATCTGAGTCTCTTTTGTGGAACCAAAGACTGGTAAAGAATTTCCAGCAGAATTTCCAGACATGGTTAGTGTTGATGTCTTTTCCTCAGAGCTCCACACCTGAGCCTTGCCACAAAGCAGGTGAGCATTCCCTCAGAGGAACTGGTAGATTTTCTGGCCATGGACCATTGCTTGTGTGGAGAGGTAAGCCTGGAACAGCAGGGTCCAACCAATGGGGAGCTTCAGTCCCAATGCGGGGCTTCTTGAAAATTAGGAAGTTCTGAGAAAGGCCCTCCTTGAGGAGAGGTGGCATCACAGAATCCACAAGACTCGATACAGCTAGGTGGCAGAGAGGAGATTTGGCCAGGTACCGACAAGGTAACCATTTAGGGGGCAAACACTTCAGACATTGGAAGTGGGGTGTAGAAAGCTATGGCCAACCTTTGGCAGGTTGAAGACTTCCCAAAGAGGCCACTTGTTGTGATCCAAATATAAATATCCCTATTTACTGCTAATAGAGCTTCAGGTCAATTTAATATCCCTTATTAACATTTGCATTGGCAAACCTTCCTTAAGTAATTAGAGGAAGAGAATTACAAACACTTTGCCGGGAGGGATAATTTGAGGAAGAGGTCCAAAGATTTGCAAAAGGCTTAATTGGGGTTATCTGGCAGGTTCCGTCTCAGGACTGCATGATAAAGGGACGACCTGAAACAGACAGACGGGTTTTAAGGTTCAGGGTTATTAGAGGGAAATTGTGGGAAGCATCAGGAAAATGTATTTTTTTCAATCAAGGCTGTTCCTGTTTACTTACTCATTCTTTTCTCCCTTCCTTGAATATCATATAAAGGCCTTTTGTCTTTTCTTTTCTTTTCTGAGAATAATTTTCAAGTGTCATTGATTTGGCCCAACTTTGTGGGAAGAGATTTGAAGGATACATCTCAAAAAGTTAATCTTTGATCCCAATGGCTGGCTGGTATATATTACACGCATGAGGGTGGGGTTGCCTGATCAAGGAAAAAGACAAGGACCCTCTTGGATGGGAGATCTGGAATAGATTTCAGGAAGAGACCTAAGCAAGGTCATTGCAGAGGCTGAGTTCATCGTTGCTTTCAGTCAGTTTCAGTTTTTATTGTGGGAATGCAAGCCTGCCGAAATGCATGTTTTTTTCCTGCTATGTTTTGAAGGATTATAAAACGATGAAGCCCCTTCCCAAGGCTGCTCTGAATCATTTAGTCACAGCATGAACACATGATGAATAACACCCTATTCCACTCTGCTATTCATTTTTTTTTTAAAAAAAATATGTGGTACATCATGTGCAATTAAGTCACATTTCAATACCTCTTAATTTCCTAAGATTAATCTGGGTGTCTCAACCTTGTGCGCAAGCCTTTAAGAGAGCCAGATTTTTATTAGCTTCATCTGAATATCAAATTATTCTGAGTAATAAAGCAACAATGATTTAAATTTTGCAGACAACCTCTTTACTGATGAAAGGAAACTTGTAAAGATCCTGGACTTCCGGAGAAAAGGTCATGCGGATGGCATTGATGGAGCCGATGAAGTTGTAACTGATCTGGAGACACAAGTCCACCCAGATCCTTCATCTCTCGGTTCTTTGGAGAAGGGTTCAACCATCAACTGAATGGCAGCTGTCATTCCCCAAGACACAGATTTCTTTCCTACATGGATGGTGGGATCCAGACCCTCAAAGCATTTGAAGAACTTGGAGGAATGTCCCATGGGTGGATGCCGAGGCCTGCTCTCTGTTGTTGTGGTATGTGGGACAAAGACAGGAAGCCAATCACCAGCAGAATAATAGAAAAAGATGTCTAGCTTATGAGCAATTTCAGAAGGAAGTCAGAGACCTGAAAAGCTGGTGGGCTTTCCCTTCTCTTGATGCGTTCTAGGACATCCAGCCATCAGGGATGCTTTTGTCTTTCTGCACTAAGAAGAGGGGTGGAAATCATGGCCTCAAGGTCCCCATCCGACTTGCTGGAACGAAACAGGCTAAATCCAGACATCTGTTTTCAGATGTTAAATATGTGAAAGGCATGATCTACTTGAGCAAGAGTGTTTTTCAGGCCCTTCTACAGAGAAAACGTGCGGGCAGAAATTTGACTTTTGAAGACTGATAAATAAGTAAAAGGTAGCTTTTAATTTAATGCCATCTTGTTCTCTGTTGCAGAATTCTGACAAGAATGTTTCCAATTCCTGTAATGTCTGTTTTTCATATAGGCGCTTCGGCCGATCACTTATAATCTCCTCAATTTAGTTCATTGGAAGGAATGATGTGCATAGCAGGAGGAGGGGAACAGGGGGAGGGGAAGGCTTGCCTGATATTGTTTTCTCATTTTATGCTTTCCCTGTTAGGGGGGAAATGCATCTTCAATGCACCAGAGAAGATGACAAAGTTTTGGTCACCCCAGACTTGAGTCTCCTCACTGGGAACTTATGAGCAACTGTCGAAGTGGCAGCTGGGAGCCATTCTGATGACAGAGCTGAGCAGTTTAAGTAATATAAGATCATTTCTTCTATCCCATTAAATTTCTAATTTCTTTTGCAAAAACATGCATTGAATAAGGGAAAAAAACAACTCCACACTAAAGCTGTGGCTTATTCTATTTAATTAGCTGCCTTTTATGAAAAGCAGGCAAACATCAGCCGCATTTAAATGCACAGAGGGAAATACGTTTTGGTTACACAGCTCATCCATCTTCAGATGGGACCATCAATCACTCACTGAGCTCCCTCTTTCTTGGGTTTAGAGATGCGCTGGACCAAGAGCTGAACGTGGGACTAGAATTTGTGGGAAGGAGAAGCCACTGGAGATTTCAGCGGTCCTTCTAATATTTGTGGACATTGAATATTTGAAATTGACTTCCAAACCATCAGGAACCTTGGCTGTCATTTGCAATATGTACCCTGTTTACTAAGGAGAGCTGATGTGGGACAGAGAAGCTGCAGAGAAGGGATCTTCTCCCACCCTTTATCCCTGGATGGCAGGGGTCCTGTGTGTGTATGACTCTCCAACAGGCTATCAGAAGAAATCAGAAACAGCCATCTGGCTAAAATTACAATGTTTTTTTTTTTTTTTGACATAATATGTATCCCATCAATTCCAACTCTTATGGGCAGCTGCCTCCAAAATAGAAGAGCTATCATAAAATTGCTAGTTGGTAATATTATAAATTGCTAGGAGCTGAGGAATACCTATCCCCCCCACCCCCACATCAAATTAGGAAGATCGAGGTAGAGACATTGAAGAAGCCAAGTTTTATTTTATCTGGAGTAGGAAGGACCATACTGGTACTCTTGAAATGCCTCCAAAATGGGGTCAGCAGAAAATCCAGACCATTGTAGGAAAAATGGTTTGAAGTGATAGCAAGGCAGATCCCAAAGAGACTGGACAGCCATTTGTCTGGAACAGAATAGGGCAGAGGTGTCCCACCTTGATAAGTTTAAGATGTGTGAATTTCAATTCCCAGAATTCCCCAGCCAGCCACATCTTAAAGTTGTCAGGGTTGGAGTTCTCCTGCTTGAGCAGAAGACCTCCACGGTCCCTTCCAACACTATTATTCTGTTATTCTGAATGTTAGGGGGGAAAAGGATGCAAGGCCACTTCCTAGCCTGGAAGAATCAATGATTATTCGAAACTTGGTTCCTCACCTACTTTGTAGCATCTGACGCACGTCTTCCATTCTTTGGTTCAGTACCTCTGAGGCCTCCACTGGAATGAAACATTTATGAGCTGATGCAGACCATGTTTATCTGCAGAAGATCTGCCTCTTTCTTTTTCAAAAGGACAACACAACTTTAATTAGGCTTCAGGTCTCCCTGTTTGGCCGCGTGCTTTTTCTTTCATTTTGCTCTTGTGGAAGCAGCTCTCTGATTTGTATTTCTTAAACAGCTGGGAAAAGAGAAAGTGACAGGCTGTCAAAGTGCTCCACTCTCATCGCAAAAACAGCCCATTCCTCCTAAAATGCACAAGGAAGCCTTCCAACGTCAGCAGCCGCCATTGGCAGATCAATCAACGAAGGCTTTGGTAAAAGATTAATTGGCTGAGCTCTGATTTCCAGCCTGTGGGCAGCTTCTGTTCAGAGGGTGGCTCCTCCAAGCAGGACCATCATTTTTTCCACTTAATGGTGGACAGAGGAGCTGAGGGCTTCTTCTCAGAAAGCCAGAATTTATGGTAGTCAAACATAGTCAAGAAATGTTACCTGTCAGCAATGCCTCCCTTTGAAACAGGATCAATACATGCCTTTTATTTTATTTATCGATATTTCATGCATCTAGATCGTCCATCGTACTCAAGGTTGTGGGATACTGGGAGCTGAAATCCACACGTCTTCAAGCGGCCAAGGTTGAGGAAGACCGGCCTAGAGATCACGATGGCTTCTCGCATTCTTCAGTGGCCTATTTTCAATTAATTAATTGCTTGCTTTAATTTATATTCCATCTTTATATGCATGTGGCCCTGAAGGTGGCTGACCCAAACAAACCACAATACAGCCAAATGTGAGAAGAAGAGGAACAGAGAGAAGCCTCAAATCACTGTTAAACCAGTTCTGGGCATGTGGGCATGGATGAAGCGTAGCAGCCGCAGCTGGCAGTGCCACTTGTCTTTGATATGAATATTTGCTGCCCCCAGCACCACTGCAGAAAAAGAAGCATTTAACCCCAGCCCCTGGACTCTTAGCTGACCTCCTTGCAGCCCTCCGTCTTCCACCCTCCATTTGCAAATGGCAGAAAAGAAAGATCCGAAAAGAATTGGCCAACGTGGCGCTTGACAGCTTCCCAGAGAGCCAAAAATGTTGGCTTTTGATGCAAACAGGAGTGTGCAGATGTCAGAGAGGATAAGAGTCACTTACCCCTGAAATGGCCGAGAGAGCTGGCCCTTTTGGACACGTCCCTCTTCCAAAGTTGTGTCAGGCTCCATTGGATGAAACCAAAGGATCAGGTTCCATTAGGCCATTACATGAGGCTCTAAACGAATGAGATCGCAAGAGCAAATAGCACTGGAGGCGGAGGAGAAAATAAATATAGATACAAGGGGACACGGGTGAGCATCATGGCCTGATGTAAGAAGAAACGAGACCTCAATCGATGCAAACTTTGTGATTTCACATGCAGGAAATGAAGCAAACGCTATTATGGCTTAATGCATTGTACTTTTGGAGACCCAGCAGAATCCGGGCTGCCTGGATTTGCGCACGGGGCCAAGCCATGGTTTGTTGCACAAGTTGCCATGTTGGCCTTTCCGAGGAGGAAGGAACAAGACTTGCTAGCTCAAGCGACCATCAAATGCTTCGCTTTCAATTAGCAATCAGGGTGCAATTCTGACACTTTGCGAAGCAATTTCCAATTGTTTAGCTCATTTACTCGATTCTTGCCTTTCACAGTGAACTTGCGGTTCGATTGGCATAAGGCAACGTGAATTATTAAAATTAACCTCCCACTGCTCATTTGAATTGCGTCGCTAGAGCCCCCCCCAGGGCAGCGTTCATTCGTACTACTCCTTCCTTTGATGGATCATAATATGATCCCTTTCAAGTACTCCAAGTAATAGCATCACATCAAAGCCGTTTCCCCTCTTTATCTTATTCACAAATTGTTACAGTGTATATTAAAGGCGAGACAGTTTTAATATCACTTCCGTACTAATTTGCCAGTTGAAAGGTATCATTTTCCCTACAGCCGTTGCCTTCTTCCTCACCCCATTAATATCTTGGCCTCATGAATATCCCGAACTTAACATTTCGTGTTTCCAGGGTTTTTTTCCCCTTCCCCAGTCTAGGCAAATAATAGATTTTTTTTAGACAGGTGTAAACGGGAGAAGTCGAATGCTTTCGATTCAATCAGTTCATGCTACGAATGACAAATCTAATTGTCTCAGTGTGAAGGATCCTGCACTCTATCCCTGGTCACCTGTGGGTGTTGGGCAAAAAGGAAGTGATGCCATACGCATCCCATCCTGTGTCATTGGTGTCCTTGTCACAATGACGTCGTGACACAGGAGCGATGTGGTCATGTTGGCTTCTGCTGGACATCCGTGAGGCCAACTCCTCTTCCTCTCAAAGGTCGAGAGAAATGTTCATGCTCTCAAAGTGACCATCCCTGAACCTGTGGCCATTGGCATCAGTTGCCTGGCGTGTCAAGGGGGAAAAGGCCCTTCTCGTCCTTCGATGGCTGCCTCCCTTCCAAGACCCGGGAGTCTCGGAGAAGAGATGCTCCCTGGAACATTTTGCTGGCCAGGTCTAAATGATGACGTTTTAAGGATCAGATAGTGGTATGGGAAGAAAAGATCATTGGTTGTATTGTAAGAGAAGGTGATAGGTTACTAAAACGGTTTGTACTTGTTATGATGAAAGGGAAAGTCACTTCTTTATTTCTTTTCTTTTTCCTTACTGTAGTCTAATTTTCCTTTCCTTTCTTTTTCTTTTTTCTGCAATTCCTACTTTCCTTTCCTTTCTTTCAGTGTTCTTAGTTTGTATTCATTTTTATCTTTTTAATTGCCATGATTGATAACAATTGTATATCAAAAAAGAGAAAATTCCGGGAGTTAACCAGCGATCCTCTCTTCTTCAAGGAAAAACCAAGGAAGTCCAGTTGCCCTTTGGGACAACCATGACCTGGGAGACTGAGGCTCTCCATAGATCTCCACAGGATGGCTTCTGAGCGTAAGGTAGAAACCTGGCCCCGCTGGCAGGTGAGATCAAGAACAAATCAGATGTGGCAAAACACCTCCAAGTTTAATTTCAATGAGATTATCCTTTGTCCTTCTCAGGCGGAGGAGGTGGGCTGCGGTTTATCAGATCCTGCTTTCATCTTCGTCTTGAGGGACTTATTGGCTTTCATTGGTGCTTGTAATTTATTTGCAGTCAAGAATAATGATATTTTTGTCTGTTTTGTTAGCCTTTGGAAAGTGAACTGTTTCTGCTGGGCTCTTGATCTCAGTTTATATTTTTGAGCTCTCTTTGCAGAATACCGGACTTCTCAAACTTGCCCAGTCATCCTGAGCTGCCATTGATTTAAAAAAAAAAAAGGGGGGGGGGCTGCTATTTTTTGGAACAAAGGGACTGCCTATCAGAAATATTTGCAATCTCTACTTAAACCTTTGCCAGGCCTGAGCCTTATGTAAGAGAATTAAGCAGAATTAAGATTTCTATAAAACCCCACTGCATCCCGACCTCCCCACTTCCTGAAGTCCTGCGGTCCAGAGACACAATGGCTCTTTCGCTCCCTTTATCTTCAGCTCTGATTTTAGCATCATTAATAGATGAAGAGCCGTTTTACCTCTCCTTCCCTCCCTCCCTCCTTCCTTCCTGCCGTCCACCTTCCTTTCTCGTTCTCTTTCAGAATACTTAATGGTGAAGAACAGTTTTAAATTTTTCTCTTCTTCTTTTCAGCCCGGGAATTGAAACAGAATAGAAAGGCTCATTTGGAGTGCTAAAAAATGGAGGAGGTGCCGATGGAGCCTTGTCCCTCTCAGCCGAATGGGGCTCTGCACGTGAGAAGGGGCTCCTGCCTCGTGGACTGAGATTTCTCGGCGGTCCCCGTGCAGCATCCAGGATTGCCTCAATCCCCCCCCCCAAAACTGCCCCCTTTCAAACACCTCCAGGAGCAACTAGGGCGCCCACCCACCAGGATAAGTCAGGGATGACCCAATTTCCACCTCTTTGTTCTCACTGCTTCTCATCATTTCTTTGGAGGAGAGGAAAAATATTTTCATGATGAAAAACCAAACCGGCACAGGGGCCTCTGCAGGAGAGCCTCCCCTCCCAAGCAGCTGTTTTCAGGGGGATGTCCCAGAAACCCCAGAAGAGGGGGGTGTTGGCTGGCAACTCTGCAGTTTTGGTCCCAACACATCTGGAAGGCTGCAGATGTTACGGTCCCCTCCTTTTTCCTCGTCAGAGCTCAGAGTGGTCTCCATACAGTATCCAGGTAGGTCCTGGAACAGACACACAACGTTGCTCAGAGGCCTTCATATGTTTTCCATCCTTCCTTCCTTCCTTCCTTCTACTGGCCTGCTCAAGCAGGAGACCCTAGACCACTCCAGACAGAAGGCTCTCCAGGCTCTTCTTGAAAACCTTCAGTGATTTCTACCCCACCCCCCACAACCTTCTCCATGTAAAGCGAGCATGTTGGTAAAACGGAGGGCAGCTTAACTTGATAGCTTGTGGAGGATTTGCTCGTTCCTTGCGATTTATGGGAACACAAGTGTGTGGCTGTGCTGGAGGGGTTTAGGCTTTGCTCCCCACCCCCCCCGGCCCCACTCCATATTCTGCAAAGCAACTGTACCTTGATCTCCTTGCTGTGGGGTACAATCCAACCCTCTTCCTTTTAGGGAAGGAACACCCAGATTTACACCTCAATTGCCAGTGACATTTCCAAATGTGACCCTAAGGTGGATGAGCGACCGACCACTCCTGGAATTTTCTTAAAGCTTGATAATGAAATGCTCGACAGATTGTAAATCTTTTGAGCCACTGAACCTCCATTCGGTACCATCCCGCCCGCCCTGCTGCCTTGGCTCCTTTTAGGTGGAAAAAGCGATTGTTTCCTGGTCTTCAGCAAAGACTTCCAGGGCTGCATTTCAGTCACTGTGTCTCCCAACTGTGGGCATCTTGTGCTGCTGAAACACACTCTCACAACAGAAGGCAGGAAGGGGCCAGCATAAATTGCCCTCTCTGGACGCTGTAAATCCAAAACCCAGGAAAGGGACAATAAATTATGACATTTTCATTTTATAGGATAGATTTTGATCAGCTTGACCAGTGAGCTATTCCCCCCTCTCCCCCCCAAGGCTTTGATGCTGTGCAGGCCGGCCACAGCCTTCAGCAAGGGAGAATGGATGTCTCAGTGGGTGGACCAGGTCTAAGTCATCTTATTATGTGATGACTTTCAGGGGCTAATTTAGTAGTTGTGTGAAGCTGCGAAGAATGGCCTGGGGGGCAAAGTCCTCCTCTAGGACTGTCCCCCAAAACCCTTGGCCTTCAACAGATCTGCCTGTCTTCTGACTATTAACTGTTACCTACTCTCTCATCCATAGATTTGCCATGTCCTCTTAAAACCTTCTAAAATGACTATCCTCACCTCTGATGGCAATGAAATCCATTAGAGAAAGCAGCAGTCCCAAAGGAGCTCTTTGCTTCTCATCCAAGAAGCTTCTTCAGTTCTGACTGAGCAGTTCAGTTCTTCAGTCAGAACTGAAGAAGCTTCTTGGATGAGAAGCGAAATGTCTCCAATGAAAAACAAAAAAAGTCCAGATGCCTCTTGAAAAAGCACCTTTGGGACAACCATGACCTGGATGACTGTGAATCTCCATAGACAGAGGAAGCAGTACTTACTTGTTTTCTCTTTCTCTCTAGCAGATATTTCCCCCCAAGACTAACCCTGTGAGGCTCTTTGCTTCTAAATTGGTTAAAAGCTCTTAGCTGGAGGTTTGATGGCAACATCTGGAGAAGTTTGTGAAAACTGCCAAGCAGCCTCTTTCTCTCTCCTTCACTAGACACATGGTGGTGATCTCTCCCGGTCTTATCTTGAGTCGTGTCAGTCAAGGAATGAGCTCTACTGAATGGATCCAGAGAACAAACATATTTTGATTATCTGCTTTATTTCCAAATCACCCTTTAGCTGTTGACAGATTATATTCTTCACTGTGTGTTTAGCCAAAACATCAATACGGCGTGAGTTTGCCAATATTTGCAGAAGGATTTTTGTCCTGTCCATGTTTGACATCTGCTCGGTTCCAGTTGCAGAAGACAAGTTTTGTTTTCCAAAAGGGAGAAAGCCTTGACGGATGAATTGGAAGAGGCCAACCGGAGGGGAATGTGTGCCACATCAAGATAAAAAAAAGGAGGTAAATAAACGGCTGGGCTAAGGCCGTTTCCCCCCTAGTGACTTGTCACATCTTCTAAAGACACCCAAACATCATTGACCCAAAGTAACAATAATGAGGACAGGGTTTTATGTCACTCCATCAATGGCTGATAATGTTGTGAAGATGCTAGAAGTCACTTGGGAAATACTGTACAAAACAAGCAAGGAATCTGTCAATTTCATTTTCTCACTCTCTCAAGCTGATCTTTCTCCATTTCTGCAAGAGTTTCTTTTTTCAAAAGCCAGTTTGTGCCCATATTTCCTAATAGAAACACCCTGATATGCAATCCTGCCTCAAGTGCATCTTTTGGGCCACACTTCTCTCTTCACCGAAGGATTTTTAAAGACATTATTCATTCACCCACGGAGAGAAAATATACATCCTTCTCACAATGTTTTAAACAGGAGCACCATGAATGATTTGGAGACCTGCACATCCAGAAGGAGAATCGTCCAGGCGATGGGCTGCTTTGAGAAATTAAAGCGCCTGCATTAAGTTCCAGCCGAACTCATTTCTTTCCTCCATCTAATAAAGTGCCATTTCTATATGAATCTTTATGATAAACGATTCCAAAGCCAGGGGCTGTGATGAATGATCTAACAGGAATGCAATTCGGTAATAAATAGGAGAGCTATATTTTCCACCTTGGTTGGAGGAGGAGGAGGAGGAGGAGGAGGAGGAGGAGGAGGAGGAGGAGGAGGAGGAGGAGGGATGGACCTGAATTTTATGTCAAGGTTGCTTTGATGGGGAGCTTCAGGCTTTGCTGCTCCCTCTAAAGACAAGAAAGGAAACTGGTTTCCATGACCTGGAGTGGACATTCTTCACCTGCTCTCTCAAATCAGCGGCAAACAGTCGTTCTACTCCAAGCTAGGTCTGCAGGCACTCCAAAACAGGACTTAAGGAAGAGAGCAGGACTGTAGTTGGTTATTCATGTTGCTGAGATGAACTAGGTGGATGGAAGACACCCCAAAACTGCAAGTTTGGATGCTAAACTTGACCTAGCTGAGGTCCGGTTCAATAGAAGAGAATCTGTGTGGCTCAGGGTCGAAATGTAGAGTCCTTGGTGCCCTCTGAGCTTGGCTGTTTTGCAGACATTTCGTTACCCAACTAGGTAACATCATCACTACGAGGGAGGGTGGGGTTTTCTCCCTATTTAAATAAGCAGCTTCCTTCCCTCCAAGGAATCTGGGGGTGCTCCAGCCTCTGCCCACAGGCAGCCATGAGCAGATATTCCTCCTCCATGTAGGAAATCAAGTTCTCAGTTCTCGCAGGCAGCACCAGTTCTCTTCTGATGGAGGTTTTCGAGGGGGGTATTCTGAGATTCTCTGTTTGCTCAGATAACTCATGATCTGGTTCTACCTCCCATCAAATACTCAAGAAATGGACTCTGAGACCCCCAGCTTCTCCTCCATCCTGCAGGACCTAGAGGTAAGTAGCCGCTTCCTAACTCTCTTACACTGAGACCACCATGATTTCTGGTGAGTGTATCATGCCATGTTCTTTTCCGCAATTCCCATTTTTCATGAGGCTGTTTCAGTTTAGTTTTTACTTCTTCTTCACTGAAAAATTGATTGTTGCCAGCAAAGTCCAAAACAGCCAAGTACTTGCAAGTTTGATGGATTTTATATCTCTGTGTTTCTTTCCTTCATACCAAGCCCAAGGGGTGTTGGTTAGAAACTTGAAATTAATCAAAATTAAAGGCTTGGACATGATTTTCTGCCAGAACCTAAATCACCAAGATGGACTTGTTAGATCCCTTTCTGGCCTGCTTGGTTTACCTCTACGGAGTCCATAAAAATTTCATTCTCTTTGTTTATTCATAATAATGGCTGTAAGAAATGATTTGGCTTCCCTGTTCCTCCACTGAATTATTTTTGCTTGCGTTGATTCCTAAATATTGGACTAGCTCCAAACTACAATAATGCCGGATGGAGGTGGGGAGTCTAAAACATCATCTGTTGGCTAAATATTTTGTGGCATTTCTCACCATTTATTTTGACAAAGATGGGCTACTAAAATGTTTTCAGCTTCTGGAAGCCTGTCAGAGCCTATAAATGTCTCCTTGAGCCCCCTCCTCTAGAAACACAGCACCTCTGGGCCCCTTCTTGAGCTGCTTGCTTTGGATGGTCAAGCAGGCTCGGCGGACGAAGGACCCCACAGCGTGTTTATTGCTTGCTCTTCTACCATTGTTGTCTTGTGGAGGTTGCTTTTTCATGGGAAACACTAATTTGTCCTTCAAGGGGTCGCCACAAGTGTGGGTCAACAAGTCAAGATGTCGGGCATGAAGGCAGGTAGAAAACAGAAGCAGAACTTCAGCAGTACAGCTGCCATCTTTTGACCCTTCCTTGTTGACCCCCCATTGAATCTTTGCCATGTCCCAATTGGGCAGATTTTAGAAACTGATTATAAATGAAGCTCTCTTTATCAAGCCCCCCCAAAATGTCAAAGCATCAACCAGCACTTCATTCCCAGGACCCCCAAACGATTTTTGTAGGGTGGGAAGAAAGCCAGGTTGGCTGGGAATTTTGGGAGATGAAGTCCCAGAACCCTCTCAAGGGAGGGAGGGAGGGAAGGAGAGAGAGAGAGAGAAGAGAGAAGGGGGGGGGAGGGAGGGAAGAAGAGAGAGAGAGCTCAAATTATCCTGGGTGATGTTCTTATCTCAGTCTTTCCTCACCACCACCACAACAGGAAAAATCAACTTATGGCAAGTGCAACAAAGAAAACGTACTTACTTGTTTGTCCTTCAGGCTCTGCCGTGCCTCTTAGGAGTTCAGAGAATTGAGTGACATCTTTGGAGGGGTCTTGAACCTTCACATCTGCCGCTTGCATTCTCCTTCTGAGCGTTAGGGACTTCCTGTCCAAAAATGAGCTTGTGGGAGAGCCTGGAAAGAATCTGCATGACTGCCAAAGGAAGACTGGGCTTTTCTTTTCTTTTCTTTCCTTTCCTTCCTTTCCTTTCCTTTCCTTTCCTTTCCTTTCCTTTCCTTTCCTTTCCTTTCCTTTCCTTTCCTTTCCTTTCCTTTCCTTTCCAAGAAAGGACGGCTCAGATTTAGAGGCTGGCAAGGCAGCTTTAGAGCTTTGGGGGGGGGCGGGGAAGAAAAGCAGTAGTGCCCCTCGTCTTGCCCACCATGCCCAGAATGGTTCTCACTATCTGCAACTGGCAGGAGGCTGCCTTGATCAAGCCAGCCCACAGGACGTCCCAGTTTGTACAGATCTGGAGCTGGTTTTGCGAAGTGTGAAATGGGTCTTTGGAGGGTCTCATTTGAGCTGTATTTAAATCCAGAGGCGCCTGGATCTGTGGAATCAGGAATCGCTTAGGGGATTCAGTTTGCCAAGCAAGCAGCTTCCGTCCATCAGCTCCTAAGAGGTCTTAGATGTTTCCAGTGGGGCTGGAGGAGTTAGGCTCAGCAGTGTTCAACAGTTGGGTAAGATTTACATCCTGCTGCCTGACGGTCTCCGTAGTCAAGGCTCTTGCTGGCTCTCTTGGACACTGCTGAGCTTCTAACAGGGATGTTTTAGTTCACAGCCGCCTTCGGACTTTTCATAGAGCAGGAATGGAGTTTTGCTCCTCATCCCTAAGGTTTCCTGCTTTCCTCTCTGATTCCAGGCTCACCTCAGTCTCTGATGTTGGGCTCCCAGATACCTAAAGGCTCCGTTTCTTGAAGTGAGTCTACACTGGAGAACATCTGCAGAACATATGGATAACTATCAAGGAAAAGGTCATTTCAGTGAATTGCTCTCTTCACCTCATCTTCAGAACATCCTGCTCAGTGAAAGTTCATTCCTATGAATAATAGTATTTTAATTTGTTCTACGTATAGGTACACGCCTTAGATCTGTTTGGGAACTGTTGGAGGAAATTCAATTTCTCCTGCTTTAGGGGATGAAGCTTCAGACCCAGTCAGTTCCCTAGAGAAGAATGACCTCAGGCCTCATGGCTTGAAACAGACTTTGCTTTGAGAATGGCCACCACAACCCTCTGAACATCGCTGCCAGAATTTAACAAAGAGGGAATTGTTACATATTTGGAAAGAGGTCTTATTAATATGTGTTTTTTTTAAATTATTATTATTCATATTTCTATGCCGCACACTCTCTGAGGACTCTGGGCGGCTTACACCAAAGACAGTATACTAAATAGCATATTGCCCCCCAACAATCTGGGTCCTCATTTTACCCACCTCGGAAGGATGGAAGGCTGAGTCAACCTTGAGCCGGTGAGATTTGATCCGCTGATCTGCTGAACTAGCAGTCAGCTGAAGTAGCTGCAGTACTGCACCCTAACCACTGCGCCACCTCGGCTCCTTTTCAGTGGCAATTAAAATAAATGTAATTTCCGTCTTGACCAACCTACTCCTGGCCCTGTCCGTATTCCCTTCTTTGGAATGGGCTCTCAAGCATCCAGTAGAAGGGCCGTGACCCATGTCTGGGCAAACTGTCTGTGGGGCCCCACAGAAAGGGGAGCCCTCCTCTTCACAGAACTGTGAACTCTCCCTCTCTTGCAGCAAACACATTACATCCAGTGAAGGCAGCCAAGATCTCGTGAAGGGAAATGACGTGGCCTCTATCAACTTATCCTCAGCTCACTGAACAGGGAAATTAGCATGGGAACCAGCAGTGCTATGGGAGCAAAATTAAATCTCAGAGACTGGCAAAAATCTGGCTCCAGTTGCAAGCATTTTGACCTTTCATTGCGAAGAGGCGAGCGCCAATGGAGCTTAAATTACCGGGAGCACGACCTGCCTCCAGTGTTCTTCAGCTACTCAGTAATCTGCTCGCAGCTGAATTTGTCCCTGCAAACCTAGACATTTGCTATCTGATCTGTTGGCACAGATAAACAGCTGTCTTTTCCCACAGCTCCCCAATCTAAATCCGTTGACTTCTTGGTAGGGAAGATAGCCTTCGCGAGTCCATCTTAAATTGCGGATTAGTGGCATTTTGTCTGGCCAAGAACGCCTTGCTTGCCACCTTCATCCCGGTTTGAAACAGGCCTCCCCTTCAATGCTGGCTTGGTGCAGCTCATTTCAGGCCTTGCCCCGATCTCTCCGTGCACCTGGGCTCTGGGAAGTTGCCAACGATGTGTTAGAAAAATGGAGCCGTGCCAAGCTTTGGTTTGGAGAAATGTTGAGGGCGGTCAAATCTCTTGATCAAAGCAACTATCCAAATTAGATCAATTTTTATAATGAATTGACTTTCTAAGTGAATCAAATGGATTAGGGACTTGAATCTCTGAACCCGATCGGCTTCTGGACTCAATCAGTCCAAATCAGCTTGATGCCCTGGATCAGATCAGAGATAATTCACCCCCTGCCCACCTGGCTTCCCATCCCAGCAAGGAAGCATCCAGTCCAGCCTATTGTTTCCCACAACGGTTGACATAACTCCCTTCCTTTCAGTCTCCCTACTATCCCTGTGAGCTATTTTAGGCTGAAAGAAATATTGAATGTTGAGACGGGACTAAGTGGTGCCCTTGCTGGTGTCCTTTCCACCTCAGTTTCTGTGATTTCCTGTCAGTCCTGGTCACAGCATCTGCGGAAGATGAAAGGCATGGTCAAAAACACCCCCTGAGGGGCTCTTGCATGCTGGGTTCCATCTTCTGAGAAGACCCTTTTGGGAACCTTGAGGCACCCTGGCAGACAGACGAGACCAAACTCAACCAGAGACCAAACCTCCCCTCTTCTGATTCCCCAGTAATGGGTTCCTAAGGTTATTCCCGCCCTCCCTGAGCCAAGAATCACGAGCCTGACAGTGGCTTGACGCTGTTCGCTCTTTAAATAAAGGGATGGATGTGATACAGTCATGATTAACAAGGGCTTGCTTATTTAAAAACAATCACTGACCGTGTCTCTTTCCTTTCTCAGAATAACTTCTTGCCTTCTGGAGCAGTCTTGTGATGTGACTGGGGCCTATCTGAAAGCTGCTCTCAAATTTATTCATAGAAATCTCTCTTTGGCCAAAGGCCTGAATGTGACTGATGGAGAATTATGTCATCTCTAATAAAACCTGAAATTGATTTGCACTTCCTGCCTGCCAGGACAAGACAAATCTCTGCCACGCAAGGCTCCAGCAGCCTTCTCGTTGTGGTTGAAAAGGACGCCGGCTCCTGAAACATTTATAGCTGGCATGGAAAGAAGTCACATCCCCCAATATAGATAGGTCTCCTTGATATGCAAGGCAACCAATTACTTTCCCCATGGCACTTCCCCTCCCTATGCCTAAAAGAACCATTTCTTTTCCAAGGCAGCTTCGGACCAAGCCAAGAGCTCTTGCTGTCCCTGCAGCTTGAAGGGCCTCTAGGGACCTTGAACCCTCTGTAAAGGAAGGTTAAACCGACCTTCATCTGGACTCTTCCCAAAAGCTTCAGGAGTCCAGCGCCTCCTTTCCCCCCTTGGTCGTGTGACAAAGGCTCCAGTGACATGATCTTGGCTCACTTCCTGACCTTGTCAGAAGTTGCCCTTGCTCAGAGCCTTCTCATCTTGACAAATATTGAAAGGTTGGGAGACAAACATCTGCTAAAGCTTAAGACTGCCAAGGGTGCAATGTTGTTCAACATATTTATAAATGCGGAGTCCTTGGTGCTCTCTGAGTTTGGCTGTTGACTTGCAGATATTTCATTAGGCAACTAGGCAACACCGTCTGGGTGAGGGAGGGTGGGGTTGGCTCCCTGTCTACAATAGCTTGCCCTGCCAGCATTGAGGGTTTTCTCCTTTCTAGTTTCTTGAGGAGGGTATGTTGTGTATAGATGATCTGGTTGACAGGTTAGGTTATCAAAGTTGTAGATGACACAGAATTAGAGGGGACGGCAGACGCCTCAGAGCATACTTTCAAGAGTCAGGAGGGTCCCAGAAAGGTACAAGAATGAAGTAAAATGCACAAGAGGAATGCCTAGAGCCATGATGGAGAACCTATGGCACGTTGCCCCAGGTCAGATCTCTGTGGCGTTTCTTTCGTGAGCTCCGGTTTCCCTGCAAATCACGAAACAGAAGCTCATGAAAGAGAAAAATCTTTCCTCTTGCCACGCTGGTGGTGTTGTGATGCCCCACCTCCCACCGGCCAGTTGGTCTTTGGGTCTCTGCTGCGCCTATGTACATGTCCACACGCACATCCATGTACATGTCTGCGCATGCAGAGGAGATGAAGGGCCTGGGAGGAAAAACATACAAGCAGAGACTGGAGGCAGGTTTAGCCTGGAGCAGAGAAGACACGGGAGCTCAGGTATCTGATGGGTTTTGATAGAGGATGGGGCAGAATTGTTCCGAATTGCTTCAGAAGATAGGAAGAGAAAGAAACAGATTATACTGGGCATCAACAAGAAAAAAAAATCTTAATGGGTTTTAATAATTCCAAAAGCTGATGAATGATGGGGCAAACTGGCTCGAGAGCAATGGAGAACTTTAAACAGAAGTTGGATTGCGTGCAGTTGGGGGTTCTACATTGGTGATTAAGGGGTTGGGCTAGATGATCCCTAAAGTCTCTTCCAAGCCTGATGTTCTTTTGTTTTATGGCTGCCTCACCACAGGACTCTGCAGTCTCCCTGGTTCCCATTCTTCTATTCCACCCCATGAGTAGCCCTCAAGAGGGAACGCTTCCTCCCAGGAACCTATTCCAGATGGGGGAGTATGGACCGAGGCTTCAGAAGGCTGGGAGGAGAATGCCTTTCCCTTGCTTCCAGCAGTTGGATTCATGTTGAAAAGCTCCCAAGAGAAATTTAAGAGTAATTCTCTGGCAGAATAAGGTGGAACACTTTTATTTTCAGCGGTAGGAGCAACTGCAGCTGGTGTGCCCAGGAATGCAAACCCCTCACCGATGCTGGATTTCAGAACTCTGGAACTTGGATTTATTATGCTACCGGACCATTTGGATGTCACGTGTAGATCACAACATTTTCTTCTGTTTGCACAGCAAGCTGGAAGGTGATGGGAAGAGTTTGTTCTCTTCCGATCGGCAAACGCAACTTGATGTGGACACCTGCTCCAACGCAGAGAAGGGTTTAGAAAAGGGAGGCCGTTGGGCTATTGATCAAGAAAACAAAGCTAACCTTCAGAGCGACTGCTGGCGTGGAAGAGACAGGCTCCCCTTCTTCTCATAAATCTTCCTCCACAAGGGAGGCATCAATCACTCTTAGGCTTCCTCCGAGGAGGTGGACGGAGATCAGTGCTGATCTGGTCAACTGGGGGAACCTGTCTTTCAACCTTTCCCTTTGGCCCTGGGCTCTCCGAAGCAGCCTCACTCCACCTTTCAGAGCACTGAAGGGCAAAACAGCTTTGTCAAAGGGAGAACAGTGTGGAATCAAATGGCAAGTGAGAGTTGTGAATTGCCCATAGTTCCAATTAGCTGTGCAAAAGGTTGGGCAGTGGTTAAAATGCAGCATTGCAGGCTGAATCTGCCGACTGCCAGCAGTTCGATCCTGACCGGCTCAAGGTTGACTCAGCCTTCCATCCAGTGGTAGGGTGCCCCCAGTTCGGACTGGTTCTATAGAACCAGTAGTAAAACCGGCTGGAGGCTCCGCCCACTGACCCTGACATCATCAGAAGTGATCACGTTGCAAACCGGTAGTAAAGGTAAGTAGAACCCATCCCTGCTCCCATCCTTCTAAGGTTGGTAAAATGAGGAGCCAGATTGTTGGGGGCAAGAGGCTGACTCTGTAAATCATTTAGAGAGGGGTGTAAAGCACTGTGAAGTGGTATGTAAGTCCAAATGCGATTGCTATGGCTATCCTTCACCTTGGCACAGCCTTCCCCTGGATGGGAGCTCCACCCAGTCTAGATCCTGGATTCCTCTATCAGAAATGTCTGTGGGGTGTTGAATGGCAGAAGGAGCCACAAAGGAACAGGAAGATCTGATTACGGCAGACTTCCCAAATGAACCCACCTAGAACTAAGGAGAAATTTCCTGACAGTGAGAACAAATAATCAGCTGGCCTTCAGAAGTTGTGGCTGCTCCATGACTGGAGGGTTTTAAGAAGAGACTGGACAACCATTTATCTGAAATGGTATAGTGTCTTCTGCCTGAGCAAGGGGTTGGACTAGAAGACCTTCAAGTTCCCTTCCAACTTTGCTAGTCTGTTATTCTGAACTGACATCTAGAGCTCCCAGGATGATGGGACTCTGTTATTCTGCTTATTAACAGAATAATAGAATTGGAAGGGACCTTGGAGGTCTTCTAGTCCAACCCGCTTTTTGCTCAAGCAAGAAACCCCGTACCATTTCAGACAAATGGTTGTTCAATCTCTTGTTAAAATGAGCTTTTGTTTTTGCTGGCCAACTTCAAGGCTGATCTCTCTACTTCAGTGGTTGGAACAAGGAGGACCGGACAAAGTGATTGTGGAAAGTCTTCACTTTGGAGTAGCCATGAGTGATCTGTCATTTTATTCATGGTATTTATATAGTCATCCACCTCACCTATATGACTATGGGCAGCTTACAAATATTTAAAACATTAAGCAGCAGAAATAGTGCAATAATTAAAAGCATGACATAAAATGTCTATAAAGAATATCATAAAATTCATAAAACTCCTGGCTGAGATAGTCACATCAATCAATAGCAATCAGTACCTCCACTGTCTGTCATGCAAGTGATCTTCTGGAAGAACTTGAGAAACCAACAGCAACTGAAATGGTCCATTTTCTGGGCTCATTGCCAAAGAAAAGAGAATCTGAAACTCTTGGAAGACCAACCTTTCATGGTTTTGGTCTGAAACAAATCAAGCAAACCACAACGGAGTTTGACTTTCCATCAAATATGATACCTTGTATGTTTTTTATCCCTCTCTGGTCTCAATCTGTGTATTCAGAATGAAGGACATTGGCTAACCATGTCTTGGAAACCTGTCTGAAGTGATCACAGGGCTCCAAAGTTTTCTTCCATGGTCCACCTGGCAGATGTCCCTGGTCTTCCTCCACCTCCATATTTCAGCAGAGTTTTCATTCACAAAATGAGTGGTAGCATTTAGAATAAGGAATGCCACATTTCACTCTTCTGTAATTATGGACATAGTTTGACGGTATCCATGACAGGTAAGCTAAAACCGTCCCAAAGAAGTCCTAGCGAGGCATCAAGAAACCACCAGAACACAAGGAGCTTGAGTTGGAAACCTGAGGTCCAGAACCAACCCAGAATGTAAGTAGAAACCATGTTGTATCAGGTCAACAAGTTGAGTGTGTCATATCCTCCAGGGTTAGAGGTCGTATCACTTTAGGAAGACCCCGGACATGTCAGCTCAGGCTCTGTGGTTGGTTTCCCCACAGTTTTGCTAGACCCCAACCGCACAAGGGGACGAGACCAGAATAGCATAAGTCGTTTAAAGATTCAGTCAGAACTGGTTTTGTAGAAATAACACCTTGAGCACAGAGTTGTTCGTCACGATCTTTATTTATTTATTTATTTATTTCCAGCATTTCCATCTTGCTGACTCTGGAAGGACGCCTGGTGGCTTACTCAAAGCTGCACACGGAATCTATTCAAATCATCATAGAGGCTCTGTTCCCTCATCTGCCTACGTTCCCAGTTTTCTGAAGAATATTTATACTTTTCCTTATTCAAAAGTTGCCTTTGTTTGGATCCAATAAAAAGAGCTCATCCTTTTTGCACTGACCTTATTCCCATAAATAGAAAGTAGCTGAGCTTCAGCAGGCAGTCAGCTCAAAATGGTTGGTTATGTAGCAATGAAATAAGAGATTAATTTACTGTAATTATGAAGCAGCGAATCTGTTCAGCTGACTGGAATTAAACATAGCGAATGTTTAGCATTTAAATACTGTATTTGACACCAACGTACTTCTTACTTTTAATTAACAGCAGTTCCTCTATGCTGAAGAAGGCTTCATTGCCAAATTGTTGTGAGCGCACACTCACACAAGCACACAGCCCACCACGCTAGAAGGAAAAAAGATACTATTGTTGTTAATACTTTGGATAATTTGGAACAGAGAAGCACTCCCATTAATCTTAGCAGCTGTAAAAGTCCCTTTCGCAAGGACAGTAAACAATACACGTTTGGAAGATGGAAGTAACCTACTTTCATGGATTGCTAAATGGGATTCAAGTGAAGGAGGATATTCAAGGATATTCAAGGAAGAATAAAATTCCCCAAGAATTCTTTTCCTCTGAACTTGACTAAATCCTGGAGTTTGGCCCCAGAGTTTTGAGGAAGAGGAGGAAAACTTCCCCGAATCACAGGCAAACCTCGTTCCCCCCACAGCAATAGCAAGTGGATTTCCTACTTGTTAGTGGATCCCACTAAAGAAAGCCTGGATTTCGAATCAAGGTCTCTTGGGATGGATTGGCAGAGCAGCCGCATTGGATCCGGGATCTGCAGTGCCATCCTTGGCATCTTGATGCCCTTCTGCCGTTACCATTGCATCGTGGCCTCCATTGTGCGATACTATCACAACGCAGGAGTGTCATTATGGCTTGTGCCGATATCTAGGCCAGCGCACCTGGATAGGCACACTGCTAGAAACTGGAAGAAATGGATTTTCTACCCAGAGCGTTGGAACACCTTGGAATTAAAGTTTTTTGTTTTAAAGGTCCCTGTGCAGAGTCTAAAGAGAAGGACATTTCAATCAGTCTTGCTTGGCTAAATCAGCATTTCTAGCAGAAGAGAAAGGCATTCTTGTTCACAGGTGACTTGTTGATTTGGGTTTCGTGTGCTATGCTAATGAAGGCCCCCGACCTTCTTTCTGAGTGACCTTCAGTCCAGCCACACCAGGGTCCTACTTCCAAGAGCCCAGGTAGCATCTCCCATTCCCAGCCCACCAAATTTCCACCTCCCACTCCTGGAAGAGTTTCCTCCTTGCTGAAATGAGAGACTCAAAAGCAGGAAATCTGAAATGCCAAGGTTTGACCTTTCCTTCACTCATATGTTCCACTCTAGCTGAGCATTAACCTCACAAAAAGGTTCTTGGACAACTGGGGATGGCAGGGAGGGAGGGGGTCCTTTGAAAGGAGCTGAGCAGATTGGATGGCTGCTCCACAAAGGTCTTTCATCAACCCCAGTTTGATCTTTAAATCTGGTCATGGGGGACGCTGGTGACCTTTCACGGGGGCAGAGAGGTGTGGCGTTCTCCGGGACCGCCCCGTGGATTTTATCCCCCTCTTTCTGGCTTCCACTTCCTGCTGCTCAGCTCTTGGCTCACCTCTCACCTGTCGAAGTTAATGACCTGAAACTCCAAGATTCTCTGATCCGGGCCTTTCTGTGGAGCAAGAGGGAGATGTGTTTTCTTGCAGCAATTGGTTGCACAGCACTTGAAAAAAAGAACGGGATGAATCAGGTTGGGTGATGTAGCCAGAGGGACCGTAGAAGATATTTGGCAGAAGAGTCAACATTTGGACGGGTTTTTTTGGGGTGGATTAGAGCAATTACCAGAGCCCAGGAACACCAGGTGCTCTTTCCACGCTGATGCAATGATAGAGATGAAGTCACGGTAGCTTCCACTGGACCCCTTTGCTCCAACCTTTTGGAAAATGGTCTGGCTTTGAGGGGTTAAAGATGGGGGTGATGGAATGGTGCTTTTAACTTCCAGTCCCCTGACCATGTAGTGGGCATAGGAATAACTTTGAGGAACAGGTGGAAGAGCCTCAAGCAAGGCAGTGGCTAGATAAAGGAAATTTGAGTCTGGGGCAAATCTGTAACCTGAGTAAACATCTCAGGCAAGACCCCTCCCCATTCTCACAAAGGTAAAGGGAACCATATTCAGACTTGCAAGATCCTGGAACTGTAACCTTATAATAAAAGTCGTGTCAGCATCCAGCACTTTGAGTTCCTAATCTGATCCAGGAGCTTGCAAGAGCCAACAGACTGACCGCAGCTCCCTGTTTCTGAAACTTTTTTAGTTGATGATAATCCTTCTTAAGGTCAGGGGCATAGAAGTTGCTAGAGGAAATAAGGTGGAATCAGGTAGTTGCCAAGTAGGATGTCATCACTCTTTCCCATGATTCAGAAATGTACATTCGGTCGCTACCGTCTAAACTTATCTGTGCTTTTTTCCCCTTTCCTCTTCTTTCAGCCACATCACCCTGAACTAATCACAAAACGTGACTCAATTTTTTCCAAGCCAACGTTAGAGAGATTCATCCATCTCGGGTAATAAATATATTATCCAGCTGGGGACTTGCAAAGGGAATCATTTCCAGTGGTTCAGCACAAAAGTGGGGAGTGAGGCCGAGATTTGTTTCCTCTCGAAGAGTTCTTCTACCTGCGTACAAGGAAGGTAAAAGGGAAGGAAAGTGGTTTTCGTTGTTGAGGGACTGCAGGAGAAGTGATGGGCTGCTTAGGCTGCCGGTGTTTGTTGAGCACGGAAGGAGGTGTTGACTCACTAGGCCAGGTCTCTGGAGGACCAATTGGGCAGCGCTGCAGAATTGGAAAGATCCATCACGGTCTTCGTCTCTACGTTGAGACCTAGAAACACCAACCAAGAATGATTAAGAAAAACTTCTGGGCTCTGCAAGTCCGATCGCCACATCCCTGGTACGAGGATACAGCCCAATTATGCTTTGACTTAAACTTTGATTAGGCCTCTGTGTTATTTTTACTGAGCAATCTCTTTCGTTTCATATAGTTGCAAATTAGTCGAACCGTATTTCACTGACAGGCCACTGAATCTACATATTAACAAAACTACATTAAAATGCAGTGACATTGGTGGAACTACAAGAGAAGCTCGTTAATTAAAAGGAAAATTCCCCCCATTAAAACTAAGCTAGCAGAAAAGAAATGAGCCTAATTTTAACTCCCTCCACCTTGCTAAAAATCTGCTCTTCCTAATTAATCAACCTCGTCACGATGGTTGATTAAATCCCCAGCAGAACTGATTGGAGGTCCTGCCTTCTGGTGGTTCAGCATAGGCTTCCAGCTCAGCCCTACAATGAGGTTAGGATTGGGGATCCAGCTAAGGCCCATAAGCTGAAGGAATCACCGATTCCTTGTCACCTGCTCTATCTCTGGATTGACCCAAAGTCCATGCCATAACTCTAGTCGTTGTTGAAGCACATGAAGAGCCTGACATTTGGCCCACAAAAGGTCCACTTTGAATTAATTTCCTCTCTAATTACAAGGCGGTGATGGCCTGTTCTGCTACGTGAGGCCAAAGAAATTGATGGAGGTTTTGCATAATGTTGACAAGCAGATTATGCAATGCAGGACACAGTTCGGCCAAGTCTCAGCTCCACGGCCTCAAGAGGACAGTGGCAAGTCCCATCTGGGATCTGGCCCACGACCATGTGTGAAGGGACAGGATAGGAAAGGAGGCAGGCAGGGAGGCCCCACTTCAACAGTGTCCTATTCTGAATGACTGACTTGAAAAAGGATACTTTCTAGCTCAAAAGATGTGCCACCCCCCCAAACAATGAAAATGGGGTCTGGAGACAGGTCTCAATGAAGAAAGAATCCAAACCAGATCTTTGAGGTTACATTCCAGCTAAATTGCCCTGGCTCTTAAGAAAGGACACTCACGAGCAAGTCCGATCAATGAATCTTCAGAAGGAGGGCACCCACTTTCCGAGACAGTTTCAACAGAAAGCAATCTCAAGGGTGATGGTGGATCTATTTAGATTTGCTGATCTTTTATCCTTCTGAAACTCCTGTATTTTCAACAAACAGAAAATGCCTGAGAGAACTTTGAGTTCTTTCAACTCGGATGTCTAACTTGAAAAGGATGGAAGCCAACCCAACATATCTTATTTCAGGGTTGGTTCAATTTTAGGCATAAGAAATGGATGACGACGGACAGCAATTAAAGCAAGGAAGGCACGCGCTTCCAACCAGCATCTCTGCAACGGCACTCCCACTGCCCAGCCCCCAGGAAGATGAACAGATGGAAAGACAGGAAGCAAAATTGGGCAGTCAGAGGGTGGTCAGCTGAGTCGGGTCTCTTTAGGACGTGGATTTCACCAATTGGTTTCTGCAGCCTGTGAAGTAATTGTGCCCCAAAGATTCAGGACTTCATAGGCTGCTGGTTTTAGACTGTGGAGAATGGTTGCACAGTTGGTTAAGCATCTGATTACAACTCTGAAGACTGAGCAACCTTGGTGTTGGAATAGATACTTAGATAATTAGATAACAAAGGGGGGGAATAATGAGAGAGAGAGAGAGAGAGAGAGAGAGAGAGAGAGAGAGAGAGAGAGAGAGAGAGAGAGAGAGAGAGAGAGATGACAAAACCGCTGCCTTCCCCAAGAGGAAATCAAATCTCCATTTTCTTTGGAAATCTATTATTCTCTTCTCTAGGTGGCCACAAAATAAATCATGTCACTGGGAACTCTAGACAATAAAGGGGAAGGGCGTGGGGGTAGGATAGGATCCACATAGGAGGAGAGAGGTAAAAAAACATTAAACCAATTTTGTGAGTCTCTGGAAGACTCCAGACATGCTTACTTCAGCAACATAGAAAACGCAAAAGCCAGGCTCCCTCTCCCCCCATCTGTCCATTTTATGCAGTGGAAGATGACAAGCATTTAAAAATCAGTGGTGGACATTCTGGGCAAGGCAGGTGGCAATGCAGTTAAATCTTCTTGCAAAAGGTTTTTCTTGCCCAAAGGTCTACCAGCAGCATCAGTGGGATTCCCCTCCCCCACCCCAGCTCTTACAACAAGCCCAGCAGATGATTGAGCTGGGTGACCCCATGGCTGGAGAGAAGAAACCAACCACTGGATGCATACACGGAGCTCAATTTACCCATGGAGCAGGTGGGTGGGTCTACTTTTCTCTATTCCCCCCATGTAGTCCACATCCCAGGCCAATCAAGCTCTCTCCTCCCTTGCAAGAGGCAAAGGAAGGAAAAAGGGGGAGGGAACCCCATTTTAGGCAAGGGAAGGGTTACTAACCCTAACCCTCCCCCCCTTTCTTCTTCTGAAATGGGCCTGCTGAAATGTCCTCCCCTCCCCCAAAGCTTCTTTTTCATCCTAGCAGAGTGAGACTGGCTGGGTCCCATCTGTGATATTCCCTCCAGCCTGGGGGGCTTCAAAATCTCTGTTGCTCTACATCCTGGTTGCTGGATAAAACTTTGGGGTTCTATTAGAGTCCACCTCACCAGTACATTGAGTTCCTGAAGACATTTGAGACAGGGGTGAAATCTAAAAGTTTTCCCTACCGGTTCTGTGGGTGTGGCTTGGTGGGCGTGGCAGGGCAAGGATACTGCAAAATCCCCATTCACACCCCACTCTGGGGCCAGCCAGAGGTGGTATTTGCTGGTTCTCCGAACTGCTCAAAATTTCCACTACCGGTTCTCCAGAACCTGTCAGAACCTGCTAGATTTCACCCCTGATTTGGGGGCTCAAGAGGCTCTTACTGGGATGTTCTGCTTTCCAGGACAGCCTAGGGTACATCAAAACAAAAAAATCCGAATAAGGACATTGCACACCTAAATAATTCAAGCAGCTAAAAAGGGTCTATGCAGCATCCATGGGTTGGGGTATTTGCATAGCGGATCATAACATATTAACTTACTGCGATATAGTCAAAGGCCAGGGGAAAAATAGCGATGTTTTCCTTGGTGCAAACAAGTCAGAATCAGGAGGGTCTCCTTGAGAAAGTCCTTTCCGAATTGGGCTGCCAGCAGAAAATGACCTCTCCCCACTAGCCTCTGGGAGGGGGGGGCTCCAAATCAATACGGCCTTAGAGTTTATCCCCTCCAAGTTGATCTCAGCACTTTGCAAGCCTTTGCTTATTTTGTCTGAAGTTTAGTATTTCTGGATGGCAAAATCCTAACTGAGCCAATTGCAAGTTAAATTTTCAAGAGCCATTCTCCATGGGTGTCTTTCTTTGGTTTTGTTAATTTAAAAGCTCCGTATTGATTTGCTCTGTCAAGCTAAAGCTCCAGGCTGTGCAGTTTCTAACAACAATCTCCTTTAATTGGCCAGAATCTTCATTGAGCCAAGAGAGGAGGAGGGGGGGGGGGAGGAGGAGGAGGAGGAGGAGGAGGAGGAGGAGGAGGAGGAGGAGGAAGCACCGCAGAGGGAGCCATGGATTCTTTTGACCCTTTCTTGGTCTTGTCTTGATCGTGGCTGCTGCTTCTCCTTAGTCATCCTCTCCCAGAGGACCCTGTAGGGGAATGACAGCTGGATCTGTCCCAGTGGTTGCCAGGACACCAAAGTAAATGGACCATCCTTCTTCAATCCCGGACTCTTTGAGGCTTAGAGACCAGGGCAGAAGAGAAGTTCCTCACCAAAGTAAATAGTCGCATCTCCTGATTTGGCCCAGGATGATGACCCACCACAGACCCAAGAAGCTGGTCTTGCAAAACCAGGTAAGCCTAACCAAGTCAACAGCAAACCAGTTTCATTGTCTATCTGCAACCACTGACCTGGTTGAAGGCGTCGTGTGAACTCATCCACAGAAACCTTGGGTTGCCTTCTCTGTTTTCCAGGCACGGCCACCTCATTGTCCCTGCAACAATGGATGCCCGTGGACAATTAACCAAAAAGAAAGACTGCCTGTGTGGCGAGATGTTCACTTCATAAGAAAACCACACACCCTTTTCCTTAATAACATTGGATGCCAGCCAGGAATGCCACATCCTTATTTGCAAGCAAATTGCTTACAACTGGATTTTAATTTAGTGCTCTGCACCACCGCAAATGCCTTTTGTCGCATCTCATAAACTCTTGCAGAGGCCAAGCAGCAAGAATACAAAGAAAGCCACACAAAGTTCCTTTCCTGAGTTTACTAAGCTGGATTTCATATTATTAATATGATCATCATTATTTCGAGTAGGCAAAAAGCGAGGAAGGAAAGAAAGCTAAGCTGATGGAAGAGGGCAGGGAAAACAATGGGACTTCCAGTGGGGAAGGAGGAGGGCAGGTGGCTCCAGGACTGGAGCAGAATAGCCACCTTCATTTGGAGAAGGACCATCGCTTGGTCCTCGGAGCGAGGTGGGGTCTCCTTTGAGGGATCCTTGGTGCTCTCTGAGCCTGGCTGCTTTCTTGCAGCTGTTTCATTACCCAAACTAGGTAACCTTTTCAGCGCATTTCAACCCTGGGTACAACTATTCTCCTTCACTGAGCCCTCCTTTCTTAGCCGGCGACCTTCTGCCCTCCCAGGCACTGGGCAGAGAGTCCAGGCAGCCAAGGTGAGCTCCAGAATGTACTAACACCCATAACAGCCGTTGGAGTGGGGCCTGCAGGTGCAAAAGGATCAGAGGCTCCTGCAAGGATTGCACTTTGCTTGTAGGCCTCCCAGGGCCAACCTGGAGAAATTGGATAACACATTTGTCTCAAATGGCAGAGGGTAGAAGGTCTGGGGCCTCCTGCCTGAGCAGGGAGTTGGACTAGAAGACCTCCAAGGTCCCTTCCAACTCTGCTATTCTGTGGAGGTCTGCCATCACTGGTTTTCAAGAAAAGATGGGACAGTCCTTTGACCAACCCCTGCCTTAGGTGGTGGGTGGAGTAGCAGGGTTGGAGTAGAAGACCTCCAAGGTCCCTTTCAAGTCTCTGATTCTATGAAACAGAGCCATTTTTCAAGGTTTTCCTGCCATCCACCCAACTATCCCTCTCTCCTGTCTGTTGAAGGCTCCATCCCTGAGCTGAAAGGAGCTTCCTGCCCCCCACAGGAGATTTCCCTTTGTGTGGAGCTTGGCTCCATTTATATGGATGCCCTGGGAAAAGCAACTTTCTCGGGGTTTTCAATGGATCCCTGTTTCACCAGGTAGACAGGTGAGTCTCAGGTGCATCCTTAGCGGCTTCTCTTCACCTTTGAGGTGGGCATGTCAGCCTCCCAAGGTTCTTGTCTAGCTCAGGCAGCATCCACCGACACACCCAGGACCTGGAAGGAGGAGGAAGCTTTTCTTCCCACCTGCAATGCAGGAAGACGTATAGCAGCCGGTTCCCAGCACAGGAGCTGCGATCTCGCTTGCAATGGAGAGAGGTGGGTTAGGGCAGCGGCTCAGATCAAACCAGGACGACGTCATTTTTGCCTTGTGCTGTCCTAATTCTGTTTCTTTTGGAGCAAAAGAAAGATGAGGTTAACCTGCTGGGAACAGCTGGGTAGAGCTGGGTAGAGATCAACTAAATGTGACACCTGTCAACAGCTGTCACTTTCCAGGGCTAACAAGTCTTTGACAGCTTTCTAGGGTATAGCAAGGAGGAGACGGATCAAATGAACATCCCGATCGAAATATTTAGCAGCTGTAAATACCCACAAGTGATGAATGCCACCGCAGTGCAGGCAGGCGAGTGTCTGGCTCGGATGTAACATACACATGTTCACACTCAGAGACTGGCCCTTTCCCCAAGGAATGGGGGCTTTCCCATTCAGAGAAGGGGCAGCAGTTTTGTACGCACCTTGGATAATTCTCCTTCCTTCCTTCCTTCCTTCCTTCCTTCCTTCCTTCCTTCCTTCCTTCCTTCCTTCCTTCCTTGGGCTAAGGAACGAACAGTGTTAAGGGGGGAGCCCAGGGGTTGAAGAAACCTCCCTGGCAGAGCTGATCTGCATCAGAGCCTTTGATGTCACAATCTCTTTCATGGGCTGCTACTCTTTCAGATGGCTGAGGTGTGCCTTTTGTGGGCACAGAGAGAAGGACGTTCCTTTAAATGCAATAGCTTCACCCATTTTCTCTCTCTCCCATCCAATGGAAGTGCTAAAGAAGCATCTGCATTTTCTGCTATAAGTTTGGGGCCGATCAATGGGGGCTGGGGGGCAGGATGAACCGGGAGGAACAAGACTTCCCCAAAAGGGAAGCGGCTTTGCAAGACGCCATTGAGACTCTGAAGAAGCAAAACAAGAAGGGCAAAGAGAAGCTGGTGGTCTTCCGGCAGAAGTTCCGGGAGATTTCCAAGAACACTGACGGGAGAAATAGAGCCATCTGGGAGCAAAACATGGAGCTTTGGACAAAGATCGTGAACTTCTTTGGGACCATCCAGAAGATCTTTCAGGAGGAGCAGGATCTTTGGCAAGAGGAACTAGATGGGTGGAGAGAAGCAGTGATCCTTTGGAAAGAAGAGCTGGATCACTGGGAAAAGTTCTCAGGAACCTATTAGTTTTTTGTTTTTTTTGTAGAATGATCTCAAGATGAAGATGGAAGAGTTGACTTGGACTTAAGAATCTCACAGAGGGACAGGAGCTTGTAATACATGCCTATTATTTCTCTCCACTTCTCTCTCTTGTTATTCGTTTAAGTATCGGTTAGGATTATTTCCTAATAATCATGATATTCCTTTCTCCCTTTGAGTCTCCTCTCTTGATTAATGAGCTTGTTGAAATCTTGCTTGTTGGAGCTCAGGGGAAATCCGCAGCCGGTATCCCCAACTGCCTGATGGTTCTTGTGTCAGAATCCAGAGATCTGCAGATGTTCTAGGTTTGTTTGCTTAATATTCCCTGGCTGCCATAGCAGCAGAGTTGTTAACAAAGGGAACATCAACAGAACAGGAGGAAGTGTTGCAGGTCAGTGGCTGTCCCTGTTGCTTGTGTCGGATGGATTCAACGCTTCTTGACTTATCTTTCAAAATCTGAAGAAGAGCCTTATCTGGTCCAGAAGCTGATTTCTCCCAGCGGCCAGCCAAGTCCTTCCTTAGGAGCCCTCGGGCAGGACACAAGCCCGCCACTCCCCCACCTCCCTTAAAGCTCATGGCTTCAGGCCTCAAAGGCAAAATATAGATAGACCTGCCTCCCTCCCAAGCCATTAAGGGCCTCCCGTTCCCAACCTTTCCCAATTCATATCTGCTGAACAAATGACTGTGTTTGGTTGGCCTCTTCTGGAAGAACTCCTAGCAGTGGGGGTGGGGGGGGGAAGGAGAAACATATTTTCCCCAAAGATCAAGCTAAATCTTCGGCTTTCAGATCAAAAGATTGTCTTCATCAGCACATTTCTGAAGATCCTTCATAGCAGGCACCTGCACGAAGGCAAAGCGGCTTTCCTTTTTCTGTGCTGTGGATTGCTAAGATTCCCTCTTGCTCCTCTTGGTCTTTTAATTGTAGGCCATCTCGAGGCACTGGGAGTTAGACAGCTTATAAATGGTATAAATGTAAACTATGTATGTATGTATGTATGTATGTATGTATGTATGTATGTAAAGGTAGAAGATATAATTATGCAAGCAAACTATGGGTAACAAAGTGTCTGGGGATAGAATTAGGATTAAGGTCCCAATTGTGAATGTGAGCCAAACTAAGGGGAAGATCTTTTGGTTTGTCTCTGTGATGGCAACCAAAGTTGAGTCAACTTTCATTAGGGTTGGGGTCTCTAAGAAAGCGGGTTGGGTGGGTGAGGAGCATAACAGGTGATCCATATTTTCTGTTATGAGGATTTTCTAAATGGAGGCAAAAGGATCTTTCTCGTTTCTTCACCTCATTTGTGGTCCCACAAAATATGGGTGAATCAATTTCTCTAAAAGCTCTCCAAATTTCACAAAGGCCCCATCTAGGGACAGGAAGCCTGAACTCTCTCTTTAACTCCTTTTTCTGTCCTTGCTTCTAGCTTTGGTCAAATGGATCACCGGAAGAAGAAGCTGGACTTGTCTCTGAGTCATGCAGATTCTTGTGACAGCAGCCCCACTGCCCATTCCCCAGTGTCTGGCCAAGAGGAGAGCTGGCACCATGTCACCCCCTTTCCAGCCTTGCAGAAGGAGATGGTCCAGCGCAATCTGAAGGAGGAGAAAAAGGTCCTGCACGAAGACATCAGGGGGCTCTGGGAGAGGTGCAGGGAACTAAGAGGGGAGATCAGGAGCTTCCAAGACGACAACAAAATCAAAGCTTTATGGGGAGAGATCCATGTTTTCAAGCACAATAACAAGTCCTTCTTGGATCAGATCAAGGACTTCTTAGAAGAGAACTGGGTTTTCATGGAAGAGATGAAGCTGTTCCACTCCCAAAAGTCAGATGTCCGAAAGAAGGTGAGTGTCTTTCAAGAGAAGATAGAAATTTTCCAGGAGAAGATCAGAAAGGTGGAGGAGGAGATTTCCTCCTTGGAAGAAAGAAACGAATCCTTCCGCAATGTCATCAAGTCTTTTCAGTTGAAGAACAAGGAGGTCCAGGAAGCAAACAAGGGGATGCGCGAGAAGAACAAAGCCCTGCAGGAGAAGATGGAGACGGTGGAAGAGAAGAATAAGGCCTTTTGGAAGGAATGCAAAGCCTTTTGGAAGAAGGACAAGACCTTTTGGGAAGAAGACATGGCCATCTCCAGGGACAAAATGAGCCTTTGGAATGAATACATAGCGCTCCGAGACAATGACCAAGCTCTCCAAGAAGAAAAAGGCAGGATGTGGGACATGGTGGAAGCTCTCTGGGATGCCAAGTATTCCATATGGAAGCAACTCAATGGTTTTCCAGAAGAAGTGCCCCATGAGTTAGGAATCGAAGTGGTGGGGAACGGGGCTGACGGTGACCACGACAGTGTCACCGAAGAAGACAAGCAAGGGTGAAAAGATTCCATTGGTCAGGATGACACAAGTGAGGACATCTCCTAGACATTGAACTCTGGCCTGCACAAAAGGGCTCCTTTGCCATCAACAACTGAATAAAATCTTGATGGAACTCCATGTGGTTGCTTCTGTGCTTTTGGTGGAAATCTCTGAGAGAGAGAGAGAGAGAGGGAGGGAGGGAGAGGGAGAGAAAGAAACAGCCTGACTAGTCTACAGGTCTAATTTCAAAAATGCTACCCGATGGATAATTCTATCTTCCTGCTCTTTGTTTAAAAACACCAGAAACCCACCCAGATGTTGTTCTACTCAGACAGAGAGAGAGAGAGAACGCAGGCGCCTCCTTTCACATGTTTAAGATTTGTCTTTCTTTGAACAGGGTTTCCCCTAAAGTGGCTTACAATGCGTATACACAAAATTTAAATAAAGCACAATTATTTATTCATTTAAAATATTTGTTCCCCACTTTGCTACTTAAAAAGCAGTCAGAGCAGCTTGGAAAAAACAAACAACAACAAGAGGCTCCCAAAGTTAATACAATGAACTGGAAGAACCACCGAAAGTTTGCTCAGCAGAGGAAAAGAGATACCAAAAGGAGGGACAGTCAGGGAGGATGTAGCTCTCCTCCACCTGGATATCCCAGCTTCCTTCTCAGATGCAAGTGGAGATCTGGGTTGCAAGAACTTGGGCTCCAGGCAACATTAAAAGTAGAGCTTTTTTTCCTCAACCGTTTAATGTTCTCCATATTCAGCGGGGGGGGGGGGGGGGGGGAGAAACTGGGTGAACTTTCCAGAAGGAGAAATCCTACAGTCCTTCTTCAAAGGGAGGATTTCCTTTTAGTGGTGACGGGTGCAGCACTCCTGAAAAAGGCCCAGGGTGGGATTGATTCCTCTTTCCTCCTAAGGAAACGGAACTATTGCATGTGTGAATCGAAGGACGGAACGTGCTTCTGGGAAAAGGATGATAGAACGAAGAGAAGAAAGTTGGACGTCCGACACACTCTCAAGTTTATCGAAGCCTGGTACTCCACAAGCAATCCCAGCAGATTTAACAGATTTAACAGAGTTGGAAGGGACCTTGCAGGTCATCTAGTCCAATCCTCATGCCCATCAACGGACACATAGACCTACAACCAACCTATGAGCCTCTCAGAATTCAAATCAACAGCCAACCAGCGATGGCACTGACCCTCAACCAACCCACACAACATTCCCCCCACCAGCACTTCACCTCCCAATGACCCTCATCTGACGTGACCTCACCATCACCAGACCCTCATCTGATGTGATCCACATCTGACCCATCACAAGACCCATTACTAGACCTGACATAACCCTGCCCCCTCCCCCCAACACAAGATCTACTGACCACAAAGCCCTTATAAGCAGGAGAACATGACATTCCCTAAATTCTGCTGAAGTTGTTACCTAGCCGGGTAACGAAACATTCAGAAACCAACCCACAAGCTGGTAGAATGGACCTCCATCATCAAGACTTTCAAACCCCACCTTCTTTCTCCAGGCCATGACTGAATGTGGAGGGGACACCAAAGTTCTTCCCCTTTGAAGCAGAGGTGGCATTTCAGAGGTTACTTGTCAAACTTGTCAAATTTGTCAATCAGCTTTCCTTACTCAGGGGTGGACACGTAACTACAAGTAATTACATTAGTTTTCCTGCTGTGGCAAGATGTCGGAGCAAAATTCTCGGGCCCTATCTTGGCTTGTAGCCAGGAATCTTGCAGTGAAGACATCTAAAGAAGGAAGAATCCATTCTCAAAGGACTTAATTTGATTCGGGTTATTTTAACAAACTGCCAGCACTCTAGCGTGTGACTTCAATTCATTTTAATAACAGATACTGTGTGCTCCGGAGGTTGCATCCCAAACAGCAGAACACAGGGTGGGTTGGGTGGGAGCAGGCTTAAGTCTTAATAAGACATCTCTCCCCCCTCTCCCCCTCCCCTCCTTGGACTGAGAGCTTAAACCCCATTGATTGTGAGACATTATCCTTGATAAACTTTCTTGGGACAGCTTATAGAATGATTTTAAAAGTAGAACATCATAAAACACAACGAAAGCCAATAGCTACTTTCAAAAATACATTAAAATCGATAGCACAGAAACCAAAATATGAGAGAGGGGAGGAAAGATCCTTAAAATATCCAAGGAAAGCCTTTTTCTAATAGCAGAAGAATATGAAGACGGGACATCCCTCAAGAAGTCTTCCCAGATGACCTTCATTTCTGAAGAGGGTTGATTCTTGAGGGTTGTCATCTCCAGTGGCCAGAACATTCCAGGAATCCACCCTTAACAGGCACTGCCAATGGTCAACTACGGAACCATTCAACTGTAACCCACCAGCAACATTTCCTATAAACATTTTAATCTGGTGCTATCTCTTCCTAGAATTTGGAAGATGGTACCTCTAGACATTATCTCTTCGAAACCTCAGTGGGTGTATCTGCTTTCTGCCCATCTAACCAGAGCTGGGACATCAACAGGCAGCCTCCTAGACACCTAAGTCACCCAGCAACCTCAAGCACATGGAATGGCCCTTGTGTCCTACCTTCAGCCCTCGGAACCAGCAGAGAAGGACCAAGAGCTTGTTCACAAACTTCTACCTTCGCAAGAACTTTAAGCTGTTAGTCCCTAAGATGAGCTACATCCTTTGGAGCGGCAGCCACCTGACCTGGGTGCAGCAGTTATCATCACTACCAAAAAGGGAAGTATTGCAAGACTCTAGTGACAGGTCTCTCCTTTTTTGACCCAGTCCATAGGCTTGGGGAGTGACTGCAGCCTATACCACAAACACTCTCTTGCATGCCCTACCTAGAGGGAGGAGGTGGAGAGAGTCAAGATGGCAGCAGCCCCACCCTCTTCTCTTACAAGGACCAGCCTCTTGTGACTGCACATCCTTTTGCTAATCCAGAGAAGAATTGATGTTGCTCTCGAGCGCAGCAGGTCTTAAGATCCCACAGATGCTAATAACATCTTCCAGAGTTATCGGCAGCAATGAAAAGAATTTTCGTCAAAGATCCCCTCAGACAGTAAAAGAAAAAAGAAAATAAATTCTTGCCAAAACAGTTTATTTCTGGCTCTAGCGAAAGGGATATTCCCCCCACCCCCAATGAGTCTGGAATATGCATTTAAAACATTTTAGAGTTCTTTTATAGCAAACCATAAACGGATAGATAGGAAAAAGCAGAAGCAACTCAAGATACACTTTCCAACCATGGGAATTGTTATGTATTGATACTTTTAAGCGGGAGTTTCAAACCTGCCTACGTTTCTGATTGGCTGACAGTCTCTCCAGGATTGTATATAAGGAGGACTGCAGCCTCTGAGTTTTTGCTGAAGTCTCACCGTATATTAAAGAGCTGTTGTCACTTGCTTGCTTGTGCCTCTCGTCATTCCCGAACCACTTCATTGGCGACGAAGGTGGGATTGAGGCTACAAGAAGCCAACCAGTGAGACCACGAGCTTCAGCTAGGCGACGAGGCGAACCACAGGAGACATACCGGACATGTCTGCCTACGTTCCGCCCAAGCCTTTTGATCCGACCCGCGAAAAATGGGTCTCGTACCTAACAAGGTTTGAATGCTCGCTAGAAGCCAGCGACATGCAGGGCCTCTCGGCTAATCGAAAGAGAGCCCTATTCCTAAGCCACTGCGGACCGGACGTGTTCGAGATGGCCGAGTCACTGTGTGAGCCAACGCCGGTTCAAACAGTCTCATGGGACACCTTGATGGCAACTCTCCGGGCTCACTACGCTCCCGTCCCCTCCAAGTTCGTGCAGCGATACCAACTAAGGCAGCGCGTCCAACGAGAGGGAGAGCCGGTCAGCGCGTACATGGCCAGCCTGAGAAAAGCCGCAACTCATTGCGACTACAGAGACTTGGATGATGCGTTGCTTGAGCAACTGATCTGTGGTGTTCGGGACATTAGGCTGCAACGGCGTCTGCTCGCCAAGCCTGATCTGACGCTTGCCGGAGCCCTTGATGAGGCCAGGGCTCACGAAGCCTCCACAAAGGCCGCTGAAACGCTACAGCGTCCGCCGACCAGCAAAGACAGCCCCAAGTCTGCCCCGGTGCACAGAGAAGACGCCGGATCCAGCTCGGAGTCCGAGTCGGATGAGGACGTCTTCCGAACAGAGCACCGGAGAAAAGACACTGGCAGCCCCCGGCGAAGCTGTCCCAGCTGTGGCGGGCACCATGATAGACTGTCCTGCAAATACAGAGAGGCTATTTGCAGGCGTTGCGAGAAGAAAGGGCACTTGGCGCGAGTCTGCAGAGCCACTCTGCCCAGAAGACTCAAACCACGTGAGCGCCGCAGCCAACCGGAATCAGCGCGCCAGAAGCAGCCAACGAGAGAAGGCGGCGCGAAAAAACGGCGCGAATTTGAACCGCGAGATGGCCGCAGCATACACATCGACCAGGCCAGCACAACGGTCGAGGACAAAGTCAGCACGGTGGTCGAGATCAACGGAAGACCGTGTTCGATGGAGATCGACACCGGATCAGCTCTCTCCATCATGTCGTGGACAACCCTAAAGACCCTCCTGCCGTCGTTCCGGAAGGATCAACTCTCCAGACAGAGACTGCGCATCCTAGACTACCAGGGGAACCGAGTCCCCCTCGAAGGCGTGGGCACGTTCCGGGTCACCTACGGAGACTACGAAAGAGACCTGCCGCTGACCATCGTCACGAAGCAGCTGCCGAGCCTCCTGGGCATGGGGTGGTTCCGAGCCCTTGGCATGGGCTTCACCGGCGTCCACCTGATGTCCAAGTCAACCCTGAAAGACAGCCTCCTGTCCGAGTTCCAGGACGTTTTCGGGGACACATTGGGCAAGTATGTGGGGACCCCTATTTCACTAAACTTAGACCCCAACGTAGCCCAAGTAAGACTAAAGGCCAGAAGAGTGCCGTTCGCATTGAAACCAAAGATCGATGCAGAACTGGACAAACTGATTAAGCAAGGGGTGTTGGTTCCCGTTGACCATGCCAAGTGGGAGACCCCCATAGTCACCCCAGTTAAGTCCGACGGCTCAATCAGAATTTGCGCCGACTACAAGTGCACGATCAACAAGGCCTTGCAGCCGAGCGCCTATCCGGTGCCGATCGTGCACCATCTACTACACTCCCTGGGCCCCGGAAAAATTTTTGCCAAATTAGACCTGGCCCAAGCCTATCAACAGTTACCGGTCGACGACGCCACGGCAGAGGCGCAAACGATCGTGACTCATAGGGGTGCATTTAAATGCACCAGGCTCCAATTTGGGGTGAGCGTCGCACCCGGCTTATTTCAAAGCACCATGGAGCGCCTGTTGCAAGGACTTCCGGGAGTAGTCCCCTATTTCGATGACGTCTTAGTCAGCGCCCAAGACGAACACCAGCTAGGGGACAGGGTACGGAACGTCCTGTCCAGATTCAGAGAAGCGGGACTAAGACTTAAAAAGAACAAGTGCAGGATAGCGGTCCCCTCGGTAGAATTTCTGGGGTACAGGGTGGACGGCACAGGCATCCACCCTACCGAAAGCAAGGTGAGGGCCATCAAAAGCGCACCAGCCCCCAAATCCAAAGCTGAGCTCCAAGCCTTCCTTGGACTACTAAATTTCTACTCAATGTTCCTAAGAGATAAGGCCACGGTCGCTGATCCCCTTCACAAACTCTTAGGGAAGAATGTACCATGGGTCTGGGGGAAACCGCAAGCGGCCGCGTTTGAGGCAGTAAAAAAACTCCTATCTGAGGACAGTTTCCTGATCCAATACAATGCAGAGCTGCCGCTCGTCTTGGTTTGCGATGCCTCCCCCGTAGGAGTTGGTGCCGTCCTAGGCCATAGACTGCCGAACGGCCTAGAGGCACCCATTGCCTTCTACTCCCGAACTCTGTCCAGCACAGAACGAAACTATAGCCAATTGGACAGAGAGGCTCTGGCTGCGATTGCGGGGGTTAAAAAGTTCCACGAATACCTCTATGGCCGAAAATTCGAACTTGTGACTGACCATAGACCGTTGCTAGGACTGCTAGCAGGCGACAGGCCAACCCCCGCTGCCCTCTCCCCCCGTTTAACTAGATGGGCGATTTTCTTATCGGCCTACTCGTACCAGCTCGTCCATCGGCCTGGGCGGACCCTGGGTCATGCGGATGCCCTTAGCCGTTGCCCCCTTCCCGACCTGCTGGACAACCCAACACCGGAAACCTCCGTCCTGTTGTTGGACACGTTAACCTTGGGGCCCATCTCCTCCGGCGAGGTGGCGAAGGCATCAAATAGAGACCCTGTTATCCGGACTGTTATGGGTTGGGTTTTGAAAGGGTGGCCGGACAAGGTGGTCGGGGAGGAGTACCAAGGTTTTGCCAACAAACGAAATGAACTGTTTACGCAAGGGGGGTGCTTACTGTGGGGTGACAGAGTGGTAATTCCAGCAAAACTACGAGATAGAGTTTTAGAATTATTGCACGAAGGGCATCCTGGCATCGTTAGGATGAAGTGCTTAGCCCGCAGCTATGTCTGGTGGCCCAACATGGACCAGGTCATTTCCGAGTGGGTGGGGAAGTGCAGACCCTGCCAGGAGTCTCGCCCCGATCCCCCAGTAGCGCCCATCCGAGAGTGGGAGAAACCAAAAGGCCCATGGGGGAGGATCCACATTGATTTTGCCGGCCCGTTCCATGGCCAAACGTTTTTAATAGTAGTGGATGCCTTTTCAAAATGGCTCGAAATTGTATTAATGCCATCCACAACGGCCGAAGCGGTTATCAAGGCCCTAAGAAAGTTGTTTGCCACCCACGGCCTGCCGGATACCTTGGTATCGGACAATGGTCCCCAATTTACAGCAACCCTTTTCGAAGGCTACTTGGCCGGCCTGGGGATCCGCCATGCCCTATCAGCCCCATTTCACCCGGCTTCCAACGGATTGGCTGAACGATTTGTCAGGACAGCCAAGGAAGCACTGTCCAGATTAGACAATGGGGACTGGCAGGCCAAGATAGATCAATTCCTTGCGGTTCAGCATGCATCACCATGCACAGCAACTGGGAGAAGCCCAGCAGAGCTCCTCATGGGGAGAAAGCTCCGGTGCGTGTTGGACAGGCTTCACCCTAACTATTCGCACGAAAACTTTAAGGGAGAGACCTGTGGCTTAAGGCAGTTTCAGGTCGGGTCCCCGGTGTTCGCTCGCAATTATGCCAGCGGTCCTCTGTGGGTTGCAGGAACCATAGTGGGGATAACAGGCCCAAAATCATACACGGTGGATGTGGGGGTAGATAGACTCTGGAAGCGCCACATAGACCAACTGAGGAAACGGGTGGTTGGCGAGGCAAACATCAACGCAGACATGTCCGAGCCTAACTATGACCACTTCTCCAAAACAGCTAACTCAAGCCCGGGGCCGCGAGAATACTTAGCTGACAAGCCCTGGTTCCAGCGCCGCCCCAGCGAGTCGCCACTCCCAGCCGGGAATAACCACGCCCCGGACAAAATCCAGGAGGTTCCATTGGCGGAGCCGGGAGAGACAAAGAGTCCCTCCGACCAGCTCGACGCCTCACCAAACACTGAACTGCGCAGGTCAACTAGGGCGAGAACTCAGCCTAAGCACCTGCGAGACTTTGTTTGTACATATGTTAATTTTTGAGTGTTAGTGCCTTCTGGGAAGGGAGGGGTGTTATGTATTGATACTTTTAAGCGGGAGTTTCAAACCTGCCTACGTTTCTGATTGGCTGACAGTCTCTCCAGGATTGTATATAAGGAGGACTGCAGCCTCTGAGTTTTTGCTGAAGTCTCACCGTATATTAAAGAGCTGTTGTCACTTGCTTGCTTGTGCCTCTCGTCATTCCCGAACCACTTCAGGAATCCTTGGCTTTTTTCTCTCTTTAGAGAAAACTCACCCGGTTGTTAGGTCCTTCCAGTGGCAGGGAATCATTTTCCACCAAACCACCAGCAGGTCTGAGAACCCTTGCAAGGTGTGAAGAGGGCGTGACGCAAACCCCCTTTACACACTTACTTGGGAATCCGCCCCACTGACACTGGGGCCGCTGCAGGGGACCCACCCTGGCACGGAAGGCTGTGCTGCAGGCACGGAAGGGGTGCCTGGAGAGGGCCCTTGGCCTCGGGGCATCTTCCGTGAAAAGATGCCCAATTAAAGAGTGCAGATGAGGGAGTTTAATCTTGGAGAGCATGGATTACAGCCCAAAGTCAAGCCGGCAATAATTCGATCCCAGCCCACTTTTCCTCCCCTGACACTCGTTCTATCTGCAGCCGTGCCAAAGCCGCTGCCTGTTTCTGCAATAACTTCAAAATTAATAAAAGCGCAAGGAAGGCAAAGAAGGGGATTTTTTTTTTCTGGGCAGGCATGGAGAGGAAAAGGGGGGAGGCTGCTTGTGCTCGGGTCTGGGCTTCAAAGTGATCCCCAACATAATCTGATCAGCATTCAGATATACTGTGTATGCAAATCAGAGCTGCATTGCAGTCCACAGCATAGGATCAGTAGTGCTGCAGCATGCAGGCGAAGGCGGGACGCTGTTTTCCTCCCTTTTTCGAGAAGCGAGACCTCTGGGCAGGCTTGGCTCGTTGGCAGGGGCAGTTAATTTCATGGCTCAGTTGCACAGGCCTCACCGGCCAATCTAGAAGTGCACAAGGGCCCTGCCCCTCCCCGAGCTAGTGGTACAATGGGGGTGGGGGTGAAACAAAAGCGCCAGCAACCACATTTTATGCCTTGTGGTTTCTTACCAGGAGAGGGCACCATGCAGGGCTTGAGGGAAACATCTGCAGCACTTGGGAGCCTCTAGTGGCAGAAGGAGATATTACAGAGAACAAGCTTCCTACCTATGCCCAAATTAGACCTCCTGGTTCTCTTTTCCCTGGGATAAACAACACAGGCAATGAACTTACTGAGCTCTCCCGCTCATTACTTCAAGTCTGTGCCTTTTGTAGGCTCTCACAAGCCTTTTGGATGGTTCCCGCTCTTTGAACATGGCATGGAAAATGGTCTAAAACATCGAAGGTTCCAGATCTGGTCCAGAATAATTTTGCCCCAGAATTAACACAGGCTTTCTGAATTCCAGATTTGAGGTTGGTGTTCCTTTTAAATTCCTTCAAGCGTTCACCCTTTGCTCCCCGAGTCTTTCACACCTGGAATACATGCTTCATTTTGCTCTGTGCAGCTACTAGTGCAAGAGAGACAAGTTCTCTTCCTTGCACAGAATGCAGAGTTCCGTCCATGGAGCCACACCTCCAAAGCTAGAGGTGCCCTCTGTTCCCGCTCAGGGTTATGGCTCTGCCAGAGGTGGCCTGGGTTGGGGCCCACAAGAACGATGGGTCTTCAAAGAGGAGATCAGCACAGCCGTGTTCGGAGTCCTGCACTGTCCTTGAGAGAGGAACAGGACAACTTGCCACAGTTGCCTCTCCATGCCAACTCCCCACGGTCAACTTGCTGTGGGACAATTGAATGATACTATTTAATTATTATTTTTAAAATAAAAATATTAAAATATTTTGCAATCCACCTTTCGTTCTGTCCCTGTTTTTGTATCCTTTCTTTAATTATTCTGTTCCACTATTTCTTTAATATTAGTGTAACTCTTGTCCCACAGCGAGTTGGCAGTGGTGAATTGCCATGGACGCCCTTGAGAGACGAGCTGAGCTCTTTGCTTTAAGGGCCCCATTTAGGAGGTGGCTCTGATGCTTCTGCCCATTCCACAGCTGGCACGTTTCTCTGTACTGTGAAGGGGCTATCTTAGCCTTGAATGAAGGGTGAGATTTGCTGCTGTCTATTTTATTTAATCTAAAGGCTTCTTCCTCCAAAAATGTAGTTTCAACCTTATCTCTGCACCCAGCCTTGGAGAAAATCTGATTCCTGCTAAGATTGATGCTTCCAGGTCATAGTGAGTATTTCTCCTTGCCTGGAGATATTTTGCCCACCCGTCTTCTGTTTGTTTGATGGCAGAGAAATCTTAAAGGACTCATCTATTCCTGGCCAAATTAGAAGATCATCAGAAATATCCCAAATCCATCTGAGAAGCTGCAAAGTAATTTGAAATGCGATGGCTCTCACCAGGCCCGTTGGGTGGGGTAGTTTTTTCCATGGAGCCTGTGTTTTTTTTTATTGACTGTGGAAGGAGATCCAGAGTCACTTCTCATGAGATGGGCGACTATATAAATTTGATAGAGGAAGAAAGAAAGAAAGAAAGAAAGAAAGAAAGAAAGAAAGAAAGAAAGAAAGAAAGAAAGAAAGAAAGAAAATAAGCTTTGTGAGATGCAGGTGGTTGGTCCTTATGGGACCCAGAATGCTGAATTAGGTAGATTTTGAAGCTTGCTCAAACTATTCGTTTGTGGGGTCCTTGGTGCTCTCGGGGCTCGGCTGTTCTCTTGCAGATGCTTCATTACCCATTCATTAAAAAGCAGACAATAAAATAAAAAGAACGGAATGTCGTCAGTCTGTGCCTGAAGTTCTAAAAATAACAATTTAGTGATTAACTCTGAAAGATTAGAAATCAGGGAAAGCAAACAAAAAACCCCAAAATAGCCAGTGCAAAGTATTGCCGAAAGATAATTACGAGTTGGCTGAGAACTCCTGAATCACCTTTTGTTCCAACATCCGAGCGGTCGCCAGCCCAGCTCTAATCCTCTGTCTCAGGTTCTTCCACTTCCTTCAAAAGTCCTGAATCAACTTTTTACTGTCAGAGAGAAGCTGAAAGTCCCCATAGTAATAACAGTGATTCTGCAGCCAGTGCAATTCTGGATTTATGATCTTTAATTGGCATTCTCAGAGAGGAATGCAAAGAAGGAGGTGGAGATTCAGACTGCTTTAATGAACCTTTTTTTCCCTCCTCTTCCACAGACTCCATGTTGTTTCCCCTAAGTTTATTAACTTTAATTATTCTTTCTTTAATCTCAGGAAGAACGCAACTGAGGTTTTCTCCTCAAAGGCGGGTTGGATTGAGGTCGGCTCTGTGCAAATGGTGGGAGACAGTTCTGTTCAAAGGGCTGCATGGAGCCCGGGTTCAAGGCTGCAGATTTTGCAGGAAAGAAGCTTCCAGTCCACAGTGAGGCCTCCAGAGGCAGCCGAGGCATCAGGAGAAATTGCAAGGCATTCTTCCAAGAGAGGCTGGGCTCCAGCTGAGCCTCCACAGAAGATCCTCACAAGAACATAGACCCTTCAGGGTGAAGCAGTGACTGACCCCACAGAAGCCAGAGGAAGAGGGCTGCTTTCAAAATTTGACAGATAAACAAACAAACAAACAAACAAACAAATAAATAAAGCAAGCCAGTTCACAGATGAAATGAGAAAATAGGACTTCCACCTGTGATCTGCTGTTGTAGCCCCTGGCACAATTTTGTCCACTATCCTATCCGAATACTTCTGTAATGAAGATGTCCGCATTTGAAATAGGACTGGCAGCCAAGGATGGCTTGAAGAGGCGTCTCTAATAGGTTGCCCTTCCTGACAATTGGGAGAGAGGGGCTTGGTCCTTCTTCCTGGGGATACCATTACAGAATAACAGAGGTGGAAGGGACCTTAGAGGTCTTCTAGTCCAACCCTCTGCTCAGGCAGGAAACCCTATACCATTTCAGACAAATGCCTGTCCAATCTCTTCTTGGAGCACTCACAACTTCTGGAGGCAACTTCTGTTCCACTTGTTAACTGTCCTCACTGTCAATAAACTCCTCTTTTGTTCTAGGTTGCTTCTCTCCATGATTACTTTCCATCTGTTGCTTCTTGTCCTGCCCTCAGGTGCTTTGGAGAATAGGTTGCCCCCCTCCTCTTTGTGGCAGCCCCTCAAATACTGGAGCACTGTTATGCTATCACCCCCAAGTCCTTCTTTTCATTAAACCCAATTCCTGCAACTGTTCTTCATATGTTTTAGCCTCCAGTCCCCTAATCATCTTTGTTGCTCTTCTCTGCACTCTTTCTAGAGCCTCAAATGTCTTTTGTATTTTAGTGACCAAAACTGGGTGCAGGATTCCAGCTGTGGTCTTATCAAGTGGTATTATTATCCATTGGAGTCCCAATCTTCCCTGGGCTTTAGGCATCCTGGCAAGTACACCATTCTTGAATTGGAACAGCTCAGCATAGTTCAATTGCAAAAAAGGACCAATCCTGCCAGGTTTGGCTCCCCCACCCGGTCCACCCCACCATTTGTATGAAGTTCTGGCCGGTAATTGGGGTTTCCAGAAAAGCACCGAAATTGTATCTCTATGGAATTCAGTACAGTGCAGATAGGTTGGAACTGATGGGTTGGTCATAGACAATAAGCAGCAGCTGTAATTTTCAACCGAAGCAAGGGGTAAAAAGACTAAAGATAAAAACACCCCAAGTTCTTATAGTTTCAGCATTGTGAATGATGCTGAGACGGCGATTTTTAAACAGCCCTCTGTGTAAAACTCTCTGCTTTGCAATTTCAGGGCCCTTTCAGAGTCCTTTTAAAATCACTGGTGGTGTCCCATCAGTTGTTTCTGATACTCACTGGCAGAGGCAGTGCAAATGTTTTATCAGTTCAGAAAAAGAGAGAAAAAGAGAAAGTTGCGTATAATCTCCGTGTCCATCCATTATGCTCATTTCCCCCATCTTTGATAACAATGTTCAAGTAAAAAAGCAACTGGGGAAAAGAAAGCTATTTTCGAACATCAGAGGAAAAATAAAACCTCCCTCGCTTTTCCTTGGTGTCTTTCAAACATGGTTGTGTTTTGCTCGGTGGTTGTTTGTAGATTCCGACCGAGAGGTTCAAGAGAAGCTTTCCAGCTCTTCCTTCTCCTGAAAAGCTGCTTGGAAGTTCTCCAAGGAGGGGCCTAATTCCTGGAATCAAGACCTGATTGGGGGTGGGGGGACCTGCGACACAATGTGCTGACTATGATTAAAATGTTGGCAGCTGATGTAAGAAACAGGCATCTCTGCAGGCATGATGGAGGATGCGGAGGGAGTGGGGGGGCCTTTGGCTCCCGGTGGGTGTTAGGATAACGTTTTTAAATGCAGCACACATTTCTCTAGCCTGCTTTCACTGGGAGATTAGTTGAAAAAGAAGTCAATAATGCCCTCCATAGGCGAAAATGTTTATTGCGAAGAGGGTGACCTAGAAAAGACACACACACACACCTGAATTCCCTCAACAGCCGCTTGAAAAATAATTCATCTTCTCCATCAACTCTATGATCTGTTCTCATTTCATAATTTATCTTGATCAGAGAAGCCTGCAAATCTGGATTTCTGCAAATTGGACTCTTCTTTTTTTTAATCAAAGAGGCTAAGAAATCTTTACATGACTAAAAGGCTTCTGTCGGTTTGTCTGTTTGTTACCTTCAGTTGGGCAAAACGGCGCACCGCGTTGGAAGGTGGCATCCAGCCTAACTGGCCTGGGTGAGGGGCTGCATGAACCCAGCAAGTTGTGCTATCTCCATGATGGGGTCTCAGGCCCTCCCAGATGGGGAGGAGTGGAGGGAGAATTGTTCTGTTCCCAAGAATTGCTATTAAGGAGACCCAACTCAAGACATTTGCCCAGTCTTCTAGGCATCCACCTGCCTGATGAAGAGACCCAACACTTTGGGGGTGCCTTATTGGTTTGTTAAGACTTTAGCCTGGATATTTTGCCCAGAGTGACAACTCTCAGCCAAGCAATAAGAGCAGGCTTGCTTGAGTTCTTTCAACCTGGCTCAATAAGAGTAACGGTGGGAAGGATCTTGGAGTGCCACAAAAATGAGAGGGTCCACTTATTCTCCAAAGCCCCTGAAGGCAGGACAAAAAGCAGTGGATGGAAACTAATCAAGGAGAGAAGCAACCGAGAACTAACCAGAAACTTCCTAACAGTTAGACCAAACAATTAAGCATTGGAACAACTTGCCTCCAGAGGTTGTGAGTGCTCCATCACTGGAGGTTTTTAAGAAAAGACGGGACAGCCACTTGTGAAGTGGTCTAGGGTCTCCTGCCTGAGCAGGGGGTTGGACTAGAAGACTCTAAGGTCCCTTCCAACTCTCTTATTCTATGATTCTCCAGCTCAGTGCATTGAAGGGATCCGTTCTCCCCCAGCCTATCTCTGCTCTCTGCAGATTTCTGTGCTGGGTTGCATTTTAATCCTCGTCAGCCTCACGATAGCTGGCAAGAGAGAGGCGCAGTGTGTGGTGAACAGGGGGCTCCCAGGAGTTGTGCTCGCCCATCTCTCCCTACACCCCTTTGTGCAGCGGAGATCAAAACCCCGATTCCCGTGTGAATGGGGAACAGAGCCAGCCTTAAGGGATATGCAGGTGGCTGGCAAATGCAGCATTTTGACAATGAAGAAGAGGCTTTGAGGGCACCGGCATTTGTGGCTTGTTTCCAAGTTCTTCACGCCAGACAGTTCAAATGGAGGGAGGGAGCTTCTTGCAGAATCAGAAAGATAAACTGAACGCCAGCATTTTTTAGAGGATGAGGTGGAAATGAGTTGCGCAAAGACTGCATCCCACAAGGACCGTCTTCTAACTGCAGCCGGTGCCACTGTGTTGTCTGTTCACACACACACACACACACACACACACCACCACCACCACCACCACCACCACTACCACCAGCAGCAGCAGCAGCCACAGCAGCAGGCAGGAATGCCTGCAGGAAGGGAGGATGTTGTCAGAAAAGCAAACCCGTAAGAAGAAAATAGGGCATCCAAGCATATCGTTTTCTTAAAGCAGGACAAGGGAGCCAGGGCAAAATCATCCTGCATTACATGCAGAGACACAACTAGGGTGCTGCCCTTCCTGGCTGTGCTGTGCCCCTCCCCAAGGAGCTGATGATAACAACCTCTCTGTGTGTGTTTGTGTTTGTTTCATCTATTAGCAATTAGGAATTGGAGCCCTCTAACAGCTCAGCCTACATAAATACTTGGCAAGTTTTCATAGGAGCAGTAACTGTCATGTTTTTCACAGGGCAGCTGTTGTTGTGGTTATCTTAGCTTCTTGAGGGGGTCCTACACGGGTAGTCCTCATTTAGCGACCGTTTGCAGTATGACGGTGGTGAAAAAGTCACTTTGCAACCAAATCCTTCTTGCCAACTCGCAGGTCTGCAAAGCAAAGCAAAGTCAAAATAAGATCTTAAGCGCAGTTACGGTTTCATGTAGCCACCGTTTCACTTAAGGACGACCTGCCAGATCCAATTGTGGTTGCTAAAGAAGGACTAGACCTGAACTCTGAGGTCTTTTTTTCCCCCTTTTTCTGCAGCAAATGGAAAACATTACTTATCCTTTGCTTGTCAGGATCAAATCCTACAAGAACGAGGCATAACTGACAGTTCTCGGTATAAGTTGGAGGCTGTGGCAGTAGGCAAATCATGTTACCCCAGGGTCAGCATCCAAAAGTAAATAAATTAGGAGGTCAGGTGAGAGAGGGAGGGAGAGGGCTTCGCTTTTGGAGGGTTTATAGAAATGGTTGGGAAAAGGCATCAAATGGCCAGTGGTGGCCTGGAATTTTGCAGTATCCTTCCCCTGCCACGCCCACCAAGCTACCTCATGCCCATCACGCCACGCCCACAGAATCGGTAGTAACAAAATTTGAATTCCACCACTGCCCACATCCCTAGACCTGCTCGAGGATGGTGCGCTCTTGCGCTACTCAGAAAAACCGTGGGATTACCTGAACGGGAAAGGTGAGAAACAAGTCTAACCCTACAATGAACCTCCTTCCAGCTGGGTTATGGCATCAGTGAAAACCAAGGCAGGGTTTTTTTTCCCTGACAATCCACCCGAACCATCATTATCTGTGTGAACGGGGTGGACTTTTTAAAGACTGGAATGAGGAGGAAAAGCTGCATCTAGCAGAGATGGTTTTTGTTTGTTGGGCTGAGCCAACTTATTATGAATTTATTATGAAAATTATACATTCTGTATGCTTTGATGTGCTTGAAGTTCACTCCCAAGGATTTCAAGCTTTAGTCTCTGTAAAACATTGTCCCTTTTATGCTTTTCTCTCTAACTCCTTTTTCCGCTTCGGATTTTATTCCTTTGCAGATTCATTAACCAGGTGACACAAGGCACCTTATCTCTTCTGACATCTTTTGTTTCAGCTGCATTGGGATGTTCCGGAGATGCTGGGAGATGAATGAGCTCACTCTCGTCCTTCTCTACCCGCCTCTGGATTATTTACGGGTGCTAAAGCTGCTGCCGGCTGATTCTATAAAAGGGGTGTCAGACTCTTCAGGGCTGCCTTTAATGGGATTTTGGAGCCTTGTAAATCATCAGCACATATTTGTGGTAAAAGATAAATTCCCTGATAAGGAGATGCATAGCAGCTGCCTCAGTCTTCCCAAGTTGGAGGTGAAACGAAAGGGGCCAGTTAACTTGTAAAATGTGAGCATCAGGGTGGACATTTTGGCACGTTTGTTAGGGGAAACACGCCATAAAAGACAGGCCGGCTTCATCCATTGTGCTAAACCATGGTTTGTTTAATCGTGGTTTCTCGATCGCATTCCCATTTGGCCAAACTGCATTGTGACTTAATCCCAAAGGTGCTTTTTCAAAAGGGAACTGGACTTCCTTGGTTTTTTCCTTGAAAATGTTTTGCTTCTCATCCAAGAAGGTTCTTCAGATCTCCAGAAGCATCCAAGTGTCTTGGACAAGGAGTGAAATGTTTTCAAGGAAAAAAACCAGGAAAGTCCAGTTGCCTTTTGAAAAAGCACCTTTGGGACAACCAGGGCCTGGGTGATGGAGAATCTCCAGAGACATTATGTGAATCTAGAACAGCTCCCTGACACATCCTCCTCAGCTCTCGACAATCAAGGTTGCAAGAAAATACACAACAGTAGAGATATGCAACTCCCTTGAGAAAATGTCTGCTTTCTCATTCCTTCTCAACCCCAGTCATCTCTGGCCGAGGCCCAGCTGGCACCCATCTGCCAATCAAATCTGTGGGGCAGAAATGGCACTTTGGGACGCGAAGGCCAACCTTGCTCTGTGACTTTGAGAATTGGGAAAGAAATTCTTATTTGGAAGGAAGGAAGGAAGGAAGGAAGGAAGAGAGCTGGGCTAGCTCTTCATGACCACCACAGTGGTTGCCTTGTTGATAAGGTTACCATTTTAATTTTTCATGTCACTCCCGGAAAACAGGGGGATCATTTCACTCTCCTTCTTGCTTGGCTTCGCTCACCAAGTGGAAAATATGCCCCCCCCCTCAAAAGTCTCTTTTCCTTTTGAAATGTAGATGTAATTTGAAATGTCAACAAATCAACAGGGCTCCCGCAGAGGAGATAACAAAATACCCATGGCCTTCTATAATTAGAATTGATTTTCTATCACGGCTTTCATTAGGAAGCATTTCTGGGCTGCTCACTCCACGCTGGCCAGGTTAACACACAATAAACTTCAAGCGGCTGCTCGTAATCTAGGTCTCGTTGCCAGCCTGCCTCGCCTCCCCCTTCTTGCCCCTGCTTTGTATTTGGACTGGCTCAGAATGATCCCAATGAAAAGCAATCAGTCGGTTGCAGCCTCCAATTGATCTTTCTCTAATTTCTCAGCTCTGACTTGCCAGCCGACTCCGCAGGTGGGTTGGTGCCTTTCCCAGAGGGAGGGAGGTCGGACTTTAACTAGCATCGCAGACGGGTTGCTGGTTTGGGAACGTGTCCTCGGCCTCCATGCAGTGGTTTGCTTTGGCATTTGTGCATGGTGTGAGGTCAGCCAGCCACTCGGGTTGGCATCCTGCATACAGCTGTGCTCCTGTCTCGGTCACTAATGGGCCTCCTGCTTCAAAGGTGTCAAGGGGGGAGCCAGGAAGCAGATTGCAAAGAAGGGAGGCACCTTCTCCCACCCTGTACTCTGCCATATTCCACAATTTAGTCTTAATTGCTTGTCCTGAACTGAGCAGGAGGGCATTTATTAATCGGTGAAAATCACAAGATGCTTTGCAAGCCTGAAGCCATGCAGGAACGGCGCCTGGTTCACAGGAGGCCATAATGATCGTCTAATAAGCCAGCTTGGCATTGTCTTTTGGAGATCTTGGGGAGGATTGGCCATTTGCTGCTCAACAATAATGGTTTCCCTGGGGTGCTTCCTCCTCCTCTTCCTTGGTGAATTCTCTGTCTTGCGCAGGCATCTCATTAACCCTTGCCACTTGCTCCCAGCATCCTCTATCTTTCATCTCCACCTGAGCACTCAATTGTGGCACTGCTGGAAAAGCCAAAGCACCCAATTTGGGTAGCTGTCAACATCATTCTGCGGGTGTGGCATCACACAGCCTCCATGAGCCCGGACAATTCCTGGGGGAACTGCAAAGCGGGGTTGAGTTAAATCTCTCAGATGGTTCTTCTCCTCAGCTTACCTTGTCAATGGTCTATGCAGAGTGATCCTCTCCGACTTTCTCCTGGGTGTTCCTCCTCAGCCAAGAGACTTTGGGGTTCTTTGACTTGCCTTCTAGAAGCCCCAAGTCCCCTCAGACCCTGGAGGAAAATTCCCTCTGACCAGGGACAGCAGAGGGCCTCCATGGACCCTGTCCTTGGTCTCTCTGCTCCAGGTGTTAAGGGTTGTGTTGTTGCCAGTGCGGAATGAAGCCGAAAGTAGTGGGTGGTTGGATCCCAGAGGAAATAGCCTCCTCCTCCTCCCTCTTCCCCCTCCTCCTCCCTCTTCCTCCTCTTCCTCTCCTCCTCCTCCTCCTGCTTCCCCCTCTTGCTTTTCACCTCATAGAGACTGAAATTATCCTTCCTGAACCACCTGCTTGCAAGTTGAAGTTGTGTGAAGGGCTACATAAAGTTGGATCAAGAAATTTAGCCACCGGCATCTCCATTTATAGTTCTATAGAGAATACTCTCTCTACACCCACCATATAACTTGGTCAATGGGATATCTTTGCTATTTTCTTTCCTCTCTTCCCTTTGCACCAGTTGAGAGGAGGAGAGGTGGGGCCCTGCTATTCCTTCCTTCCTCCAGGAGTATTGTCTTCTCTTTTTCACTCTTCCTCTCCGTGCCTTTTAAAGAACAAACAAGCAGTGCTGACACTGTTAGGTTGGAGAAAGACATTATTTTTATGAAATATTTACAAATTGGTAAGCCTGTGCATATGAAACTGGAGAAAGTTATGTGGCCTAACTCAGTGCTTGAAGGGAGTGGGATTTGCAGAATGGAGGAAAAGGAGAATGAGAGGAGGAGGAGGAGGAGGAGGAGGAGGAGGAGGAGGAGGAGGAGGACTATGTGGTCCTTGGTACTCTCTGAAGTTGCTTGCTTGCTTGCAGATGTTTCATGACCCAACTAGGTAACACCATCAGTATTAACCAATTTCATTGCATACATGATGTACAATGACAATAAAGGCTATACTATATTAGTGAGGCATCTAGAGCTTCATGTAAATAGATGCCAACTCGGACCTCTTTGAGGTGGGTCTTGATGAGGACTGGCTGAAGGAGAAAGAGTGGGGACCACAAGAGATTTGAGAAGAAGGCTTCTCAAGGTTGCAGCCTTCTTCCAAATGCCAACTCTGGGGATGTTCTTGGCTTTGAAGGAAGAAGATCTCTTGCTGCAGGAAAAGAAGGGCATAGAATTAATATTCAAGGAGAAAAAAAATCAGTGTGCAAAAAGCAAGTTTTATCTTTACACATGAATGAATGTGACGAGGCAATTGTGCCAGATGGAGCTAGTTAGCTTCCTGTGGGAAATTCCGACTTCTCTCCATTTTCTGAATCGGGCCTCTTGGAAAGCAGCAAAAGTAATAACTGTAACGATCTTGGAGATTCTGTGGAGAAGATAAAGAGACAATCTTTTGCAAGCCACGAATGAATGGGTTCCGCAGTTGCCTCCCTACCTCGGCTGCCGAATGCGTATAAATTGGGGCAAGGCGAGAGATTGATTCTGCTCTTATTTTAGCCACAAAGTTCATTATTGCAAAACACAAGTGCAGCCCCTTCTGGATCCCTGCTAGTTAAAGGTGTAGAAAATGGCTCTGGCTGAAAAATTAGTACAACATCTCTCTAGTGAACAACAACCTCAGCCAGATTTGATGGTTGGTTGTAAAAATAATGTTTTCCCCAATAAATGATCCCGTCTGTACAAATGTCATTTGGGGTAGAAATGGGGAAGGAAGCAGAGAGCCAGCTGTTCTCTGACAAACATTCAGCTGCTTGGCTTGGAGACACCCAGCCTCAGCATCTGCGGAGGGGCCGGCAGGGAAGTGATGCCATGCAGGTTGTGATGAAATTGTGTAGAGGACACAATTTCCATAATGATGTGTGCGATGTCAGTGTGGTGTCTCCCACATGTCCACGCTACCATGCCCTGAGCAAGCTGTCTGTTCATTCACAGAGCCAGAAGAAAGTGTTGGAACGCCTGTGGTCAGAAGAAGATCAAAAAGAAGAGAAACTTTGTGGCTCAGGATTGAAACGAGGGGTCCTTGGGGCTCTCTGAGCTTGCTTGCAGATGTCCCATGACCCAACCACCGTAGGTAACATCCACAGGATTAATGAGTCTGGGGTTTGCTCCAAAGTAGCTTGCCCATCATTCTGTCACACTGATGAAGTGACCTAGTTAAGTAATGCAACAACTGCAAGCAAATAAAACCACAGAGGACCCCATAGAAGTGGCTCTGGCACACTCACCCCAGTGTGTGGAGGGAGAAATTGTTCGGTTCCATGCTGATAAAGAGTCTGGTGGAGCTGGACCAGGCCTCCAAGACACCTGCTGAGCCCTGGCCTGGGGACTGGGCCTTATCTTCAGGGCTCCGGGGGAGACCTTTCATGTCCTGCTTGATCTTGTTTGCAGAGTCTGTTCAAAACCCAGATCGATGCATCCAGATGAAGCTGCTTTGTATTATCTGGCCCACAAAATCCATGTCATCAATTACCTTCCTATTTCCCTGCTGCAGCATCAAAAAAAGGCGAAGTTCTAGGCTGCATTAATGGAGGGAGAGAATCAAGAACACGTGAAGTGTTAGTACCACTTTATAAGGCCTTGGTAAGGCCACACCTAGAGTACTGCATCCAATTTTGGTCACCACACTATAAAAAAAGATGTTAAGACTCAGAAAGAGTGCAGAAAAGATCAACCAGGATGATGAGGGGACTGGAGACTAAAACATATGAAGAACAGTTACAGGAACTGGGCATGGCTGGTCTAGTGAAGAGAAGGACAGGGGAGACAGGAGAGCAATCTTTCATCAATATTTGAGGAGCGGGTCAAGCTATTCTCCAAAGCACCCGAAGGCCAGACAAGGAATAATGGTTGGAAACTGATGAAGGAGAGATTCAACCTGGAAATAAGGAGAAATTTTGACAGTGAGAACAATCAACCAATGGAACAGAAGTTGCCTTCAGAAGTTGTGGAGCTTCATTCCTGGTGTCAGCCAGAAAAAAAAACCCAACTCCAAATAAAGACTCCTTCTCCAGATGCAGGGTCGGCCTGGCCTTGACCGCCAGGAAGAATGCTATGAAGCCTACAGGCAACCCCTCTACTAAATCCCCCCTCCTCCTTTCCCACACAGGAGAAGGTGGCAGCATGGAAGCTTCTGGCCTAAGATGCTTCCAGAGCTTTCAAGAAGAGACTGCCCTGCCATCTGTCAGAAATGGGGTAGGGTCTCCTGCTTGAGCAGGGGGTTGAACTAGATGACCTACAAGGGCCTTTCCAACTCTCTTCATCTGGCAAGAGGTGTGGAGGGTATCCGTGTCAGCAAACACTCCATCCAACAGGCGAAACAACTGATCATGCATCTGGTTAAATCTAGCAATTGCTGCAAGAGTGATTGTGATTGGGCTAATCAAAACACCAAAGCAGCTTGCTCGTTGCTTTTCAATGAATAAATGATTCCCTCTTGGGCAATCGGCAGATTCTGCCAAGGATGGAAATCGGAATAAAGCATCTGCCCCCCACCCCACCCCCACCCTCAGCCCCTGCAATGAAAGACTGGATAGGCAGCCATCCGAACAGCTACAGTATTGGGTAAATCAGCATCAGGCAAATGAGTGTTACTCACAACTGAGCTGCTGCTGCTGTGGCTGCTTTTCAACCCTGGGTCACAGGGAGCCAGCATCTGGAAGAAGAGGGCCGTGTGGGCACCTGACCAGAACCGAGTTTCAGAAGAACAAGCAGAAGACTTTTAGCTTAGTCAAAAACAAGCAACTGTCAGAATTCAAGCCATATTAGGAAAATGTCAATGCAGGAGATGACCAGGCTGAGCCTGAGGGGCAGGGTCAAAAGCCTCGTCCATCTGGAGACCTTGCACCCCTGAAAGAGACCTTCGTCCAGCCCCCCCCCCCCGAAGTCTCTTGATTCTTCTCTTGTGCCAATTTGACTTGACTGTTAGTAGATCAGATTCTTGTGGATAGGTGGCATGGAAGAAACGCGTAGCACTTTTGAACTCTGTCCCGGCTCCTGGTTTCTGGCGCCTGAAAGTCGCCTTGAACAGTGAGATGGCTGGTGTGTAAAATAAATAAATCTTAGGACAGACGGAAGGAAGGAAGGAAGGAAGGGAGGGAGGGAGGGAGGGAGGGAAGGAGGGAGGGAGGGAGAGGGAAGGAAGAAGATGGCTGGCTGGCTGGAAGGCAGGGAAGAAGGAGGGAAGGAAGGAAGGAGGAAGATGGATGGATGGATGGAAGGCAGGAAGGCAGGGAAGAAGGCAGGGAAGAAGGAGGGAAGGGAGGGACAGAGTTTGGGCATGGCGTCTACCCTCAGTGGGTCTCCTGGTCTGAACAGCATCCCTACTTTCACTCCTGGGCTCGAAGGCAGGGTTGGCAGAAGATGGCATGTTGGCTTGGGATACTCCAAGGACTTAGGAAGCCTTGGCATCCTGTAGATCTTTGCCCTTCTCCACCATGCCTAGCTGGCTCCCAAGAGGCCCCTTTCCCCCCTGCCCAAACTTGACTTTTCCAAGTTCTGAAAGATTAAGATTGTGGTAGCGCTCAGGATGGGTGGCTATTTTTCAGGTCCAATCTCTCCGTCTAACCTTGGAAATTGGAAGTGCCTTTAAGAGTCAGTCTGGGATAGATTGAGAGAAGGCCGGATTCCCGTGGCATGACCATCTCCTACTTTGCAGCCTTGGATTAATCACAGCCCCTTTCAAACCCTGAGCACCTCCTGCCCCCAGCCCCAAATCCAGAGAGCTCTTGGCTGGGGGTTTTCTTGATATTTGTTTTGTTAAAATGTGCTGGATCTCTTCTGTTTACCGAGATGTAAATATTAGCCAGGGACTGGTGATCTATCGCCTCGCCTGAAAGCCGGTTGGCACTTTAATTAAAAAGATTATCTAGAGGCTGTGAAGTTAAGTGAGCCCATAACTTTTTATTCTGTGCCGGTCAGTCTGATAAAACAGTTGAAGAAAAGCAGGCAGGCCCTCCGATCCAAAGCCTGGAAGGGTTTGCATTGAATCAGGGCATGTGGGAGGCAGCTCAGCCCTCCCTCGTCCCCACAGCTTGTGGGGAGTCTCCTGAGGAGGGAGGGTTGGAAGGGAAGGTACCTTGATTTGGCTTCCTGAACGCTGGATAACATTTCTATAAAATCAGCCCGTGAGTTTGCTCCTGGTGAGAATTGCTGCTAAGCCTTGCCTCCCTTCTAAGACCCAGAGGTTGTGGGTGAGGCCTTCTCGGTAGCATCCCCCCCCCCCATTTTATGAAGGAGCCCCTCTTCCGGATTCTTTTGGAAAACAAGGCTTTCTTTTCTCATGCCTTCTGGCCCATTTGGGGAAGCCAAACTATTCCTGGTTTTTTCCCAATAAGACATGTCTCACGTCAGTTGGTTGTTTAAATCGGATTGCTACTAGAGGTTGTGGCTGTTCCATCCCCAGAGGCTTTGAAGAAAAGATTGGAGATCCATTTGTTTGAAATGGCCTAGGGCAGGGATGGCCAATCTTTTTTTCCTTGGGTGCCAAAAGCGCACGCCCGTACCCACACACAGAATGCAATGCCCCCCACGCACGCCCGGCCCCCACCGAATGCGCACGCAACCCCCCCTGCACAGCCCCCCCCGAAGTCTCCAGAGGCCAGAAATGGCCCGTTTCCGGACTTCCGGGAGGCCCATTTTTCCCCCTCCCAGAGTCTCTGTGCCAGCCCTGTACTTACTTGGCATCCAAAACGGGCTGTGGGGAGACTCCTGGGAGGGGAGGGGTGGCATGGGCATGCACGGCAGAGACCTGAAAATCAGCTGGCCAGTGGGAGGCATGCGTGCATGCACGGTGGAGCTGACCTAGGGCGACGGCTAGCGTGCCCACAGAAATGGCTCCGTGTGCCACAGGTTCGCCATCACGGGTCTTGGGTCTCACGCTTGGGCAGATTGTTGGGCTAGAAGACCTCCAAGGTCCCTTCTGTTGTTCTGTTTTAGTATACATCACTCAGAGTCCATTGTACCAATATATACTCCTACATTCCTCCAATAGACCCTGAGTGATGTATAAGAAAACAAAATATATATACAGCACATATACATTTGTCTTAATCTTTCAATCCCGTTTGTGAAGAAAATAAAAAGTTAGGATAAGTTTTTTAAAAAGAAACAAATCTTTTTCATTTGACTGGAAGATCAGGTGGCTGTAATGGTATTGTCATTTATTTATTTTTTTACTATTGGCCATCCTGATTGGACTTCCACAGCATCTGGCATCGTTTCATGCCAGATCTGGTAGAGGCAGGGTTGAGTGAGGTGGGCCGTAGCCTTGCAAGACGTCTCCTGTCCATTGTGCCGACCTCACTGACTCATTCACGGTTTTATCGGTGGGTGGGAAGCACCCAGCCCCAAATGTGGGAAATGACTGCAAATCACTCCATCTTAAGCCAGAAGGAGCCAAATCCCGATTCTTCTGAGACATTTTGCCAACCTGCCCAACTCACTTTGTTTTGTTGACACAAGATGAGGAGAAAGGATTCCATGTCCCTTAGTTCACAAAGAAAGCAGAATAGAAGGAACATTTGAAGCTGGGGCAACCAGAGGCACCGGCTGGTTGAGCAAATATCCCTTCAGGCCTCCGTGTGTGGATCCATCTGGAGGCCTCTTTGCACGTGGGACTTCCCAGGAGACAAGCAGCCATTCCAAGTCAGAATCCAAAGAGTCTCTGAAGGAGAAGCCGAAGGGCTCAAAGTTTCCAGATGGCCGGGTATGAGTCGCCCGCAGAGGTGGGTCGAGCTGCAAAGCCCATTGCAGGGGGAGAGTGCGTGCGTGTGTGTGCCCTGCTGTCACGAAGATCCCCTTCCAGCCCCCGAGGTTCGCCTGTCGCTTTTGATTGGGACCCAGTTGGGAGCATTAATGCTCCGTTTCTCTCATGAAGGGGGCAGGGGAAGGCTGAAGCCGCGGAGGGCTCCCTTTCCGAAGGCTTGGGTGGGAGAAGGGAAGCCTCAGCCCCCTCCCGGGACAGATGAGCACCGGGGGGGCGCTATGGAGACCCCTAAGAGGGTGGGCTGGGGGTGGACGTCAGCTCAGATGCTGTAATTGCTGCAGAGTTTCAAGGGCTTTGCTTGGGGCCCCGGATGGCTGCTTTCCTCAGCCTTGAGGGCTGCTTTGGAGGTGATTTTCTGGCCACTTTCTTCCTGATCTGGGCTCTTTGGGGTAGCGGTCAAGAAATGCAACCACCACCACCACTTCTACAGTCAGGCCAAGACCCAGGCACATTGCCCAGCCAACATTCTGGGAAAGAGACGTCCCGGGCAGCTTCTTGGTACCCATTCTGGGAGGGCCTGGTTTGCTGCAGCTTGGGCCCTCCCCTCTTCCCTCCCCTCCCCTCTGTTGGCTCCCATGCCTGCAACCCCATATTTCAGCCCCCCATTCCTCCAGCAAGGGTTGCCAGATTCTTCCGGGCTCTCTCTGTTCCAAGGCCTCGGGCGCCCTCTACTGGTCAAGGGGAGGCTTGGCTGGTGGCTGCAAAATCCTTTGGAAGTCCTTGGCTTGCAACCACAATTGGAAGCAGAATTTCTGCTGCTAAACAAGGCAGTTGCTATGTGAGTCATGCCTGCTTTGCCCTGGTTGTTAAGCAAAGCACCACAGTTGTTAAGGGAATCATGCGGATGTTAAGCAAATCCAGTTTCCCCCATTGACTTTGCTTGTGGGAAGCTGGCTGGGTCACGTGACCCCGGGATTCTACACGCCAGTTGCCAGGCAGCCACGTTTTGATCACATGTCCTGTCACAGTTGTAAGACTGGCTGTAAATCCCTTCCCCCCCCAATGTCCTGCTCAGTGGTGGGTTTCAAAATTTTTTACTACTGGTTCTGTAGGTGTGACTTGGTGGGCATGGCTTGGTGAGAGTGGCAGGGGAAGGATACTGTAAAATCTCCATTCCCACCCCAATCCAGGGGAAAGATACTGCGAAATCCCCATTTCCTCCTAATCAGCTGGGACTCGGGAGGCAGAGAATAGATGGGGGCGGGGCCAGTCAGAATTTTTACTACCGGTTCTCTGAACTACTCAAAATTTCCACTACCGGTTCTCCAGAACTGGTCAGAACCTGCTGAAACCCACCTCTGGTCCTGCTGCATAACAGGTGTAAGTTGAGGACTATACATTTGCTTTGGTTGCCTCGGAGGTTTGCTTTTATGATTATTGCTAGACTCTGCAAGGAAGGAAGCTCCTGTTTTCCAAAATTTCCATGCCGGGGAAATTTTGTGTTGCTGAGCAATGAGTGGAAGGAAGGCCTGGGGAAAAGGCCCAGCTAGGGAGCTCCCCATGAGGATGGCTCCCTTCTCTGCCAGTCTGCAAAGGTCCCACCTGAAGGTCCCCTTCAGACGAGGTAACCAGTCCCTAAACCTGAACTTTAAACCTGCATATGAAGGGCAGAAGATGGGGGGAAGAAAGGGCTGAGCTGTCTGATTGATTGATTGATCGATGGATTGTTTATATGGTCAAGTTGGTGTGAATTCTAAGGCGCTACATGGATAGATTATCTTCAGGGGGATCTGCCTCCAGCTTGGTCCTTCCCATGATCCACCATAACTTTTTGAGATTATCTGTCTCAAAGCTGGTCATCCTCCTCTCCTCTCCTTCCTTCCTTCCTTCCTTCCTTCCTTCCTTCCTTCCTTCCTTCCTTCCTTCCTTCCTTCCTTCCTTCCTTCTGTCCTCCCTCCCTCCCTCCCTTCCACCTTTCCCAGCAGGATGGGCTTCTCAAGGGAGCTGAGTCTTCACATTATCCTACTCCAAGACCGGTTGGCTTTCGTGGCATGGAAAGGGGCTGGAATCCTGAAGGCATTTTTCCAGGTGGGAGGGGGGTCTCAGTTGGTTTCTGCTGTGAGTCATTTCCCAATCCTTTGATGAAAGTCTCACCCCACTGCCTCCATCAGCCACTTCTTTGGGGAAATCATTCTTGAAGGTCTGGCTGGAGAGCTACATTTATTCTTAGCTCTTTGCTGCCACCTTTTGCCCGCTGGGCACAGAGACAGGCTTTGCCAAAGAGGGATGCAGGTAAATCTTTCAGGGTGATGTTTCACCTTCACATCCCTTACAAACATGGAGTTTAATGAATTAGTCCCATCCAAGGAAGCCTTCCTCTTTTTCTCCCTTCCCCCCCTGTTTTATGAAGCAGTTCCTCTCACGTGGATCCTTTCAAAGAGGGAGAAGACAGGAAAAGGCAGGACACTTACAGTCTTTGCATCACGTACATCTTCGGACTGATCTCCAAGACCCATTTTGGGAACTGTCAGTTCTGAACTCTGTTGTGTGAAGAAGAGAGCAAGGGAGGAAGGAGTAGCAGGTTAGAAAGTGCTTGGCTTACCTGCTTTTGGCTCCAGCCACACCCAGCTTTGGTGGCCAACCCATCTCCCTTCAATATAGCTTGGAAATCAATCAATCAATCAATCAATCAGCTGACCAACCAACCCACCCACTCACCCCATCCTGAAAACATTCCCCAGATCATGCAAAATAGGGCCCGAATATTTAGAAAGGTACAAAAGGATCTCTTTGTGAAGAGGATACTTTTAAGGTGAATAAGTTTCACCCATGACTTGGGTACCAAATTTCTTAGGATGGGTAAGACTCTCACCAATGACTGGGGTAAGCATAGAGAAATTGCTTTCTCTATTGAATGGAAAACAAGAATCAATTTCAAAGAGGAAGTTCATTTATGAAGTCTAATTGACTCTTATATGCAATAATCCCAGGCAGTTGGCAACCCAAACAAACCGCAATAGAACCAGCTTCTGCCTATAGCAGGAACATCCCCAGCATGAAGCCATAAGACCCCTCGGGTCTACCTTTGTGGATTCCTTCTTATCCTTAGTAAATGAACAGTTCCATGTTAATCTCCGCTCGTATCCCACGCTAAATTTATTTCATTTTTGAAATCCTACCCAACTTTCTAAAGGCCTCCTTTCTTATTCCGATTTTTCACTTAAAAGCGGATAAGCCCCAGCATCCTCTGTAACTAATGGGACATTTGATCCCTTTGCTCAGATGATGGATTTGGAGTTCTTAGTCCATAGTTGCAGCTTCTGAAAGAGGCTTTCATTCCCTCGGCTGATAAGGAGGCCCTATCTCTCCTCTCCCCCACCGCAAAACCTTTACGGGCTTCATTTTAAAAATGGATTCCTACTTAGATCAGGCTACCATAATTTCCTGCCTCCCTTTCTTCTCTCCCCTCTGTTATCCGGGAGGTGCGATGAGAATCTTGGCAATTTTGTCCAGTCATCACGTCTCGCCTGCAGACTTTCTGATCCAAGGGGGGCAGGTGGGAGCAGCTTTAAACAGGCAAGGACATCATGGCAATTAGGAGACATAAAACAAACACTCCTTTCTCCTTTCCTCCCTTTACAAGGCAGATTCCATTTCGGTTGTTGTGAAAGAGGGGGAAAAAAGGGTAAATAAATACTCCAGGCAGACCCGGTTTTGCATGAAAGCTCTTCAGACTAATCAGAATGTGAAGGGGATAGGAATCAAATTGGGTTTTGCTTCAGGCACTTTTACTCTGAATGGATTAAGTAGGGGATGAGCTCCAATCACTGTGTTGATGCTTAGCTGGGGTTGTTGAATGCACCTCGAGAGTCCTGGGTTCCCACACCAGGCTGAGCAAAGGGCGAACCTCCCAATGGGTGGATTAAGGGGAGGTGCGAGAAGCAGGTGGCAGGAGGGGAAAGGCAGCCATGGAGCCCCATGGTCCATTCTCTGGTGAGGCCACCAGGCAGAGAAGGTGGGGATTGCTGTGGAGCAGGTGGTTTGGGTTCCGCTATACCATAATTGGTATAGCGGGTGGGGAGAGATGCTCTTTCTGACTTCCTGGATAAGGGCTCATCAAGACTCCTCAACCTGGAACTCCATCCTGTAGGGGTTGACGTCCTCCACCCCACTTGGTGGCCGTCCACAGGTCTTCCAAGGACAGTCTTGGCATTATTCCTTCCACTACATCTCCCTTCCCTAGATCTTGCCAAGCATGGCCACGGCCATGCTGCTCCTTGCTTCCTGCTCCCCCTTTGCACTCCCCCTTTACTCACCCGGCCTGCCTTAGAGAGTTTCAGGTAGGTCATTTACAACTGGTAATTCTTGACCAAGAGAAGTGGGGGCGGGAGGTCCCTTTGCTCAGCTGCCCTTCCCCGAAAGGCATATTGAATTTGTCTATTATTTCAGTTTAGATGGACACCCACCTCTGGCAAAACAGCATGAAAATATACCACAACCTTACCCATTCTTTCTTAACTGCCACACACCAGTTAAGCCAAGTCAACCTTAACTGGGGTCACACATTGCACCATGCCACAACTGGAGTTTGCAAAGGAAAGCAGAAAGTCCCTTTTGCAGAAGTCATGACGCCCCCCCCCCCCACAAAGCCTCTTCTGTCTTAAAATGGCAGGACACGCATGCCTTTCTCATTGCTCCCCCCCACACACACACATTTGTGTGTCTGGGTGTGCACAATTTTTTCCTTCTCTGCCACTCCTCTGCCCTGAGGCTTGGTTTCCATCCTTTTATTCCCTCTCTTTTGCATTCAAGTTCTTTCTTCTCTCTCTGACTCTCTTCCTGGCCTCTTCGTGCACAGACACAGTCTCACCCTCCTGTGTGTGATCTCCTGAGCAGGGCAGGGAATGCTGTAGTGGGCAGCCCTCTGGGTGTGTGTTTATGAGTCTCAGCATTGGAAGTCTTGCCCAGAGCATCTTCGCCAACTTGCAGTTTTAGCCACCTAGCTGAAGAAGGTCCATGTTGAGGGTGCATTTAATTCCCCTTCCATGTGCAGAGCTGCAGAGGGGGATCTGCTCCTCACTGTTTTCCCAGTCAGGCAGGAGATGGCAGTAGAACTTCATTGTTCAGAATCTCTTGGCCTTCCAACCTCCCATTTGCTTAGAGAAACCCAGATTTATCTTCCCTTAATCCAATGTTCCTTTCAATATTCTTAGTTATTAGTTGGATTTACTTTTGCGTGCTAAAGATTTAAGAGGGAACAGGTGGTCTGTGTTTTAAATTTATACTCTGTCCTGCCGCTACCAGGGAAATTAAAGAGATGTACAAACCTAGATCCATCTTTGCTTCTCCCTCCATTGCTCCAATCTGATGAGGGAGGCCGAGCACAGGAAGCAGCTGGTTCATGGCCAGCTGGACCCCTTCCTCACCAAGGAGGAATCTGAACTGTTCTACAACCATCTTCCCTCCTCCCCTAAGGTTAGAAACAAATGCTTTGGAAACAACTCTTGGTGCCCCTTGTAACATAAGCACCATTCCTTTCCTAGAAGGAGAAAAGAGATCATCATCATCATCATCATCATCATCATCATCATCATCATCATTAGGGTGGGGAGGACCCCATTCCTAGCAAGCATCTTCTGGAGAAATTTGGCTTTTCAGGAAAGGCAGAAATGGGGCTGCTGAGCTATCCAGGTGGTTGAGTCTCTCTCCTGCTCTTCCAGGCCACACGGGGCTATGCGTCATCATTCTTGCAGATAGATTATACATAGATGAAAGAGGAGAGGTAGAAGAGAGATAAAAGATATAGAGAAATAAAGATAAAGATAGAGACAGATAGATAGATTGATGATAGATAGATAGATAGATAGATAGATAGATAGATAGATAGATGATAGATAGATAGATAGATAGATAGATAGATGATAGATAGATGATAGATAGATAGATGATAGATAGATAGATGATAGATAGATGATAGATAGATAGATGATAGATAGATAGATGATAGATAGATAGATAGATAGATAGATAGATGAGAGAGAGAGAGAGAACATTATTAGTTTTTCTTTCAACCGACTTCTATCTTAGAATTTTAGCTCTAGGTTTTAGTTAAGCATAGAAGACATTCAGTTTCTTCAATCTAGAGAAATAACCTACAGAGATAGTAATAGCGACAGCAATAATCTGTATTGTTCATTTAGATTATGCTTCATATCTTGTTCCCTCTCCTTTTCTACTTCGACACAATTACTTAATTGTTTTGTTCCATTTTGGCCTTTGACTGGAAAAAAAATCGACCTGACTTGGCAACTGGGCCCCTCGGCTGCTCTGATCCCCATCCTTTGTCTCTCGTCCAGTCTATTGGGAGGACCCAGCCCAACTGCGGTTTATTCAGCAAACCAAGATTAAAGAAAGCCACTGCAGAACAGGAGAACTTCAATGTGGGCAGCTGAGTGCATGGAACAGCCACACGGCCTTGGCAAGGCTACACGAGGGTCCCTTGTAGGTAGCTGTGATCTTTAGAAAGACAAGAGGAGTGGGGGAAAGGGAGCAAGTCCGTGTTTGGTGCCTCAGTCTCACTTTTGTGTCGCTTGGAAATCATTCTGGTGGGCCTTGCTCCTTTGCCCAGGGAAGATGGCTTCCTAGGACAAATGACGATAAAACCCCGGATTTTGTCGGCTGTTTTTCAGGGCAGGCAGAATCAGAGCAGCCCCCCTCCCATCCGGCGCTTTCCTTAATTTTCAATAAAATATGCAATTAAGAAAACCCTCTAATGCTGCGCCAATTAAAATTGATCCTAATAGGGACATTTGCTTTATATAATCATTAGATACCTTTTATTGGGATTAGCCATTGAAATGTCAGCGTACTTCACATACACATTTTTTATTTATGTCTAAAATGCGTTTGGAGGAGATGCCAAACTGTGTGTGTGTTTTTTTCTATTGCCAGAAGGCCTGATGATTTATTAAAAGGGCTTTTAAAAAATTGGATTGCAGTAATCTCTCCAGTTTGTTCCAGTTTTATTTTTTTTATTATTATTAATTTTATAAAGGAAGGGGGGCAGGGGAAGACAACAAGGAGGTTGGCTCACTGGTGGAACACACATTTTGCACGCAGGAGGCGAAGCTCAGCTAGACGGAAGCCTCTTCCCAGAAGTGGGGCCAGCCGAGCTTCTGCACCTCGGGGCGCCTTAGTTCATTTGGGGCTCTTCTCCTGGACCCCAAACACCAAGGAGGCATCCACCAGCAGCCTCTCCCTTGAGAAAGGGTCTCCAGCAGCCCCCAAGGCCTCTCTGTGGACACCAAGGGCCCGCCAGGGCAGACCTTCTGCTCATTCATTGGCCCAGGGTGGCTTTGCTCTCAGATCGTGCTAGGACGGACTGGAAAACCTTCCTGGTCTCCTAGGTCTTCCTGGAATCCCCCTCCCCTCTTTCCTATTCTGACCCCCTCATCCAAGAGTGGCTCAGGGACTGAACTCACCCAACGTAGGCCACCAGCAAACTTGTTTTCGGCACACCTGCGATGCCTAGAATTACAATGTACATGATGGGGCTTCCATGGAGATGCTCCTACAGCCAAAGCCTAGAACATAGAAGAATAACAGAGTTGGAAGGGCCCTTGGAGGTCTTCTAGTCCAACCCTCTGCTCAAATAGGAGACCCTATACCATTTCACCCAAATGCTTGCCCAGTCTCTTTGTGAAAGCTTCCAGTGATGGAGCACCCACAATTTCTGTTCCACTGATTAATTAGTCTAACCGTCAGGAAATTCCTCCTTATTTCTAGGTGGCTCTTCTCATTGATTAATTTTCATCCATTGCTTCTTGTCCTGCCTTCAGGTGCTTTGGAGAATAGCTTGACCTCCTCCTCTAAGCCCCTACAAAGAAACGCAAGATCATACACAATAGGCTAGTAATATGAGATAAGGACTTATTTTGCCTCCCAGAGGCCTCTTGCCCCCAATTCCTAGTTGTAAGACCCCCCAACTCAAAAAGGGCAAAAGCATTTCGGGTCTTTCTCTGTCACTGTCACCAAGACTTCTGTTGCACTTTGGAAGGTAATGAGACAGGCTTCCAAACCTTCCACGTTGCTTACCCTGAGCTACAGAAAGGAGAATATTGGACAACTGGGGGTCTTGTCTTGTCTTCTTGTGGGGGCTAGGTAGTCCAGATCCCAACATGCAGAGACCGAGAGGCCATGAAAAAATGGGGGATCCTATCAAGAGGGCTCCTGGGCTTCAGGCGTGGCCAGGCCTTTGGTCCTCATAGCCTCCTCAAGGAGGGATTTTCCCATTCAAGTCTTCCTCTCTGCAAGTTGCATCTCCATTGAAGGCAGCCACGTTAAATGCCGAAAGGCAGAGCTAGAAAAAGGATTGGGAAGTAATGAAACGAAGCACGTTATTTTCTCCTGAGTGTCTTCCCTTCTGTAAGGGATTTTTTTTTTTAAAAAAATGTTTTTGTAGTTTTCTTTTTGGCTAATGAAACGTGTTGTTAATTGTCTGCCTAAGAGTAGAGTTTTACCTAAAGGTGCTATTTGCTAATTGTTCATTTCCAAAAGATCATGTTTAATCAGGCCTGGTGATTAAATAATGAGACCTAATTTTGTATTATTTACGCTGTTCCTTTTTCACAATAGGTCCTCCAGATATCTATTCAAAGAGAGATGGTGCCTTTTATTTGCATTTGCTTTGCAGTGCTGGGACGGAGTTCATGTGTAACCTGCCAGTTGCAGTCCCGATACAAGAGCAGAAAGCCAGTGTAGCTTGGCAACTGTGCAACTGAGTGGCTTTTAGCTCAGACGCTCTTGCAGATGGACTACACAATTCAAGAAGAAACGCTTTTCTCAATGGGGCTGCTTGCAAGCAAGAAATAGAGCCTCTAGGCTCAAAAGCAGTCTACCACAGAAGCCTGGGTGTAAACTCAAAGGACAAATATTGAAATCATGGCGTACTTGAAGGAGGGGAAACCAGTCCGTTGACCACTACAGAAGCCAGAATTAACTGACCGCTATTTCTATGGCCTGGGAAAAGTCTGTGGGTACCAGGTCAATATGGTTTCCAAAATGGCCTTTAAATGGAGCTTCTGTGGTTTCTTCCTAAGCATGGAAGTCTTTTGTTCTGCAGGAATGTAGTCAAAGGTGGCAGCTTTCTAATCCGATAGATCTTAGCAGGAACTTGGTTTACCTGGTAGAAATGATACTGGGCGCTTATCAGTGTTCAGCAGACATGTTTTAAAGGCCTTCTGTGAAATTACCCACGATAATCAGCTTAGCCAGCATCTCAATGAGCAAGGTTTGTGCTGACAGGTGTCTCTCTCTCTCTGCCCCCTCCCCTCAAACCCTGATGCCCATTGGACAGTTTTGCTATCCAAGTGACTCTTTTTAAGCAGAAGACAATCTTCGCCATCAGCTGTTAGCAAGAGCCGTCTTCCACCAACTCTTCGGTTATCCAGATAGGAAAAAGGAAAAACTCCTGCAGCAGCCAAGAGAACGACAATGACAACAACTCACAACAGTCTCCCCGAGGGAAGCGAAGGACCATAAACAAGGAAAAAGGCCCACTTTGCAAATCCAGAGAAAGGTGCAGGTTGAGAGCACATAAAACAAAAGGGCTCTCCATGAATAATGGAGTAACGGAAGTGCCGGAATTAGCCGGAGAGCAGAATTTACAGCTTTCCTTGCAAGTGAGCAGCACATGGGGGTACGTTGCAAAATGCATAGTGGGGGGGGGGGAATGTTGGGAAACAGAAAAATTCCACCCCAGAATGTGCAATAGTTTGATTTTTGAACTGCAAGCAGCATGGTGTGCAACCAACGTTTGCAAGGGCCCCGAGACGTAGTCCTCGCTTAGCAACCATTTGAAATTATAACAGACTCCAAAACGGGTCTGACATTGCCCCTCCACCCCTTGCCTAATTTTGACAATTGGCGAATGGCCTGCATGTAAACAATGGGTTTGCCACCCCTGCATTCGCTTAATGTCAAATGTCATAAAATTGAGTCAGTCATGTGAGGACCTCCTTAACGACAGGCACAACTTACAGTCGTAGTTCTGGGCTCAATTATGGTTGTAAGTCGAGGACAGCCTGTGCCTTGCTTTGTTTATGGGTTTGTAAAGGTTGAGCAGCTGGATTGGAAGACATCTGGAAGGAAAGGTTTCAAACAACAAAGAAATTCTATGCAGGTTTGAGTTGGGTTACAATTATGTCCCTTTCTTCCCTCCCCCCAAGGTTGTTGCTGTCACTTTTGCACACCTGTTTGGCACATTTATCCTCCCTGAGATGTATCTGAGTGGAACTCCCCCGCCTCTTTTCAGCATCTCTTTCTTCCTAATTGCTCCGTCCTCAGGGGCTTCACGTCTCTCTCGAGCAGAAAGAGCCAAAGAGCTCTGATTCGGATCAGGGTGGGAGGCAGGTGTTTGCTTTTGCACGTGATGGAGAAGGCAACCTTTAAAGTCAGAAATGGGCTAAAAGCTGAGAAACAACCAATGAAACAAAGGATGGGGAGCTGAAAACAATCTTTAATGCTCCCTGATACGAACAGGGATTTTATTTTATTTTTTAAAAGAAGCCAGCTTTGCTAGAGTCTTGGGTGTAACAGCCTCTCCCGCCATGTCTGCACATAAGCCGAAGGTTACGTTTCTACTTCCCTGCATGCAATCTTGATGAATTGTTCAGAAAAAATTCCTCTAATCTCACTTGGGATTCTTTCTTTTTGTCCTGGATTCTGAGCATCTTTATTTCCCATCCAACATTATTGCCTTCTAGCCTCTGGAAACTTCTTGCCCACCCAAGAGCCGCTTAAGCGTTCGAGTTCGGCTAATCTGAAGCCGGGCCTTTCTGCATCACCTCTCCCCAAGACGGTAAGCGAGGCTAAATCCATATTCATAGATGCAGATGAAATTGTCGTTTCCCTCCCAGATTTATCTCTGTTCCCATTTCTTAATTGAGAAAGATTGTGGCTCTGAATAGCAATTGTTCCCTTGCCTTTGCAAGCCACGTTCAGTGAGTCCTCCCGTGGAACAGATTCTCGCATCACATTTTTTGCAAGTCATCTGAAATGGAAGCACCTTCTGTGCAATTAAAAGCGAACGAGTTTTAGGCATTAAAAACGTTGTTAAAACACAGCAGGGATCAAAAGAGACCCAGCATTCTCATTCATGGTTAATTGAGCCATGGTTTATACAGACTAACAGAGTTGGAAGGACCTAGAACTAAGAAGAAACTTCCTGATGGTGAGAACAATTAACCAGTGCTTCCCTCCAGAAGTTGTGGGTGCTCCCTCACTGGAGGTTTTTAAGATGAGATTCGTCTGAAATGGTCTAGGGTTTCCTGCCTGAGCAGGGGGTTGGACTAGAAGACCTCCAAGGTCCCTTCCAACTCTGTTATTCTGTAACTCCTTGTTCAAGCAAGGTTGTCCAATCTCTTCTTGAAAACCTCCAATGTTGGAGCATCCACAACCTCTGAAGGTAACCTGTTCCATTAATTGTTCTCACTGACAGGACATTTCTCCTTAGCTCTAAGTTGGATCTCTCCTTGATAATTTTCCATCTGTTACTTCTTGTCTTGCCATTAGGTGCTTTGGAGCATAGGCTGACAACCCCCCTCCCCCACCGTGACAGCCTCCCAAATATTGGAAGACTATCATGTTCAGACTGAACATTCCTGCAACCATTCATCATATGTTTTAATGAGTTCAACCAGTTGCTTGGTTGAGGCCATTGCAATGACCCGTTAATGAACCATGCCTGGCTGCCTTCACACAGCACATTTATCTATCAGCTAACCAACCACATTAGAATTCAGTGTACAACGGAAACCCAGCCTGTAGTAGACACCAGAGGCCTGATTCCTTTCCCAGGAGTAGGGTTCGCTTTCAGCTCTGTTGGGGGCATCCTCTGAACATGTCCACTCCATTTATAGTAAGCTGAAACTCTGCATGATTGTTGCTTTTCTTCCCTGGCCCCAGTCCTTTCTTTATAATTTGTCTCCTGCTGGGAAAAACCTCTGAAGGACAACGTGTTTGGCTGAAGTTCTGGTTATTACCATGAGCCACAAAATGACAGGCAAGGGCTGTTGATGTCCTTGGCCAAGCGCTGGTGAGCAGGTGGAGAAGAAGGCTTTTGAGAGGTCCCAGACCAGGTCATTTGCAAATGGATGCTAATTTGGCATGTGAGATTATGCACATATATTCCATTAGTAAAAAAAATGTGTTCCATCTGCTCTCTAATCTTCAAGCCCACTAAGTCTTTTGCGTAATGCAAAACAATTTTGTTCAGAAATTGGAGTGCGTGTGTTGAGGGACAGCTGGAGGGGCTTAACACAACCTTCTAGAATGACCTGGTCTTTAGCCACCTCAGTCAGGGAAAGACAGTAGGAAAGGTTTATGGGAGAGCTTCCTCAATTCTTCTGGCCTTCTGTCTCAGGTTAGGCCAGAGGTGCCCAACCTTGGCAACTTTAAGACCTGTGGACTTCAACTCCCAGAATTCCCCAGCAAGCCATGGGTTAGGCATTTCTCCTTTTTAGGATGCTGAAAGAGATGTTGGCCGTGGATCTCCATTAGCTCTCCATGGCTCCATTGCTTTCCCCCCTTTTTTGAGTTTTCCTTCCTTCCTTCCTTCCTTCCTTCCTTCCTTCCTTCCTTCGTTCCATCCCTAACCCTAACCCTAACCCTAACCCTAACCCTAACCCTAACCCTAACCCTAACCCTAACCCTAACCCTAACCCTTTACCAGTAACTTGGACATCAGGAGCCTCTGCTGAATGTGGAGATATGTCAGATGATGATCTGCTTTTCTTCTAAATTGGTGAAATCTGGAGGATGTTTCATTCCTCCCATCCATGTCACACGTAGCTGCTCTTTGTTGGTATCTCTACCATGATCAAATGAAACACAACACCTCCTTGTGTGGCTCAGTGAGATCTTTGTATCCTCTTCATTAAGGTTCTTTGTCTTATATTTGGCGTCTGTCAGTCCAAATCAGCAAATGCCACTTGAGAACCCCAGTTAGTTCCACAGCACTGAAGAAATGCAGGCAGAATTCCCGATAAAGCTGTTATTTAATGCATCTCCTCCCTGACCCTTTCTCTTTTGAAATAAATATGTTGAAATGTGTAATCATGGAGATTAAATTATAGCAGACAGCCGAGTCTTGCAAACCATTCATCAGAACAAGATTTGGTTTGTATCTGCAAGAGAGACAGAGAGAGGGGGATTTATAGCCCGCTCCCCAATTGCTTCCTCTTCTTGGTCTGAAATTAAAACAATTAATTATCTTAGGAGCCTTCATTTCTGTGTGTCAGAAGTTGAAACTCATTGCTTTGAGTGTTTCGGATGCTGAGGTGTTTTGCTCTTCCTCTTCGTCCTTTTGCAAAACATTTTTTAAAAATCCTTGAACTGATTTTCTAGGAGCTCATTTACATTAACACTTCCATAATGAGCACATAAATATGTAATCAAGGCGGTTAAATATGCATACGTGGGAGAGAATTTTGGAGCAAGACCTGAAGGCTGCTGGGTATTTATCCTTCTGAAGAAGTTGCCGGTCAAGAGCTTCTTCCTCTGACCTCACTCAGCTAAGGCCACTGGGCCCATTTGTAAGAAGAGGGGAAGCGAGTTGGATGTGTGGCCAGAGGCATCTTCATCCATACACCAAGTCATGGAATGGACTAAGCAATCCTTAGTCCTTTGGGGACTAAGCCTCCCCAAAGGTATCCTTTTAAAAAAAGAACCCTCCAGCTCCCAAAACTCCTGAAGGCAACTTCTGTTCCACTGGTTGATTGTCCTCACTGTTAGGAAGTTTCTCCTTAATTCCAGGTTGCTTCTCTCCTTGATCAGTCTCCATCCATTGCTTCTCTTCCTGCCTTACGGTACTTTGGAAAATAGGTGGACCCCCTCTTCTTCTTTGTGGCAGCCTCTCAGATACTGGAAGACTGTATCCCTCCCCCAACAACCTCTGAGGTCACTTGGACTGAGGGACTGGTTGGCCCAAAACCATCGAGTGAGGTCCAGGATGAAAGGCGACATTACAGCATTTCTGGACAGTTTTCCCTGGAACAACAGACAGATTTAAGTAAGTCAGCCTGAAAACTTAACTGAAAATGGAGGTTGTGTGGAGAGATGGACCTTTCTGGAGGACCCTTCTCCATGAGGCAAAGGATTCCCCCCTCCCAGCTCGCTAAAGGTTGTCCTGCACGTTTACTCCCTCCCCCCAGAAGAAGATGGAGGGAGAGACTATCGCTGGCAAAAATACCCCTCCAGTCACATGTTGTGATCCATGTGAAGAGAGCTCTCTCCTTCACGTCTCCATGCAAGAGAGTTTCACCCACGCAGTGCTCATTAGTTATCTCAAACAGGGCAGCAAAAAGATTATGACTGACTGCTTGGCAACACCTCCTTCCTGGATCTCCTGAGAAACCCCCCCTCTTCCTCCTCCTCACACTTGCACACAATATTTACACATACGTTTTACACTTGTACATCCTGCCTGCCCCTGCAGTACACGGTGGATCTTACTCGAAAGCTGTTCAAGCTCCCTTGATGTGTGTAGAGTAAGTTTAATGCTTTTTCTGTTGCTGTTTCTCTTTGGCTTTGTTGCAGGTTTTTTGCTTTTAAATGCTGCTTTGTTACAGCATCTGTTCCAGAGAGTTCCAAAACACCCATTTCTACAGAAGGAAGCCATTCTGCCTTCTTAAACTTGCTTCCCAAATTCACTTTATTTCTCCCTCCCCCCCTCTCTCTCCTTTCCTCAGGGTGCAATCAGAATCTGCCCATAGATTAAAATCCTTACTCTGATCTTAAGGGAACATCTGTTGTGTGCCTCTTTGACACAAAAAGTAACTGGGCACAAAACACAACACACAAAGCAATCTTGACACAATGGGTGTGCCTTTTCACTGATCAGCTGGTTCTTTGCAGTGTTTTACAGCCATTGAGTTACAATGTAGTTGCTAAGAGAAAACGGACAAATGGATGGAACAAAGCAAGATACTCCTTACAACAGATCATCTTTCAAAGACTGTGAACATTCGACCTCCATACAGAGAGGCTGTCCATCTCTCTGCATTATGATATTCACTGCAAAGGAATGATGGGAAAATATCAGAAACTCCAGGCTCAACCAAAGCCATTGTGAGGTTTAATTGGAATTCTTATTCTAATGTTACAAAAAATCCAGACATTAGTTCTTCCTTTTCTTTTGTATTTCCGGGACTCACCACAAGGGCGAGATTTATTTATTTTTCCTCTATAGGCTTAATAATTAATAACTTGGTTGTAGATTTTCAGAGTGTTGAATAAAACATACCCAGGATATAAACATGCATTTTTGAACTCTTTGTAATGTAACCTTTGGGTCAGCAGACAGGAAAAAAAATCTTTCTCCTTAAGAAAAAAACACTTTTGGTTTTCCAAGAGGATGCTAAATATTTATGTATGCACACACACACAACACACTGCTGTTCCAACTGTTCTACCAAAGTGGTGTGCAACCCACATGGCAATTAAAAAAACCCCAAAATCACAAACACACTGCAATCTTTAAGGGAGATTTTTGCAGACGCTGCGAGGTGGAGGGAGGTCAGAACCTTGGAGAGCTCCAGGTGCTCAGCCAACTTCAGGATCCCAGAAAAGTTGGGGGGGGGGGGATTTTCAGTTAAATCAGCAACCAGGTCCCCATCTTTGGCCTGGGGGCACTTGTTCCCACCTGAGTCTCCTTTGGCAAGGGCACAGCTCAGAAAGTCTGGAGACTAAAACATATGAAGAATGGTTGCAAGAATTGGGTATGACTAGTCTAGAGGAAAGAAGGACTAGGAGTGACAGGATAGCAAGGTTCCAGTATTTGAGGTGCTGCCCCAAAGAGGAGGGGGTCCACCTATTCTCCAAAGCACTTGAAGGCAGGAAAAGATGCAATGAATGGAAACTAATCAAGGAGAGAAGCAACCTGGAATTAAGGAGAAACTTCCTAACAAAAGTTGCCTTCAGAAGTTGTAGGAAGTTTTTTAAAAAAGTCACTTGCCTGAAATGTTATAGGGTCTCCTGCTTGCTCAAGCATGGGGTTGGACTAGAAGACCTCCAAGGTCCCTTCCAGCTCTGTTCTGACTGAAGTATCTTACCGCCAACACTAACACCCTGCAATTCTTGTCTGAGATCTGCCTTGCAACGTTTTTGTGCACCTGGTTTGGCAGCTTCTTGAATTCATTTCTACTACTTGATTAAATAATAAAGAAATAATTTTATTTCAATTCATTAATAACAATTGAACCAATTTCATTTATCGAAATCCATTTTCCTCAATGGGTGAGACGGACGCCCGGCGTGTTTCATGCCTGATGCCAGCCTCCAATTTCTCTTCTTCAGCAAACAAATTAAATAGGCCAAGGGCTACCGATATTTTCCCCCTGCCACGATGACACACGCTGGTGTGTGGCAGACTGTGAGTGATTCATTTTTCATTACCAAGATAGTAAAATATTGAGATGCCTTTGAAATGCAAGGAAAGAAAAATACCCAGGAGAGACTTTTTTTAAAAAAAAACTTGGATGTCTTATCTGAGCAATATCACAAAATTTTTATAGCAGAAAATGAAAGATAGTTTGTTTTGCTCCTATAATCATCTTTATTAAATAAGGGAGAATCTCTCTCCCCACTTAAATTGAACATTGCCATAGGAAAGCATGTTTACAGGTTGAAATATGGTGCATTTTTCTGTGATGTATATCTTACTTACACTATTTAAGTTTTAGCACCAGGCAAGTTTTGGGCTGCTGAGCTGTGATTTCCAGACAGCAGGAGAGCAAACTGGAGCTGCTGAAACAGCCATCTCCTTTCACATCCTCCAGGCCCCAAAATTCAAAACAGAGAAGCAGCCGGCACAGCGGAAGCCTGGATGCAACTATGTCCCCCTCCCCAAAATAATCCTTGGTCATTTCACTTCCCTTCATCTTTCTTTCTATCCATCTTCCCTTCTTTCCCAATTCTCTTCTCTTCTTCCTTCTTCCCTTCCTCCCTTTCCTTCTCCTTTTGTTTCCCTTCTTCCTGCTATCAGCCTGAGAATCAACATGGCTGACAGAGAAGTGAGCCTTTTGCTTAAAAATCTACAGCTTGTATTCCCTTTTCTACCCTGGACAGGAGAGCTGCTAGCAACCCTATTGCTCCCACAAAGAGGGTAGCCCCACGCCCCATTGCTTCCTGAGAGCTCTGCCCAGATGCCCACCCCACCACAAGCAGATGCCCATCCCAAATTTGAACACAGACACCCTTTCCCAAGCCTCATCTCCAAAATAGGCCCATCTTAAATTGTTTGGAAGCAAGAGAGTGGAAGCTGGCAAGGTCACACAGGCCTTGAATGCACCCATTCCGTTCTGTAGAATAATTCCAATTTATTTGATGTGGTGGTTGCCTTCTCTCGCCCAAATATCTGGGCCAATTTGAGAGAGTGCGTAAGTTACGAGCATCCATCAATATTGCCAGCAGAATGTCTGGGGTGGAACATCCGGCCTTTCCACGGGGGCTGAGAAAGACCCCCACCTGAAAAGCAGCCATGGCTTTTCATGGAGATCAGGGGCGTCTAGCCTTAAAAGACCTGTGGACTTCAACTCCCAGAATCCTCCAGCCTGTTGTACCTCTACCATGTACTACAGAGCACGTATCCTGAAAGAAAAGTTTAGGTACCTGCTTGTACCTAAGCAGACTTCTCCCTTGCACCTTTCCTGAGAGGGGAACTACAGCTTCCATCATTCTTTGCCCTGTGGCTCTAGCTCCCCTGTGGATTTATAGGATCAGGGAGCCGCATTGTCTCCTGTCTGGAAACCCCCTTAAGTAAGGCTGGGTTACAAGTTGAGTATCTCAGAGTCTCCTGCGCTTTTTAAAAAGCGTTACTTGGGAATTTATTGGACTTGTTTGTGCTTTGATTGGGAAGCATTTCTCCTCAGTGAGAGCAGCCGTCTGTAATGACTGTGGAATCAATTTCATTTCAGTCTCCATAAAAACTTGTGTTTAAACGGTGAGGTTTTTTTCCTTTAATATATTTCCCCAAAGCTGTCAGCAAGCTAGATTGGGCTCATTTTTTTTTTTTTACTTTATATGTCTATTTTAAGTCCCCAAGTGGAATGCCTGATTGCAACACGGCCTTTTATGGAAGTGGCATTCTTTTGACCTTTGAGTTGGCAATGGGGGGAGTTGCGGGGGGTCTTCCAGCTTGCCAGGAACTGCTCCCTTCGCTCCCATTTTGCCTTCTAGGACAGGCAAGTGGCTAGGAGATGCTGGGGTGGGGGTGGGGAGGGAACTCCCAGATGGAAGAAGCCAAAAAGAAGCCTCACCCAGCAGAGAAGAGGATTCAGGAGTACAATTTTGCTGCGTCTCCCAAAGGGGCTTTTTTTCCAAGAGGCAACTGGACTTTCTGGTTTTTCTTTGAAGACGTTTCATTTCCCATCCAAGAAGCTTCTTCGGCTATCAAAAGAAGCTTCCTTTTTTTAAAGGAAAAAAGAAAAACCAGAAAGTCCAGTTGCCTCTTGAAAAGGCACCTTTGGGACAACCAGGACCTGCATGACGGAGAATCTCCAGTGACACAATAGCCGTGTAGTTCCCTTATGCACACCCACACCCACACCCACACAAGGAAAGTCAGAAGGATGATCTCATTTTCACACAACATGCCACACCTGGGTTTTGTTTGGCCTGGGCTTAGCGTGCTGTGTGAATCCAGCCACGGTGACTTGAAAATCATGATTTATGACTGAACATGTGTGATCCCAGCCAAGTGGTGCTTATTCACAAAACCTTCTTTAAGCAAACCTTAGTGTGTCCAGGGCATTTCCGTGGGGGTGCTTTAACAGATCCTTGCGGTGAAGAGGTCTGGGGAGGGCCCTTCGGACCAACCCATCCATCCACGCAGCGGAAGGCAAGGTCTGGGAGGGACAGACGGTAAGTCTCCAGGGTTGCCAGCAAAGGGCCCTTGGGGAAGGTGGCCCCTGTTCCATCAGCCCTGTCCAGGCAAGGCAGGTTCTCAAGACTTCAGAAAGTGAGTAGGGATATCTGTGACAGGAAGGTCCAGCTCTCCTCCATGCCATTTGCCCTCCCTCCACTCTCTACCTCTGAGTCACAAAAGTCCCCACAAGCAACCTCTTTATTTACAACTATTGATGGACGAAAGACTTCCTTGCAGCAATGTGGCTTCTCCGACTGTCTAAATGCAAAGCACATTTGGAGCTGTTGCTGTCTGCATATCAATAGAGGAATCCGGAGGCCAGAGGCCAGGACTCAGTCAGACCCCGGAGGCCTCGCCAACTGGGGGAACCGGACTGAAATCTCAGGCTGGGTTAAGACAGGCGGGCCTGGCCTTGGTAGCAGTGAGTCAGCCCTCCAAGTTAGACCAGACTAGAAAAGCAAAGTTATGATGCTTGCTAAGGCCACTTTTATTAGCAGGTTATAGTAACAGCACCTTGCAGGTCTGAACAAGGACAAGGGCGTTTCTGGGGAATGCGCAGAGCTTTGCGTGAGCCCTCCTCCCCAAAAAACTGGTGCCGGGGGTTAAGGTGTTGGACTAGATTTGGAAGCCTCAATTCTCCCAGGATGACTTGAGCCCAGCTGATCTCGGAAGATCGCTCTTGTGGGGACAAGGTGAAAGGAAATCCCTGCATAAACTCCCTTGAGCTCTTGAAGCAAAGGCAGTGTGTAAATTTAATAAATAAATAAGTTAAATGCACCAGGCCTGGAGCTGGCGTGCAATACTTCACACCAGTGCAGACCCCACACGGGATTCCTGCAGACAGACAAGCCGCCACCCACATCTTCCCTTTGGGAGCTCACTTGTGACAGACACCCCCCAACCCCACACACCCCTCTCCCTCCCCTCCCCCTCCCATTATGAGAAAAGCAATAATTTATGACAACTGAGAGGGTGCAAATTGACAACTTGATATGCTTCCTGTAATTAATATTCCACACAAAGATTGCCAAAGAAGACTGCACATGCTTGGCTTAATTAAAAAGAGATTAATTTATCAACACAGGTATGCTTTAATTAGATATTTCTCCATATGTTTTTCCCGTTGTCAACTCCTATTGACAAAAGGAGCCAAGGAGAGCTACGTATCCCTTCGTGGTGTTCATGCCTTTGATCCAGGCAAGTATTTCTCCTGGACCCACCTGAGACCTTGGGGTCTTTCCCCCGAGGCTTAAGAAGACCTGCGCTCATCTATCCACCCACTTTGCCATGTCACAGCCTACTTCACAGCGACTCCTGGAGTCCCTTCAGACAAAGACATGCATCAAGGAAAAAACAAACAGGTGCAGCATCCCTCCACCCACCCACCTGTGAAGGGAAGAGAACCAGGAGCCTTGCAGGAGCTCAGTAGCAGAAAATACATGTTGCATCCCAGGTTCCAGTACTTGGGAGATGCTCCAATAAAAGCGATCAGGTGGCAAAGCATTGCTAGGAAGGGCCTCGGAGAGAAGGAACAATATAGAATGCAGAGATAGGCAGGCAGGCACATAATTGCTTCTAGGGACTCTGAGACACCAAGGGAAGGTGCCAAGTTTTACTCCGAGGTGGGCAGGAGGCTTGGGGTGTGTGTTGTACAAAGTCATTTGTGATTCAGCCTGGTGTGCAAACTCCCCAAATGGATTCTCTTCATAGCCCAAACAGACTTTTCGCAGCTAATGAGTCATGATTTGCTCTTACGGAAACCAACAGGACTGAACTGGTCCCAGCAGTTCCAACGGAGCCAAGATGGGGCTCTCTTGGTCTCGAATCCGCCCTTCTTCCTGGCAAGATCCTCTTGAAGCTCCAGGCTGCTCTCCCAGGGGGCCTCCTGCCTGCCTCCCTCATTTCTCGCAGCATCACCCGGGGCGAAGCTCCCTCCGTCTCCAAAGCCCAACGCTGCTTGGCAGAGGGAGGACGGCAGGTGAGCTCCAGCCGGTTGGAAGGACAGCAATTAGAGGAGATTTGAAGAAGGGCTTCTGGCTCCAGTTCTCCAGCTCACCTTCTGATGGACAGCAGAGGTCAGATTAAAAACAGCCTTGCCTGTTAAAGTTGCTGGCAGGTTTGAATAATTAATAGTTGTGGATGAACCTGTTGAACATGGCCGCTTTCAGGCTACCTCTGGAAGGTTTTTCTAGTAGCATTTAATGTTGTTATATCATCCGGAACTTCTTGTTTGAAGGGAAAGCAGAGTTTCAAAATGACCTCCTTGACACAAACCTCCCTTGGTGGTTTCGCTGCTGGAAAAGATTAACTTTTGAATCAAGCCAAATTCTGCCTTCTTCTCATTCCTATTTGTCAATTTTCTTGAACCTGGGGCCTTCCAGAAAGGATGACTTCAACCCTGCCTGGGAATTAAGCGAGCCCTTCTCCACTTGGACAATGCCAGATGGGAGAAGGCCAAAGTAGGCAGGACTCCCCAAGCTTTTAAGCCGGACATTCCTCCAGATTTGAGGCAGCCCAGAAAGGAAGAGCTGTCAGAACCTCCCCCCTTTTCCAATTAAATCAGAATTCTGTGTATTAAAGATGCATATCTGCTGCTCCCCCATATGTTGAGTGAAATCCTGTTTATCTTACAGCTTTTGAAGCTGAGGTACATCGCTTGGCTCAGCCTCCTTTCTTTTCTAGTGAACACATTGGAACATGGAACTCAGTAAAGTTAGACAACAGCTGTATGTTTTATGCCCACTTCATCTTTATGCCCTTAACACCCATCTTTTCCAGCAAGCCAGGCTGGCTTAAGAAGAAATTTTTTAAATTATTTTAATCGGTTTGTGATTTCTTAAGTTCTGGGCCAAATTTATATATATTTTTAACTGTTTTTTTAATATTTGTATTCTATGTTCTTATTTTGGCTGTACACCGCCCTGAGTCCTCAGGGAGAAGGGCGGTATATAAATTGGAAATTAAATTAAATTAAATTAAATCTTCTTGCCAATAAAAATGGTGTTTGATCTTATTACTAACAGTGGCATCCTCCTCCTCCTGTTGTTTAAGAACACATCTCGGGTATTCTGGAGTGAAGTCACTTCCTCCTTATGCCATTAGGTGTTGCTCTGTGATACGTCAAGACTGAAGTTGTGGAGAGACACAGCATCAGTTCCAGAAAGAGAAGGTGGCGGAGGAGGAGAAGGTAGAAGAGGAGGAGGAAAAGGAGAAAAGGGAGAAAGGAGAGAAGAAGGGTGTTGAAGGGAGAGGAGGAGGAGTTGTGAAAAAGGAGAAGAAGTGATAAAGGAGAAGAAATGGAGGAGGAGAAGGAAGAGAGAGAGAGAGAGAGAGAACAGACCTTTTAGGTCAATCTGCTGCCACCATGCCATTTTCTCCTCGCGTTATAATCCTCTTCCAAGACCCCATTATTAGCTGGAGAATTACTGTATTCCCCAAAGAATATGCAAGTCCCAATTACCTGGCATCAGCTACTTTAGAATCCTATCTCTTCTACATCTTGACAGGCCTTTAGAGTTTCGCCCTCGGAAAACAGTGCAGGAAATTGAAAGGTTGCTACAGGCAACCTCCTTCTCTAACTTTGAGAGAATAAGCAGGGCTCTCTTGCAACACTGTAGGGATTTCCTTGCCACAAACAAAAGGAGTTTTGCCCAGGAAGAAGCTTCCTTCCCACCCCACTGGGGGAGCAGGGGGGCTCCAACCTTCAGAACTGCAGGGGGACATGGTTGCTTGCTCCCGGAGCCTATAAGTTGGGCACTGCAATTCTTAAAGATGCCCAGAAGAGCTGTTGTTGTACAAGGTGCACATGAGCTGGCTTCCTCCATCACACAAAGCCATGAACGATGGTTTCTGGACACCAACAACTGGGGTCACACTATACCTTAAGTGAAGATCAAACTACATGAGGGCTCAGTCCTGCATGTCACCCGGTCACTGTGTTTCTGCAGATCTGCATAGATCCCATCTGACTAGGATAGCTGTGCCTCCGAACTGCTTGTAAGCAGTCTCATTTGGGGGCGGGGGTGGGGCAAGGAATGAGGAAGTCGTGACCCACTGGTAGGGCATGTCGAATTTTTCAACTTTCAATTTCTAAACATTAGGGATGCTCAAAAGTTGTGACATGCCTTGGGGATTGGCAAGATATTTTGGTTACTTTCATCTAATTGAGATGTGCTTGGTAAGTAACTACGTAAATATCATAACTTTTGAACATTTTGTTTGTTTCACCCTGGCCCAGGATGGGAGGATAATTTGCAATTCAGTTTACAGCACTGATGCATTTTGGGCCATTAAAGCAATCTGATTGAAGCAGGGTTTTAATTTGGTTTGTGTGTGTGTGTGTGTGTGAGAGAGAGAGATTGCTCCGTTTTGACATGTCAGTAGGAAATACCCACGTCTCTTCTGTTCAAGGAAAAAGGGCGTGCACAGATGTCCCCCTCCTTCAGATCACAGTGGAGTGTCTGTTCCAGTCTGATATTCAGTGCGGTTTTATTTTGGATCTTTTCTTGGACTGAACTTTCTTCAAATGACCCTTTAATATTCACCCCCCCCAAAGATATCCAGTGCCCTTGAAACCCCATCTTCCTGTATACAAACCTCAGGGGGTCTGGCTACCAATCTTCCTCCCCCCCAATAAACAATACCCAGCAAAACTTCCTGAGCTGGGATTTAGCAATGTGATGTCTCTAAATAATGCATTGGACACGAAAGGGAGCTAATGGAAAACACTGTAAACACCCCTACAAGCAATGTTTATGAGTGTGTGTTTGTGTATCTGTGTGCCTTTTAATTAAGGGTCTTAAGAGTAAAGCCCTGTCTCTCAAAGGGGGTAAGCTTGCAGGCTGACTCACATGTTCAGACATTAAACAGCGTGACGCGTCATTATTACCTTCCTGCAGCATCCAAGTGCTGCTCACCATGAGTTTCCTAGACCGGCTTCTGTTTCCTAGGAAGAAGGGAATTGCTAAGGACCTTGCTTGAGTCTGATAGTTGCAAAATGCAATCTATTGGTGTGACCAAATTGTTCTCCCTGGTCAAAACCTGTCATGGTAACTTTATGAATCTCTCACTTGGCTGTTTGAGCAGCCAACCATCTGTGGCTGAGAAGTTGGTTGGGGAGGGAAGAGGCAGCCATGAAAGTCACGGGAAAGGGATCACTGATTAATCTGTCAATGCTGGAAGAAACAGTTGTCTTCCGGTTAGAGGCCTATAGAGCTGCTTCTCTTTGGAAGCCTCAAGGCCTGTTTGGGGAGCGATTTCAACCCATGTAGGAGGCCATGTATGAGCCGCAGAGCTGCAGTTGTCCATCTCATATTGTGGATGGTAAATTGCCCACAGACAGAGGTCTCTGACCCTTTCAGCTGAGGATGCTGAGAAGCAAACTGGCTGGCATGCAATGGCAGCAGGAAAGGTTGACCTCCTTGATGTTAGAACAGCTGGGCTTTGAATGGCTGTGGCCATCTGAAGAGATGAAATTGATCAGGAACTTCAGGGGAATGAAGACAAGATTTCAGGACTAAGGACAGCTCCTCCTTCCATGAACTCAACCCAAGACCTTCATCCCTTTCCACCAATGCTGTAGTCCTCCAGTAGAAATGGTTGGTCTGGATAGCTTCCTGGCACTCCTAGAACTGGAAGTTCTAGGACCCAAAGTGGAGGCTGCTGCTGCTGCGGCTGGTTCTCTCTCTTTCACACACGCCTGTAGAGCAGGTTATTTCTCCCCTGTTCCACCACTTCCCAGCAAGCGCTTCACAGTTGGCAGTGGTGGTGGAAGAGGTTTTCCCCAGCCACTTGTGCAAAGCTGAGCTGGATATTGTGAACAATTGATGCAGTGACCTTTATTGGTACCGTTTATCTCATCCCGCAAATTCTTACTGACCAAAAGAAACACAGACAGGAATTCTCTCTTGTTAAAGTCAGTGTCCAGAGACAGCCCTGTGCCATTCCAATACTTGTTGATCTTGGCACCAGGTAAGGTGGCTTGCTCACTTCCAGAAGTGCAGTTAAGGTAGTTCTGTCTTCATCTTGGTGTTAAATCTGCAACGGAGGCCTTTCGTGCAGAAAACAGAGGAAGAAGTGCGTGGTTATTGCTGTTGCTGCTAAACACACCTTTCCATCTTCCTTGGTCCGTCCTTTGTTCTTCCGTCCCACCCCCCACTCTCTGTTCTTCTGCTGTTTTACCATCTTTCTCACTTGCAGAATTTATTCGTCTTCCCCTGAGATATTTGAGCTCTGCCTGGATTCTTCTTTTAATATCTCTTCGCTCCATCCACCTGCCAAAAGCCTGCTTGGATGTATATTTACTTCTGCCTCAGAGTAATCCTAGATGCGTTCTCATTTAACCATGATGAGAAATATTAGAAGAAAAGAGACGGGGAGGGAAGCTGAGGGAGGGGGAAGACTCGAGAAAAACGAGACGAGGTGGTATTTAAATTCCGAATTAGAACGTCGCTTCAGGCATAACCTGGGAGTGGGATTGCATGTAAGTGAGAGGAAAAATAGGAAAATATTTTTGCTGCACCTTGAATAAGTACAACCTCCCCTCCTTTCTATATGAATGTTTTTGTGATTCACCAAAACTCTTCTCTCTTTTGGACATCTTGAGGATGAAGCTACAGCATCTGAAACTTAATGCCTCATTAAAGGATATTTAGATAGCAGGGAGGAGGGCTCTTAAAAGAGATCCCCTCCCTCCCTCTCTAGCATGTTGACATATTTTTAACTAGTAAGAGAGCTGCTGCAAATTGCTTCCCAGGAGATGTTTCTCTTTTGGCCCAGCCATAAATAGACTTCAAAGGGTTCCTAATATCAGGATAATAGAGAGAAACAACAAAAACTCCCCACACAAGACATCCTCAACACAAGGGGCAGAGGAGGTGGTGCCAGGGATGAAAACCCCCCAATAGGACACGCCCCTCCCCCCCACTTTGACTTAAGGCATTTTCTTCCAACAATGGGGCAAGTGACATTTCTTCTCAGGGTCCTCAGGTGGAGCAATGAGGCCCGGGGGGGGGAGGGGGGCTTGGGGGGGTGTAAGAAGCTGCATTTCCTAGCTGATCTTGGCACATTCACACCCACACCTGCGTTTCTGCCTTGTTTGCAGGAAACACAAACTGGGAGAAGTTCTCTGTTTCTGTTAAGAGAACAGTTACAACTGAGGACTTCAACTGAGAGCAGAATTTGCATTGCTGAGCAAGATGGTTGTTAAGTGTGTTGCACCTGATTTTGCAACCTTTTCTGCCACAGTCATTAAGTGAATCACTGCATTTGTTAAGGAAATCGGGCAACTATTAAGGGAATCCGGCTTCCTCCATTGACTTTGTCTGTGGGAAGTTGGCTAGGAAAGTTGCAAATGGCAATTCAATTCAGAATAGAGCTGGAAAGGACCTCAGAGGTCTTCTAGTCCAACTCCCTGCTCCAGCAGGAGACCCTGGACCATTTCAGACAAATGGCTGTCCGATCTCCTCTTTAAAACCTCCAGTGTCAGAGCATTCACAACTTCTGGTGGCAAGCCGTTCCACTGGTTAATTGTTCTCACTGCTAGGAAGTTTCTCCTTCATTCCAGGTTCTCCTCTCCTTGACTGGTTTTCATCACCATCAACCATGCGGCCCAGGGGTGCTGCAACCGTTATAAATACATGCCACTTGCCAAGAAATTTGGATCACGTGATCATAGGGACGTAAGTGTGAGGATTGGTTGTAAGTCTCCTTTTTCAGTGTTGCCGTAACCTTGAGCGGTTCTAAACAAATGGTCGTAAATCCAGGACTACCTGTATGAACCTCAAAGCAGGACAGAAATGATTTCAGCTTTTCTAATTAAGTTTCCCACTCAAAATCATGATGTTGTTTAATCAGCTCAGATTCTTGGCCTGTTGTTTGGTTTTGACCTCTGCCAAGGGATTCTCTGCAGAAGGTGGACTTGGCACTTTGGCCTTGGGCGCCCTTGGGGAAAGAAAGGAGGACCTTGCTGCCCTCATCCAAATGCTGCCTTGGATATTCTCAGCCTTCAAAAAGGCTCTTTCCAAACCTCTCCTCTGAATAGATTAGAATAGGATTTTTATTGGCACACAAAGAATATGTCTTGGTGCAAATGCCCTCAGTGTACATAAAAGACAAGATACATTTGTCAAGAATCATAAGGTACAACACTTAATGATAGTCATAGGGTAAAAATAAGCAATCAAATCATATTAGGAAACAGTCAATATGCATCTTAGGAATACCAGCAACAAAGTTACAGTCATACAGTCATAAGTGGAAGGAGATGGGTGGTGGGAATGATGAGAAGATTAATAGTAGTGCAGACTTAGTGAATAGTTTGACAGTGTTGAGAGAATTAGTTGTTAAGAAGAGTGATGGCATTTGGGAAAAAACTGTCCTTGTGTCTAATTGTTCTGGTGTGCAGTGCTCTATAGCCTCGTTTTGAGGGTAGGAGTTGAAACAGTTTATGTCCAGGATGCGAGGGGTCTGTAGATATTTTCCCAGCCCTCTTTTTGACTCATGCACTATACAGGTCCTCAATGGAAGGCAGGTTGGTACCATTGTTTTTTCTGCAGTTCTGATTATCCTCTGAAGTCTGGGTTTGTCTTATTGGGTTGCAGAGCCAAAGCAGACAGTTATGGAGGTGCAGATGACAGACTCAATAATTCCTCTGTAGAAGAAAAGGCCTAAGGTGAAAGAAACACCCACCCCCCATGAAGACCCCCTGCTCTTCTTTCTGTTGCATGACAGATCCATTGCCTGGCCGGAGCAACAGGAAACGGAGTCAACTTGGCAAGGGAAGGGCAACTCCAAGGCAACTGGCCCTCTCGGAAAGGCTGTGCTCTAAACCTGCAGAGGAAGCAGCACATCGAGTTCTTCATGGCCTTCTTAAAAGCCAAAGGCAGCCACTTCCCTAGCTCCTGATGGCACCAGCTGCTTGTTATCTTCTGCCAAGGCTTCCCCAGGAGAACGCCCGAGTAGATTTCCAGCAGCAAAGCTTGGTTTGGCTCAGGCCACCCTGACGTGGTAGGATACCCCCCACCCCAGTGGTTGGTTGCCTCGGTTCAGACCCTTTTGCAAGAACCGGTAGTAAAACTGGTGGGAGGCTCCACCCACCGACCCCGACATCATCAGGGAGTTTCTGCGCATGTGCAAAAGCGTGCGTGCACAGCCCCATTGCGAACCGGTAGTAAAGGTTAAGTACAACCCACCCCTGCCCCATCCCATTTCCAATTTGTCCTTGGGAGAAGAGAAAATGCCTAGAGGGAGGCAGGCGCAGTCCAGTAACCAGGCTAGGAGGCCAAAAGAAAACAGCTGAGATACTTCTGCAGTGCTTTGACTGACGCTGAAAACATATTCACTGGATTCTGTTATTAACGGGAAGGATTCTAGGATTTGGGAGGTAATAATAATAACTTCATTGTCATTGTATGTATATACACAGTATACCCATACAACCAAATCCACTTAACACCCAAAGACCAGGTCCGACACACATAACAATCCCCAAACACCCCCCCCCACCATGAATTCCCCACCCCTAAACCACCCAAACATCCACACAACAGACCAAGTAATACTGTCCAACAGCTCCCTGATGGAGGCCCTTTAGTTCATGGTTGAGTGCAATTATAGCTCTGGGATAAAAACTATTCAGAAAACGTGTGGTCCGAGTTTTAATTGTTCTGTATCTTCTGCCAGAAGGCAACAGCCCAAAAAGATGGTAAGCAGGATGGGAAGAGTCTCTGAGAATGTTGTGCAACTTCCTCAAACAGCGAGATTCGAACAGCGAGATACCAGGGCTGGTAGCTGGAACCTGATGATATTCTGGGCAGTTTTAATGTTTCTCTGTAGAGCTTTTTTGTCCACTACAGAGCTGCTCCCATACCATGCAAGAATGTCGTATGTCAGGACACTCTCAATGATGCTTCGATAGGACAGACTATAGGTAAGAAGTTCGATGGAGGCGCTGGTGATTCCAAGGCCACTTTGTCTGAATCTCTTCTGCATTATCCAAAAGAGGAGGAATTTCTTCATGGCTTTGAAAGAGAAACATCTTCCTCACCTAGGATGAAGCTTTGCTTCTCCTGGATATACAATGCACTGAAACAATGGCTGGGAGCTAATCAAGGAGAGAAGCAACCTGGAATTAAGGAGAAACTTCCTAACAGTGAGGACAATTATCCAGTGGAACTGCTTGCCACCAGAATTTGTAGGTGCTCCATCACTGGAGGCTTTTAAGAAGAGATTGGACTACCACTTGTCTGAAATGGGATAGGATCTCCTGCTTGAGCAGGGGGATGGACTAGAAGACCTCCAAGCTCCCTTCCAACTCTATTCTGACTTCAGTTAAAATCAGGAACATCACAACAAGCAGCTCTTTCCTCCTTGATCTTCCCGACAAGCCATTAAAAGCCAAAGAAACTTCATTTCCCAACAGCCCAATCCCTCAATCCTTCCCCCACTTTTTTTGTTTATTTTCTTTTGCCTGAAGATCATCTAAACCCTTGAGAAAAGCAGAGCTGCATTTAAACTAGGCAGAGAATCTTCCAGGGAGATTAATCCACCCAAAGCTATATTGATTGGGTGTGCAAAGCTCACGCCGTGTCTTCTCATCTCCATGACTAACCTCACCTCCTGCTGAAGCCAGCAGCTTCCTGGCTTGATAGAAAGTCTTTCTTTCTTGTTCTGCTTCCCCCTTTCTCTCTTTGGCTAACATAAAATGGCAAGAAAGCCTTCCATTAGAAAATTAAATTCTACCAGGCCCGGCCACAAAAAGTTTTTGCCACTGTCCCTCTGTACGAGTAACAACCCAAGGGGCTCTAAAATGTTCAAGCAGTTATAATATTTTGCACCGAATTTGGCCTGGGTCAGAAAAAAATCCTAATTTCTCCACGTTTACCTCCTAGAGTGGGCCCTCGGATGTTTTTTAGCAGGAGGGGCTGTTACATTTCCCAAACTTGAGTTCAATGTCACCCTTCCTTTTGGAGATTGGTGAGCCGCCGAAATTGTGCATTTTTCTGAGCAATCTTGCATGAATTCAACCCATGACTGGAAACACAGCCACTGGGTTTTCCAGTAAGTTTATAAAGGTTGTCTCCATTTCGCCATAATGCCCTCCGAGTCGTTCTTCTGCTGTCCGCAATTAGCATCTTTGAAGGAGAGCTGAAAGTAGGATACACAAGCAAGGTGGAGAAGAGGGAGAAATCGCCTTTCACAGGAAGAGCAGAACAGGAAGGGGGCTTTTTCCTGAAGAACTCCCTCCTCCATTTCTTTATGGTTTTTTCTTCCTCCCTCCTCCCCTCCTTTCCTTTTGTGCTGTGGCCAGAGATTGTCATCCCACAAACTGGAGTCGCTGCCTCAGGGTTGAACATTATCAGCTGTCAAGGTTCTCTTTTCCCCTTACCTGCAAATTTTGTCTCTCAGGTAAGACATGAGAAGAGATGACAGAGAGGTTGGAACCAGTTTAGACTACAAATAAGTAGTCTATTTCCCTCTCTCCCACCCTTCCTCCTTCTCTTTCCTTTCCTTCCCTTGCTTTCCCCTTCCTTCCTTCCTTCCTTCCTTCCTTCCTTCCTTCCTTCCTTCCTTCCTTCCTCTGTCTCCCCCCCCCCTCCATTCCTTCCACCAGATACAAACTAGCATTCAGTGAAAGGCCAAGTTTGGCTTCTCCCCTCCTCCTCTTCCCCGAGGGAAGGTTTTATACAAACCAGGAATGCAAGGCAGGATTGGGGCCTTTTGCCGAGGAGGGTCTCCGTTGCTGCTTTGCTTCCTGCAGAAAGGCAGCCAGGACGGAAGGAGGCCCCTGGAAGGCTGCCAGGCAGCGGGCAGAGCTTTGAAGCCCTCTCGCCCCTCGCCCAGCCTCTCCTGGAATTCCCCATCAGCAACTGCAGTGAGCAGATGTTCGGGAGGCCTTGATTAAAAACTGTAAAACAAACCCTCTCGGTGCGTCTCGCACAATGGCAGTGCATTAAGCTGAGCAAGAATCAGCCAAGCATTAAATAAACCACAAAAGAGTCGCAATAAATTATGTAAATCTATTTAGGAATTTTATACGCACAGGGCGTTATTACGCTATAAATGTCAGGAAGAGGAGACAGCTGAAGAGGAGGGGAGCAGGGCTTGCAAATCCCCCTCCCCCTCCCCCTCCCCCTCCTCCTCCTCCGGTTGCAGGGGGAACCCTGGTCCAGTGGCTGCGGTGACGCCTGGCCCCCAACATGGGAATTAAGTGGGGAGAAGAGGCCTTGGCCAAGACATTGGCAGCCGGTGGGCCTCATCAGGTTGCCTTCTGCGTCTCCAAGCTCCCCTCCCCAAGGAAGCTGAGGATGGGCCTGGTGTGGAAGCCAAGGGTGCCTCTAACCTCCCAGCCTTCTCTCCCCAGAAATGGGCAGCCAGAGTCCCAGAAGAGGCATCCAAGCAGGTTTGCTGGTCCCCAGCACAGGTCAGGATGGAGGTCCCGACTCTCCCCCCATTTTTCAAAGAACCCATGGAGCAGGGTCTCATCCTCAACTGGTTCTATTCTTTGGGGAAGGAGCCAGCATTTCTCCTGCTCATCTTGGCCCAGGCTAGGAAGACGCCTCGGCGAAGCACGACCCCCAAGTATCGCTGGTGCCCAGAACTTGATTCACGTAACTCAGTGGCATTTGGGGTGCAGCATCAATGCAGTCCAGATTTTTTTTGGGGGGGGCTTCCCATTTCTGTCACTGTTGGTTAAATGTGCTTTCAGAGGGATTTTTTTTTACAAAAATTTGCTTTTTGTAAAGGGATAAAGCAACCCGTAAGAAGATTACATTCCTGTTGAGAGAGAGAGGGAGAGACAGAGAGACACACAGAGAGATAGATGAGAGAGAGAGGGAGAGAGACACACACACACACACACACACACACACACACACACACAGAGGGAGAGAGAATGTCCCCACTCTGATTATTTTGAAGGGTAAATATCACAGATCCTTGGTCCACATGAAAAAGTTGTCTTTCAGTTGCCGTTGTACATCCCCAGGCCGGGTTTAATTAAAACTGTGTCCAAAGAGAAATGCTACCGTGGCTGCTATCGCCCTGCCAACCTCATCTGGGAGAACTTTCTGCTGAATGATCTGGAATGGATTAAGGATGGATTGTTTCTAATACCATTTCTCTCCTCATTATCCTCCCCCTTCCCTTCCTCTTCGGTTAATCTTTCTAAATAACTTGAAAGTGGCCCTCTGTCTCTTTAGCTAAATGAATTCGGTCCACAGACACTCATTATTTTTTTAACATGATTTATGCAAAGGCTGTTAGCTAGATTGCAATGTGCTGGGAGCCTTCTTGGCAATTGGCAAAATCCAGACTGAAGCCGGTGAGAATTACCTGGAGTGGAGAACTGTGATTCCCTTTGCTTTCTTTCCTAGCACCTTCAAGGGGAGGTGAAGGGCTACCTTTGAGGAATGGCTCATTGCAGGGAATTTCAAGGTCAAGGTTAGGAGTCAGAGCTTTTGGAGACCCCCCCTCTCCAGAGTCTTGAACCCGGTGCCTCCCAATCTGAGACAACTGGGCCCACCGAGAATCCATGTTCCCCTGCCACAGTGAATGGAAATTTCCTCCCAGGTCTGTGGAATTTCTGGATTTCCTAAAAGTGAAAAATAATATATTTTGGAAAACTTTACTTGATTCCAAGATTTTTTCTTGGGTCCATGGAAACACAGCTTTGTTGCAAAGCTTCATCCTGACTTTCCATGAATTACATCACATCCCAAAATGCAGGTTGGGAAGTCCGTTGCGGGCCCTGACAACTGAAGACTTCTCTTCCTTTGCAGGGATGGAGGGAGGGAGCCTTTACCCCTTGAATATCTGGCCCATCACAAACCCAGTCAGAAAGCAGCCCAAAGGGGAGAATAAAGTCAAAATGGCAGCTGGCCTGGCATGATCAAAGCTCTATTTTTGTCAGGGCATCATGTCTGTGATGCACATCAAAAAAAACAGGTGGATTTTGATGGCACCAAAGACCCCTCTTCTTTGCCCATACCTCCTAAAGACCCCCTGAGCAGGTCCATAAAGTAACCAAGACTCAACTCCCTGCAGAATGCAGAGGAGCAGGGCATTCACTGGTAGAATTTCCTACAAGGGGCTTGGGAGCCAGGAGAGGTGGGAAAACTGCAGGAGACATTTTGATGGCTACAGCACTGCTAATCGAAAGGGTGGGGTTGGGCCCCGGTTGGACCAGCTGTTTTGCCCTCCTTTCACTGGAAAGCCCTTAAAACCTTCTACCCTTCAGAGAGGGACCCCGTGGGGGTTCCTGCTGGCTGACCTCAGCCTCCCCAAAGCAGCCCAAAAGGAAAGAAAGAAGACCAGAAGTTTTAAAATCTCTCTCCTCCCGCCTAGATCTTGTTCGGGGTGGGTGGGTGTCCCCGTCCCCATCCCCAGGTGACCGGTTTGCTTGAGGAGATTCCCTGAATCACCGGATCGTCCTTGTCTGCGGTTTGGGGACAGCGGGAAAGTGATCGCAAAAAATGCTGGGTGAGCGGGAAGCTCGCAGTTGGAAAGATAGAAAACGCGCCGCTCCGCCACTCCCGCAGGACCCTCTTTCTCTTGGAAACGGGGGTGGGGGTGGGGGTGGGCGTTTCGGCCTCTGGCGGCCCTTCCCGCGTCTCGGGCTTTCTCTCCCACCACCCGCCCTGCGGTTTCCACGGGAGCGAAGCTGGAAGGGAGCGTGCGAAAGGGCCCCTACGCCACCCGGAGCAAGCGCCCAAGGCAGCCGCGCCTTCCTCGCCCCTTCCCCGGCGGCAGCCTTTCAAGAACTCCCCCCAGGTGCTGCTTCCCCGCGCTTGGAAGGGGTTAACCGCTTTCTTTCCCGCCGCGGCGCGGAACTTCCGAACGGGCGGCAGAGCGACCTTCAGCGCGCGCCGCCTCGGGCAGCGCCGCTTCGCGAGCGAACGAGAGAAAGAGAACAAAGGAATGAGAGGGAGGAAGGGAGGGAGGGAAAAGCCGGGGGCGGGAGAAAGGTCTGCAGCTGTCCGGGTCAGGCAGAGGAACGGCAGAAGCCCATTTCTTGGAAAGACCCGCGCCCCTCCCCCGGCATTTCACCCCCTTTAGAAGCCCGGAGTTCGGCGCGCGCGCGTGCACATACACACCCAGCCGCCTCGCCTCGCCTTGCCAAGCAGGAGGCAGGGACGGCGCGCCCTGGCCGCCCGCCACCTCGGAGTTCATCCCGGCGGTGCGCCCGGGGTACTTTTACGCATGGCGCGCTTTCCAAAGCGCACCGGCATCAGTCCGACTTGCCAGCCCGCCGCTGCTCAGCTGGGTGGGCCCTTTTCTTCTCTCTCTCGTGGCCGGGATTCCGGCGGCAGCGGCGGCGGCAGCAGCAGCAATTCAGGTTCCCCACCCCTTTCTCGCGCTCTCTCCTCCCCTTTCTCTGCCTTCCCTCCCTCGGTTAAGTCTGAAGTTTCCCGTGTGCGCAAAAGCGAAAAGCTCTCTCCAGCTCTGCTCTCTTTCCCTAGCTCCTATTTATCCATACACCCCCCCCCGCTCTCCCCTTTTCCTGCAACGGATTTGGTGGAAGGGTTGGGCGACCCCTCCCCCCGATTCGTGGTGCAAGGAAGGAGTCCGGGTCCAATTTTGAAAAAGAATCCCTCTTTTGCGCTTCGTCCTTTTGGGGAGACCGTCCGGGGGTGGCCGAAGAAAGAAGAGGTGGGGTCCATTTGAGGCTTTTTTGGGGGGGAGGAAAAGGGTAGGTGGCTGGGCGCCTGAGCCTCTCCCAGGCCACCCCTCCCCCCCCGAACTGTTAGCGGGATTGACAGAGCCGGAGACCTCCTACCCCCCGGGGGGGGGGAGGCGCGGGAGGGAGCGATCCTGCGCTCTCCTTCGCAGTCCTTGAAAGTCGATTTTGCTGCTTGCTCTCCTGTGAACGCCAAGGCACGGCTATGCGCGTGGGAAGCCCGAGCTCCGCGGATCTAAGGTAAGCCCGGCGCCGGCTTGCCACCTCAGATTGGAGGGAAAGTGTGCCGGCAGCCGCCCTTCTTTCCCGACCCCACCGCACCCCGCCCCAGGCTCCCCACGCCGCTTCCAAAGCGAGGGAAGTGGCCGAGGGCTGCAGCGCGCGCCCCGATCCGAGGTGGTGGCTGTTCCCGGGAGCAACCTCGCACCGGTAGATCACATCCCCCCTCCAGAACGAAGACCGGCAGCCGCCGGCAGAACGAAGCCGCTCTGCGCTTCCGGACTTCCCGCGCCCCTTCCCACTCCTCGCTCCTCCTCTCCCACTCTCTCAAGGAAACTGAGGCTCCCGTGGCCCTTCCCCTCCTTTCTCCGCTTACCGGGACGAGGGTGCTTCTCTCCCGGCGTCCCCCTTCCCCGAACCTCCTTCACTTTTCAGACAATGCCTGGGAAGGGGCGCCCCCTTCTTCCCCCGCAGCCTGGAGAGGAAAGGGGCTGGCTCGGGGGACCCTCCACTCCGGCGGGGCTGAGCGGGCGGGGTCCGGAGAACAATGCCTGGCGCGGCGCTCCGATGCCCGAGCTACTTTCGCCCGCGGCTCCCCAGCCCACCTCCTCGCTCGCTCTTTCGCTCGCTTCTCCTCCTCTTCTGCTCAGCCTCGCCTCGGCCTTCGTGCGCTCCTCCGCTCGCGCCCCTTTCGCAGCCCCCTCGCTCCCAGAGCTGCCCTCTCGATTTGGGGAGGGGGCAGATCCGGGTTCGCCCTCTGCCCCTGGCGCGGCTCTCCCTCTCCCGAACCTTCCTCTCCATCGGTGTGCGGGGAAAACCGCAAACCGCTTCCCGCGGTGGGTGGCTGGATTACCGTCCGCACGGAAAAGGGGGGTCTTCTACCTTGTGCCCCTTCCCAATTTTCCTCCTGAGTCCCGCCGATTTCCATTTCCAAACCGAAGGGCGTAACTTGTTGTGAGTGCCCCAAAGCTCTTCCGGCTCCCCGCAGCCGTTCCCTGGGAGGGCAGGCAGTCGCGACCTGAGATTAAGGCCCGGGAGATAGGAGAGGGTCGCGGGGAGGGGGGCATTTTCATGCCACGATAGTTTTCAAGCGCGGGGGAGGGGAAACCATCCACTCAACCCTCCAGTTTTTCTCTTTGGAGCTCCCTTTTCAATTCTCTCTGCTCCCCGTAGATCCCTTCTGTTGATGCCACCCCACTGCTGACACCACTTTTCTGGGAATATCTGAGATAAATTTCTTTAGGCAGCCCAAAGCCCAACTTGGCTCCCCTCCAAAAGATGGAAATCGGAGGTAGAAGATTAGGGGGTTGACTCAAAAGAACATTCTTGTAAGAAGACAATCCTATTGTCCTGTATAGTCAGTCCCTGAATCAGATTACAGATGGTATTATTGGATTTTTAAATTTCTGATTCTGTCCTGCATTTTATATGATCCCATAAACTGCCTAGAGTCCAACAGGTCTCATTTGCTAGATAAACAAACATTGAAGGATTCAACCCCTCCCAAAAAAAGAGAGAGAAAGAATTGGCAGTTTCCATCAACTCAAGAGACTTTTATAGTGGCAATTCCCACCCATTTATCCCTTGCAATGGGGATACGGGAGATTCACTCAGGAAAGGAAGTTGGGGGTCTTCCCAGCTGTGACCCCTAAATGAGGCTGCAAGAGAATTTCCATCTGCATTAGGGATTGGTCCGGGGTCTCCCTAGAGGCAATTGGGGGCTTCATCCATGCAGAGGCACATCCCCCCCAACCCTTGCTGGGGGCTTTTCTTTCCTCAACTTCTGTTCCAATTCACCTGCAAAGTTTTCAAACACAGCAACTCCCTTTGCCTCACAACAGTCTGGCTATGGGGGAAATGGCAAATGGCGGAAGACACCATAAGTGTCCTTTGCTGCCAAGGGAGATGTGGCATTCAGCATCAAGCGAAGGAACAAACTGCAGGCAGGTAGAAAGAGAAGGGAAAGAATTGTGTGCTAAGAAATGATTATGTCCTTCCTTCCTTCCTTCCTTCCTTCCTTCCTTCCTTCCTTCCTTCCTTCCTTCCTCCCTCCCTCCCTCCCTCCCTCCCTCCCTCCCTCCCTCCCTTCTTTGCATCATCTCCTTCCTTCCTTCTTTCCTTCCTCCCTCCTAGAGGGAGACTGTTGTCCAATCCTCTTCTCATTTTGAGACAACCCAGCTCCCTGCCCTCCCCAGAGGGGTCTACAGCTTTGCAAGGGGGCGTCCCACTGGACCTTTGTCTCCCTCCCGACAACACACCTCCCCCCCCCCCCCCACATCCTACTTTCCATTCTGTTTACAGAATCACTCCCTGACATTAGCGCTGGTGTCTGGTCCCTTAGGCTAACCACCAAGTTGATCTTAGCTTGTCCAATCGTTCAGTTTAACGTCCATGGACTCCTTGCCCCATCCTAGGGGTGGGTCCGCTCTTTTCCCTTCAAAGCTGAACCATGATCTGGGCCTAGAGAAGGGAAGCATCTCTTGTCAAAATCATAACCTGGTTAATGGACTTGGGATCAACTGTGACGTTGGGGCTCCATCCCAAGACAAGTTCTGACTTTCTTCAGGGGTCCTGCAAGTTCTCTGCCCCTGACTCTCTCCTTTTGCCCCCTCAGGAGCCACTGCTATCATGACTGATGGCGAGAGGAGAGCATCCTTCCAGCCACCGACCAGGGATGAAGTGCGGGTCCCCATAGCGTCTGGCCAAGGCCCCCAATCTGAAGAGAAGAAAGATGACGATACCTTCAGCGCTTGCAAGTCCATCCAGGACAGCTTGGCCTCGGCAGGTTCGTCCACCCGGGATCCAGCCCATGAGGGAGACAACGAGGTCCCCTACCCCGCCCTGGCCCCCACCGTCTTCTTCTGCTTCAGCCAGTCCACGCGACCACGCAGCTGGTGCCTCAAACTGGTCTGTAATCCATATCCTTTCTCTCTCGGCTGCTCAAGGCGGCCTTGTGGTTTGTTGGCTGGATTCAACTTTCCTCGCCGTCCTCTGGTTTGGACATTGGTCATCTTGAAAGAGGTCAGCATGTTGGTCGGTCTTCAACCGGACTAGGCCTGGTGAGAGTTTGGGTCATGCGGTCACTCGGGATTAAGTCAGGCTCTTTGTATGAATCCATAAAAAGGACAGATGAGGGTGGGGAACGATCCAGGTGGTTGGTTTCCTGTGATCATCCATGGAGAGAGGAAAAAAAACAGGACACAGAGTGAGGCCACCTTGGAGTAAGGGAATCTGGACCGAAAGTTGACTCTTGCGATGTTCTGTGTTATTTCATGGCTTGTTCAGCTGGCAAGCTGTTGTGTGCCCGGTTACTTTCCTCCAGTTGTCTAGTTGCAAGGAGGCATTGACCTGGAAAACTGAGGAACGCAGGTGGTGACAATTTACCTACTTTTGGTGATAATTATACAACAGTCAACGTGGGAAATGGCACGTTGCATCTCTAGAGTGTTGAGCGATGGTTTCTCTTTGGCGGTGGCGTTGTGGCTCTCCATTTCCAATGGTCTGGCTGTACATTTGTAATCTGGTCCCTGGTGAAAAAGTAGGAAGGCACTCCTACAAGGAATCACACGACACACAGACACACACACACTTAGACAGAGATTCCCACGCTCCCACGCTTTCCTGTTTAAGGTTTCTAAGTTTTTGTTTGGATCAACTGGATCTGGGAGCCTGAAGGCTCCATGATCGAACTTAATGCCCAGCCATAAAATGGTTTGTTTGATGTGTGATGAGTGTAACGTGTATAACCAGCCATTGTGACCTGTTCAGGGAATCACATGAACGGTGGGTTAGAATGACGTCTGATTCAGCAACCAAAACCAGTGCAGGTCCAAAATCAAGACTTTTCTAAGATCCAGCCTAAGGCTGCTGCCTCGACTGAACGATGCAATTGTTGGCATTTCCTGGGGAATGCTGGGAGTTGTAGTAGCTTCGTGGGGAAACAGCGCCACAGATTCCTGGCCGCTTTCTCGAGCACCTCCGTAGCTGCTGGGGAGCTGGGTGGCTTCCCGCGAAGATCTCTCAATGAAGCAGAAGAGAGAAAGGCTGGGCCTCAATTAACAGCCAAGATCAAAGACCAGGGAGAGAGAAGAGGGGCTCAGGGGAGGCCGGGGATTTGGGTGCATCTGGCTTATGAATGACGGGAGCAAAAGACTTAAAGATGTAGCCCCAGGCAGGGTTGGTCTGACTCACTCGATCATGGCTTATTAGGGAGGATGTACTAAATAATCCTTCATTGGCTGGATTCATCCAACATAGGAAGCCATAATCTCTGATTTACCCATCGCTGAGCACATACTACAGGTGCCCTCGGCTCACAACAGTCCATTTAGGGATCGTTCAAAGTTACGACGGCACTGAAAAAGGTGACTTATGACTGTTTTTCACACTTATGACCATCTCCATAGTCACGTGGCCAAAATTCAGACACTTGGCAACTAGTTCCTATTTATGACGGTCTCAGGTCCCGGGGTCATGTGATTCCTTTTGCGACCTTCTGACCAGCAAAGTCAATGGAGAAGCTAGATTCACTCGACAGCCGTGTTACTAACTTAACAACTGCAACAATTCACTTAACAACTGTGGCAAGAAAGGTCATAAAATGGGGCAAAACTTAACCAATGTTTCACTTAGCAGCAGAAACTTTGGGCTCAGTTGTGTCCGTAAGTCGAGGACTGTATTGGCTACGTCCAAGTTAGCCAAGCCAAATGCAGGAGGGGCTAACAAGGGGTGGGCCAGGGCTCTCCAGTCTTGCTGGTTGAATCCTGTGCTGTGTGAACCTGGTGGAGCCCTGCCTCCCCCTCCCTCTGGCTTGCTTTCCAGGACTGAGGGATGAGCCTGGATGGGCTGCCTTGTGGGCAGAAGTCACCCACTTGACCCCAAGGCCTCCTGGCCTCTGGGAACGCCCAGTGCCCGCTTGCTACCTGCCGAACCCTTCTGCTTATGTCCTGCCAGGTTCTTGGGGGTTATCATTTATTAATACTTATTGATCTCACTTTAGTTAAGCGGTGCTTCCTTGCCGCTGCTGAACGGAGTTAGCAACCCACAATTGTCCATTCCTAAAAGCCATTTTTGGCAAGGGAGGAAGCCCATCCCCCCCACCCGGATGCTCTTGTGCCCATGCTTGGCTGGAAGCTTGCAGGGAGAACGGAGAGTCTGAGATTCAGGCCCTCCTGGAAGTGCTCCAAGGAGAGGGAGCCTTGCCCAGACAGCAAGCCTTAAAGGGGGGGTCTCTCTTGCTTCCAGGGAGGGGTACAGCAGGGCCAGGAAGTGGGGTTTCAGTTGAGATTCAGAGGGCCAGCTGGAAGCCAACATGGCTTTAGGGAACCTCAACTGCATCATCACTGACTTGTGTGTTGACACTTTGCAGACGCCGTTGAGAGAGCAACTGTCATGGCAACTTTCTCACGCTGTATGTGCTTTTCGCTGGAGGATTTTGCATCTCAGAGATGGGGGGTTGGGCAATGGGGGAGGGGGCTCCAGGTTCCAAGCAGAGCATCAGCTTTGCTAGCTGAGGAATTCTGGGAGTTGAAGTCCACCCGTCTTAAAGTAGCCAAGTTGGAGAAAGCCTGCCGATTCTAATAAGGATTTTATGCAGAACCTGGGGAGGTCTTTTCCTCTTCCTCTCCTCCTGCAATTTCCTTTGCTTTGGGGCAAGCTGCAAACCTGAATAGATCCGGGTGGATTGCCTTCCCTCCCACAGTGTGCTGTGTGAATGCACAGGGGTTGGCTTCGTGTGGCTGCCTTTGACCCCCAACATGACTGAGACACCCACCAGTTGCGTTTGCTCTTCAAGGGAGCACCTATCACTCTCCCCCCCCATGCCCACTGCCTGCCCTTGGGCACCGGCCTGAGAGTTGCAAGGCAGCTTCCAAGCCCAGTTTAGGGTGCAGCCAGCCTTTGAAAGCATAACTCCTGCCCAACGGCCCGAATTCCAGATCTGGATTCCCACAACAGCTGCTTTCAGGCTAAGCTCTGCAGAGGCTGCAGTCAGACAATATGGCCCATTGGCCTGGATGTTGAGAGCCCAGAAATCAGAGAGACATCCTGGGGGGCTAATTGGGGCAAAATAGAACTGTGGTTGACTCAGCTGACCCCCTCCCAATTCTCCTCCTCCTCCCCCCCGCAATGGCTGCATCCAAAGTGCATCACTCCAGGCACAGTCCCAGGTCTGGAGCAGAACTGCTGGCTCAGGGGCAGGGGGTGGTGATGGTGGAGGAGGAGAGACCCTCAGAAGGAATGCCACCAAAGCATTTCTGGGGCTCTTTAAAAAGGCAGCATGACAGAAAGATGGATGATCAGACAAGCGGGGTGGGGGGTGGGGGTGGGGAGGTCGGAAACCAGAGCCAGCAAAGCATCCAAGAGCACCTGTCTCCAGGAGTCCGGAGGGGTGGGGGTGGGGGTGGGGAGAGCATCGCATTCCTGCCTACAAGGAGGACGTGGCAGATTTACAAAAACCGTCTTCTGTCTGTGCATTAGAATATTGCCTACTCCTGATTCAGAAAGTCTAATTGGCAGTAATGGGCTGTTTTGTGCCAGAAGTCTTCGCCTTAACAACGGGGAGGAAAGGGGGAGGGGGGGACCGAATGCCAGATGTATCCAAAGAGGGTACATGCCTACGGTGCATTAAATCTCTTTGCCCTGGCCAGGCGCTCGGCAAACATTTCCTGCCTCCAGTGCGTCAGTGCGCAGGCCACTTTCTGCAATGCGTGGCCACTTCTCCTTGCCCCCAAGTACGCACCGTCTCTCCAATGGGTTGTGGAAACCAGCAGGCAGGCGGGGTAGAGAGGGAAAGGGTTACTCATGGCAGGTCTGAGCATTGGGCTTGTAATGTGCGGCTGTTGTGGCGCAAGTGTGGCGTGAACTCAGTCCATGGTGGCATATTTGGAAACCACGATTTGTAAGACAGGCAAATGCCATCTCCAGACAGAACTGGTAGTCAGGATAGAAAGGTTGAGCGGAAGGTTTCAGGGAGGGGTACGTGAACAGGTGGCTTATCCACCTGAAGACGAAGACACTTTGAACGTGCTTAATGTACTCCTTTCTATAGGCTACTGGGCGAGGCAGGGAATGATGATTCCCAGGCTGGAAGGGGCTGTAGAGTACTCTAAAACAGGGCTCTCCAAACTTGGCCACTTTAAGACTGGTGGACTTCAATTCCCAGAATTCTCTGCTGGCTGGGGAATTCTGGGAGTTGAAGCCCACCAGTCTGAAAGTGGCCAAGTTTGGAGAGCTCTAAGCAGGCAAAGGGTAGTGAGAAGTAGCAACCAGGACTTGGTGTGGTCTTCAGCATGACTCCATTCTGATCACTGACATCCTGCCCCACTTTGCAGGGGTCTTTCAGTACTGAGGACCACCCGGTTAACACAAAGCCAAAATATAAGTGACTCTTGGGTTGTTGCCATTTGCGAACTCAGCCATCGCAGTGTGTAAGTGGTCGGTTAGGACAGCTGTATGTAAAACAGAACATTGTGGCTTGTTCAACAAAGCATAGAAAAGACAAATCGTGGCTTGGTTTGGTATGTGAATTCCTTCCTTGTCTAAAACCTCTGGAGGGTCAGTAGAAGCCCCAGACCGCGCCAAGGTCTCCTCCTGCTGCCCATCCATCGAGACCACCACCTCACCACCTGAAGACCAGCTCCAGAGAGTCCATAAAGGGCCTGTCGGCCTGAGGGCTAACTCAAGGCCAGAGTAGCTCTTGCGAGAGGAAACAGACGGGCCAAGTTTTTCTCTGAAGCTTTGGTTCCAAAGCAGTTGTGTCTCTCCTTGGCAGTGAACTTTCCATCTGAATCACTGAATGGAGGCAAATCCAGTTGTGAACTGGTTTGAAGACTCAATCAACATTTGGCCAGGAACATTGACTTGTGTTGAATCGAGTCTTGGGTTGAATTTGGTTCAACAGCCCATCTCGGCTCAACCCAAACTGACTCTGGAGCCTCAGCCCAGCAGCTTCTCCTCTCCAGCCTGCCACATTGCCCCTTGTTCCTTTTTCCTTTCCTTTCCTCAAGCAAAAGAATTTTCTCATTTAGCTGGCAATTAATTTGTGATATATTTGTCAGGCAGAAATTCTTGTCTCCCTACTTCCTTCATGAATCACCGACTTTAAATATTTATGATCTGGGACAGGGGGAAGATATATACACCTATATATTCAGGGACATGAATCGCTACAGGTTTTCTGTGCATTCTCCATTTTTTGACATAATTAGGACTGTCCAGGGACATGGCAAAACAGGCGACTCAAAGCAGGCCAAACCCTCTGGTTGTTGAACATCTGATTTCCTGAGCCGGCCTTCGTTTTCTCTTCCAAGTGTGACCCTGGATCTGCCTATTCACAAGTAAGACCTGTTGAGGACATGGGGTTTACTCTTAAGCAAAGAGCCCTTGTCCTTAATCGGAGGAAAGGATGCTCTTTTAATTTATTTTAAGAGACACCTGAATCAGAGCTTTGGGACTGAGTGGCGTTTGGCAGGCGCTTAAATGAAGAGCAAACAGGTTATGACAATGCCCAAAGTGCTGTGGCAGTGCCCGTTTTCATCAGGTGGTTTCTCCTCCCCGCCCAGGTCAGAGCCTGTATCCCTCACCAAAGCCAAGGCACCCTTGGGGACTGGATTGGTTGCTGTCTTGTCATGAGCAGCGCAAGGTGTGAGAATCCAGTTCAGGTTCGCTTGCCCAGAGCGATGCTGGATGAGCTGCTGGTGCCACATGGATGAACACAGGCCTCTCCTTCCCCTCTCCCTCTGCCCGCCCAGAGTGAGTGGGGTGGGAGGATCAAAGGGGAAGAAGCATCCGCTGAGTGGCTGGCCCACAATCGGGAAGGAAACGCAGGTCAGGATATGAAACAGCAAATAAATAAACCATAAGCTTTAAAAGCCATCCTGGGTAGCATTTTCTGAAAATTGTCAAGAGGAGGAAGAGAAGGGAGGCGGGCTGAGCAAGAGGCATTGCATCAAGGGAAGGCCTGTCTTGGATGCTGGGGGGCTTTGAGGGGGGCGGTGTTTGTGGTAGTTATTTCAAGAGGGAGGAGGGGGTGCTGTTTTCAGTGGTTTCAGTTATGAGGTACGTCTAAGCTTCTAAGAAAGAGGCTCTGAGGGTTGAATTCCTAGGCTGGGTCAATGCTTGATGGTTGAAAAGCCATCTTCTTGGCCAAGGCTGCCAATGGGTGGGAAGCAAAGCCACCGTTGGCTCCTTCAACTGGTGGTTGAGGACAGACCCGAGGCAGCTCCAGGGAAACTGTCCGGAGACTCCCTGGGATGTTTCTTGCTGCCCTTGTGGATCATGGCAGCTGACCAGAAGCCTAGAAATGCAGCAGTGATCTTCTGCTTGTTCTCCCCAGAAATCCACAAACAGTAGATCACCTCAGGGCATGGAGGGCTGATTTTACTCCAGGGTCTCCCAGCACCACAGATGCTGACATGGAGTCTGGAAGCAAAGTGAGGGGTCCCTGTGGGGCCCAAGTGCTGGTATTCCTGGCTCCTCAGGTTCTGCAGGTGGGCATTTCAGAATACCTTCATGGTCACCAGCCAAGGTGCCTATAGTCCCTTTTCCTCTAGAGGAAGGCTAGAGATTGGGTTAGGATCACCCTGCCTCATCGCCACCCCCAAAGGTTGATCAGCCTGGAGGACAGGCAGGCTTTGAAGGCCTGACGCCTGACACGCCGAGCATTTGCAAGCCGAGAAGGAGCTCCGTCTGTCTTCCTGATGGAGCAGGCGGGATCTTCTCAGCAGATGTCTCGGGGGCAGCGTGCAGGGGCCAGGAGGCGAAGGGGGTGGCCGCACGTTTATAACTTGCTAAAAAAAGCCTTTGGGCCCCCTGGGCTGGCCAGTTGTCCACGCCATCTGTCCATGACCAGGTCAGGGGCCAGGCATTTGAGCAGTTTGGGGGAGAGAAGGAAAAGTCCTTTGCTCAGCCTTTTAAAGATCTCACTCAGATCCTGGTTTCAAGATCCTGAGCAGTTTTCACCCTGAATAGGTCTGTTGCCTCCTGGAAGTGGAGATTTTCTTAAGCGAACGACACACTGTTCCAGGCACCCTGGAGATACCCCAGATATTCCCAGTCTTCAAACAATCACAAACTGTTGCTGCAGTAGAGACATTCTCCTGATTGCTTTTCTGCCAGCTGTCCTTCAAAGAGCGCTTGCTTTCCAAAGAGAAGGGTTGTGTTTGTGCAGATAATTAGCCAGGAGCTTCAAAAGGCAGCATGGCGTGCATTTCCTTCTTCAAGCCTTTCTTTAGCCCTCACTTCTCCCACTAGCTCTCAATCCATGAGAAGACATTGCAAGGAAGCTTTTCTGGGATGAGATGGTACTGCTACTGGTTTTTCATCCGTCCAATTTCTCAGTTCATGGATTTGGAAGATAGGTTGAAGAAACCTTCCAGGACCATCTCTAGTCCTCACCCAACTGGAGAGTGGAAGGCAACCTGGAGCCTTCCTGGAAGGCCTGGTGTCCAATGCACAACTTTAGGCCTGCTGATGAACTTCTGGAGGCTGAAACATACAATGAACAGTTGCAGGAACTGGGCATGGATAGTCTAGTGAAGAGAGTGAGGACCAGGGGAGACTTCCAAGATTTGAGGGGCTGCCACAGAGAGGAAGGGGCCCCAGCTATTTTCCAAAGCACCAGAAGGCCAGACAAGGAATAATGGATGGAAACTGATCCAGGAGAGATTCAATCTGGAAATAAGGAGGAATTTTCTGACAGTGAGAGCAATCAACCAATGGAACAGAAGTTGCCTTCAGAAGTTGTGGGAGTTTCATCTTCTTTTTCTTGTGCCATATCCGTCATCGGACATTGACGACCATGTTGGCGGTCCTATTTTTATCAACAGCCACATGAAAAAGTGCTGCGGAGTTTTGTCCAAGCCAGGCCCTTAGATTTTGAAGCCATGGAGATTCATCACTGGAGGCTTTCAAGAAGAGACTGGACTGGCATCTGTCAGAAATGGCGTAGCATCTCCTGCTTGGGCTCTGTGTGTGTGTTGGACTAGATGACTTACAAGATCCCTTCCAACTCTGTTATTCTCCTGACCAGCCGGTCCTCTACAGGTGGCTTGAGCATTTCTATAGGGAGACTCTGTTTTAAAATAAAAGACAATTTGGAAAGGATTTGTTGGTCAAGATAAGCTGATGCTGACCGTGTAGGGAGAGAACTTTTGAGGCATCTCTGGAGACCTACATTGATGGACTGGTGACGATGCTGCTGCTGCTGCTGCCGCCAACTGAAATGCATGATTGGTTGCACATTTTGCAAAGGTGCTATAAATCCTTCTCTGAGCTGCAGGCTGTTAGATAAGAAAATAGAAGGCAGTTAAAAAGTTGCTCTTTAGTGTGGAAAGTTGCTTCAACTCTTAACTGTGGGACTGCGGGGGTGGGAGGCAGATTTTTAGCAGAGTTGTGCCCCCCCCCATTTCACAGGGCATCCATCCACCTCCCCTTCCCCTCAACCAGATTGTGGGTCTTCTCTGAAGCCACGGGCCCTGGTGCAGATGCATGGTTAGAGACCCCAGCTTGAAAGGTGATTCCTTCCCGGGTGGGGCAAGAACAAGATCATGTTCTGGGTGGGGAGGTGGGGGGGGGAGAGAGCGAGAGCAGAAGGGTTGAAAGTTGATGTGAACTGAGCTGCTTCTTCAACCACCATCAGTTTCTGCTGCATTAGACTATAAAGGCCCTGCGGGTGGAATCAGATGTGCATTTGCTGAGATGCTCAAGACAGTTTTGTAACTGGATGGCTTGTTGAGATTTGGATGAGTTTTATGGGTGGGAGGGGGGTGAGATTGTGTGTTTTGGAGGAACAGGGAGAAAAGAAAGCCAAGGCCAACTGGGTTTTACCTTCCATCAACCCTACAAACTAGGTTTGGCTGAGTCTGTTTAGACAACAAATGGGCCAGATTAAAACTTGATCCTCCTTCAACTAAACTCTCTCTCTCACCTGTTAGATGACCAATCATGTTCACGTTGGCAGGGGATGATGGGAACTGCAGTGGGGATGAATTGAGCTGCAGCCAAACTGGATCCTGGCCTCCAGGATTATTTTATTGCCCAGCAGGCTGCTTTCCATCAGCTCAGCCTAGGAATGCAGGCAGCTGCCTCGGGTAAATCATGTTGTTGCTCTCTCCAGCCCAGGACTGAAATGAAAATAGCTTGGTGGGTTTCAGATAAGAGTCCATCCCACCACTAATCAAAGGTGACGGTGATTGGATCAATCCTAAAAGAATGAAACGAAGGCGTAAGGAAGCTAAGATGTCCTTTTAGCTCAGGGAAGACTCATTCCGCCAAACCTCAATGGGACGGGAAAACTTGCTGCAGGACAATTCAACAACTCAAATTAATTATTTAAAATACTTAAAACATTATTTTATTTTTTGTTGTTCGCATTTCATTCTGTCCCTCCCAGAGGTGGGTTTCAGCAGGTTCTGACCAGTTCTGGGGAACCGGTAGCGGAAATTTTGAGTAGTTCGGAGAACCGGTAAATACCATCTCTGTCTGGCCCCGCCCCCATCTATTATTTGCCTCCCGAATCCCAGCTGATTGGGAGGAAATGGGGATTTTGCAGTAACCTTCCCCTGCCACACCCACCAAGCCACGCCCACCAAACCACACCCACAGAACCGGTAGTAAAAAAATTTGAAACCCACCAGTGGTCCCTCCCCTGGCATCCTTTCTTTAATGATTCTATTCCACTATTTCTTTGACATTTGTGTCCTGTGGCGAATTGTCCTAGACAAAAGACCATCTGAGGCTCAGAGGGTTGCTAGTTAGTCCTTCCACAGTGATCCTCACCTTGGTTTCCTCTTCTCCAAGCATTGTCTGGGGATGAGTTTGCAAAAGAGCTCCTGTTCTGGATGCCTGTTTGAGGTGCTGGACAACAGAGAAGAATCTCCTAAAACGTTTTATGTGGCGGCCATAAAAAGAGGAATGCATCCGAAGTGTCTAAACCAGCATTTCTGTTTGGAAATAGAACCACGTTTCCAAGGCACCAGACTGAGAGTCTTTGAGGACTCCAAAGGGGGCCTTTCTTCTCCGCTTAAAAGGAAAACACAGCTGCACAGTAACCATGGGGCTTGTCCTGTTAGGGGCGGGCAAAACTGCTGGGGAGCATGGGACATGTGCCACTGTCATTGCATCCTGTCTACAATTTGACTAGTGGGACCCGTTCCATAGGTGCCTCTTTCAGAAGTAATTTTGGATCTCTAGCAAAGTCTCAAAAAGTGTGCGTCTTTCGAAGGTACCACAAAGGGTAAATATAATAACAGCATCCTTGTAGACCCAGAACTGTTCTCTGCCAGAGGGACTGGTAGGAGCTAAAACATGAGAATCTTACTCTAGAACCCTGTTCAGTCCTGGGTTCCTGATTTACGAGAAGAATCTGCATGTCTTCTGCTCTTCACCTGCCCAAGCCTGATTTGCAGCCCTGATACCCCTCCTGGGCAGTGTGGGAAGAAACCAGCCCCCTCTTGAACTTTCTCTGCAACCAGCAGTTCATAAGATCCCCCTTGCAAGGGAGGCCAATGCCCCACTTGCAAAATATGGGGATGACAAAAAGGGCACCAAATGTTTAAGTGGGCCAAGGCCAAGGGTGTGCCCACCTACCATTGCTCACCCCCCGAACCTGGGTTGTCAGCTGTTTGTGCCCTGCCCCAGCAAGAGGAAAACAGAGGGGTGGGGGGAGAGGTTATTCAATGTCTTCAGACTCTTCCTATTTTACCCCGTTTCTCTCTCTCTCCTGGCTGAAAGAGTTGTGAGGGAGGAAGCCGGACTGCGACAGGCACAGGAGAATCGTTAATAACCAGACTTATTTGGGGGGTTTCCCTGGACATGTGCAAAATTCCTGTTCCTCATCTCGGAACGATGAGACGGACTTTGCTTCGCCTCCCTTGAGCTCAGAGAGCGGAATGGCCTGGCCAAAGCGGGGGCTTCTCTGAAGATGCAGCCACAGGACAGCCAAGAAAATTGAATGCACTTTCTGGAATCCAAGCGTGAAATATAAGCGATTGGATTCTTTCTAAAGCCGAAAGAAATGTTTTGCGCTTCGTCTGAGTTTCCCAATGCTGGGCCAATGGAGTGTGGCTTTCCCGACTCTGGACCGTGCAGAGTCAGAAACAGGAACATGAAATCCTCGTTTGAGGCCTTTTGTAAACTTGGAACCGGAATGTTTCGCTAGGATTTTCTCGGTCGTTTGGATTTGAGCAGAAATAAAATGTGACATCTGATCGGCTGTGAATTCGGCTCCCATCACAGTGTAGGAAGCGTCATGTGCCATTTGCTCACAGCTACTTCATGTCCTGCTAGCTCAGATGATCCGTTCTGGGTGAAGCTGTGGAGGGAAAAAGGCTCCCCTTATTAGAAGGCAACCCACAAAAGTGCAGCTTCCCCCTGGCCACGTGATCCACAATCAAGCCATCTTTTGCATTGGGCCTTCAGGCCTGCCAGATGGACTGACATCCTGACAATAGATTCATTTAACAACCCTGTGACTTACTTAACAACTGCAGTGATTCACTTAACCCCTGTGGCAAGAAAGGTCATAAAATGGGGCAAAACTCACTTAACAAATCTCTCACTTAGCAACAGAAATTTTGGGCTCAAGTGTGGTCATACGTCGAGAACTACCTGTATACAAGTACAAGGTTGTTAAACCAATCTCTGCAGTTAGAAGCAATAGAAAATATTGATAGCTCAGGGGGATGGATGGTGGTGGTGACGGTTTAGCAGGACTTGGGTTGAAGCATCTGGTTTCAGTTCTTCACCGCTTTATTGAGCTCATGTGGTCATGTGATTGGTGGGCCATGCAATTGGCTGGTCATGCCGTGTGACCTGTCATGTGACCAGCTGGGCTTTGTGTGTGAAGGTCACCAAGCGAAGAGGTGGTTGGTGCCATTGTTGGTTGGTTGCTCAATTGGGTTTATAGGGTGGCTCCAAATTGACATATTTCTTGATAGATCCATTGGCTGGATACCAGGCTTGGATGAATCCACGGGTGTGGCATGGCCAGTGATTTTTGTTCCGTCCCAGTGGATGTGCATTGTACAATGTTGTGTCTGCCTTTGGATGTTCAGTAAATCTCCTGAAAGGAGCATTTAAGCATCTGGTCTATAGCAGAGATGTTCTCGGCTGCAGTTCCCGCAACCCTTAAAGGGAGGGGAATCCCACCGTTGCTTAGTCTGGCTTGAGTCTGATAGAGCTCAGATCCTGACTGAGCGGAAGCCTCTCCTTTCTTGAGCGCCACATCATTTACATTGCCGGGAGCCATAAATTAGCCTCAGCTAAGCTCAGCTGAAATCTTCATGGATGAGGCCAAGAGAGGAAAGGCCCACTGGCCAGGCCTGTTGGCGGCTGCTGAGCACGATGGGATGGAGAGATGGAGGAGGCTACACTTAATGCAGCAGTTAGAGCTTTGTGCACACAAAACGTGGCCTCTGTTTACGTTGGAATTCATTTAACTGTCTCTTATCAAAACACCAGGAGATCTGGAGACACTCTCTGAAAGGCTTCCAAGCTTGTGGACGAAATCAAGTGTGTATCATAACTGTTCAACAGTGTACATATCAGTTTAAGAATGAGTCCAATAAATGGCCTTGTTTTTATCAGCCGGAGAAGTTCCTCCCGCCGATTAAACCCTTTTGTCTCAGTCTCTGAAGAGGCCTCGGTACCATCAGGTGTTGTTTAGTCTTCTTCAGTCCTCTTCCTTCGTGCCAGCGTCGGCTTGGCATCTGAAAAACAATTTTGTGATAACGGTGGGGCACTGCCGGGAGCAGAGAAGATAATGACAGAACAAAATGACGGAACTCTGAAAGAGCTGGATTTGAGGAAGAGGCTTCCTCGGTGGAAAGAGAATGCTAAATCCAGTTTATTCACTCTCTTTACTTCCCGATTCATACAGGGGAAGGTCCTTGAGGGCATTTCCACTGAACACATACACAGAGAGACACACAATTCTTGCAGGATCCTGTGCGTACCCTACATTTCTCCCATCGGTTTTTTCCTTTTGGGATATCAGGTTCCAAACTCCATGAAGTCCAAGAAGGAAAGCTGCATCAACAATAAATAAGTTTTTATCTTCGTTCTAGGTGACCCTTGGTTGGCATCTCCCTCTTGTTTACCCGTTCCCACTTTGGTCAACATTTTAGCCACAATGCAGGGCTCATGGTGTTGTCTGCAGGATCCTTGCTGGTGGCGAGGTGGGGAGAGAGACAAGCCACTTACAAGCCAGATAGAGCGAAGAGAAGCTTCAACCATGAAATTGGCAATTTTGTATGCTTCATCGTGAGGGAGGGTAGAGTGAGTTGTTCTACATTTTCTAATTGTGCCTGGATGCCCTGGATCCTGGAATGCAAAGTGTCAGCTTGCCCAAGAGAAACATATGTGCTTGTTAACTTAGATGTGCAAAGTCATTTTGATTAGTGGAGTCAACAGAGAGCATGGGAGAAGATTTTCATGAATGCAAGTTTTCTTTTTCCCCAGGCAAAGATTGGGTTGCTGAAACAATGCCTGGATAAAAGAGGCTGAGTGGGTGTTCACAGGTTCAGCTGCTCCGTATATAATGCTTGGAAGGGTGCTGCTTGTTTTGCAAAATGCCTCTGTCTCTTCTCTCTAGCCCTTGTTTCTCCACATGGTGCTTGGATCCGGTTGATGGATGACAGTGGAAGTTGCTATTGAAGTTGGGAAAGTCTACAGTAAGGATTGAGGAGGGGGCTGGAAGGACTGCATTGGGTGACGAGCAGTGCAATTGGTAGATATCTGGGACTCTCCCAAAGCCTCATAGTGTGTGTGTGTGTGTGTGTGTGTGTGTGGGTGGGTGGGTCCTTCTGACCTACCAGTGTAGAGAAAGGCTGAGAAGTGAAATGAAAGAAGATCTGGAGAAGTTTTTATGGGAAAACTGGGAAGAGATTTTAGATGTCATCTGGCCTGTAGGTGACGCTTCTGTCAGGAGGAAGCCAAAAGTTCTCTCGTTCCAGACAAAGGTGCTTTTTTCTAGCCCATTGTGGGTCTGCAACCTTAAACACTCAGAGAGCCATTTGGACCCGTTTCCCACAGAAAAGGAAACACCGGGAGCCACAAAACCCTTCCTGTGCCTGACTATTTCCTGAGCGGCCACAAAACTAGCATATGTAGTTGAATTAAACGTTCTGTTTTCTTCTGAAACTTTTCTTTTCTTGGATTTATCCATGGTTGGCCTACCCGGGGTTGAAAAGCTCAATAAATTGCATGCTGGCAGGTGTCGCACATTGGTGGTTGTGACGCATATTTTGAGTGACAAGGAGCCACAGTAGAGGGGTGAAAGAGCCACATACAGCTCCAGAGCCGCAGGTTGCTCACCCCTGTTCTCCAGATGCCGTTTCTGCTTCATGTCTTGGCTATTTTTCTCTCCTAACCTGCTCCTTAAAACAGTAGCATCTCTGCAGGAGACCCAGATGGCTCTGGTGTAAAATGGAACCGATGCTTCATCTTAGTGATGGGGTAGTTTTCTTCGCTTTGCTTTTTGCATGTTAGAAAGTTCACATATCTTCTATCCTGGGACAGCAAAATAGGAAAAAGAATTCCCTTAACATACTTATCTCTTGAAATCCCTTCTACATCATGAATATTTTTAGGTTAAGAAATACTTGGAAACCAACCTTCCTGGGCTAGCCAAACTTTGCACAAGCTTCCCATTTAGTTTTGGATCACGTGGCCAGCACAGTAAAAGAGCTGATGGAGAAATCAGTAGTATTGCGGTTGGCTGGAGCAGCCTAAAAGATGAAAAACAGGACCTATTTAATTTGCAAATCCATTGCAATTGGCCATCTCCTTGCTGCAATTAGATCATATAGGAATCGTGGTGGCACCTACGATGTAGTATTGCAGGCTAATTTTGCCAACTGCCAGCCTTCCATCCTTCCGAGGTCAGTAAAAGGAGGAGCCAGGTTGTTGGGGACAATGTGCTGACTCTGTAAACCGCTTAGAGAGGGCTGGAAAGCACTGGGAAGCGGGATATAAGACTAAGTGTAATTCTATAAGCCCACATGCAAAAATTGAGTTTCAACACATCCTGTCTGAGGAATTCTGGGAGGTGAAGTCCACCCATCTTAAAGTTGGCAAGGTTGAGAAACACTGATCTATCTCTCTATCTGACTTCTATCTATCATTTCTCAACTTCAGCAACTTTAAAATGGATGGACTTCAACTCCCAGAATTCCCCAGCCAGTCTTGTCCTGCATTTTTACCTAAGCATCTGGAACAGATTAAATAGAGATCATCCATATCTTTTCAAATTGTGTAGTTCTGTGATAGTTCACTTCCCCCCTGTTGCATTGCAAAGTCTTATATTCACAGAAAAGGTGAGCTGACATTTCAAAGTTTTGACATCTCTCATTTCAGAAGCTGGCTTACCTAAAAAGGAGACTGCAATGTTGCTTCCTCCCCTAAACAGATCCTCTTGTAAGATCTTTGACAGCCCCTCCCCTGCAAGGAATAAAATGCATACTTGGGGAGTGGGAGAGAAAAATTAAATTATTAAAACGAGTTCCCCCAGGTTACTATGGGAACCTGTTGCTAACGAATCGGTGGGGTTTCCTTTTTACCTTGATGGAGCTCTTAAAAGCCTGTAACTCTCTGCCAACAGGTTTCCTAGGGAAAATGTTGCCATGGAAACCCCAGGCACTCAACCCAGGTGTAGACCAAGCGTGATGCCAGATGGCACACCAGCTTCTGCTGCCAGACGGGGCATCCTTCGCCAAGCTGGGTTTGGCCCATGAGCCTCAGCGCTTGTGGTCACACCCTTGTGGAAGCCCCCTGGGGAGCAGGCCAGCCAGCTGAGCTCTTCACAGACCAAGGCTGGGAATTTGCATCCCAAATGAAGCAATCTGGCATTCTTTCCCTGCCACCACATAAATCCCCCTCCCCATCAAATCTGACTTTTGGTGATGTAGGAGATGACTAACCTGAGGTGAGGGAGGGATCAAGCACATCATAAGTTCATGAGTTCCCATGTGAGAGCTAAGTCCAGCCCAGGGGTGAAATCCAGCAGGTTCGACAGGTTCTGGAGAACTGGTAGCAGAAATTTTGAGTAGTTCGGAGAACTGACAAATACCACCTCTGGCTGGTCCCAGAGTGGGGTGGGAATGGAGATTTTGCAGTATCCTTCCCCTGCCATGCCCACCAAGCCACGCCCACAGAACCGGTAGGGAAAAATTTTGAATTTCACCCCTGGTCCAGCCCACCTTGAATGCCTCTCTTATCTCCCGCACATTTCCCTTGACTGTTAGTTGGCCAGATTCTTGTAGAGAGCTTTAGCTTGCAATAAATCTTTATACTCATTTGAACTGCCTGAATCTTCTGATTTCCCAGAGGCTTGATAGGTAATTTTTGAGAACACAACTCTGCTTGGTCACCATATGGAAGTAGCCTTCAACTTCCTGATCTACTTCCAGCTCAGGGGTTTCCCAGTCAAATCCTTTGAAGTCCAGCCAGGTATGCCTCTGCTTAACCTTTTATGAAGAGCCAAGGTCTGCCAGGGAATCTCTTCCTGTAATTGCATTCTACAGGGAGACACAATCTGGTGGATCTGATGGAGAAATGGACAGTTGGAGCAAGGAGAGAGGAATTCCTAAGCAGGCATTTTGGTCTCGTTGCAGAGGAGCAAAGTTTGAGGTGGTTTTTTTTTTTTTTCATTGCCAGAAAATGAGGCTGTCATAACCCAGTGGGATCATCAAGTAATTATGCTTCCCGATGAATCTGATGATCTAAATTAGCCTTCTCCCAACCTGTAGATGGAAATCATAGTTGATTGGAAATCTCTGCAGTCTGGATTTAAAAATAAAAGCTAAAGATGGTTTTAGGCTTCAACAAGACAGATATAATTTCTAAGTCAGAGGAGGTGATCCTTCCATTCTCTTCTAGCTTGGCCAGGGACCACCTTGAATACAGTGTCCAGTTCTGGATTAAGGATTCAGAAGAACCAGAGTCCTTCTGAGCCAGATCATGAGGATGGAAGAGAATGAGAAACTAAGTTCTAGAGGAGAGATTGAAGGATTGAGAACAGGTTTAGTTTGGAGAAGAAAAGATTTGGGGTGGAGGTACAATAGCTCTCTTCAGATACCTGGAAATATGTCCCAGAGGAGAAGGCCAAGACATGGATCAATAAACTTACTGGAAAGCAGAGTCTGATGGTTAGAAAAATCAACCTAATGGAGCATCTTCACGGAGGAATCATGATTCACAGGGGTTCAAAGGTGTCTTTACTGGATTTCCCCAAACTGAGGTAGGGTTTAGGATACCTTAGGATGAAGTCCTCTCCTGAACAGGAGGAGGACCTGCTGGCCTCAAGGGCCTCTTCTTTTGTGGGAATCGATGGTTGTTCTGAAACCATGGTCCCAACAATGGATGGTTGCTTGGTCAACAGTAATGAAGATCTTGCTGCCCAACATGGGAGGCATGTTTTTCTAGAATTCACAGCTACATAGAACTCCAAAGTAGATCCCTAGAAAAAAATGTTTAAATAGCCGCATGGTCTCCAAGGTGCAGGACCCATCATGCAACCGTAGGTTATGGCATGTGGTCATTTGAAGGGTGCATATTTGGAAAGGGGATCCCACCAGGGTGGCTCTTGTGCTGAGTGGATTACCATGTCATATCCTTGGGAAGACATCTCAAGAGGAAAAGTGCAGGACTGGAGGAGAGACCTTGTGCCCTAAAGGTGGATTTCCCAGTATCAATGGATCAGACTAGGAGGCTAAACGTTGAGCAATCCGGACTTGGTTGCTGTGGGAAGCCTCTGGACAAATGGGCATGTCTTTCATTTTGCTCTCATTCATTATTCATGCATCTCTTTCCTTTTTGTGTTGTACATGGTTTCATCCAGTGGTGAAATCCAATTTTTTTTACTACTGGTTCTGTGAGCGTGGCTTGGTGGGTGTGGCAGGGGAAGGATACTGCAAAATCTCCATTCCCACCCCACTCTGGGGCCAGCCAGAGGTGGTATTTGCCAGTTCTCCAAACTACTCAAAATTTCTGCTACCGGTTCCAGGATTTATTTGATTGTGCTGGGAAAGGAGAAGTTGACCAGGGGCAAGACAGGCACCCCCGCCCTCCTCGGGCTTCTCATCAGCCTTCTTGGGGCCTTTGTCTTCCCTTTGTCTTCTCTCTTTCCTCCTTTCCAGAGGAGTGAATCCTTCTGGAGAAGGAGCTCCCTCCCAAGCTGGAAACCCAATTCAATGCATGCAAATGCTTCCCGCAACCAGCATAATTGACATTTGTCACTCACAGTCCTTGGGGTCATATAAATTGGAGTCGTATCATTTTGCATGTTAATCATCCATTGTTCGGATCTCTCACTGCTCTGCAGGATTTTAATCAAAGGAAATCAGGGCGTCTGTGGCTGGTTGTTCTTTCTCTCTCCATTCTTTAAAAGGAAATGCAAGGCTAAAACTTCTTTTCAGCGGTCGCAATCAATGGCCTTCTGGTTTTTCCAAAGCAGTGACACTGATGGGTTCATTTCTCGTCTGTTTGGAGCCCTATTGATCCAGAGGGACCTGGTTGTGTTAAAGGTCAGCTGAACAACTGAACAACATCTATTCAGCAATCCTTCCTTGCTGAGGTTTTTCTCCAGGGGGGCTGGGAGTTTCTGCTAGGATGTCTCAATCAGAGCTCGTATGGGAACGGGTGTACGTGTATGTGTGACTGACTCTGATTTAAACTAAATGGAGTGACCAGGAGGGTCTAGGCTGAGAGGGGCAGATCTGGACTGAGGTCTTCAAGAGCAATCCCTCCTCCTGCTCAGAGATGTTGTGGTCCCAGAGCAATTTTGCACAGTTGTAGAGAGAAAGAGCAAATCTGCCATTCCAATGGTCCCCTTGGGGCCATCTTCCTTGTCTTGATTGCCTCCAGAAATTTTGGATTTCCGTTCCCCAACTCCTCGGCCAGCCGAGCCATCCTCCTCCTCGCTTCCTTCTGGGGGTTGAGTGATGGCTCTCCATAACTGCCAAGTTCCCTTTGAGGAAACCTAAAATTGTATAGATTGAAAAAGTTTCCTTTTAAAAAGTTTTATGATGAAACACCATGTTGTGATGGAGGTTGGAAGTCACTTCTTCATACATTTCTTGTCTCTTTATTATATTCCTAGTTTTCTCTTTCTTCTTTTTTCTTTTTCTTGCACTTTTTACTCCTTCTTTGTATTCTTTTTTCTTTCATTAAGTTTAGTTTGCATGAGATTTTACTATTATAATCAAAATTCTTAATAAAAATTAATATATACCCATCCATCCCACCACCCAAACCTTCCCTCCATCAGTCCATCCATGTTGAGAGCTAGATTTGGCTTTCCAGGATATGATGAGAATTACATGCCAAGTCATTGACCTTTAGTGACCACGTAGATAGATTTTCTCTGGGATGTTCTCTCCTCAGCCTGGTCCTTCTGGTCTTTCAATATTGCCCCCATCAGATCAGCCCTCCACCCAACTGATGGTCTTCTTCTCTTTCCTTCCACCATTCCTAACATCAGAGGCTTCTCCAGAGAGCTAGATCTTTGCATAATGTGGAACAAGAAGCAGGGATAGATCTGAATGGAGGCAATGGGATATGTAGTCTAACTTTTCCAGAAACACAATGAGTGAGACAGTTAGGTTCAAGGAGCTCCACCAACTTGAAAATTTCCTGTCCTGTTGTGGGAACATTCAGTGGGTGTATATATATTTAACTCACTGGTTCAACTCAAAGATAATTGATCAGATCTTCACATGCAAGCGACTTTTAAAACTGAATTAGAACTGTCCAATCCAATTGGAGGAGTCAAAGATCCTGTCTATACACCACAGCAGCCTTTTCCAAACTGGCTCAGAAATCCAGCTCAAACTGATTGGATCGGACAATGCAATTTAACTCTCAGATTGATTTTCTGAATTGATTGGTGGTTGTTGAATCTGGAAAGCTGAGATGGATCGGAGGGAGAAGGACTTGGTGAACAGGCCATGGGATTCTCTGTTGCTGGACCTAGACATTGGGGGCTGGGGCTGGGACCACAGGTCCCAATGATCCTCCCCTCCTTGCAAACGCGGAGTCCATGTGATCCAATAACGCCGTTACTTTTATGTTAATGTACAGGCCATTTCATCCTTGGCCGTCAGTGCTGGACAATGTTGGCAGGAGGAGAGCTTGACTTGAACTTTGGGAAGCCAAGCCAAGACAAAGAAGAGAAACTCAGCCATCAATCTAATTTATATTCAAATAGGAAATAATGGCAATCCAGTTAATTAACTAGAGTGAGCTCCAGTTCCTTCCCACACGCTGAACAGCCTTCCCCTCCTGCCCCATTCAAAGGGACCGTTTGGGGCAAGGTTGGAAGGCTCCCAAATGCTACACTTCCTGTCCCCACACCTGCAAAGATTGACTTGGATTTCAAGGGTGGGGGGATTCCCTGTCAGATGCAGTGACAAGGATCTCAAAGGAGAAGTTCTAGGGTCCTAAACCTCCCAGGAGGCTGCAACCAAAGTTTTCTCCTGGACATGCCAGATTTCTCAAAAGTCCCTGGAATTTGCTCAGCTGAGTGGAAGGAAGGAAGAAGAGAGCTCTTCCCAATGACTTCCACCCCCCAACCCCATTTTTAGGCCTAGCCTTATTTTAGAGGAGAAGGACACCTCCGCAGAGAAACAGTAATGAACTTAGGAAGCAATGCAGCTAATTTCACTTTTAAATCTTCTTCTTCAGCCAGGCAGACTTATCAGTCTGCTGTAAATACCAGGGTTATTTTTAGTCTCTGGGAAAAGGGGTCATAGGACAGGTCAAAAACTTTGTGATAACTCCAGCATTTCATTTCTTGCACCTAAACACAATTTTCTCCCGGCTGTAAATAGAGAAAAATATGCTTGGAAATCTGTAGAACTGCACTGAATAGTCTCTGCCAGCCGAACTATTTGATCTGCACATATTGGGGTGCAATTTGGAAACCAAAGTCCAGTATTTGAAGGAGGGCAGTTTTTCTTCCTTTGACCAACAATTGACAGCAGCTGAAAAATAATCTTGCTTCTTTTCAGTTGAGAAATCAGTGAGGTTGCCAAACCCTACTGCAGTTCGTGCCTAAGTTCAATTTAGTTTGAAAGCCCATGAAAGTCAATTGATTTGCTTAATTGTCTGCCTGCCTGCAAAGTCCTGAAATCTTTAGCTATTTTTGAGGTCCTGGATGAGGTTCAGAGGCTGAGCTCTCTGGTCAACACCTGTACAAGGGGAGGCGCATCTCAAAAGGAAGTTGCAACTCAAATTTGCGCTTGACTTCCTTGGTGGTGGCTCTTGTCAGACCTAGGTCAAAGTGCCTCTTGAGTAGATTGGAGGTTTCGAGAGCCTTTTCCTGAACTACAAAGGTAGCTCTAGATAAAGTTAATTTTGTGGGATCTCCTCTCCTGGAGGACATATGTCCATCCCACCAGGCCAGATAAGGTGGGTACACTCCAGTCACTTCCCTTAAATGTTGATGGGACCTCAGAGAAGTCGGTCTTCTCTGTGGCTTCTCTGGCCTCTTGGTTCCCCCCAAGATTGGGTGCCATCCCAGCTACTTCCCCCACCCCCCGAAGAAGACCCTTGGCTCAGTTGCCCGCTGCCCTCGGGAAGGAAAACCGTCTCAAAAGCCACTCTTATTAAAACGCTCCATCTTCTCCAGCAGCAGGGCAGGCAGGGCCCAGAGATGCCTGATGGCTGATTTGCAGCCCAGACGGAGCTGCTGCCTCCTCAGACTGCCTCAGCGTGCCAGCTTCCCTACGGAACAACTTTTTCATTTGGATTTGTCTGTTTTATTTGCTTTCTGAAGAGTGTTTAACCGATTGGCTTGAAGGGGAGGAAGAGTTAATTCTGTTTTAAGAGCTGGGTTGCAAATAGTAAATAGCCAAGAGCTCTAATTAAAGTTTTAATTGAGAATTGCAGCCACAACTCTTGACTCTGGCTGGCTTTCCCAGGATGGAAACCACCAGCAAGTCCATCATCCTGTGTCATTCCCAGCACCACCTGTGGCATCACTCAAGGGATGTGAAGAAAGCGAGGTGGCAGCACATGGCTGCCCTCCCAATATTCAAGTCTTCGGCTCTCATCCCTCCTTCTCCTCCTCCCCCCTCCCCCTCCTCCTCCTGCTCTCCAATTTCAGATTCATATATTTCAGTTATTATCTCTGTTTATCTAGGGGAGGATTTTTGTCTTCCCTAAGCACGAGGCAGGCAAAGAGCAACATACTACATCATCATCATCTTCTTCATCATTGTTGCTGTCACCCCTGGGGGATGATGAGGATGGATTTTATCAGATTTCCTTCTTGCAATTTGGGCGCTGAGCTTCCTGCTTGCAATTAGGAGAAACTAATCTGTGCAAGCAACCACTGGCCTGCTCCTTTAGCAGAGAGGTGGCTGAGCTACGGAGGAGGGTGGGAGGAAGCATGTCCTGGATTGAAATGGATGGTTCAAGCCAGGTAGAGATCTTGGAGCCAACTGGGGAAGATTTCTCCTGAGCCCCACTGATTTTTTTCCCCAGATTCCTCTTCCTTTAAAAAAAAAAACAAAAAAAAAAACAACTAGTCTGTTGCTAAGCAACCAGTGCCATCAGATGATGAAACACTTATTAGATGACCACTATCTGGCCTCCATCTGCTTGAACTTTATGACTGATGGAGCTTTTCCAGGCTTCTTCCAAATGGAGTTTTAGGCCCGAAGGCCACCCACCAGACCTATTATGAGGTGGGCTGTTGGAGAGGTTTGGCTCTTTTTCCCTCCTTCCCCTCCTTTGGAGGGATTTCTCCCTAGCTCCTGGATCCCCAACACCTGAGACCCCAAGTAGGGACCTGCTTGAGTTGATGGTATCTTGTGAGTTGGAAAAACAAGCAAGAAGCAAAAAGGAACAATTTAGGACGGAAATATCTGAATTATTCTGATTTTTCCCCCTTATTAACTCCCCCTGGGCTCTTCCCAGCTCTAGACTGTAAAGGAAGAAACCTTAGCATTCCCAGAGGGAATCCAGGAGACCCATTGAGAGCCCTCTTGGGCTAACCAAGAGGATTCTTTGCCCCACCAGAATCATTTTGGCTTTGCTGCATTTTGGGGAAGGGGATTCCTTCCGGCTGCAGGATGAGTGCCAATGAACTGAGATGGAAAAAAGGATGCAGAGAAGAGCAACTAGGACGATTAAAGGCCTGGAGGCTAGGAACATAACATACGAAGAACGGTTGCAGGAATTGGGTATGGCTAGTCTAGAGAAAAGAAGGACTAGGGGTGACATAATAGCAGTCTTCCAGTATTTGAGGGGCTGCCACAAAGAAGAGGGGATCAATCTATTTTCCAAAGCACCAGAAGGCAAGACAAGAAGCAAAGGATGTAAACTCATCAAGGAGAGAAGCAACCTGGAATTAAGGAGAAACTTCCGAACAATGAGGACAATCAACCAGTGGAAGAGAAGTTGCCTTCAGAAGTTGTGGGGGCTCCATCACTGGAGGTTTTTAAGAGGAGACTGGGCAGCTATCTGTCTGGAATGGCATAGGCTCTCCTGCTTGAGCAGGAGGGGGTTGGACTAGAAGACCTCCAAGACCCCTTCCAGCTCTATTCTGATTGACTGAGATCATTTTGGACAAGATGGAAATAGGGGAGGCCGTGGCTTCCCTGTTGAGGCACTGCCCTTCCCTTCCTACTTGCTTTGCCTTCAGCGATTATTAATCCCGGCCTTTGGGTCTGCAGGATCTTGCCCTGTTTGTCAGCCTCAGCAGAGTTGCCTGCCCTCCCGAATCTGGACCTGAAGAGACACCTGGCCCCGTTCCCTCCTCTGGCAAAACGCGGCCAGCCGAGTGAGCCTCCCTCCTCCCATCCCTGCCCAATCAAATAAACCCGATTGTTTTGCAGAAGCCAACATTATCTCCAGCCCGGCTGTAATATTTCAGGCTTGAAGGATTGTGCAATTGTCTCGTTTATGGTGTAAATACATCTTTTTCTGCTTTGTGAGACGGGCTGCCTACCTGCTGGATGTTCTTGAGCTGCACTTTCTGGCTGATGGATGGCACCAGTCAAGCTACACAAATACCTACGGTGTCCTGGGAGGACGGGTACATTAAAGCTGGTATAAAAACGACAACGGGTGCTATTGTTACAGGCAACGGGCATTTTGGCATGTAAAGGGCGGCCTCCCCCCACTTCTCTCTTCCCCTGAATTGAGGCTTGTTAGAAGGAGTGGCTGGCGGCTGGTGGCTCCCAAACACCCGTGGTCCGAAAGAAGGAAGCAAGTATCTCGGTTGTATAAATGCAATATAAATATTTCAGTAATAAAACTCTGGCACCACATACTGTATATGCCATTCCAGATGACTTGCCCGGTGCAGCCTTCATCCCATGCCACCTTCACTGCTGGTTAAGGGCTTCGGAGGCACACTGGGATGTTCTCTCCCCATGGTGTTGCATTCAGCGGGGTGAGCCCAGCTGAGCTGCAGAAAAACAAACTGGTTTGAGGGGTTTCCCAGATTCATTCCTTAACTGGACTTCTGGAGAGAGAGCATCCTTGACCTGAATTATTTATTTAGAAAATTTATATGGCTGCTCAACTCACTGGCAGTTTACAGAAGTAAAGCCCCCAAGCACTCTTGGTGTTAAAGTGCTGCTGCCTCTTGGTGCCCCCCTCTGCCAAGGATCAGAAGATTCCTCTCTCAGCCAAATCCACCAAGGTAACCATGACATCAAAGGTCAGGATCCCAGCCTGAACAGCCCACAATGCCGGTTTTCGAAACCCTTGCATTCAGAGCACGACACAAGGCCATGTCGACTCTGCTGCCCCTTCAGATCTCCATCCCCACTCTTGACTCCCACGCTCATCATAAACGTCACGAGGTTGCCTTCACATCGGAGAGGTAAAAAGCGGCAAGTCCCTGGTGGGTTCTGTTCTTATTTTGGATAACCATCATTTGTACTCTGCAAGGCTGTGGACAGGCCATGGCTGAGTGGTAGAACATCTGTTCAGCAAACAGGAGGCCCTGGCTATTTTGCCCACTATTATTAGACAGATCTTTGCTGAATTCAAGAGTAATAGGCCTCCTGGGTAGAGAATCTCAGCGTGAGATCTTGACTAGGGAAAGGCTGCTAAACCGCACTGCTTTCTTCTGCGCAGGTACCTCTGGCCTGAACCCTGGCTGGTCAGCGCAGACTCCATCATCCATACTCTTCTTTTAGAAGAAGGTTGGCTTTGTTTTCCCCATGGGCTGGACCTCAAAATATCTCAGAAGGAAGCTAAGCCATTACCTTGGTAGAGATGATCTTCCCCCAAAGAAGGACATATAAGGCAAACATTGAGCAAAAAGCCTTCTGACTTGACTTGAGGCACTGAACTATTTTTATATGGCTTTAGAGCCAGAATATTAATCAAATATGCCTTGTTGATAAAAACGAGTGGGGAAAAATGTGTGTGGAGAAGACACATTTCAGTTTGGGGTCATCGTTTGAGAAGCCCAGGAGCTATTTGGGGCCAGTGGCCGATACTTGTTTTCTTCGGAAGGATTCGTTTTAATGAGGGCCTCAGTACACAATCATTTTTGTTTAAAGTGATGTTGCAAGTCATTCATGAAATAAATATTTACCTCAGCCTTGGCAAAAGTCTGCCAACTTCTCTTAGGTTGCAACTTGGCCTGAAGGTATTTTTTACGAGTGCTCTTGCATTATCAAAGAACAAATATAAATACCGAGGATGTTCAGGCTGATTGATGTTGTAGCAAATAGACAGAGCAATCACAAACTTAATTGCACGGAGTAATTGCTCTTTTGGCTAGGCTGGTGGTGGAGCGTTGCCTTTGCACCCTGTTGCTCTCACAACGTCCCTAAACAATGCCCACAGATATGAAGCTCAAGCCAGGTACAGGTGACAGGTGTGTGTGTGTTTGTGTGTGTGTGAATCACCCAAGATCCTGTCCAGTTTTCAGTTTGATCTGAATCACGGAATTGACTCACATGCCAGTCTGTGACCTCAATAAAGATTTGATTGATTGATTGACTCAGAAGCTCTCAAGAAGATCTGATGCCTTGAATTGGTTCAAAAAGGCTCTTTGAAGACAATTCCATTGAAGCCAAAGCTTTTTCAGGCCCTCTGCAGACTGAATATTCACACATATGAGATAAAGCTGCTGAAGTTTTACTTGATCACCAAAGCTGGTGGGATTGTGCTGGTCTTGCAGAAGGGCTTGTGCACGATGTTGGGCAAGATTGCCAAAATCTTCCTAGCTTTCCAGCTTTCTTACATGAGATGTTCCAAAATTCTTGGACCTGGGAAAAGTGGTCCTTTTTTTTGTTGTTGATAGAGATAGATGGATGGATGGATGGATAGATAGATAGATAGATAGATAGATAGATAGATATGGATGGATGGATGGATGGATGGATGATGGATGATGGATGGATGGATGGATAGAGCAGTATTTATCAACCTTGGCAACTTTAATATTGGTGGACTTCAACTCCTAGAATTGTTGGCTGGGGAATTCTGGGAGTTGAAGTCCACCCACCTTAAAGTTGTCAAGGTTGAGAAACACTGAGATAAGAGCTAGATGGACAGATGGAGAGAGAAAGAGAAAGAGAGAGAAAAAGAAAGAGAGAGATAACCTTGAGAACTTTAAGATGGGTGGACTTCAACTCCCAGAATTCCCCAGCCAGCCTCATAGGGCTTTTTAACCACTTTTCAGATATCCTTCACTAACTCTCTATTAAAACCCATTTGACTTTCTGAGCTATTAGTATATTAAACCTGCATGCCTTTGTACCTAATATTTATCCAAAAGTTGCATTTATGGCTCGCATGGCTGTTTTGAAGGAAGAAAATGCTTCTTTTCTTTTTGGTCCCAAGCCAGGGCCGAGAGTGTTTTCCCCTTGTTGTATAAGTTGTACTCTTCTAAGATAATATTGGGCCAATCCTGCTTTTTAAAAAAGTATTGCTATTAAAAATAATCTTGTTTAAAGCATAGCCTATTTGCCATGGCTTTTTCAATGGCTCAGTTTAAATCGATCGATCCAATCAATTAATGAAAGGAAATCCTTTAGTAGAGAGGATAGTTTCACTGCTGTTTTGCAATTTCCCAGTCCTAACTGTCTTCTGTTCCTGCACCAATTACTTAAAAGGGACCTTAAAGCAAAAACTGAATTGATTTTTAGGATGCAATTTTCCTAAGATGCAAGTCTGCAGAGATGTTTCTGTAAGCTGTTTTTTTTTATAATGCATTTTGGCATGTTTGCACCAATCTGCATTCCTTGGTTTGATTCCATTGTCACCAATGCCCGTGTTTTGGGGGGCAGAACCGCAGCCCAGAAATCTTAAGAGGAAGAAAATGTTGAGGGACGCATGCCTTCTGCTTCATCCATGACTTCAAGGCCAAAGTTAGACTTCATAAGAATTCGCTTGCTCCTTATCAACCTGTGAGCTGGATTCCAATCTCTTCCTCTCCTGTCCAGTCTCCACCCCAAAAACGTTCAGCCAAGATTCCTAGGTGAATCCTAGCTTTTCCCTTAAGCAGGATGGGCTGCCGTGGTGAGCAGAGATTTTGCTGCTAATATTTTGCGAGTCTATGTGTGTGTGTGTGTGTGTGTGTGTGTGTGTGTGTGAAATTGTCTTTAAACAAACGCTCTGAGCTGGCGTTTAATTTATGAGTTGGAAATGAAACAGCTCTCCTGCTTTCCTTCAAAAATCAAAGGAAGAGGCCGGTGGGATGTCGGACGGACGCTTTCCCCTCAGACTTCCACCCAGGGTGCCACAAACATGTCAGGACCCATTGACAGGAGATTAAAAGCAGGTCTCTCTCTCTCTCTCTCTCTCTCTCTCTCTCTCTCTCTCCCTCCCTCCCTCCCTCTCCCTCCCTCCCTCCCTCCCTCCCTCCCTCCCTCCCTCTCTCTCTCTCTCTCTCTCTCTCTCTCTCTCCTTCTGGTGTTCTGTGAATCTCGCGTCCTACACGCAATGCCCCACGTAGGACCTGGGCAATGCTGTTGCTGGAGCACTGTTGTCCTGTCTGGGACTAGCACAACTTGCTATGGCCAACTCACTGCAGGACAATTCAGTGTTCTACAGGTAGTCCTGGACTTACAACAGCTCATTTAATGAGTGTTGAAAGCACCAAAAATGTGGCTTATGATTACCTTTCACACTTACGACCATTGCAGCATCCCCATAGTCACGTGATCAAAATTCAGATGCTTGGCAACTGACTCATATTTATGACCGGTTGCAGTGTCACGTGATCCTCTTTTTGTGACTTTCTGAAAAGCAAATTCCTCAATGAGGAAAGTGGATTCACTTAACAACCGGGTGACTAACTTAACAGCTGCAGTGACTCACTTAACCACTGTGGCCAGAGAAGTTGTAAAATAGGGCAACATTCACATAACAAATGTCTCACTTAGCAACATAAAATGTGGGCTCAATTGTGGTCGTAACTCGAGGACTACCTGTATTCATCGGTTCATTCCATTATTTTTATTATGGGTGACCACATTGTCATCCAAACTATTGTATCTCTTGTATTTCAGGATTGACTTTCTTTTATTATTATTGGCCACGATTCTGATGAAATGAATTGAATGTTTGCATTTGTTGAATTGGCTGTGGCTAATTGGCCACAGAGAGTTGGCCTTGGTGAGGTGACCATGGTCAATTGGCTGTGGTGAGCTGTCCCTTCCAGTCCTGTCCAGCCTCTTGGCCTGGATGGCTTTACTCAGTCATGTGCAGCACCCCTGGCCAGGTTTACGGGGGGAGCAGACCTTTGGAGCAAATATCCTCCACGATTGGTGCATTTGAAGCCTCCTGAGCACCAGCATTCAACCAACGGCTCATGCTGAAAATTGTGAGTGGGGGGTTCGGTAGCATCCTGAAAACCCCTGGTTCAGATCATCCCAGAGGTGCTTCCTTGGTTTTTTTTTTTCTTTGAAAATGTTTAGCTTCTCATCCAAGAAGCTTCTTCACTTTTTCATGAACTGAAGAAACTTCATGGATGAGAAGTGAAACATCTTCAAGGAAAAACAAAGGAAGTCAGTTGCCTTTTGAAAAAGCTCCTTTGGGACAACCATGAGCTGAATCAGGAGTCTCCAACCTTGGCCACTTTAGACTTGTGGAGTTCAACTCCCAGAATTCCCCAGCCATCATGCGCTGGCTGGGGAATTCTGGGAGTTAAAGTCCACAAGTCTTAAAGTGGCCAAGGTTGGAGACCCCTGACCTGGATGATTGAGAACCTCCAAAGACACCTGCTTCAGATCCCCTCTCTTCGGCCATAAATCTAAGCTTTGCCTAACCTCCCCATCCATGGTTTGGGGACAATCTACCTGGTCCATTTTACAGGCCTTCTGGTAAGGAGGATGGTGAGCAGAGGTCTGTGTGAATCCTCCAAACCTTTGTAGAGAGCAATAAAATGGAATCCCTCAAACCTCTCATCAACCTGGGGAGAATTTTATAGCCTGTTGGAAAGGAGGGGAGAAAGGGGGAGGCTTCCCATTGCTTTGGCATTGACAACTTGTGATAGTTGCTAGCCAAGGAGCTCAACCCCCCTGGAAATATGGGTTTTCCCCTCCCCTCCCCTCCCCTCCCCCCATAGATCATGCAGAATATCTACTCCAGGGCTGAATTGGAAGCAAACATTGCCTTGTTTGGAAATCTCCTGGGCCATTTCCCCTTCCCTCCTCCAAAAGGGTTTTGCTGTCAAATGATTCATCACAATCCTTTTTCTGAGCAGCTAAAACCCCGGCCAAGAGGAGGTTCTGGAGGGTCCTCTCTGGATTTGGGGTCTGTGTGGGAAGGGCTTCCATCTCAAGTCATCCCCATCATTTTCCTTTGCTGTCTATCAAGGGGCTTCCCTATCCCTGACTTGTCCGTTCAACATTTATTGGAACTCACAGCCAACAACTGTAAGTAAGTAGAACTGTTTACTCCAGCAACTTGGAGAGGTTTTTTTTCATGAACCCAGATACGCATCAGCCTGCAAGAAGCTGACAACACAAAGTAGAAAAAGGCGACAGAGAAAAAAAATCCCAGGGAAACAGGTTGGATGCAGATAAAACAGCACAGCTGATCTGCTGAAATCCACTTTTTAAACGAGCGGCTTGTTTTTCCAAGCTTTGATTTTCCAAACACACATACACACAGAGATGCACGTATCCTGCCAGCTGCAAATTGCACTCAAAATTTGGAAAAGAGCTGAGGTCAGAGAGACCCTTCCTCCAGCAGGGAGAGAAGGAATTGGATGGGCAGGGCAGGGCAGGGGGAAAATTATCCTTTGCATTGGAGGCCTTGCAAGATGCCAGGCTGGGGCCAAGATTCTTGTCTGGCCTGCTGGAGGGCTTTAATTAATACTCAGTAAAATAGCATTTGATGAGGGATAAATTTTACGGCGCAATTATAGCAGTGCAGTAATTTAGCCACACAGCATCCAATGTGAACCCCCGGCAGTCAACAAAAGGAGAGCTGGGATGGATACAGAGGAGAGAAAAAGAGGTTCAGAAATATATGAATTGCGGTGGGGGGGGGAGGCAAAAGAGGAATCAACTCAATCCATCTTCTCTTCTGGGCTTTGTTTAGACCTAAACCGATGAGGAAAACCTAGAATCTTGTCCGACATAAACTTGTAGATGACTCAAATACATTCCGAATTCATTTCAAAGAAAGAAGATTAAGGCAACAAAAACAGGGCTTCAGATATTAAAGAAATATTTTTGGGATAAAAAAAAAAAATCAAAGAAGTTCTCTCTGCAAAAGCAAGAATGAAATTTCTCTCGCCAAACCCATCCCACCCCGATCATCTGGCCTTCCCCTGGTAGCCCCCCTTCCCCAGTTGAATTCCAGGTGCCTTCTGAGCTTGCCAAAAACTGCCCTGAAGTCCCAGCCCCTCTTTGCACCTGATGAAGGAGGCTGCAGGTCATCAGGGCTGTGGCCCTCTGAATAAAATGAGTAGGAAAAGATCCTACTGAGTTTTGGGCCACCTTTGTCTTACGTAGCTTCCTCCTACAATGTTCAGCACCCATAATTTCCACCAGAAAGCCTCTGAACCAGGAATCTGGCCGGGGGTGGATAAGTTTTTGTCCTGCTCCCCTTTCAAGACTCTGAGAGACTCCATGAGCCAGAGAAGTCCTCAGGATGAGGTTCAAAGGATCCAGATGTTGCCACAAGAGTTGGGTTGAAGCTCCATCCGGTTGTTTTGTGAATGGGAAAACCTGGTGTCAGGGTTCCAACTAACACCCCCAATGAAAGAAGACTCTGATCCTAGAAGTTCCTCAAAGTTCCATTTTATTAGAGATGCAGCAGTAGCATACTTTATTGCAGTCATAGACCAAAAAAACCAAAACATCCAAGACACATGGCTGGCACACAAGATGTTATATTGGCACATCTGGAAAAACCTGAATCTTAAAGCTTCCAGGTTTTTCCCACCCATAGGAAAGTCCAAGTCCCTGCCCAGCACCCACATGTCCATCACATGGTCCAATCAATGCACCGTCCCAACTGGAGATTCCACCCAGTCACACCACTCCAGGTACAGGGCAAGATGTCCTTGATTCTCTGAGAAAGGAATGTTATTATGACTACATATCTCCCCTGCTCCATACAAACCCCCTCCCAGTTTCTCACAGCACTAAATGTGGCAGGCCTGAAGATCCAGTGCAAAAGATGGCTTCGAGGCCTGACACCTGGCATGAATTATTTCAGCAAATGAGCATCTCCCAGATATAAGACATAGTGGCATCCCATCCTGTCTTCTCTCTTACTCCCTGAGTAAGCAATAACACCGAGCCACAGATTATGGTCCACCTTTTTGATTCATACCTTTTCAGGAGTATCACACTAGTGAAACGTCTACCACGAAATGTAGACTCGCATTCAGGTTTCCCGTCTGCTGAAATCTTCTATTTGCTAGGAATGGGAGTCCCATCGTGGCTTACCCATTTTCTGCCCATTGCAAGACCAGAAGATGGCTTGTTTTGCGCCACCTGGTGGGCAACATTGTGCCGGCCTTGGCTTAATATATGAGGCAAGTGCTCTGCTGTAAACAGCAGACTCTGAAAGAAAATCAATAAAGCCCGTTTCAGAAGTCCAAGTTTATTAATTGATTAGGATGGTGACTTTAATCAATCAATTAAATGTGCTAGGAAGCTGCAGAGCTTATTTCTGACAGGGGAGCTTTGCATACCAACAAAGGGAAGGGGTGGAAATAAACATGATTTTTGGGATGATTTCAGAGGTGGGTTTCAGCAGGTTCTGACCAGTTCTGGAGAACCGGTAGCAGAAATTTGGAGTAGTTCAGAGAACCGGTAGTAAAAATTCTGACTGGCCCCGCCCCCATCTATTCTCTGCCTCCCAAGTCCCAGCTGATCAGGAGGAAATGGGGATTTTGCAATATCCTTCCCCTGCCACACTCACCAAGCCATGCCATGCCCACAGAACTGGTAGTAAAAAAAATTGAAACCCACCACTGGATGATTTTGCTTGGGTTGGGCAGGAAGGAGCACCTGGGAACAGATTTTCTCCTCTCTTGTGGGTGCAAAATGGAATTAACTGACACGGGTGGCCCACCAGAACCCCCTCCCCCCCATCAACAACAGCTCCTCCTCTTTCAATCATGGGGCCTTTCCAGGGGGAGAATGTCCTTGGCTGAGAAGCAATCCAAGCTGCTTTGGTATCTTCCATTCTCCTCTTTGCCAGGGAAGGTGGAGTGAACATACTTCCATCTTGCCTCTCTGCTTGTGGGGGAAAAAACCAGGAAAAATGGAGCAGCTGGAGAGCAGGGGTCTCCAAACTTGGCAGCTTTAGGACTTGTGGACTTCAACTGCCAGAATTCATCTAAAGAATTTAGGATTTAGGGTGGGGGTCTCTCTGGGAATGGAAGTCCACAAGTCTTAAAGTTGCCAGGTTTGGGGACACCTGTTCTAGCTCAAAGGTGGAAGTAGAGCAGACTCAGTTACTTTGTCTTTTTTCCAAGTGCGGTGTGGGGGTCGCTCCTTACATCTGTGGAGGTGACTTACCCTTCCTGGGGAGAATCCCCTTTGCTGCTGAGCAATGGGCCTAACTTTCTTTGGGAGGGGGAGATTAGGGAATCCCTTAACTTGGTTTGGGGGATCTCAGGCACCACTACTTGGGCACAGAGCAGCCCGTGGTGATGCCAGGAAAGGCTTAAACGAGAGAGAGACCTCCGCCCTCTTTTCCTCTTCTCATTTAGAGATAAATCGGCAGCTTGCAGCTATAGCAACAAGCAGATAAATCCAGGGGCGGTGGGGGGGGCTTTATTAAATCAATATATCAGGGCAGATTTAATGTACGCTGTTCTTATTCACCCCAATAATACAGAGTAATTGTGAGGTTTTTCCAGGGGGTTACGATGGCGTGTGGGTGCGCGTGGGCACACGTGAATTTCCCCTTCCTTGTGTCTTTGCAAAATGTAAAGCCATATGGCACGATTTCTAAGCAAACTCATCCATTGTCTTGGAAACAGGCATTTGTTAGATGAACATAGATACGCTCGCTCGTATCAAGCGAAGCGCACGTGTGGAGGCAGTCCTCCGGATTTATACCTTGGGCAGGAAACCAAAAGATGGATTCCTTCAAGGAAGAACTGGTGATAGCCATGTGTTTGTGTTTGTGGATGGGGATGAGATGAGATGAGATGAGATATGAGATGAGGGATGGTCTCCCCCAGACCTTTCTCAACTGGTGTCTTCTGGTGGTTTTAGACTGTAATTCTCTTCATCCCTGGTTTACGTTGCTCTTGGCCACAGGGCGTTTTGGGGCCTATGAAAGGACCCGCCTTGAGGAAGAATCGACTTTGAGGGTCTTTCCTCCTCTTTCAAATGTGGGCCTGTCAAGGATCCACTGAACTCTCTGAGAAACGGGCAAAGTGGGAAATGGGTTGGGTGCAGACCCAGATTTCGTGCTTGGCCTCCTCAGCTAAAACCGGTTTATGTCAAGACCAAAAGCAAAGACTCTTGCTGGGAATTTTGAAAGGCCTTTGCAAGTCAGGGTAGATAATAGCATTTTGATCTGCATCGGTTTGCAAATTTGAGGAGGAGAGAGAAGTCTGCATAAATATATGTGTGTGTGTGTGCATTTTGTGCTCATTTCTCCTACTGCACTCATTTCCCTAGGAGGCACGCTTTTTTTTTTTCCAAGTGATATTATCCCACACGATGTCTTGGCATTTCTTTTTCGTTCTTTTCCTAATATGTGCAGTTTTAGTGTACAAACTTCCTTCATGTAGTAGTCTGCCAAATTTCCAACAAACGCGACTTTTGGAATACAAGCATCTTTCCGTTCATGTCTCGGTTTGGGGAGGAAGGACTGAGCGAGTGGATATTAAAGAAATTGCCTCCGATTAATTTCTCTGCCTTTCAGCCTTCCTCGTGTGGTGGAGGTTGCAATTATCTCCTACAAACATCAAAGCTGCAACAGCTGACATTATCAAGCCGGTTTCCTCAAATCAGCTGAGATGAGATGAAATCCTGTGTGCAGGTTCATCTCTTCCCATCTTCTTGCCAGGGAGCCCCATCAGGGATCCCCTAAAAACTGCCCAAGCTCCCTGAAGTTCAGGTTCCCTCCCATCACCCTTTCTGCCCTGGGGGGTGGGAGTATTTTGCCCCTGTAGATCTTGTGTGGACCCCGAGTGATCCCTTTCTCAGGACTTCTGCAACTCATCCTTCTTTGACTTGCTGGGGTGATTTTTCTCAACCCCTCCCAAAGACCCCTGGGCAATTCCGGACAACTGAGACCAATCGCTCTTAACCAGCCGTGGCCAAGGAAATGCAGATAAATAATTTCCTTCTGTCGTCGTAGCAGTCATTAGATTTCAAAGCCTGGCATGAGAGGAGGCTGTGAACCCATTTCCAAGGGGTTCCAGATGCGCAGCAAAAGTTTGTGGATCCATTTGGTGTGTGTGTGTCTCCAATCAGCTTATCTCACACCCCACACTCCACATCAGAGAGAAACAAACTCTTCATAGAAACATGCACCAAAAATTGTGGGGTCTGTTGGGGAATTCACAACCCTGCAGTTGCATCTGGAAAAGACCCAGCCCCCCCAACTGCTTTGTTTCTGCCTACCTGCCCCCTGTCCCATCTTTGATACCCCTGAAGCCTGCTAAGCCCCTCCAAATCTTACAGCTGATGCGATGACAACCTTCCAAATGGCCCGATCGTCACGTGTGCCGAGATCAGGCGCAGAAGCTCCAGGAGCGATCAGGAGCTTTGCTGGCTATTGATTCGTAATCAAAGGAGTTCACGCGCTGGGAGAAAGAAGCACTGCCATAAAGGGGAGATGTCAATCCAGAAGAGAAATAAATGACGATGATAAAACGAAATCCCACGGTGACATTTATGAGGCCTGGATGCAACGTTCTGGGGAGCTCTCCGAGAGGGAGCTTCGGTTCTTGGTGGGGCTTCCTTCTGCCTGCTCGGAGGCACAAAGAGCCCACGTGTGCACATAAAGGAGGAGAGCAAAGGCACACGGGCACATGAGGAGGCCTGAAAGACCCCTTGTCCATCTCCTTCGAACTTGGCAGTGCCTGCCTGTGGGGGAAAGCAAGGCTTGTGTCCCAGGACTCTCTTAAGAAGGAAGCTGAACAGACTTAGGCACTTTTTGTGACCCAGTCTTGCCTTGCAAGGTTTTTTCCCCCTCAGATTGGGGAACTTTCCCACCTCATCCCAAGCCAAAAGCCCCCTTTGGGGAAGTCTTGCCTCCCAACGATCTCTTATAGCCAAAGAGGACAAATGCGCCTGAAAGCCGCCCAGCCACATGGGTGGCCCATTAACTAGCAGGGCCTGCTGAGTGATTGGCAGGAAAGAGTAAACATGGGTGGAAGGTCGCCATGGGGTGGAACAGCTGCAATTGTTCCAGAAAACGAGGGTGATGGAAAGCCGTGGGGCTCCATCGAGGAACTCCGGAAGGACACGTGCCGTTGGAGAAGAGCTGAGCTGAGCTGGCATTTTGGAGCCTCTTGGGGGTCTTCTGAAATGACGCCTCAGATCTTCTCCAGACTTGGGGGTGCTCCCATAGAGATCCGGTGGGGGGGGGGAAGGCTCCTGGCACTTGCAAGAAAGCTGGCCAGTTTTTCAACCTATCAGGGGAAACACAGCCTGCCAGCCACAAATGCTCACCTGCCAGTGTTGTCTATTTGATGGTCCAACTTTGAACAGTTGCTGGATGAAGGATCATAACTTGTATGAAATGCATACCTGTATTTCAGCAAAAACAAGACCAGGGTGGTGAATTTCATTTTCTCTCAGTGACATCAGCGTAATTTTATATCTTTAATTTTTGCACGGCTTTCAAGTACCTCCACCCAAAGCAGATTGGCATTGGGGCCCACGCTTCCCACACAGCGGAGGGCCAGATCGTTCCGCCTCTCCTGGTGCCTTGATGTCCATCTCCTTGGCTGTTGCCTCCAGCCATGACTCAGCTGTTCTCAGCTGTTTCTTCTGCTATCTGGAGACACTCGAGACACCGAAGTCCTTGCAAACCACACGGCTTCTTGCCCAGCTTTCTTTCCATTGTTCAGGGAACAGCTGTGAGTGGGGGATACTCGAGGATCTTGCCTAGCAAGGCCACCGAGCGAGAAAAAAGGGGGAGAGAAAGAGAGAAATACACGGAGTAGTGCTTAGACATTCATTCATTTAGATCATTCACTCTGGGCGTAGCAGGAGTTGAGACTATAAAAAGCTGGCCCAGAGTCTGGGGGCTCTTCCCTCTCCTCCCCTCCCCTCCCCTTCCTATCCTGGATTCCAAACCCCCAACCCATCTCCTTTGGCAGCACAATTCAATCCGAGCAATTGAAATCCATGCTGATAATTGCTGTGGAAGAGAAGGCTGTGGGTCTGTGGGTCCTTTTCATCCCCCAGTTCGGAACCCATTTACTTCCTTGCCACCATGTGGTCTGAGAGCTCTTTTCAAACAACAAAAGCGATCAGAGAGTGAAATTCTGCACCCACCTCGGCAATTGGTGGAATGTTTTGCAAACAAGCATCCTCACCCTATAGTTGTGTTTCATTTCTGTTTCCCTTCCCTCTTCTTAGCCCCCCACCCCACCCCCTGCACTTAACCAATAGTGGTTAAATATCAGTAGCAACCACCAGCTCTGCCTGGGAATTGCAGCTTGCAATAATCCACCCCTCCAGCTGGAGAGGAGAACAAGCTTCCATATGCAAGATTGTTTACGTGTGAACTCCAAGGCAACGGTGCCATTTGTGTGGCCTGACACAACACCTCCAGAAGCTGCCAAGGGAGGTTTTGAACAGTTGACAATATTCTCCGGGACGTTGCTCTAAACCAGGGGTCGGCAACCTTAAACACTCAAAGAGCCATTTGGACCTCTTTCTCACAGAAAAGAAAACACCGGGAGCCACAAACCCTTCCTGTGCCTGACTATTTCTTGAGCAGCCACAAAACTGAGCATATGTTCTTGAATTCAACATTCTGTTTTCTTCTGAAACTTTTCTTTTCTTGGCTTTATCCATAGTTGGCCTACCGGGGGTCGAAAATCTCAATAAATCATGTGCCGGCAGGTATCATTCATTGGCGGTTGTGACGCCTATTTTGAGCGACGGAGCTGCAGCAGAGGGATGAAAGAGCCACATGTGGCTCCAGAGCCGCAGGTTGCTGATCCCTGCTCTAAACGGAAGCAAAGAGAAATGCCAAACTCCACTCGGGCAAATGCCTTCATAAGACCAACTCAAGGTCACGGTATTCACACGTGATTCCATGGAGCGACCTTGGACTGACCCCATGAAAACTGTGGCCTGATAAATTTTAATCTCAACGAAGGGCAGCTTTTCAAGCACCGGTTTTGAGATGAACAGGTTGCAAGTTGTGAGATTTTGGGTTGACTACTTGGCCTGGGACTTTGGTCAGAGATAGAAAGGAGAAGGAGAGGGAGGTCCTAGATCCCCTTGAAGGGGAGGGTGGCTTCATGTACATCCCAGAATATTTGGTTATTTTGATCTGACAACCAAGAAGGTGCAGCTCCTCTTCCCTAGGCAGGCTGTTGCTCCCCTCCCAACTTATTTTTAGACCTGTCAAGCATCTGCAGAAGTGACATTCCAGGTATACGTTAAGCAAGGAGAACTCCTCAGGAGCCATGTGGTAAACTGAGAACTTTGCACGTCCCTTAGATGCTGTTCCCCCAAAGTGTCTCCACCCCACCTTCATCAGGCCTCCTTCCCACATCTTTGCAACTCCAGCTTGCAAATCTCCCTCCCTTTCCTGTGAAAAAGGTCAGATGGATAGAGAAGGAACCTGGAACTAAGGAGAAATTTCCTTTAGTGAGATCAGTTAACTGGTGGAAGAGAAGTTGCCTTCAGAAATTGTGGGGGCTCCATCACTGGAGGTTTTCAGGAGGAGACTGGACGGCCATTTGTCCGGGATGGTGTAAGGCCTCCTGCCATGAGCAGAGGGGGTTGGACTAGAAGTCCTTCAGTGTCCCTTCCAACCCTGTTATTTTATTGTGGGGTTTATTGTCAGCTTTTCCGTATATTTTCAGGGAGATTTTCCTGTGAAACCAAGCAGCTCACAGTTTTTCTCCACATGAAGGCCTGAGAATTAGAAAGAGAGAGTGAAAAAATGATGAAGTCATTTTCAATGTCTGAGGCAGAAGTGTTAAAAAGGAATCTCTTTTTCTTCTTTTTCTCACCATTTTTCAAGCTCCACGCAGAGAGTTTTCTTGTGGAGAAAGTTTCAGAAACAGCAACTTGTCTCCCATGAACAAAGCAGAGACGTCTTTGCAGGACGAAGCAGTCTCTGCCCATAAAAGCCATCTCAGCCAGGTTTCAGAATAAGCCATGATCTCCTGATGGATTGCTAAACCATGGTTGGCAGCCTTGGCAGATGACACTGGACCTAAATCAAATAAGTTGCATTTTGGTCTTGGTGCCTGGTGAGATTTCACATCCTGACAATCCCAGGATCTGCTCAAAATTGTGGAGTAATGGCCAAACCTCCCCACGAGCCGTTCCTCTCCAGCCCTGCAAATTTTGATCAGGCACCGACGTCTCTCCGTTTCTGAACTGTGATATTTGCACGATCTTCCCCATCTGAATCAACAGACTTGGAACATCATGTACCCAGCACCTCCTTGGAAAAGGTTGTTGGTTGCTGCAAAAAAACACAATGTTTTGGAAGAAGACACAACACTGATGTTTGTTTTCGCTGTGAGTTGCTTTGAGGGAGTTGTTGAGCTCTATTATCTGGAGACCAAAATAAAATAAAATAAAATGACATGTACTAGAAAAAAGGCCCACCCTTTGCCCCCCAGAAGATTTACAGCTGAGCCACAGACAGGCTGAGGAGTCCTCGCTATCAGGCACTTTTTCATTTAACCAAGTACAGTTAATAAAATGCCAGCCAAGGCAAATTAGGCTAAGTGGACCCTACATTATTTGGCTTTTCCAGAGTGAGACGGATACTTGAGAGTTTATGGTCTGTGCGCAGAAAGTTAGAAATTGTTGGTTGCTTTCTTGGAAAAGATCACCTCTTCTTTTAGGAGGGCGTGTGTGTGTCAAGCTATTCTCCAAAGTACCCGAAGGCAGGACAAGAAGCAACGGATGGGAACTCATCAAGGAGAGAAGCAACCTGGAACTAAGGAGGAATTTCCTGACAGTGAGGACAATTAATCAGTGGAACCACTTGCCACCAGAAGTTGTGAATGCTCCAACTCTGGAAGTTTTTAAGAAGATGTTGGATAACCATTTGTCTGAAGTGGTGTTGGGGTTTCCTGCCTGGGCAGGGGGTTGGACTAGAAGACCTCCAAGGTCCCTTCCAACTCTGTTATTCTGTATTCTTTTACATCAAACTTGCAATATCTTTATTCCTTATCTCACATGTCCTTCTCTTCTCTTTCTCGCCATTGCTGAGCAGTTACTCTCTGACAGCTTTTGTGTTTCCCCCTTCCCAGCTTACCATCTCAGCGGCTGGGACAAAACTCAGGTCGTGATTCACACGTGCTACTGGTTCTCCCCTCTCCATAGCCCCCCACTCACCCAGCCCACCTTCCTCTAACCTGTGTTCGCATGTCCATGATCAGAAGCTTCCTAATTCAAGGTCACTGTTGGAAAAACATGGCCAGAGAGGGTAAGGCAGATGTAATGCCAACACGTATAAATGAAAAATATGCTTTGATCCCTCTGACTTTGCATGAATGTTGCAAATGAGTTTATCTAATCTGACAGGATGAGATTTAATTGGAGATAGTATAACAAAATACAAATATGCTGCATTCAAGGTCAAAGAGGTCTTCGCTTCACAAAAGATGCTACGGGCATGCCACTGATCCCACCTACAGATGATAATTAGATACGGCATCAGGATGCAAAGGTTAGTTCCCTGCCGGGAGAGGTTTCCAAGTAATAGTTGAACCAGGAGAGACAAGAAAAGGATTTACCTCTGTTTGGCTTGCTTATGATGGGGCAAGCTGCAGCCTCCAGATGTCTCAGACATCAGCTCAAAGGAGCAAAGGACTTTGCTTTGGTTGAAGGCTGCAGAACTGGAGGAGCAAGGATTACAGTGGGGGAAATATTAAGACAAAAGAGAGTAGGGAAGCCACAGCTGTGTCAGCTCTATCAGCCTGGTTGGGTCTCCCATGGGGGTCTTTTCAAATAATGATTTGATGTGGGCTTCAGTGGGTTCGGCATTTGAGGTGGGCGATCAGATTGACTAGAGTTGGGTGCCTACTTTGTTGTCATCCTTCAATTTGGAGGGTTTTTTTTTGTTTTTGTTTTAATTTGATTTATATGCCACCCTTCTCTGGAGACTCAGGGCGGCTTACAGTGCGTTAAGCAATAGCCTTCATCCTTTTGTATATTTATACGAAATCAGCTTATTGCCCCCACAAACTGGGTCCTCATTTCACCTACCTAGAAAGGATGGAAGGCTGAGTCAACCTTGAGCCTTGGAGAGATTCGAACCAGCAGTAAATTGCAGGCAGCTGTGTTAATAACAGGGTGCGTAGACCACTGTACTATCAAGGTTCCTGTTAGCCTGCCTCGTCCTGTGGTTATAGTGGGGAGTTGAGCTCATGTCCGCTTCACTTACAAGGACTCAGATGTATCTGCAAGCTGAGTAGGGTAAAAGGTAGAAGTCCCCTGTGTAAGAGGTGTGAGAGAGAGATCACATCATACAGGCCTTTCTGGAGATCTTGCCTAGATCTGCTGGCCAGAACAGGAGAAATCCTAAATACTTTGCAGGAGAGCCCTGGAGAGTTGACCTGGGTACAACTGACATTGGCTTATTTTGTGCCAATGTAGGGCCCTTTGCAAAAATGGCTAAGTGCTTTTCCATTCTTCCAACTCAGCTGAAATCCCAGTCAGACGTTGACTATTTACACAAGGACCTGACTGTTTTGTAAGCATCTGAAGCTGTGAACATCTGAGGTTCTTCTGTGCACAATATTAGCCAGCAGGTTTCTTGGACTTCCTCCGTTGTGTAGAAACACTGATTGCTTGCATCATCACACTGTCTCAACCAGCTGCAGAGCTTCCTATTTTAAGGATCCTTTCTTGCCTCCAACCTGAGAGCATAAACTTCAAACGTCCTCCTCACCTTGAGAAAACAGTCCCAGGTTGGAGCTTCTATAGAACAGCCATTTTAGAAGAGAAGTCTTTCCCTCTGGCTTTGGCCTTTGCCCCTCCTGGCCACACACACACACACACAGACCAGTTTTATTTTCTCCTTTCAAAGCCTCTGAGTTTCCCCAAGGTGTCATTTTTGTCCAGTACCTATGTTTACCAGCCCTCACAATATCCAAACGTGAAAAAGGCAATCTATGGATGCTCTTTTGTAGTTGAAGAAAATTATTTTTCAGAGCACTAGCAATTCTCTTACAGGAGCAAATAAAAGTAAGACCTACTCCAAGCAGAGCAACCTTCTCCTACACAGCTCACCTGGAAGGCTGGGATGCCTTTCTCTTCCCTTCCCGAATTCGAGGTCTTAGAGTTCCTTTTTAAAATAAACCCCTCCAAAGGAACTTACCGTAGTTCTTGGTCTTCAAAGCCCTTTCTTTGTGTCCTCAAGTCCCCTTCACAAGGTTATTTTTTGAAATAACCTTCAGGGGAAAAAAAAACCATTCATTTTGTGGCATCTGGATGTCCCAAGGTGGTGTTAATTATTTCCTACAGTACCTTTTATTAAGTGTCATTGCGTATTGTCACAATTCATACAACATAGTTAACAACCTCATGGTGGGTTGCATGAGTCATGCAAAGAAGAAAAACGGATCCCTTGATCCAGGGTGCCAAAGAGCCTCCAGTTGTTTTGAATTACACTGACAGCCATGAAACTGGGGGCTAGTTAACCCTTTGCCCTCCCACAGCACAGGTGGCAGGCTTAGAGAGGCCCCATGAGTACAAGGCCTGTCTAGGCACTCTACATCTATGGCCATTTGGGCTTTCAACCTCATCCTTCATGGTCACCCAGGAGATGAAAAGGGGTCAGAAGTCCGAGGTCGGTGGGGTACTCTCCCCAACCTTCTGCACTGATGCCAACCTGATTGCCCCATTGCACGTTTTAGGGTCTGGAACTGGGGATGGAAATGCCAACTTCTTCATGTCTTGGAGAAGGGCAAATATAGTCCTAGGCAACTAACCCAAATCTCCTGATCAAGGTGAGAAGCCAGGTACATGGGAGATGTTGGTCAGCTGCATCTTGTAAACAGTAATTATAGTCCCTGTAATATGTGGCTGGCCACCCCAAGACTCTGCTTTCCTCAGTTCAAGAACTGGTTCTCTCCTTGATGCATCCAGACAACCCTTGACTTGCTCCCTGATCTGATTCAGAGCTAAGCATTCAGTCACACATCCAGCCCTCCAGGCAAGAACTGAGGAGCTGCCAACCTTCTCCACAGCAATGTCCCCAAAGAGGGAGCCTTCAGCTCTTCCAGGATTAAAGTCATCCAAGCAAAACCTCCCCAAAGGCAGTTCCTGCACTGAGGGTGTTGCAGCTCCCTTCTTGGGATCTTCTGTCCTTCTGTCAGGTGGGGGAAGCAGAACATGGGCTGAAGTGGCCTTCAAAATGTTTCAGCTTTCTTTCCCTGCAAAAGCAGCTTCTTGCGAGTTTCTCTTGGTCTGCCTTTGAGCTTTCTTGCTTCTTGGAGGGGATCAAGGATGTCCATTTCCTCATCCTCCTCTTTTTATCACTCAGAAGCCTCACATTTCACTGCCTGCAAAACCTTCATGAGATGTTTCTCCATTCCTCTTCCCTTACAATTAAACCTCAGAATAATGGAGAAAGGATTGTCGAATGAGAGATGGGATGTTCCATTGGCCAACATCTCTAAGACAGTGGAAGACAATCACATTTTCTCCAGGAAACAGTCAATGAAATCAATTTCTTCCTAGAAACAAATTGAATATAAATATTGTCTTTCATCTAACTGAATGAGACACTGTACATAAATTAGCCTTTCTGCACAGGTAAAGTTGATGAGTTGATTGTCTTCGGAATCATGGGGGTGGGGGGAAGGGGGGTGACAGATGCTTTCCCCGAAATCTTGAAACAAAACCATCTAAGGGTGGAAAAGACATTGTTTCTCTTTCCGCTGCCTTCAAAATCAAATTATAGGATCCCACAAATTAGCTTCACAGAGGACAAGGAGGAGTAATGGGCCATTGAAACATCTCTTTTAGCACCCAGCTTTCCTGAATGGTTTTTTTAATAAGTGTTTTATTGTTCAGTGATTAACAACAACAATAACAAAAGCAAGGATGGATTTACAGCTTCCTGTCTGATTTTGCAAAGAGAATGTTTTGCATTTGACTTACCTTAGCTCTGCTTACCACCTTCTCCTCCTCTCCGCCATGCCTGGGGCCCTCCGTCCACCTTCCTTCCTAACCAATCATAATTCCATCTCAGCTGCTGCACTTGATTAAAGTGCAGCACAGGACAAGATGGAGACACATTGTTTTCCAAGGTCTATTAGATTACACATCCGCAAACAACTCTGGTGGGCTCTCAGGCATGTGGACAACGCTTCCCAATGGTTCATTTTGGGACAAAAAAAAGCAGGCCTTTTCATCAAGGCATAGGAGAAGTGGGGCTTGGTGTTGAATTCTAGCTGCTCACTGCTCACCAAAATTATTCAGGGTCTTCTTCATGTGCCTCAGGAAGAAAAACTTGTTTTAATTTAAGAAATGTGAAATTGAGTATTCATGAACAAGCTGCTTTGGCCTTCTAAATAGGTGGCTAATATTTGCCTCCAAATCTATCCAGCCTGCGAGGGAAGAATGATAATTTGGCACAGCATCTTGAGATGAAGGAAGGGACTTTTATCTGTCTAGCACTTTTCAGAAATTTCTTGTACAGCTGAAGAGCAAGTTCAGAAGAGGAGAGTTTGTTCTTTTTTGCTCCTTCAACAGGGATCTGTGTTCAAATTTGGGTTGATGGACTTTTTTTAAATCCAAGATTTGTTATGAAGAAGATTCTCCATCCTTCTGCCTCTCTCCTATGTGCTCATGAAAGCATCTATGAATTATAATTAAATTGGAAGCATATTTAAACTGTTTTTAGGACTACTTAGGACAGAACGAAGTATCTGGGGCACATTAGCCCATTGGATTTAATAAATCTTCAGCTTCCTGGACTTCGGCCAAACAGCAGTGCATAATCTTCACCAACACCATTTAATTAGGCCGAGTGTTGCTTTCTAAACCTATTCTTCGTTCCTCTGAAACACGGCAAGCGGCTTGGAAATTAATGGGTTCCTTGAAAAGACATTCAAGCTCCTTCCCTTTCATACATGAAACCCAGCGTCTCGCTGGAAAGGCATTGGCAGACATGCGTAGGCACAGGGTGACCTCTTCACCTGGGACCATCCTTCAATCCCAGTTGGGTGTCACTTTCCTCCAGAAACAAATCGTGCATCAGAAAGACGTCTGCAGAGATTTTTAGTCATCCAAGTCATGTTTGTCCCAATTGTGCTTTTTCAAGAGGAAACTGGATTTTCTTTGCTTTTCCTTGAAGACATTTAGCTTATTATCCAGTTCTGAAGAAGCTTCTTGTATGAGAAGTGAAACATCTTCAAGGAAAAACAAAGGAAGTCCAGTTGCCTCTTGAAAAAGCACCTTTGGGATGCATTAGAAGGGAATATTGGAAAGAGACTCTTGAAATCTCCTGCTTCTTTGGGGATGCTTGCTCCAAATCAGTCAGAATATTCCATCAGGGCCACCCAGGATGGCACCAGCTGCATGAAAGCAGATGTTTCTCATTCCAGGGGAAAATTTCTGAGATATGGTCTGTTCAGTCTCTTCTGGCTGAGCTAAAGGGCAATCAGATTAGGATTTCTAGGGTCAAACCATGTCATGCCGAGTTCTGGGTTTTCTCCCAGGATAGGTTTAACCAGAAGAGCAGTGCAAGGAGAGCGTAAAGCTCTTTAAAAAGTCTGATTGGACCTGCTGGTTCTGCTGAGGATTATACCAAAAGAAAGGGGGAACACCTGGATTCTCTTCCCATCTGCCCCATCAGTGGCTTTACTCTATAGGAAAATATGTCCCTGGTCATTATACGGACTCCTTTCCCCATCCCAAATAGACAATGCTTGGCATTTTTTTCATTGGGAAGCAACTTTGGGAGCTGCACTGCAGAGACACCATGTTCTGGAAATATTATTTTTAGCATTGGAAACTGTGTTCCCAAACAATCAGAGATTTTGCTCTCCGTCCACGAGGCTTGATGCTTTGTATAAGCAACAGATGCCTGTGACAGTCTGCATCAGAACAAAACTGGACAGCTTTTGCATTAGACTTCTGCCTTTTTTAAATGAAGTTTTCTTCTCTTGAAGAGGTAGCAATGAACAAAGACTAGGCAGTTGATCTCCTTCCCAAGAATGCAGATCTTCAGCACCCAGGACAGCTCCTCAAGGGTGCCCCCAGGGCTGCAGTGTGTTAAACTGGTGGGTGTGTTGACTTGTGGGTATGCATATTTCTTCACCTTGGGAGAGATGTGCTGTCCTTCCACTTGGTCAGCAGGAGCCCCAAGCCTACCTGGTGTTACTGCAATCCTCATCTCAATATCCTCAATACATCATCTCCAGTCTTTCATTAATTATTTACTTATTTATTTATCAAATTTATACTGCTGCTGAGCTCACCAAAGAGGCTCTGGGTGCCCATTTTCTTGATCACATGGCCCCCTCCCATGCACACTCCAGATAACCCACAAAAGGCTGTGTAGCCCAAGCTGCTGTTTTCCAACTCACCTCCCTGACATTGGCTAGTTTAAGGAGGAACCAGACAGGCCCCGAGGCCCATAACTACACATTGTAGTTCTTGTAGAGATGCCCCGGCCATCTCTCTCCACCATCTCTTTGGGCAAGGCCTGGGCAGAAGAGGGAAGCAAGGCAGGGCTGGCAAGGAGGTTGAGGGAAGGGGATCAGTAAGGAGGGAACAGAAGCTGGGAACTGAGTATCAGTGGAGCCGAAGACGCTGAGGCTGCCAGGACAAAGGCTCCTCAGTATGCAATTTTGATATTAAGGGAAATGAGGCTAAAATAGCTGGTTGGAAAGAGGCTTTTTGCAGCAAAGACAGCAGCACTCACAGCTGGGGAGAGGGCACAATGGATCCAAGCAAATGCCACTCTAGCCCATGGTTGCAACATTACAGGCAATCTAGCTGTCCTTTGGAGTGATGGGGAGGTTATAACCATTGCTGGAAGGGAGAGCAAAAGCAGTTTACACCTGACAATATCGGGGGCTGTTGCATCAAAGCAGCTCTGCCTCATCCCTCCAGAAGTCGATTCGAATGGGCAAAATCCCCTAACTCAAGACCCCCTCATTTGCCCCCTCTCCAGCTATAACACAGAGAGAGAGGGGGAGAGAAAGAGAGAGACAGAGACAGACAGACAGAGAAAGAGAGACGGACACACAGAGAGACAGAGATAGACTGAGAGAGGCAGAGAGAAAGAGAGAGTGAGACACAGAGACATAGACACACACAGAGAGACACACAGAGAGAGAGACACAGACAGAAAGACACAGACAGACAGAGAGCGAGACACAGAGAGAGGTACAGAGACACAGACTGAGACAGACACAGAGAGCGAGAGAACACTCCTGGATCAAGCAATAGAGATAGTCCTCAATTTACAACAGTGACTGTTGTAAGTGACTGTTCAAAGTTACAACAGCATTGAAAAAGTCTCCCAGCCAGGAAGTTGGGCTCGGGGATTTGGGAAGGTCAGGCTGAAAAAAGGCCAGGAGGTTGTCACAAGCCGGGGAATGAGAAGGGTCCCTGATTTTATAGTGGACTTTTTGCTCTCGAGTCCCTTCCCTTCCCGCGTTTCTTTGGCGGATATGCTACCATTTCTTTGATCAGAGGTATGTGGATTCCCCAGGGCTGGTTTCCGTTCTGAAAGGTTTGCAAACACCTGGCTGAGCTGATTGCACATCCTGTTTCCTGCACCAGCACCGGGGGCTGCAGAGCAGGGGGGTTGAGTGCAGAATGAACGTTGAAAGAGCCCTGGGAATGTACTGTTAGCTAGGAGGCCGTCTGGGCAGTGGTTCTATTTTACTTTGCTTTGCGTCTTTGTCTTTGTCTTTGTCTTTGCGTCTTTGTCTCTGGAGGTTCTCAACCCTCCAGGCCAGGGTTCTCCCAAAGGTGTTTCCTTTTTTTTCAAAAGACAACTGGGCTTCGTTTTTCCTGGAAGACGTTTCACTTTTCATCCCAAGAAGCTTCTTCAGAGCTTGCACCAAAACAAAGGCCTCTTGCCTTTTGAGGAAAAGCCCTTTTGGGACACCTGCCACCTTGACTTCCCAGCCTTCCCAAGGACCTCCCTGCTCCAGAGTCATGTGCCATAACTTTCCCTCCCCCCTCCCTCCTTAGTTCGGGGAGACTCTCAAAGTTTTGCCCTGCCTGCTTTCTTGTGCTTTGAGAAGCCGAAGCGAAGAGATGCCAGGATGGCTTTGGAGGGTCTCTGCAGCGCAGCCAGCAATCCACCCATCCTGCCCTCCCTGTCCTCCGTCTGCCGTCTCTTCCCAAAACAGCCCCTCCAGCCAATGGAGCTGCCAAAAGGCAGACAGTCTTCATGCTGCCTGGCTCACTGGAGCCACCATCAAACTCTGAACCGCTGCCTGGTAGCCAGGGGGCACTTTTTATGCTACACACCCATGTATTTATTTCTTTTAATTATCCAGCAAATTTATATGGCCACCCAACTCACTCTGGGTGTCTCCCCAGGGCAGTTCAGTCTCGGCTAATTGCCAAGGTCTCCTTGGACTCCTGCAGGGTTGCAAAAGACACCAGTTGCTTTAACCCAATATTCTGATTTATTCATACAGCTTGTCCTCGAATTACGACCACAACTGAGCCCAAATTTTATGTTGCTAAATGAAACATTTGGTAAGTGTGTTTTGTCCTATTTTACGACAGCTTTCTTGCCACAGCTGTTAAGTGAATCACTGCAGTCGTTCAGCTAGTAACACGGTTGTTAAGTGGATTCGGCTTCCCCATGGACTTTGCTTGTCAAAAGGTCGCAAAGCATCCAAATTTTGATCATGTGACCATGGGGATCCTGCAAGGGTTGTAAGTGTGAAAAATGGTCATAGCTCACATTTTCAGTGCTGTTGTAACTTTGAACAGTCCCTAAAGGAACTGTTGTAAGTCGAGGACTATCGGTACATGGGCCCGTTGGGCTCTGCTGTGCAGCTGATTAGGAGGAGCAGGCACTGAAGGGGTGGGAGCAGCCCTCCAGCGAAGGCAAAGTCTTGACCCTTCCTATTCCTTCTCTTTCAAAATACCTTTGCTGAAAACCTGAGCAAACCAGACCTGCTTGGATCTGTTCCTCCTGAAAGCCCAACCGGTCTTTTCACAACAGACCAGCTCACCACAAATAATCACAAGGTCCATTTTGGTTTCCAATACAGAGAACAGGTTCTTAGCACACACACACACACCCCAAATCAGAACTGTCCCACTCATGACGGTCCACCCAAAGGTTATTATTATTAATAGTAACACAGCTTATTATTGAGGGATGGAAGATACAGAAAAGGGAGCTGGCACCAGTATTTCTGAGCATTAAAGCTGATGAATATCCGTGCTTTGGATAATTAATCCAAAACTGATTGATGACGGCTCCTCTCGCAGCATATTTCATGGGTAACTACTCCGCGCAGACCTCCAATCAGTTAATGGGACTCTCAGAGTCAAACTAAGTAACATCTCTGAGTGACAGGTGTATTTTATCACTCAGCTGTTAGAGCTGAGATGGTGGTAAATTTATTGGCAAGGCAGTTTATGGCCAAATGATTTACTCAGGAGCTCCGTGGAAGGTGAAATCTTTGGGTTTAATAATATCTGTTGAGTTTACCTGATGCAACGGGCCAACTTCCTCTTCTAGGGTGTTCTTTGGTCTCTCGTTCCCAGGAATGAAAAGTGGGGCTCTCCCCATTTTGGTGGCACAAAACTGAGGCCCTAGGATATGCCAACCTTTTGTCAGGTTGGATTGTATGAAAAGTAAGAGAGGAGTGGTGCCAAACCTCACAATTAACTCTGCTTTCCACAAGGACTTGGTAGTACAGGGGTTTAAGGCACCCTGTTATTAAGCTGGTTATTAAGACCAGCTGCCTGCAATTACTGCAGGGTTCGAATCTCGCCAAGGCTCAAGGTTGACTCAGCCTTCCATCCTTTCTAAGGTAGGTGAAATGAGGACCCAGTTGTGGGGGCAATAAGCTGACTTTGTATAAATATACAAAAGGATGAAGGCTATTGCTGAGCACATTGTAAGCCGCCCTGAGTCTTCGGAGAAGGGCGGCATATAAATCAAATTAAAAAAAAAAAAAAAGGACTTGTTTCCTCCAGCACAGCTCCTCCATAAAGCTTTTCTCTCTCCACGAAGCAGAGACTCAAAGGGACCCATGGAGATCTTCTAACCCAACCCCTTGCCCATGGCATCCCAGAGAAAAGATTGTCCAACCTTGGTTTGAGATCTCCAGGGATGGAGCCCCCACAGCTCTGGGAGACCACGTGCTCCACTGAAAGACCCAGGAAAGTCCTCCTGATTTTGAATTTGGATCTCTACAGCTTGGTTCTTGTCTTACCCTTGGCTTCAGTGGATGTTAAATCCACCCTTTCTTTCCTATGGCAAGCTTTCTAGTGTTGGAAGATTGAAATCAGCTTTCTTCATATCCCTCTCTTGTTTTAGAACCAGTTCCTTTATCCATTCTGGAAGCTACAGCTTATGAAGAACCCTTATATCCTTTGCCTTCTTTCTCCCCACTCTTCCTAACGCCTCCACATCCTTCTTGAACTGTGATGACCCAAGATAGACAGATTATTCCAGATGGAGTCTTGGCCCTAACTATGATACTTCCAAGGGATCTGAGGCTACATCTGCAAAAGGTCCGTTGATTGGATGTTTAGACTCTGTGGGTTTTCAATGTATTCAACAAGGTGGAACAGGACACTTAATTGCCTACAAACTCCAGTAGCATCCAAAAATGGTTCCCTTGGGTCAAAACCCCCACAAACTTTAAGATGCATTCCTGCTGGGGTGCTTTTCACACCCACAGCCATGTTTGCTGAACATGAGTTTAGTGTCTGCTTGAAACAACATGCACTTTCATGCAAAACCTAGTTGCGTTGCAGGCTCCTGAGGTCTCAATAGCTTGCAATTTCCCAGGCTTCAGACCTTGGCATGAAGCAAAATGCTTAGTGGAATGCAAGACTGAAGAGGCTTCTTCCTCTCCACCCTCCTTCCATTTAGCCGGCTCCAGAATGTGCATCATTAAGGCAATAATTGACTCTCACTCTACCTTATCTGGACCCACATGATTGCTGAGGGAGAGAGGGAGGGAGGGAGGGGGAGGGAGGGAGGGAAGGGAAGGGCAACCAGAGAAGCTAACTGCTGCATTTTGCTCTCTGAGACAAACTGTCATTTGTTTGCTCCTCCGGTGCCTTATCACCACAGATGGGAACTTTGGTTACTAGGTAACCAGGCTCTGTCAACCAATGGTGTAAAAGAGTTAACTAGTCGCCCAGTGGATGTCAGTGGGAAATATTTCTTTTGTGCAATAGCTATTCAGAGAGACAGACTTTTTCTCTCTGATAGTTTCCTTTAGATGAAGACTCAATCCAAAGCAGGAGGGGGGATCCGAGTAACTATTAAGCCTCATTGTGAAAAGGGATAAAAGCCTTCAGTGGTGCAGGAAACAGGCCCATGAATCAGCTCCGCTTCTGTTCTCAACAAGCCGCTGCTTTTCGGGTTCACTGGGCACAATGGTGACCCAACTCAAGAGCCCAGAAGGGTTGAAGGACAGAAGTGCTGAGAGATAACAAAGTTGCCCTTCGATTCACTGCCTGCTGCTGTCACGTAGATGTTGTGGTCTTTTGGATTGTCTGGGGCGACAGTGGAGGATGCCGGAACTTATGGGGGGGCGTTCAGGAGGGTTCAAGGGGCATGTCAAGCGGTCAGGATGGGAGCATGACGATGCAGTTTCACTATTTATGTTGGCCTCCAGGACCTGCTGGACTGGAACAGCATAGGACCCCCCAGGAAAATAAATACTAATAAAGGAAGCCAATCCTTAGCAGGACAACGAGAGTAGACATGGAACCAGCAATGCAGGTCATCCGTTCCTGAGCATCTTCTGAGCAATTCCACAGTGGTGCTTGGTGGGAATGGTCCATGAGGGGGCCTTGAGAGGAAGAGGGGACAAGAAAGAGGACGACAAGGCCAGACCCTTTTCTCAAATGCATTGATAGCCTCAGTGAACACACTCTGCAGTTCCAGCCCTCTTATTCTGCTCTTTCCTCCCACAAGTCAGCCTTCCTTGTATGCCTCTGGAGACCCTCCTGTCCGATTCCCCTTCATTTCGACCTCAGAGGTGCTTGCTTTTCTTCTTCTCCATCCACGGTTTCCTCCCTGTTTCTCTCCCTCTTCTCCTGACCCTCCTCCTCCTCCATCCAGTGACGTAGTTGGCAGAGGCTGTGTGGGTGTCATTGAACCAGCAGACAAAGGCAGAACACCTCTCCACCCCCACCCCCACCCCCACCCCCAGTTTTAGGCCTGCTGGGCAAATCCTCCCTCTCTCTGGCCAGCCAACTTGGTGGACACAACAGCCTCGAGCTCCTGCTAAACAGGAGGGACGGAGGGCAACTGAGTTGTTCCAGGAGAGAAGACTCGGTGCTTGGCTGCTTTACAAAAAAAGCAACTTTAACAGAAAAGCCTGCAGTGATTGGGATGCATCTGGCTCCTCAGACTCCTGTTGTATTTCTTGGTACTTGCAATCGCTTCCCCAACCAGAATCAACCTGGCCCAGTGCATACATCTTAGGGGGCTCCCCACTTTAGAGGAGTGAAGTGGCTCCAGTCTTCAGGGTTTTTTTTAGTGATGGTCTCAAGTGGTGGGATAGGTCCCTCCAAAAGAGGCTGACTCTATAAACCGCTTAGAGAGGGCTGTAAAGGACTGTAAAGCGATATGTAAATCTAAGGGCTATGGCTATTATGCCAAGGATTTGGCCCCTGAGATGAAGCTAGCACTGTTGTGGAGGTGATTTTATCATTGGAGGGGGTCACTTATTGGGGGCACCCTAGGCAGTGGCTTCCATCGTTGGGGTTCAATCATTCAACACCGTCCTGTGGTACCATATAAATTATGCAAATAAATAAGTTCTTTCCTGATGGAATGGGACAGAGTTTCCAGAGAGTTTGCAGTTTAACTCAGACGGGGCATTCTGCTTCGGATTTTTGCTCTTGCTTTGAGTATTATTTACTGTGCCTGTTTTAATTCTGTTGTTGACCATCCAGAGTCTTTAGGGATTACCGCAGGATACCAAATCAATCAATCAGTGAATGAATAAAATAGTCCAACATCGTTAATCCACTACCTAATTTTTTTATGTCCATTACTGAGTTTATTTTCGCTGCCACCCTCTGTTTCTGCTATTCTTCCATGGTCTTCAGATTGTTTACGAAATTGATTCTTTGGGCTGTCTGGTGTGAGGACTTTAATCACAAGTCGTGTTTTCCTCATGAGGAGGACCCCTGTGGAAAACAAGGAGTGGGGGCAAGGAATGGAGATGTACACAGACACGACCCCAACAAATCTCTCTGCTGGTTAGCGTGTCCTGCCTCTTGTGGCTGAGTTGAGCCTTCACAAAGCCCAGAAGGGGCAGTCCTGGCCAATCTCCCCTTCTCAGCCACCCACCCAGTGCGGAGATCTGCTGGGTCAGCCTTTCTGGGCAGGGGTGGGTTCTACTTACCTTTACTACCGGTTTGCAAGGGGAGCGTGCATGTGCTTGCTTCGCTCACACGCACGCACACACTTCTGTACATGCGCAGATGGTACCTTATGACATCCAGGCGGGTGGGCAGAGCCTCCCCTGCTTTTACTACCAGTTCTCAAGAACCGGACAGAACCGGGAGCAACCCACCACTGTTTCGGGGGGCGGGGGCTGGGAGCCATGCCTGCCCTCCTTTCCATCTCTTTCTCTTTAGGCAAATTCCCAGCCTCCATTCAGAAAGCTCCTATTGATTCCAAGCCAAATTAGCATTTTTCCCCCTGCTGGAAGCCCAGCAGCTCCTGGGGCTCCGAGACAAAAGCTCTTCAGGGAGGGTCCGCCTTCGAAAGGGGTAAATTACAGCTCTTCTGTTCCCCCTTCATGGCTCCTGTCTAAGCAAAGCCAGTGGCCTAGTTGTGACACCAGCTACAAGATTGCAGAGCAAGCAGCTTTAATGTCTGCATGGGAGCAAGATCCGTCTTTCCCAAAAGCATGAAATTCCCCAGGGTTTGGAGAGGCAGGAACAGGGCTTAATATCACTGGTTGATAGTGGAGAACCCTCCATGGAAGCAGCCTCTTCTATTCTCTGCCCAGGTCATCCAGGGCCTGGCAATAGAGTTGGAAGGGGCCTTGAAGGTCTTCTAATCCAGGGGTCCCCAACCCTGGCAATTTTAAGACTTGTGGACTTCAACTCCCAGAATCCCTCAGCCAGCTAGCAGAGGGATTCTGGGAGACCCCTGTTCTAGTCCAATGTCCTGCTCAAGCAGGAGATCCTATACAATTCCGGACAAATGGCTGTCCAGTTTCTTCTTAAAAACTCCAGTGATGGAGCACCTACAACTTCTGAAGGCAAGCCATTCTACTGGTTCTCACTGTCAGGAAATTTCTCCTTAGTTGTAGGTTGCTTCTCTCCTTGGTTAGTGTCCATCCATTGTTTCTTGTCTTGCCTTCTGGTGCTTTGGAAAATAAGCTGACCCCTTGACCCCTTCTTTGTGGCAGCCCCTCAAATATTGGAAAGCTGCTATCATGTCACCATGATATGACTGGAACTGACTGGGAACATTTTGAAGACGTCTCCAAAGATTTCCATGCTGGTGGCCACTTTGCAAAATGGCTCTTTGAAAGCATCTGGCTTTAGACGGTCGGTTGGTTTGGCTCGAAGGAGAGCTGCATCTTTCAGTTCCCAACTTGTTGCTGATTTTTATCTCTTTTATTTATTTTTAAAATGCATGATGAAAGTCACATGTCTCCCAACTCCCAATGACTCTTAGTTCAATCATGCAGTCATGGATTCACCTTTTTTTTCCAAGGTGAGTTAAATTTCTGCACTCTTGTAGGATGGATCTGAACTTCATTTCAATGGTTCTGTCCTCCTGAGTGCAGAAGAGACCACAACGATATTTAAAGCACAATTCTTTTTTTCTTTAATGCCTCCTCCCCACAGATGCCCCTGCATGGGGTTCTTCTTTACAACAGATCCTCTGCAACATTGTGAAGAAAGAATGGCCAATTAATCTGGAGACAACTGAAGGTTAGAATCTGACTCTGGGAGAAGGCCAAAGGAGGTGACTTGCCCAGGCTTGTGCCTTGATGCGTTTGAACAATCCCCCAAAGGCTTGCCAATTGAGCGCAACCTTTCCCCAATGCCCAGATGGACCAAGCTGGACTCCCCATTTCAGAGAGCCGTCACATAGAATCCCAGAAGTTAATTAGGAGGAGCTGCAATCTTTAATTGAGCTGCCTGTTGACAAATACAGTGCCCAATTAAAAGGCATCTAATTAAAAGCACAATATTTAAAACAATTCAGGGGAACGCTCTATTAGACAGGCTCAAGTGATGGATGGCGCCACTAAGGAGCCGACACTAAGGCAACCCTACTCATAGGGCTGAGAGAAATTCCTACTGATGCCATTTCACTGGCCTGATTGAAGGTCCCTTAATTTAGGACAGGGTTCTCCAACTTGGCAATTTTAGGCCTGGGGGAATTCTGGGAGCTGAAGTCTGCCAAAGCTTAAAGCTGCCAAGGTTGGAGACCCCTGATTTAGAAGCCTCGGCTAGTTATTCTTTGTAGACGTAGCCAAAAACATTGCCTAAGTTGGGGCAGTTTTCATTAAAAAATCAGCATAGAGGATCGTTTGCCCAGCCAACACAAGCTGCTAGACCTCAAGATTGAGTCACTCCAATGTCAAGTAATATAGGTAGTCTTCGACTTACAACAATTCATTTAGTGACTGTTCAAAGTGACCACAGCACTGAGAAAAGTGACTTATGGTCATTTTTAACAATGACAACCTTCTGTAGCATCCCCATGATCATGTGATCAAAATTCAGACGCTTGGCAGCTGCTTCATACTTATGACCGTTATAGTGTCCCAAGGTCATATGACTCCCTTTTGCGACCTTCTGATGAGCAAATGGGGAAGCCAGATTCACTTAACAACCAGGTTATTAACTTATCAACTGCAGTGATTCACTTAGCAATTGTGGCAAGAAAATGGGGCAAAACTCGCTTAACAACAGAAGTGTTGGGCTCAATTGTGGTCAAAAGTTGGTCAAAACAAGGATCTTTTTCAAGATCCATGCCGGTCATCATTTTGTAATCTTCTCCCACGTCTTCCTTTTGTCGTATTCTGAAGCCCCCCCCAATCATCATCAAAAAGCCCCCCCTCCCCCAGGTCCTGGGACTTTTTCTTCCAGTAGGGATACCGTTTCAGCCCTTGAGACTTCACCTTGTCTCCAGATCCATCCGTCTCTTCTTGGGGGTGGCATTCCATCCTCTGGACAGTCCCTGCCACCATCTCATTGTAAGCTTTATGACCTGTGAAATTGGCTTAAGTATTGATCGGGTGCCTGTTGTTTAGGTGGACAGAGGCAAAAAGAGAAGCGGTTCCACTTCGTTGCATGGGACGTGTGTTGGCGGGGGCTCATTTCCAAGCTGAGCCAGGTACTTTGTGTGCCTCCTCACCTGTGGCTTACTCCCGACTTAGCGCCATGTCAGAAGGGGTAGCCAAGGGTGGAGTGGAGGGAGAGGAGCAGACCAAAGAGAGATTAATGACTCTTGGCCCAGGTGGGGTGACACAGGGGGGCCCCCAATAGTCTTGCGCAACCTTGTTTCAGCTCCCATCATCCCCTCCGTGCACACAATTGCCACCTGGCCTTGACTCCCTGCCCTTCTAGAACAAAGAATGAGATGGCAACTGGTGTTGCTGTTCCAACGGGCACCCCTCCCCCCACCTTTGACTGCTGGTTTCATTTCCTCTTTTAGGTTGGGGGTGGGGGAAACCCAAACGTTTTCTCAGGACTCAGCTAGAAGGGCTTGCCTCCAGAGGTTGTGGGACTCCCATAACTGGGAGTTTTTAAGAAGAGATTGGACAGCCATTTGTCTGAAGTGCTCTAGGGTCTCCTGCCTGAGCAGGGAGTTGGACTAGAAGACCTCTGAGGTCCCTTCCAACTCTGTTATTCTGTTAGAACCCTGGAAGGGGAAAATACAAGGAAGAAGAATGTTCCTCAACATTAGGAATAACTTCCAACTGAAGATGTTGGGCAGATGAATAGTTTGCTTGGGGAACGAGGGAGACCCTCCATTGCTGAGAACATGGGGACATGACCCTCTAAAACCTCCCGCTAGATGAACCTTAAGGCCCTCAAGAACCTCTGATTTGCCTCCCAAATCCCCAGCCCCTTCCCCCTTTGAGAATCTCCCTGTTCCTCTGCCCCTCAATTCCACATGGCCAAATCGAGGTTGCCCGGAGTCCACTATTTTCTCAGTGAAGGAAGGATGTTATGCAGCCTCCTCTCTGCTTGATTAACAAATGGGTCTGCCCCCAGGCAATCTGAGGAATTTATTTGCCTGGTACAGTGTGTTAGGCCCATACCTGATAATAATCCATCATTTTAATTGCTTTCCTGAAAGCACAGCTGACAGGCCCGTGAGGCTACTGGCTTACCATCCCGCACAGCTGGACTGCTGGGAGAAACAAATCCTCAGTGCTTCTTCTGGTACTGAAGGCTGTTGAGTCTGGGATCCAAAAAGGCAACATTAGGTGCATGAGATGAAGACTTTCCAGGAGCCCACTTCAAGTTTGCTTTTCCCAGCTTTCCAGATGGGTTGGGTTTCAGTTCCTAAAATCCAATGTCCATAAAAGGGAGTTAAAATCCAAGAAGTTGTGGGTGGGGGAGGAGGCAATGGCTGGCATGGTCCAACACAGTTGGAAGAGCTTAGATGAGAGAAGGCTTCTCTCTTGAGCTGGACTGTTGTTAAACATCTGGTGACTCCAATCATTTTTGCTTGTTTTTGGCATATTTGGGAGTCCTTAGGAGGTTCCTAGGCAATAGCGTCCTTTCCTGGACAGCTGAAGGCTGCCATGCATCAAAGCTACCTCTTTCCGATATATCTTATCTCAAAAGTCACTAAGAAACCCAAAGTCAGCAGACTGACGTGGAGATTGGTATTAACATTGACCGTGCATAATATTGCCACATGGAATTCAAATTCTTCACTCAAACTCCGTGCAGTGAGAAAGAATGCACCGCCCTGCTTCATGTGAGATAAACCTGAATGTGAGAGAGACTCATTCCATGTGGTGGAATCTTTTCTTCTCCAAAGACTTCCGGTTAGCAGCCTGTGTTACTCTAATAGCAGCAAATTCCAGAAATGGTTGCTCCAGAGCTGTCTATTATATTGGTAGAGAAGGATTTTGGAGTGGGACTCCACAGCAGCTTTCAAATTTAGCCTGGGCTGTCATTTTCTGTAAGTTCTCTGCCACCCCAGAAGACAGGATTAAAAATTAATGCGCATCAGATTCAGGAGGACCTTAGGAGAAATGTCTTGATGGGAAATCAGTTCAGTTACAGAACCATCTGGGAGCAGGATGGGCTCCCTTTGGCTGAAATTTTCCTGCTTTTAAGAGAGGGGTAGATTTAGAAGGGAGCATGGACAACATCCAGGACATCTGGAGAAGATGGATGGATGCCAGGCTGGTCTAGCAAGAGTCCAAGAACATCCCTAAGCCATGGGCTGGAGTCTTGCTGGAGCAATTTTGCTAACTCAACCTGGCAGGTTTCTGTGGAATGAAAAGCCAGCAGTTCAGCCATCTCCCTCGACACAGAAGCTCTGCTGTTCTCGCATGCTCTTTGCCAGGGGTTTCAACTGGTGAAGAGGGAGCAATACACCCACCTTATCTCCTTGGTTGGGTCCTCTCTGGCAGAAGGTCTCCCTGGGCAGCTTCTCTTCTTAATAGGAACGGTCAGTCCTCTGGACTGAAAACCCAGGAATTGACTCTCACTGAGTGAGAAGACACATTGCTAAGTCAAGCTTTTGCTGGACGAGGTGGGATTGTCTCTGCTTCCAGAGGACATTAAGCTATAAATCCTGGTTTACACACTACAGCGATATGCAACCACCTAACTAACCTCACAACTGTTTTAAAAAGGAACAATAACCTTGTCCTTCTTGCAAAGGTCCCTGTTGGTGACACAACCACTTTTATTGACGTTCTAAAATAGAGCCATCATGTTCCCATGAATGTTAAGTGTTTTTTGTCACCAGCGCCCTAAAGTTTTGACCTCAGCTAACTGAGGGAACATGATTTAAAGCAGGCTATAAAATGCAATGTTTAGGAAGGTGTGCTGAAGCAATTTCCTTGTCACTTGTAAATAGGAGATGGATGCTTTTCATTCGGCAGTGATAGCAATCTAAGGAGGTAGAAGGAGCGTCATTGGCCAAGCCAAGACAGACCTGATAGAAACAATCCAGCCAATCTTTCATATAATTTCCTTTGCCAAACTGGCTGACTCTCTCTAAAATGTTTTAAGCCTTCAGCATTATGGGATGCAAGAAAGCTGCAGTCGGGCAATCCTGGTCTTATTGCTGGTCTACATCCCCCAGCATCTGCTGGCTGGGGATTATGGGAGCTGTAGGTCCATGCCATCCAGAGTTCCAAGGTTGCAATGACTATTCCAAGTATTTATTTGTGTTATAAGATAACAATGGCTATGAAATTTATATAATGGCCCTTCTTGTAGGTTGTGTGAAGTCAAGAGCCTGATCCAGCAAGGGGAGACAACCCACCAGGCATTTCTTCTCCTCAGGTGAACTGAAGTGTAAGAACAGAGCCGAGTGTACAAGTAGACAGTAAAGATGGAATCGGCGTTGGCGATTCCACCATTCTGAGCCTCCCCCTTTGATTGAAGTGGCGAAGATTCAAAGAGAAGGTGGCTTGTCCCCTCATAAGTTATTCATCCAGAGTTGGTCTCTTATTACAATGCATTGTGGGGAGGGGATCTTACCAATGTCCAATCAAATGGCTGGCTGCATGATGGCAAATTCCTGTTGGGATCATCCAGTTGGAATGACGGTGCCCAATTGTGGCTTTCCCACCCAACGGCTGGCCTGCTTCTTGGGTTGCTGTCCAAGGTGCTGAAGCCTTCACAGCCCCTGGAGACCTTTTGTATGTCTCCTGATGAAGACATCTTTGCAATGGAGATCTTCAATTGATAACAGGCTTGGATCTTCCGATACTGAGGAATAATAAGGCTGACTTGTCTGTAGCCAGGCAGAATAATTTATCTTGCTGCTTCAACCTTCAAAGAAACTTGACCCAGAATTCTTTACAGGGATTTAGAGTGTATATACCATTTATTATTTCTATATCTCTGTTTCCTTTTATCTCACTGTCTATTTGTCATTATTTTTCCACCAGGATATGATTTGTCCCTGTACATATGTCTGTTGCTCAGAGCTGTGGCAGTGCACCATTGGTTTTCCAACTTGACATCCCTCAGATTCTGCTGTGTTTTCCATCCTTCCCCAGTCACCCTTTGACCAACTGGAAGAAGGGCCTGGAGATCAGCTTCGCCTTTCTGCTCTTGGCCCTTGGCTCTCCAAGGGACAGCCAAATGCCTTGCTCCCACTTCTGGCAAGTTAATTTATCCAGCCCACAAAATGCAATCTCAAATTTGTTTGCTGCCTTTTACTTCCTCTGTCCTGCTTCTTGATCGCTAGATTCCCTTGGCTCTGGACTATTATCCTGAAAGCTGATGAGATGAAATTGAAAGGGAGGTGTGTGCCGAAGGATGGAAAACAGAGAAGCTGTTGTAGTTGGCTGGAGGAACTCTTTTCAGCTATTTCACCTCTGTCTATGGGCCTCTCTTTCCTCTCCTCCTTCTTCTTCAAGGTTAGGGTCCTTTCCCTTCCCAGCATTCCCTGCTTCCTCCATGGAGGCCTATTCCTAGGGTGGATCTTTGTGCCCCTGCTTGGCTGATCCACACACAATATTTCTCTCCAATCAATCGACTTCCAGCCTCCTCCTCCTCCTTCACCCATCTGTCTAGCAATCCAAAAAGTGCCTGCTCAGTGCAGGCATGTGGGTGGGTGACAGTTCAGAAATAGGAAGCAGCATTTTTAACCTCTGCTTCTGCGAGGATTGGAGAGAGATTCTCTTTCGAAATGAAAGAGCCGGGCGAAGAGGCCTGAATGCAATGGTGCAGGAAGGAAGTGATATGGACGTACAAAATGGTGCACACATGTGGAGTTCTGTCCATTGTCCTTCCATGTTTCAAAGCAAAAAGGAGACAGCGAGGGGAGGAGATATTCCCTTAGTGATTTAGCCTGGGGCAATTGATTTAGTTTGGTTACAGTTTGGCTTTCAACATTTGGACATTTCTATTGAGCTGCATCCCATAATATGCATACATGATCAGTGGCGGGGCAGTTAATCAATTAGGGATGGATTGAGAAAGCGGGTTAGGCAAAACAGACCCAGCCATGCATCAGGATAAACTGAGTTACCACTCAGTTAAGAAATTCTTCCTCCTCCTCGGCACTGAATTTGGATACCTATATTGAGTACGGTTCAACCTCAATAGATCTTCTGGTCCTTTAGGACACTGTTTCTCAACCTTGGCAACTTGAAGATGCATGGACTTCAACTCCCAGAATTCCCCAATCATCCATTTGGAGACTTGAAGTCCACACATCTTCAAGTTGCCAAGGCAGAGAAACAGCTTCAGGCCAGTGGTGAAATCCAATTTTTTTTACTACTGGTTCTGTGGGCGTGGCTTAGTGGGCATGGCAGGGGAAGGATACTGCAAAATCTCCACTCCCACCCCACTCGGGGGCCAGCCAGAGGTGGTATTTGCCGGTTCTCCGAACTGCTCAAAATTTCCGCTACTGGTTCTCCAGAACCTGTCAGAACCTGCTGGATTTCACCCCTGCTTCAGGCCATCAAACCACAGACCTCCTCTGCATGTTAATCCCAAAGCTCCCCTCCAAATCTAAGGCCCCTTCATTTAAAATGTTCTGAGGGGAAGGACTGGCAGAAGGGCATCCATTGAGGGAAAATTTTGGAGTGGCGAAATGACCCAGGCTGGGCTGAGCGACCAAAGAAACCAGCAATGTAAGGGACCTCATCTGTTCCAACACTCGCAGTTGCTTTTTATTTAAACAAAGAAAAGGGGGTGTGTCAATTTATTTTCCAAAGCACCAGAAAGCAAGACAAGAAACAATGGATAGAATCTAATCAAGGAGAGGAGCAACCTGGAATTAAGGAGAAATTTCCTGACAGTGAGAACAATTAATTAGCAATTAAGTAGAATAGCTTGGCTCCAGAAGTTGTGGGTGCTTCAACACTGGAGATTTTTAAGAAGAGACAGAATAGAATAGACAGTCCCTTGTCTGAAATGGTATAGGAAGGGTCTCCTGCTTGGGTAGGGGGTTGGACTAGAAGACGGATGGATGATCTCTTTCTTCTCTTGAAGGGTTGCATGTCTGGACACTGTTTTAGGAAGCATGTCAGTTGGCAGATCGCCAGCTTTTGACCAGCACAAACAGCTGTGCACCCCCTTAGCCTGAACCATTCTCAAAGGGCCATTTTGGCACGAAGAAGCTGCCCTTGTTCCAAGGCAACTGCCTATCAAACAATGCTTGTTTTGAACCCCCTCCCCCCATGTCTGCTGAGCTTGTTTTGATCTTTGCTGGAGTGGCTCCCGTAAGTTCTGTGGGTCTAAGAGTAAAGGTAATGGATTGCGTAAAAGAACGGCTGTGTGCATGGACAGAGGGAAAGAAGGACGGAGGGATGGTCAACCATGTGGGACACAGGAACAGATTCCAGATTGCACACTCTGACCTACTTTGTGACAGTGACAAATGGCACCAATCTGGGTAATTGCAAGCTTTCTTGCATTCCAGTGGTATCTGATCCTTTCCTTCCGACAGGTGCTGAGTCATGTTTCTCGCCTCAAATAGCAATAAGCGGGTTCCTTGGGCAGCAAAGAGGGGGCCGGGGGATGGGGGAGCAATGCAGGCGATGTCGAGAAACTGCCAGCCCACCAGGCTGGAGGGAGGAGTCAAGTGAGGGCCTAGCTTGGAGTCCTTACACAGCCACAAGAAGCCTAGAGCTTAACCTCTCCCAAGATCTATGAAGCCTTATCTGCTTGTTCCCAGGGGAAGACAAACTGAATGGGGAGATTCTTGTAATACAGGCGATAAGCAATAAGCTCCTGCTCAGATGGTGTTTAAGAAAGGAGGTGCTGAGGAGTGTTTATGTATTATTTATTTTATAGTATTACATGGAGAGGCTGCTCAACTCTCCAGACAAATTGCTCACAAAAAGGAAAGAGCAAGAAAAGAAAAGAAAAAAGACCAAGCACTAAAGGCCACAGCCTCAAACAAAACTGAGAAGGGCTCAGCCACCATCCGGCGTGCTTTTCTGCTGGGGACAAGAGCAGGGACAAGGGGGAGGTCATATTTTGGCTTGCTCCCAACAGGCTGGCCAGCCAGCTTCAGAGACCCCAGCCAGGTGCCCCGAAGGCCCAGGAGCTGCTGAGGAAACAGCAGCATGAGACCAGAATTGAAAGGTATTTCAAAGGTTCATAAAGTGGCAGTCTCATTTCCAATGTGCTCCCATACATTTGGAAGAACCTGGCTGCATGTACAGCCTCCCCTTCCTTCCTTCCCTCTCTCCAACTCCCATCCCATCCTGGCTCCCATCAGGGATAACACAGAGCAAAGGGCATCTCCATCGGCAGCTTCTCTGCTTCTCCAGTTCTTGCAGGGCCAAGCTAAACCAAGACAGAAAGCATAACTCTCGACAAGCCACCTTTCTGCCCTCACCCCCCATTTAATTACTCCAGAGTGACCTCTTGGTGGCACGCCAGTCATAAGTGGCGCTGTGAGAGAGGCCGGTGTGTCGGATGGGTGTGCACAGCAGTAAATCCCGCCGAGTCTATTGGAGAACAAAAGATGGCTTGTTTATGCAGTTGGAAATGTGACACAAATTCTCCGGCAGTTTATCTGCTACCTCCAGTATATAAACCCTTGCAGAGTGCAGGATTTCTGGGCTGGCATCCTTCCTCCCTTTTACTCTTCCTCTAGCAGGCAGGAATAATGTGATTATAAATCAGATAGATTGGCCTTTCTGGATAGAAAAAAGCTCCCCTTCCCAGCCTCTCCAATCGCAACTCACTTTCTCTTTATTTCTATCACAAGTAAGTAAGCAAAAGTATAGATTTATCGTTTGTTTACAATGTAAAATATTTCCTCTTGCCAGATTAGAAATACTTTAGCTGGGAAACAATGATACCCACAGCAGTTATTTTCCAAAAGGGATTGGATTCATGCTTCCTGCTAAGCAATGATCGGTTTCATCACGTTTTATTGACTAAGCCATAAGTAACTAGGTTTGCCCTAAGCCTAGCCAAACCATACATAGCTGGCCAGGCTGTGAGCCCCACTTTGTAAGCCAAATTTATTCTTGAGGGGAAATTTTTTTTTGCCCAGTTCTGTGAACTTCTGTCTCCAATCCCTTTGCTTTGCTTAAAATTGAGTTCTGCAGCTGGGAGGGAAGAGTCTATTTTTTGCACTTTGCAAAAATGTTGCACATTGCAAATATTTTTTGCACATTTGTTGCACATTCAGTTGGAAAGTGAGTCAAGGTGCAAAGGAGTTAACCATCCACAGCCTATCAACTCTTGAGGTATTTATGTCAACACATCTATCCCATAATGTGCTTTTGGCTCTTTCCGAGAGGCACCAAATTCTAGGGATTCCTCAAATTCTTACAAAATAGGCCTCGCTTTGTAGCACATCTCAGTCCAAAAGGAGGTCAAGCATGAAGCTTCACTCCACATTATTTTCTCAACGGGTCAGGTGTCCCATCCCAAAAGGAGAAGAAGTTTGAAGCTTTGGGACACCCTTGATCCCCATCCATGCTTCCTCTGGTGAGAGAATGAGAATGAGGGGCTCCCTATGCAGGAGAGGAGATGGGAAGCTCTCATGACCTGGGAACATTTTTCCCTTGTTCATGATGCTGCTAGCTTCCTCCACGTCCGTGGAGATTCTCAGTCATCCAGGTCATGGTTGTCCCAAAGGTCTTTTTTCAAGACACAACTGGACTTCCTTGGGTTTTGCTTGAAGCCATTTTGCTTCGTGTCCAAGAAGCTTCTTCAGTTCTAATGGAATTCCCACCATTCAGTCAGAACTGAAGAAGCTTCTTGGAGGAGAAACGAAAGTCTTCAAAGAAAAATAAAGGGCAGTTGCCTCTTGAAAAAACATCTTATGAAGCCTCCAGGGCTTCTCTTGATCCAGGGTGAGCAAAGGGAACCTGTGGATCTGCTTCAAATCTTCAAACCAGGTTCTTTCTTGGGAGGATGGTGTGGGGGGGTGTCTTTTGTGGCAGAAACAAGAGGCTCCCCCCCATCCCCCATGTATGCCGTGTCCTCCAGAAAAAACACACAGCTACCACAGAGGCTGGTGTTGCTTTCATTTTGACATCAAGTTAAACCATATTTCTTTACCTGAGCAGATTTAGAGTTGAAAAATAAGATCTCTTTATGCTCAGCCTTCCTTGCTTCTTTTCATGCCTCAGATTTGCTGGTGCTTTTTATTCTTATTATGGCTCCCCTGATGTGGAGAAGATTGGGATTTAAGTGAAAGACAAAGAAGCTTCTCAAAAAAGTCGGCTTTGAAAGGGCAAAAGGCTATGTTTTTGCAAAATTTCTTCCCTTGAAAAAAACATTTTCCCCAGAAGCCCTGCTCAAAACATTGCAGCTTTCATCCAAACGCTCTCCGGGAGCTGGTTTTTATTTTTATTTCAGTTTTGCTGGTATGTGTGTGTGTGTGTCTCCCTACTAAAATGACTTTTAATTCATCCAATTTCTCCTTTTTTTAAAAAAAAAAAGGAGGGGGGGTTTCCTTAACCAGCACGGTTGCATAATTAAATGCAGTTTGCCTGATGGGAATTCCGCTTTAAGTCATTTTTCCTCATTTTCTTCCCTGCAGTTTCCAGCACTTAGCAAATAGCCCATTTTTTTTGTAGTCGGGTGATTTGAATAATGGGAAAGTGGAGTGTTTACAAAAGTGCTTCCACTTCCAGGGCAAACCCTTCCCCTTCCTCCATCTGGGAATTGAAATGGGGGCACCTGCCTCCAATCCCCCCCCTCTCCCTTTGGAAAGCCTTCCCTCCAACTGCATTCTCAACCATCCTTCCTGCAGGTGCATCTCAACCCTTTCAGAGGCTGCCTCCGCCTCAAGTTGTCTTAGATACACAATAACAGAGTTGGATGGGACCTTGAAGGTCTTCTAGTCCAACCCCCTCCTCAAGCAGGAGATCCTATACCATTTCAGACAAACGGTTGTCCAATCTCTTATTGAAAACCTCTAGTGATGGAGCACCTACAACTTCTGGTGGCAAGTTGTTCAACTGATGAATGGTTCTCACTGTCAGGAAATTCCTCCTTCGTTCATGGTTGGTTCTCTCCAGGGGTGAAATCCAGCAGGTTCTGACAGGTTCTGGAGAACCGGTGGCGGAAATTTTGAGTAGTTCAGAGAACCGGCAAATACCAGCTCTGGCTGGCCCCAGAGTGGGGTGGGAATGGAGATTTTGCAGTATCCTTCCCCTGCCACGCCCACCAACATGCCTACCAAGCCACACCACACCACACCACACCACGCCCACAGAACCAGTACTAAAAAATTTTGGATTTCATCACTGGTTCTCTCCATGATTATTGATTCCACCCATTGCTTCTTGTTCTGCCTTCAGGTGCTTTGGAGAATAGGTTGACTCCCCCTCTTCTTTGTGGCAGCCCCTCAGATATTGGAAGACTGCTATCACATCACCCTTCGTCCTTCTCTTCCTTAGACTAGACATACCCAATTCCAGCAACCATCTTTATATATTTTAGCCTCCAGCCCCCTAATCCTCTTTGTTGCTCTTCTCTGCACCCTTTCCAGAGTCTCAGCATCTTTTTTACATGTTGCCCCAGCCCTATTTGTCTTCAATGCTGTTATTTTTGCAGCTGCATCATTTTTGGAAGAAACCTGTTGACCTCTGCAGGTGTTTGAGAACTTAAGCAAGCAATGTCTCTGGAGATTCTCGGTCATCCAGGTCATGGTTGTCCCAAAGGTAACTGGACTTCCTTGTTTTTTTTTCTCCTTGAAAATGTTTTGCTTTTCACCCAAGAAGCTTCTTCAGCACTGAAGAAGCTTCTTGGATAAGAAGCAAAACCTCTTCAAGGGAAAAAACCAAGGAAGTCCAATTGTCTCTTGGAAAAGCACCTTTGGGTCAGGGGTGAAATCTACTTACCTTTCCTCCTGGTTTGGAAATGTGCACTCTGCCTGCAATTTTGGACCCTCTGCACATGCTGGTTAAAACCAGGAAGCAATGATGTCTGACCAGGTGGGCAGAGCCTCGCGCCGCTGGTGCTACCGGTTTGCCTGAACCAGTGCGAACCAGTAGCATTTCACCCCTGCTTTGGGTTAAGCAAGCAACGTTTTCCTACCTGTCCTCTGTCTGGTATAAGGAGGTGGGCAACCTTCACCCTTGTGACAGGTTGTTAGTGAAGGCAGTGGTAGGCCAAGTTAGTTTTCCTAAGCCTAATGCTCTATGGATGTGTGGTACTTCAACTCCCATCATACCCCACCAGCAAACGTGGCAGATTCAGAAGTGGCAGGAGAGCTGTAGCCAGGGGTCATATCTGAGTATATTTTAGATTGCTGGCCTTTCTTTTCTAGCATTTATTTTTTAACAACTAATTTCATGCTTCCTCTTTTGGTTATTTTGATTTGTTTAATGCTCCTGCTTCTGGTTTTTTTTTTCTTTCTTTTTGCTGAGTGTATATTTTCTAAACTGAAGGCAACCTGGAGAGGGAAAAAATATGTTAAATTGTATAAAACTCTGACCTCCTTTTCTGTGTCTCTCCTTATCCTTTTCTACCCCTTTATTTTATTGCTCAATTCTTGGACTGCAGACGTTATTCATCAATATAAATGGTATGTCTGTTCTTCTACCCTCGACGTCTGGGCAGGAAAAGAAAGGAAGCAGGCCACCGTCTCAGTTTTATCTCTAGCATGCTTTTCAAGATGTTTTTATGGATGTTTTTCTACTTATCTCTGTAAGTTAGCTGTAGATATTAAAAGAGACACAGCGGCTTTCCTAGTAATCATTCGAATTCCAGGCTCTTGGTTGCCACGGGGGTTTCTAAGACCTGGGAGGCAGACTGTGTCTCCCAGAAGCAGCAGCAGCAGCATCTCAGGTTCTCCTTAACTCTGCTTTCCCACCTGGTTCGAGCACGTCAGCATGCTGGTTATCCTCTTGAACTGCGTCACCCTCGGGATGTTCCAGCCGTGTCAGGATATCAGGTGCCAAACGGAAAGGTGCACAATCTTGGAGGTAAGAGAGACACGTCGCTGTTTTTCATGTGGGCTTGGACCTCAGCCTCTTCAAGCTTAAGGGTTGGTCTCCAGCTCCTAATGGCAATTTCTCCTGAGTCTTGAGAAGTCTGCAGGTAGGGTGGGCCCTGGGAAGTGTCCTTCAAGGTCTAAGACCCTCAGGGGTGAAACGGAGGCTGAGGTTTAGGGCGAAGCTCGGTCAAAGCACAAGGTCTGGACCAGCTCAGCCTTGGGTGGAACTCACGGTCCTCCTTCTCTCCACTGTGTGGCATTCTTGTTTTAAATCCAGGCATTTGATCACTTCATCTTCGCCTTCTTTGCTGTGGAGATGGTCATCAAGATGATCGCCCTGGGGATCTTTGGCCACAAATGTTATCTAGGAGACACCTGGAACCGCCTCGACTTCTTCATTGTCATTGCTGGGTCAGTAGACTAAACACTTCTTGTGGGCTCCCTGGTGCTCTCTGGCCTGGGTTGTTTCATTGGAGGCCTTTCATGACCCAGTTATCAGTGCTAGAAAGGAGGGGGGTTTCTGGAGAGGAGGAGGAGGATTGTGTAGTCCTTGATGTTCTCTGAACTGGGTTGTTTTCTTGCAGACCTTCCCTTATCAATTAAGTAACACCATCAATGGTATGAAAAACACTCCTTGCTTGATTGACAGTGCTGAAAGCCCAGATTTGATGGATGTGCTGTGGATAGAGATGGCAGGGATGCCATCCAGCTTCCTTCTAAGTTTTTTTTTCCCTGAAAGAAAGCAGGATCTGTCCAATGTAGTAACCTGTTTTTACACTCCCAAAGGTTGACAAAAAATATTGCCGATATAAGAATCCTGGTTAAGGTCTGACTGCCTCAGCCTGTGTTTTTCCCCCTTCCTCACCTCTCATCTTTCCTTCCTCCTTTCTTTCTCTCTCTCCCAGCATGATGGAATATTCTCTGGATGGACATAATGTCAGCCTTTCAGCCATCCGGACAGTGCGGGTTCTCAGGCCTTTACGAGCCATTAACAGGGTGCCAAGTAAGTCAGAGCTTTTTGGCCCTTTGTGGTGGTGGGGCTTCCTTGTGGGGCGGATGCATGGGGGGAATTGGGTCCTGCAGTCCATTTCTTGGGTATCGGTGGTCTGACTGCCAGAGCTTCGTTTTGCAAAAGTCCTGTGAAATCCTGACCAGGTGAGCCTCCAAAATCCAGGGCTGTCTTAGCTCCAACATGGGGGTTAGCTCACAGTCCAGGAAAAAGAATATACTGATTTGAATGCTTTCATTTTATTCATAACCCCACCCCACCCCCAAAGAAAAACTCAAGGCAACATAAGAGCCCTCCGTGAAGAAGATGAAGGAGCAGATTCACATCAGCCACTCTGGGTCCTCTTATCTAGCCAGTGCTCTTCCCCCTGGTACCTTCTAGGTGTTTGGGACTACAAACTCCAGAATCCTTGGCCATCTCCACTCCCTCCCTCCCTCCCTCCCTCCCTCCCTCCCTCCCTTCCTTTCTTCCTTCCTTCCTTCCTCCCAGGTTTTCATTCTTTTTCTCATTTGTTGACCTTGAGAACTGTAATTTTCTTGGCCCTCTTCATGTTTGTTTCTGTCTTTATGGATTACTCTGGAAAAGCTAATAAAACTATTAATGTCAAAAAGACAAGATGAATGCACCCCACTTGGCCTGGAGGGGCCATCCATTCCAACTCTCCCCGGCTGGGCTGCTCAGCAGCTGGCGTCCTTGACATCTCCCAACCCCCAGGAAGTGCAAACCCAGGCCTTTCCCAGATTAAGCTAAGCGGCCCCTGCCCCAAAGATGAAATTGATCAGCCTGCCAAGTCAATGACTGCTGGATCCCGGCATCAAAATCCACCCTGCTGGACAGCAGGAATGGATGATGGCCACACCTGGCCCCTGATGGACTGCAGGACATCAAAGGAGGTTACTGGGGGGGACAGCTCAGCAGAAAAGGCCAGGAAAACCCCCCAATTTTGCCATTGCTAGAAGTTGGTTCCTGAGCAATGGGGAGAAGCAGCTGAGGGAGAAGACTTTTAGTCCTCCCCCTCCCCAATGGTTCTCCTGGCCCTTCCCTGAATATGCAGGAGAGCTCCAGAATAATAGAGTTGGAAGGGACCTTGGGGGTCTTCAAGTCCAACCCCTGTTTGAGCAGGGGACTCTGTACTATTTCAGACAATGGTTGTCCAATCTGTTCTTAATAACCTCCTTCTCACTGTCAGGAAAGTTCTCCTGAGATCTCGGTTGTTTCTGTCGATTTATTTCCATTCATTGTTTCTTTTTCTTGCCTTCAGGTGCTTTAGAGAATAGCTTGACTCCCTCTTCTTTCTGGCAACTCCTTAGATATTGGAAGGGGGTCTCTAGTTTTCTAGATCTCCAGATGTCTGGTTCTGCATTATCTGGAATCCACTGGGTTCTGCTCAAATGGTTCTTCAGTCCTCCGTTTGGTTGCCCGAGGAATGCATTTTGTCATTTGGGATCTTTCCAAAGGAGCCCCCCACACACACTTCTGTCCCCCCCCTCCTGATTGTTGACTGAATTTCTGGTTCTGCGAAGACACATCCGGCAGCCCTTCAGCTGCCAGGCCAAACCAGTCCTGAGTTTGCCTGCTTGGAGAGGTTCAAGTGAGCGTTAAGCCCTTTCCAGCTGTTTTTCTCTCCAATCCAATTTGGAAGCTAAGCCAACCAGTCAAATTCATTTCCTGGTTGTGCCCACTTGGCTTTGAGTGATTCTTAGCTGATATGCTAATACACCAGCTCCTTGACTGCTTTTCATCAGAAATCCTATTTCGCTGAGAGCTGATGCAACAGAAGAAAAACAGGCTAGGCACTTGCCAAGAAAGCAGCGTCCACGTTCTCTCGCATTGTCTGAAAAGCTTTTCAGCGGAATCCGGTTCTTGGGATGGCCATCTCTCCCGGCAGCCTTGGTGAAGGGAGATGTGCCAGTCCGAGCAGTTTCCCTTCTGACCAGTTCTCATGCCATTTGAGGAAGGCCGCTTGGAGAGTCTGGCATTTCTTGCAAAGGAACATTTGCTGGAACTGGTTTACTGATGAGAAGCTGAGAAGCGGGAGGGAGGGAGGGAGAGAGGAGTCCTGGCCTTGAGAGATTGTGGGAGAATTTCTGCCCCCTGGACTCCTTGGGGCTTCTGAGCTGGTTTGTTTGCTTGCAGATGTTACAACCATGGTGAGGGAAGGTGATCTGAATTCAGGCCCTTGGCCACAGGCAGGGGTTTACAACGGTTGCAGCATTCTGTGGTCATCTGATTGCCATTGGTTACCTTCCCAGCCGGGTTCCAACAAGCAAAATCAATTGGAGTCGCTGGATTTGCTTAACGACTGTGTGACTCACTTAACAACCACACTGATCCACTTAATAGAAAAGGTTATAAAATCGAGCAGGACTCCGTTAGCAGCTGCCTTGCTTTGCAGTGGTTCCAATTGTGGTCATGAGGACTTTCCATGCTTCCCACAGTTGCCACCCAAAGGCAGGGACAGGTTTCTAACATCTCACTTCGCGGGTGAACATCTTTTGGGAAAGGCACCTCTCTTTAGTCCATTGGTCCTCATCTGGTGACCCACGAGGCAGGGCAAATTTTGGGCTGGAGCAATTTAGACGTCAGGAACAAGCCACCTCATTGAAGATGTATCCCAAATGCCTCCTTCCCCAATCTAGAAGATCACAAAGATCTTCTTCTAGAAGATCTAGAAGGTCACCTTGAGGAGGATGCAAAGTCTGAGCCCCAGAGAGACCTTGGAGCAGCTTCTGAGGAACCATGAGAAACTTCTGCATCTCAGTACATTTTCAGATATTGATTATTGCAGCTATAAAACCGAAATGCCTCTGAACGGCATTGTTCCATCTTCTAACCTAAAAATTGCTTCCTGTGACTGCGTATCCTTTGTTCCGTCTCTTTCTTCCACTCTGAGATCATTCAGGGAGTCCCATCTATGGGTGCCATGATGGAAGATGCCAAACTTTAACCAGATGGTTTCAGAGGTCCTTTTATTGTGCTCCTGCCCCTATTGGGACACAATTATGTCCAAGGAAGGTGGGAGAATTTGGATTACTGGAATAAAATGTGGGTTTACAGAATGGGCCCTGGAGTTGGAGGTCCTGTATGCAACTGTCCTATTATGGGGCAGTAAAAGCAGCCAACCTCCTCACTATCTTAAATTGAGTTTATTCAAGGCGTTTCTTTGCAAGGCCCAGATCATTTGCTTTGTTTTGTTTTTCTCCGAGTTAGCAAAAAGGAGAGCAAAACTTATTCTAATCATCTGAGTACTAAGTACATTAGTACTAATATTCACATTAGCATCAGTGTTATCGGCCTTATGTTTATGCAAATTCTTAGTGTGCTTCATGATTTAGCAGAAGCCTGAAGCTCAGCTTAGTATTCCAAATCAGAGCAGCCCCTTCCTTCCAGATGTCTCCAAGGATGCAGCTTAGGGCTAAGTTGGTTAGGAAGATCCAGGGTTCAACCCAGCCCAGCAGGTTCCTTTCAAGGAAGAAGTCATTTCCAGATCCCCTTTGATGTGAGACTTAGCTCCTCGGCAAGGATCAGCCAGCCACGGAGCAGATCGACAGCAGTCGGACTGTGGGGATATAATGAATCTTAGATAGCATCGGTTATCCGCGTAATCCTTTCTGATCCCCCAATTCACAGCAAAGCCTTAACGTTTGCTGAGTTTCCTGAAGCTTTTTTTCATATAAATTGGATTCTGCCTGTGGCAGCAGGTACCCTGCCTTCTTCCCACCCCTCTTACAGGTCTTATGCTGGCTGAATGTAGCCTACAATTTGCCCACCCACCGACCCACCCCCGCAACAAAAGGCAGGGTGGAAGATGCCTCTGAACCAGTCGGCTAATAACCGAACCCAAGAGAGTCCAATGGCTCTCCTCAGTCCATTATCTGCTAGGAAGCTGACAGTATTGATTAATAATTATTTCAGTTCAGGTGCCAGTTGAGGTCATTTGATCTCAGGATTGAGCTCTTCCACTTCTGATGGCCACCGGTTTAAGTTTTAATACCTTTTCCTTTTGATAACAGCTTAATGCAGAAGCTTGAAGATGTGTGGACTTCAACTCCTGGAATTGCCCAGCCAGTTGGCTGGGGAATTCTGGGAGTTGAAGTCCACACATCTTCATGCTCTCAAGGTTGAGAAACACTGGCTTAATGTGTTTTGTTGCATTCCCTATCTCATACAATGGACCCGTAAGTGGAGATGTCAGGCATAGAACTAATTTAAAGACCTATCCATGGGTTATTGAATCCATGCTATGGGCTGGTCAGCTATGTTTTATGTATTTGATGGGGAAGCCATCTGAAAATTCAAAAGCCATGGGCTAGACCCAGATGTCAATGGCACATCAGTAGAGAAAACTGCAGGGGGAGGGTCTGTTAAGTCACCAGATGTTGACAATGAGTCCAGCAAGTGGATCAAGAAAACTGGCTGACCTTAAGTGATCTAGAAAGCCAAGTTGGGTTCCTTGGATGGGGGGTCCATCAAAAATGTCCACAGTTGGAAGCTATAGTGAAGAGATTAAAAACCAGAAGATGGTTAAAAATCAGAAAAGCAGATTAAAAACCAGAAGAAGACACAACCCTCTTCCATGTCTCGCCAGAAGAACAATCGGGAAATGGAGCCACTAACTGGGCTTGAAAGAGCTTTTCTCCTTAGCGCTCCATTCCTAGTCCGTATTCTCAAACCAAGACCCCAGCCAGCCCCCAGAATGAACAGAGACTCCCTGACCTCTCCCTGAAGGCCCTTTACAGATGTTCTGCCTGGAGGAAGCAGCAGCATCTGGCTGAATCTGTCTCCCAATTTGGCCAAAGCGACCCTGACCCCTCCTTTCTGCTCTCTCCACAGGTATGCGCATTCTTGTCACCCTGCTCCTAGACACTCTGCCTATGTTAGGCAACGTTCTCCTCTTGTGTTTCTTTGTCTTTTTCATCTTTGGCATCGTGGGTGTCCAGCTCTGGGCCGGGCTGCTGAGGAACAGATGTTTCCTGGATTCCCACGTTCAAAGGTAAGTTTTCCAAAGTTGAGCCTTTCCCTCCCTCTTCTCGCGCCAGCCCTACAGTTGCTAGACGCAGGCAGCCGATTCTGCCCGTCACCAAGCAACTGCAGATAGTTACTTTAATATAGTCTTGGCTTTTTGCTGATAAAGGAGGAGGAGGAGGAGAGAGCAAGCTCCGGGGATTTTCTGCCTGAGGTTTTAAAATAAGTCAAGGCGCCTTCAACACAATTCACCTTGCCATGGGGATGGGGGCAGGGGGGTGAGGGAGACCTCGAAAACCTCTGCTGGCTGCAGCATCTGCCTTATCTGGCTCTTCTCCGAGAGTGTCAGCATCACAGACGCCCCCAGAAAAGGAGACGGTGGGCTTGGTTTGCTGATAAGAGCCATTTGGGGTCTGACTCCCTGGTCTGTTGACCTTAGTGTGAATGACATTTTCCAGCACTGCTGATTAGTCCTGAGAGTGATGCAGATCCGCTTCAATCCATCGGAATAGAGCTGGAAGGGACCCTGGAGGTCTTCTAGTCCAGTCCCCTGCCTGCCCTATACCATTTCAGACAGGTGGCTGCCCAGTCTCTTCTTGAAAGCCTCCAGTGATGGGGCACCCACAACTGCTGAAGGCAACTTCTCTTCCACTGGTTGGTTGTTCTCACTGTTAGGACAAAAGACTATTCAAGTTGCCAACCGGATAAGAACCAGAGTTCCTGCCCTTGAATCTGGGATCAATGCTGTTGAGGGTTCCAGGAATCAGTTGAGGCAGCCAAATGGTGGGGCTTCTGTCATTTTATCCCTCTCGCCATTTTATTTATTTATTAAATTTATAGGCCACCCATCTCGAGTTAGCTAAACCACTAATAGGATGGGAAAGAAGGAACAATGTGGAAGGCAATGCACAGCGATATATATATATACACACATCTATGCACGCACACACGGCCCCACCCAAAAAGAGGGAGGTAAAATCAATGGAAGTAGGCAATCTATCCAACTTTGCCATCCGTGTTATTATTTATTATTTATTGCATCTAGAAGTTGTGGGTGCTCCATTGAAAGTTTTTCAGAAGAGATTGGGTAGCCATTGGTCGGAAATGGTGTAGGGTGTCCTGCAGTGGTGAAATCCAATTTTTTTTATTACCGGTTCTGTGGGTGTGGCTTGTTGGGCATGGCTTGGTGGGCATGGCAGGGGAAGGATACTGCAAAATCTCCACTCCCACCCCACTCGGGGGCCAGTCAGAGGTGGTATTTTCCGGTTCTCCAAACTACTCAAAATTTCTGCTACCGGTTCTCCAGAACCTGTCAGAACCTGCTGGATTTCACCCTCAGTCTCCTGCCTGAGCTGGAGTTGGGCTAAATGACCTCCAAGGTTCCTCCCAGCTTCTGTTATTCTGTTATTACGAGCATCAACTGTGTCTGGAGGCTGGAAATGGGAGTACAAATCCTTCCAATTGCCTTGAGCCAGACCTGGAAACCAGGATCCTAAGACTTTCTGGATTTGGAGCTATTTCTGTTGATTTTACCCTGGTTTACTCTGATCTGATTGCAACCCTTCAGCACTGCAAGAATTCCCTAATGTAGGTTTTTGCCCCCGTAGCCCGAGATAAAACAGAATAATAAGTTTGGAAGGGACTTGTGGGGAGACTTGTGAGGGGCCCCCCAGGAATGGAGAATTGTTTTCCAATATTGCACCACAAAACAGGAGGACCATTGGCAATACCCTTATTCTGGGTGGGAAGAAAATGCAACAATGGGAGAGGTCTACAAAAACATCTAAGGAAAAGGGCCCCCCTCCCCACAGGGCTGAGCAAGCGGTGGCCAAAAAACTGCATATTTCTGAAGTCTAAAAGCCAGGCCTGATCAAAGCAAAGGAAAGGTTAGAAAACAAGTCACTCACTCCTTAGCAATTAAAACCTGCCACTATCTCTACCAAGCAGCCAACCCAATCTCAGTGCAATTAAAAAAAGATTTGAGATAAGCCTTCAGCACCAGTTAATTTCCCTTTCCCTGCTCTTTTTTGCAACCCAAAAGAGGGTCCTTTCCTTGAGAGATGTGCCAAGGGAGAGATTTTATTAAAAAAAAATACACAGCTCCGAAAGGAAGAACTTACTGGGGAGGGGGGGCGTTCAAGGATGTCCAAGAGAGTTAGACGTAACCATGAAGATGCCAGAAAGAAAGGTCCAGCTCTCATGGAGATTGGGTTGGCCAAACTCTTGAATCCATCACTTGGGCAGCCTCTCACATCTGGGCTGTCCTTTCTTGCGACTGTGAATTCCATAGGCTAATCATTGCCTTGTGAATTAGCCTTTCCTATTGCAGCTGTCCAATCATTTCCTTCTGGCCTTTCATGTAATGACAAGAAGCTTCCGGAAGAGAATATTTGTAGCTCAGAATCGACCTATGGGATCCTTGGTGCTCTCTGAGCATCGTCATTTTCTTGCGGACATTTCATGATCCGTCTAGGTAATTCCATCAGTGCTAGAAGAGGGTGGGCTTTGCAGAAACAAGGAGGAGGAGGACTGTGGGGTCCTTGGTGCTCTCTGGGCTGCTTTCTTGCAGATGTTTCACGAGCCAACTAGATAACATCATCAGTGCTAGAAGGGAGAAGGATTTTAGCTTCTAGCACTGATGAGGTTCCCTAGCTGGGTCATGAAATATCTGCAAGAAAATTAAGAACCTCCTCTACCTTGTCTCCTCTTTCTCCAAGATTAAAGAGGCCGGCTTCTGTGAATTCAGCCAAGCCGAAAACTGATTTTCTTGTTTTCTTTTAAAAGCTTTGCAGCTTAAGCAACACAGAGAATTGGGCTGCCAAAGAGCCCTCAGTGCATATAGTTGTAGTGAGCAGTCTGGAAAAAGAACAAAGTCATGCGTGTATGTGTGTGTGTGTGTGTATGTATATATATATCCCAAGTGTGTCCCATTGTGAGCTATCTTCTTACTCGGAGTTAAGTGAGCATTTCAACCCAAAAGAAAGAGAAGCTTATTAAACAAATCCCCAATCTTTTGGCAATCTTTCTGTTTCCCATTTTTATGCTTGGTTGCGTAGCTGGCCGGAACTTTAGACTGGATTTGCATTTGGTCCCCCCATCGAGCCTTTCCAGGGATCTGGGATCGACAGACATTGTTCAAGGGGATTAAAGCTACCCTCACAGGATGTCAGCCGTTCCAACGCAAGCTGCCTTTTGCAATTGACCTGTGGAGATTCCCTCAATGCCCACAATATTCAAGCAGTGCTCCAGATGGTATGGGATGCCCCCAAGGTGCCTGTTATCACTGTTGGGACTATCTTTGCTTTCTTTTGCCACAAAACCTACTATTTGATCAGTCGGTCTAATACTTGCAGGTCTTTGCTATCTGCAAGAATGGTTGCAGGAATTAGGTTTGGCCCCTTTAGAAAACTTACCTCAAGGAGGTAAATTGCTGGAGCAGATTTTTTTTTTCCTTGTGCTAATCAAGCTATGCTGAAAACGAAAATGAAAGTAAAGCAGGCTGTTGGCTGTTTGCTGCAAGGAGGCAAAACTGCTGGGAGGCAGATTTCTTTTTCTTGTTTTCCTCACCAAAAAAGGTAGGTGCGTCTTATACTCCGAAAAATACAGTATCTGCATCTTAACCATCTCTTGCTTTATTTTTTCCCCCGTCCATCCTTCCTTCCTTCTCCTTCTCCTTCTCCTTCTCCTTCTCCTTCTCCTTCTCAAGGACACACAACCTGACTTTCCTGCATAAGTACTACCGGCCCGAAGAGGGGGAGGAGAACCCGTTCATCTGTTCCTCCCTCCGGGATAACGGCATGCAGAAGTGCTCCAGCATCCCAAACCGGAAGGAGTACAAGGTGGACTGTACGTTAACCATGGACGCTTACAATCCGCAATTGGACTCGCTGGACTTGAGCAGCCACAACGCCTGCATAAACTGGAACCAGTATTATAATGTTTGCAGGACGGGGGACTTAAACCCGCACAATGGAGCTATCAATTTTGATAATATTGGCTATGCTTGGATAGCTATTTTTCAGGTAAGAAGTCTTCTTCTGTGGGTTGCGACAGAGGGTTTGCAATGATCGGCTGCCAGGATGGGGAATCCTCCTCAAGGATGGTTGATGCTGCTGAGCAAGACGCTTCCTCTGCCCTGGGAGGGCCAGCAAAGCAAAATAACTTTAGTTCTTGTTTTATTGTTGCAAACTAACAAGAGCCCGGTGCAAGTTGCAGCAGTACACAAGTAACTAAAATAATATGATGAGAAATGTTTTCTTGCAGAGATTTCATGACCCAGCTAGGGAACGTCATCAGTGGGAGGAGGAGGAGGAGGAGGAGGACTGTGGGGTCCCTGGTGCTCTCTGAGCTTGGTTGTTTTCTTATGGACCTTTCATGACCCATCAAGGGAACATCATCAGTGCTGGAACGAATGCCTGCAAGAAAGTAGCCAAGCTCAAAGAGCACCAAGGAACCCATGAGGGCCACCCCCAAAGCAGACCCTGGCAGGCTCAGGAAGGCAACCACCCAACGATTGAACTGCAGCCTTCGAAAAGCTGCTGCTCACCTTGAGCCGAAAGGAGGTGGGGAGGGAATCGCAGGGTTGTTCTGCAGGCCCTCATCATCTCTTCTGCCCTCCTCCAAATCATACACCCTTGTTGTGCGTTGATGGTGTAATGGGCTCTCGGCCGTGATTCATTCTAAAAGCAACTCCTGGTACAAATGATGAGAAGCAATTATCTTCTGGCGTGAAAGAGGGAAGATGGGACCTAAATTAACAGTGAAATATTTCAGGTCCCTCCAAGAAGCTACGGAGGCAGGAACTGGCTGGGACACAGTTTACTGCTGACCCCCTCCGCAAGGTGCATTGCCCACCTCATTATATTACAATGTCAATTGTTGGCAGGAGTAAATAAAGAGGCAAATGAAGCGTTCAGCGCATCACCCAGGCTGCTGGCGTTGCACTCTGGAGTTCTCCCAGTTGGAACTGCAATCGCTGAATCTTAACACGGCAGGATTCTTGCCTCGCAGGAATAAGCTTCACCTTTCCCCTTCCAATGGGGGGGGAGGGGGGAGGACACCGCAAAGCAGCCAGAGAGTTTTTGCTTTGCACACCTCTCGGGAGCATCTTCAGAACACACCTGGATGGTTCCAAGGAAGCTGTTAGTTGGACTTTACAAGGATGGTCAGTGTTTTGATTAAGTTGCCAGGATTCTTTTTGCAATGAGCCTAAACCTGAGCAGAGATACCTCTCCCTTTCCCCGTGGGTGGCAATTGCAGAACACCTGGCCAGGTAGGGCTAGAAACAGCTTCCTGATTCCATTGGGAGTCTATTCTGGGTTGTTACCATTTGGTGGGTTCTCCCAGCCCTCTGCTCTGCCTCGGCCTCTTGACCCTGACTCTTGTGGCACAGCTAACCTGGGCCAGGCTGAGTCCCACAGCTGGCGCAGCACGGATCAAACTCTGCACATCTGGTAGGAGAAGCCAGATCTTTGGACTCCATGGAGGAAGCAAAGGTTGGTAGCTTCATTGGTCCTGCTCATCCTTTCTTTCTTAGGCTGTGCAAATCGTGAGCCCTCAAGGCAGGGAGTTCAGCTTCCTTCTGTCGAAAGAAGTTATCAAAATCCTGCCGTGAACTCCAGTTGCTGCTGACAGCAGCTTTAATATTATTCAGGATTTTGTTTTCTCTCAACTGCTCCTCTCCCCCCCCCCAACAGCTTCAGGAAAGGGAGGGAAGATGAATGGAAGCTGTCTTCTCTCGGACATTCTGCACACATGTTTTTCTCAGCGAGGTTGCCTTGAAACTTCACCGACAGATTGGTTCTATCAGCAGGGAAGGAATTCCACCTTGCAGATGGCCAAGAGAAGGCCAAGGAAGCCTCTCTAGCAGGGCTTGATTGAGCCATCAAGGGAGATGCCTTCCAACAAAATAGCTCTTTGGAACGCAATGTTCTGCCTGCGATCCTGTGGTTCTCCCTCCTGTGTATTTCAAGCAAATTCTGTTTTAGAATTCTACACAATTCACCAAGGGTTCGTTTTATTCCAGGAGGCATCATGCCTGCAAATCTTTGTGGCTCTCAAATGCAGCCCCCTTGGGACCAATGAAGGCTTAGTTCGAGACAGGCAAAATTGCTTCTCGGTTTTTGGGATAGGGCCTGGTTCTCAATGTCCCACCAATATCTTGCCATTTTGGCAGCGTGCAGAAGATTCCCCCAGTTGCTTTAAGGGATGGACGCAGAGCTCCAGAAATGATGAGACATCCAGCAATAATCTGATTTGATTCAGGCTCTAGATCAACAGCAGGGGGAAAGCTCCTCCTCCTTACAGCCCATCCAGAGAAAAATGGATGACACTCTCTTGCATTTCAGCAGAAAGGGATGGAATTTACAGGAACTCCAGAATGTTATGGAAAGAGAATTCCTGCCAGTTCTTCCCTCCAGGAGGGCTGATCCTTTGTCCAAAGAATTATCTGGCTGGCTTTGCTCTTGTCTTGGATAATTCTCTTTTTCTCTCCCCCCCACAAAATCTTCCTTCCTTGATCTTGCAGGCAGAGTTTTGGATCTTCCAGTCAGTTCCACAGCTTCTTGGCTGGCAAAGGGGCCCTGGCATCTGGAGATAGGAAAATGAATAGCCACAGAGAGCCCACATGCTGACTGTTTGGCCATCTGCTGCCAGTCAGGTCTTGGAGACCATCTCTCCAATGGAATGGAGGGTCTCACGCTTACCAATTACACAAAACTCTTTGAGTGTTCAAAGCAGATCTGCTTCGCCCCTCTAATCCAGTGACACATCGCCAAGGGCTATTTGTCCAGTTCTTGGTTGATGCTGGGCTTGCTTAAGGAAACCTTTCCAAATCTTGGCTTCTTGTTTTCCGCCATCCAATCTGCAGGGCTGGCTTGTTGGATTGATGCGCTCACACACCACAAAACCATGAATTCCATTTTCCTGCCCGCCACAGCACAGCAAATGCTGAGGCTAATTAGCATGATAAATAAAGCCTCATGAATATGTAATGAAGCACAATTTATTTTCCATTACTACAATTGCAGTTGATCCATGTTTTTTGGGCAGTGAAGTTTCTGGGCAAATCATTGCTCAGACTTCTGTGGACAGAGAAACAGGAGAGTTCGCTGCTCCACCAGTTTTCATCAAGCAAAGGAAGAGTTTCTCCACAAACTTTTTTTTAAGGAAAGTCCTCGCAGCCTTAGAACCACCCATCCCTCTTTCTTTCTTTGGGACTTTTGGACAGGCCAAGAGATGGAGGGGTCAGTTTGTCAGCAGCATCGTTCCAATGTTGGGATGGTGGTTTATTTGGAGAAAATTCAAGGAAAGGAGGAAGGAAGGAAGGAAGGAAGGAAGGAAGGAAGGAAGGAAGGAAGGAAGGAAGGAAGGAAGGAAGTCAGAGATTTGCCTTTTGAAAAATTGTGTCCTGATCTAGAACCAGAAAATTAAATATATTTTAGAGATTAAAATAATAAGCCTTGAAGAGATAAAAGAGATTAATGCTTCCAATGGGAATTCTTTCATGTCTCCCAGAGGAGACAGTTTTCCTTCCTGGACATTTGGGCCAGACTGGGAGTTATTTTGGCACCTCCTGCGGGAGAAAGTTGCCACTTTCCAAGGATTCCAACTGGCTTCCTCAGTGCAAAAGGGAAAAATCGGGGTCTCCCTATAAGCGAGGGAAGCCTCTGTTTTATTCATGAGAGGACCACACAAACCCAGGTATCATTTTAAGAGGTCCCAGCACTGCACTGCTTGGAGCCCTCTGGCCAGCCCAAATGCTGCCTTTCTTCAGTATGATTGGCACCTCACCTCAAACTAACCAACAACCCACTAAGCCCTACAAAGAAAGACCAAACCAGAATAATTGCAACAAAACTAAGTGTTTTGTAGAATCGCAACTCCTCCACCTTGACCTGAGCTGCAAAGCACCTGGTGTGAACAGAGCCCATAAATTACATTCCAGGGGAACTGAAACAAGATCTAGATGGCCTCTCCATGAGCGCCACCAAGTCCACCATGGAGGAAGAGAAATTTCTGCAGGCCAGGAAACAGATCCTGTATGCCCGATTCTCTCTCTGTATTTTTTTCTTCCTGAAAGGTGGCATAGCCCCACGCATGAAGGGGGGGGGGAGAGGAGAGGAACCCCAGAGCCTTTTTCCCACTTATTTGCTTTCCCTGAATTCCGTTCTAAGGCTCTCTTCCCTCAAGGAAGACTTCTCCCTCTCCAATATCCTGGGGGTCCGTCACTCATTCTTCTTCGGAGCGCCTGGAGAGAGGCAACCACCTGCTTCTGCAGCTGTTCCAGCAGAGTGACGAGAAACCCATCCTAGGAAGACGAGGGATGGTGACAGAAGGGAAGCCCTGGCGTGGGACCAAGGCATGCCGGCGGTGCCTCGGTTTCCCTTACAAGATGCCTCCCAGCTCTGGATTCCCAGCACAGCTCTGCAGAGGAGGAGGAGGAGGAGGAGGAGACTTCAGGGCTGCCCAGCTGCTCCCAAATTGAGGTGCCAAGACAGGAGACAGGCAACTGGCCGGGTTCCATCTTTTCCTTTTGCAGCAAGCCAGAAGGACTTTGATGTGATGGAGATTGAGACATCGTTCCACCTCTTCTCTCTTGTACACTTCACTCCCACGCCACCCTTGTTTTGAAACTCACGTTGTTAGACGTGCCTGGAGACCTTATTTCAGATAACTCCCCTCTCTGAGGGGATTCGGAGTCATTGGGGGTGACTTCCAAGAAAGCATGCAGGGCTCTGCTCTTCGGGGGTTGATAAGAGACATGTTAGTGGGTTATCAGGAGAGGTCCCATGGATCAGGCCCTGAATCAGTAATGGCATAAGCCAGCATCTTGTTTCCAATCATGGCTAACCAGATACTTCTGGGGAAGCCCACAAGGAGAAAACAAGGGACACCTTCTTCTCTGTGGGTCTCCTGCCCACCATCAGCATTCAGATGGACCATCTATGAACCTGGAGGAATCCTTCCAGTGAGCCACCAGCTGAATTTCCCCTCAGGAATTGTCCAAATTCTCTTTTACAGCAGTCTGAAACTGGGGTTCACCGTGGGATGTTGAGTTCCTTCAGTTAGTTAATTCTGTGGTATCTGGAGAAGAGTCTCTTTAGGAGATGAGCTGTGATGATGCACTGGTTAGAGTACTGACCTGCAGGCTACTTCTGCTGCCTGCCGGCTGCCTGCAATTTGCCAGTTCAAATCTCACCAGGCTCAAGGTTGACTCAGCCTTCCATCCTTCTGAGATGGATAAAATGAGGACTCAGATTGTTGGGGACAAGAGGCTGACTCTGTAAACTGCTTAGAGAGGGCTGTAAAGCACTGTGAAGCGGTATATAAGTCTAAGTGCTATTGCTATTGCTATTTGAGGCTGTTCAGTTCCACCCTGGGCCAGGAAAATGCCTGGCTGCCTGGTACGTGGCTTATAACTCACATATGTGCCTGTTTGACGATCCTGTAGTCTCTGCTCCATCTCCATACCGGGTCAAGAAATGACCACTTGACCGAAGCATTCTGAGGTCAACCGAGTGCTATGGCCCAAGCTTAATCCAGCTGAAGTTCTCAAGATCTTCCAAGGTTGACTGAGAGCTCCAACGTCCTGCCCCAAAGGCGTCTCTAGGAAAGGCCACCTGGCACTCTCTCCCTCCTTCTTGCAGTTTGGACCATAGATTGGTGGTGGACACTCTGTGCAACCAGAATGTGCATCAGCACAAGGATTGTGTTAAGGAGTGACTTTCCCCTTTGCTTCTGGGTGTCTGCAAGGCTGGATTGAGAAAATCAAGATGGTTCTCACAATGTTGGATCTGATGCTTCGCCTTCTTTTATGCGCCTTGTCCATGTGCTGTTGTTGCCCCATCTTGACTGTTTCACCACAACCTTCAGGCATGTCCACTTGCAGGTTCCAGCCCAACTCACTTCTTGTGGTGTTAATTAAGTCTTCGGTTCTTTTCTTCCAGAGCGGAAAGACGATGGGAAGCTCAAGTAGAGTGCTGTGGCTTTGCCGTGTAATTAAAACATCCTTCCCTTTGTTCAGACATTTAACGGTGACAGCAGCAAGGACAATTATGCAACTTTCACGCACGCTGCTGAGCCAGTGAAAAAGAAAGCCTTCACGGTGTATTTAAGGCCATTTATGGGCTCCGCAATGGAGATCAGATCTGAAGCCCAGGATAGACCTCGGTGGAAGGCAAATTCTCCCCTTAGAAAAGGGAGGGCGGATAAATTATGACCATCCGGAGACTTTGTGAATTGCTAGAAAGCTTCTGCTTCAACACTCCAAGACTTGCATGTAGAAAGCTAGCACTCCTTCCTTGTAGCTTGGCCTCCTTGCTTCCTGTAGGTTGATTTTGACCCAAGGAAAGCATTTAAAATGGAAATATATCCCTCCCCACATCCCAATGGTTGATCCTGGCTCAGCTCCTCCAAAGACTGACCTGAAGGTCTCACCATATCATTGTTCTTCTTAGTTCTTTGCTTCCAAGTTTTGACTTCCATCAAAATGAAGAAAAACGTGCCCTGGAAGGAAACATGGGGCAAAGTTGGGGAAAGAGAAGAACTCTCATTATTGCAATGACGGCCCCACAGAGAAAGACTCTTCCTTCAGGCTCCAGCAAATCTTAACCAACCAGCCATGCCCCCCTGTGTGTATGTGTGCGTGGATGTGCACGCACATGCAAGAATAACTAACCACCAACAGACTTTGATGTTAATCTTTATATTTTTCTTTCTTGAGTTGGTGTCAGTTTGGATAATCTGCTTGGGTCCCTCCTGTCTTGGAACAGCAGTGAACGGGGCATCTGATTAAATTGCAGAGCTTGGAGTTTTGCAGGAGAACAAATCGTTTGCTGGAGCAGATAAATTTTATGGAAGGCAGGAGGTGAAGACTTAATGGGCATCCCACTTTCTCCCTTTCATTTTTGAAAAAAGTTAAATTCTCATCTTATTGGGTTTAGGGATGGATGGGGCTTCATTCTGACGGAGAGGAACCACTGGGTAGGGAATGAAGTGGGCAATTCGTGCAGTCCACAGACTGCCTGATTATATCCAGGCATGGGAAGCAAGTTGAATCCAGTGGAAGGTTCTGAAAGTGACAAAGGAGAGCGATCCCGGCCCTCCCTCGGTTTCCCCTTCAGCCTCTTCTGCCAGCTCAAATGCCCATCAAAACAACGGGGGAGGAAATGATCCACCCATCCATCTTCAGCAAAGCTCTGCTTTCCTTCACTTGAGAGTGGTGAGAGTTGCTGCTATCTGAGTTCTTCAGCCTTGGTTGCTCACAAGGACTCTGTGTGAGCTGAATAAAGGTTGAAGGGTGGGGGTGGGAAGAGGGGAGAGAGAGAGAGTGGTTGGAAGAACAGAAAGGAGGAGAATCCAGAAAAGACTGGAAGGGTTTTCTGCTTCTTAACTGGTCCCTGATGATGCTCTTAATGCGTTTCTCTCATCTCTGCTTCCCCTACAGGTTATAACCCTGGAAGGATGGGTTGACATCATGTATTATGTTATGGACGCACACTCTTTTTACAATTTTATATATTTTATACTACTTATAATAGTAAGTATGGGGAGGGACAGGGGGCTGTCACCTCAGGTTAACCCTGTGGTTCTTAACAAAGGGGGTCTCAGCAGGATGAGGGGCCAGGCAAAGGACCTTTGGGGCATCTGCAGGGTTGGGGCATCCAAGATTCAAGATGGTGGCAAAGACTGTACGATCATTGTATAGCTGTACAGCCCCCATTCTTTTTTAATCTGTCCAGGTCAATGATCTCCTCATAACATCTGCTGTGTCTGCGGAAAGCTGCAAACCTCTCCTGAGTCTAAACGTCCTCACGGCTAGACTATCCCCAAATTCCAAAAACCAGGTTTCCCATAACCAAGACGTGCACAATACAGTCTTCAATGGATAAATGTTGTAGTTCCTGAAAATCTACTCTCAACACTGAGAGTGGTAGCAGCTTGTTTGAAGCACATCCAAGGTTCCAGCCCATGAGAAATCTGCCAAGTGGGCCATTAACAACTTCCACTAGCAATAACACACACACACAAACACACACAGCCTTTATGTCTGCATTAAGCTTTCCGTCATGGTGGTTTACATTAAGAAGCTAAGAGGGAAGTTCGTTCACATCAGAGGAGTAGCACAAGAGAGAAGCAGAAGGGATTTTCTTGGCAGTATCTCCGACTTCAAATATCCCAGCGCTTTTGTCCAGAAAAGGCCCTATTTTCACTGGGTGGCCAGTTTAGCACTCGTTCTGCCTTGGCCGGACCCTCCTTGGAGGCCTGTCTCCTGGGGTGGGCACCACAGTCCCCAAATGGAGCAATGGTTCTGAGGAGGACCACCAAGACGCAAAGATCTTCATCTGCTGATCTAGAGTGACGTTTTGGGAATGGGGGGGGGCACATTTATGTGACTTCTGGGATATATTAGGGGTAGGAATAGGGACCAGTTGTGTGTGTATAGGGGGCTGATTTCAGGCTATTTAAAGAGGATGAGTTGTGTTGCAGTAAAAAGGATAGGCAGTCTGAAGTGCATGCAAAAATCAGATTCTGGATTAGGCTCTTGAACTAACTCAGGGATCTCTGAGGAGGGGCAGAAAAACCAATGACCCCTTGATTGAATCCCCAGTCCTATTTTACAAGTACCCCTCTTGATGGTCCTTTTCAGCTGACTATCAGCTTTTAACAATTCTGGGTCTTCTCAATCTAAATCAGAGATGTTCAACCTTGGGAACTTCAAGACTTGTGGACTTCAACTCCCAGAATTCCCCAGCCAGCATAGTTGGGGATAGACCTCTTCACAGTTCCATTGGTCCTGAATACATTTTTATTTCTGTAAGAAAAGTTAATGAAAAGAAGACTCAATTATGACCATGCCAGTGGTGCTTTCCCGAACACCAGCAGTTGGCCATCCTTAACATTTCCGTTTGAGGAAGAAAGAAAAAAGTTGCCGTTATGGTTACATTGGTTGAGGTCACTCAAGGTGCCTTTCTGGGATGTTCCAAAGGTGTTTTTCCAAAAGGCATCTGGACTTTCTTTGTTTTTCCTTGAAGATATTTCGCTTCTCATTCAAAGAAGTTCTGAAGCTTCTTGGATGAGAAGCAAAATGTCTTCAAGGAAAAGTTTAAGAAAGCACCTTTGGGACAACCATGACCTGGATGACTGGGAATCTCCATAGACACTTTCCTTGGGTCACTCTAGTTCCTTGATTGCCCATTCCTGTTAGGTCAGTCCAACACACCCAGTCATGAAGAGTTGATCAAGGTCAACTTTAGCCAAGCACTGCATGGTGTTCTATCACAGCCACTTGTCCTTCGATGGGTGTGGGGCGAGCACGGCCAGTAGCCTCCGTCTTCAAGTGCTCTCTGTCTTCTTTTGGCTCTCCCAGGTTGGTTCTTTCTTCATGATTAACTTGTGCCTGGTTGTGATAGCAACACAGTTTTCTGAAACCAAACAGCGGGAGAACCAGCTGATGCAAGAGCAGCGAGCCCGCTACCTCTCCAACGACAGCACAATCGCCAGCTTCTCCGAGCCGGGAAGCTGCTACGAAGAGCTCCTCAAATACATCTGCCACATTTTCAGGAAAGTCAAACGGAGGGCCCTGCGCCTCTACAACAACTGGCAGAGCAAGCGGCGGAAAAAAGTCAACCCCAACAGCGGCGGAGATGATGTTCAGGGCCACCAGAGTGGCAAGCGGCGCATCACGTCCATCCATCACTTGATCCACCACCACCACCACCACCACCACCACTACCACATCAGCAACGGGAGCCCCCAAGGGCCAAGGGCCAACCCAGGGATTTGTGACCTGGAGTTGGACGTCATAAAGCCTGGAAGCCAACTGATGCTTCCTCCATCTTCACCCAGCTGCCCAAGTGGTGGAGCTGCAGATACAGAGTCCATCCACAGTATCTACCATGCCGACTGCCACGTGGAAGGGACCTCAGTGAAATGCAAGTCTTCCAGCATTGCTGCAGGTAGCAAAACTGCCAATCGTGGCAGCATGAACTACCCCACCATCTTGCCTTCTCCAGCAAACAAAGCCAGTGTCCCTCCCTTGTCCAAGGGGAAGAAAAATGAGGGCAGTGAGGTGGCCTCTCCCGTGCCCGTGGTCAGCAGCCCAGCCCATCTGACTGCAGATTGCTATGGGAAGCTCCATCATCTAGTGGGAGAACGTGGTAAGAAAAATGGCTTCAATGACCTAATTTAGACTTAGATCCAAAGCAGAGATCAAAAAAGATTAGGGATAAAAGCTCAGTAGAAGATCTCTGCTGGTGCAGCGGAAGGTCTTGTCCAAGCTCAATCTCACCACCCCAGATCACCTCTGAATCTGGAGTTTCTACTACATACTCCAAACATTTGAAAGCCACTAACCTCCACAGTCATCTGAATAATATGACATTGTCTTTCTTCCAGTACTCATGGCCTTGGCACTGAGTAGACGCCAGAAGACCAAAACCCCACAAAGGAGATGTTTAAAGGCACTTCATAGGGTTACTCCTTATTAAATTGGTTGCTGTGCTTGTAGACATCTTTGCTTTCTGTTTGGTTTGCACTTTCGTTTCTGTTGGACTTATCCAAGTCCTCAAGTGTCTAACATTCTCCTTCCATTGCAGGCCTCTGCCGGACCTCCAGCATTCTGTCTGGCTTGAACGTGCCGTGTCCTCTGCCAGGGCCCCAAGCCAACACCTTGAGCTGTGAGCTGCAAAACTGCCCATTCTGTGCCAGCATCCTGGAGGATCCTGAGTTTGAGTTCAGTGAGGCAGACAGCTATGAGTCAGGAGAAGACAACAATGGGATCTACGAGTTCACCCAGGATGTAAAACATGGGGACTTACGGGACCAGATCCAGCAGCAGAGGAACAAGAAAAAGAAGAAAAGGAAACCAGCCAAGGAGAGGAACAAGATAACCAAGCTCTGGAAGGCCTTTGGCAACAAGCTGAAACGGATCGTGGAGAGCAAGTATTTCAACCGTGGGATCATGATCGCCATCCTCATCAATACGCTGAGCATGGGCATTGAGTATCATGAACAGGTAAGGAGGTAGGTTGGCTTAGCTGGTCAAACTCAGGAGAGGCCATTGTCTGATCTCATACCTATTCTTAGTCTTGCTTAAGAGTAGGATCCTCTTCTCTTCCTCACAGTTGTGTGAAGACCAGCAACTCTTGCAGAATAATCTTTCATAACTTCTCCTGGATGAAAATAAATAATTTGCTTTTCCTGGGTCGGAGAAGTTCTTCATTTAAAAAAGAAATTCGGGGAAGAGAAGTCCAAACTGTTCACACTAAGGCTGGGAATGCTGTGGTATCCAAGGGCATGTCTTAACGGTGAGGACACCATGTCCCAGATGCTGGCATCTCATGAAGGACAGTTGGCTGGAAGGGGATGAGTCATCCCTGAAGCACAGCTGGGTCATTGTGGCTGGACAAAGCTGCCCCTCCCTTTGTCTGCAGTTTGGGGAGAGAGTTGGAATTCACTTGATGTGAAATCTTCCCCTCTGCTTCCAACTTGTTTGTCTTTGCTGGAGGAGATGCAAGGATGAGCCCCCCATCAGAGATCCTTGAATGAATGATAGGATATCACTGCCTTGAGCAACCAACCAGTTTGGGTCTTCTGAAGACCTCACTGAAGGCAAAGCCAGTTGGGGGAAAGAAGACACAAGAAGGTGATGTGTCTTTGCAAGAAGGGAAGAAGTTAAAGTGTGGACCTGGTTGAAGTCCACCCTGATCTCCAGAAGCTGAGTGGGTGATCCTGGCCCATCTCTTCTCTCACAGAATACCCTACCTCAGAAGGTTAATGTGGGGCTGAAATAAGAGGGGGGAACTGGTGCATATAGGAATCCTACATTCTCTGAAAGGCAAGTGGGACATTTCTCAAACCTCAGAATTCCTTTTAACTGAGCTTCATGTAAGGTTAACGATCCCATAATTAGTCACTGGCTGGGAGCCCTCGTGAGCTTTGTGGTTGATCCAGAATAGCTTCTGTGCAGCCTCCCACAACTGAATGCCTGGTTAGCACAAGACTTTTGCACAAGTTCAGAGATGGAAAAGGGTATCGAACTCATCAGCTTGATCCCCCCCCTGCTTTTCTTTGGGGAGTGGGTGCATTTCAACCTGAGATCTTTGCCCTCAAGCCCTTGAGCAAGGTAAGTCTTTGGAGATCCCAAATGCCAGAAAGCCAATTCTTTCCTTCCAGCCCACTTGCTGATTTCTCTAAAGGAAGAAACTGTTCTTCCATTTCTTTTCTTTTTCCTTTCAAAATGATTGCATTGTATTTTCTATTCTGTCTGGTTCCATAGGACATCACTCAGAATTAGTTCAGTGTCGGGCAGGGCCTAAATTGAATTAATGAAATGTAATGTAATCTGGTTTAATGTAATTCAGCAAATGGGAGGAAAGAGGGAGGTTGCGGAAATGGAGAATTTTACCTGGCAAGGCAGAGTTTTGAGATGCAATCACTCGCCTGTGAATCTCATCCTTTACGCTTTGATCCAATTGTGATTGATTGGAGCGATCAACCAAGGACGAGGTGGCTCAGCGGCGGTGACAGCTCTATCAGTAACCTGGTCCCAGGAGTGGCACAAGCTTCTGTGGGAATGCCATCTGCTGCTTTGGATTGCAAGATTGCTCCCTGGGTCCTTGATGATTTGGGTGAAAGAAGGTGCCACTCCAGGAAGGGGGACCAAGAGCTGAGGGGGCTATCTAACACAGATCCCAACCAGATCAGTTTAGCCTTATCAGTTCAGATTAATTGCAAATGGATCTCAAACATCATACCAGCTTCTTTGCTCTTAATAGAAATTCTGATGGAGGTTGAATACAGCCTATTCTTCACCAGGTCCTTGAGATCACCTTAGGACTGAATATCCTCCCTCCTTCCCTTTATCTCCTTCCTTCCTTCCTTCCTTCCCTCCCTCCCTCCCTCCCTCCTGTGTGGAGATCAGGCCTCCCTTTCTTTGAGGATCCATGACATGCTTACAAATATTAACCATGGGTTATTGAAATGTGATATGAAATAGAAATGGAAGGTATTCTTTTTGTGTGTGTGGCTGAGTCCATGCTTTCTAAAACAGATATGATTTTCCAGGGCTGCTTATTTATTTTATGCTATGGAGGCTCAAGAAAATTAAGGGAAGTTTCTGCTAAGCGAAGTAACAATCATTCTGGGTTACTTCTGGGCCTTCAGAAGTTGTGGGTGCCCCATCACTGGAGGCTTTTAAGAAGAGACTGGACAGACACTTGTCTGAACTGTCTTGCTCGAGCTGAGGGTTGGACTGGATGACCTCCAAGGTCCCTTCCAATGCTGTTATCCTTTGAAGTTCATCACTCAGCAAGTCCTTCTCCATCTCTCCTCCCCTTCATTCACAGGCAGTTGACTTTTCCAACATTTCCTTGACCTCTTCTCTAATTGATGGGCTGCTTGAACCAAGGAACCCTTTGTTCTGGCACACCATCCAGCTTCAGCCTCCCCCTCCTCTTTGTCCCACCCGCCACCAAGCGGCCCCTGCCAGAAAGAATCTCCATAAAAGTCTATTCCTCGGGATGAGTAACGGCTTGGCCAAAGGGATCTCTGTGGCCTCCCTGCTTGATTAAACATTTCCAGCACCCTGGAAGTTGGAAGAGTAAACAATGGCAACCAGAATGGCTTTTGATCTCTCTGTTGGTCGACCAAAGTTATTGTCTCAACATGCTGCAAAGAGCAAGAAGTTATTCTGAATTACCCCAGGCCTCCCTCCCTCCCTCCTTCTTCTGTCTTTTTGGAAACAGTGCTGAAAAGACCAAGCCAACGATCTGAGGTTTGGAATTCCTTTCCTGCAAAGGCCAAAATATTTGGATTTGGGGTTTCTTTCTTTCTTTCTTTTTTTTAAAGGACAACTTGCAGACCTCATAAATCTTTATTTAAATCCTCTGAATCAAACTGAGTTTTTCTCTTGGATCTCAGAGGCCACTTGTGAAAGTGACCCCAGTGGAGGGTGGCTTGCTTTTCCACTCGCCAAATCTTCCCAGATCCAAAGAAACTTTGTGGGTTTGTCTGTAGATCTCCTCCTTTAAACCGATATGCAGGTTAATGCAAAAATGGACAGGGTGGATTTCTGGGTAAAGACCATGAAAGAAAAGACAAGAAGAAGTCGGGGCCATTTTCTCCCCCAAAGGCTACCACTGGGAAATTTGGGGTGATGAAGTCCACAAGTCCTAAAGTTGGCAGGATTGGACAACCCTGATTTAGCTTCTGTTCTCCAGAAAGAGAAGCTTCAGGTAGCAGCATCTCCTGAACGTCTCTCCCGATTCTTCCTGCCCGTTCAGGGGAGGTGGTAATTGATCTAATCCAGCCTGGCATTTAAGCCACTTGAAATAAAATTGCTTTATGTCAAGTGAGGCTGAGAAATGGGGAGAGCAGAGCCTCAGTGCCTTGCCGGGAGTCCCGAGTGTGGCTAGGAAGCCTGCCTTAAGGAGGGAGGGAGGTCCCCTCAGGGTCTCAGTTGGTTCCTCAGCAAAGTTAAAGGGACAGGAATGTGAGAGAAAATTAGTAAAGAAAATATATATTTGATTATACATGTAATAACTGCAGCGATGATAGCATTTGCACAAAGATGGAAAGCAGAAAAAATCCCTTCAGAAGGGGAAGTAATTAAGAAAATATTGGATTGTGAAGAAATGAATAGATTGACTTTGATCAAGAGGAGTCGGAATATTTTAAGATATGGAGAAAATTTTACCATTGGTTAGAGAAGAGGTATATGTAGAGAGAGCAAATGTTGTAATAAAACAATGGAAGAAGAAAGGGGAGAGTGAAGATAGATAAATGTATTAATAGTAAGCAAGAGAATTTTATAATAAATGAATAATGTGTGGAAAATATTATAACAAATGAATAGAAAATATCAAGAAATGATGAAGATAGGAGGAGCAAGAAGAAGACGACGACACAGGAGAAGCACCCAGACGATACACTGAATGACTGATTATGTATTGTATGTTTGTTTGTTTATAAAATAAAAAACATGATAAAAAAATAAAGAATGCGAGGAAGCAGTTGGTTCACCCCAAAACCAATCTAGCTGGAAATCAGGCCCCATATTCAAGACCAGGGCTCTCCAAACTTGGTGACTTTAAGACTTGTGGACTTCAAATCCCCAAATTCTCCATGCTGTCTGGGGAATTCTGGGAGTTGGAGTCCACAAGACTTAAATGTCTATGGAGATTCTCAGTCATCCAGGTCATGGTTGTCAGAATTGAAGAAGCTTTTGGATGAGAAGTGAAATATCTTTTTTAAAAACACACACACATAGAAAAATACATTGCCACGTTTAAACACAATCACCTCCTTTTCTCTTTTCCAGAACAAGTAGGTAGCAAGGAGCTTTGAAACTCCAAAAGTCACATCCCCAAGAGAATCCAACCTGCCATTCTGGGCCTCCGTCAATACTAGCTCAAATTATTGAATTTATTCCCCTTTCTTTTCAGGTTTTGGGTTTTTTTTTAGCATGCTCTGCGATTCTAGGATCTGACTGGGCGCTAAGCAGTGCTTCAAAGCCCTGCCTCCTTCTTTTAACCAGATCATTAATTCAGCTCCTCACCCACCCAAGAGTGGAAACCCTTTTAAAGGATTTCCAGCAATTGGAAGAGAGGTGGGGTGGGGTGGGAAGGGGGCTTAGTTAATCCTACCTGAGCCCTCTTCTAATCTCCTGTATTTGTATTTTTTTAAAAAAGAGGGGAGGGGTGTTCTATCAAGCACTTACTTCCTTAATGATGTACATGCACTGGAAATCTAATATGGTGGCCAGAAAGTAATTCATTAGTTAAACAGATTAGTCATGGGAGAGATTGCAGAGCTCCATGAATTAAGTAAAAGGTTTAATCTGCGCTTCAACGGGAGGCAAGCGAGGGCTTTTATAGCCCACAACATCCATCCCAGGGCTCAACAAGGGAAGGGAAATCCTGCTTCAGAGTCTCATTTAGCGTCCTGGTCTACACGCAATCCCTACTAAAAGGACAAGCTTGTGTCCTGATGAGAAGAAGGCAAAAGGGGGAACACATTCTACGTCATCAGTGCTAGTAGGGAGTGGGGTTTGCTCTATCCCTGTGGCTTGCCCTGTTAGTATTGGTTGGGGTGGTCTTAAGGGTTCTTTGTTTGGGCTGTTTACTGTTGGGGATTTTTGGCAGTTCCTTGGTTGGCCTATTGTTTACTTCTGGATGGTTGGTCTGATGTTAATCCTGGAGTTAATCTCTGCTCATCTGGGTGCTGATTGCTGGTGGGGAGGTGTTTTGGGGGTCTTTTTGTTCCCTTTTGGGCTTATTGATTGTCTCCTTTACATAGAATGGGAGCTGAAGTCCACATGTCTTAAAGTTCCCAAGACTGGGAAAACCTGAGTTACTCTAGCACTGATTTTGCATGCTCACCCCTCTTGCAATTTACTTCTTCTGGCATTTCTGCCAAGAAGGGTAGCTATCCTGTCACCGCTGTGCGTCTCCTCCAAACAGATTGACACTCATGGAGTTCCTCCTCCTATGTTGCTTGTCCTAGGCTAATGGTGGTGAATTGTCTGCTTAATCCCTCCCCTTTTGTCTGTAAGGAGAAACGGGTCCAAGGCTGCCATTCCACGGAGTCTTTGGAAGGATCTCTCGCAGGCTTGGAACCCAGCCAAACACACCATACAATCATCTACGCTTGTTCTCAATGCAAGGAAGTCTGGCTGTCGTACAAGACGAGGCTGCCTCCCTACGTGCAGAAAAGTTAGGGTAGAGATGGAACCTTTCCTTGCAAACCCCCCCCCCCCAAAAAAAGCCCACAATGATCCCTTCTCCACTTCTGTTTAATCCGGGATTGTCTTCTTGTCATTCTGACAGCTACATGACATCTCAAACTGAGCCCTTGTTTCTCTTCGCTCCGTTGGGCATTAATTCCCACATCCCTCACTTCTTGACCAATCTGGTTCCTTCAGGTTCTCAACACGCTGCTTTGTGGATGACGAACACAGAAAGAGAAGTCATCCCCCCCCCCCAATTCCCTTTTCTGCTTGGGGTTCCTGAGCAGGAGAAGGTGGAACAGACTGCCAGATCTTAGGAAATTAGCCAAGGGATATGGAGATTAGTCAGCCCTAAAGAAGAATAAATCAACCCCTTTCTTGGCTGGGAGCATAACCTGAAGTGTTCAGATCTCCATCGCATCCAACTTCTGCACAAAAGAGGTCTTTATTTTTCTAAGGCATTTATTTCCCTACATGTTGGGGTTTTTTCATACATTATTTTCCCAAATACCCTTTTTTCTTTGTATAGTCCTTTTTGTACTGACACCACATTGAAATTTAGTTGCAAAGGTGTCTCACATTTCAGCTGGGGCACAGACAATGGTGGGATTCCAAATATTTTTACTACCGTTTCTGTGGGTGTGGCTAGGTGTGCATGGTTTGGTGGGTGTGGCAGGGGAAGGATACTGCAAAATCCCCATTCCCTCCACACTCCTGGGGGAAGGATATTGTAAAATCTCTATTCCCACCTCACTCTGGGGCCAGCCAGAGGTGTTACTTATCGGTTCTCCAAACTACTCAAAATTTCCACTACTGGTTCTCCACAACTGGTCAGAACCTGCTGAAACCCACCTCTAGGCACAGACCAGGGCAGAGCAAATTAGACAGGGGGAGGTTTGCATGAAGTTGGGGGAAAATGGTTTTCTTCCCACTCTGGATGCTCTTTTTCTTTCATGAATTAACAAGGTCTGCAGGAAAGCTCAAGAAACTTTCTCTGTCTTTCCATACTCACTTCTTGTCTTATAGCGCAAGAGAAGAGATTTGGAAAGTCCTTGCTGGTGGATCTGGTTAGCTTCCGTAATTAGTTCTAATTGTTGTCAACAGTCCGGTTGAGTGGATTAGATCACTTTCAATGCAACATTTACAAGAGTTGCTTGGAAACCAAGGACAAGATAGAGGAAGAATGTTCTTCCCAGCCAGTCTTTGTTTGTTGACTCCTTGTGGCTATTCATGTCCCTTGCTGCAATTCATATTTCATGCATTCTGGCTGAAAAATTGTTCTATGAATAAATAAACTGGCCTGAAAGGCTGTGGCAAGGCAAGATTGTGTGTTGGGTTGAGAAGAGGAGTTTAAAACATGTGTGTGTATATCTATCTATCTATCTCTATCTAGATAGATAGATGGATGGGTGGGTGGGTGGATATGGTAAACATTAAAATCTTCCTTCTGGATTACTAATATTTGCAATTCACTAGATGTGTATTTTAGACAATTCTTCTCCTATCTTGATCCTATCTTGTTTGATACTTTGTCTGCAATCATTACTTTTCCATATTTTGCATCCTGTCACCCTATTTTCCATTGTGATAACAATCCCCCTGGTCACAGGCTCACAAAAATAACTCAGCTTGACAATCATGATGGAGCAAGATAAAATTGTCATTGTCAAATATTTGGCTCTTCTTCATCTGCAACTAGAAGTTAGAGAATAATAGCCAAGGGAAGTATTTTGGCCTCCATTCTGACTTGAATTACCTTGATTTCCCCCTCTTGCCCAGCCGGATGAGCTAACCAATGCCCTGGAGATCAGCAACATTGTCTTCACAAGCATGTTTGCTCTGGAGATGCTCCTCAAGCTCTTGGCTTTTGGCATCTGGGGTTACATCAAGAACCCCTACAACATTTTTGATGGCATCATTGTTGTCATCAGGTAAGTTGGCTTCTAACGTTGCCTCAGAAGAATCCTTCTACTTAAAACTGGGGCAAGGGGGAGAGAGAGAATGATGGAAATTGCCTGCCAGCTGAATTTCCTGGCCTGCTTATCTTTTTTACCACTGCAGCAAATCTTGGGGAAGTAATATTCCACTTCTGGTGTTCCCTGGGGTCACCTCCCCGAATTGTCTTTGGGGAAGATGGGTTGATTTAGCTGCCTCTGCAGAGGAGCTGGGAGGGGAGGAGAGAGAGTCCCTAGAGAACGTACACTTGTATCTCCCTTTTTCGACCACCACATCTCCAAATGAAAAAAACCTTCTCTGGGCCCAACTTCATTATCTGCCAATCGGCCAAAATAAGCAGCTGTGCCCAAGGCCATCTCTGCCATCAGGGGCAATTAGGAAGCTGACAGTTGCTCAGGAGCCGGACAGCCCAAGTTGCCTGAATCTCTTTCTCCATCCTGCAGTGTCTGGGAGATCATTGGCCAGGCCGACGGGGGCCTTTCGGTGCTGAGGACCTTCCGTCTCCTCCGGGTTCTCAAGCTGGTGCGGTTCATGCCAGCTCTCCGCCGACAGTTGGTGGTTCTCATGAAGACCATGGACAACGTGGCCACCTTCTGCATGCTGCTCATGCTTTTCATCTTCATCTTCAGGTAGGAGGAGTCGCCTGTCTTGCCTCCTTAGCTGGCTGCTGTGTTCCTCTCGGTGCTGCTCCAATTAGAGTAGCAAGGATCCCATTTGTCCAACACGGAATAAAAATGGCCTCTCCATGTAGTGACAGGCTGGCATTCTGCAGGTCCATGTCCCCCAGGCTGCCTCGTTCCTTCTGCCACCCAGGAGACAAATGAAAGATGCAAAGTGAAAGCATGACACAGCAGGGCCTCCCCCTTTGTTTGTGATAGTTGGCAAACAACAGTGAGACGCCTGCATTGGCGGCCAAGAATGGCTCCTCTCCAAGTAGGACCAGAGTCTTCCTCGGTTGACATGGACCCCATGAAAAGTTCAAGAAGAGGAACTGTGGTTCCCCTCCACCACCCCATAAATATACATCAAGTACAATATTCTTCAAAGGGGAGGCAGAGTTTTGCAATCTGTGACACATTTATAGAGAAAGTCAAATAAGATTTTGTAGACTTCAGGTAGATAAAGAGGCTAATTCTGACACCCTTTGTGTTTCTCCAATTGGGTGCTTTTGGGGTCTGGGGGAGGCCCAGCTCTCTCGTGCTCAGTCAACAGGGTCTTCCATCGTGCTGTCAGGAAATTCTGGGAATTTTGTTCCTCCTGGCTCTGGTGGGATCCAGGTTGGAGAAGACAACGCTACTTCACTCATGTTTCCTAGTCAACAATCTGGAAAAGGAACAATGACCTGAGATATGTCATAATTACAAATTTTTGATTGAAGTTTTACAAAGGGCATAAAAACTAGCACAAACAAAAAATAAGGAAAGGAAAGGAGCAAAAGTGCAGAAAGAAAGAATGAAAAGGAAAAATTCAAAAGAAGAAGTTTCTAATTTCCTTTGCAGAAAAATAGAATTGCAAAATTATCTCTTCTTTGATTGCAAAAAACCTCCCTTTTTTCTATTATCTGACCTGAGTTATTTCAGACTGCTGTCCAAGATGAAATAAGAGCCAGAACCTTTTCAAATCCCCTGTTCAAATAAGCTGTTTACTTTTTCAACCATCTTCTCTTTCTTTGTTTCTCTCTTTCTCTCTCCCTTTTTCCTTCCCCTTCTCCTTCACAGCATCCTAGGTATGCATCTTTTTGGGTGCAAATTTGGCTTAAGGACAGAGACAGGAGATACCATGCCAGACCGAAAGAACTTCGATTCCCTGCTGTGGGCAATTGTCACCGTGTTTCAGGTAAGGTCCTTCGGGAGGGGGGGGTTGCAGCCTTTCCAGCTGATCCTTCAATGGCTTCATAAAGGCAGAATATTGGAGCCTCCCCAAAGGTATCAGCGTAACTATTCCAGAAGTCAGCATGGTGGACTTACTCCTGCACACTGGTGGGTCAATCATCGGACAGGCAGGTCCAACCCCAGTTGGAAATCATTCCAGAAAATTTAAGATCCGTCTTTTGCAGCCTGTTATCTCCATACCTCCAATATGTAGGTCAGCATTGCAAATTACACGCTGGCAAGGGAATTCTGGGAGTTGAAGTCCAGCCGTCTTAAGGTGGCCGAGTTTTAAAAACACGGCTTTAGAAGATTAAAATCAGTGGAAAATTCCCTGGAAGATCGGAAAATGCTGAGAGTCTCTCTCCCCTTCGAGCCCCCCTGTCTAGATAAACAACCACCAAGGATTAAATAATTGACTGCTGGGAGACTCTGACAGCAGCTTCGTGTCATTTATGCTGTCACTCCGTCCGTCTAATAGAGAGGCTGCCGCTGTTTTCCTAGCAAAGTCTCGCAGCTCACTAAATTAGGTGCAAAAGAGACCGAAGCTAAATTTGATGCTTCTTGTCAAGGTCAGTGGAAGCTGCATTATCAAGTGTGGAGGGGAGGGGGTTGGGTGAAAGGAAGGCTGGCTTTTGGCTCCATGAGGGGTTTGAAAACAGCTTATCTGGTTAAGATGAGGCGAGCCTGGGGGGAAAGGCTTCTGCTTTCTAGAGCTCAGTTCCTGGGTTATTCTTGGTCACCCTCCATACCTGCCCACAGGAAGAAGCGTGACCTATAAACAAAACTGATCTAATTAGCACCATTGTTAACAATAACCAAAGCCTTGCTACTTTGACTAGAGACAAAGTTTTTCTGTCTCCCGTCCTAATGCAAAGCCCTCATTTGCATTTATGATCAATGGCTCACCGTTTCAGCAAACGTTGTGAGTCAGCAGGAAAAAGAAGGAGAAAAAAATGACTCTGGGTATCGTATGGGATGTACTTTTTACCTGTGGCGCTTCCACACAAAATGGAAGTCTCTGAAGTTAGTTCTGGGAAGGATGGGTGGCAATCAGATTTGGTCCCAGTTTGGTCAATAGCAGGAGACAAATAAGAGAAGGTTCATCTCGGCAACTGACCCGCAGATGAGCTGCCAATAAGGGGAGAGAGTTTGGGAAGGGGAGCAACCTGTGGCAATTAGATCCATCCAGAAGATGTTGGTCCTTGGTGTCTCACTTCAATCTCAGCTCATGGTGAGCGATGTTCCTGGGAGGGCAAGCCTTGATGGGCCTTCATTCCTGGGGGAAAGCTGCTAACTAGATGGGTCTGATCTTGTACATTTTCTGAACACGCATAAGAAAGAGACTCCGCTCAACAATTATTCAACCAAGGAGTTGTTGTAGCTTCTTACCAGCTCCTTTCCTTGGAAACACACACAATGATGGAGCTACTGTATGCAGGAAGAAGATGCTACAGCAAAAGGACTGTACATGTGAGATCACTTGGAAGGACTAATAGCCAAGCATGGAAACACATAGTGAAACCAGAAAAGAGAGAAGTGGGTTCAGATGTCTTCCTGTCCCAATTGCTTCTTTCAGATCCTGACCCAGGAAGACTGGAATGTGGTCCTCTACAATGGAATGGCCTCCACCTCCTCCTGGGCTGCTCTCTACTTTGTGGCTCTGATGACCTTTGGCAATTATGTCCTCTTCAACCTCTTGGTCGCCATCCTGGTAGAAGGTTTCCAAGCCGAGGTAAGGAATCCACGAATGGCTGGTTGGGGTTTTTTGTTGAGTGACTCCACAGACCTTAATGGTGTCAAGGACACGTTGAGGTGCAGCTCCTTATTTATGAATAGTGTAATCGTATCGTCATAACATCTTATATACTAAGCATTCATTTCAGTGGCACAGATATAAATCCCAATCATCTAAACATATTCAGCAGGTATAACAGACCATGATTGAACTTTGTGCCCTGGGATTAGATGGTTGTTAGTTGGGCTTATCTCAGCAGTTGGTTAAACAAAATTATTTTTCAAAATGTGCCTGCAAATAACTAGCTTCTCACCCTGATGCCTTCTAAATAAGATGACTACAAATACAAAAATGTCTAGGTAGGACAACATATTTCAAAATATTTTCATCAAAATTCACGGACAGTTGTGGTGTTCATTGTCAGTGATCTAGGAAGACCATTTTCACTGTAGGAAAGCAAAAGTCACAACATCAAGAAGATCACTTGGATATGAATGTCCAACTGCACTTTCTGGAAGAACTCCGTATGAACGTGTCCTTCAGGAAACTCTTTCTTACTTGTCCTGGTCAGAGCTGCTAAGCTTTCCCTCTTCTGACAGCTCTACAAGATAAATCCATAGCACAGTTTTCAGCAAGAGTTATGTCCCCATTTCCATCTCAGAAATATAACCCATCACACATCACATGTCATCAAGTAGCTTTTATGAAGTCATTAGCGTATGGAAATGAACTTGGAGCCTTACCTGCAGTTAGCCTGCTTGAGTGAAGAATGGTGACTCAGAGAGGGGCTTTAATCACAGGCAGGAGAGGAGAATATTACTATGTTTTCCCAGCTCAGTAAGAACCAAGTGGCTATTTACCATCTCCGAATGCCCAACTGCCTTTCTCAGCAGGATGAGAAATTGCTTTGCTCTTCAAGGCACAAGTCCTCAAGGAGCATCAGGGGAATGAACAGAGAACAGGTAGAATTATGCTCTCCTCCTGAATTCTTCTTTCCACTTTCCTCCATGCATTACTGGCAACCTCTGAGTAATTTAGACTTACTCTAAATAAGTTGAAGTAACCACACAAAGAATGGGGGGGGGTGTCTGCCCAGGATGCTGAAATAAGATGGCCATCAGGTTCACAAAAAATGGAAGCAGAGCAGGAGGTCAGTTTGAGAAGCAAGGCAAAACTGACAAAATGGAGCAGAAAGTCCCACCTGCAGCACACCTGATGGTTGGAGAAGACTCGGTTGATCCCGAAGTCCATTCCTTCATATATGTCCACTTGGTTCATTGCCTACAATGAATAAAATCTTCAAAAGTTGAACCTGCAGATGGCAGATATGATTTTTTATAGGATCTAAGTCAACATAGGTCTAACGTTAGAGAGCAATCACATGTTCCCCCAGTTTCTATTGTGTATTTAGTATTATTCTGTTCTTCCTCTAAGGGTGAAGACCTGAGTCCTTCTAATAATTCCTCTCCCCATCTTGACCTGCTTTGGCTGGCTTTGGTTCAGTTGCCCTCCTGCTAACAGGGATTGCCTTCACGTTCTAAGCCTGTCTATCAGATTTTCCATGAAGATCTTCCTTTGGAATCCCTCCATGAGAAATGATTTTGCTCAGAGAAAACTCCCGCATCTTAACTCAGACTGATTGGATTAAAAATGGCAGCGGCAGCAGCAGCATCATTGGCCAAAGGCTCCATTAAATTTAGTTCTAGCTACTGGCAAATTGACTGCAACTGCGGTAACAAGATTATTCCTTCCTGCTCTTTCCCACTGAGAGAGCCTCCATCCATCGTGGCACTTGTGTCTTCATTTCATCCTCTGCTACCCACCAGCCTTTGGCCAATTTGGCTGAGAATTCAGCCTCTGGTTGGCTCCTGTCTGGGGAGGCTGGCTGACAATTTTATTATCGTCTGAGCCTTTCCCAGATTCCTGTGAGTTGTGGAGCTTTTGCTAACTATTGATTTCCTATTCTTTGAAATCGGCTCTGGCAGCTTCGCCTTCTCTAGCCACTCAAAATCTGCTCTTTTCATAATAACTAGAAAACATAAGTTAGAGAGCAAACTCATCCAAAGCTTCCTTTTCTCCACAAAGTGGCCAGTTGGATCCTCTTGGGAGCCCCATGAGCAGGGCAACTAAGGCAGTGGTAGTGCCATCAAATGTGACGTTCGCTTTAATAAGAGAATAACAGACTTGGAAAGGGACCTCGGAGGCTTTCTAGTCAACCCTCCCCCTCCTAATTCTCATGGCCATTGGCTTTGAGAGATGCATAAGAATCACATCTATCCATCTCATGTGAATTCCAGCCTTTCCCTCTGAGGCTTCCTCTCCGACAATTGGTGATAAAAGCAGAAAGTGCAGAATCAGTCAACAATGGAGCTTACCAGGGATGGGAAAATGCCATCAATTCTCTCCTAGCTCATTCTCTCTCTCTCCCTTTTTTGTTAAGGTGTTAAGTAAAACCCAGCATTTTGCAGCTTGTATCATTTCGGGATGTTGGGATGGCAACACTTAATTTTTTTCCCAAGATGAACTTTGCTTCAGCCTTCCCTTCTCTTCCAAAGGCCTTGCTGTTGTCTTCAGGTGCTCGCCTTCCTTGCAGCCTCCACCTCTCCCTCTCTTGTGGTTCCACCATCATGGCCCCGGATATCTTTTGCAGCCTTCGAAGGAGCTGATACCAGAATGAGCCATATAAAGCAGGCCTCTCCAACCTTAGCTACTTTTAAGACTTGTGGACTTCAACTCCCAGAATTCTGCTGGCTGGAGAAATCTGGGAGTTGAAGTCCAGAAGTCTGAAAGTGGCCAAGGTTGGAGACCCCTGCTATGTGGCCTGAAGGAATGTCATTAGGGCAAGTCTGTCCCCATGCACTGCGCTGTGACCCACAAGCACACACTGTTCCTCTGCTTTGCACCAGTGCCTGTTCTTGGCCAGGGTCTCTCTGGACTCCCTGTGCTACAGACCCATCCTCCCAATTTTCTCCACATCTGTGCTCAGAGATAGCCAGGACAACAGGCAGAAGAGGTCAGCACATGGTTCTCTGGGATAGTAGCCCAGAATTTCTGGGAATACGGTGGCCCTATCTGCCACTCACAGTTTCATTTCCATCTCTTCAATGGCTTTTCCCTAAATAAGCAACAATAATAACCGAGACCACCAATCAGGAACAATTCCACCAGCCCCACAGCTGTGTATCCATCACTCTTCTCCTGATCTCCATTCATCCACCGATTCTCCAGCATTTTTGGCTTCAGCTTCTATCCCAGGGTTTGGGGTTGGCAGCTACCATCTGGAAACATTTGGCCGCTCGGCTGGCACTGGACAAGCAGGAGAGGGCATCTTTTCAGGAGAGGCCTAGAATACCCATTGTTTCTGCTTGCCTCCAGATGCCAAGCTGCTTGAGTTGGTTGCAAGTCAACAGCTAAGCAGAGGAGGAGGTGGGGTCTAAGAGCCAAGGGTCTTATTGAGCAAGAATTGGTTGACATCCTGCCCGCCCCTCCTACCCCCAGTGAAGCAAAGAATCCTAGCTCCAAATATGAGTGGGGGGGGACCCTCCTTTGGAGATGTGTTCACCAGAACACAACCCATTAATTTACTCAGCAAAATAAGTTATTATTGCATAAGCTGTAATGAAGAGTTGTCTTCCAGATTTTCCAGTCTCTTGGCCACATAAATGGCCTGATTCTGCAGAACTAGGGACTGGCAGCCCCATCCTCTGCTCGGCATAAATATGTAATTATAGGCTTGGCGAACCGCAGAGGAGGGAAGAGGATTCGGAGGTGGTGATGACACCCCTTGAAGCTGTGATTTAAATGTCCGGCAAATGTCCTTTTCATTTCCTCTTAAGAAAGAAGCCGAAACAGCCGTTAGATAGCAGGAAAGCTCCGTCCATCAGCTCCTTCTGCCTTAGCTCTCTTAGGTTAGATCAAGTGGCATTCGGGGGTGGGGGGTGGCATGCAACCAGAGGTTGCAACCAGATGCAGGTTTTATACGTGCCCACAGAGACCCGTGTCAACTCTACAGCTTTGTATTCTGATTCTACTTCCAGTTTCTCTGAACGTTTTTAATATTTCTGATTCACCTGATCATCAGAGGAAGCTTTGCAAGCACACCTGCTGTGCGGACAAGAGGATTTCGATCTGTTTCAAAAGGGCCCTGAGGCAGATTTATTGAGGGGTGGGGGTGGGGAAATCAATAACATTGACACCGAGCTATGATCTGAGGGAAATTTAGTACAAAACATTCTGCGGAGGGTACTTATAAGTCCACCAACAATTGCCAAGGTGGATAAATCATGTCACAGGAAATGTTGGAAATGGTACAGAGAAGGAAGTTATTTTTTCATCCGGGGTAGTGAGATTAAAAAAAAAAAAAAACCAATAACCCAAAGTACTGGAAAGAAATTTCATCCAAAGATCTAGAAAATTTTGAAAATCTCAAAACCATAAATATTTTTTTTATTACAGATGATTCCAAGGAACATAAATGAAAAATACAATTTATTAAGATATAAGTTGATCTGACACAACACTGAAAAAGAGAAGCCTTGCTATCGATAGGATTGAACAACTAAAATAGAAGAACAAGCAATAAAGGAAAAAATAACGGCCTTTCATTTAGTTATATATTTATCTAATTTATGTAGCTTATCGATATATATATAAACGATATATATAATCCTCGATTTACAAACACAACTGAGCCCAACATTTCTCCTGCTTAAGTGAGACATTTGTTCAGAGAGTTTTGCTCCATTTTACAACCTTTCTTGCTACAGTTCTTAAGTGAATCACTGCGGTTGTTAAGTTAGTGACACGGTTGTAAAATGAATCTGGCTTCCCTGTTGACTTTGCTCATCAGGAGGTCGCAAAAGGGGACCATGTGACCCTGGGACGCTGTGACCGTCATAAATGTCAGTCCGTTGCCAAGCGTCTCAATTTGGATCACGTGACCATGGGGATGCTGTAACGGTCATCCCGTGAAAACGGCCATAGGTCACTTTTTTCAGTGTTGTCGTAATTTCAAACGGTCACTAAACAAAGGAGAAGTTCCTGTGTTCCATTTTCAGCAGACGTCTCACCAAATTCAAGCAAGAAGGGCTCCCCTAAACACAAGAGATCACAGGCAAAGAAAGCGAAGGCAGGTAGAACATGGGCTTTGAAGAAAAAGAGGAGCTATTTAAAATCCTCACCCTCCTCCAAAAAAAGAGGATCTTGGAATCTTCTGGGCCGAGAAATAGGCCAGTAATTGGGACATCGATGAAATTATGCAGAGAGGAAAAAGTTCTCTGTTTTTGAATGCTCTAATCGGCAGCATTTAAATTTGGGAGGGCCTCAACCAGAGTAACAAGCTAGAACACGGGACAGGCACATGGTAGAGGATGGAAATTGGAAAAAATCTCATTATTGCTCAACAGTCGAAAGAATTGTTGCATGCAAACTCTCAGGAGGGCCTATTCCAAACAGACCTTGTGTTTTCCAGGAGGAGTTAGGAACGCTAAACCAAGGAGCTGTGAAATAAGTCTTTTTTAAAATAAATGTTTATAGCACCTAGGACAAAGATTTGGTTCTTGTCTCCAGACAGCTTCGTTCACCTCACGTAATTGCAAATCTTTCGCCAACTGTTTGTTCTATTTTATTTGGGGGCCGTTTCAGGGTGATGCCAACAGATCTGACACAGATGAAGACAAAACATCGACCAACTTTGAGGAAGAGCTTGAGAAGCTGAAGGAACTCCATGCTTCTGGTGAGGAGAGATGGCTGGCTGGGGAAGGCAACCATTGAGGGCTTCACTTTCCACCCGAGGGGGAAGATCAAAGCTCTGGACAGCCAGGTTGGGTGGAGAGGTTGACCTTTGGAGGGTCATTAGAGGAAGCAAGAAGATGGGGCCAGCCAGGACTTCACTGCTTGCTTCTCTTTTTCTTTCCCCAAGAAATTCTGTTTTGTCCCTCAGAGAAATGGACAACCATTTGTCCAGAGTGGTATAGGGTCTCCTGCTTGGGCAGAGGGTTGGACTAGGAGTGATTCAAGGACAGAAGTAGCTTCAAAACACCTCCAACTCTGGATTAGTTTGCCCAGAGATTGCTGAGAAGATCCTGTCTCCTCCCTTGCAGAGATGAAGATGTATTCATTGGCCGTCACGCCCAACGGCCACCTGGAGGGCAAGGGCAGCATGCCCCCACCCATCATCATGCACACAGCAGCCACCCCCATGCCCACCCCAAAGGGGTCTCCACACATGGACTCGGCCTACCCTTTTGGGGACTCCAGAAGGGGCAGCAACGTCTCAATGGACCCGCTCAGCTTTGACCAGAAATCTTTGGTATTTTTCCAAGAAGTAGCCCACTTGGCAGGGCCGGGAAGGTGTGGGATAGGGGAACAGTTTCCATTTGGGGCAGGTGGGTGCTGAGAAGAAGGTGGAGGAGAAACCTCCAGCCAGGAAACCCTGAAGCCCTGGTGCTTCTTTGAGCTGGGAGGATGAAGTAAGACAGAGGTCTTCTCCAGCCTGGCACCTTCTGGAGTGGGGACTACACTTCCAAGGATTCCCTGCCAAGCCCTGACCTGGTCTCCTCCCCTCTCCCAGTCCAGCCTCCGCAGCTCTCCCTGTGCCAACTGGGGCAGCCGCCGCTCGAGCTGGAACAGCCTGGGCCGGGCCCCCAGCCTCAAGAAGAAGACCCAGTGCAGCGAGCGAGAGTCCTTGCTCTCGGGGGAGGGCAAAGGCAGCACGGATGACGAAGCCGAGGAGACCAAGCTCAGCACTCTCAGTCGGCCCCCACTGCACCACCGCGCAGAGGCTCTGGACTGCCGGGGTGGCTTGGATCTGCCGGAACTCCTCCAAGTGCCCGGGGTGCACCCTCCGGTAGCCATGCTGCCCCTCGAGTACCAGGACTGCAACGGGAAGATGCTGCAGGTGCCTAGCGAGTTTTACCTGCACCTGGATGGCCGCAAAGAGGATCCCTTCGACTACGATGACAACATGGAAGATGTAAGTCTGAAGCAGCCTTTGTTCTTCATCTCCCCCTCCAAGGGAGGCCAGAGGCCAGCTCATCCAGGAGGCAAGGGGGCCTCCAGCCACTCCCACCCTCCAACAACGTCTGGAGTGGTCCAGGGTGGCGGTGGGGAATTTTGCCTCCTGTAAGGTAGGAAGGGAAGACCCCACAACTGGTTAAAAGGAAGTCCTGTGACATACCTACAATCCTCCAGCTGATCAGAGACAGCTGTCAATCCTAAGCCTATGGAGATTTGCAAGCCAACCCAGCCATGGCCCTGGGTGCAAGCTGCCACTGCCTGCCAGAAAGGGGGGTGGAGAGGGACGCCTGTTGGGATTAGATTTCCAAAGGGGGCTTCCTTTCTTTTCTTCTTCTTCCTCCCCCCAGGGTTTCTGCTATAGAATCCGCAAGAACCTGGAGCCCTACAAGCCCAAATGGTGCAAGAATCATGAGGACTGGTCCCTCTATTTGTTTTCCCCTCAAAATCGGTAAGGGCTCGTTCTTTTCCTGTGCTGATCCTGGGGCTGAACCGAGCAAGTCTTCATGTCCTTCTTTGGACAGCCTTTCTGGTATCTCCAGGAGGTTTCCATACACCCCATCTTGGTCTCCTCAAGGCCAACGCACAGAGTAAGGAAGGTGACCTTGATGGAGGTGTGCAGGAGCTGTTGTCTACGTAAAACACAAGAGCCGTGGTGGCACAGTGGTTAGAATGCAGTACTGCAGGCCACTTCTGCCGACTGCCGGCTGCCAGCAATTTGGCAGTTCAAATCTCACCAGGCTCAAGGTTGACTCAGCCATCCCTCCTTCCAAGGTGGGTCAAATGAGGACCCAGTCAATTGGGGGCTGTAAAGAGCTGTAAAAGCACTGTGAAGCAGTATATAAGTCTAAGTGCTATTGCTATTGCTAAAACAAGCAGAAGCTTTTTTTAAAAAAGTCCAGAATATCTAAACAACATTTGGGAGAGGTTCAAACTGACACCTCCCTACTTCACTCAACTGTAAGTAGGAGGCGGTAGTGGAACATCACCGGACATGCAAGATCGATGTCATCCTCACTAACTAGACCAGATCAGAAAATTATTGAAAACTGATGATTGATTACTGATGTATTGATGATTATTGATTATTTAACAGCCAATAAAAGTTATCAGAGTGCCCTGGATATTTAAATCAAAGCAGGGTAGTAAACTGATGCCGAATGTCCCTGTGGAACTGACCGTATAGAATAACAGGGGCTGCGGCTTCCAGGGCCCCCGTATCACAGGGGCTGTATCAGGTTCCATATGGGGGTTTCCTGGATTTCCCTCGCAGGGCAGCTGTGGGGAAGAGCGTTAACTCGAGCTAAAGAGAAGGACCTCCTAAATTTGGGGGCTGTGATGTGCTATAAATATCAAGGCGTCCGGCAGGGTCTGCAGCTCAGCTAACCAAAAGGGGCAGGTGTGGAGCACTTGATGCCCTTTTCCTATTGGCCTAAAAGTAGAGGAATGTTTGGGGTCCGGGGGGGGGGGGCAGCTGACCAGCCCACCTGCCTTCCTTTCAGCCTCCGGGCCAACTGCCAGAAAGTAATCACACACAAGATGTTTGATCACGTGGTTCTGGTTTTCATCTTCCTCAACTGCATCACCATCGCCTTGGAGCGCCCAGATATCAATCCCAACAGCACGGTGAGCTTCCAGATGTTCGGGGGGAAGCAGAAGCCTGATTCCCCCTCCCAGGTGAAGGCTGTTAGTCTTCAGGTTTTTGCTTAGCACGATGGATCCTATCCTGTCCGGTCAAAAGGACACAGTTCAGTGTCAGGACGATTTTCCGAAAGGCAAATTTTCCCACGTCTTTTCCTCCTGTCCAGGAAGGATCTCAGCTGCATCTTGGCTTGTCAGAGAGTCAAGGTGCCTTGTGCTGAGCTGCTGGGCAATCTGACAACTCTTCTGAAACTGAATAGAGGAATTATTGGGGTAAATCTAGGTGTTTCCCCAAGACAGAGACTAGCTGCCGACTCTCCTCAAATTGACTTGGCTGAATGTCCCTGCAATTAAAAACACCAACTCCCAAACCACCCAAATACGATTAAGCAGCTTCAGGCTGCGTGACTTGAACTCCAAACAGGAATTTTCATAAAACCCCTTCAAGGTAAATAAGGTAGAGAAAGGATTTACCAGGATGATCAGTGAGCTGGGCAGTTTTGGCACAGAAGGCGGGTTGAATTCGGGAACTTAGGAGGGGGTTCACAGAGATTTCCTGGGATGAGGGGTCGAGCCTTTGCCAGATTGGATTTCAACTCTCTGGTTTCTCTCCTTTTTTGCAGGAACGGGTATTCTTGAGTGTCTCCAACTACATCTTTACAGCCATTTTTGTTGCTGAGATGATGGTTAAGGTACCATCGCTGCGTTTCCAATTGGTTCCCCTTGGATTACTATACAGTAAAAGTCAGCCCAGGCATTCTACTGAGTGGGAGGATAAATCAAGGAGGGACAATTATCCATTTTATTACTTTCATTTAGGGGAAGGAGGATATTCTTGAGGGAGACCCAATTGTAACAGAAATTGCATCCAAGAACTTTTCCACTGCAGCAGCAAAGAGGCCCATGTCCATTTTTCTCGCATCTGGCAGAAACGTTAACCACAAGCCAATTTTCTGCAGTGGTGGAAGATTGTGGCTGGCTTTTACTCTTTGCAAAGACCCCCTCCCCCCTCCTGAACAGTTCTGGTCCAGATTCTGTCTCATTTCCGGTGAAATGGTTCTTGAGCTTCAATGTCACATGAACGTCCGTGCCTCTTCCATTCTCCTTCTAGGTTGTGGCTCTTGGCTTCTTCTCTGGGGAGCACACCTACCTCCAGAGCAGCTGGAACGTCCTGGATGGAATCCTGGTCTTTGTGTCCATCATTGACATCATCGTTTCCATGGCATCAGCAGGCGGAGCCAAGATTTTAGGGATCCTGAGAGTACTTCGGCTGCTGCGCACCCTGAGACCTTTACGGTATTTGTTGGCCTCCAGAAAAGCAGGAGGCACCTGAGCTAATCACTTCCACCCCAGGAATGGCAGGTGAAAACCCAGGCCCCCACACCTGAACAAACAGTTAAGGAGACCATTTGGATCCCCAAACCAACTTTTGCTAAGAAACAGACTCAAAATCTCTTCTCAAACTTTTTCTCAGCGGCAGATTCTTTGGTCTGAGAGCCTTGGAGGACTCTGAAGATTCGTTTAGAACTTGGGGAGCTACAGTTCGCCCTTTGGAACTGATAGACCTCTCTTAATGCCTCTTGGCTCTAGAACAAAGGCTAAGCTGCTGCATTCCTGGTCATTTCCAAATTGCATCCAAATGTGGCACGGTGCTTTAATTAACTCTAGGCACCCTACGCATCGGTTAGTGATTTGGCTGGTTCTGTCTATTTTGCTTTGAACTGAGCCTGCTGATTCTGTTGTGTATCAAGAGAAGGACAAAAGCAATGTGACCGTGAATGCAAAAACTCAGCGTTCACTTTCCAGCAGTCTCTGGCACGGGGTCCTGTGGTGCATAGATTAGCATGCATGTCTTTCCTGTTTAGCAGCTACATACATGTGCCTGTCTCTAAAGCCAAAGCACCTCGTTCTTCCCAGCAGGTACGGTAGAAAGGTCGCCCTTGTTTGCAGTAGGTCGCATAATCGTGCCTGGTGAACAAAACAAATACTGTTTTTTTTCCCAGCATTTCCAGATCTTTTCAAAGCAGTTCTGGGGTCCAAATTGCTGAAGATGCTCCATGACGAACCTCGTAGCAGTTCCAGGAACACCAGCCCCAGCCTCTAAGGGAAGGGTAGGGGTCTCAGGCAGGGTGGCAGAGACAGGGGCCCAGCAGGCACATTGCCCTGGAGTGGATTTGCATTCCAGCTGTGATGGGTAATAATTTGAGAATTCCCGGCATCTGCAGATGTTTTGTGTTCAGAACCACAGAGGAGCAATTTAGCTTGCTGGAAAGTCAAAAGTAGGAAGGCACTTTTGATATCTGAAGCCAGGCGAAAGGGAGCTGGTCTTTTTTGTTTGTTGTCAAGTAACAAGCGAGGCGGCTGGAGGAGGAGGAGAAGCGAGTGGGAGGAAGGAGGAGGAGGGAAACGTACTGGGGAAATTCTTCTCTGCTCTCTGCGGGAGTCTGCTGCTTCACATCATGACCACAAAAAATGCAAAACTAGACCCAAAAAAACAACCCGGCAGGGGTCTTTCATTGCACAACTGGTCCATCTGTTTCTTACTGGGGTGACGTTTGTGCTAGGATATTCTTAGGGAGAGATGGCTCTTGGGACTGGCTGGGTATTTGAAGATATCAGAAGGCCAGCCAAGGTCCATCGTGATCAAGGGGGGAAAGTCTCCAATGGTATCTGAAAACACTGATTAGGTGACCTTCAAGTCTGGAGACATTTTCTGGGTCCTTCAAAGTGGGAACACCTGAGATACCCCTAAATGAGTCCCTCTGGGGGCTTCCTCTCCACTGCAAGTGAAGGCATTAAGGACCCAAACTTCTCCAAACCAGCAGCATCCTCAAGGATTCAAGCTGGACTTCCTCCATTTGCTCTCTCCTTTTCATCATTGCATGCAATCAAAAATGAGGGATGGAAGAAGAGAACCAGAATCGGGTGAAATGCAGCAGGTTCTAACAGGTTCTGGAGAACCAGTAGCGGAAATTTTGAGTAGTTCAGAGAATCAGCAAATACCACCTCTGGCTGGCCCCAGAGTGGGGAGGGAATGGGGATTTTGCAGTATCCTTCCCCTGCCACGCCCACCAAGCCACGCTCACAGAACCGGTAGGGAAAAATTTTGGATTTCACCCTTGACCAACAGTTATAAAATATGGCTTCAAAGGTCTCCGTTGCTTCCCAATTGTCAGCGTCCTCTGGAGGACTGAATATTTCTTGGGGAGTTTGGAATTGGGATGGAAATAGGAGATGTTCTTTCCTCTCCAGGGTCATCAGCAGAGCTCCAGGTCTGAAACTCGTGGTCGAGACGCTGATCTCTTCTCTCCGGCCTATCGGCAACATTGTCCTGATCTGTTGTGCTTTCTTTATCATCTTTGGCATTTTGGGGGTGCAGGTAAGACTTTCCAACCACACCCCCTTTTGCTGAGCAAGATCCACTGACAGGTTTCTTGGTCTCCTTCTCCTTGGGGGTCCTTCGTTTGGCTTGGCCTGAATGTGAGACTTAGACTTCAGAGGATGTTCCCCAAGATCTGAGGAGCTGAGACCCACTTGCCCCCTTCTTAAACCTTGACAGAGTTGTGATCCTTCATATTTTGGTTTGGAAAACACGCTTCCTTCTTCTCCTGGATCATAAAAGAAACCTCCAAGGGACAGTCCAGGATAGGACAGGGACTCCTTGAGATCTGTCTTCTGAAACTGACCAACCCCCTGCATCCTGGATGTTCCCTGGTTGTGAAGACCATCACACCTTCCTGCTTGGATGATTCCTCAACAGCCATGACTTAGCACCATCTAACAAAGTCAAGTAGATCTTCCCTAGTTCAGGTTCCAGTGGTGCAAGATGGCTGTTCTCACACTGGAAACCTTGACCCTGTTTCTGATAGGACACCCAGATCTCCTCTGTGGTCCTCCTGAAGGTCTTCCCCAAATCTAGGCCACCTGCCAAGTCAAAGCTGAAGTCAAATCTTCCACCTCTCCTGCTGATTTTATTCGGTTTTCTCCCAGCTCTTCAAGGGCAAGTTCTACTACTGTGAGGGGATTGACATCCGAAACATCTCCACTAAAACCGACTGCAGAAAAGCCCACTACAAATGGGTCCGGAGGAAGTATAACTTCGACAATTTGGGGCAGGTAAGAGGGGTAGGAGAAGGAGGACAGAAAGGAAGTTTCTCCAGCCAAGCCACCTTCCCTATCTTCTAAACTTAATTGAATTTTTAATTGAATGTTACACTTTAGAGGCTTCCAAAGTCCGAGACACTCTGGGTGTCTTACAATTTTAAAAGTGAGGAACAACAACCAAAGAACGCAGATGATGGATGTTCAGAAGGAAGGCTCCATACCAAATTAGAAAAATCCTTCTGAGGGCACCATCCCTGCCTCTCCCAAGGCCTGAGAGGGTTTCCCGGTTTTCAGGGTTTTTCTGCACATTTTTAAGGTGGATCCCTATGGGTCTCTAGAGAGATGCTGTACCAAGGGCAGCACCTTGACAGGAGAGAGCCACTTCCTTCTGCAGGGTTGAAGAAAAAAACATTTTCTTTTTCTAGAGTAGCAGTTCTCAAACATTTGGTCTTCTTAAAAACAATGGAGGACCCCAAAGAGCTTTGAGTTATGTGGATTATATCCATTCATATTTATCTTCCCTCAGGAAAGTATCACATAGATCCTGGGGAGGGGGATCTGATTTATCGGTTGACTGACAGCTAAGCAGAATCTGAAAATTCCACTTTTATAAACAGCATCCTTCGCTTTCACAGGCCCTGATGTCCTTGTTCGTCCTCTCTTCCAAAGATGGCTGGGTGAACATCATGTATGACGGATTGGATGCCGTGGGGATTGACCAACAGGTAGACACTAAATGTCCTAAGAGTTTTCATGGGGAGTTACTCAAAGACTCATTCCCACGTGCATGTGCAGCTCAATGATTGGCAATCAACAATAGGGTCGACATCCTGGCTCAGGTGCTGGTCATTCATTCACAAGGGGGGATAACCATTAGGTGATAAATGACCCACACAGATGATGAAGAAGAAGAAGAAGATAACAGAATAACAGAGTTGGAAGGGACTCTGGAGGACTTCAAGTCCAACCTCCTGCTCAAGCAGGAGAACCTGTAACATTCAGATGATGATGATCCATTATGGTTTAGTTAGGGATGATGTCATTCAAACATTGCTGGAGAGATTTACCTGGTGGTGTCCTTTGTGGATACCTCCTGAACAGAGGATGCTGCCCCAGGTGGGCCTCACCTTCAGTTGGGCTGATTCTCCAGCTCCTAGAATCCCCGTGATGCCTTCTCCCACCCACTTCCACCCTGACCCAGGGATGCTTGTCCAGCCATTCCATAAAACAAGTTAAAGGCAGCCCCAGAGCCTTCGAGTCTTTCACTTTTGGAAAACAATTTTGCCTGACTTGACTTTACATCTTGCAGTGCAACTAAGTTTGAGAGCAAAACGAAGATAGTAGAGAATTATCAGATCCAAACTGTTTTTGGAAAGTTCCCTTCCTCTCAGTATGACGTCTTTTCTTTGAGTTTTTTTTAATCTTAGACTCCCCGTTGTTATCCTGTCGGGGTGCAGGACATGCAACTGAAATCAGAAATAACTCAAACAGGCGATAGTCCAAAAAGAGAATGCAATTATTTCAGGCAGCCATGCTAGCTAGTTGATTATGCCATGGGGGCATCCTGGCCATATTCCATGGGGGAGGGTGCACTGACCAGTAAGCTGGTCAAGATGCCAACTTTTCCAGGAAGCTCCAGCTGTTTTGGAGCCCAACGGCCAGGCTCAACCTTTGGAGGTCGAAGGGTTGCCTCTCCCTGGACCTTGGCAGCCACTCATCTTCAGGGTGGGCTCCATCTCCATTGTGCTCATACGCCATTGTTCCTTGTCTCCCCACCCCCATCTCTCCCCTCTTCCTGCTGCCTTTTGGCCGCCTCGCCAGCCCAGCCGGAACCATAACCTCTGGATGCTTCTCTACTTCATTTCCTTCCTCCTCATCGTCAGCTTCTTTGTGCTCAACATGTTCGTCGGGGTGGTGGTGGAGAACTTCCACAAGTGTCGGCAGCACCAGGAGGCTGAGGAGGCCCGGCGGCGTGAGGAGAAACGGCTGCGGCGTCTGGAGAAAAAGCGCAGGAGTAAGGCGATATACATGTCTGGTCGGTAGACAGCGGTACAATCACAATCTTTCTGAGACTTGCCTGCTCCCAACGCCCATCTCGACCTTCCTCCTTATTGCCTGGTTTTCTTTGGGTTGGTGATGGGGCCCCAAAAGACCTTTTTCCTTCCCATCTTTGGAGATGCTTTAAGAGCCAGAAGGTAGCTCCTCCTTTCTTCTTTGATGCACGAGGCTCAGCTCCATGATGTTTTTCTTTTAACATCCCAGCTCAGCATCAGGAGCATCAGGAGGTTCCCCCAAGCAGGTATTGGGTGCAAGTTTCTTCTGAGGGCTCCTTGGTGCTCTCTGAGCTTGGCTGTATCCTTGCAGGCCTTTCATTACCCAAACTAGGTAATGTCATCAATGCTAATCAATGCTATGATGTTAGGTAGTGAAATGTCTGCAAGAAAACCACCAAATTCAGAGAGCACAAAGGGCCCTTCAGTCCTCCTCTCCTCCTCTTCCTTTCCACAAACTCCACTCTCTTCTTGTACTGATGGTGTGACCTAGTTAGGTCACAAAATGTCTGCAAGAAAACCACCAAGAACCCTTCATTTCAACCCTCAACTGCAAATATTCTCCTCTCCTGGCTTCTTCAGAACCACAAAGATTTGAGCTCTGAGGCGTCTACTTCTAATTCTTGGCCTTGAGAGTTTGATCCCGAGGGAAGCGGAAATGTTTGAGGTGACCCTCCTCCTGCCATTTCTTTTGCCATTTGCAATGGAGGGATGGGGGGGGAGACTAGGGGCGTCACTGATGGGCTGAAGCTTGTGAGTGAAACAGAACCCAGCCACCATCCCATGATTGCAAATAGTTCTTGGAAGAACAAAGAACAAAGTATAAATATTAATAAACATCTGGAAAGAATTATAGGTGGGGAACCACGCAGAAAGTTTTGCCCGAACTCCTGGAACTCAGAATATTAAGATGGAAAGTTTGTACAGACATCATCACTTAGAGTGGACTTTAGAGACTAGACGGACGAACCTTTGATGTGAAATAAATCCTAAAGCAGGCAGGATATCCAAGTCCTCCATGCTTTAAAGGACCCGGTTTTCTTAAACCAAAGCTCTTAATTGTGATACTTGTCAAAGCACTGAGCAGGAGACTCCCTTCTCTGTCTCCACAGCCAGGTTTGAGGGTCCTTCTCCTTGGAAGTCTTGTTTTCCCAGGGCACCCAAGGAGGACTCACTGCATAGGAACCATAACTTTGGGGGTCTGAAAGGATCAAGCCTCCATATTTCCGAGGCCTGGGTTTTGAGGCTCTGCTGGAACCCCCAAATCACCAAGGAGTGAAGCTTGAAGTTTGATCACCCACTTTTGCCTTGTGTCTGAAGATGATTTCAGCTGCCCCCCATTTCTCCCCCTGCGACTTAAAGCATCACCAAAGGGTTTCAGGGGAAAAGTGGCTGCAAATTTCTTGAAGGATTTTGGCCCACGGGCCCTGCATGCCACACGAGAGATACATGTGGAAAACCAGCAGAAGGGAAGGAATGAGGAGGCCTCCCCTTTTCAAGGGCAGGAAACGAGTGTTCCCCTAAATGGACTCCATTAAAAGAGATGCACGTTCAGCCTGTAAAAGATTTTGATAATCGGAAGGCAGCCTCTGGCAGGTTTCTGCACAAGTCGAGGCAGAAACCTAATCATAGTTTGAAATGTGTTTTTTTTTTTCCCCTTCCCATTTCAACAGTGCACTGAACAGAAAAATAGGAGTGTTGTGCTACCTGCCCAAGGGGCTTAAGAATCGATACACCACGGAGAGAAAAGTCAAGAAGAAAGAGATATTAGGGTTGGATGGCAGGAGCGTTTAATAGAAAAAAGGAGCAACAGTGGGAAAAATATGTTGGTTGAGAGGAGACCAGGAGATAGTTAGTTGTAGAAGAAGCAGCTCAGACATTCAGGAGAACCTGGGTGAAACCAGAGAAATTGAGGAAAGATCTTGAGATGGGAAGGGTCCGTAGCTCAACAGAAAACCCTCGTGGCATGCCAGAAGTCCCAGGACTTACCTTCTGAGGTTCCAAGAACGACTGGGAAAGAAGCCAGGAAGCAACCAAGACTCTATTAACTGAGACAGGCCAAGAGCCCTCCTGGAAGAAGGGCTCAGTTCTTGGGTTCTGCTTTCATTCAAGGGATTAGGGTGCATATATGTTCAAAAAGAAAATGGGCAGGCTCAGAAAGATCTGATGTGTGGCTGAGACTCTGTAGCTTCTGTGTGTCTTGGTGGGGTATGTCTGTGAGCAACCAGTGGTAGGGACAAGGGTGTTCCTTGCCAGTGAAGGCAACAGGCCAAGGGGCAGGTTAGAGGAGGAAGCTGGAGTGTTAGAGCAGGGGTCTCCAAACTTGGCAACTTTAAGGCTTATGGACTCCAACTCCCAGAATTCCTCAGCCATCTATGTTGAAGTCCACAAGTCTTAAAGTTGCCAAGTTTGGAGGCCCCTGTGGTAGATAAAGAATTCCAGGGATGATGGGAATGCAATCCTACAGCATGGCCTTGTAGGGCAGGGATTGGACCAAGTGACATAATTACAGATTTGGGGGTGGGCAGGACTAGAGATCGATGGGTCCAAAGCCCTCCGGTGGCCTCTGTGATTGGGTAGGAGCTGCAACCTGTGTCTTTCTGGCCAAAGTCCACACATGTCATCGGCTTTTGAAAGCCAAGCAGGTAGGAAAGTAGATTGGACCATGGAAGAAGGTCAGAGAAGATCCGATTCTACCTGCTAACAAGGGATAGCACCCAGAACATATGACATAATTTGGGGATATGTTGCACAAGACATGTGTCCATATTTTCCACCATCCAATGGTGATGAGTAGAAGACCTGGGAGCTTCTGATCACAGGGACACATTCTATGCCCAAAGAGAAGGATCTGATTCCCAGATGGAATCTTGACCCCAGGTTTCTGCCAGGATCCCCATGAGCTTTTGACCCAGCCTTAAGCTTCATCAAACCAAGCAAAGGGGAACAGAAGACTATTTAGAATAATACATAGGCTCAGTTTGTCGCCTATTTGTCTGTGCAACAGTGTAAGCATTGGCTTCAATGGGACTGTGCATTGGTTCTATGACCCTGTAATCAAGAGGGCAGTTATGTTCGCCAAATAGCTTATGTCTTCCCCGGCACCTTCTGTATTCTCCTTCTGCAGTGCATGAGTTGGCATCTCTTCTAATGGACATTGCATGCATGGTGGAACGTGGTGTGGCGTGGATGTCATGTTTTTTCCTATGTCGTCAGTGTACTTTCAATGTAACATGTTCCCAAGGCGGAACTGCATGTTCCTCACATGCTGAGGATCTCTCCAGAGCTTCTGCTTGCCTCTGACCTACTTGGGAGATCAACCAAGATCCCTGGTGTCCTTTTTCTTCAGCTTGTGTGTCATGTCTATGTGTCCTATCTCTTTGTCAGAAGGAGACCACTACTTTGTCATGTATCTCTAATGAAGCAACACATTCACCTGAAACTGGAACCTATTAAATATCCTGGGCTATAATTCCCCTAATCACCATCTAGAACTATTGTAGTTCTAGAGATCTGCAGGACATCACATCAGGGGAAGTTGGCCTTCAGATTCTTTTCTGGAGAACCCTGGAGGAACATGTTGAGAATTCATCAAGGCTTTCCTTAAGGAGATCAGGGATTAGCCAATGTGGTCATTAGAATTGTTCCTCTCAGAAACATTAGGTATACTTTAGGACATCATCACAGCACCTACAAGAGTAAGCCCCAACAGACCCCTAACACTCAGCAAGAACCACAGTCCAGTATTTCAAAGACAGGAAGTGAATGGGTAGTTGTTGGCCTGAATGAGTTAGAAGCTAATGGAGTCAACCAACAGCAAAGGATCAGAAGAGAAAGAAGCAAGGATGGGATGAAAACAAGTAGGACATTTGCACCTAAAGGGCAAAATGGGACAGATGGACCATTAGATGCAGCACCATGGAGAGCTCCCCGTGAACCTCTCTTTCCCACAAGGTGAGGGACCAGATAGAATTTCCAAGGTCAAAGAGAGATGGTTCATAGGGATTGATGGACCAGGCATTAGCTCTTCTGGGTTACCTGAGACAATGCTCAGGCAGATGGTTACTGCCACCTTAAAAATACCTTCTGAGCATGGAGTTTCCTCTGATGCTCTTGCTCCAAGGCTTTGGTGGAGACCAAGAGATACGGCACCAGAGCTTGATATCCAAGCTTCCAACTGAGTTCCACATACATTGGAGTTCTGATCTGGTTAGTGATGCTGACTGAGTTCAGAATCCTTTGTTGTACCCAAGAGCTCCAGGAGAGAAATCTAGGGCTTCCCAAACCTAGAAAATCTTCACTGTGAGCCAGTGAGCTGCTCAGATCACAAAAACCAACCCAGTATGTTGTCTTTGAAGATTCTCAGCCCTCCAGGTCATGGTTGTCCAAAAGGTGCTTTTTCAAAAGGCAACAGGACTTTGTTTTTCCTAGAAGACGTTTCACTTCTCATCCAAGAAGCTTCTTCAGTTCTGACTGAATGGTGGAGCACGGAAGGATTTATAGTCAGAACTGAAGAAGCTTCTTGGATGAGAAGCAAAACGTCTTCTAGGAAAAACAAGGTTTAGTTGCCTTTCGAAAAAGCACCTTTGGGAAACCCAGTATATTCTTAGTCGGTTCTCCTTTCCTGGGGAGCAGCCCTTCACTGTTTGGTCTTCTTTCCATCTTTCCATGATGCTCAAGCAGAGCTCTCACAGCAGCGCTGCCTCTTCCTCAGACCCTCACCCACCAACCTCCGTTTCCTTTTCTCCCAAAGATCATAATCCACCCCTTGCTTCAAGATGCCCCGTTGCTAGGATTAGCCCCACTCGTGGCATGCTGCCCGCCGTGTGTGGCTTCAGGAGCTGATTGACGGCCTCTTGCCAATTATCCTGAGAGCTCAAAGGCAGCCAGGCAGGAAAGAGAAACCTCCGTTTGCTTTGCGAGGCTTTCAGACTGCTAGCCTGGAAAATACACACACACACACACTTAAATGTCCTTTTAGCCATGGAGGGAAGGGAGGGATTAATAGCCGAAGGGTTACCAGTCAGTCGGGTTCCTTTTGATGTGATTAGTTCCGCTTGCAGATTCCGATTGGCCGATGTCTTGCATCAGCAAAATGCTTGGCGATGTAACAGTCGGCTGGGAAGCATTAAAAGGGTCGAGGGCAGGAAGCAGAGGATTGCAAATGACTAGGTGGGCCCCTGAAGGACTTAACTCCAGCTCACCCAGACTTCTTCTTTCTTTTTCTTCTTCTAACAACCAGCTGCCTGCATCTCCCAGAATCAAATGGGGAAGACTGTACTCACTCGGGCTGAGAATAACAGGCAGAATTCCGAATTTTTGTGAGGATTTCCAAAAGGGGTGGAGAAAGTCCTAAACAACACCACAATGCTAAGACCAACAAATCATCCAGATAATGGGTGTCCCAACTTGGCAACTTCAAGACTTGTAGACTTTAACTCCCAGAATTCCCCTGGCCTGTTGGGGAATTCTGGGAATTGAAGTCCACAAGTCTTAAAGTTGCTAAGGTTGGACATCTCTGATCTTAATGAAGCCTCCAGTATGAGATTTCTACTTTTCCATTCTTGTGCCAGGTTTCCTTGTCTGGTGCCTTGAGATGCATTAGATTTCATCCCCCATAATCCTCGTTGGCTAGGAATTATGGGCACTGAAACCCAATGTCCCTGAAGAGCACCAGCTTGGGGGAAACTGTGTGGTCCTCACATTTGAAAGAGAACAGGATTCCTCAGTTGCTGGCTTGCTGTAATCTATCATTTCTCTGCTCCCTCTCTTGTTTTAAAGAAGCCCCCCAGGCTTTGGTTTCATAAGAAGCCCCAATAATTCCACCCAAATCGTAGTTTTGGGAAAGGCAGGATCCCAGCCTTTTAAGACAAAGGTTTCACGAGCTTGCAAACCTTCACCTCACGTCCGAGAACTCTGCAGCATAACTGAGTCCATCTCTGTGTCTCAGTGGGCAAAGGAAAAACATCACAGCCTTTGGGTGGCCTTGACTACAAAACCTACAATCCACAGAGCCATGGACTGCATGCCCGTAGGACAGAACTCGCATGGTTTTGCGCGCCAGCATGGCTTGTGTTGGAAAAGGCTGAGGAGGCTGCCAGAAGCTGATTGGTCCTTGTTGGGTTTTTTCCTGCAGAAGCTCAAAGACGACCGTACTACGCCGATTATTCACCTACCCGGAAATACATCCATTCGCTCTGCACTAGCCATTATCTGGACCTTTTCATCACTTTTATCATTGGTGTCAATGTCATCACGATGTCCATGGAGCACTTCGATCAACCCAAGGTAAAGGCAGCTTCTCTTGACTCTCCCGTAGCTTTGGTGGACCCCAGGACTGGCAGTTCAAGGGCAAGCCAGGAGGGACCACTCAATCCCGGGGGTCCGGCAGCCAAGGGCTGAATGCCAGGAACTTGTTGCAGCTTCTACAGAAAGCAGGCAGGAAGGAAAGTCATGGATGGATCCTGGTGGAGCTTCCACGATGAAGGGCAGGGCAGCTGATTCTTTGTCTAGAGGTCCCCTGACATGCTTACATTGGCTAACTGCTATGGGAGATCCCATACCTCAATTCCTTTTGCATGGTCACCAATGGACCCTAACAAGCAACCCACCCACCCCTCCTGTGTTTCCTTGCAGTCTCTAGAAGAGGCCCTGAAATATTGTAACTACTTGTTCACCTTCGTCTTTGTGGTTGAAGCCATCTTGAAACTGGTGGCCTTTGGCTTCCGGAGGTTCTTCAAGGACAGGTTGGAGATGGGATGGTGGTGATGTCATTTGGGGAAGGGGTGGTGGTGGTGGTATCACCACATTGCAGGCTGTTGAGTTAGCTCAGCCCCTGTGCCTTGCCCCACTCCTGCTCCTACCTCCTTTTAGGTGGAACCAGCTGGATCTGGCCATCGTCCTGCTGTCCATCATGGGGATCACTCTCGAGGAGATTGAAATGAATGCTGCACTCCCCATCAACCCCACCATTATCCGCATCATGAGAGTGCTCAGAATTGCTAGAGGTGAGGGGCTTCTCTGAGTATCCCAGAAGTATCTGCCATTGGAAGGTAGGCTACGTCTGAATGGGGAGGTTCCATTGTTCACAGACTCCACTCTCCTTTGCTTTCCAGTGCTGAAGCTGCTGAAAATGGCCACAGGGATGCGGGCCTTGCTGGACACGGTGGTTCAAGCCCTCCCGCAGGTAAACCCTGGAGCTGTGCAGATGTTAATTTTCCTTTCTCTTCTAAACATCAGATTCCCTCCCCCTCCTCCTCCTGATATATTTTCAACTCCCATGCCTCCAGCTTTCCCAAAATGTTCAATTTTGTCTCGCCCCAAGAGGGAAAAAAATGACATGCCCAGAGGGATAGATCGACACATTATTTCCCAACTGCACTGAGGACTCTACTTCCAGCAGCTCAAAATGTTGTCCTCTTGTTTCTTTTTCCTTTTTTAACTCAGCACTTGCAATAAGGACTCCATGGCTTTAAGTCCACAAGTCCTAAAGCTTTTTCAAAGCTGGCTTCCCTTTTTTGCACTCACACCAACAAAAGACAAGCCAGGGTTGCCCCTCAGTTCTGTCTCTGGGATGTCACGGAATAGATATTCTCGTGGTATGAAATGCCGGGCCCCCTTTGCACTCTGCCCATGCCTCTGGAGCAGAGGAGAACCATCCTGTGAAAGTCTTCCTAATGCTCTGAACCCCTGCAGAGGGGAAGGAGGCAAAACCCACAACCAGTGAGATGCTTTTCGGAAGATGCTCTCTGATGGGGATTAGCCAGTCTCAGCCAGGCAAGGCATCTCACTCTCTCACACACACACCTCCCACGGAGGGGTCAGGAAGAGGCCCTGACTTTTGCATCCCCCTAAAAGCTTTCTGGGGGAAAGGGGGCTCAGACTAAGCCTGCACCAAAAGCTCAAGCAATCAAATTGAGGATGAGAGGGGAAGGAGCATCTGGGGACAAAAACAGACCAGAGAAACTCTGCCCTCCCTCTGGAATACATTTGCAGGCTGCCCACGTGTTTGAGAGATAGTGGAGCGTATGTGGGACAAGGATGGGAAAAAATGCTGATAGATCCTCTCCTTCCCCACCCCTCCCCCCTAAAAATAAAAATAAAAATCCAATGCCTCCAACAGCTGATCCCATCACAGCCACTGCTCACCCCACTCATCACTGCTCTTCCCTTTTTCGGACGAGGGCTCTCCGCACATCCGGCCTGCCCCATAGCCCTGTGCTGGGGGAGAGCAGCTGAGGACCTCCCAGGAAATGGGTTTTTCCCAAGGGTGAACCGCTCAGGCACTAGCCTGGGAAAATCAGCATTTCTACAGTCCTGTAAATTCAGTTGCAAGGCTGCTGCGTAAATTGACTGCTGCTTAAAATCCAAGTGGAGAGCAGCATCTCCCCCTTTACTCGCCTGTTACAACCCTGGAACCAGGGGTGAGTAGGTGGGTGGGTAGGCAAGGCTGCATGAGCTTTTCTCCCCTAAACCTGGCAGGTGGCAGATCTGGGGGACTCTGGGCGGGCAGTTCTCCAAGGGCTCCTGGGTCCTTGAAATGTGCCAGGTGGGCTCACCCACCCTTAACCTGAAGCTTGGAGAAGAGACTTAGCCTCTCTTTTTATGTCCCCTAAAAGCAACAGAATAGGTTCCCCATACTGGACTTCACTGTAATTTAGCCACCACCGTCTCTCTCTCTTAAGGACCCCGCTGTTTCCTGAAGTGCCTTACGCCTTTGTTAAGCCTCGACATTGTCAAGCTGTTCTCCTCTCAAGTAGCTGAAGGTTCCCAGCAGGAGAACGGCCACTTCTGCTTCCAGGCCCTTGTCTGGAGCACTGTGGAAGAGCCGATAATTATTGATGATGGGATGAAGTCCTCTTGCCTGTGGCTTTGGACTATCAAGCAAGAAGGGGAAGGAGAACCAGAACAGGAGAAGATTTGTAGCTCAGGGTTGACATGAGGGGTCCCTGGTGCTCTCTGAGCTCACTGGTTTTCTTGGAGAAGTTTCATGACCCAACTGGGTAACATCATCAGTGCTGATGATGTTACCTAATTTGGGTCATGAAATGTCTGCGGGAAAACCAGCGAGCTCAGAGAGCACCAGGGACCCCTCAACAAGGAGAAAGGGGTTGTGAATACAGAAGTTGTGGGAGCTTCACCATTGGAAGCTTTCAAGAAGGAACTGGACTGCCCTCTGTCAGAAATGGCATAGGGTCTCCTGCATGGGCAGGGGGTTGGACTAGATGACCAACAAGGTCCCTTCCAACTCTATTCTTCTGTTAGCTGGCTCTTTTCTCTTGGCATCCAGGATCTTTCACAAGGTCAGGCAAGAGGTGCCTGGGGGTGAGGGTGGGGTGCAAGGCCTTAGGCATAGGGCATAGTGTCTCACTTTGCATCACACAGGGAATGCTGCATTAGGAAGGACCTCACTGATAGGATTCCCCCCAATCTGCCCCTAAGACTTGACTCCCACTTCTCCAGGGCTCTCTTTGCCAGTCTAAGCTCTGGGAATTCCCTCTGGGGCTGGAGACGCCCAACAGAACAGATCCATGCCAATGTCCAACCCTCAGAAAACAGCCAAGGGGCAAAGTTTCTTCTCTGTAGATCCAGCCCAGCTTCACCAGTCAAGGTCAACCAAGGATGTCCTTCACGCTCAGTCTTAGGTTCTGTTGAAGGCAGCCCAAAGAGACAGGGCTCATCCTTCTAATACTACAGACCTTTGCAAGCTTTGGGAAGACATGCAAGCTGGTTAGTCACCATACAGGTGTAGTTTGAGCTCCTACCTTTCACTTAGTGAAGATCTGGCTTCTTCTCCAACAGACTCAGGTGGATGTAAGATGCAAAGAAGGACACCTCCGTTTCCCCAGTTGTGTTTGCATGAGTCATTGTCCATCCTCTCTAGAGCTGCCCAGGGGACCCCAGGTTGGAGAAAGCTCTGCTGATTCTTGTTAAGGCCGGAAATCCCACCTAAGCAAGATAAAAATCCTTCTGTGATATCAGCTTACTTCTGACTTTTCGACCATCTCCTTTTCTAGGTGGGGAACCTCGGCCTGCTATTTATGCTCCTTTTTTTCATCTACGCTGCCCTGGGGGTAGAATTATTTGGGAAGTTAGGTGAGTCATCTTCTCCTTTTTCTGTTGCTTGGTGACCCTCTTAATACGCCAGCCAGGCTTTCCAGAGAAGATCCTATCTCTGCTGAAAGGAAGAAGAGAGCCAGGTGTTCCTATGGCTTGCATAAGGTGAGAGAACCCCAACCTCGCCCTTGTCCAGCTCAACTAAGTTCCCACCAGCGACCAGGCAACCAGGCCAAGGGAATGCCAGAATCCGGTGGGTACCTCCAGAGAACCAGGGGAGGGTCAGCATGAGTTCCAGGGGAGCAAATGAAGAGAGAGGAGAAGGGGTTTTATTCAGAAAAGAGAATGTTGGGAGTCAGATGATGGAATCCTCAGCTACCTCCACGCCATCATTTAACTTTCTCCAAGCTTGTAGCTAAGCGTGGACTCATCCTTGCTGTTTTGTAGACTGCAGCGAAGAAAACCCTTGTGAAGGCCTAAGTCGGCATGCTACCTTCAACAACTTTGGAATGGCCTTCCTCACCCTCTTTAGGGTATCAACTGGGGACAACTGGAATGGGATCATGAAGGTAAGACCTCCACATCACTTTCCCAGCAGAGCTTTCTGACCATGGCTTTACTTTGAGTTGACTTTACTCTGAGATGTAGTTTGGGTCGACTATGGCATTCATCTCCAACAATCGAGGTATAGAAGACTCAAGGCCACCCTGCTTCACCAGCTTTGTGTATTATTTGCTAAGAATAAAAGACAAGTAGAGAAAATGTACCCCAAATAGATGCCCAATTCTGAGGAAAAGTAAGGCTTTACACAAGGTAGAATTAATCTGTGGAAGTCCTGGTCTCCATTTAATCAGAGCCACCAGTCTGCATGCCTTGAAAAAGGAATTAGAAAATCCATAGAGGAGAAGATGTCTTTCACTGGACATTCACCATGATGGCCATAAGTGCATAGAGATGCCACTGAAGTTAGTATGAGTTTGGGGAAAGCTTTTGCATCCATTTCACCCATATTAGCTCCCAAAGACTGCTAGTTGGCCATCGCTGGGCAGATGGGTCTTTAGCTCCATTATTGCTCAGTGAAACTCCATGTTTGCTCACCTCTAAATGCTGAATCTCTGGGAGAAAACTTAGGAGGACATTAAGATTTCTTCTCTGTTGACCCGTCCACCTGAAGTAACCTTGCTTTTATGTCCCCCTTCCAGGACACTCTCCGGGAATGCCACCGGGATGACAAGCACTGTCTCACCTATCTGCCTGTCATCTCCCCTGTTTACTTCGTCACCTTTGTCCTCATCGCCCAGTTTGTCCTGGTCAATGTGGTAGTGGCCGTCCTAATGAAGCACTTGGAGGAAAGCAACAAGGAGGCGAAGGAAGATGCTGAGATGGATGCCGAAATCGAGCTGGAGATGTCCAGAGGGATCAGCACACCAGAAAGGACCATGGATGGGAGACAGACCCCTTCCAAGGGGGGTTCACCCCTGCTGGTGAAGCATCAAGTCATGGTAAAAAGCTAGAGAAGGAGTCTGAAGGAACGTACCTCCCCAGGCATGGAAAAGAAGGGGGCTGAGCCTCTTTGGGGTCATGTCTATGTGATCTTCTCCCATCCCTCCTCCTCGGACACCTGTCAAGCTAAAGAACCTTTCTGCACTTCCATTCATCCGGAAAAGCAGTTTGCTGACCATCCTGCCATGCACGTATCTCAAAGCTGCCAAGAATTACAGGTTCCCAATTTTCCCGAAATCTCAGCCTCCTTTTTTGCTGCCTTGCAGGGAGCTTCTGCTGCTGCTGGAGGTGGTCTTAGGGACCCCCAGAACCTTCTGACTCTTCGCAAGATCTCAGTGGCAAGGATGCATTCGCTGCCCAATGACAGCTACATGTTTCGTCCTGTGATGCCCGCCAAGCCTCCCTTCCCACTCCATGAAGGGGAGCTAGAAGCCTTCTCCTACAAGTCACCTCGAGGTAAGGCGTCAGAAGGATCTGGGCCTGCTGAGTTTCCTACCAACCAATTTAGGTTGTAGTGTGTAAAACAACTTCCAAAGCAAGAATTCTAGAGCTGTAGCATGGCATAAAAGAGGATAACCTTGTTTTGAGCAGGCACCTTATGGAGATGCTAAGAACTGCTTGATGTTTTCCACCAAAATGCAAACATTCTCTCTGCCAAGATGAAGACCTCCAATCTGGAGATGGTGGAAGGCCCCCAAAAGGTCCCCAGAGGAAACAGTTGCTTCCTTCCGACATTTGTTCAGCTTTGAATGAAAGAAAGAGAAGAATTTCTGAGGAATAATTTCCTTCCTTCTTCTTCCAGGATCTGTCACATCCATCCATTCTCAGCCGGTGGTCACTTCATCATTGAGGATCCCACAGTCGGCCTTCCGCCCAACAACACCCCCTCCCAGCCACAACATGGGAGCTCCGTGGAAGCTTCTGCCCCCTCGCCCTGCCCCTCGCACCCCCAGCAGACTGCTGTGCAGACAGGTCAGCTTCCCGGTCTCTAGATGCCCTCTCGTGTTGGTGGGGGGGAGGCAGAAAGGTGCTTGATAGCCCATGGAGAGGGACGGGAAATGTCTTCAGGGCCAGGAAGCACAGAGACAACAGCTTCTCTTCAGAAGTTGTGGGGGCTCCATCACTGGAGGCTTTGAAGAAGAGACTGCACAGCCACTTGTCTGGAGCGGTACAGGGTCTCCTGCTTGAGCAGGGGGCTGGACTAGAAGACCTCCAAGGTCCCTTCCAGCTCTATTCTGATTGAGACTAAGTGGAGTCAGGGGCTGTAGAGCAGAGACAATGCAGGAGGAAGTCCAGAGTTCAGGACAGAGATTAAATGAGAGAGAGAGAAAGAGAGAGACATGCTTCCAATGTGCGCCCAGCCTGTGTCCTCTGTCTGGAACCAGCCCCTTGTCATTCATTCCCATATTGCTCCTGCTGAGTCAGCAGACCCTCAACTGGTAGATGACTCTCTGACTCCCGAGGCAGCCAACTGCTGGATCAGGCCCCTCAGCCTCTGGCTCTTCCATGTCACAAGAGGCAGTGCCACCACGATACTCTCAGCCTGTGCAGGTAGAAGCTGGCGTGCTCACAGGGCAGAGGGTTGGGCCGACTGCTTTGCAGGCATCCGCAGGTGGGTTCAGAAAAGCCACTTCCATGGAAGGGGCATTTCCTGGGGAAGGCCCAGCTCCACTTTGACCCATCTGTTTTCCCCTAGATTTCCATGCTAACTCAACGCTTCAGGGAGGAGCCCCCAGAGAAGACAGGACCCCAACCGTCTCAAAACATGGAACCCTTCTTGGATACGTGGGGCCTCCTTGTGTTGGAAATGCTTATTTTTCTTTTTTCTCTCTTTGTTTTGCAGGAGGCCGTCCAGAAGGAGTCCTCGGATAGCTCAGCAGTGGAGTCAAAGCAGTGCACCCAGGCAGAGATGTGTGAAAACCCACCCCTGAAAAAGTTGTCTCACAGTATTTTGGGGGCCCCTCAGCCTCCCCCAGCCCCCACATCCCTCCCAGGCAGTCCTCCCCTTCCCCAGCCCTCCCCTTCCCGCCCTCCAAGCATCCACACCCCCAGGGACACCTTCAGCCAGCACAACATCTCAAACAGGAGGTCCACCCACAGCAGCATCCTGGACAGCTCCCTCTTCGAGTCCTCCGACTTGGCGGACGAAGAGGTCAGCCACATCAACAGCTCTGCCAGGGGCTGGGGGGCGCAGCTGGAGAGCCGGGACGGCTCGGACTCCCCTTTCGCCTCCCCGGCGCCATCTCCTGTCCCCTTCAGGAACTGCAGCACAAGCAGCTTGACCATGGGGAAGGGCAAGGAGAAGGACCTGAAGAAGTTCTACAGCGTGGACACCCGGGGGTTCCTGGCCAAGCCGACGTGGGCGGATGACCAGCGACGGCACTCCATCGAGATCTGCCCTTCGGTCAGCAATGGGGATCGCGGCTTCGCAGATGCCTCTGAAAGGAGGAGGCTGCCTCTCCAGATCCAATCGGAGTCCGAGTATCTGCACGGCATCCGGAGGAAGAAGAAAATGAGCCCTCCCTGCATCTCTATCGACCCTCCCATGGAGGAAGAAAGCAGCGCCGCCACGACACGCAATAAAGCCTCTGAGAACAGCCTGCTGAGACGGAGAACGCCCTCCTGCGAATCCACAGCCTACAGGGACTCCTTGGAGCTGGCCGAGAGTCAGCCCGGAGAACTGGCCTGCAAGGCAGACCGCTGGGCACCCCCAGCCTGCCGAGGGGAGCATTTAACCATCCCGAGCTTCTCCTACGAGCCGACAGACCCCGGTTCCATGGGTGAAGCCTGCGAACACCGCCAAACTGTGGGCCCCTCTGTGGATTCCTCACCGGAGGGTCCAGAGCTGCAGCAAACAGACCCCTTGGAGACTCACGGCAACCCATCTGAGACAACCCAAGAAGAACTCCGAGGGGGCAGGAATTGTCCCCTCCCGCAGCACGGACCGGTTCCAGGGACCCCAACCAACACAGAAGAGGTTGTGGACGAGCCGGTATAGCTTCCAAGGGGGGGTGGTCTTTGGTGAACTTTAAGGGCTTTGCCACCACATGTGGCTTCGAAGAGGAGAACAGGTTGGAAAGCCACCTCTCCACGGCTGATGCTTACCCCCCAAACCCTTGGCTTCTCCTCGCTGGGAAGGTCCGGCTAGTGTAGAAATGGAACCAAAGTCCCAGAGAAGCTCCAAGCGTCCCGAGAGGTTGAGGGGTAGCTGGAAGGAACCCAATTTCCTTTCCACCCAGCACAAGGAGAAGCTGTTCCAATGTCCCTTTTCCTCCCTCTTCCTCCCCTTCCCCCTCACCCAGCGTGGCCTCGGACCCCTCCAGGGGGGTCGCAGACCTTTCTTTTATCTTTTTTAAGGCAACCCGGGGTTGGTTCAGAAAAACTTCTTTTTCCGAAAGGGCACCTTTTCTTATTGCACGAAACGCGGTCGCGGGAAGCTCACGTGGCCAGGCAGAAGCGAGTTGTATATTGTTCTGTATATCAGCAGTTACTATAAATAGAAAAACATGTATTTGAGATTTTTTTAAAAGGGGAAAAAATGAGGAAAACACACACATCACAGGCAGACACATCGCAACACACACGCCCATAAATGCCCACAAGGAAGCTCTCTGTCAGATGCATATTTTTGCAGAAAACCCACCCGTCAGGATGACCCAGAGACGTCGGCCAAAGGCGCTGAGCGCCCCTAACTCAACCTAGTTACACCACCGTGCACCAACCACCGTCTGTTCTGAAGACCAGTGAATTCGCTCTTTGCGCCCATTTTCCCATCCCTACAAGCAAAGGTATCCAACCTTGGCAATGTGAGTTCCTCAGAAATGGTGAATTCTGGGAGTGGAAGTCCAGAGGGTTTTAAAGTGGTCAAAGATGGACACCCCTGCCTTGGAGTGACCCTAACCCTGCCAGTTCCAGCTGGATCAGGCTTCCCATGGGAGGGGGACTCGATCTGTTTTGTTTCATGTCTGCATTCACATCTGATCCTCAGTGGAGTGATGTCTTTGTAGGTTCGATGTGGACGCGTCACCATTTTTACTGTCATCTTTTCAGTTTGGCCTCCATCCCTTCGTTTTCCTTCGCTGCCCACTTCATGCCTTGCCAGCTTTCTTCTGGTCCTCCTTGTTCCACAAAATGGAAAAAAAACCAAAACCACTACTGAATTGTAGCCAGTGCAATAACAATTAAGTTATTAATTCTTCTTATGGGTAAAAGAATCTCTCCTTTTTTATGATGAATAATAATAATATTATTATTTTACATATACTCAAGCGATGTTGTATTTTTTCCCCCTTTCCCGCCCTCTCTCTGTTTTCCTATGGAATTCAGGTGATATGTTGCAATAATCCGAACTTTAAAAGTGCACAATGAAAAGTAAAGAAGGAGATTTCCAAAGTCAGCAGGAAAAGAAAAAAAAACCAAATAAATAGTAAATTATTTAAAAGTTTCAATTTTGTTTGTGGCATTCAGGGAATGAAACCCTAAAGATCTCCGATCAGCCAGAGGTTGGCTTGTTGTTTGTAGATCACAGAAGAATTCTGGAAACACCCCCCACCCCAGCTGCGTTCCAGCCCAAAAAGTAAACATGTAGAAAAAAATTCAAATTTTTCACCTGGCATGGAGGAAAAGTAAATGTGGAAGGGTTCCCTGCTGGTACCCCCCCCCCCCCCCGATACTTGTTTCTGGAGCTGATTTAAAATGCTGGGGGTGGGGGTGGGGGTTTAAAGGGAAGTCTCTGTGTGGGACACCAAAATGCAAAGCCACTGGTGAAAATGGCAAGCAATCTTTTGCTTGGATCCCAGTGGGTCGGCCTGGCATCCCGTCATCTCCAATTCAGAATGGCCCCTGACAGTATTTCAACACAAACTCTGGGATTCTATCCAGATTCTTCTCCACCCCCTAACCCCCAATGGTGGTTGTTGAATCCAGCATTACAGCCTTGGATTGAGGTCACTTCTCCCTCTGGAGTCTTGGAAAGTGATGGACAAAGTGAGCTCCTCAAAGCATCCAGGTGGAGCCAGGTTCAAGCAACAGATGAAATGTGGCTCCTTTCTCCTGGACCTGCCCAATCTGTTGGCCAAACTAGCTTTGTGAAGGCTGGATGGGCTGATCCCAAGAAGCCATGTTGGTTCTTGCATGGCCAAAGTAGGCCTCGTTCTCCTCTCAGGACATATGTATTCCCCGGAGGGAGGGAGGAGAGGCCTTACCAGATGTCTGTTCTGTTTCCCACTGACATGCCTTTTCTCCGTGATTTAATGTGGGAAATGACCTCCCAGAGTTGGTCTTCCTTTGCCCGTGTATCCTCAGGGGTCCAAGCCACACTGAGAGAAACACAAGGAGGACAAGGAAAACAAACTCCAGTCTAATCATTTCTGACCCTGACCCCTTTCCCAAGGATTCAGACCAATGCACGCACACAAACAGGGAAGTCATGTGGCTTGATTTGTTTTTAAAACAGCCCAACAGCTCAAAAAAGAAGCTATCTCCAAATATAACTTGGTGTTTATTTGGGACAGTGGTATAAATACAGTGGAAGCAGGGGTTTATTTGACTGCAGCAAATAATCTATGTTCCATACTTATTGGATACCGTTAGGTTCTCTGAAGGTTTGCAGGAAGAGCTGCAAAAGGAAGGGAAGGAGGGAGGGGAGGAAGAGAGGAAGGAACTGCAAGAGGAAAGCTTAAAGAATAAGAGCCATTATGATCTACTGTATCCTGGCATAAAAGCTTTCTGAAGTCAGATTTAATGGAGAATGTCAATTGAATTATTTATCCCCAAGAGCCTGTACAAATATTGAGGAAGATTATTAGCCTTTATGCCACTTCCAACATCTTCCAATGACGAGAGATTAAATATGATTTTTCACTGAATGAGGACTGCATCCACAATTGCTCAGGGGCAGGAGACAGTGTCTTTAAGCAAAGGAGGGATGCAGAGAGAGAATTTCAAGTCAATAAAATTAGACTTGTCCTCTCTAAGCATTAAGCAACCCATTATTTCAGGTGAGACGGATACCAGTGACTCATCATTACAATCCATGCAAAGATAGAGCAGCTTTCTGCACCTCAGCCATCTCTTACGATAATCACCAACTCCAGAAAGGAAATAAAAGAAGCTAAGGATCTAAGCTGGATCAGATTCTTGGCCCATCTTGTCCATCACTTCATTCTTGCGGAGGCCAACCAACTGCCCAAGGAAGCCCACTACTCTCTTGCCAGGTGGCCTTCAAGGACAGTCTTCCCACCATCATGGCTAAGAGTGGTTGATCCCCAAGACTTCCATGAATTAGTCCAACTTTGTTTGGAGGCCAGCTAGGTTGGTGGCTGTCATCACGGAGGACCACTTGGCCAACCAACTGCCCAAGGGAGCCCACCAGTCTCCCAGGAGGTGGCTTGACCAACCTGTTGACTGAGAAGCAGAGATCATCCTTCTCTTGATTGTTCAGGTCAAGGGTGGTAAACCCTGACCCAAGGAAGACTCCAGATGTGGCCAGAGGGCCAAGTGGCTGACCCTCTCAATGGAGGCCCCGTTCTCAAGCTGAGTTTCAGAGCCGCTCCTCCTGGCTGGCAGGATTGAGAGGGTTAACGGAGTGTCCCTGAGAAGAAGCACCCGACTGTCAAACCACTTTCTTTGATGCTGGAGTGAGTCATTTATTAACGCAGGAGGACAGGTACTCAAAGCGCCTTTCAGAACCAGCTGTGCCGAAGAGGGACAGAAATGCAGACGCCTCTCCTTGTCTTCTCTTTTTTCCTCTCTGTTTAAAGAATTAGGATTTATATACTTGCTTTCTTCCAGAAAAGACAGCTTTGATTTACGCTTCTTGTACAAGACAACATTGTGCACAAACAGGGAGAAGAGAAATAGGAGGAAATCATGTTTTCAGCCTTGGCAAAGAAACACTCTGCCGTCACAAAGGCGAAGGGGGTGTAGGAGGGATCTGAAATTTGATTGCCGGTTATAACCAGAGAGATCTAAATCCCCTGGAAGGGTTCGTTTGAGGTTCTCCGGCACAGCTAACTCCAGTTTGCCACCAGAACGTCACTGCTGCACAAAGGCAATTGGGGTGTTGCAAGGCCAGGAATCCCCACTACGCCCAGGCTCGGATGCCCCCGTCCTTCCAATGGTGAAGCCAAGGGTCTGTTTCGATAAACTGGGCTGCCCTCCAAGAGACCAAAAGCCCTGTTTGGATCGTGGACTGAACACTAAGACGAATAGATGAGAAGCCCTTGGCTGGTGCTGAAGACCTAAACTCATGCCTGCTTGATGAAGCCACGAATAATGGATTTCAAGGTTTTGGGGTCATTAGCAGTGCTGCTACGACACACGTATCACTTGGCCAATAATCCCCCAGGTGTCCTCAGCCACCGCAAGGTATAATTGAGCATGATGAAACTCACAAGTTCCCTTTCCTATGGAAAATACTTCCATTCCCAGGTCTGAATTTGGGAGGGGGCGGGCTCTAGGAGAGGCAATAGGACTGGATCACCTGAATAAAATCCACCCAAAACAAAAGTGAGGGCAAAAATCTGGTGTGACCATTTGTGACCCCAAAGCCACACAGGTTTCTGCTTCCTGCCCCAATTTCCAAAAGCTGCTTTAATGCAATCCTTCAATCTTTCTGAAGCTTCCACATTTGTGGCCAGGACCAGAATTTGGGAGAAATGAGTAAAGAGGCCAGAAGGTTTCTCGGTATGACCATTGCTTCAGCCCTGCCTGGGTGAACCAAACCAAGAAAGCTGACATGGTCAGGAAGAGCCTAGGAGCTTTGCAAATTGGGCTCGGTAGAATTCACACACACACATGCACACACACACACACCATCATGCACCTGGCAAGACAACAGGCGAGTTCTTGGTGGAGCAAAGCTGCTGCAGCTTCAAAAGATGATCTACTGGCATTTTAATGAAGTGACGGTCAAAAGGGTGGGTTTTTTTCAATGCCTGTAACAAGGAACTCTCTTGATTCACTGTCTCCCAGGCTGCCAATTAAGGATGAGACACAGAGCAGGGCCTGGGAACTCAAGGGAGACCAGCAAGAGACCCAGAATAGTTCATCCAGGAGGCCATCAAGGAAGAGGCTGGTTCTTCCCCAGCAACTTTGCAAGTCGCTCTTGAGAGAGCAGAAAAGACTAAGGAGTTGGTGCCCAGCAGAAAATCAAGAGCCAGAGACGCAGCAATTAGAAGTTCTGCCAGCTGCTGCTGCTGCTTCTCCCCATCAAGCAGGGAGGACAGGAGGACTCGAGATTTGGGGTCTGTCTCTGCTCAGGCTCTGTGGCAGGAGACCCAGGCCAGAACCCTCCAATGGGAGCAAGCTGGAGAAGGCAGGTTAGCACTGGCGGCCAAAGGAGGTTTTTTTCTTATCCAGAATAATTCCTGCATTGCCCTCAGACAGGCTTTCCAACAGACAAGCATAAACAAAGCAGGGACAAAACCACAAAGCACAGTTTACACATGTACCAAAATGAAATAAGAAAGCCATAGCAACAAAATCAGAGATCTCAATATCCCTCAGATCCCAAGACGTTTTGGAGTTCAGCAAAACACACACACAGTCAGTAGCGCTTCCCCCCCACACACACACACTACACACACACACACACACACACAGTCTGCCCTGAAAAAATAGGCTGCAGGACAGCTCCCGCTGACCCCTCCCAAGGGTTGGCTGGCTGTTTAATTATTTATTACTTGTTTAGCAGATTTATATTGCTGCCCATCTCATATACTGGACTGGAGGTTATCCAGTGCATTAAGAAAGTAAACAACTGGGAAACCACTTGAGAGAGATGGTGGTGGTGATGATGATGATGATGATGATGATGGATTAAACTTGTCCACCATCCCACGACTCTGGGCAGTTCACAACAATCAAAAGAAATTGCAATCATGTAATAATTGAATTAGATAATTGAATAGGGACATCTAGTGGTGGCAGAAACCCAGCCTCGCTTAAGAGAAGCTTCTTGCAATAAAAATACCAAAAATGCTAACAAAAGGAGAGCTTTTAAGCTCAGAGAAAGTCCTCTTTTTCTGGTTGTTATTTCATCCTTTCATCCAACAAATACCAGTCTTCAGACTTGGTATTTTCTGGCCATTTGGGTTCAAACAGCCAGCTCAGAATCAGGGAAGTATATAGTATCTATACATAGCACGTTGAAGGGTTTTTGATAAAGCTGCAGTGTCAAATTTAATAAATTCAACACCTCCAAACTGAGTGAATCTCTTTTGTACGCTGCCCAAAACTCCTGATTACTATTGGTATTATAGTCGTCTTTTTCTTCCAAAGCCTTTCAAGTTTAATGTGCAAATCCCGGTCACTTCATCTGTTTAAGAGGAGGTGTTTCTACAACAGGTGTACAACGTTGCTACCTTTCTCAGAATATTACCCCCTGCGAATAAAATGCAGTTGCTAGAATGATGCTTTAAAGCAGGGGTCTCCAACCTTGGCGACTTTTAAGACTTGCCGACTTCCAACTCCCCAAGCCAGCTTAAAGTTGAAGTCTGCAATCAAGAAAAGATTGGATTGCCATTTATCAGAAATGGTGTAGGGTCTCCTGCTTGAGCGGAGAGTTGGACTAGATGACCTATAAACTCCCTTCCAACTCTATTAAAAGTGGCCACGGTTGGAGACCCTGCTTTAAGAGGCAGCTTTGGTTCAAGCTGACTGGTTGACCCCCAGAGAGGGGAGGTTTGCTTCCAAAGTGTCCGGGCAAATGTATGGGGGCTAAATCCGGACCGCCTTGGAGGTCACTAGATAAAGTTGTCGGAAAGGCTCCCGCGTGCGCACATCACGGGGGAAACGCCTGAGCAGCGTAGATCTCCTGGCGAAGAATTCGAGCCCTTTCGCGCAAAGGCGAAAATTGTCCCCAGAGGCTCGCCGTCCGCCGTTGCCAGGGAGGGCGGAGGATGCGCCCTTAGCGACGGGCCTCTTCCTGCCGCTCCGCGAGGCCCGATGGCGGCCTCTTCGACCGCCAACCCCACCGTCTTCCTCCTCATGGTCAGCGGGCAGGTCGAGAGCGCGCAGGTGGGTCAGCGGGCCGGCTTTGTCCTGCGGCTCCCCGAATGGCGAGGCGAGCCGGCGCGTTTATTCCCCCCCCACCGGAGGGCGACTTGGTATCTCCCGCCCGGGCGCCGCCTATGTGGTGGCGCATTCCAAGTCCAATGGGGGGGGGTGAATGGACTCTCGAATCCAGTGTTCTGCAAAAGCAGGACTGAATGAATAAAACGTTGAGTGAATGTTCTGCAAAAGCAGGCGGCCCCTCCCCGTTTCCGAGTCTCGGGTCCCCCTTTTTGCACGTAGGGAAACCCACCGGAGGCGCCCAACGGTGCAGCCTTTATGGGGCGGATGCAACTGCAAGGAGATGCACGCGGGGTGGGAGAGGAGCAGCGGCGTTGCTCGTGCGACCTTGCACCAGCGCTCCCCCAGTCTGCCTTTGGGGAGGAGGAGGAGGGGCATTCGAAGGGTGCTGCAGCGGGCGCCCAGCTGGGGAAGGTGGTGCCCATTCCGCGCTCCTGAGGTCTGAACAGCTCCGGCTGCAAGGAGACACCCACCCACCCCCGTTCCCCCTCCCTTGCAGAGAGGGAGGAGACCCTTGTGGGAAAGGGGGAGTTTCCCCTTATTTCAGCTGCTGGAAGAAGCGAGTCCTTTCCACGCGTGGTTTGGTAGGTACAGTGCAAGGTTGGATCTCCGGCCAGATTTAAAGCCCAGATTTTCTTCTCCTCTTTGCAGTTTCCAGAATTTGACGAGCTCTACTGCAAGTACTGCTTCGTGTACGGCCCCGACTGGGCTCCGACTACGGTGAGTCTCCCCGAGATTTAGCTGTGGGAAAGGGATTCCGCTTGCAGGGGCTGCACCCCCACCCCAGAGTGCGAGCCCTTTGCAGCCTGAAGCCCCCTCCTTGCAAATAAGAAATGCACCGGGGGTTAAAAGAAAAAACAAGGGGGGGGGGTCCTGCTTGTCACTCATGGCTGCAGGAGGACCGGCTAAAATGAGGGTTCCAACTTCTGTGGCATGGAGCTGTCACCTCCCTTCTGACTCCAGGCAGGAAAGGGGCGAGGAGCCCCCCCTCCCCCCACCACCCCTGTAGAACCTAGTATATTAGAGGTGGAAGGGACCTTGGAAGTCTTCTAGTCCAATCCCCTGCTCAACCTCTTTGTTTGTGCTGGCTCTTTGAGCCCCCCAAGATGGTTCCAGCTTTGTCTCCTTGGCTTTCCCGTAGGGCCTGGAAGAAGGCATCTCACAGATCACGTCCAAGAGCCGGAATATCCAGCAGAACCTGGTCTGGAACTTCCCGATCGATGTCACCTTCAAAAGCACCAACCCCTTTGGCTGTAAGTGGGAAGGACCTGGGGAGGGGAGATGGGGCTTCCCGTCACCTTCTGGCCCTGGGGACTGACTGTTCTGAGAGGTGGGACAGGTGAAACTCACCTGCGATTGAGGTCCTTTCTGTTCTTGTAGGGCCACAGATCGTCATCAGTGTGTATGGCCCGGATCTTTTTGGGAATGATGTGGTTCGTGGATATGGAGCTGTCCATGTCCCTTTTACACCTGGCAGGTGAGATCATCACAACCCTGACCGACCTCTCTTTACTTGTTCCAGCCCGGTGCAAATTTGACGCATGAAAATAGCCTCATCCTCATTTTGATATGTTTGTCTTTGTTTGTGTATATATATTTTCTTTTTTGTGTGTGTGTTTTTTTTTTGGGTATTATGGTTTTTTTTGTACTGTGTATTTTAATTTTTGGAAATTTAATAAATACATTTTAAAAAAAGAAAGTAGCCTCATCCTTCTTTAGCCAAGAGAATTTGATTCTTTGGGGCACCAGAAACTCAGGGAAGCAAACAAGTTTAGTCACCTTATTAATGATTTTGTTTTCCTGCCTGGCATAGAGGGCAGAAGAGGGTTTAGCGTGGGAAGGACCAGATTCGGGGTTCATTATTTCTGTTGATCAAATCTCCCGCTATTTTGATTGCCCAAATTCTGTTTTCAGGCACCAGAGGATCCTCCCGATGTTCGTTCCAGAATCAACCTCCAGACTGCAAAAGTTAACAAGGTGGCTGCATCTTTTGCCCAATTATTTTTTTTTTTAAGAATTGTTTTATTTTGAAAACGCGATATTTTTGCCTGAAATAGCAATGGTTGGTTGGTTGGTTGGCGGGCTTCTGCATCATTCACTCCCCTCAAGTTCCGTCCCTTGCACTTTTTCAGGGAAAATCGCCAGTGAAAGAGGATTAATGAATATTCATTTTGGTGGAGAATGTGGTGATTTATATATATATAAATACCGGGGAGAAGAAATTCCAGGATGGAGGGAGCTGAATAGGCACTTGTTGGCGTGAAGTCCTCAGGACTTTGGTTGAATAAGCCCGAGGTGGGATGACTTGACTCAGCCTTCCCTTTTGCCTTTCTCCCAGCTGGCTGACGGGCAGGTATCCAGAATTCACTGACCCCAAAGTGGTAGCCCAGGGCGAAGGCCGTGAAGGTAGGTACTTGGGGGTGCTCTGTGTTTATGCCTGGTGCGTTCTGGAGGGCAAAGATGCCTTTGGATCCAGAGAGAAGAATGTGTGCCCAAATGTTGCCAAAAGTCAGGGGGTATTTGAGGCTGTTCCTACTTCTGTCAGGGGCTGCCAGCCGCCAAGTAGTTTAGGATGGGCAGAAAGCAAGGGATGTTGTGAAGAAGACGGCTGGAACTCAGCTGCAGAATTCCAAGCCTTAAGAAGAGTGTCATGCATTTGTGCTCCATGCCAGCTATTAGCCACAGAGCCCCAAACAAGAAGCGTCTTGGGTCTGATCCATTTCACTAGTAATGGGGTTGCTCTGTAAAAACCTTGCTAAGCCTCCGTTTGCTCCTTTTCAGTGACCAGAGTTCGCTCGCAAGGCTTCGTCACCATTTCCTTCAACGTGGTGACCAAGGACATGAAGAAGCTGGGCTACGACGTCAGCTCGCCGACCCTCGCCAGCTCCTCACTAACCTCGGTGACAGACGCGATGCGTAAATTCTAGACTAGCAATTTTGGGTTGATGCTGTCCTGCAAGACGCAACTCGGAGCTGACCAAGATTATCATATAAAAATGTTTTTGTGCCAACCCAGAAGCCTGACCAGACCAAACCAGTGCAGATGTGCAGAAATCACAGTGCCTGAGGGGCTTGCAAAGTGGGGGTGTCTGGTGGCCAGCTGTGGCTACGATAAGCCATTTGCAGACGAGCAGAGTGCCAATGCTCTGCTTTTAGGGGCACTTGCTGTGTGGGCTAGAAGCATCCCTGACTTTCAATTATTGCCACAAGTAGAAACTGTTTCTGCACGTGTGCACACACACTTGCACACACACAGAGAGAAAGACATGATTAATGTTATCAGGAGGGGTTGGATGAGAAATGAGACTTTCCATTGACATTGCCCCATTTTAGCAAGATATTCTCATAGTTTGCATGAATAGCCTGTGTGTCTGTGGGTATATAAGGAAGAAATGAGATGAAAGCTGTGCAAATTGTTTCTAATTTCAGTATGTCAAATAGGATTTAAAACAAAAACGCTGGTTTAATTTTTTTTTATTAAGTTACAGGTTTTATAAGAATCTCTTATCCCAGTAAAGGTCTTGGACCGTGGACTTTTGATCTTCAGTTTTAAAATATAACTCCATTTAGGAATTTGTAGTTTTCCAAATAAATTATTTCATTTCCTGACAAAACAGATTTCTGTACAGTCTTTGATGCAAGACAATTGATGCAAACAATTGTTTTGTGAAACCCTGATTCATGCCTGTTTGTTGTTTCGTAGCAGCAGGAAAATATCAAAGGGTGTACTTTTTTAGGGAGCTGAAAAAGCGATTCAGTCGATAAAAGCTGATCTGGTGAGGCTCTGGGCTACCCAACAGCCTTGTTAAAAGTCAGAATTCACTCAGCAGGGGGAGCCCCAGCCTGGAGAAACCCAAGTTGCTCCACCCTCCGAGACTGCAACTCTCTCCACTAATCTTCTCCAAATTGGCCCTCCCAGTAAGGGCTGTGAATGGCTGCTGGGTGTGTCCCAAGGGCCACAGGGAGAACGGGACATCCTCTGGTTCCCAGAAGGAACCCTTCACTCTGCATCCAACCTTGGAAGAAGGCTCTGGGGATGCCCAAGTCTCCCCTCCCTACCTATAGGCCGGAGACTGCCTACGGGCGGAGGGGTGGGGGCAGAAGCCCTCCACCACTGTTTTCTGGCCCAACTATGCTTGAAGTTCCTCAAAGTAATTGCGCCTCAACCTATTTTGGCAAAAAAAATCCCAAACCCTGGGAACAGTAAAAGTTTAACAGGCTACCCACTGCAGTAACTGAGACAGGTGTGGGTGTTAAATTTACTGCTGGGCTAATTCCAAAGAGGAATATACAATATATGTCTTACGTTGTAAGCAAAGCTCTAGGGGAGAACGGTTGGTTTTAGAAGTTGACCTGCTATGAAGAAGGGCCACTCTGGAGGCAGAGGGAGGGCACATAAACTCAACCAAAGTTGACCGTTTTAAAGATGTTTTCGTTGGAATCCCAGGCTGCCTCAGTTCTTCTCTTGGCCATAAAAACCAACCTACCATCTCATTTTTCAGGTCGGCGTAGAAACAGGATTCTTCTTGAATTCTTTGTGGCCGCCAACTGCAAAAGAATCTCCCAGATAGGAAGTGCTGGGTGCCAAGAGCTTCTCTCGATTAACCTATTTTCCTCACGTGCATGGAACTTCCTGTTCTCATAATGGTTATCGCGCCGATCTTTTCAGGAAATTCCAGCTCCTCTCTGGTTTCTGGGCTAAGAGGATCACGAACAGAGGGATCGCTGAAGATTTTAACAGCAAAGTGCACACAGATTATTTTACGTTCTGCTAACCTCCAAGCAGTTATGAATCATGAAAATTTGCTTTTTTCCTGAAAACAAACTTCACAAGCCAATGGAAGCCTTGAGTTTTATGCCATAGCTTCTTTGAAATATGTGGATGGTTTGCGATAAGTGGCGAATATCTGCAGCTCGGGTGGAGGATGAAGGTGGAGATTCGTTCTCCGAGCTTGTGGGTTGGTTTCCGAACGTTTTGTTACCAGGTCAGGTAATATCTTCAGCAGAATTTAGGGGACATCAGTGTTCTGCTTATAAAACCCATCACAAGACCCTCACCTGACATGACGCTCCCATCACAAGTCCGACTGACCACACAAAGCCCTTAGAAACAGAACATTGACATCCCATAAATTCTGCTGAAGATGTTACCCAGACTGGCAATGAAACATTCAGAAACCAACCCGCAAGCTCGGAGAACGAATCTCCACCCTCCTACGTGGATGGATTGAGAGGATAGGATTGGAACAAATCCAAGTAGTGATGGCAGTTTTGGAACATCTCAAGAACTTCTGATTACTGCAGGAAATCCAGTATGTCACAATGGAAAACAAGCTTGCAAAATGCCAGGGAGGGACCCAGAGAAGAGGAGTCATAGCTTTGGCTGGATGAAGAGCTCTGGAATGCCAGAACATCCTCCACACTTGAGGTCTCATGAACTAAATCTTCAAAGGAGCCATGCCTGGCATCCCTGGCATGGGAACAAGAGCAGGATTTGAAGCAGCTGGTAATCCAGGATGGGCCAAGGGGCTGACCAGACACGCTTGTGAGTGAGCCACAGAAGGGCTCCTATCTGGACCAGCAGGGAAAGCAAAAGAGTTGCAGAGATCCTGTTCAAATGCCACCAATTTCTCCTGGACATGAAATGAAATGGAGACTAAAGCATAGCCACTTCCAAATTCAGGTGGGCTCCACAGTCCATGACTTAAGACTGAGGTGGTCTTTCCCAGGACTTGCTCCTTGATATTGTCTTTTTGAGGACTTAACATGTTTTTTAGCACTAACCAACATGTCACCACCCCATGAAATGATGGAAAGATCTGGGCCAGCTAGGTCACCAACAGATTAAGGAACAGAATTGGGACGCCAAGGGTGATGTCTGCCGACTGAGCTTTCCAAAGTAAAGAAAATTGCTTTGCTGAAAGCCAGAACGTTAATCTAATTGCTCCCTCATTGGTTGCAGATGAGATGGAAGTACGTTTCCCGCTTAAGGAAGAGCAGGCCAGCTGCCTGATCAAAGGCTCCATTTGCTGTCTGAACGGATGAAGAGTTAAATTGGAGGCAGAATTATCACGAGATTGGAAGAACTATCACAGAAGTGCATCAAGCACATTCCCAAAACGAGCTGTGTGCAAATCTAGAAGGACAAGTGATGAAATGTTCTGCTGGGAGAACAGGAAGAGCCAGAACTCGGGGGGGGGGGGGGGGGGGGCATTGGCTGCTGCTATGTCAGGTTTAGGAACAGATGGCTTGATCAACAGTTTGGTTCATGCTCGATTTTTTTTTTAAGCCCTGCAAAACTAATTTTGCAGGGGGAGAGCAGGCAGACCTGTTATTCAAAGGATCAGAACAACCACATTCCCCCCCACCCCTTTTCTGTCCTTCTCTTGCGGGCTTTGGCAGTAAGCAGCATCTAGCTGATTTTTGGTTGGCCTCCAAAAAACCCAAAATCTCTAAGCAGGGCTGGAGCTGATTGGGGCTAGGCTCTTCTGCCCTCTGGCAAAATAGGGTGCAGCTCTCGCAAACTTTGGCTGTGACATCCCAGTCCATCAAGTGCTCAGAACAGGGTTTTCTTAGGAAAACTTCACCCAGGAATCCAGATGCTGAACAAAACCAGAATCCTCACATCCAAACTGACCAACTTCCATCCGGAAGGCCAGGGGCACATCAGCCAAAGTGGGAAAGGACAGGGAGAAATCTCCCTGGGTCGTCAGGGCCACCAGGGAAGAGGGGCACCATCCTTCAGAAGGATGGTGACATCCACCAATGCCTTTAAATCGTCATCCCTCCTGCCCCAAATTAGTGTCTTCCAGATATACTGGACTGCAAGGACCATAATTCTCAGCCAGCTCCCCTCTGCATGACCCTTCAGGACTGGAAGTCTATTGGAGGAACCCATCAAGGGTCATGCATGCCAGTGGCACAAAGGTATTAATTTATTTATTTTTTAAAGAACACCCATAAGCCTTTGCCAGAGGAGGGAACATCTCAGCTAGTGTTTGAAAAGTCACAACAGTCTGGGAATATATGAGCAATATGTGTTTAATTCTGACAAGACACTGAATCCTGACATGCCCCACCTTTCTACGGCTGAATGACCATTACGCTCCTGCCATAAGGGAATGTTATATGATACAATGGGACAAATGATAAATGACAGCCGTACAGAAAATAAAACATTTGACACCACGTATCCAAAATAGCCCATTCCCAATGGTTTAGAAAGTCATTCTAAAACGTTTCCCTACAGATTCTCCTGCAGAAACCAAGTCAGGCTAGATATTTCAGCCATACTCCATACAAAACAGGCGTTAGAAAATAGCTGGAGATGAAAGAAATAGGGAGGGTGTGATCGCTTTCCTTGAATTACGGTGATTTTTAAAAAAAACTGGAAAGCCTCTTTAGGAACATTCTGAAGTTTAGGTCACTTTAAGGAAGGCGGGATAGGAAGTGAGGAGAAGGGACAGTTAATAATGTTGTTAGTGTACGTTAATTGGAAGGAAAACAACACCAGAAAGGTGGCATGTTTAAGCCGTTTAAAACCTATGGCTACATAAGAAAAAAAAAAATCACCAGACAACAACTTTCCTGTGGACTGCAGACAAAATACTTATTTAGCATCCTGTACCTGGGTTAGCTCCATAGAAGGAGCTGTTTTTTCCACTTGGACAAAATTAAATCAGTTTTTCAAAGCAGGAATTCTGCAGGGACTCTAAAGACCATGCTGGCCACACAAGGCAAGAGCAGAAGCTGCAAGAAGACCTGGGTGGAGAAGGCCACTCTAGGGTGTTCATGGCTACTCAGAGTGGAATCAAACACAACAACTGTGCAACAAGGTAAAGGAAACAAAACGAGAAGTGGAGGCAGCTGGCAATTGGAAAGCTGTTGCTTGTCTCTATTAACCGCACAATGTCTGCCTGTCACTTTGGTATCGTGGATTATCGTATCTTCCTTCAAGGTCACCAGCAAAGGACCCCTCTTGCCTCTTTCAAGCCACCCAACAGCCTTTGAGGAGCCACCCAACAGCTTTTTTACCATGACCCCCAGCGGCACAGTCCGCTCACCCAAAAGAGGCTTCCTGGCACGGATGTTGCTTCTAAAGGATAAATTATTAAAAGCCACCCAACAGCTGTTCCTCTTGCACACAGCCAGTCTCCAGCATCAAGAGACCTCATCCAGCTTTTGAGAACATCTGTATGTAAGCACACACACGTGTTTATGCGTGCTTTCTTGCGGTTGCCATTTCAAAAGAAAAAGAATTTTCAAACAGTTATTAACTACTTAAACCTGAGTATGTCTTAGTGGGGGGAAAATGAGCCAAAAGAATCAAAAGTTTACTGTTTGGAGAAGATTGTAAACAGAGCCAAGTACCACCATGGAGTGCATTCTTTAGTTAGAAGAGTTTAGTTAATTAAAAGTAACATTCATACAGCAATGTTTTGTTTTTTAAGTTGCTGAAAGTATTACAAGAGAGAAGTCATTTATTTTCCATGATCTTCAACCTCTCAACGGCTTCCAGGAGTATTTTTTTTTTTTTACACAAAGTGGAGAGATGTATTCATAAAAGGGGGAAACTGAAAGGCAACTGTAGTGTTTTCCTTTTTCAATGTCACCTTAGCCATATCCCTCTCAAAATTCATGTTACACGAGCTATTCCACTGTTTTTTCCAATACAAATGTCTGTTCAAAAGCAGAAGGTTTGTCGATATTCCCTTTAAAATTCTCTTTATGAAAACCAAGAGCTAAAATATTTATATATAAATAAGAAATGTTAAATCAAAAAAAGAAGAGAATTGGAAAAGAAAGACGGTATCTTAATTTTTCCACTAAACCTGATGAATCTATCAAAACTATCGACTGTTAAATAAGAACATTATAAAAATTAGCAAGAGTGAAAACAGAACGCTCACCTGGCGAACTCAAATCCAAAACGGCCCTATCCTTAAAAGTGCAAAAGTATACAAGGATTACTGCATAATAACAAAAGGTCACCCCCAAATCAGTTCCCGAGTCGCCCCAGTATTACCTTGGTATTCCCCACCCTATGCTTTTTTTAAAGCCTCGTGTTGCAAGTCAAACGAAAAGAGCACGTGTAACTAATTTCCAAATGAAGTCACCATCAGAAAGCACAGAGCCAAAACCAGCCCTGAACACCAGTCATTCAGACGGAAGTCGTGGGCAGTCCGTGTTAAGTTGTAGAAATTCAACACTGCATACAAAACAGCACACTTGCAGGGTTTCACAAAAACTTTGCGGGACTTCACAGAGCTTGCTTCGGTTCTCCTCCTGTGGACGAGCTCGCCTGGCCCTCCCCACCTGATCCTCAGCGATGTGGGGGGGGGGCGACAAAAGGGAGGCACAGTTTTGCTCAACGTTTTAGTGTGCAAGGATATACAGAACACAAAGGCCAGCTACCTCTTTTGCCAAGACTGGTAAGGACTATGGGTGAACCAAACAGTCTAGAGGAGCAGGTGGTTATGTGCAAACAGGTTCACTAGCACTCTTTGAGTCTCAGGTGTGTTTTTACAAGCACGGGATCTGGCTGGCTCAGGCCGCGGCACTTTTGAGCGCAGTTGATGGTCTACAAAACAACACAGGGGGCTCTTTCAGATGGCAAAGTCTTCCTATTACCTTGAAATGATTAACAAAAAGGAGGAAGGGGAGGGAGCAGAAACGGACTTTGGTGACAAATGCCAAAGCGTTTCTGCAAGGCTGCCGAGAACCCAAACAAAAAGGACCATCTGGGGCAAAAGGGCACATCTCGGCGAATGGCCGAGGGCACCAGGAGCTCCCATAGAAGGCTACAGCAGCCCGCCAGCCTAGCCACCCCCGTCTCCGGCGCTCGCGGTTCAGCCCAAGCCAACCTCAGATGTCCTGCCCGCCTTTCCCAGGGAGGCTTCACGCTCCAGGCTTCCTTTAGAGGAGGAAAGGGTTAGTGGCATTGGTCGGCTGAGAGACCAAGGGGGGCATCCCCGGGTGGTGGAGAGGCTGTGCCACGGACCCCATCACGCCCACACTCACTCCCGGGCCCATCCTGGTTAGAGAGGTCACGGGGCCCACAGCTGGCAAGGGGGCCAGGGCCACGGGAGCCACAGAAGGAAGGGGCCCCGGTTCCGGCCCCGGCGCAGCATTGAAAGGCAGGCTGCCTCCGAGGATGGGGCTGGCCCGCATCTGATTGAGAGTGAGGGGTTGCGGCTGGTTCACTTGGAAGGGGTTGACTGTGGCTGGAGAAGGAGAAGTCGACGACGATGACGAGGATCCTGGGAGCAGAGAAGAGGGGAGGGAAGAGTCAGTCTGACTTCCACGCTTTCCAGTCTGACAGCAAACAGCTACACAAGCACAAAGTTGCAACAAAGGCATCATTCAGTGCAGGGACACCTTCAATGCAAGGCCCAGAGGTAGGGGCCCTACCAATGGGTCAAGCAATGCCCATTGGCCAGGAATGAGAGCAGTAGGGTCTACAGAAGACATGGGGGGGGGGGGCGGAGGAGGGTCTGCAGCACCACAGAATTCAGATTCCAGTGCTGGTAGCTAACCAGTAGCCCAACTGAGAGACTCTTGTCTAGGCCAGGGGTCTCCAACCATAGCCACTTTATGCCTGGAGGTTGAAGTCCACCAGGCTCAACGTGGCCAAGGTTGGAGACCTCTGGTCTAGATGGAAATGAAACATGGCACCACGGTCCTCTCACTGGCTAGAGTCACCCCAACCTTTCCTCCCAGGCAATCCCCACCCCCCACAAACTTCCACTGAGCAGAGACTCTAGAGCAGTGTTGAGAAACCTCAGCAACTTCTCAAAGCTGGGGAATTCTGGGAGTTGAAGTCCACACATCTTAACGTTGTTCAACTGACTCCCCAAGAACCCACGTTGTGTTCCCTGCCATGCAAAACGTTTATTTCCCTAAAACGCAGCTACCCATAGGCTCGTGGTGAAATCAGTTGCTGCACTGACTCAAATTACGTAACGCAGACCGTCCACCTTCAAGGGAGCAAGATTCATTAACGTGCCCGTTTTCCCCCTTCGGCCATTCCGCTCTCAAAGAAACAACAAGTGCAAACTCAGCGCGAAGACGTACCTGCAGCCAAGAAAGGGTTGAGGGATGGTGCTGGCTGGGGGGGCTTGGATACCAAGGAGTCCAGATTCACCAAAGCAGCATTGGAGCCCAAGAAAGACTCGGGGGTTTTCCGAGCGGCGCTCTGTTTACTGGAGGAGAAGCTGGCTGGCTGGCAGTCTGAGAAGTCAGGGCTGGTGGTCCCACTGTTCTGGGCCGACAAAGCAGAACCTGAATCGCGGGAAAGGAAAATGCGGCTCTTGAAAAAGATCTCTCTCAAAAGGACACATTCCCTATTATGCCAGGCATTTTTCCTTAAACATTAGGTGGTTGCTTTACTCATTCTTGCTTCTTCAAATCTGAAACCGAGTCTGACTCAAACATCAGGAACTGACACAGAGAATGCCACCCTGTTGTCATAAACGACTTCGTTTACCTAAATGTTCACAGGAGTCGTGTTCAGCCCTTGTGATTTTTTTCTCTTAATTTGGGGAAGGCTATCAAGATCATTCAGCAGCATTTTCCTACCAGCTGTTCAAGCCCTTTTTTCAGCCCCCAACTATGGTGTCCCTTTCAAAGATACCTTGCTTGTTAGAAGTTCGAAGGGTGTCGAATTCAGAAAAGTCGTCTTTAATCATCCCGTTCAAATTGCTGAAGAGGTCGAAAGATTTGCTACCTGCAATGCAAAACAAGAATGTTGCCACCAGAACCAGGACTCTTCCTCCATAATCCTAGAAAAATACTGTTTCCACTAGCACCTCCCAATCAAGGTGTTAACTCTCTCTCTCTCTCTCGTTAGTGGAGGACAAGATAACCGGTTTCACCCAGCTGCAAACCTCCACCCCAGACTCTTGGCCACCCTGACTGGAGAGGCTGGGATCTGGGCTTTTCCGTGTTTGGCTGAGCCACCAGCTCTTGGCCCCTGCAGGATGCCCTAATCCAGGGGTCTCCACCCTCAGCAACTTTAGCGTTTGTGGGATTCAACTGCCAGAATAGCTGGCTGAGGAATTCTGGGAGCTGAAATCCACAAATCTTAAAGTTGCCAAGTTTGAAGAGACCTGATCTAGTGGAGAGTTACACTATCTATGCTGCTGAGTAATTCTAGGCGTTTAAATCCACAAGCCTTAAAGTTGCCGAGGTTGGAGACCCCTGCCCTAACCTACTTTGCTTCATCAGGACACCTCTGCTGTGTCCCTTCAGCCCACCCAAGAATTCAGGAGTGAATTCCCAGCATATGAGCCTCTCAGGCTCCCGAGACAGATTAAAGTGGATTTCTTTCAAAAAACAGACCAAGCTACCAAGTAGCCTTAAGAATGGAGGAACTGATAGGATTCCTGACACAGGAATGCCCGTGTCCTAGGAAAACTCCCCAAAATGAGGAAGTCGTCTGTCCAGGGAATGTCTGGAGGATAAAACAAAAGCTTTACAATGTCCACAGCTTCTCCTTTGCTGAAGGGAGACAGCAATCATCTTTCACTTTTTTTAAAAAAACATTCCCATCACTTGAGCCGGGCTGTGGTATTTCTAACCACTGCATCTGTATGAAGATAATTCTGTCCCACTTCCAGCCACTTCTCTCTCACCCACATGCCAGAGAAGATGCCTTAGACCTAGTCACCGATAAAACAGGTTCCTCCAAAAGATACAGAAAGCGGGCATCCTACTTACCAGAAGCAGAAATTGGCTTGTTTACTGGTGCTGGTCCCCAGGGGTCCACGGCTGCCTTTGTTGCCACGGACGATGGCTGGGAAGGAGCCCAAGGATCGGCACTCTTTGGGAGAGGCTGGGCAGCTGAGGAGATCGCAGGGGCTCCCCACGGATCGACAGAGGTGGTTGGTTTGGCACCTGCAGCAAAGGATGTACAAGCCCTGAAGCTTCACAGCAAAGTCAGACCTAAATCCGACAGTCGACGTGTGACTAACGAGAGGGCAACTTCAATTTTGAGGGGTTTATCTATTTAACCCTAATCCTAACTCACCAACAGGACCAGATGCGAATAGCAAACACACAACGTTTAGAACCCTAAACCAAAATTTGTGGAGCATTTTTCACAAGAGAAATCCTCCATTCCGAACGTGGGATTTCAAACAGGGCAACGCAATCTTGTTGCTTCTGCTGAAGTTAAACAATGAGACATGAAGATCCCTTCTCAGTCTTCTCAAACACTTAGCATCCACTTAGCTGGACCTACTTGCTGCCCACCCATGCATATTACCATAACTCATTTGTTATAAACTAGATTCTAGCAGGAGTTTTTAATTATTTTTTTAAAAAAACGTAAAGATTCTTTCTTGATCGGCATAGCATGATTAAGTGACAAAATTAAAATAGCAAGTCGCTGCACATCCCATCTTCTCAGCGCATTGATTTAAAAAATGAGAACCCAAATTCAGTTGGTTGGTTGTGTTTTGGCGTATCTGTTTAAAGGAAGCCTGCTGAAAAAACACACACACACACACACAAAACTACTAAAATGTTGATTCAGATTTACAAACAGGTGCAGACTCCCAGTCACTATGTCCAGAAAATAGGAAAGGCCGCAGAGCTTTCCACAGAAAGCAGCTAATCTCTTCCCCGCTGCCTCCATTTCCTGCAAATTTATCAACAATTCCATGCAAGAAATGCTAATTGCCCGGGGCTGCCGTAAGTGGAAGCTTCCCAAACAAGTTGCTCTTTCATGAATCGGATGACAAAAGCGGGCAGACGCAGCAATGGCAGCCCTGGAGGACAAGACCCTCTTCTGAGAAGGCGCTTATTGAAAACCCGGTCCAGCTAAGCGAGACTTAAAGGCCTCTGTTCTGTTTTGAGCCACCCTTTTCAGCGGCATCCAGATACATAAATCTGATTCCTTCACCACCCTCCGAGGGAGCCAAGGAGCTGGCAAGCTGAAACAAGGGCCTGTTATCAATGAATCGAATCAGTCAATGTTGAAAGCCCGCAAGGCGTCGCAGCTGCAAGCCTGTCTCCTTGAACCTTAGGACGGGGGATGGATGGCATCTCCCTAGGTTGAAGGATAAAATGTTCCCAAAAATCCTTACCTTCCCAAAGATGCCAAACTACAAAGGAAACCTTTCAGGGGCTTGCAGGGGCTGTCTCACCTCGAGGGCTGGGTGGGAGAGGGCAGTGAAAGACCCCTTTGCCCGGCTCTTACCGAACGATTGCCATGGATCGGAGGTGGCAGTGCTGGCTGGAGGGCCCCCCCAAGGGTCGGCTTTCTTGACTGCAGCTGGGGGCTTCCTGGACTCTCCTTTGGGGGCAGGGGTGGTGGAAGAAGGCAGCGCATCCATGAGGTCCAGCAATGCTGCATGCTGCTGACAAAGGTCAGTTTTAGCTGGGTACAAACATTTTACAGGACCCACAAATCATCTTTTTCAAAAAGGAAAGACAGGAGCGCAACGAACAAAAACAATGCACCATTTCACTCTTTCAGGTGCCCTCAGCTGATCGCTTGGGCTTTTTTTCCCAGGACGGAAGAGATGCCTTATGATAAACCCTCTTGTCTTCCACGCACACATAAATACTCAAAAGTTGCAATGCTGGCTCCGTTTCTCATCTGTCCCATCCACCCAGGGAGCTCTGAGAATTCTTTGCGAAGGAAACCGCCTACCTCCTTCTTTTTGGGAAATTTAACAGTATCTCTGCGACTTTCTTCCAACGCCATCTGTAACCTCAAATCGTCGCCGCGGCGCAGGCGCTCTTCCTGCAGAAAGGGGGAGGGGGGAGAAGTTTAAAACAGGGTCCCATGACGGCTCAAGTAAAGCCACAAGTCGAGCTCGGGGACTCATCCGTGCCCTTCCCTTGGCATGACAAGGAAGGGCTTTGCTGACACTTTTTTCGTGTCGTTTTCCTGAGTTTCCTGGTCTAGACTACAGCCAACACTTCCAGCCAGATTGCAGAACAGGTAACAGCTTCGTTACCTCTTCATCTACAACTGCACAGGAGTCTCCAAACTTGTCAACTTTAAGACTTGTGAATTTCGATTCCCAGAAGTCCACAAGTCTTAAAGTTGGCAAGCTTGGAGAGCCCTGATGTAGAAGAAGCTAAAATGCCCATTTTCCACTCCTGCTTCACGTCGTCTGCAGAGGCGTGGCTGCCTCGAAGATTCAGAATTTTCCATACTCATCAATGTAATGTTTTAGAAGCCCCTGTTAAGACCTGATCGTGGACCTGCAAAGGTTTTGCTTCAGGATTTGACTGATAGCTCCAGAGGGTCCAAGGGGGTGATTCTGCAGCTTTCCTTTGATCATGCGTAACTCCCAACAGCTGTCATATGCTGCCACGGATCGTCAGCTCCTTGCTTAACCATGACAGCCAAGCTGGGAGGCAGGTTTTCAGGAGCAATTTTCAGTTAATAGGGAAATTGGGGCGGCGCCGACAGGGCCCCTGCAGGGTTGCAGAACCTACCCCCTGCTAATCCGGCCAACCAAACCTACAAGGGGAAGGAGCCGAGAGCTGTAGTTCAACAGGTTCCTACCTGTGCTCTTTCCTCGTTTCACCTTTCTGGGGTAGACAGCAGATCAACCCAAAGTGTACCAGGTGATGCTGTCGCTCTGGGAGAAACCAACCTGTTCTGCCACCTCTCTGCTCATGGCCAAAGCCAGCTGCAGCTGGAGTTCCTCTTCCCCGCTGGTCTGAGGCCGGGCCTGCTCCAGTTCTGAAGACACTCTCGGTGATGTAGCTGGAGGGGGAAACAGGCACAAGCTTGGCTCTCTCTGAGCAGCTCTGCTGCTGAAACCTCCTCTTCTCCACCTCAGCTGTCCTCCCAGGCTCAGCTACCCTTCCACAACCACGGTTCCTCTCATCTACCTTTTAATGGTAAGGGCCCCAGGCAGACAGACTAGAACTCAAAACAACCATCCTTTCAGTAAAAAACAGATAACCCAGAATTGTAAACTGCCAAAGAGGAGCCAGCTGAAGACTGATAAAACTGAAATCCGGCTGAGGAAAATTAAACATGAGATTTACAGCCACAGATATTTGGGGGTGGGAGGAGGGGATTGCAAAGATGGTTGTCCACTCTAACTTGAACTATCCCCAAAAGGATCAGAGGATGGGCAGGCTGAGGTTTCCCATTTAACCGGCTGCACAGAGAGCGATCTGAAAGTCAGGCGGGGTGCCAAGGGGGTCTGATTAGGTAAGAACCCGGAGGCCAGACTCTTTCAAGATTGAGGCCGACCCTCTTGAAGGCAGACCCTGAACTGGCCTCACCCTAAACACAGAACTGCTGTCCCTCTAAGGCAGCAAAGGATGCAGGCATGAAGCCCCATCAGGTGGCACTAGCAAGTTGCAACAGCATGTGAGGCTCTTATGGCTGGAAATGGTTTGCTATGCTGACATGCACCCCACTGTATGCCATTATTCCCTGGAATAATGTACAGAAATCCCCAGGGTTCACTCCCAGACATCTTCTGTAAGTAAAGCTAGAAGGGCAAACTAGACAATCCAAGGTCTCTACGTAAAGAAATATTGCCCCAAAGCTACGATCTCCCTGGTATGTTGCTTCCTCTCCTAATAAGTACAGGACAGTAACAGGAAGCTTCCCAGGGCTGCTTCGGTCCAGGAAACATTCGTTTGGGCGCAAAGTCAAACAAAGTGAAATGTTAATCCTTCCCTGGATCCAGACCAGGAAGACTTGATCATGACCATTCCATGCACACCGAGGAGAGAGAGCAAAACCCTCAGAATTCAGCATGGCTGACCTGAGTAAATCTGGTTAGGACAGCTCACCTCCCTTAGTTTCCACATTCAGCTAACTGCAAGTTGCTTTTGAGGCATGCTTAAATTTTCTCAGGGATTTAAAATCACAGCAGAATTTCAGATTAAGATGTGCTGACTTCCCCGGGGAAGCTGCCGTTAAATTTTATAAAACTGTGCCTGCAAATTGAAGCGACCTATTTCCCTCTTTCACTCCACATTTAAATCCCTGATGTCATTAGGAGGCCATTAATGACAGCTCAATCACCATCCCGGCCAACCCTGAAACTTCTTAAATTTGCGAAGCATCCCAGCGTTGCAGTGAAAGCCTTGTCTCCCAACGATCCAGCCTAAACCGTTTCCTTGTAACCCATGAAGGGATCCTTTGTTATCCTGCTACAAAGCGCCTGATCATTAACCCAGATGTTTGCGCAAGATGGCACTGAGTAGATCCAACGTTGACACCCCGAGACCTGCTTTGTGGCCGCTTCCAGAAACCTTTGGATTCCCAAACTATAAGGAAGTCAAAAACCGAGGTCTGCTCTTTCACAAAATTCCCACAGGTCAACTCTGAGCAGCCCTTCAGGTCAGGTTCCCCGAGACGAGAAATGAACAACTTCCCAGAGGATATTTTAGCTGCCTGAGCCTTCTTGTAGTACAACCTTGCAGTTGTAACAGTTCAATGACACATTTCTCAGTCTTTAAAGATGCAACAAAATTCTCGAGAGAACAAGACTCAAAATTATAACTAAGTGGGATGGAACACCTGCAGGAAGGGAAGGAGGGGAGAACTATTTCCAATCCCACCTCAGGGCTGTCATCCTGTTCCGGGGAACCTCCAAATGAGAACGTCCTTTAAAGTGGAAGCACCGGCCAAGCGAGGGCCACACACCAGGTCCCTGTAGCTGGTTCAGAGACCCACATTTTTATTTATCCACCCACCAACTGGAAGAGGCACAGAGTGTGGAAGAACCCCAAAGCCCATGACGTGCACTTACACCCATGGTAGGAAGCTGGAGAGCCTCCAGATTTGCCGTACTCTTGCTCAGAGTAGCTGGTGGACAGGTTAGGCTGGCTGGAGCCTCTGCCAAAGGAGATCTGATTGCTCCCCACTCCGGTGGCCACCTGAGCCATGCGTTCTTTGGTCTTTAAGGCCTGGGCCCTCTCCGTCTTGAGCCGCTCGTCGTCCTTCAGCAGGGAGACCAACTGCTTGGACTTCTCGCGCACGTTGATGCCCTGGTCTTTCCCATCCCGGTCAATGTACTGGAAATCTTTCAAAGTCTGGATGGCAAAGATGTTCTCCTTGCACTGCTGGGCCACCCGCTCCGACCCGGTTTTGATCAGGTAATCCAAAAGGGTTAAAGCCTTGTAAACGTGCCTCCAGTTCTTGCCGTGGTCGTTCAGCCGTTTCCAGATCATGCTCATGATTTCGGAGAAGGCCACCACATTGTAAGTCAGGTCTGCAATTTCGGTCATTAAGGAGCTGGAGGGGCCCCAGGGGTCATTGGAAGTTGCTTCCCGGACTTTAATTTCGGCCTCCGAATAATTGTTCACAATGTTTTTCATTTGCCGCCTGATCGACGAAGTTGTCATTTTTATCTCCTGCTCCTCCGTCAAGGCAGATTCCTCCCGAAAGTCCTCAGGGATTGGCCGCCACGGCGTTTCCCCCTCCGCGAATCCCTCGGACAGGAAGAAGGAGCAAGATCATCTGACTTGGAGCAGTGTCTGATAAAGTCATTTCCTCTCCTCATCAAAGGTACGAAAGGAACTGGGGAGCTTGACCTAAAAAGGAGGGGAAATCCCATTAGTAACCATGGCAATGGCTTTCTTGCCTTTTGAAAGATGGCCCAATCCAACTCCGGCATCCCATCTGTCCGTGACGTGACCTGCCTTCCTGACATGACAGAAGGAACCGTCCATTTGCTCACAGGACCTGAGCTCGCCTCAGCGGCACCTAGCTAACTAAATCACCTCCAGACCCAGCAGCCAAGTTTGCTCCTGAAAGAGACTCCAAACCCCATTTAGAGCAACATCCTTGCAGCTAGGCAGCCACGTGCAAGCAGCGGCCTTTCAAGAGCCCTCGGTCAGGCATCCCAGACCCAGATAAAAACACTGTGAACAGCTCGGATTGCCAGATAAAAGGACCAGGGGGAGAACTGAACTATGGCTACAGACAAGATGGCGCCACCGGCTTGAAGCAACTTCTGTTGAAATCATTTCTTCTCCTCCAGGTAGGGCCATCTGTTGCTCTGCGTCACACACTCTGCCTAGCTCCCCAAATCCCAGACCCCACAGGGAAGTCATCCTAGGGCCAAGAACCCTGGCACGCAGAGGTATACGCAAGGGCACCAGCTGCTGGGCCGCTGGCTGGGGCGAGGGCCTTTCTACTCTCCTCTGATCCTCTTCCGTCAAGACGGCAGGACGTCTGTCAAGTGGCCATCGGGCAAGGCAGAAAAGGTAAGATAGATCATTTGGTAAATATAGAAAGTACATGACAAATTGCTTTCATTAAAAGCAAAGCTTTACATTAGCAGGGAATTAGCCTTCTTTAAAAAGGCCCTGGCGGATTATTACTTTACTGATGAATCGCCCAGGAAAAGTGCAAACTCAGCAGAAATGGGGTCTCCACAGGGCTCTGAAGTTGCAACTGCAGCACAAGTCAAAATTAAACTTTATGCGGCTGCTGCTTGGTGAAAATACCAGAATGCGAAGCTGTATCTGCAATTAGGCCTCCTGATATGGCTGATGCAGCCACTGTGTCACACCTCAAAAACACTTGCCTTTTCTGGCCTTCGGAACAACGGAGCCTGTGACTCAGACGGAAGGCAGGGCTAGGAGCTGTGAAGGGGGGGCTGAGGGTGGGGTGAAGCATGTGCAGATTAGAAGCTAAATTCTTTCCAAAACCACCTTATGGCAAATGGGAGCTTGTATTTAGTTCTGTCCTTGGCCAAAGTGTTTTACAAACTCAGAAGCAGCTTTAGATGCTCACAATAGTTGTGATCCCCAACGGCCATAACCCTCGTTTCTAACACCATCTAGGCTCCGTCATTAAAGGAGCAACTAAGGTAGTTTTCTTTATAGAAGTGATCCACCACTGACTTCAGAAATTCTAACTTGTGGTTTCCAAATCCTAAGCGGGTCTTGTCATGCGTAACTTTCCAAAGTGACGATAGAGCTTAGGACTCCCCAATTTTAGAGACAAGGCCTTTCTTTTCATTAAGTAGGATGCCATACTCATAAATGTATATACAGAGAGAGGCCATGTACGGAGAAGTAATAAATGTTTATAGTTTTCCGCAACAACCAGATTACTACCTGTGTTTCCCCGAAAATAAGACCCTGTCTTATTATTTTTTTTGAACCCTGAAATAAACGCTTGGCCTTATTTTCGGGGAGGTCTTATTATTTTGGGGGACGTGGAGGAAACCAGAAGAAATGGCGGGGACCGGCTGCGCATGCGTTTAAACATTTTTTTGGGGGGGGGGGCTTATTTTAGTGCATGCGCTCAAAAGCCCGATTGGGCTTATTATCAGGGGAGGTCTTATTTTAGGGGAAACAGGGTACAATTCAGCATTCAAAACTCCAAAACAAAGAGCAGGAAACAGTGTTTTATCGTAACTTTAATCCTGAGGGTTAACTCAAGTTACCCCAGGGGTGTCCAACCAATTTGACAACTTTAAGAGCTGCAGACTTCAACTTCAACGGCTGGCTGGGGAATTCTGGGATTTGAAGTCCACAAGTAGAGGCCAAGGTTGGACACCCGAGTTACTTACCCGCTTATTAGAGCATAGGGCAAAAGGAGATTCATATCTTAATACCCTGTGGGTAAGGAAAGTAAATCCCAATTTATTGATACTACAGGAAAGCTCTGAGTTTGCAGGATAATAAAAGGCATTTAACTAGCCACAGGTTTTTGTTTTGTTTTTTTTAAAAAAAAAAGCCAATTGAAAGCAACATCCAGAACAAGTTCCTGCATTCTTCTATGGAAAATGTAAAACATGCCAGAAATGTTTCTTGTTGCAGGTCTAACCCCACTTTGGGGGTGGGGGAGAGGGGGAAGCACCGGATGGCCCATGGCCCATCTGTTGACTTGGAATTAAACCCCTCCAGATTTCAAAGAGAAGCCAGGGGACCCCCTGCAGCTCTGGAATCCAACTATTTCCGGTGGTACGAAAGGAGCAAGAGAGGACCCCCCCACCCCAATGTCTCCTCCAGATACAGGAAGGAAGCGTCAACTCTCCTCCCCCCTGCCCTTCAATTCTAAATGGGCTTTTTTTCGTGACACCTCAGGGGGGGTGGAAAAGAACTGGGCTTTCATTACCCCCATTGCTCAAATCTTTCATGAGAGACTTGAGTTAGAAGTCACAAATCACCAGACACCAATACGGCAAAGAGGCTGCTGTGTTTAAAGGGGGGAAGGGGGGAGATCAAAAGATTTGTTTCCAGAGCTGAACAGGAAAAGAATCCTATCTTTCATTCTATCAGGGGCAAACATACACGGCAGACAGTTAACAGATGCAATAAAACTGGGCATTAGGCATAAAAGTCCATATGCAAAAGAACACACCTCAGATCTTTCCTGCCTTAGTTTAAAAAAAGGAAAAGCATATCAACAGAACAGCAAGGAGCCCTGGAAGAGTCCCAGGAATTTCCTTGCCTTCCAACTGTCTAAACATAAAGCTCTGCAGGAAAGAAAAAAAAAAGAATCAAGCTGAGATTCAGAACGTAAAATGCCTTTCAGGAAGGAAGAAGAGGGAACCGGTGTCATTTCTCTAAAGCACACAAACTTGTTTTCTTCATGCCAGGGTGACAATTGTCCTGAAGTTTCCATCTCCCTTTTCATCATTCAGGGATCACGCTTAGCTGCCTAGGCAAAGAGACCGTGGTGAAAAGTTAACTTTAATAGGATTGTCTCACTTGAAGGTAAGGCTGGTTTGTGTGTATTTCATTTCATTTCATTTCATTTTTTCTTCTTCTGCGTTCTCCTCTAATCACTGCAGGGCTTCTAGGACAAAAGCTTAAGCAGAGAATTGGTGAATCTGATCCTAACGCTGAGATTGACTCTCCAACTTTACAGTTAGTTTACCAAAGGGACTAAGATGCTTTCAGGAGAATTTTTCTCTAGAAAAGCTATGGGAGAAGAGGGATTATTGGCCAAGTTTATGTAGCTCGGATTCCCGAGGAACCTCATCTACCGTCCCATCATGGGCCAAGGAGCTCAGGAGCGCCCATCCCCCATCAGCGGACCTGCCTTCCTCCAACAGGATGATTTCGTCATGTGCCTTTCGACGTTGCGTACTTCAAGGCGCGTTACACAATTGGGTGCTTTTGAAACAAGAGCCAGAAGAGATCCTGTTGAACCATCAGCAGAAATCACTGAGAAGGGAGGAGGAGGAAAACAGGAAATCTGATTCATGAGGAGCAACAAGTCAACCAAGTATTTCTGAGATCAAAACACACAAACACATTGCTATTCAAGGAATGGAGAGAGCAGAGAGCTGTAGATAGGTGAAGAAGCCCTCAAACAATTCCAACCCTGAAATTATGCTAATATCTCCGCATTGCCCAATGTGGGCTTCCTCTTAACAGTACAACAAAGAGTCAAGTAGATAAACACCAACATACTGTCTGGAGATTAATGGAGTGGCAATTCAACATAAGGCTGGGGAAGGTGGATTACAGGCACACACACACAGAGAATAAAATCAAATTTCCACGCCGAGTTTTCTTGGGGTGCAGAGTAGGACCACTGCGGACCTTACACACTGCTACGGAAACAGAGAAGAAAACCCACTTGATGGTTTCTGGATCTTACAAAGTGTAGGGCCACTTAGCAATTCAGGCAGCCCTTTCCCATCAGGTTTGAGGCAGATGGGATGTGCCACAGGAAACGATTTCCCAAATGCTAAATTACAATTTGCTCATTTTAAAATAAGGCTTGCAAAATTCACGTGCATTTAAAAAAAAAATTTTTTTAAAAAATGGAAATATCTTATTGGAAACAGCAAGAAAAGGGTATTAACTAGGAATGGTGTCTGAAGCAGCAGCCCCAGGAGCACAAACTGCAGCCAGAGGAAGGGGGGCCCAACTGGAAGAGGCCTGGATTCCTGGGGGAGAGGCCTCAATCACCTGGGACTAATCCCTGCCCCATCCTCCAGGGTCAGCATGATGGAAAATAATAGCAGGAGGTCACAAGAGACGTTACTTCCATTCGTTTATTTGCAATGAAAAAGGCAGCCCTGCCCTCTGGATCAAGAGGAAAGAAGCCAAGCGGGCAAATGCATTTGGACCATCGGGGATGCTGCCAAGGTCATGATCCAGGATCCGAAGGCTGCTCAGGCCTGGACAGGGAAGAAGAGATCCAGGCTCAGTCCTGCCAAGACGGAGGGTGGGGGCTGTTTGGGAGATTCTTCACTATTGGTCCCAGAGAGGACAAGTGCTCAACCTGGGGGCTTTCCTGGACTCACAGCTCCTCTGTGAAGAACAAGTGGCAGCTGCTGGGAGTCTGTCACAGCCAGTTCGGTACCAGGATGCTTTACACAATGACTGGACACCCTGCTGAACGTATTTACAAAGTGGAGGTTCATTCAAGCTGTGTAGCCAAAAACCTGGGCTGAGCAGAAATTTGGGAGCTGCAGGCTTCATACTGAGGCTCTAAATTAAGGATGTCCAACCTTGGCAATTTTAAGACCTGTGGACTTCAGCTCCCAGAATTCCCCAGCCAGCCATTTCCCCAGGAGTTGAAGTCCACAAATCTTAAAGTTGCCAAGATTGGACACCCTTGCCCTAAATGCTATTGTGAACAATCTGGACAATACAAGCACAACATCTGTGTTACCAAACCTCCAGACAATCTCTTGCTCAACTGTCTTGCATTAGGACATATTAAACTCTCCGCCTTATTGAAATAAAACAGGAAGTGTTTGCAAAACATTCCAAAGTACCCGACCCAACTCTGCTTTCTGTCAAAGGGATTGTAGCTAACTGGCTTCAAAAAGGGCAACCGTTCAGAGCTCTCTGGAACATTATTGATTCAATGAAGGCCATAGTGTCCCTGTATTCAGGACACAAATGTTGCCAAGCAAGCAAACACAAACAAACAAAACCTTAAACATACACCTGGAATAGACATGTTTGACATACTTTTTTTTACTTTTATCCCCTAAAATGCATAGTTCATATACTCAATTTAATCAACTAGTTAATTTTAATACTCCACCTGCCTGCAACTGAACCAAGGAGGCACAGAGGGGATAAAAATCGTTGTATACTCAGCCGAACAGCAAAAGTTTTGTTTCCTTGTTCTCTGCTTCATTTATGCAAGAACAGTTCATTCTTTAATTGCAGATTCAGAGAGCTGACTACACCTCATAAATCACGATAGCCCAGAGAAGCTATTATTTACTCTTTCAGTCTCAAAGATTGACTCAATAAGAGCAAAAGGATAGCAGCCTCGTGGACCAGTGAACATCGTTAAGCAACTTTCAAAATCCAAGTATAACTTTAAAGAAGAAATTATAAGGAAGATTCAGGCAACACTGTATGCAATTTAACTCCACTTAAATCCCTCAAGTAAGCTGGGAACTACAATCTGTCAAAACGTGAAGAACACCTTCAGAAGCAAACATTTTCCACTTCTCCTTTTCTTCATCGTAAGGAATGCAACCACTAGCCATGAAGGTTGCTCCAAAAGTCGTAAAAGCCTCCCCCAAGCACGTAGGGAAGCTGCAGAAACTAGAGGCCCTTTGAGCACGGGAATCCTTTCTGGCTACTAAAAACCAATTTTGAAAACAAATACTTTCCATCAGCCATTCGTTTCAGTGAGGCTGGCTTAAGACAAGTGCGTTAAAACCTGAAATTCAGGAGAAGTGAGGAACCGGCCGAGAATTCTGTACTTTTCCACTGACGCTCCTTCCATCTTCCCAAGGCCTCAAGCATTGGGGGGGGGGGGGGGGGCGATGCCCCAGGGCCCTGTGCAGCAGAAGGATAGCTGGAATTCTCTCTCCTCACAAATGGCCCTGATTCCTGCAAGCAGGTCACACTCTTCACTGGGGGTTGCTTGGGGAAAGCAGAGCGCTCTGTTTTCAATGTAAACAATGCCTGCCTATCGCCCAGCTCCAACTTTGTAGTCACTTGGAGAGCAACAGGACGAAAAGATGACCTACATGGCAGGGCCTGTTTCATGCCTTGGGAAGGCTTGTGCTTAGCTCTCACCGACTCACTCTCCCAGCTAGGAAGAGAATTGTTCAAGCTTGCAAGCCAATGTTTCTGCACCTTCTTAGTCCGGCTGTCATAAGCCCTGGGCATCTCAGGTTTGGAGCATAACTTCTCAAATTGATTTGTGGAGCAGATTCAGCAAACCAAGTTTTGCCACCCCCTTTTGTGACCTTAATGGGCTGGGTGACTATTACTAATCTTCATCAGATCAGCTTCCAAAGAACCCAGGAAAATGGTTTCATGATGCAGCAGAAATCCTGCATCTTATGCAAACACAACAGTAGGTTTCTATGTATGTTGGCCTCTGAGTTCATCTCCTAAAAAAAACAGCCTCTTACTATGCTCAACAAGAGGGGAACCAAAAATAACTATGGCAAATAAGGAAGGGTTTGCTTGATGGATTCACACCACAGCCCTGATGTCGTCCTGGGTAACCTATTTAAGTCACTGAGAGGCAGCCTTTCCATGCCTCCCAGGGAAGCTCCAAACCACCAGACTCACAAAGCGGATTGTAACAGCTTTCCCATATAGTATTTGTATTACATTTATGCTGCAACGAATTAAAAATTAAAAACAAAAGATGAATAAGTTAAACGGCAAATGAAATAACAGCAAGTTCAAACGAAATTGACAGCAAGAACACAGGCTGTCTTATAGCCCTGCACAGAAGTGCCAGCTTCTCAGCCCTGCGACTAAGATCCAGACTGGATGTGATACAGTATAAGCTCTACAGTTCATAGCAAACATGGTCTTTGGCCATATTGGCTGGGAATTAAATGTAATATATAGCATGTATGTATGCCAATATATATATATATATCGCGTGTTATATATCACTCTAGAAAGCTGCAGACAAACCAAAATACTCATTATTTCAAGTCAAGACTTGAAAATTCATGTCGTGTAGTTAGACTGGTTTATTTGATCCCTGGCAAATGGCACTATTCTTCCCCATGAAACTTACTTGCAAGACGTCTGTTACCATCAGAACAAATAAAAGGAATCTGAAGACTGCTTATGTGGCAATTTACCTCCTCTAAACTCAGTGGGGCTTAATTCTGAGTAGAAAGTCTGTTAATGATATATATATATATATATATATATATATATATATATATATATATATATATATATATATATATATTCCAATTATGTGGCAATGTGTTTACCTTTCTCCAATGATAAAATACAGCTAACCCGTATCGACGAAATGCCACTATGATGTTTTGTAATGTATTTTAACCTAGCGTAGAAGCTGCTACACCTGCCAGACAAAATAATCACCACACATTTCCACTGCAACAACCCTGAAGTGTGCATTGCAGAGTCAATCCCTAAACATAATCAGCCTTTCCTACCCGCAGAAGTATTTTGACACTCTCCGTGGGGCTGTTCAGGAGCTACATAAATTTAATCTCATGCTTGGCTGACTATGCCTCACGTATCTCAGTATAATTCACTCCCAGGTAAGCTTCCATGGATTCAAGTTACAACTGAACACCTCTCAGTGACGTACAGCCAGTTCATACATATTAAGACTCCTTACTTCTGTGCACAAAAAGGGCACACGCTCCTGTTCAATGAGGTTATCCTAAGCCTCCGTGTTAGAGTCAATCATTTTTTTTAAGGAAAAAAGGGAGGGAAGGAGAATCAAGGAAACTCCAATCATAACCCTATTGCACAGATTTCACAAGCTCTATACCAGCATGCCGGTCCAACTTACAACCAGCCTTCTTCAACACAACACCTCCCGAAACGAGAGGCCAACAACTCACAAAATTCCAGCACTATCAGCGGAAATTCTTAGCTAATCTCCAAAGGCTGAGCAGGGCCAGAAGAACACAATTAATATTTGGATGGGAGACCACAAGAAATATCAGAGCTGCAGACTAGACTAGAAAGTAAAACAAAATAAACCCCAGAACAGCAGAACCTACATATCTAAGAAGTTAGGTGTGTCTCCACAAAATCACTTGGAGTTGATTTACTATTTCATCTTTACTTGGTTCCAACACTCTTAAAAGGCACCAAGTCAAGGAAGGTTACTGTACCCAATGCATCTATAACCAAAACTGTCCTGGAAATTACCTCTTAATTGCAATCAGCCACTATTTTTTAATATTGGCATAAATACATTTTCTCAATTGCGCTGCTCTACAACAGGGAACAAACCAAATTCCATCACTACAGGTCCTTATGTATTAAAATGTTAAACTCATAGTTATATGACATTCAAATATCGCCCAAACTACACAGACTTCTAATAAAGTGTTTTAAAATTCAATAATTTGGTAGAGAACCCAGAACGTTTCCAAGGGCAGAACAAACGATTCAGAAAGAAATTATGATCTACTGATGTGCACAATGCAACAGAGAATGATAGAAAAACAGCTGGAAAATCACTGAAGAGATCTCTCCTTTCTGACAATTTTGATTCCAATTGACAAGGCAGAAGGAGAAAATTTATTTTCCTGCTACTAACTGCTCTGGGATTGCTGGAACAACCTTGGATGACACAAAAGAAAGCCACCATCACCAGACTTCGCTGCCATGAATTAAAATAACCGCTGCTCTCATCCTCAATGAAAATAACAAAAAAGGACAGAGAAAATTCAGGGTGTTAGGATCTGACCTGCGGTACACATCCTTTCAGAATGACTCCTTCACAAAGACGCATCCACCCAACACAAAATACAGTCCCGGTACACACACACTCCGAGTGCAGCTCCCAAAGACTGCACACATTCACCATTCCACCAACGTGTCTGAAGTACCGGGCCTTTCGCCGTCTGCATTTCAAATCTGATTCCGGATTTGGAGGAAAGAGAAGGCAGAGACTCTCAGGAATCTCGGTTGTGTCACCCACACCACACCTTAGGCCATTCTCCACCCTGTGTGTGTTTTTTCAGATAAAGACAAACATCTCCTAGACATGCAGAGCAGCTTCCATAACTCAACCCGACCCCTTGATTTACACCGACACCTTCAGGATATTCAGCTCAAACACCGGCCTTCTTCCCTTTTGCACCCCCCATCCCCCCCACCCCAAATTCTTTCCATTTTAGGTAATCACACAACTTTGGTCCCTTTTTCACACTGACGCTCCATCCACTTCCAAGTGCAAGACACACCCACGAAAAACCCACAACAATAATGGGGAACAATCTGGCCGCAGCTTTCCACCTAACCCTAATTCTGAGGAAAGGCCACAAGCTTTGGGGAGGGTTTGGCTTCGAATCAAAGGCAGAAAAGCTGCATGAAACGCCTCGATTCCTCCCTACCAAAAAAATTAAAAAGAAATTTAAAGGAAATGTCCTCCCTCCCATCAGGATAGGTTGATGAATGGTCCTCCATCTGCACCAGCCATGAATAGTTGGGGAGACAGCAAGGAAAGCAAAAAATAAAAGGGGGGGGTTACAAAATAAGGGGGGGCTCAATCCCTCCTTTAGAACCCCCCCAATGCAAAACCATTCCAAAGGTGGGGAGGGGCTGTCTTTGTTGTGCAGGGAGCATCTTTTACCCAGAGGGGGAGGGGGTGAAATGGGGAGGGCGAAGGGGGGGGTCAGAGGGTCTAGCCAAGGCAGGGTTGACCCCACGGGCCCCTCCTTTGGCCCCCCACCCTTCAAAATAAACCCCTTTCTTCCCCTTTGCCCCCAAAGGAAGACGGAATAAGACCCCCACCCTTAAAAGCAAGCCCCCCCCGCAACGTGGTTCCCATGGGGTGGAACCCCCTCCCCACCCAGAGAGACCCCCCGCCATGGGTGGGGTGGGGTGGGGACGCCAGCAGAAGCCCCCCTCGCCCCGCCTCCCTCCCCCCGCCTCCTCCCAACCCCCCGGGGCAGGCCAGGGTCGTGTGAGGGGGGGTCTTTTCAAACGGGGGGGCTGCGTCTCGGGGAGCAGAGAGGGGAGCCAGAGACCCCCCTGAGCGACCCTCCCCCGAAAGAGCCTCCGGGGCATCCCGCGCAGCCCCCTCCCCAGGCCCCAGCGCCGCCCCGCCCGCCCTGCTCGCCGTCTCCCACCTGCTGCCGGCGGGCGTTGCTGGGCTCCGGGCTCCGGCGGCCGCCGCCGCCGCCTTCGACACCCGCCGCCCACACGCGCCATCCAACATGGCGGGCCCGCCGAGGGAGGGGGAGGGAGAGGAGGAGGAGGGGGCGCGCTCCCGGCCGGCCGGCGTGCCCACGTGAGGGCGTGCGCGCAGCCGGGGAGAGAGAGAGAGAGAGAGAGAGAGAGAGAGAGAGAGAGAGAGAGAGAGACCCGTCTTGCGCAGGCGCCCTGGCTGCCGAGGAGCCCGGGAGTCCGCGCATGCGCCTTCGCAGCCTGCTGGCATGCAGCACCGTGGAGAGCGTGCGGCGTGGTGGGGAGGGGGATTCTAACTGCTGGAAAGCAGCCGTGCGCGCGTGCATGCAGGGATGCATGGCTGCAGCGCTCCTTCCCCCACCCACCCCGCCCAGGCATGGGTTGCCATCATTAAACGGCCCGAGAGTAAGAGAGACCGAAGCGATGGGTAGGGTTGCAAAAGCTGTGGCTCGATGCCTCTTTTCAACCAGGGTTTTCCGAGCTTGGAGGTTTCCACTCGCAGACGTCGCCCAGCCCGGTGGGAGAATTGCCCCACCCACAGGGTCGGCTGAAAGGAAGCCAGAGGGTGTTGCGCGGCCAAGTTAACGCTTCTCTCCCTCCCCCCCAAGGAGCCCCTCAGTCTGATGGACCAACCTTCAGGACCTGCCTGGAATTGCTGGTTTCTTTGCCTGAAAGGTCTCCCGCGGGGGCTCCTTCCTTGGTGGGTGGGATGCCAAGAGCGGGACCAGGGCTCTGCTCTTTTCCCGAGGCAAAGCCCCCCTCAAGAGCATTGCGCCCCCAAAGCCAACCCATCTCGCTGGGCTGAACAACCATCACCCGCAGGAGCCCTTGGGTGGGGAGGAAACGGCGGCTTCCCACCCAGAGGTAAATGTGTTGGACGTCCGATTTTATTCACGGGTGTTAAACTTGCATCTCTGCCAAGCCAGCCGTAAGCGCACCTTCACGCAGGCACAGCGATGGAGGCAGCATGGGAAATAAATATCTTTCATTTGGCTCGTTTCTTAGCAAACACAGCCCAACCTCTGGCACATCATCACGTCTTCTCCCTCCATCCCCGAGGTTGAATCTTAGTAGGTGGCTGCCAGGCTCTGGCTTGTGTGCAGTTCAGCCTCCAAATCTCAGTGGGTTCTGTCTTAGAAGGTCTGACTGGAAAACACACAGACACACTCACAGCCCCCTCCCCCAGCTCTCAGAGTCATTAAAGCCATCACTAGAACAAAGGGTTGTCTCAGAACTGCAAAATCGGACCTCAGGATAGAAAATGGAGCACAGCAGAACACATGCCCAGGTTAGAGTCAAAATAAGTGTAAGGAAAGGTTCATTTGCAAACCGGAGTCTTAATTTTACATGTGCCTGTTGCCCTAATTTCAAGGAAGCCCCCTTTTTAGACCGGCTGTTGGTACAATAGGACCAAACATGCAGCTAACCGGACATTTGAAAATGGAAAAGCAAAAAAAAAAAAAAAATGGTGGGTTTCTGAGGATTTTCTGTGTGTAGCAGGATAAAGAAGGGAAAATCTTCAGAAGGCTTTCTGTGCTCCTGAAAGATTATGCTTTCTCCTGGGTGTTGGGTGGCTTGCTGAGAGGGGAGAGAGAGAGAGGGGGGGGGAGGAGAGTGAGAGATTGGTTTGATTGGGTATTTCCATTCCAAGCAAGACAGGCAAGTAGTAATTTATACTAATTGGCACCCTGCTGCATTCTTCTGCTATTCCATGAAAATGCCCAGCTGCTGCCTCTTCCTCCCAACACCTGGAGGAACCAGTGGTTAATGGAGGAGGAGGAGGAGGAGGAGGAAGAGGGAAGGCCTCTCTTCTGCAGTAGATGATTACTTTCGGAAGCTCAGTAAGCAAAGACCACATCTCCCTTTGAAGAGAAGACAAATCCCAGTGAGCTTGGCTTGTTTTTTATATTTTACACACTGCTGGGTGCTTTGAGTCCTGGCACCAACTGTGACTGTGATCTCCTTGGGCCAATGCCAGGCGTTGGGGGCCTCAAGAGCCCCTGTGCTGGCTCAGATACAGCCGGACCTTCCTCCCGTCTTCCGAAAATGCAAAGGAAGGCTAATCCAGTTGGATCATCTTCATCCTCTTTAGTTTTTTGTGGATCGATTCAGATCCAGGGATTCCCTTTTCAAGGGTGATCCGCTGAATCACTACCTTCGCTGGTTCCCCTTGTGCTCAGAGCAACATTTCTCTGCTGTGGCTATTTTAAGACATGTGGACTTCAACTCCCAGAATTCCCCAGCCACCATGGGTGGATTCGAATTCCCAGAATCCCCAGGCCAGCAGGCCAGCCGGGGAATCCTGGGAGTTGAAGTCCACAAGTCTTAAAGCTGCTGAGGTTTCAGGAAAGTCGCTGATCCTTGAAGGAAGCCCTTCTGGAGACAGACCTTCCCTGCTGGATTGAGTCTGAAAAACAGGAAGCATCATTGGTCTGCATGGTTGCCTTACTTTCAAAAAGGGGCTCCCCTCTACTCCATGCCCTCCCCCAATCCCCCAATTATCCACAGGAGCTTTGGAACAGAGGAATAGGCAACCCCTCCCTCTCCACCCCCAGCTCCCCCTTCCTGAGGATTTCCACCCCCCCCACACACACCAAGGAAGCTTGGAGCATTTTAATGAAGGGCTGGGACACCAGCTAATCACCCCTCTGCCTCTGCTTCCTGGGCTCTGCATATTTTCAAGTGGGGATGTTGGATCCCACATGGGGTTCCTGGAAGTCTGCCAGTGTTCATGCAGGAAGAGCCGGTTCTGTGGGGACCGGATGCTGAGACACACTCAACAGATGAAGCATCACGTTCCGATGCTCTCACCTGCAGGACATTTATTTATTTATCAGTTCAATTTATATGCTGCCTTTCTCTGGAGGATGTGGCCATGTGCAGCACCCAGAACTTCCCAAGGAATCTCAGGGGGGGCTGGGTCCCCCTCTCCCACTTCCTCTCCCCTATTTCTACATCCCTTCGCAACGTTGAAATCACATTCCTCCAATGCTCGGCCAAACAGGCTTTTTCCACCAGATCAGGAAAAGCAAAGGAAGCAGTAAAAAATATTTTTTTAAAAAATAGCATGACTGCACTTGATGGGTCTGAGGGCAGCCAGGAAGCATTCGGCAACTCTGCAAGACACCGGTGGGAACTGAAGAAAAGCAGCCTTCAGAACTGGAATCTCGGTCCTGCCTGTCCCAGGGTGGGGCTGTTGCCGGAGCTGTCACTCACCAGCCAAAAAAAAATCAATAATAAATACCTAAATAGAAGTAATAAATTGTTTGGAAAAAATAGAGAGCCTGTGGGTGCTTTGGTTAAGATGTTGGACTAATACAGATTCTGGTTAACTCTTAGTCATGCAACCAGTGGTAGAATTCAATTTTTTTTACTACCAGTTCTGTGGGCGTGGCTTGATGGAGGTGGTGTGGCTTGGTGGGCGTGGCAGGGGAAGGATACTGCAAAATCCCCATTCCCACCCCACTCGGGGACCAGTCAGAGGTGGTATTTGCCGGTTCTCCAAACAACTCAAAATTTCCGCTACCGGTTTCTCAGAACCTGTCAGAACCTGCTGAAAAGCACTCCTGCATGCAACCCCCTACAGACTTTGAGCCATTTACTCTCTTTCAGCTCAGCCTGCCTCGCAGGGCTGTCATGCAGGGCAAACTAGATCTTGCACTGAGCTTAGATCCAGTAAAAACCTGTGGATATTTTTCTCCGCCTCTGGAGGAGAGGCTTGGAAAGGGCTCTCCGTTCCCTGATTCGTTCCTGGTTTTCCTTGGAAACTGGAAAGCCAGGCTGCAGACCCTGCCACCCACCCGACAGCTGCGTTCACACAATCTGCTTCACCAGACTGATGGGGAGGGAGGAGAAAGAACAGCGGGTGCCTTTGCACAGCATGCTAAACTCGGTGGGCATCGGCCAGCACTCGGAGTCAGTCAGCTGGGTACTCTGACAGTGCTGTGCCTATCCTGCGCTGCCCAGAATGCAGTGGGCTGGAGCAGTTTGCAGATGTTCTCATATAAATAACCAGCAACCTTTAAAAAGCGAGCCTATCGGGAGCCCAGACCAGGGGTTAATTCAGCCACCAGTTTAAGGGTGAGGTGAGCGCAGCCAACCTGGGAATCTTATTTTTCCAGGCAGGGGAAGAACCAGGAAACACACCAACCTGCTCAGAGGAAGCCAAAAGGCTTAAGGGGGATTAAGGAAAATTATTCTGAGCTGCATCTCTCCATGGTCCTGGCATCTGCCAAACGAGAGGCCAAGGGCATCTATGGGATGCTAAGGGATGCCCACCCCATTTGGCCTGGCAAAGCTCCTTTGCCCGTCGTCACCTTTTGCCTCCAAGAACCCTGTGCGCCATGCTTCCCAGCCAGAAGGGAAAAGGTGGCGCCTTGGAACAAAAGGCCAGAGCAACACAGATGCAGCTCCCCTCCCCAGTTGTGCACAAGGAGACCCCAGGGACTGGGTGTGCCTCCCCCCGCACATCTGTCTGCCTAGGCAACTCCCTTCGTGCTCAATAATCCGACCCAAACCCAGTTAAAAGGCTGATGGCAGAGCAAAGCTGGAGGTGTCACTCATGCTGCGGATGCCCCAGGGAGAGGTCAGGGCTGTTTGCTTCATGCACATCCTGTAGCCTTTGAAATGAGGTCAGCCAGGAAAAATGAACTCCCCCCCCCGTTCCTGTCTCTCTCTCTCTCCTTACCCCCCTCTCTCCATCTCCACCCCCCAGCCCTGGACCCACTCCTGTTCTGTCAAGGGAGCGGCAGATGGGGACTTTTAGCATTTTCTGTGCTCCCCAGAATGCAGAATGCATTGGGCTGGGGCAATTTGCACCAGAAGGCAAGACAAGGAACAATTTATGGAAACTAAACAAGGAGAGAGGCAATCTGGAATGAAGGAGAAACTTCCTATCAATTAACAAGGACAAGGAACCAAGGACAAGGACTTGCCTCCAGAAGTTGTAGGAGCTCCATCACTGGAGGTTTTAAAGAAGAGACTGGACAGTGATCTGTCTGAAATGGAACAGGGCCTCCTGCTTGAGCAGGGAGTTGGACTAGAACAGCGGTCACCAACTGGTGGTCCATGAGAAAATTTTGGTGATCCACAGAAAAATTATTTGCATTTTTTATATTGCACTAAATCAGGAGTCCTTAAACTACGACTCCTGGGCCAGATACGTGCAATGAACGTTTGTGTTGCTGCAGAGACTCTCCTCCTTCGGGGTCTTCTTGTGTGGGTTGGAGGGGGACAGAAATTCCGACTTGGGGTCTGCTTCAGCCTCCTGGTGTGGGGCTTTGGGCGAAGGCTGGAGGAAAACACTGCTGGTGGCAAAGAGTCGGAGGGCCTCGTTCCAGTGGGACTGCATCATGGCCTGGAACTGGTTGACCATCTCAGTCCGCTGAGCCTCCAGGCGCCTGTACCTGGCCTTGCACTCCTGCAGGTCTTCCCTCTGCTTGGAAAGCCTATGCTCCTAGTCCTCAGTGAGGTGTTTCTGCTGAGCCTCCAATTTGAACTGAGCCAGCTGTTTTGCCAACTCTTTCTCGTGGTGGCTGCTTAGTTCCAGCAACTGCTTCCTGTTGGGGCCCTAAAGAGGCCGAGGGGGGGGAGGCAAGGAGTGGTTGGGGGGGAGGGGTGAGTAGAGTCCAGTGAGGCGCCCCTCAATGTGAGTGACATTGAGTTGACCACGCCCACTTCAAGCATCTTGGTAGGCAGAAGATTGTCCAAGGCCCTCTCGCCACCTTGTGGCCAAATGAGCCATTTTAGAAGGATTTGTGCAGATGTTTGGGCAACTGGCAGGGTTGGGGCGCAGGACCACTGACCCCCAGCCTCCTGACCAGAGGGTGGAATAATCTCCCTGCAAATCCATTGGGAAAGATGGCAAGACAGTGAGAAAATCCAGCTTTGGGGCAGGACCCTAAAAAAATCAGAACCGAAACCTTCCGGCCTCGCCTTTTGCATCCACTACACAAACTCAGCAAATGATTCTGTCTCTCTGTGTGTGTGTGTGTGTGTGTGTGTGTGTGTGTGTGTGTGTTTTATCATCTAGAAAAGCAACAGGAGCCAGCTGAAGGGGAACGAGGCTCGCTTGGGTTCGTGGCTTTGGCCAGGAAAAAAAATAAGTTGTTTTTGTCTTTTAGAAGCTGGTGATGGGTTCGAGCAGACGCGCCTGCCTTGAGTGCGAGCAGCGCAGGGGGCAGGAAACCTTGGGTTGAAGCCCCCTGGGAGGAGAGGAGGAATTCCCCGCTGGGAGGTTGCTTTCTGCAGGTGCAGCTTCTTTGTTCCCCACACACTTGCACGCCCCTCCAGCAAATATATTCAAATATATTTCCTGTCTCATTTTTACGCATAGATTTTTTTTCCTCTTTTCTTTTTCTGGCCCCACACTACCTCCTGACCTGTGGCTGGAAGCAAAACTTTGGGGTGCTGCTGTACACGGGGGACGGAAGGAAACTCAGCCTGGAAATTCTCAAAAGAAACCTCCGGCTGGCTTTTTCGAGGGGCCTTCGTTGGACAACCAAGTTGGGCCAGCTGGGCTGGAGAAGGGGCACCTTTGAGGTCTCGCTCTGGACCAGCCCCAACATGGAGGCCCTTGCTTTGTATAACTTCCAGGCATCCGAGAAGGATGAATTAGCCTTTAAGAAGGGAGATACGCTGAAGGTAACTCGGGGGTGGGGATGGGGGGCAGTCCGGGCTGTGGGCAGATCAAACCCCAGCTGTATTTCTTCTGCAATAAATACACAAAAATCAGATCCATTTGGACAGCTGAACAAAATCGGCCATCTGAAGCAGGTTCAGAGAGGGAGATGATGGATGGATGGATGGAGATAGACAGACAGACAGATATAGTGAGAAATGGAGGAGAGAGAGAGATGGATAGGTGATAGATGATAGATGGATAAATATAGAGAGAAATAGAGGGGGATAGAGAGAGACAGACAGACAGACAGACAGGAAGAAAGAGAGCGGATATAGTTCTGATCCACCTTGCTTAAATTCCCAAACTGAGAAAAGCATTATTAATCATGCTTTTGTACAGAATATTCTGTGTTTCTAAAAAGTGTCTCAGAGCCATTTTGATTGCATCCTTGGGCCCCTGAGCTTCAGAAAAATAATCTATCCTTGAACTTTAAATATTCCCCTGGGCTTCCTCCATGACAAGATCTTCTCCTCTCCTCAACTACAACCCATCCCCTCGGCAGCCTTCTGCCACTTTCCCCCATCACCACCACCACACACACACAGCTTCAGCCCGATGTTTGCTTATTTGTCCTTTTGAGTCCACAGATTCTGAACATGGAAGAGGACCAGAACTGGTACAAAGCAGAGCTTTTGGGCCTGGAGGGATTCGTCCCCAAAAACTACATCAAAATGAAACCTTATCCGTGAGTAGCCTTTTCTTTTCCACTTAGACAAGACGAAGAAACTCAGCTTAAGCAGGAGAGTTTATACAATCTCAGACAAGTGTCTGTCCAGTCTCTTTTTAAAAGCCTCCAGAGATGGAGCACTCACGATTTTGTTGGTTTGATCCCATCAAGATCAATTCCAGCCAGATCAATGATGCCAGAAGCCTTTAATGCAGCTTCTGGGTCACAGTTGGCCCCACACGAAACCCAAAGCACCCAACCCTTTGCAAGATCGATGGACAATTGCAAGACCAACCCATAGATTGAATAGAATTACAGTATTACAGGGCTGTGGTTGACATTTCTTCGTTTTCTCTCCCCACCAAACCCCCTATTTCAATATTCAAATAGGGGTGGGAGGGGAAACGGAGCTGAGCTTCAGCCATGCGTTGCCTTGCAAAACAGACTCCTGAGAGAAGGAATAACAGAACAGCAGAGATGGAAGGGACCTTGGAGCTCTTCTAGTCCAACCCCCCTTCTCAAGCAGGAGACCCTGGCTGGCTGGGGGATTTTGGGAGTTGAAGTCCACAAGTCTTAAAGTTTCCACGGTTGAACACCCTTGCCTTATACCATTCCGGACAAATGGCTGTCCAGTCTCTTCTTAAAAACCTCCAGTGTTGGAGCCCCCACAAGGTCTGGAGGCAACTCCCTCCACTGATTCCCTGTTCTCGCCGGCAGGAAATTTCTCCTTAGTTCTAGGTTGAATCTCTCCTTGATTAGTTTCCATCCGTTTCTTCTTGTCCTGCCTTGAGGGGCTTTGGGGAATAGGTTGACCCCCTCCCTCTTCTTTGTGGCAGCCCCTCCAATATTGGAAGACTGCTACCATGTGAATAGATGATGATGCTAGACTTGCCCCAGACTGGGGTTGGGTGCTGTTCTGCTCAGGGAACTTTGATTAAGAGACTGCCTAATCTCTGACCAGAATCTCTTGCCACACCAGGGATTTTCTTCATCCTCATTAATTCCCCCTTCGGGACACGGTGCCTTTCTCCCCGCCTGGCCTCAGCTGTCAAGCAGTTGCCCCTAGGGAGCAGTCCTGAGAATCCCGACCATGAGCGACTTTTGCAGGGTCAGGCACAAAGGGTGTTTCAAACATGGTAGATCCTATAATAAAGAGAGTTTAGTTCCAGTTCTCATCGAAAGAGCTCGAGCAAAGCAATCCACTCTCGTTCTTGCAGAGTCAAAAATAAACCAAGAGTGACAGGCCAGAGTTGGCTGCATTCATGAGCCCCCAAGCGCTCTGGAGCGACAAGTGGAACTGAAACTTTATTTGCAACCTCAGTGGCTGTCGCATTTTATAAGTTGGGAACCTTGACTTGCTGCTTCTCGCCCCTAATTCCATCTCCTGCCTCTGATCCTGCAGGTGGTATTGTGGCAAAATCTCCCGGCAAGGTGCTGAAAAGGCCCTCCTCAAACAACGGTTCCGGGGTGCGTTTCTCATCCGGCAGAGCGAAAGCAGCCCGGGGGATTTCTCCATCTCTGTGAAGTAAGTGCCTTGTTGCTGGGGGGAGGCGAGTATGGGTCCCTCTGCTGTGAGTACACACCCGTGTTGGAAGGAACAAAATGCCTGTCAGCAGAACCCTGAGGACATTCTTGCTTTGCCCAACTGTTGCCGTCGGCTGCAGCTCAGAGCACCAGAGGGTGCTCTCGGCACACCGGGAAACAGCCAAAGCGGCTTTTCCAGGAAAAAAAATGCCCAGGGCGCTTGGAAGGAGCCAATTTCCCAGCTTTGGGAAATGAGCGAGCAATTAAAATAAATAACTGAGGATTCCTACTAGTGCAAAGCGTATTTCCACTTCTGCAGTAATCTTAATTGGCTATTCAACAGCAGGTACTTTTGTTTCTACTGGTAGTCCACCCATCTTAAAGTCACCAAAGTTAGAAACGCTGCTCTGAGCTGCTTGAGGTCATCCAGCCCCTTTCTTCCCTCTCTTTGGGGCTCCCATCACTTTGTTCTGCAACCCATCTGGAGGTGACAAGTTGGGGAAGGCCATGGTCCTCATCCATGCACATCTGGAGAGGTTCTCGGTCCCTTCTCACTCACTCCCACACCTGCCATGACCATCTTGGCACAAACCAGGCAGGCAACAATGCCACTTTCCAAACAAAGTTGCTTTGCTGAAGGAGATGCCCGGGAGGAAGGGAGGAAGGGTGGCGAGAGGACACAATTCAGATTCATGTTCAGACTGATGTGCAGAGCCTGGCATGCCAACCACCCAGCAAGTTTTCTGTGCCAAGGGCAACCCATTAGGGAGAGAAATCCTGGGGGGGAAATGTGACTGGCACTTTCCCCTCATCTCAACCCATTTTGTATTCAAAATCAAATCCGGGCATTTTCTTCCTTTCTCCTTGCCATGTTCAAACGTGACCGAGAAGAGACTTCACAGCACCTCCTTTACTTTCAAGGGACTAGAAACTTGTAGCAACAAGCCCCAAAGCTATCCGTTAAACATGACAGGACTGACCTCTCCTTCATTTACCTGGGTGTGCTTCTGCTCTCCCGGAGCACAATTCTCAGAGGTGTCTGGAGCCCATTTTGCTACTTTGCCGCCTGCAGGATTTACCCCGCCGTTTCTAACTCGGGATGGGCAGCCCTTCCTGACGCAGCAGAGGCCTCCATTCTGCTCTCCCTCTTCCCCTGGAGGGTGAACAGACCAGGCACATCAGGCTAAGGGAATTGCTCGACCTTGTACACAGTTGCACATTCTTGAAGGATCTCAATCAGGCCCCTCTCCAACCCCTCCCCCCTAGCCAGCATTCTTTAGAGGCACTGAGGCCACAACTCCAAGAATTCACACTTTGCTTTGAGTCTTCCATGCTGCTAATGGGGCAGTGCCTCTGTGTGTTTATATCAGCTTTGTGTCTCTCCTGTTTCAGCAGCCGAAAGCTTATAAGGCAGAGTGATGAGAACAGGGTATAATTATGGTTTAACCCAAGTGCTGGAATTGCGAAGGATGGGACTTTCAAGATTTAAATCAGGGGCCGCCAAACTTGGCAACTTTAAGACTTGTGGACTTCAACTCCCAGAATTCCCCAGCCAGCTTTGCTTCCCTGGCTGGGAGATGAAGTCCACAAGTCTTAAAGGTTGCCAAGTTTGGAGACCCCTGACCTAAATTCAAATAGTTCTTGACTAAATTCAAATAGTTCTTGAATTTCTGTTGCTAAGCAAGGCAAGTGGTTAAAAGAATCATGCCCAATTTTACGATGTTTTTTGCCATTATGCAGATCACTGAGGTTGTTAAGGGAATAATGTAGTCATTAAGCAAATCTGGCTTTGCTTATTGACGAACGGGCACAGTGGTTTGAACACCAAGATTTCCAGCTGAGCCAGATGTGCAAAGTCATTTCATGGGAGGCATCCAGCAAGCCTCTCCTGGTGTTTGGGAACCAAGGCTCTGAACTGGAAGGGGTCCCCCTTCTTATCCCTCTTTCCAAGTGATTGAATAGTTCCTAGGTGTGTTTCCAAAATGCCACAGGTGAGAGGCCCAGGTGTCTTGCCTGCCCTTGTGTGTCCTGTTCAGAGAGAGGGCAAGAAAACCGAGCTGAGCTTGTGGAAGAGGCCGGGATGATTCGTCCTAGATTAACAAGGGAGTTGTGTTTCCAGAGAGAGCAATGAAAAGATGCTTCCTTCGTGCCCTCAATTATATGGCCGAAATGGTAGAGTCACCCTGGGTGGATTTGCAAGGCCAAAGGGCTGTAAAAACCCAGGATCCAAAACACATCGATGTGCTGAGATCTCATCACCTACAAGCCTTATTGTCCCTGCCCAGTTCCAGAAGAGGTGCTGGACCCGCCCTTCTAGGAAAAAGGGACAAAGTAGGTCCTGTTCCAAGCCAGAGGTCTCCTCCCCTGCTTAGACCAGAGGAACAGACCGGTTTTACCAACGGTGCTCCAGAACCTGCAAAGTCAGGCCAACCTTTGCATTCTTGCGTGGCTCCATCCTGGTGCCTCTTTCTAAGAGATGTCAACAGGCATCACATCCTCCCGACTTGGAAAACCACAGGGCTTAAACTTGCTTTGAGTTCTCCACCAAAATTAAGCTGTGGTTGCTATCTAATTTTATCATTTTTCCTAGTTTAGGATCAAGGGGTGCAGTTTTGATCAGCTGGGCTACGAAGGCGTAGAAAGGACATCTCTGCAGCAGAAAATAGGCAGGTGGCTTTTGAAGGACTACCAAGGGCAGGAAGCAGGTTTACATGGTATCTTCTGCCACTTTCGCATGATCCAGAAAGGGATCTTTGTGAGTAAGATTCCTTCTCCTGCCCAACATGCTGGCTTTCCTGTGGTCAGCAGGGCTGAGAATTAAGGGGGCTACATTCCCAAAATGTCAGGAGAGCAATGGGCTGAGGAGATCGACATAGGATGACAGGCAAAGTGGCCTCTTCTGCAGTCCCATGTGATTCTTCCTCCACATGGTGGGTCTCCAAAACCTGAGAAGGAGTTTTACCCAACTGTTGTAATTTAGGATCTCTTTAACCAGCATGATCAGGGTGGAATATGGCATTTTCTGCCTGAAAAGGAGCTGTGTCCCCTTCCCAAATGTCCAAATGAAGGGAGGTGGGCTTCCCTCCTCTTGAGGTTGGCCCAAACCCATCTTGAACAAATCCATCCATCCATTGAATTTCCATAGCTGCCCATCCCATGTGGGCAGCTTACAATTCGACACTACATTTTTCTTCTCCTACAGTGGGGTCTTCTTCAAACCAGCCCCCAAAGCTTTCTGAATTGCTTCCTGCTCCCCCCTAGCAGGGCATATCCCTCCAACCATCGCATCCACAATGACACAACGCCTGTTGCCCCGTCTCCAGGTTGTTCTTTCCTTCTCCTCCCAGGAAGGTGGGCACTTCGGGCATGGGCACCCAAAGCCAAGAAATACGCTTCCTGGCGCATTGCCCAAATCAAAACATTGTTCAGACTCCCTGGGAGGTTTAATCTGTGATTTTGTGGATGCAAGTTGTCACTTGACACAGGAGCTGTGAAAGCTAAGCTGTTTCCCGTCGCCTCTGTGTGTTTATATCAGCTTTGCGTCTCTCCTGTTTCAGCAGCCGAAAGCTTATAAGGCAGAGTGATGAGAACAGGGTATAATTATGGCTTAACTCAAGTGCTGGAATTGCGAAGGATGGGACTTTCAAGAAAAAGCAACTTGCAAGCAGGGGGCAGCCCAGCTGGGCAGCTAAATAGCTGAATAAAAGTTTCGTTTGGAGGGTGGAAGGCGATTTGGGACTTCTCTGAGCATTCAGAAGCAGAATGGTAAAATTGCCCAAAGTTTCCTGCCTCTGACAATTCAACACGGTATTTTCCAAAGGTGGCAACTTTAAGAGAGGTGGACTTCAACTCCCAGGATTCCCCAGACCCTGGGAGTTAAAATTCACCCCTCTTAAAGTTGCCACCTTTGGAAAATACTGGGTTTAACCCTCGCAACGTAGGAGACCATCACCAAAGGCACCAGTTCTCCACCATCTCCAGAGGTTTTTTGGTCTGTGACAGTCAACTGTTATTTTGCCCCAAGAAAACCAAATGCAGCAGTTACTTAGCTGGAACTGAGGCATTTTGCAGTTATGTCAGACACACAACACCGAGTGTTATCAACCCCACCTGCTTGTCCACCTCACATCTCCTACTGAGAACTGGGGAAGGTCGGCAAGCAAGTTCTTGCCCAAAGAGGGTGTACTTTTTGTGAGTCAAGGCCGTGGGGATCAGCAGGAGCTTCAGAATTGCTCTTATTCCTCTCTTTTCTTGGTTTAAAGGAAGCCTCAAGTCCTCAGGAGAAGGAACCTCAGGTGGGAGAGCTTTGATCCAGGTTCCCACTGAGAGGCCAAAGCGCTCATTTGTACCAAGGTGCCTCCATCCTGTGGCAAACAGACTTTAAATAAAATGATAAAAATAGGTACAAAATAGATGCAGGCATCTAAGTAGCTTAGCAAGACAGAATAACAGAGTTGGAAGGGACCTGGCAAATCTTCTAGACGAAACTCTCTGGTCAAGCAGGAGACCCTTTACCATTTCAGACAAATGGTTTTCCAGTCTCATGGGCATGGGACACTTTGTTGTTATCCAGTCTGTCCGCTAGACGCCTGATAAATAAGGTCATCCTACTTCTTCCTCCATGATGGGTCCATGAGATTAAATTCCTAGAATCATCAATCTGGAGGGTCATTGAGGCCATCAAGTCAACCTCTGCTCCATAGAAGAAGCCCAACCCATCACCTAGCTGTCCTCCAAGCACCCCGTTCTCCTCTTCTCCCCACCCCTAAACTTCATCCTCTGCTTCTCTCCTAGTTACGGAGACCAAGTGCTGCACTTCAAAGTCCTCCGGGAAAAAAAGGGCAAGTACCATCTCTGGGAGGAGAAGTTCAACTCCATCAATGAACTGGTGGACTTTTACCGAACCACCACCATCGCTAAGAAGAGGCAGGTCTTCCTCAGAGACCATGGAGAAACCGAGGAGGTAAGGAACCACCCAGCTTCCCCTTGCTTTTTTCCCATCCTGTTGTTAACTGTAAGCAGTCACTAAACAAGTGGTTGATACATCAAGGGATACTTGGAATTGCACCCCTTCATTTAGAAGATGGCCTCTTCTGAAGCCTCTCTTGATCTCCTGGGCTCCCACTGTCCATCTAGCCAAGGCTGACCTTGGAGAACATCTTGCCTTGGGAGTTTCTAACAATCAAATTTAGATAAGGTGGACAAAGACATCCCAAATCTTCTGTCTCACTGAATGATCCCCAACCTCTCATTCTGAGAAAGAACCACCATCTCATCTCCCACCCCACGTCAACCATAGAGCTGGGACAAAAGTGGGGAGAAGGGAATTGCTAACAAGACCCCACATTTCTTTTCACCTCTTTTCCCCACAGCCCAAGAAGCCAACCTTCGTCCAAGCCCAGTTCGACTTCTTGGCCGAGAACCCCTCGCAGCTGAGCTTCAGCAGAGGGGACATCCTCAAGATTCTGGACTGCTCTGACCCCCACTGGTGGAGCGGAAAGCTGGGGGTGAAGATGGGCCTTTTTCCTCGGAACTATGTTTTCCCCCTGCGCAAGTGACCTGCCTGGCTCACTCGGCTGGCGGAAGTGATCAGCCGTCCCATCTAAACCTTTTCTTCTCAATCGATGCTTTGACTCGCCCTCAACCTGAACCAGGCAAAACTTTCCATTTTCACACTGCGACCTTAAAAGAGGCCCGTTGCACACCTGGGACGGCCGTTCGAAAGCTGAAACTTTGGGGCTCATTGCTGGTTGAAATTCTTTGCAGACCGATCCCCATCACTCACCTGGAGCCCAAACAAACCTCTGGAGATTTCTAATTATTTTGCTTTATAAAACAATATATTTCTAGAAGTAAAACTGCAATCCAGCTTCAATCAAAGCGCCCTCCTAAATCAGCCCTTGTTCAAAACTGTCTTATAGTCCTGCCACCTGATGTTTTCAAAGAGCTAGAAGCCTTTTCTGAATTTATGCACTGGAATGACCTACAGGGAGAAATCTGATCCGCTGGGACTGGTGTTGAGACAATTCGTCATAAATTCCTACCACCCCACATATGTAAGGGGGAAAAAACTACAGTTCCTAGCATCCCTTGACAAGATGCATGGACCGCAAACTTCCAGGGCAGAGGTCCCTCCTAGAGATACCCTGTGAAGCATGCTGGCTGGGGAATTCTGGGAGTTAAAGTCTTAAGAGTGACCAAGGTTGAGAAAGACTGCTCTGGATGCCGCCCCCCTCCCACCCCCCACCCCGGTTGCCCTGGTCTTAGAGCCCATCTTGACTGCTGCAGAAGATTTTCTGCAAATCTTCAGACATGTTTGGGTGACTGACTGAGTTTTGATCTCACACCTTGGCGAAGAGCCTCCAAAGTGATCCTACGGATGCCAAAGTGATTCCTGCCAGTGGACCTATGGACTCAGGAAGAATTTCCCTCCTGTTTCTTTCTCTTTCTAAGCCTTTCCTCTGCATTTTGCTGTCCAATCCAGCTCTCTCTGCTCCGCAGCCCTCTTGGTCAGCTGCCAAGTGCAAGGAATGAAGGTGCTGATAATCATCCAGCAGGTCAGAAAGTCCAGCGGTCCCCTCCTTGACCTTCTGCTGCCCTCCTAATCTTTATGAGACCTGTCCTAATTCGGGTGTTTGTTCAGCTCCCTGCAGAGATGCTCCCAAAGCGTCTCCCAAAGGATTGCGTAGGGCTGGAACTGTTTTCCACCTGGTGGGACTCCCTTGCTGGGGACCGGCCACCATACAGCCTCTTAAGTGACCCTCAGACCACCCCAGGGGCCCTCCAAGGAGATGGGACAGTGGCTCTCATCTTCCTAAGCTGCTCTTCTCTGCCAGAGACACAAGTTTCAAAAAGTGATTTATTGGGTTTTATCTTCTGTGCCACTACTTGAAAAGGCGTTGAGTTCTCAGCGGGCAAAGTGGCAACCAGGACCTACAAACTCTTTGCTGCTCAGAACTCTCTCCTGTCCCCAAGTCATTTCTTTTATTCCTAGAAAACAATTCTCCTAGTGAAATAAAGTTTTCCATTTAAACCCCCTTTGGAGAAATGTTCCATATCCAGATCCTTTTTCCAAACGTTCCTTCGCTTTGCCAAGAATCCCAAGGCTGAAATCTATTGAAAAGCAGCCATCAACCCCCTTTTCAGTCCATATGGAACACAAACCCTTCCCTTCCTTTGATCTCACCCTTCTTGCCCCGCCCCAAAGAAACTCTTTCAAGTGAAGTAAGCGTAGAAAAAGAGGTTGATGCAGATGAGGATCACGGCGTTGGCTGAGCAGACCTGGGACCAGAAGCCAGCTGCCTTCTGCTCGCTCCGGCCACCCTTCCCTGGGGCACCTTCAGCATCTCTCTCAGTGCAGAAGAAACCCGGCTGGAGGATTCCTGGGGCAGCTGGCAGGGAGAGAAGGAGAAGCCTACAGTAAAATTAAGGTGCCCAGAGATGGCGCTCTACCCAGACATAATTGCCACCTAACCTCCATGTGCAGTAGCAGTCCACCTTAGAGTAGGAACACCAAGGAGAACAATCAAGAGGTCTGCCTCCTGCTTGCCATGGACTGGGAAACACGGGTTTGCAAACCTGCCGGGCACATGCAGGTGTCTCTGTCTCTCTTTCCCCTCCTTCAGCCCGGGGTGGGGAGGGGGGAACTGGATGGCCTTTGGGTGCCCTCCCCCCCCCAAAGTGAAAGATAGTCACTTTCTGTCCCTGGGAGGCTGAGTCCACCACTGCTCCTACTTTTTTTGTCTTCGTCCTCAGAGGAGAACTGCCTGGTTTGGCATCAACTCTAGGATGCAAAGAGAAGTTTGGCCCCTGCCCCAGAGACCCACCGTCTTTCTCCATGCCAGGCAGGGTCGGGAGTCCGGAGAGATGGGCAGATGAAGGCGCCTCCAGGGACCGTCGAGTCCACCAAGTCACGTCCTTTATCTGCAATGGTTTCCAAAACAGAAAAATAGAACTGTGGCAGCCGATAAAACATGGATCCTTCCCTTCCCTTCCCTTCCCTTCCTTTCCCTTTCCTTCCCTCTCTCTCTGCCCTTCTTCATCCATTTACTTCCTCTCCTCCCCCTCCCCTCTTTCCTCTCCCTCTCCCTTTCCTTTCCCTTCCAACTTGTAGGCTGGATCTTGCCTGGGGCAATAAGAGGAGGGCTGTTTTAGGGGAAAGGGATCAGTTCCCACCTGAGAACCTCCTTCTGATAGCCTCTTCCACTTACTCCTATTTTCCCTCCTCAAAGCCAAGAGACAAAAGCCCAGCCTGCCTCTCCCGTTGAGCACAAAAGCCCCCAGACCCAATGCTGGTTCCCAAAGGAGGACCCAGAGTGGATTCCCAGAACTCCTCTGGGCAAAAGGCCGCATTGTTTGGGGAGGTGGTTGTTTCGAAGGCGGGGAAGGGGGAGCGGACTCACTCATGGGAGGGGCAGGTTCACCCCTGTCTCCCTCCCGCCAGCGCAGGAATGCCAGGGAGGCTCACTCATCGCGCTCAGCCGTGGCGTGGCCGGTCGAAAGCTCTGAAGCTCAGCGTCCCCAGCCACGCGGCTTCTCAGTTGTGGTTTCAGCTCAGCCAGAGACATAACCAAGCCCTTCTCTGAGTCAGCTGATAGAGCATCAGGCATGGATCCAGCCTGGAGAGCAAGTTTGCCTCTCCCCCTCCAAGGGTGGGACCAGATGTAGCCCCCAAGTCCGCTCCCTGCCCCCAAATGCTCTGCCACTAACTCAGTCCTTCCTGGCCTCAGAACCCCAAGGGAGAAGATTTGGCCCTCAGGCTCCATGGGGCACCTCCACAGATGCCCCCAGCTTTCTTGCCCTCCACGGCCATCCCTGTACTCACCTGGGCTTCAGACGGGGGTGGCGTCAGGCAGCTGATGCCCACCACGATGCCCGCAGTCAGGAGACACAGCAGGGGAGCGACGTGGAGGTAATGCAGGTCCCTCATAACCGAAGGTCGATGGTCCAGGACGCCACAGCGGGGGACGGGGTAGGCAAACTCCAAAACCATCCGGCTCAGCCCCACTGCCAGCCCCACCATCAGGCCCCAAAAGGCCCCCTGCACAAGAAATCCAAGACCGTCTAGACCAGGAGTCTCCAACCTTGGAGACCTGTGGACTTCAACTTCCAGAATTCCTCAGCCAGTGAAGCTGGGGGTTGAAGTCCACAGGTCTTAAAGTTGCCAAGGTTGGAGACCCCTGGCCTAGACTAGGGGTGTCCCACTTCGGCAATGTTAAGACTTGTGGACTTCAGCTCCCAGAATTCCCCAGCCAGCATTCCCCAACCAAGGCTACTGTCAGCTTTGGAAGCCATCGTAGGCCGGAAGCTTCCATGCTGCCACCTTCTCCTGTGTGGGAAAGGAGGGGGGGGATTTAGTAGAGGGGTTGCCTGTAGACTTCATAGCATTCTTCCTGGCAGTCAAGGCCAGGCCGACCCTGCATCTGGAGAAGGAGTGGTGGGAGTGAGGTCTCGAGACGGGGCGGATGGTGATTGGGGCATGGGATCGACTGAGGACTGAGGGGATGGTTTTGGGGTTTTTTGATTTACTGAGGGAAAACCTGGACCTCTCAGATTTGGGTTTTCCCAGATGTGCCTGTATAACTAGTCTAATAAATGGAACTTTGACAAAATGCTTGCCTCGGAGTTTTTAATTGGAGTTGGGGGGTTTTCTGGAACACTGACAGCTACGGGAAGAGTCATTCATTGGGGTTCATGCACCTTTCGCTCTAAATCCAGGTGAGCCAAGCACAGCCACCATCCTCTCCAAGGCCAGCCTCCCATAACAACCATCCCACACACCACAAGGCTCTCCTGAACTGGGGCTGATGGTTTTGTACACTGGCCAGGTGTGCAAATTGCTGCATGGATTGGTTTCGCCTCTCCAGCCAGAGGCTTGGCACTCTTGAAGGCAGGCAGGCCCACCCACCCACCCACCCACACACACACACACAGTCACCTGCTCGTTGGCTCTCTTCCAAAAGACAGCCAGGAGAAAGACGGCGGTGACGGGAGGGGCCAGGTAGCTGGTGACCGACTGAATGTAGATGAAGAGTTGACCACTGTTGGAGCTCTGCAGGATGGGCAGCCACACCACACTCACCGCCACCAGGACGACGGTCACCACCCTGCCAAAGCAGCAAAGACACCAATCCCTTTGCCCTTCCCCGTTTTCCACCCTCCCGAATCACCCCAGGCCAGGGGCTACAAAAAGCGGGGTCACAGCAGGATCCTCGAAGGTGGACTTTTCCAGGGATTCTGTCCGATCTGCCAGGAAAGATTGTGGGATCCAGTGTCTCTGCTGAGGATCGTTTTTGTTCCTGGAATGGTCATTAACTGCAATAAACATCCTTCTCCTCCTTTCTCCTTCCCTTCTTCCTTCTCCCCCTTCCTTTTTCTCCTTTTCCTTCTCTTTCCTTCTCCTTTCTCCCTTCTTTTATTCTTCCTCCTTTTTCTTTTTCCTTCTCATCTTTTCTCCCTTTCCTTCCTTCTCTTTCCTTCTGCTTTCTCCTTCTTCATTGCTTCCTTCTCCTTCCCTTTCCATTCTTCTTTCTCCCTTCTTTTCTTTCCTTCTCCTCCTCCTTTCCTTCCCGTCTTCTTTCTTTTTTCCTTCCCCTCCTTCTTTCTCCTTCTTCATTGATTCCTTCTCCTTTCCTTCTTCTTTTTTCCTTCTTTTCTCCCTTCTTCTCTCCACCTTCCTGATTAGAAAGGTTTCCCCCAACTCAAATAACACTTGAACACCACCGAGCAATACTCCAGCTTCACTAAAGTGTTCACTTATTTGAAGATTTCTATTTCCTTAAGATTTCACGTACTTCTGCAAAATCAAGGATGATCTTGAATGACTAAATAAGGGACCCAGCCAACCCTGAACATTAATTAATTATTTATTAATTATTACTAATTAATTATTTGGATTAAATTATGATTTTATTGTACTCGTTTCTTAACTTGTGTTCGCCGCCCTGAGTCTTTCGGGAGAATGGCGGCATATAAATACATGTAATAAATAAATAAACAAACAAACAAACGAACGAACATCTGACATCCGTTCCAGGAAGGAGATGGAAAGGGCTGTGAGAGTGACAGCCCAGAGAACCACCTGATAAAACCAAATCTGAATCCAACCCAGAAGCATAATTTGAGAAAGCATCTCAGAAATGACCTTCCCAAGTTGCCTGAGAAGGAAAAGCAAAAGGGGGGGGGGAATGGAAGCTCTTTCAGCCTTGCAAAGTTCTGTTCCTCCATCCCTACAATCAAGGCAGCCTTCATGATGTCAGTTTCCCAGTCTGGACTACCTCAAAGGATTGACACACCCTTCTGAGCACACCCACGTCCCCTTGCAACTGGATTTTGCAAGCTGGTGGAAACTCAGCTGACTCACTCAGGATTTCAGCGGCAACCCTAACCGAACCCACTCATGGCACCCAAATTCGGAAGTGACTGTGTCACCTGCTTCTCCCAAGCGTTATGGCATGAGAGTCACTATGGAAGGAATTCAGATGTAAAGCTTATTAACACCTTTGAAGATATCACTCAACAATGCCCCAGCCAGGAAAGGTGTCTCATGGCTTCTGATCCCCCACCAGGAGGTCCACCAAATTTTGGGAAGCCACCAAAGAAAAAGAGGCTAAGGCATTCCACCCACACCATGCAAAATCCACAAATCCTCGCAACGCACCATCAGCACTGAGAAAAACCATGATAAATAGAAGAAAAAGCAAACAAGTCCAGGCACATCGTTATGATATCACTCATTATTTATACCTCGGGCCAAAAAAGCCAATCAGACCTTAATTAAAGCATCCCCTTATTCTGGTAGCTCTCCTGGCAAAAAGAAGGAAAATGACTAAGGAGAGAAACTGCAGAGACGTAAAGTCGACTCTTGTCTTTTCAACTCAACCTTGAAAAATCAGCATTTCAGGGAAAGGGCCTCGGTGCCGAAGCCCAGCATGAAATTTTTGGAACAGCAAAAAGGGAAACGATGGCAGGGCGAGGCAGGTAAATGAGAAACGCACATCGTTAGTGCAAACATAAATGTCTTTGTTACCTCATTTTGAATAGTCACCTTGGCAGCTTCCTGTTGTTTTATGGAAAACACCTTATGGCCAGGGATGACTGCAGACAGAAATGCTTTCCCCAATTCCGGAAGCAATTAGGCAGTTAACTTTTTAAAATTTAAACTTTCTAGACATTTAAATGTCTGGATGTAAGCTTTTCTGGAAGACCAAAGAAGGTATAAACCAGCCTTTCTCAACTTTAAGACGTGTGGACTTCAACTCCCAGAATTCCCCAGCCAGCCATGGGGAGTTCTGGGGAGTTGAAGCCTGGGGAATTCTGGGAGTTGAAGTCCACAGTCTTAAAGTTGCTAAGATTGAGAAATTTTGATATAACCATTTAGAAACAAAGGAGGCTAATTGGCAGGTGAGCGTTTGCAGTCCAGCACACCTGGACAGTGTTGGGTGGAGAACCTTCTTGAAGGTTTGACAGCTTAATAATTCTGATTATTACCGTTCGGAGCATAGGATGAGAAAGCGCCAAGCAGGCTTTTTAATTGACCCGCTAGGTTAGCCAACTCCGCAGGGCCGTCAAGTTCTGGAGAAAGGCGCTTTGGCATAACTGCCCATCCATCTCCCAGCCTTTGGGCGAGTCAAGATCACACCCTCCCGCTTCTTTCAAAGCCAAGCCAGGGCCGTGGCCCAGTTCTGCAGGTATTTCTCCATCAGCATTAAAAACAGGAAAGTTCTCCAGGCCCAGGGAGGCAAACAGGCAAGGAGAAGAAGACTTGAACACGGGCAGAGGCAGGAAAACATCACTGGCCTTCTTGGCACCAGGAGGCCATGAGGTGCCTGAGGTCATCACAGCCTGTTCCAGAGGTTGGAACAGCTGGAGGTTCACCCCCAACGAAGGATGGATTCCACAATGGTGGGGGGGGGTTGGGGTGCAGGGAGCCGTGGTTCAGCATGGGGAGAGAGCCACAGGTAGGTGGGTCGCCAGCACCACCACCACCCTTGAGAAGGCACCATCTGGTGTCTAACCACTCAGGTCTACAGCCCCAGCCCAGGGCCACCAATCAATTCTAAGAAGGGAGGCTTCCGATGGCTAATAACGCCCCTCCCTCGGACTGGGAGGGTCCCAGCAGAAGCAACAGGTTCCTCCTTCGGGGCCAGAGCTGCACTTCACCAGCCCCACTTCAAGCAACCCTGCTCGTCTCCCCCAGGAGATTGAACGGGCCACCCGTGGCACATAAAGGGAGTTGTGGCCGCAGAGCCCCAGTCCTGCCACGGATCCAGTCCTGGAATGACCCACTCCCTTCCTCTTTGGCTTCCAGCCCCTTCCTCCTTGCGTGCCACTCCCCGAGGGGGGGAGGGGGAAGATGACGCAAGGCTATTGATCATGTAGACAAAAGGGAAGAGAAGGAAGAGACGCCTCATCCTTATAAGGAGAAGCGGAGCTTTTGGGTTCCCTGGGGAGGAGGCCTGCTGAGACAGGATCTCTGTTTTTCCAAGTGGGGCTGTTTGTGGCTTCCCCATGGCAACCTGGGACTCGGTCCCCACCTGGCAGCTTCAGCCTCACCCCCTGAAAACCAGCCAATGGCATCCTCCCTGGATACGGAAGGTGGGCAGGAAGGGCTCCTGCCAAAGGGGAGCAGCTGTCCCCAACTTGGCCTGGTGGGACTACAAGTCCCATCTTCCCCTGCCACTCCCACTGGGGGCGATGGGGTTTGTGAGGCCTTTTGATTCCAAAGAGGAAGAATACAGGCTGTTCTCAGCGTACGACCACCACTGCCATGCAAGGTGACGGTTACATGAGTCACGCCTCATTTTATGACCTTTTTTTCAACCAGTTGTTAAGTGAATCGCACGGTCATTAAGCAAATATGACTTCTCCCATTGGTTTTCGCTGGAAGGATGACTCATGGCGATCATGTCAGGATGCCAGTTTCCAAGCGCCCAAATTCTGACCACATGGCTGGGGTTGGGTTTCAAAATTTTTTACTACCGGTTCTGTGGGCGTGGCAAGGGAAGGTTACTGCAAAATCTCCATTCCCTCCCGATCAGCTGGGACTCCAGAGGCAGAGAATAGATGGGGGTGGGGCCAGTCAGAATTTCTGCTACCGGTTCTCCAGAACTGGTCAGAACCTGCTGAAACCCACCTCTGCACATGGCCACAGGGATGCTATGACAGTCGTAAATGCGAGGACCAGTCCCAAGTCACTTTTTTCAGTGCCATTGTAACTTCAAACAGTCGCTAAATGAATGCAAGTCGAGAACTCTTTGTAAATATTTCAAACTCGGCCGGTAGGCCCACCCCCAGTTAAACACAATAATTGGAGATATAATTTTTGCTTTTGCCTCACTCATCGGTCTCTCTCTCTCTCTCTCTCTTAAGCCATCCTGTGATGCCTTTCTGCACGGAAATCACCCGATTTCCCAGAGGGATCAAGCGAGATGCCAGAGCACAGAGGTGCCACTTAGACTCCTGATCCCTCGTCACAAACCGAGTTCTGCCGGAGCCTCTGTGATAGGCGAAGGGGGCCCTCCTCAACTCTCTTTCCCCCCCCCTTTCCCGGTCTCCACCAGCAGAGAGGAAGCTTGGCACCTCGGCCCTTCCCCTTGCCCGGTTCAACATTGTGAAACCCCCGAGGAATTCGGCTAAAGCACGGGCGTGCCCCTCTCCCGCAGCTTTCTTTTTCTCGCCCGGTTGCGCCCAGCTGACATCCCGGTCCCTCTCTGCACATCACAAGCGAAGCGATAAGCCGCAAAGAGACAAAAGAGGAAAACAATTAAGTCACAGAGGGGCACACCTTGCCCAATGCAATCCGGCTCTGCTGGGGAGAGTCCAACCTGCTGCCACTTGCTCGGGTGATGGGATTGTTTGCCCTGCAAATCGTGCCAGGCCAGCCGTGCCCTGTGCAGATCAGCTGCCCGAGGAGGGGAAAGTAAACCAGCAGGACTGCGCCCCTCGGGAAAAGCAGGCCTCCTGCAGAAGCCCTGAAACGGGGAGCTGGCTTTAATTCGAAATATCTGCACCCCGTTTTCCTGCTTAACATTAACTATCTTCACGGCTCACAGCTTGCATTAGCCACAGGGAGTCTTCTACTCACAACAATTCGTTTAGCGACCGTTCAAAGTTGCAACAGCACTGAAAAAAGTGGCTCATGATCAGACTTGCACTTATGACCGTCGTAGCATTCCCAAGTCAGGGGTCACATGATCACAATCTTTGCAATTTTCCTAGCAGACCTCCAGCAAGCAGAGTCAATTGTGGGGGTGGGGGAGCTGGATTTGCTTAATGAATGCATGACTCACTCAACAGCCGCAGGGATTCGCTTAACAAGCATGGTAAAAAAAGGTCGTAAAATCCGGCATGATTCACTGCAAAACCTCCTTGCTTAGCAATGGGAATTCTGGGCCCAGTTGTCATCGTAAGCCGAGGACTAGCCATTCTTAAAAGGGCAGCTTGAAGGTGAGATAAATACAAGAAATCTAGGAGATCTCACAATATTATTGGTAAAGAAAGCTTACAGTGAGTTCAAAGGAAAAATTTCCTGACAGTGAGAACAATTAACCCGTGGAACTCCTTGCCTCCAGAAATCGTGGCTGCTCCATCACTGGAAGAGAGCGGACAACCATTTGTCCGGAATGGTATAGGGCCGTGATGACGAACCTACGGCATGCGTGCCATAGGTGGCACACGGATCCATATCTGTGGGCATGCGAGCATTGCCCTAGCTCAGCTCCAGGGTGCATGTGTGCACTGGCTAGCTGACTTTCGGGCCTTCCGGGCCCACAGAAATTGGGAAACAGGCTGTTTCCGGCCTCTGGGGGACGAGGGAAGGCCATTTTCACCCTCCCCAGGCTCCAAGAAAGCCCCTGGAGCCTGGGGAGGGTGAAAAACGGGCCTACTGGGCCCACCGTGCCATCACATGCCAAAAGCATGGGGAGTGTGGGGGGATCACCCACAAATGCACAGGGCGGGGCACATTGAATTATGGGTGTGGGCACATCCACGCATGACCCCCTCATGCTCCCCCCACTTTTGGCATGCGACAGCAAAAAGGTTAGCCATCCCTGGTCTAGGGTCTCCTCTTGAGCAGGGAGTTGGACTAGAAGACCTCCAAGGTCCCTTCCCACTCTTTTATTCTGCTATTTTGTCATCCTGCATTGTCCAATTCATGCAGCCTGAGATGGTCCATAAATCAGATTTATAGAGTCACAATGAAGAGTAATCACTCATGGTGAACACAGCACTTCCGCCAATCAATCCAACAGAAACTTATAGATTTTTTAAAGGAAACCCAATAATACCTGGGAACATAGAGCTAGCGCGCACACACACACACACACACAGAGGGGGGGTTTAAATTTTGCAGGGTGATGAATTCCAGGGGCTGAGAGCCACAACGTTGGCGGCTTCTCTTCCTCAATCCCTGCTTGCCAAACAGGCCGATGAAATGGGGCATCGCTCGGTGATTAATCGTGATGAAGATTCAGACAATCATCACTCAAGCTCTCGCTGTGTCGCATAAACAATGAAACAATCGCTGAAGTCAGCAGATGCTGCTGAGATTGCTGAGCCCATTTTACAGGAAGAGAAACTGAGTGGCGGGGGAGACTGGAAAATTACCTGGGAGAAGAAGAGGAAGATGGGAAGAATTCCAACCTGGGACTGAAGCTAAAATAGTTTTGCCCAATGTGGTGCCTTCCCTACAGACTGGAAATCCCACCAACTTTCCAAGCTTGCATCTAGTATGTTTTTGGAAGACGTACATTCACACCTCTGGATTTTGGCCCTCCCTTTTCTTTTTGGCCAATGACATCAGGCTGAACCGTTGTTGCTTTGGCCCAGATTTTAAAAACCAGAGTTTTGATAAGGCAGCTGAAACATGGCTTGTCTCTTCAGCATCCCATCAAGGTTGCCTTTGACTCTTCAACTTCCCTCTTCAATATGATCCCAGGGACAAACTCCAGATGTGCCAAGCTGGAGATGAATTTGATCCCCCGTCTCTGATCTCAGTTTCCTGTTTTCTCCTCCTGGTCCAATAGCTAGCCAACATTCATGGATATCTGGCTTGCTCAGCCCTCACTGGGCTGCTGTAGACAAGCCTGCCTCCCTTGATATTCTACCAAACGTCTGCAAAAGTTTAAGATCTAAAGTAGGCAGTGCTGGTTTAGCTACAAAATATGGGACAGCAGGATTCAAAGGATTGTGGATTTCTCTGATGGCCTAAGCAAAATACCACATTGCCCTCACCTTCCAACCAACAGCAGCTCCTTCTCACTGGCCTCCTGCCGGACCTTCCTCCAGATGTCCATGGTGAAGAGGGCACTGCTGCTGTTGAAGATGGACGTCAGGGACGACATGAGGGCAGCCATCATCACCGCCACCATTAAACCCCGTAGACCTGGGAGGTTGTGGAAAAGTCAGACGTTCAACGCAACCACTAAATTTGGGGAGGAGAAGAAGAAGAAGGAGAGGAAGGCCACTTGCAGTATGAAGCCGCCTCTATAAAGGCAAGTGACACCATCCGGTCTCCACCTACCGCTGGGCATGAGTTCCATCACCAGTTTGGGATAGGCGATGTTGGCACATCCAACTTCTGTTCCACAGACTTGAGTGCATTGTTCCGGATCAACACATCCAACAGCATCTGAAATCCACACAAACACGAGGGACCCTCAATTTACTGGGCCTCCAGTCATAGGCTGCCCCCTTGGGAAAGACCCACCTGCTCCCGGGACCCAGAGGCCAAAATCAATGGCATCCCATCCAGAGTCCCTTTCTGGTATTTTGTTCTGTCATATTATACTCTCTCTCTGGATACATATAATTTATTTCTTTTTCTTTCTTTCTTGTTATGGCTTTTTTCTTATGTAAAGCACCTGAGGGAGCTGAGTGTTTTTTAAGCCTAGGTCCATGAATAAATAAATAAACAAACTACATCTGTCTTCATTATATCTGCGGAGGGGCCACAGGATCTGATGAAGTAAGACATAATTCTCAAAGGCTTTTCATGAAATTATTTCGTCTGAAAATAAGGAGCTCCCAGACTCCGCCTGATAATTAACTAGCCCAAGTCATAATACTAATGGGGCCTCATTAGGGATTATTATATTAGACATCCAAGGCGAGAACAGCAACTTCCGTAGGAGCCCAACACAGCCATGGATATAGCCATGGAACCAAGAAACCTTCCCCAGCCTCCTGCACTGCAAGAAGGGCTACAGACACCCACCCACCCACACCACCATAAGCAGAAGGTCTCTGAGCACCAGTGATGGTCAGGATCCATCCCGAGCAATGCGCTTGCCCTCCTGCCCTAGACAGAGAGAGTGGGTGAGGGGGTATCTGCACAAGAAAGGAAGGGGAGGCAGAAAATGTGGCCCCAGCTTCCCCAGGGAAACTGCAACCCAAATCCTGTTGTTGTTGTTGTTGTTGTTGTGGGTTACAGAGTCAGCCAGATGTTTAGACTGGAGCTGGCCCTTCTCTCCACCTATCGAAGGACTCGGGACAGACAGATGTTGTTGTTTAATAAATATTCAAGGTCTCCTTGGAGGATGTCAGGAGCAAAACTGCCTTTTGCAATTGGCCGAGGGTGGTTTTGTCATTGCCTTCCTCATCCGCATCCTCCTCCTTTAATCGAGCTGCCCATTCCAGCCGCTTAGCAAATATAACAGCAATTAAAACAATTAAACACACAAACCAAATGAAACAACACAGCCCGGATTGGGAAAAACCGCAACCGTTCCAACACAAGCACAAAACAGCGCAATCCAAATGTGAAGCCCAGGCTTGGAAGCGACTTCGGGGTGTTTTGGGCAACCCAGGAGGGAGGATGCCACGCGGGTCTCCGGGGGATGCTGCTCCAAATTGGGGGCGGGAGGGGCATAGAAAAGGCGGAGTTCCTCAGTCCCCCGAGACAGGAACCTTTCATAGAAGCGACCTGGAGCGCACCGGTGTAACGAAGAGGGCAGAGGCAACGTGAGAAAGGCCGCCCCTCCCTCCCTCCCTCCCTCCCTGGGCATTCCAGGGGGCTGCGACTCTTTCCCCCCCCCCGCCCCCCCCCCTCAAGCTTGGTGGACCCTCGCCCCTCCTGCTGTTTGTAACGAAGAAAGGGAAACTTTGCCCGTGTTTGGGAAAGAGGCCGGCTGCCTTTTGCGCTCGGGAGGCCAAAGTCTGCCAGCTGTCCGGCCAGCCTCTGCCCCCCAGACTCCCCCCCCAACCTGGCCTGGCCTGACGTGGAAGAGCAAAGCTCCGACTGGGGCGGTGAGTCAGTTTCCTGCCTGCCCTCCGGAGCCGGCAGGTTTTGGCACCGCGAGAGCCCCGCGTGGGGCAGGCAGGAACAGGGACCGTCGGAAGGCGGGCGGGGCCACCTGGGACTGCAGGTGAAGCGAGGAGGAGGAGCGGCGCCTTACTCAGCCGGCTGGCCCGTTGGGTCCTCCTCCTCCTCCCCTTCTTTCTCCACCTCCTCTGCTCACGCGGACTTCATTCCCGGCAGACGCTTCCACGCTGTCGCCCGGCGAGATCCGGCATCTCAGGGAGCCCAGCTGGCAGCGGACGGAGGTCGGGAGGAAGAGGAGAGCGCGCTTGGTTGGAGGGCATCGGCCGAGGGTGGCCGGGAGACGAAGCCCCGGGAGAAAAGGCAGATCAGATGCCTTCAGACTGAATTTCTTCACCTTTCGCCACCCGGCGCCTCTGGGCCTCTGGAAAGTCGAGGGTGGCGGCGAGGAGAGGGGATTGCGGGAGCGTTTCTGACGGAGGAGGAAGATCGTGGTTTGGGGAGGGTGCGAGGCCTCCGGTGCTTTCCACCCTTTGTGGGCCCTTTGCAAGAGTTTTGGAAGAGAAAGGCTTGGGACCGACTGGGAGACTCCTCGGGACTTTTGGTTCTACAAGATGAGATGAGGAAGCAGGCCAGGAACTGGAGTTGGAGGTCAGAAGACTCTGAAGCATCCAAAACTTTGGCGAAACCGGGAAGACTTCTCAAGAGCCTTTGGAAGAGCTGAAGAACTCTATTTGCTGCTGCTAACTGTTCAACTCAGGAATACCCATCACTAAATTATTTCTCTGCGTATCTGAGCTTGTATTTATTCTTGGTGGAGCAGACTCCCCTCCTGGTTTTTGAGTCCAACCATGGCTTTCTCCCAGGTTCAGTGTCTGGATGACAGCCACGTCAACTGGAGATCCAGTGAATCCAAGCCCGAATTCTTCTACAGCGAGGAGCAGAGGTTGGCCTTAGAAGCTCTGGTAGCCAAAGGGCCGGAAGCCTTCTACGAAGTTCTCAAGAAGGAGAACATCCGAGACTTCCTCTCCGAGCTGGAGCTCAAAAAAGTCTTGGAGACCTTGGAAACCTACGACCCTGGTGCGGAGTATCCCCTCAAGGATAGGAGTGGCTGTGTGGACAGCGGCAGCCAGACCGATGACCAAGGCCCAGGGCCTTCTTTGGAATACTGGCCGGAAAGATCTGACCGATCCATCCCGCAACTGGACCTTGGCTGGCCAGAAGCCATTGCGTACCGTGGGGTGACCCGGGCAGCTGTCTACATGCAGCCACCCATTGACTACCAGCCCCACATCAAAGAGGTCGTGCGCAAGATGATCTTCCAGGCTCAGAAGGTGAGAGGGCTATAGGTGTGTGTGTGTGTGTGTGTGTGTGTGTGTGTTGGGTTAGATGTCCTCTGAACCAACCTCAACATCTCAGGAGCTTCCTGGGAGGTCCGCCTGGAGGATGGTGAGCTCATCTCAGGCTTTGTTTATGGCTGCTCTCTCACCTGGTGGCAGATTCGATCCCAGGACAAGGTTCCATCTCCCAGAGGATGGGAGAAGAGGTGGGATTGGATGAGTGACAGGTTGAAGAGCTAATGGTTAGAAGCCAACATCCATGACGCTGGGAAGACTAAATCGAACCAATAAATAAATAAATAAGACTGGGGAGATAGAATGGGGTGGAAGGAAGAAGCCCCCAGTCCCAGAAATTGTCTGACTCCCCAAAACATGAATCAAAACTGAGCCAAAATCTCTGTTTTTCATTCTTTAAAATCTCAGCTACTCGCCTTCCGTAATCCCAAATAGCTGTTTGTGGGGAAAGGCTATCTGCAGATGCTCAAGAACGCTCTTGTTCTTTCTGACTCCTTGCACGGAAAATGGGTTCCAGGTCTTGCTGAAAGGCATTTTTTTACGTTCCCTTTGCGTCTGGCCTCTGGATCTCCCAAGTCTACACACGGCACACAACCAGCCTTATTTGTTTCACTTAGAAAAAGAAATGGAACCGGAAGGGAATCGGATTTGGGCCTCCAAGAATTCCATACGATGCACAGCTGGAAAAAGGCCATTTGGTTCAAAGGCCCCCCGGCAACTTTCAGTCTCATCAGTGTTCCCAACTGTAAAATGGGAGTATCTGTGACCTAGATTTTTCAGGCTGTTGCAAGAAGGAGATAAAAGGCTACTTATTAAAATTCAAGCCTCTATTATAAACAACTACCTCAATCAAAAGTAACTGCAAATGGTCTCCATGTACTCTCACTTTATTAACATATTTCAAAACCTCCGGTCCAGCCCTGGACATACCTTTCCCTCCTCCTCCTAATTCACTTTCAAGTCAGATTAATTAAAATCGGGAGTGTTTGATCCAGGCCCAGATTCGTTTTCAATCTTTAGAGCTTTGGTTGACGTTTAGCAATCAAGCATCCGCAGCTGGCGCAAAGGCGATTTCCATTGCAAAAGACGAAGCTGCCAGCCCAGAATAAATACATAAATTTATTTACTTTTACCACATTAGGTTGGGAAACTAAACCTGTCAACGGGCAAATGAAGGTGTTTTCCGGCGTGTGCCTGCTGGCGGATTCCCACACATTTATATCCCTCTTGAATTGCAGTATCAAAGGGTAGTTTGTAGAGGTAAAGGGAGCCAAAAAGCCATTTTTTAAATCTTCAGTTACACCTGTCATCAAACCATAATGAGAAATTAAATGTATTATGAGAAATGAAATATAATGCCTGTAATTATATCTGAAAGACGTTGAGACTGTGCCAGTCCATTGCATTCCAAGTCGGTGAGAAGTTGTCTTGTCGGGAAGATTAGAGACCCCAGCATGCAAGGGGTCCCACGGTCAAAAGAGTCGAGATGCCATCAAGACCCTTCCCCCTTTTGATGAGGGCTGTGTGTAAAAAGGGATGGAACTCTGTGGTTGTGTGGCTGCCATTTTGAGTCCTTTGCGGAAGGGAGCATGAACACCCTTGGGAGAACACGAGATGTGGGTGGGCCTTGATTGCCACCTGCCAGGAAGGCTGCCCCTGGCAATGGCTTACCAAAAAGCATGCCATGAAGCTTGCATTGACCAAAGCCTTGGTGGGCATTGGGAATCAACATCAATGGGCCTCTCTGACTATGACCGCAGCAAATGGAAAATGGTATTTTGGAGCAGAAAAAGATAAAACAGGAAAGACTGATAATAAAGAAAACTTGAAATGAAAGGGAAAAAAAGAAAGAACAATAGATCCGTGGCAGGGGTGAAATGCTCCGGGTAGTTAAAAAGGCTACTGGTTCACTGAACCAGTAGTAAAAAAATGTAACAAAGAAAGTTCCGAGCGACGTGTGATCGTCGGAACTTTTTTTTTTTTTACTTTTTTAGCATTTTTTTACTACCGGTTCTCCAGAACTGGTAGTAAACATGCTTTTAAAAAGTTTTTTAAAAGGCTCCAACGATCACAGCTGTGCCTTGCAATCGTCGGAGCCTTTTTTTTAACCTTTTAAAAGCATTTTTTTATGGGTTGTAAAAAAATCTTTTTAAAAGTAAAAAAAAAAGGCTCCGAAGATCGCGTGCCACAGCTGATCACACACACACCCCCTGCGTGCTGTTCTACTTACCCCATGCCTCCTTTTGGTGGGCACTGCATGCACGCACAAAGTGCACGTTTGGCACTTAGATTTCACCACTGATCCGTGGTCTGTCTGGATGGCCAAAGGAAAGGGAATGACGGGATCGGTCCGATTGAAGACGGACTGCTCTTCTGGAGCAGAGCTGGTCATACAGGCAAGGAAGGAAAGGTCTGGCTTTAACAATAAAAGGGCTAAGATATCAGTTAGGGAGTGTACTTTGCTGTCATCTAGGCTGTTGTGTGTATGAAAGCACACATCCACAGGTTGATGATAATTATGTTACACTCCATTGCAAAACCAAGGATGGTCTCGGAGGGGAAAAAATTCTGCCACATTCTGAATAGATGAAGTCCAGGGGAAAACACTCTACATGAGAAAGTAAAGTCCTTGGAACATCAGAAATCCAAGAATCCAAGTGATTAGTTTGGTGAGCATCTGCTTAGGACAAAGTCTTTGTTTCTGAGACATGGCTTAATAACAAGTCTGTTCACACATTTGCATGAAAAGGAATTAATACATTTTTTAGAAGCATAACTGATTTTATTGCTTACTGTGAATGACGGAGAAAATTAGTGGCTTGAAGGATGATGAGATGTTCTAAATGTGAAGCTGACTTTTTCTATACCAGTATCACAGTGGCCTTTTCAAAATATCGAAAGAGTACAGAGGTTTACAAGAAGCAAGATGGAAAAGTTCAGTGAAACTTTATGGTGGGTAGAAACTGTTCAGACCAGATTCTTGTTCTTTAGTTTTTCTTTGCTGAGAAATATACTTGTCTGTGAGAAAGTAAGTTTACCTTCTGTTTATTAATTTAGAGAAAGCATTTGATAAAGTTGAATAGGCTTGACGTATGGAATGTTTTTTTCAAACATGGATCGGAAGGTTGGTTGCTATGTGTGAAAAAAATGGCATAGGATGGAGGTGTGAGAATTAACTGATGCTTTGCGAATGGGTCAGCTGGAAGCAGGACATCACACAAAGTTGTGTGATGTCCTGTGGATTGTTTACTGCATTTTTGGATAAACATGTCAGGATAACCTTTGGTGACGGAGACATATTTTGTTTTGATGATGTGGACACATCTGTATTTTTCTATGCAAATGATGCCATGTTGTTGCCATGTTGTTGTCAATTGAAAATTAATGTAGCCAAGACTATGGAAGTTGCATCTGAGGGGAGAAACAGAGTGAACAATTGCACATTTATGCATAAATGGTGAAAAACTAAAGTGAGTCCATTAGTCAGCAACTGACTTGAAAAGCTGGGTTCACAAGTTACTTTAAACTAGGATTGTTTAATTGATTGGTTGCATTGCCTCTTGACGAATAAGAGCAGCTGAATTCACACTTTTTAGCTATGCTTACCTCCAGAAATCAACAAGCCCATGATTGCTTCACACTGGATCTCAGGCGCTGAGTTTTTGTTGCGTTGATCCATCCGGACTCCACCAAAAACTATCTTGGACAAGCTTGGGCTTGTGAAACCCTTCTAGCCACAACATCAAAGTGTCCTTAGGAGATTAAGCTTCTCTTTTGAGCTGCCTTGCCTTAACCCAGCATTGGGTAGGCACCAAGAATCTGTTTTATTTGCAGTAGCAAAAGTGATCATCTTGCGTTTCTAAGAAGCCTCCAGAAAATGGCCAAACGTCCACTTTTTTCAACATAAAGTGAAAATAGTTCTCTGTATTTCAAAGCTTTCCTAGGGGATTCTGGTGCCTTTTGTCCCCTGCCCAGGTGTTCCCCTTAGGGAAGAGTCAGAAAATGTGGTGGCAGGTCTTGGATGGAAACGTGACTTTTATAGCTGGGAGATTCTGCCTTCACGCCTCCTGTAATGTCAGATGCAGCTCCAAGGTCTGCCTACTTCCAAGGAGGTCTCCTTGTGGACAAAAGACACACCTCCAGGTTCAAATGTGCTTTCTGAACAGAAATGGAGCCTTTGGTGTAGAAATATTCAAAAGCTCTAGAGAGATGGGCAGCTTTTGACAGTTTGGCTGGCTTGACCGAGGAGCCTGAGTCTGAATGCATCAGTGGGACCTTATGAAGAAGGACCGGCATGGATGCCTTCAGTTGGGAGATTTCCCCAAATTTCAGCAACTATCAGAGCTGTGTCAACTTATTCTGTGGGGTTTCTAGTTTTTAGATGAACTCGGCTGCATTGCACCCACTAAGGAGTCACAGCAAAAGGCAAGGAAGAGTTGGAGAGTGAGACAGGCAGCATATAAATGTAATAAATCATTAAATTCTCAACATTCAAAAGTAGTTTCTCATATTGTCTGGGACGATTCCGCCTGTCTCTTTTCGGGCCACTGAATCACAGACCAGACGCCTTTAGGGCAGGTCAAATTCCACGTCATTTCTGTGTCACATTTTCTCACAACATTTAATTTTCAAGATCTGTTGCTAACAGCAGCCATTGGCCAATCCTAGGGCGGCAGGCTAAATTGGAAAGTCAAAAAAATCCTGCAAAAATCCGGAAACAAATCTCTGGTGCCATCATTTATGAAACCATTGGTCAAACTGGGGGGCAAATTTTTGTTTTTTAGTGGCTCCTCCAGGGCAGCTGGGAGCTGATGAGATCCTGCCTCTTCTGATATGCTTTTCTTCAGGGTTCATTTGTTCATCCTGCTCTGAGTGGCATTTTTCAAACATTGCTCCAGGTCTCCAAATGGATGTTTTTGAGACCACACTTTCTTTCTTTCTTTCTTTCTTTCTTTCTTTCTTTCTTTCTTTCTTTCTTTCTTTCTTTCTTTCTTTCTTTCTTTCTTTCCTTCCTTCCTTCCTTCCTTCCTTCCTTCCTTCCTTTCTCTTTCTTTCTTTTTTCTTTCTTCTTTCTTTCTTTCTTTCTTATTTCAGAAATGAGAATTCTCTCGCCAAAGAGGCTCCAATTTGTCCTCTTCCGTTCCTGACCCTTGCGAACCTATTGCACTCAGTTCCACAAATACGACTTTGGCTCCTGAACCAATTCCGCGTGATCTGATCCAGAAATGAACCTTGGTCATAACCACACTTTGGGGAAAAAAAGGAAAAGGTGTTCTTGGAAGCAATCAAGGAAAAAGGCAGCCTGAGCAGATCAAAGGTCTTTCAAGCTTCCTTTATCCTTCCCATCATACATCTTTTCAAACCTGCAGGTGTGACACAGTAGCACCAGCAGTGGCAGCCCTTCTCTTCATGGAACTAGTTTGGAGAGCCCTGGTTAAGAGCTTAAGTCTTGGCTGGCACCTCAATGCATCTTCCACTTTTAAGACCAGCCGATTCCAGAAGCAATGGAGGCCACTTCATCCAGTCTTCCAAGGCCATAAACAGGCTGGGAGGAATCTATCACTGCTTTCTAATCCACTAAAAAATGCAGACCAGCCACATAGTCTGAATAACTGCAGCACAGTGAAAACCCAACTGTGGAGAGACCTAAGAAAGGGCCGGGATCTGTAGTTCACAGTAGGCCAGCGCCAACCGGGTCTCTGGGGGAAAGTGGCTTGTTTAAAGAGTAGACAAAACGAGGCAAAGAGAGGAAGCCCAGAGGAGGAAAAATCCCTTTGCTAAACTGGAGGAGTGCTTGGGAAAGTTGGCTTCTTACTCTGGCATTTGATCACCAGAGAACTCTGGACAGAGTGCAGGACTTATTTTGGCAGATCAGCTGGGGGGAGGGAGGATAAAACCATTAATCGACCGTTTGAATGGTGATGCTGAATGATATTCCTGAAATGTTTCCTTGGGTGGGCTTGTGAAGCATTCAACAGCATCCTGTCCGGAAACTGTTTATATAAATAGTATTACACACGAATCAATCAAACTCTGCATGGTTACTTTTCAGAGAAAAAGCTGCTTCCTGTAAGTTTCAGCTTTGAGGCCTGGAGACAAGAAACCCTGGTTAAGGAAATTGCAAACCAGGATATCCTGGTTTCTTTTGGATTACAATCGCCATGAAATCTTTAGCAGAAATCCAATTTTGGTTTAGGAAAATGATACCTGGCTCTCGTTCCCTTTTGGAAAAGCCTGAAAACTTTTATTTTTTCCTCTTTTTTAAAATTTGCAGGGACTATGCTCTCTTTGTCTCTCTTTTAATTGATAATTTAACAGGATAATCTTTTCGCTCGGCTGCCTGGAAAGCTGCATCAGAAGAAAGGTCTTTTTGCCTTTTGCTGTTGGTACACAGAAAGTAGAATCCCAGGGCTGGAAGGGACCTCAGAGGTCTTCTAGTCCAACCCCCTACTCCAGGCAGGAGATCCCTATCTGGGTCAAATGGCCGTCCAGTCTATTAAAGTGTATCTTTAGGCCCTCGGATTAGTTGCTGATGCTAGTTACCTAGCAGGGGCAGGTAAACGCTGAATTGACAGGGCTCTGCCTATTTCCCGTGGTAGCCAAAGCACTGAAAATAATTATTGACTCACAAAGGAGGGGGAACAAACACTGAAAGGCTGCACTGGGGCATCTGCAAGCGGCCTCGGTGCTGCTCTGTTTATCCAGCAAGGATTGCTCAGCCTGACCTCCAGATTAACCCCGTTGCTAACAGCAAAGCCCCTGGCCAAACCTTTGGGCCCTGGATTCTTTCAGCAAAGCTGCTCTTCCCCACCAACACACCTTTTCACGCCTCTTGCAGAGCCCATATATATATATATATATATGCCGCCCCTCTCCGGAGACTCAGAGATTGCAGGGGAGGTGCCGTGATCTGAGAGGGTCTGGTCGGCCAAGGCAGAGAACTGGACAGACAGGAGCATAAGAGTTTATCAGGCAGCTTTCTTTTTTTTCCTTCCATTTCCAAGGATGGTTGTGTTGATGGGGTCTCTAGGGCAGTTTTCTCAATCTTTGCAACTTTTAAGATGTCTGGACTTCAACTCCCAGAATTCCCCAGCCAGCATAGCTGAAGCCACAGGAAAACGCTGCAGTTGTGTGCAAACAAGAGGCTCTCTCGCCTTCCACCTTGCCGCTTTAAATCCCGGGGAATTTGCCACTCTGCTTTTCCTATGGCAAAACAAAGCAGGTGGAGCTGCCCCAAACAGCAGCTGCACAATTCCTGGCCCATTGCCTTCCCACCCGCCTGAACTCAGCCCTTCCAAAGACTCTCCTCTATTGCAAGAACCCAAAATGCGGCACAGAAACCATCCTCGGCAACCACAAGAATCATAAACAGGGATAGGAGCATGGGAGGAGGAATGGGCTGTGGATGATGGAACAGATGCTGGGTAGGGTACAGGATTGGTCATTCCTATTCAAAGCCACTGAACTGATGGACTGTATGGGACTGACAGCCGGCCAGAAGATGGACAGACAGAAGGATGTGGAGAAATCTGCAGGTTGAGACGGTCCCTTCCATTTCCAAGGATGCTTTGATGGTTCCCTAGCTAGCCAAGTGCCTTAGGTGGGCCCTCGCCCAAAACTAACCATGTACCTCCACCTGCTAAGGCAGAGACAAAGCATTTGAGAACTCCTCAAGAACCTTTCACCCTGGAGAAACAGAGTTTTTGAGAACTGCTGTCTTGCCCAAGCAATCCATCTCAGGAAAATGGGACAACAGATTTATCCGTTGGGAAAGCAAAAAAAAAAAAAATCCGGATCTTTTTTTAGCAAGCAGAAGCTGCTTCAAGAGAAAATTTGGGACCCAAGAGACACTCAACGTTTGTTCTCCAAAGAGTTTCGAAAACAGGTTACGTGTGCCTGGCCCGAGATGAAAGCAGGAGGCAGCAACATCTGCAAGCACCTGAAGGGAAATTTTGCCCTTAATTAGGCCAACAAATCTCCTCCAACTTCCTCAGCTTTGGATCCCAGATATGGGAACCCAGGTGAGAGTTTCAGTTGGCTCTGGACCCCAGTGAAGTTTGTTCCCCAGGAGGAACAAAAAATTACTTTGCAAGGGAAATCTGAGATCCAGAAGTCACCACCGAGTTACACACCAACATGGATGTACACAGGATATGGTCCCAAAAAGTCCACCCATACTTATACGTATCATGAATGTCCCACATGTTCACATTTTCTGTGTGATGGAAAGTCCACATGGAACCTCAATCCCACCATCCTGGGGCCACTATCTTGCCTTTTTGGGACCACCCTCTGCAGACCCCCAGCCCATGAACTAGTCTGCCTGACAAATTATTTCCTTGCCTCTCCCCTCCGGCTCTTCCCATCGCACCTGGGGACTGAGCAAAACCAGCCGCAGTTACACAATTGTCATGGCGGTATAAGTGCCGAGCGTGGCGCATGGGGTATTTGCGAGACACTCAAGATGCAGGCTGATCTTAACACGACGGAGCGGGATTATGAAGTGTGATTAAAAGGCAGCATCTTGAGACAGTGAGCTAATTGCTCTGTGTGACAAGGGAGGCTTAAGTAGGCCACGGGAGAGGAGGCAGCCGTTTGGTCATGAGATGGCACTTAACAGCTTGGCTTGGTGGTGTACGCAAGCCACTCAGCCTTCCAGGCGTGCCTCGGTTGCCCAATCTGCCAAAAGCAGGTTAGATGGCTGTGTCCCGACCTCCCATGGAGAAGAGGCCCTGCTCAATCACGATCGCCTCGCCCAGAGATACATCTTCCAAACCCTGGAATGAAGGCGCAGCTGATCAAGAGCATCCAAAAAACAATGGTTGAGAAAACTTGGCTGAGGCAGCCTGTTCAAAGTGGAGCCCCTTCCAGTTGGTAAACACCAAAACAACTGGCACCACAGCCAGATCCTGATGCATCACGATTGCAACTGGTCCACAAGGACCACGTAGAAAAAGGGTGGTCTCGTGAAGATCTCCCGATTTGGAAGTTCGGCATGGCGATGGTCTATCTCAACTCTTCTAGAGGCCTCTCTTGGCCACCTGTGGTCCATCTGCTGTGTCCTGGGGAGGTCAGGAGGAGACACTCTGGGATCTGGACTTCTTTGCCCCTGAAGGACTTTCTGGTTCTTGGGTCAAGATAACTAGGTGGGGCCTCTTTTCTCAAGGACCACTATGGTCTCAACACACACACCGAATATGACATGGGAGAGCCACAGACCCGGCCATCATTCCTGGATGGTGGTTTTTCCATGGATTTCCTGTAAAACCACTATTGGAAACTGGGGAGCAGAGTGAAGAAAAGACCCTCTACCCAAAAGGCAACTTTTGACTTTTCCAGAGAGTCAAGATTTTGCAACATAGACTGTTAGAGAACATGTTTCCACATTGCAACCTCACAGCTTACCTTAGGACTCAAACACAGACCCAAGTATGTTCTGCTGGATTTTTCACGTGTGTTTGTGTTTGTGTGTGTGTGTGTGTCTGTGTGTGTGTGTGTGTGTGTGTGTGAGAGAGAGAGGGAGAGAGAGAGAGAGAGAGAAGAGTCCTAGCACAAACATCTTTGAGCTTAATCAGCTCCCGTAATGTTTTTCTCATGTTTTCCTTCTTTCAACCAACAACTGGTGCTCTAGTGCAACAGATCAGAGCCACTCCAGAAACCTTAGCTCAAAACTGGATCCTGCCTCTTCCTAAAGACCCCCAATAACCGCATTTCGGGTTCTCCCAGGTGTCCAAAACCATATTCTGCACCAGCAGTTCATACAATCCACTTGACAAGATCAATCAAAGTCAAAACCATACAGACTCAGCTCGATTAAATCTCGGATCACTTTAGGGTGTTCCACAAATCCTGTTTGGCTGGTTCACTTTTGGCATATTGTGAGGATCCAGAATGCTGTGACTGTGGTGTGAAAACGGCAATGTGTCCTATGTTTCTTTTTTAAAAAGGAGGTTTGGCTACCGAGATCCCTGATTTTTCCCTTTGAGCAGTTAAGTCTTGGCCATGAGAACCAGAAGCAACCTACATTTAAAGTTTTTAGAGTTTTGGTGTTTTTCTGTTGTTGTTATTATTTGGCTGTTTGGTTTGTTTGTTTTTAACCGTGTGAGCAGTTAGTGATAGTGGTGTTTGTAAAATGAGTGGCTGTACAAACTGAATGAATGACCTTTGCTTGTAAATAAATCCCATTAGTCTCAGTCTCTCTCTCTCTCTCTCTCTCTCTCTCCCTCTCTCTCTCTCTCTCTCTCTCACACACACACACACACATACACACACACACCTTACAGAAGTGTTTTCCAGCCTTGCAATTTTAAGATGTGTGGCTGGAGAATTCTGGGAGTTGAAGTCCACACATCTTAAAGTTGCCAAAATTGAGAAATACTGCCTTACAGCCAACTCAATTCTCAGAATTAGGAGGCTGCCAAGATTTGGAGGACCGGGGTGCAAAAACTCACAGAAAAAGAGGTATCCTCCCCTTCATTTATGTGGGCCGCAATTCTTGGGAAAAGGAAAGGGCTTGCCTTGAACTCACACATTCCTATAGGCAAAAAAAAACTTCTTCCTACATTTTCTCAGACTTTCTAAAAAGGGAAGCCGAGCAAGTCAGCACCAGCTCCCTTCTCATTTCACCTCATCTGCTCCCGATTGTGTTTCAATTCTCTCTGGTTAATTTTGCCGCCTGCCTCGGTTTCCTTTTGCTGACCCGGTGACTTTCCTGCTCTTGAATTGAACCTCTCGGAGCCAAGACCGCCTCTTGTAAGAACTATGTTACTCCACTCGAAGGCAGCTCATGCCAGAAATACGATTCCCCCTTTCCTCTTACAAGATGTAAACACGTCTTGCCTCCTTTCAGGGCAGGTGGGGCTGCATCAGACGTCAAAAAGTATTTTTTCCCAGCTCTTGTTTTGAGAAACAGGCCCACCCACACAGCTGGGACCCAGATGGAAAAGATTTTCCTTTTGGAAAAGCTGGCCGAGCGCGAGAGGCTTTTTCTCAGTGCAACATGGGACCAGGCCACCTTAAAACACCTTTTTCCTTACAGCTAGCTCTTTCAGCAGCAGCATGGATTGGGATTCTGATCTTTAGGAATTGGGACTCTTTGCTCCCCTTTGGAAGTTGAAGCTGCCCCAAACTCAGCCTCTGAAGAGGGAAAAAAGCAAAGTTTGCCATGTCTATGGAGAATCATCCAAGCCATGGTTGTCCCAGAGATGCTTTTTCAAAAGGCAACTGGACTTCCTTGGGGATTTTTCTTGAAGACATTTCACTTTTTCTGCAAGAAGCTTTTTGGGACAAAGTATGCATTGCGTTGACAACTTAATAGCCAGGAGGGATCCTGGGGGAAAGGCGGTCTGCCTTGAGGGTTTGTTACGGGAAAATGGGTTTTGTTTTGCCCCAAATGTTGGAATGTGGTCCCCATCCAAGCAACGGCTCAAAGATGGGGGGTGGATTTCGCAAGACCATCTAATCCTGGACCAGAGGTGGTATTCAGCAGGTTCTGACCAGTTCTGGAGAACCGGTAAATACTACCTCTGACTGGCTCCGCCCCCATCTATTCTCTGCCTCCCGAGTCCCAGCTGATCAGGAGGAAATAGAGATTTTACAGTATCCTTCCCCTGCCATGCCCACCAAGCCATGCCATGCCCACCAAGCCATGCCACGCCCACCAAGCCGCGCCCATAGAACCGGTAGTAAAAAAATTTGAATCCCACCTCTGTCCTGGACTCTTGAATATTTGGGGTGAAATGGAGAACTGGTGTGTGTTGATCCAAGGAGAACATTCTAGGAACTTTATGGAATGGAATCAAGGAGCAACATTTGCTCTACTCCAGCACGTAAGCCTCTCTCCCTCTACTTAGTTTCTCCCTGTAAAGGGCAGTGAGATGAGAACCAGTGACTCCCAGGCCAGGCAAAATCATTAGGTAAATCTTGAACCAAAATCTCCCAATCAGAAGGCCAGGAAGAGAACAGCCCAATTTCCGTTGACTTGAAAAGGAAGGAAGACAAGATCTAGGATTTGAACCCCAAAGTGGGCATGGAGAAAGAACTTAGTTGTTACGTTCTGTGTGAGGCAGACCTTCTATGCAGATAGCTTCTGTCTTAATTGCAATCAAGCCATTAAGACAGCCCTGTTGAGTCCTTGAGGTTCTGCTGTAAGCCAGTTCTTGACTTTGGGGTGATGGAGCCGGAGAGTCAAGATTTATTGCCATGCTTGGTGTGAATCAGGCACCTCCACAAATGCTGGGATTACCATTCCCAGAATCCCCAGCCAACTAAGAGGTAAAGCCAGATCTGGAAATACGTTTAGCTCCCGTGGCTGAGGTCTCCTTTCTCCTTCTTGGCAGGTGATTGCGGTGGTCATGGACATGTTCACGGACGTTGACATCTTCAAGGACCTCCTGGACGCGGGATTCAGGAGGAAAGTGGCCGTCTACATCATCATAGACGAATCCAACCTGAAATATTTCCTCCAGATGTGTGAGCGAGCCCAGATGCATGCCGGCCACCTGAAGGTAAGTCAGCCCCGAGTCTCGCAAATGGTCCAGTTGAAACTTTGTCCACAAAAGGGGGGAGATAAAAGACCCTCGGGGTGCTTAGGAGGCAACCTTTTGTAGTCTGAGCCGATGTCTTCATTGGCCAATTCAGGGTATAATTACTTTCCCGTTTTGCAATAATTGCAACTTTCCCAAATTCCTTTAAGCCTTGGCTTCGGAGGCAGCAGCGCTTGCCAGCCAATCCCATCCACGCTGGAGCACCCAGCGCTTGTGAGAAGAGTCTCCATGGCACCAGTTGGCCGTGATATTGATCTCTTACAAGCACATTCCTGGGCTTTCCCTGCTTCCTTCCCATCGTTCTTTCAGCAGCTCTGAGAGGAGAAGGCAGCAGAACTTCACAATGATTCCAGTTTCTAAGATAAGCAAGACCCTAGCCCTCATTAAGGGAGAGGTAGTTTCAAGAGTCTTGATTAACACCTAGAAAGCTCCCCCCCACACACATCAAGTCAACCTCTGATGACGTTAGGGATAGGTTTCTACAGTTTTCTTGGCTGTAGTTTCAGAAGCGACTTTGCCAGAACCACCTTCTTGGATAGAAGGAGAGCGATTAGCCCCCAAAGTCACTCAGTTGGCTTCATGCCTAAGGCAGGACTAGAACTCAAGGTCTCTCAGCTTCTAACTGAACAGAGCAGAATAAAAGAGTTGGAAGGGACCTTGGAGATCTTCTTGTCCAACCCTCTGTTCAAGCAGGGGACCCTATAGCATTTCAGACAAACGGTTGTCCAATCTCTTCTTGAAAAGCCTCCAGTGATGGAGCACCCACAACGTCTAGTGGCAATCCGTTCCACTGGTTAATTGTTTTTGCTGTTTTCTAACTTGTGTAGACCAAAACAGGTAAAGAGGTGGCTCAGATACATTTTCCATGCCAAGAACCCATTGTCGGAGGCCTGAATAGTTTCTTATTCCCAATGACCGACAAAGGTGCATTTTGCAGGGGCTCAATAGGATGACAAGACGACTTTTACACCTCGGTTGGTTGTTTTAAACGGTTGAGCCCACCATGCACACATCCCAAGATTCGTTGTCCCCATTTTGCAAATGAAGCAAATGGGGGCTGGGGAAAAGAAGGATATGTGTAAGACCACGGATGAGGTTTTGAGCTGTGGTGGGTTTCCAAAATGCTACATCAGAAAGCGGCTGGTGATGGATCCAGATTTGTCATAGTCTTCACATTAGAGCGTGCTTGGCATTTCTGAAGCATTCCTGAAAGAGATACAGGGCTGAGCAGATGAGTTCACTCCTTGCCCTTTGCCCTCTTGCTGGCCACACACACACATATATTCCATGGGCCCAAAGGTGAGACCTCCCTTGGTCTCATTTTCGAAGCCCGGGACTGCACTTTAGCCATTGGGAGGTTGTAAAGAAAAACCACCTTTGCCTTGAATTGCCCTGGAGGAAAGCCTCATCCTGCCTGCATTCCAGCTCAGCTCTTTTCTTTGAAAACTTCATTTTATGCGGCTCCACCTTTAGCACATAACACTGACAAAAGGCCTGGCTGTGGAAGGGATTTGTTTACCATTTTCAAAGCTCCTAAGCTGCTCCAATCAAAACCAACGCATTTGCTTCAAAGATCTGGAGATGTTTGCTTGTGTGGGCTCCAGAGGGACTCCAGGAAGCTGGATTCTCCAGTGCTATAGAGTAGGTTTCTTAACCTCAAGAACTTTTAAGATTTGTGGGCTTCAACTCACAGAATTCTGGGAAGTGAAGTCCACACAGTCCCACCTCTGAGGTCCTAAAATTCCACAGTTCCCTTTGAGGGAACAGCAGCTCCGTTCCCATCAGCCTTGGTGTCCATCTGAGGACACCTGAGCTTCAGCACCATCACACCCAGCAAGAGTCAACACGCAGGTGCGAGGGGTCAGCCACAAGGCACCCTGGGAAATGTCCCCAGCTCTCTGAGCACATGTTTGCCCAGTGACTCAATCCTTGGCACAAGCTGCCATGCTGGTCCTCTTCCCTCTTGGCTGTTTGCTCCTGTTTTTTTTTTTTTTTTGTTCTGCTCCGGCCGGCTCAATCAACAACATTGCTCTTACTTAAGACAGCTGCCTCAACCACATTTTTCCCCCTTTCTTGTTGTCAATTCAGGCTGCTTATTTTCAATGGACTGTGCTTGCTTTTCTTCAGAGGAAGGGAGGAGAATAAACATCTCATAACCTCATTCATTAACTTCAGAACAAAACAAGGCGTTCAGCCTTAAAATGCTGGCTGGGTGAGGAAGGGCTGGAAGGATGAAAAAAAAATACGTGTTTTTGGAATGAGAGCAATTAGGAGTTAATTGAGCCCTTGGTCTCCACCTTCTTCCTGGAGATTTTCCCTCAGAGACTCTCTGCTTCCCTTTGACCCAAACTTTTAAAGAAGTTCTTGAGAACTGTTAAAGCTGCCCTCTTCCTTATGAGCCACTGGGGTTTGTTGACTTTTCGCCAACCCATCGCCTTTCTCGAATTCAGAACATCTCAAATGTGAGCGTAGTCACACCAAAGACGGGAAAATCCAGCCCTGGGCTTTTTATTACCTTTCCCAAGAACTCTGCACGTGGCCTTTGGCTTGGCCCTCAAGTCCTCTTCCAGCTTCGGTGGGCCTGCTCCTTAAAACCTCCAGTAGTTGTTCAGCAAACGTGGCAACCGGTTTGCAACGGGGTGGTTTTTGGCAAAAAAACAGAAGCAAATTTCAGTTTTCAGCAGAAACATCATAAAAGCCTCAGAAGACGCAGGTGCATTAATGGGTGGTATAAGCTAGTCCGCTGGGGAAATAGGTTTAGCTCAGCGCTTTCTCAATACAGAGGAGGCTTCATTACAGGGAGCACACGACACATGTTGGCGTGTTGCAATTCTGCACTTTTCTGGTTTTCACACACCACAACTTCCCACTTCCCGCTTTCACTTCAGCCCCTCCCTTCACCAAAGCCAAGAGAGGTTTGCAAAACAGGCATCGCACAGTCCAAATTATCTGGGCTTTGCAAAGATGCTTCGGTAATCAGCTTGGCTGCCTCTTCTGTTTGCAGCAAGCCGGTATTGTGCTGAATAAGTCAACCTTGGATGGCCTACCTTGAACGGCCATGCCACACCTGTTCCCGGCTCCACCCTCTGCCCATCCGGGTTTGAAACCACAACTCTGGCTCCCAGGTGCCCAAAATGAACAGAAATGTCCTTTAAGTGCTGATCGCCCAATAGCAAGCTTTTATCCGCTGCTTTCCGGCTCATTCCTGCCCTTTTGTGTCTGCAGAATCTCCGCATCGGCACGATTGGGGGCACCGAGTTTTTCACCCGCTCCGCTATGACATTCAAGGGGGCCTTGGCTCAGAAGTTCATGTTTGTGGATGGAGACAAAGCCGTGTGTGGCTCTTACAGGTAGGTGGAGAACCTGGAGAACGCCTTGATATGGGATCCCACATGCTCCAGCTGGCTCTACATGGCTTTGTGGGTAGGAAGGATGCCAGTGGAGAACTGAAGAGGGGGGGCATAAAATACCTCCTATGGGAGACCCTGCAGCCAAAGAGAGCCTTCCACTCTCATGGGAGAGATCAGACAGAAAACGGGGGGTATTGCTACAACCAAAGCTTTAATACTTAGCTTCTTCTCATGACCCACAACCAAGCAGCAACTATTTAGAGTTTGCACAGAAAAATGGTCTGGATGTGCACTGAACACAAATATTTGACTGTAAAAATGCACCCTTGCATGGTTCCTCATAGTGCTTCTCAACCTGGTCAGGTTGAAGAGGTGTGGACTTCAACTCCCAGAATTCCCCAGGCTGGAGAAGTCTGGGAATTGAAGTCCACACTTCTTAAGGCTGCCCAGGTTGAGAAACACCATTCTAGCAGGTTTGAGTGGTGCTAGTCCTTAGCCAATTTTCTTTTTAACATTTTCTTTAAGTTCAAGAGACTGTCAGCCCCCAACTGAACCATCCTGTATTCCCTTCCAGCTTCACCTGGTCAGCCGCGAGGACTGATCGGAACGTCATTTCCGTCCTTTCGGGCCAGGTGGTCGAGGCCTTTGACAAGCAGTTCCAGGAGCTGTACCTCATGTCTCGGAGCGTCAGCCTCAAGTCCATCCCCATGGGGGAGGAACCGGAACCCGAGCCGGTCATCCTACCTTCTGTTATCTCGCTGATCCCGGCCAACTCCACAGTGAAGAAACCGATCAATCCAAAATATGCTTTGGTCAAGGCCAAAAGCATCGAGAAGGTGGGCAGCGGCAAAGCCAGCAGTGACAAGGTCCTCACTGAACAACAGGCAGAAGCCCAAAGCAAGGTCATCCCTGAAGACCGCGTGTCCGAGAGGCCCAGCAACCTCACGGAGAAGGTGCCAGCCATCCACCCAGGTCTCCTCAACCTGGAGAAGGCCAATATGTTTGACTACCTGCCTACTTGGGTGGAGCCCGACCCAGAACCTGGAAGCGAAATTCTGGGCTACATCAACATCATCGACCCCAAAGTGAAGAACATCCAGCTTTCTCAAATCAACCGCATCAAGGTGTGTGATGTCTCCAAGGCCAACGCCCAACACAGGCACCTCCTCAAGCAACAAAAGGCCCTCGAGGCCAAGAACAGAGCTGGTCAAGAAGAAGCCAAGAACAAACCTTCCCAGACTTCTCCACCCCTGGTGGAATCTGCCCCTTCTCCAGCCCATGAGCCTCCTTCCAAACCCTTGGCCACCAGCCCCATGGAAAAGCCTCCCAGGCACCTGGTCAATGGAGAGACCATTGCCACTCTGGCCAACAACAAGCACTTGAAGCAAATGCTGGACCCCCAAGCAGAAGGTGAAAGCGCTGCTGCCCCAGTGCCCAAACCAAGGAAGGTCCAGGCGAAGGACCCCGTCTCCAAGAAAACAGGACATGCAGAGGAGAGAATGGTGACAGCAGAAGGCCCTGTTGTACAACAGCCAGGGACCACCCCTGCAAATCCATCACCCAAAGAAGGGACCCCAAAGGTTGTCAACGCAGGGAACCATCTCAAGGTGAGCACGGAAACAGCTGGGACTGAGGAAGGAAACGTCCTCCCCATGAACGGGGTGCAGAGTGGTGAGGGGGAGGCGGAAGAGGAAGAGGAGGAAGACTACGTGACCCCCAGTGACCACAGAAGCCTCTCCAACAGCTCCCCTGCCCATAGCTGCGACCTCTCCAATGCGTCCATCCACTCTGACAAACACGGGGGGCCGGGCCACATGTGCCCCCTGCGGAGGACCAACTCCGACTTCCTTCTCAACGGAGAGGGGCCCGGCCTTCACCACTTGCAGCGGAAACTGAGTGAGCCTTACATCAGCTGGGGGACCTTTGTAAGCCCCCTGGGGAGCCCCCCACCAAGGCTTACTCCACCTCTGGAGGAAGCCGCTCAAAGGAGGAGGTGGAAAAGTGACAGCCTGGAGGAGACGAGGTGCGTTTGGGAAAGGGGCCACCCCCTGCATGCTTTACCTGCTGGCTACATTACCTGTACGAGCGAGGCTCCACAGGTAGGCATTTCTGTGGTAGCGTTCTACCCTTACCATGTGGGTTCAGCTCTAGGAGACCAGCAGGGTTCCCTAGCAGAAAATATGGCCGTCCTCTAACAGAACTTGGGTGGTGACTGTCACAGCAGCCCCTGGAGAGAAAGGCCACTTGCAAGGGTTACTCCTTGTGGGAACCTTTCTCAGAGTGGTGGGCTGGGAGACAAGGATGACTCTTGGGGGCTGCTGCTCAGAAACACACTTGTACTGAATAGCTGCCAAGATGGAGAGAAGATAAGAGTCTTATCTCATTGAGTATCGCATCTTCTCGGTAGCCCACCAAACATGGCATCAGCCCAACTGTTCCATTCTGCTCAGAGCCATCTCCAATGCTGGAGGTCAGATATAAGCATTAAGATCAGAGGTCACAAATAGCTTCATCCTTTATGAGTTTGTCTCTTCTCCTTTCAAAGCCATCCATGATGGCCTTCACCATCCCTTCTTCCGGCAGTTCCTGAGTTTCCCTGTGAGAGCACCATGAGTCAGCTCTAAGGAATATTCCTCTGGATCAGAGGCCTACAGCAATAACCAATCGATAACCCAACTCTGGGCCTTGGTCATGGCTTCCAACCCAACCCAACCCTATCAACGTTTGTTGTGTCCACCAACATCTCAGTGGGGTATTGAGGGGCTGGGTTGGAACCCTGAAGAAGATCCTTTGGCTAGGAGTGATGGGAACCGAAGCCCAGGCCAGAGCCACCAAATAGGAAGAAGAAATAGAACAGTTGTAAAATAATGGTTGATATTGGGAGCTATCCACACGGGATGGACATCCATTATAGCCAAATGGGGATCATTTGCAGTCGCTCTTGGTTGCTCTCTCAATAGTGAAGTTACAAAAGAACTGAAAGCTGTAATTGTTAGTTTCTCTGGCCTTCTCATCCAAAGAACTGCAATTAGCTCTAGCTGCTTAATCTCATGGCCCCAGAGGCAATATGACTTCCAGGCCCACATTTCTCTCCCATCTTGCGACACTTTCTCATTCTTTATTCTTTACAGTATTTATGTTGTTTGTATTTTTTGTCATGGATTGCACCAGTGAGGCTAAAACCAATTTCGTTGTATACATGATATACAATGATAATAAAGGCTATACTGTGCTATACTCTACTCGTATTGAGTTGCCTCTTCTCCTGGAACTCCTTCTGATATGGGGACAGAACAGCCAGCTCCATAGTTTTGGTTTCCTCCCAAATTTATCAAGTCCTTCCCCAAGAGCTCAGCTCCTGAGAAGACCTTGATCTGCACTAAGCCATCTGGGGAAGAGCCACCCAGGAGTCAACATTTGTTCTCCCAAAGTGCTTCAAGCCCAGATTTAGGACCGATGCTAAGTGGACATGCTGAGCCTTGTCATGTCCAGCTGCCAAGGTCCTCTGTCCAAAGCTTCAGGGTCCAAATATACGGTAGCTGAAGACCATCCAAGGACAACTGCTGGAAGGAGAAGCTCTTTAGCACAAGACGCTTGCACTCAAAGGGTGCTTGCAATGGGGGGTCTAAAGCCAATCACATCCTTTTGGGGGCCCCCAGGATGGTTCGTGACCGACCAACAACCTCTGATTGGTGGTTTTCCCCACCAGGTTCACACAAGCCATGTTCGGATTGGTTCCGTTCTTGGCTTGGCCTGCTGCTACGAATTTATTAGGTCATTAGTGTTTATTTTCTTGCTGCAATCGTGCGCCTCTTGGCGATGTAGACATAATATATATATACTCATGTATATAAAATACAGGAAGAATTAAAAACGATGCCATCAAAATTAAATTAAAATGAAGCAATACATAATTACATAAAACGCCAGTGCAGTTACCCAGCTAATTAAATGGAAGGGCTCCACTTTAACTTCTGTCGCAGGCTTTCTTAACCTCAGCAACTCAAAGTTAGGTGGAGTTCAGCTCCCAGAATTCCCCAGCCAGCAAATTTAAAAAAAACAAAAAAACAAGGGAAATAAAAGCAACACAACAACAGCAACAATTATACAAAAGGCATAGATATAAGAAGCATGTTGTGCAAAGCTGCTGGTTATTATTATCCCAGCGTAGTCAACAAACCACAGTTGACTAACAAGGCTTATCCTAATACCGGACAGTCCTGAATTCTAACATTAGGAAGAGGAGAAGTGCAGTAACCTTGATGGATATCAGACAAGCCATGGATAGAAATACCTCCCCTCTCCACCCACACACGCATCCTCTGACGCTTGGCAGGTTTCATGCACAGCTCCCCCTCCTGTCAATCAGTTTGCACCCTTGAGATTATTTCCGGAGGATGGCATTCTTAGCTGTGCTCAGGAAGTGAGCAAGCGATCCCATTCCAGAGTGGACAGAGCAGGAACTGGCCCCCAACGAGGCCAGTCCATTGCCCTGCACTGGGACCCAGGAGAAGCCAATGGCACAGTTCTCCTGTCCCGGGCCACCTGCATTTGCAAGCCGGGTGAATGTCTCCTTCCCTGGGCCAGGCTGGGCTCTGCTAGGCTGGGTGCCCCAGTTATGAAGCCCGTGGCCTTCGGGCCTCTTCAGTATGAAAAAAAACAGAAGGATTTTCCTCCACAACATTTTTTTTTTTTTTGACACACAACTTACCTGGGTAGAGAATTCGGCTAATCATGCCCGGCATAACAATGACAATCATTGGCAGCATTTTCAGGTAGCTGGCAAGGATGGAGGCGGCCTTGGCATGGTTGAGACTCCTGGCCGAGAGGGACCTCTGGACAATGACCTGGAAAGACACAAGAGTGAATTCTCCCAGAATTGAAAAATCCCCATGTTGGTTAAGGAATTCTGGGAGGTGAAGTCCATCCATCTTAAAGCTGTCAAGCTTGAGAAACACTGATCTATTTATTTCTCTTTCTGTGTGTCTCCCCCACTCCCTCCATCTTCTATTTCTCTCTCTCTCTCTCTCTCTCTCTCTCTCTCTCACTCTCACTCTCACTCTCACTCACACATACCTACCTACCTACCAACCATCTCTGTGTTTCTCAACTTTACAACTTTAAGATGGATGGACTTGCCTCCCAGAATTCCCTAGCCAGCTATTTTGGCTGGGGAATTCTGGGAGTTGAAGTCCACCCATCTTAAAATTTGCCAAGCTTGGGAAGCACTGATCTAAATTGAATGTAGAGTCTACAGCTGAATTAAAACAGTTATTTCCAATACATTTGTGGGAGCAGGACTCTTGTCTCTCAGCCCTTTGCAAAACTCAACCGCACACTGGACACACAAATGCATGCGGATGTTTCAAGTGCCTTTTTCTCTTCTTGATGCTATTTTCTGCTCTGTCCACAGGGGCCCCAACTGTTCTGCTATGGATCCCGGGTGCAAGTGTCGGCTGAACGGGGCAAAAGCCGACCCCAGCAGCGGAAAAGCTCCGAGGAGGGCAAGCGGCCACAGGACAGAACAGGGGCCAAGAAAGCCGCCCCAACCTCAACCAATCCCTTGTTCTGGCAAAGGAAGAACTTCGCCTCTGCTAAGAATGCCCAGCCCGGCCCCGTCTCCCACAGAGGTGACACAAGCACCCCAAGAGCCACAAGTCAGTCCCTGACTCCACTCCCCGAAGGCCAGAAGTCACCAAAAGAAATAAGGACTCCGCTGGGCATTCCTCTGTGCAAGCTCTCCCAGTCAAAGCACCTGAAGAGCAAGACTTCCCAATTGGAGTCCAAGCGGAAGCCCCCTGGGACCGCCCACCCCAAGGACCAGTAAGGCCGGTGGAGACACCCGAATGACCAATGGAATGGGGGCTGGGCTGCTTTGCAATTACCTGGTCGGTGCACCAGTACCACGTGGCCAAGACGGTCAGACCCAGAGTCATGCCTGTCCAGGGCAGGTCTCCGCTGATGGGATCTCGGAAGAGATGCATGGCGTCCCGCCTGGGCAGGTGGCAAGTTGTGTTGGGGACAATCTTTGATGGGATGGCAGCTAAATAGGCCTCCTCCAGGTTGTGGTAGCCCCCAATCCGGTGGAAGGCTGCTCAAAATAAAAATCAAGGAGAGGACCAATGAACAGTGGCTGAGCTGAGCAACCACATCACTCCCCCTTGTCTCTGCTCCTCCACGTCAACGGTTTCCATCTCCTTCCTTTGCCCCCAAAGAATGAGGGAGAACCCTTGACATTGGGGCACTGGGTTTCCTCTCCACTCGGGATGAGGTGGGAGAAGAAGGGGGCCAACATCTTGTGCCCCAAAACATTTGAATGCACAGGTCATGGGCAGTGAGAAGAAGCTGGGTCCTCTTTGTAGGCCACCTTAGGTTCAGTCCCATTCAAGAGTCAAACTCCAGTTGATCCCAAGTCTTGGGTCAACCTCTAAGCATGAGGAGCAACCAAGGGCTCACCATCTCCTCCATCAACTCCTCAGCTGCCCAAAACTCTTCAATAAGCCAGAAGGATCCATGGTGCATCTACAGGCCACCAAGTTGAGGAAAGCTACACTAACAGCAGTCTCAACCAGAGACCCCAAAGGAAGCTTCTCGTAATGTTCCCAGACCCCCACCCCCATCTGCACCTTCAGCAAGAGGGTGAATCCCATCTTCTGAGATTTGCCCCCTTGCATCCAATCACCTCACTGACATTAGTGCCACGTTGTTGAAGCCAGAGTGGCAACACAGACACCACAAAAGCCACCGTGGCATCCCATGCCCCGTAATGACAATGCAGTGATGGCATTGCTCTCCCCCGCCTTCTACACATCTACTCACGGCTCCCCTGGTGCACATGGGTACTGTACCCCAACTAGTTAGCTCACTCACCTTCCCCTTGACAGATTTCTCTCCTAAGAAGCTAAAGGCAGGAGCGGAAAATTCAAATTTCACCCTATGTATGACTTGAATTTAGGGGGGGGGGGGGGGAAGGCCAGGCATCCCAAAGGAGAGAGAACAGAACAGAATAATAGAGTTGGAAGGGACCTTGTAGGTCATCTAGTCCAACCCCCCGCCCAAGCAGGAGATCCTACACCATTTCTGATAGATGGCAGTCCAGTCTCTCCTTGAAAGCTTCCAGTAGTGAAGCTCCCACAACTTCTAAGAGAGAGGAAAGGAACTCCAGGGAAGTCACGGGAAATGACCATATTCCACGGGAGGAGGTGGGCAGCTCACCAGCCAGCCAGAAGGGTACTAAAAAGCCCTGGCAGGCTCAGTCTTCGGTTGGCTGTCCGATTCCAGCATAAATGCTGCTAAGAGTTAAGATGCCTGGGAGGGCTGGCCTTCGTGTACCACGTCCAAAACAATTGTTTACAAATGTAGAAAGAGAATAAAGGACTTTAAGCTGCAGGAACATGCGTGGCTCTTTCCACCCAACAGAACTGAATTGGGTGGGTGAGATCATTGAAATATAAGAAAGGACCGTCCCTGCCCTGAAAGACACAGGAAAGTCGTCTTGGGGTGGGGGTGGAGATGCACGAGAAAGGCAGGACTTCTTGGGCTGGTTCCTCCTGTTGGCTCCTCCTGCTCCCAACAGAACATCTGCCTTTTCCCCAAGTCCCTGGGGTTGTCTACCATGACCTCCAGCTTCTCTCCTCAAGTTGCAAAGGGAAGAAAGCAAAAGGCAGGTCTCGAGTCCTCACCAATGACCGTCAAGATGATCGCACCAACCACCATGATGAGGGTTTGCAGAGCGTCGGTATAGATGACAGCCGTCAGCCCACCTGGAACAATGTAGGATGCAACTTGGAAAGGGGTTGACACAACGGGTTGGTACCAAGAGAAGAAAACCTTTGTAGCTCAGGGTTGACCGTGGGTTCCTCGCTGCTCTTTGAGCTTGGCAGTTTCCATGCAAACGTTTCATGACCCAACTAGGTAACACCATCAGTGCTACCTGAAGGTACCAATGATGTTACCACGTTGGGTAATGAGCAACACTCGAGCTCAGAGAGCACCCAGCACGCAATTGGTTGGTTTCCCCCCAAAAAAACCCTAGTTTGCCTGGAACTAAAAACTAACAGGAAGTCTCCTTCAAGTCACCTGGTGGCTTCCCAGGCGAGGCTCAGCAGGTAGTAGCGCTCAGTCCTTACCTGGAGCCCGAGATAAGCAGCGCCAGCCTAATTACTAGTCGGGTGGGGACAGCATTGGGAGATGCCAAGACAGCAGGTGAAAATAAGAAGGAAATGGCAAAGAGATTGCTTTGTTGCCAAAAAATATATGGGTCCTCAAAGCAACAAAGCCTACAGGTAATCAAACCACAACTGAATTGAACCAGAATTTCTGGTTCAACTCGGGGATGGTCCCATCACAGTCCTGCAGGAGACCAGCCTGGGCTGACAGCCGGAGATTTTGCACAGGGCCTCTTCGTCTCACCTGCGATGGTGTAGACAGCAGTGACCGCCAGCATCAGGAGGGTGGACAGGTAGAGGTTCCAGCCGAGGCAGATCTGAATGAAGAGGGCTCCGGAGTACAAGTCTGTCTGCAAGAGGAAAGCCAGCCCCGATTTAAATCGCTTTAAGCCTGGGGTCCGGCAGGGGAGGTAAAAAGCCACCTTGGCAATGCGGTTTTGCATCAGGGGACACCAAGAGGAGGGTCAAGCCACACAGCCACACAATCACAGCCCTCCATTTCAGTAGGAAACACTTCGCTCCTGAATCCTGACACCTAAAAACGTGTTTTGGCTGAAGATTTCAGCTCAGGCGTTCCAGCCGGGCCCCGTGAAGCAAGAGAGACTGTCTAGGCAAAATGCCTCCCACCAAGGGCTCCCTGGCTGCCCAGCACTCTTGTCAACAAGTCTCCAGGGCAAAATATCCCAGCAGGATTTGGGGACAGGCCCTTCATTAGCTGCTCTGTGGGGAGGCACCCCCAGCCACCCAGGTGGGGCAGAGAAGCCCAGAAAGCTTGTCAGATCAAAACAGGCCATTTCCAAACTCCAGAGAGCTTCAGATACGAAGATGCAACAACATTTGAGGCAAGACTTCGCCTCACAGCCTGTAATTAACCTGTGGAACTCACTGCCGTGAGACGGTAAGAGGATCACCTACAGCCCAGATGGCTTTTGGAGGAGACAACACAAACACAAGGAAAGGGAGGAGCTGCACTAATGGTTTATTAGCCAGGATGGTTAAGATCTGAGTCTCTGAGTCTGGGAGTCAACCGGAATCCAGGGAAGGGGAGGAAGAAAACAAATCTATCTCTTTAAAAAATAAATTATTATGGTTGGTCGCCTAGTCATCCAGAGGTTTAGGCTCGATTTGGCATTTTTGTCCGCCTGCAGAGTCCTTCCAAAGGACCTGGGATAGGCAGATGTGGATGCTTTGAAAGTGCTAAAGATTTCATCACAGGATGTAAGCTGTTCCAAGCAAAGCTGCCTTTTGCAATTGACCGATGGGGATTGTGTCAATGTCCATAATGTTCAAGTGGTGCTCCAGATATTTTGGGATTGCACCCAAGGCGCATATTACCATCAGTATTATCCCGGCTTTTGATTATTATTCATTTAGATGCCCTCCACATAGAAAGGACCCATGGGGTGGGGGGTGGGGGACTCAGAGAAGGAAGCCACCCCTTTGTCTGCTGAAGCTTCCAGCTTCCCGGAGGGTGGGTGGTGACTCCTCTCCGTTCCTGCTGGCTCAGCAAAGCCCGGCTGGCCTCTTTTTACCTGCCAGGCAAAGGCGGAAGGCGGCAGGCGGGCGATGCCCAGCGCTTTCACTCTCCCGGCTCGTACAATTTCTCCCTCGGGCACCTGCCCCGCCTGTCAGTCAGCTGCCAAGCTCCTCCTGCATGCCCAGCCCCAGTGCCAGCTCTGCACCGGGCTACTGAAAAAGGTTTGCTGGCTCTCCGTGGAGCCTGGCAGAGGGACGAGCGGCTCTTCCCAAGGCTGCTGTGGTTCCATTCAGGGTGCTGCCCTACAAAGGCCACTCCTTGGTGGCTGGTAGATGCCCATCCGCTGCGCAAAGAGTTTTTTTTCCCAGAGTCCCAGAGCTAAGGACAAGACTCTCGGCTGCCCACCTGTGGCAGAGCAATGCTTCCTTCTGGGTGAAGGGCAGCCCTTTGCCCATTTGCTTTATTTCCTTTAAAAACCAATTAAATTGCCAGACGTTGGTTCATCCGATGGATGGCCACCCCATCCCTTAATTCCACAATTGGTGCCCTGTCTCTTCCCACGCTGACTCCTGTGGAGTTTCAGGGAAGCCCATTAATGTCTCTTCAAGCCAGAGAAGAGCTCCATCCACCCCGCCCATGTGGCCCCATCCTCCACAGCCACTTTTCCAGGAAACTGCCCGGCCTGGTTGAGAGGAAGCCGTAGGTGGCCTGTGCACTAGAAGATGACAGCTCTGCTGGCCAAGGGAAGGGGAAGACCAGCCCACTCCTGGCCTTGGCCCAGCCCCTTCGATTTGGCCACTTTTTCAGCCCAGAGAGCAGCTGCACGAGTGGCTGGCAGCGGCACCCAAGGGAAAGGAATGTTCTGTAATTACTGCAAAGGGGTGGAGATGCCCGCTTAGGAGTTGGCAGCGTTGCACCTCGTTTAAAAACACACACAGGGCATTTCTTGCCTCGAAAGCCTCAAAGCCCGAGTCCTCCCAGCTTCCTCCACCCAACGGGAGGGAAAACAGGGACTCTTGCAGACTAAGATGCCTCCGAAGGCAACGCTCGCCTCCTCCTTCAAAAACAGGAAGAGAAATCCCCCCCCCTTTTGCAGGGAGTTTGGCCCATTCATAAAACAGCAGCTGCAGCAGCCGGGAAGCCCTTTGATCTCAGCAGCTCCTGGAAGGAAGAGGAGCAGAGCTGGGGGGGGGGGGGGGGGAATCCGAGGCTGCTTTGGGATTCCCTCCCCCTCTCTGTCTGCAGCCGCTCAAAATCCATGCATGAAAAAAAGAATTTTTTTAAAAAAATCAAGATTCAGGCATCCCAAGACGACTCATCTATGGTGGAGGAAGCCATTGGTGAAACCCCAGAGGGCACTGCTGGATCCTTTGGGGGTTCAGCCTGATAACCAAACCCCCAATTCTGAGCTGCGCCATCCCGGGGTCATGTGATCACCCTTTTGCGACCTTCTGCCAAGCAAAGTCCGTGGGGAGGCCAGGTTCACTTAACGACCAGCTTATTGATTTAACAGCTGCAGCGACTCACTTAACAAACTTGGCAAGACAAGTCGTAAAACGGGGCAAAACTCAAATTTCTCACTCAACAACGTACGTTTTGGGCTCAGTTGTGGTCGTAAGGCGAGGACTCCCTGAATGTGCATCTGTGGGGCCTTTCCTTTCCTCAGGGGCCGGGAGAGTGAATTCTGCTGCTCTCGTCAGAGCCCGAAAGGTTTTGCCCAGCCAGACTGGAGTTAACAGGTGATATCACATCATGCCTCAGAGGACAAGACAGGGAGTCCTCGGCTTATGACTGCAATTGAGGCCCAAATTTCTCCTGCTGAGCGAGATCCTCGTTAAGTGCCTCATTTTACGACCTTTCCTGACGCAGTTGTGAAGTGGGCCACTGCGGTCGTTAAATGAGTACCGTGTTCAGTGAATCCGGCTTCCCCCTTGACTTTGCTTGCCAGAAGGTCACAAAAAAGGGATGAGAAGATTGACCCCTGCGGGACACTGCGACCGTCATAAATATGAACCATTTGCCAAGCATCTGAATTTTGATCCCGTGACCACAGGGAGGCTGCAATAGTCGTAAGCATGAGAAACAGGCTGATTTTTCAGGGCCATTATCAGTTCGGACATTCACTAAATCAGTGTTTCTCAACCTTGGAAGCTTGAAGATGGGTGGACTTCAACTCCCAGAATCCCCCAGCCAGCAGCGCTGGCTGGGGGATTCTGGGAGTTGAAGTCCACCCATCTTCAAGCTTCCAAGGTTGAGAAACACTGCACTAAAGGAACCTGTAGCCACATGCAGATCCCCTGCCCTCTTTCCCCACGCATCCATCCGGCAGGTGTGCAGAGGTTCCCCCTCACCTTTGCTGTCAAGGGAATGACCCCATTCCAAGAGGGTTGGGCGCCTTGAGCCCTGGGGCCAAACCTCCAGGGAGCGACTCAAAAATTAATTGGAAAGCAATTAATCCCCGAGTGGGCAGGACAAGCTCCATTCTCGGGGCGGCTCAAACCAGCCTCCCTTTGGATACGGAAAAGACCTGGTGAGGATGTCAATCACGGGGTGGGGAGGGGGTTGGGGGGGGAAACCAGCTCCCACGTCATCCTTAGGCGTGACAAAGCGGCCCAGATCACAACAAAGAGCTGCCCACACCTGGCGGAATCTACACCTAGGCAAGAACAAAGAGGGAAGTTCAGGTTTTGCTTGGCCCTCCGTTGTTTTTTTGTAGAGAGGAATTCGCCGGGAGCGATGAGAGGCCAGAATGAAAGAAGATTAAATAATGGCCCTTATTCCCTGCCCGGTTCCTACCTCAAGCTTCCCTTTGAGCTAATCATCGCTTATTATCCTTCATCAATTAAAAACGTTGCAGGAATTATCTGATTAAAGCCAACTCCACGGCCAAGCCTCTTGGCATCCGGCTAAGGGAACCGGTTGCTGTGCATTGCCAAACTCCTGACAAAGGCATCCTTCCTGGGCCTCTGCAAATAGCAGAGAACAACAGAGTTGGAAGGGACCTTGTAGGTCATCTAGTCCACCCCCCACCAAACAGGAGACCCTACACTGTTTCTGACAGATGGCAGGTCTGGAAAATCGAAATTGGACATTTATGGATATAAACCAGCCATGGTGGTCAGCACACACTTGCACAGCACAAAATCTCCATCTGTGTGATCCGAAGACAACCGGAGCACCACTTGAATCCCATCGGCCTTGACCAAATCTCCATCAGTCAATTGCAGAACGGACCGATGCATCCTACGACGATTCCTTTAAGTTCCATCAAACCAGAACAGATCCTTGGAAAGGGCTCGATGGGTGGATCAAAACACCAAATCCAGTCTAAACGTCTAGGTGACTAGGTGACCAATCATAACTGTTGTTATTGTTTTGTTTTGTTTTTTTTAAAAATCTCCCTTTTCCGTGGGAAGAGTCTTTCTGGGTGAGTCTGAGGGTTTGGCTACACCAGCCCCACCAGAACCTTTTGGGCTTTCAACCTCCCAGTTGCCCATCCTCACAGTCCGGTTCCCAGCAGCGGCCAGTCAGGTGTCTCCAGAAAACCCACAAGTGCAAAAACAATCCCTCTCTCTCTCTCTCTCTCTCTCTCTCTCTTCCCCAAACAATCCACCTAGAAAGATAGACTGCTACTGAATAGGAGGGTCTACTGTAGCCAGCAGCCATTGGTAACACGGCCTTTTTAAAGAAGAAACAAAATCCTTTCTAACATATTACAGTCATCATAAACTGCGCAGGACAGGCGTTTTTTTAAAGGAGGCCTCCAGGAAACCGTGAGGTTGTGTTTGCATCTTGGCGCTTTGGCCCAGAGGGGCAGGAAATGCTTTGAACTTGGAGTCTTAAAATGTGGAGGCTCAACTGCAGAAAGGTTGGGGTTGCTGGGGGGAGAGGAGAGGAATTTGGGTCTTAAGAAGCTGGGAAGCAGGAAGCTATTGGTGAAGCAGGGGCTGCTGGTGGGAATGCAGTGGTCAACAGCGCCCCCCGCTGGACAAAGACCTGAGTGCAATGCGGGGTCTTCAAAGGAGCGCTCATCCCTTCTTTCCAAGGGTTCAAAAGCCACTTGAAGAAGCCAATTAAGGACCAGACAAATTAATTAATTAAATCAATTAAGGATCAGACAGGTTACTTGCTGTCCAGTGCCAGAGGGAGGCAGGGATGGATGGATGGATGGATGGGAGGGAGGGAGGAAGGAAGGAAGGAAGGAAGGATCTATAATTTGACATGCTTTAACTTCAGTTGACCTATAGGCTGCCCATCCTCATCACCCCAGCCAGGCTCAAGAAAAGGGCTCAGCCTAGAGATGCAGAGGGAAGGGTTAGGGTAACCACTCACAGATATCTTGGTGAAGATGGAGAGCAGGAGCGACAAGAAGGACAGGCAGATTCGAATTCGCTCCCCTCCAAAGCGTCTCTGGAGATACTCCGGCATGGTGACAATCTGGGGGAAGAGAGGAAGGAAACAGAAGGGGCGGGTTGGAGGGGACGATGGGAAACCAGAAGCAGGAGAAGGATGGAGCCAAAGGATGAAGAGCTTTGGATGGACAACCTACTACCAAATCGACCCGTGGTTTGTTTGGTTGCGGAGTTACCGTGTCCTGTGAAGCTGCCCCTCAGCATCTGCAAAGCAGCAGGCTGTGTCCACCCATCCAGGGTGGCTTCTCTGTCAAACTCTGGCTCAGCAAGCCAAGACTGAGCTCAAGGGGGAAGGAGCGAGCCACAAGGAGACCCTCACATGCAGCACCAGGAGTGAAGGGTGGGGGCCGAGAGAGAGCCGGCTCGCACTCACCTCTGCTGAAAGGTAGACGGGAACGAAGAGCCACGCCAAGGCCAGCAGCACGTAGGTGGCCTAAAAGGGGCCAAGAACCCAGACAGAGACGGTCAGCCTCAGTCAGGCCCACCCTCTTTGCTAGAAGTGGGGTGGACTCCAACCCACCCACCCCAGGGACACTCCAAAGGGGGACGGCTGCTTAAACCCAGGTCCGGGCCAGCAGAGTTGAGCCCCTTACATTCCACTCAAAGCCGGCCACGGCAACCCCACCGGCAGCTCCGCTGCTGGCCAGCCCGATGAAGAGGCCGGCTCCTTCACTGCTGGCGAAGAGCGAAGCACCGATCTGCAAAGGAAAACCTCAGGAGTTGAACTCTGCCAAACAACAACAGGAACAAAACTCCTTGTCGGGTGACGGTTCTTTGATTTATTAAATTTCTGTGCTGCCCACTTCGCTGTCCAAAGAGACTCTCAGCGGCCTGCATTAAATTATTATTATTTGCTCAGGGAGCAAGCTACCCTGGCCATCCGAGCATCATGAGCTGACCCACTAACCTATTAAAACAATAAAGCAAACAGAAAACGGTGATTCTTGGCTTTAATCATTAACTGGATTGGTTTTGTAAAATATGTGAATCATTGGTTTTACTGTGTGCTGCCCGGAGTCATCTTAAGCAGCCATGTAAAATAGATAGATATTAGATTATGAGGTAGGTAGAGATAGATAGATAGATAGATAGATAGATAGATAGATAGATAGATGATAGAATAAGAAAGAAAGAGAAAGAAAGAAGAAAGAAAGAAAGAAAGAAAGAAAGAAAGAAAGAAAGAAAGAAAGAAAGAAAGAAAGAATAGTGTTTCTTAACCTTGCCCATTTTAAAATAAGTGACTTCAACTCCCAGACTTTCCCAGCCAGGTATGATAGACACAGATGACAGATATAAGCAGCAACAAATATATACCCATATTCCTTGCAAGAGACCAGTAGGAATCAGTTACACCCAGTCGGTGTTACTCACCGGCCACCAGGCGATGTCCCTTCCAGCCAGAAAGTAACCACTCACGCTGTTCCTACTTGCCCGGCATGATGACTGCAAAGGGAAAGAGAGAACTGAGCCAGGAACAGGATGAGATTTATTAAATCTGTCTTTTCTGTCTCCCCGTCACCTCTTTTCCAGCCCTGCCTCCCTCTGGGAATATGCATCCTGCTTTCCAAAAGCTTGGCTGAATCCCTACTTTGCAATAAAACCTCACCCCATGTTTATTTATTACCTTTATTCTTTCTTTCATCACCCTTTATCTTAATTTTGATTTTCTTGTTTACTGGATCGTTTCAGTCTGGACTGTCTGTTTGAGGTCATGTTTTTCAGTGAATTAGATTACCCAAAACTACCAAGTAGGTCCTTTGACTCTTCCTCCCTCTCCCCTCCCCACTTTTTATTTTTTATTTAATAGGTTGCAAATTAGCTCTAACTTTAGAAACACAATCTAACCCTATAATAATGATGCTACCCCAGGATTAAAAACAGCACTTTCAAGAAAGAAAGGACATCTCAAAGAGGGGCCTTCCACGGAGAAACTACAGCTTCCACGGATGAATAGCCACTCCGAGTGAATTCAGAGGGGTCGGCGTAAAAACCGAGGCTGCCGTACCCAGATGCCAACTGCCAGGTTCAAAAGGAAATACATCACCACCACCACCGCATCTGGAACGCCAAACTGCGGCGAAAGAGCAGGGATTTCTGCGTGGGAATTGTTCTCCATGGATGGACGCCGTGTGTCAGCCCAGAAGAGAAGACAAGCTCAACGTGGCTTCCTACTAGCTGCTTCCAAGCTGAAGGGAATTGATGATTAAACCACCCACCACCTCCTTCCTCCGGAGCTCAGGGGCTGCCCACCTTTTCAGCTACACCAGCCTCAGATTCGACCCAGGTTGTTTGGACTTTGCAATGGCCAGGAGGCCAGGAGACCTATCCCTTCTAATGATCAGAAGCCAAGGTTGAGCCTGCTTCCATTCACCCTTTGGAGGTCTATGGAGATTCTCCATCATCCAGGTCATGGTTGTCCCAAAAGTGCTTTTCCAAAGGGCAGCTGGACTTCGTTGGATTTTTATTTATTTATTTTAAAACGTTCCGCTTCTCATCCAAGAAGCTTCCTCACCATCAAAGAAACTCCTTAAATGAGAAGTGAAATGTTTTCAAGGAAAAAACCCCCAAGAAAGTCCAGTTTGGAAAAGCAACTTTGGACACACAGATGCACATGGACAATTCAGCCACCCGAAGTGAAGCTTCTCAAACTTTCGGAAGACACCCTGGGAGAAATCCCAGGCCCTAAACTGATGCTGGCTTCTGTATCTGACAAGTTCTCTTTGACAGGATTGGAAGGGCAGCTCTGAGTAGTGACCTGGGTGGATCCACACCAGATTTAGTGTGGTTAGGAGGACCTGGACACATTTGAGGAATTAAGTCAATCACTTTCACAGGGAGCAAATCTCCCTCTGTATTGGGTTAAAGCTTAAAAGTCAACCTCTTAGTCAATTCCAATTTAGTTTCTTGACAATACGATGCTATTTGCCCCCACCGACTTCCCAGGCTGGTCAATGTGACTTTGGCATCACCTGGTGGCCTCCCACCCAAGGATGATTAGTTCTTGACTTGGCCTAGCTGAGACCAGCTGACAATGGCTCAGGGCTGCCCCCTGGTGGCGATGTTTTTAGGAAAAAGGTAACCTCTACCTTAATACGCTTTTTGGAGAGCCTTAAAAACTCGGTCCTTCAAAAAGGAATTTATTTTATTTATTCATTCAATTTGTAAGGAAGGCTAAGAGCATGCTGCCTCTTGGGCTGGGGGGGGGGGCGCTCATTGGATCTGTTGATAATTGTAGGGAGTTGAAGTCTAAACCTCTTAAAGTTTCTAAGATTGTGAAGCACAGCCTTAAAAGGTTGCTAGAACCTTTGAAAAACATTTAAAAAAAAAAAAAAACACGCGTCCAGGGAAGAACAACAGACCTCTTCATGGGTTGCATATTTGATCATGGGATCCATTCTTTCATCTTAAGAGACCAAAGCCCCATTCAGCCCAATCTTACCCATCTCCCTTTTTTCATCCCGTCCACCGCTCACCTCTCTTACAAACATTGACACGTCTTGTTAATGTGTCAACCTTTTCATTTGCTGGTGGCAACGCTTAGTAAGCAGTTGCGTTAAAGTCTAACCTCGGAGTCCTGGATGCAGAAACTCCTTCCTCTGAGACACACAGAAGGGATCACAAATTGTCATTTTGCACCCTTGAGTGGTGAGGCCATCAAGGGACCCAAGGGCTGAAGGCCAGATTGAAAAGTCCAAAGACACATTCCAGAATTCCAGAATGGCTGGCAAGAAAATGTCAGGGATGCCTCTGACCTCCCAGCATCTGAATTCAACTGGGAGATCAGAATCCACCAGATGTTGAACTGTCTTTTTTTTTTTCATGTCCGCAAGTTTTTCTCTCCCAACACCAAAGAGAGGACAACAATTGAACAAATATTTTCTAAAAAGCTCATCATGCAAAACCAGAGTCATTTTATTTGTGCCAGAAAATAAATACCAGTGCACGTTCCTTATGTTTTTTTTTTCCTTCCTATAAAAGCATGGTTACAAAAAAAAAAAGTCACGGAACTGCATACAACAGTGCGGTTTTCTTGTTTGGCTGGTCTCGGACACAAACTCGACGCCATAGCTACCCTTTGTCGAACAATACACAAAAGCACTTGAAAGCAAGCTGAGAGGATCAGGAAGGAAGGTTATGGGCTACCTCGTCTTCCAAAAACACAGGAGAACGCCTCCTGTGCGAATCTCATGGAAAGATGCATAAAAGATGCACACGAACGATGGAAAGGAACAGAAGCGGCTGTTTCCAATGACAAGTAGCCGAGTCTGACATGGGTGCTTTCATCCCAAGCTCTAAGGCAGCGTTTCCCAAGCTTGGCCACTTTTAAGATCGGTGGATTTCAATTCCCAGGGTTCAACTTCTATGAAAACAGCCGCTTCCGTTCATTTCTCTCCCACATGTGCAACCGTGTTTTGTATGAAGCGGCTACTTTCACATGACAAATAGCCGGGTCTGACATGAATGCCTTTATCTCAAGCTCTATGGCCACTTTAAGATGGATGGGCTTCAAGTCCCAGAATTCCCTAGCCAGCTTGGATTCTGGGAGTTGAAGTCCACCCATCTTAAAGTGGCCAAGCTTGAGAAACATGGCTCTAATGGAGTGCAGGACTCTTCATATTTGCTGGGACAAAATAGTCTTATGAACATGAGCCCATTCCAGTTCCGGATCGATGTTAGAAATAAATGCCCTTGAGATGCAGTCCTTCCTGCTGCCAAGATCACCCCAAATCCCTCCCACCCACCCCCAAAAAGAGGAAAACCATCAATAGGGCCATTTCCCAATTTGGATTCCTTGCAATGAAGCTGCAGCAGAAAAATCTCTGCCGGGGGGTGGGGGGGGGGGGGTGTCTTGCCTGCAAAATAGCGCAGCTAATCTGACCGTCTCTAGAAGTTGAAAAGAGGGTTGTTGTTTCTGTTGTTTTTTTAAAACTTTTTATAAAATCCTTTCTCTTTCTCGAAAACAAAATCGCAAGGAAAATAGCTCTGAGGATTTTGTCTACTCCATTTAAACCACCGGAAAGAGGGGGGGGGAGGGAGTTGGAATAAAAGCCATCTAATAAAAAAAGGGCTCCCACCAAAATACAAAGATTAAGCCACAAAAAGTTTCACAGCTGGGTTTCTGTCCCGTGTCCAGTTTGGCCCCTTAAAAAAATCTTTTTTCTTTCTTTCTTTCTTTCCTTCGAGCCCTCCCAAGCAACTGTCAGTCATCTAGTCCTATGTTTCTGAAAAGGTACGACATGGATTCCCCGTTGTGGATTCTGCGGATGGCCTCCGAGAGGATGAGGCTGATGTCCACCGTCTTAATTTTGGGGCACTGCAGTTTCTGGATCTCGTGCGGAATCGTGTTGGTCACCACCACCTGAAACAAAGCAGAGATCAGAAGTTGGGGGGTGGGGGGGACACCCCAGGAGTTGAGGTCTCACCTCCTTGCAAATCTGGACAAACCCTCTTGGAGCACTAGGCATCGCTTCAATTCAGCCCTGGAATGGATTGCCATGAATTGACCGACAGAGTAAGATTATTTTAAAATGTTTAATTTAATTTATCCCCCTTATTTCGATCCTGCCTTGTCTGCAAGAGCTCAAGGGAAGGTTACAGAGGCTCTTTCCTGCCCGGCAGAGTGAGGTGGGCTGAACTGCTTTAAAGTCACCAAAGGGCTCCGTGATAAAACAGGTTAAATCTGAACCCTTTAAGGGTCTTCAGAGGAAGGAGACCAACAGCTAAACCAACTGGGCAAATTTCTAAGCCTGAGCCCACAAGAACTGGGTTCAAATCATGGCGTTAGTGGTGAGGTTCACAGGCCTCATGCTGGGGAATTAACTGAGCTTGCCTGCAAGGTGCTTAGACGGTGTTTCTCAGCCTTGGCCACTTGGAAGGTGTGTGGATTTCAACTCCCAGAATTCTGGGAACTGAAGTCCACCCATCTTAAAAGCTGCCAAGGTTTAAAAACACTGGCCTACATTCCTTCCGGGGCATTCAGGCCCAGACGATGTGGGAGCAGGAGTTGAGGCATGAACCAGGGGGCCGGAGATTTGAACCCAGGGCCTCCCGTGGCCACGAGCCACGCTGCCTTCCCCAACTGTTCAACTTCATCTGCCGAATGCAGCCGCTCGGCCAGCCAGGCCTCCCGCATACCTCATCGATTGCCGACTCCTCTATCAACCGGGGGGCGTCGGAGGAGAGGAGGCCGTGGGTGGCCATGACGAAAATCTTATAGGCGCCTCGCTCCTTCAGGGTCTCTGCGGCCGCAAGGAAACTGTCCACGTCATCAATGATGTCGTCCTGACCGGGGAGACCAGGATGTTGTTAAGAGGGGCTGGGGGAGATTTAACCTGCCTGCCCCTGGGGGACTTTCAACCCCAGCGTTTGCAGCTGCCATCTTGACTTTTCTGACCACACTCCCACAGGCACCTCTGCGCAGGGCAAGTTCAAGTCCCGAGGAACAAGAAAGGGAGCTTAGCCTGGCACCCAACACCACTCAAGAGCAGACAAGCCAGGACTGGCATCCCCGGATTATGAAGCAGTTCCGCTTTCTCGAGTTCAGGAAAGAGAAATGGGTTTTTTTTTTTCAAATCAAGGTGGAGATTCGCCCAAAACTCTCTTCCGTTTTTGTACAGGCAGGCTCTGAGCCTTGCAGGCCTCCAGGCCGTGACGGCCACCTACCACAATGATGGCTATTCGTCCCCCAACGTCTCCAACCACAGTGATGGGCGGCTTCTCTTTCGGAATCAGCACTGGCAAAAAAAGAAGAAAGATGAGAGAAAACTGGGATGGGGATTTCTGCCTCGAGCCCTGCAAAATGCCACCCCAGGCAAAGCGGCCTACACCAGCCAACCTGACTCTCATCAAGGGGGACAGAGGTGGGGGACCCTTAAGAGGACCCACCTTCTGAATTTAAAAGTACAAATCTCCCCCCATCCCTTTTAGAGCCTGAGAAGTTAGAGAGATTATCTTCTGAATTTCTCCCTCTGCCCGTTATGCAGCTCTGGGTTATGTCCTCTCTTATCTGATCGTTCCCTGTTCAGCATCTCTTCCTCCTTCTCCCAAGGCCATTCACACTTTCATTCCATCCCAGGCAGAGCTTCTCCATCCCTCCTTTGAGCACAAACCTCCAAACCAGGTGGATTTTCCACCAGAAATCCCCCCTTCCCTTCCGGCCATGGGTTATAGCCTTATTTGAGAGGAAGGCAAGTCACGCCACTCTCCCTGCCTGAGGCTACTTACTGGGTATCTCCAAGCTGGGGTGAATGGCGGCGGCGCTTTTGGCAGTTGGGGGCGAATGGCGCCCGTCCACCAGGTCAGACTCAGCATCTTGAGCCTCTCCGTGGATCACGGCAATGCCCAGCCTCAAACGCTCAGCAAATGACTGCGCCCTGCCGAGAAGGACAATGAGCCCACCATGTTCTTGGCATGGGCACAGATGCGAGGAGAGGAAATGCCCCACACGACACGTAGAAACATCTCAGGGGAAGGAATGTCATCCAGGGGGGTCCAACCTTGGCTGCTTTAAGACCTGTGGACTTCGACTCCCAGAATTCCACAGCCAGCCATGCTGCAGTCCGGACTCTACACATGCTGGCTGGGGAATTCTGGGAGTCGAAGTCCACAGGTCTTAAAGCGGCCATGGTTGGACACCCCTGCCCTACTGAATTCTGGGAAAAGACTAGATGGGCTTAGGGAGTCAGGGACCCACCTACCTCTTCGCAGATGCAGGAGACTTGGCCACAATCACAGCATTCCTGTAGTCCGGAATCTACACAGCAAAAAGCAGTACAACCACACTCAGAGCTGGCCTTTTACCTTGACTACAAAAAGCCCGTAGCCTTCCTTCTACACAGTCCAAAACTGGGGTGCTGCCTCTGCCCCCCACAATCTCATCCAGATTCCAAGCTGCAAAGCCCCCCGAGATTCGGGCCCATCTAAACCCTAGAGATTACTCATGGCTGGCCCCGAAGCCTGCCTCTTCTGTCCCAAGGACCGGCCCATAGATTTCCACTGTTCTCCTCTCCTCTGCCTTCTGCACATCCACGTGTCAGGCACGGGATCCAGCTGTTCCTCCTCTCCCTCATCTGCCACCTCCAGACCTGGGGGCTGTTGACTCTCCAGGCTCCGCCTCTGTCTTTCTCTCTCTCTGCCAGCTCTATTCCCTCTTCCCCCTCAGAGCTCTCAGGTTGCCTTGATGCTGACCCTGACTCCCACGTCTCCTCCTCCTCCTCCGATTTGGCTGCTGGAGGGACCGGCAGCCGACAGGCCACAACACTGCTTTTCCCCCATGGCTTCATTTTTGGCATCCATCCTAAAAGCACCCTGAGGCTGACTGCCACCTCATTTCCCGGCACAGGACAGATTGCACTGGTCTGCCCTCTGCAGCTGCCCAGCCCAGAGGCCAAGGATTTGGCCTGGCTCACCTCTTCCTGGATGTACTGCAGCAAGAACGGTGATGCTCTCAGATTGTCCACCGGCACGTTGAAGAACCCCTGGATTTCCTTCTGGTGCAAATCCATGGTGATCAGGTGAGTCAGCCCTTTGGGGAGGGCAGAGGGAACAATCAGGTTGGCATTGCTCCATCCAGGCCACCTGTTACCCTGGGCGGCAAAGGCCGGGCAAGGGCAAAAGGCTCTTACCTGCCTTGCACATCATGGAGGCCAGGAGCTTCGAGACAATGGAGCCCCGTTTCCGCATCTTGCACTGCTTGCTGTAGGGGAAGTAGGGCACCACGCCGATGATGCTCTTGGCGCAAGAGGTCTTGCAGGCATAGACCATGATCAGCAGCTCCATGATGGTGGTGTTCACGTCCCTGGAAGGAAAAGACGCCAATCCAGCAACTGCCCTTCCGACGGAGCTTTGCAGCTCCTGCTTGTCTGCGGCTGGATGTACCTGGTGGATCAGCCTTTTTCCCCCGAGTTACCACTGGTCCTCACTGCTCCAAACAGTGAGTTAGAATAGCAACATGTTAATGTTATCGGAGGACACTCTGAAATACACAACACAAAACTGCAAAACTAAAGCATCATTTTTGCAAATATGACCAAGACAGACGAGCAGAATGAATTCAAGGAGACTTATTCCCAGTCGATGATTTTACTCACTTGGAAACGGTCTGGATAATGAAAACATCTTTGCCTCTCACGGACTCCTGAATCTGCACCCTCGTTTCTGCCAAAAAGGGGAAAAAAGCAAAACAGATGTGCTCAGGACTTACACACATGTGTAAAGTAAATGACATTGCAGTGCGATATAAAATGAAAATGCACAAGTGGTTTTTGAAAATCAAAACAAGGGGGCATCGTTGCAAACGGCAGGATTCTCCAGAAAACGTGTGTGTTGTGTTTATGTCTGCTCAGCAGGGAAGGAGGAGATATTTAATGAACAGGTTGCTCCTCCTCCTTCAACCTTCAGATAGTGAGGCCACAGGTGTCCTCTACTCACCTCTGTTTGCCTCCTGGTACACCTGCACCTTGCCCATTTCCACACCCAGGCGCCTACAAAAGGATTCGAGAGAAAGCAAGGTCAGAAAGAGGAAGAGGATCCAGCAGGTATGGACTTCAACTCCCAGAATTCCCCAGCCAGCAGGTGGACTAGTGATTTCTGGGAGTTGAACTCCCATCTACCTTCAAGAAGCTCTGCATTGGAAGAGTTCAATTTGCTTGATCTCTAACCAATTATCAATCAAACCCTGACTTAAACAGAAGACTCTAAACTCACTCTGTGTCTGTCTGTGTCTGTGTCTGTGTCTGTGCGTGTGTGCGTGAGAGAGAGAGAGAGGGAGAGAGAGGGAGAGACTGTCATCCATCACCCCTCTATATCAAAACTCTATTGTTGAAAACAATCAGGAAAAAGACGGGAGCAGTAGGGAAGCCTTACTCAGCAATCCTCTTTGAGAGCTCCATGCAGGATGGGTTGGAGTTGGCCGAGAACAGGACCAGACCCCCCTTCGTGACATTCATGATGGGCCCGGTTCCAACGGGTGCCACGCAAAACATCAAAACTGCCTTTGTCGTCCCGCCTTCGGATAGACTGCCAAAAAAAAAAAATCATAATAATATTTCACTAAGAACTTTTCAGCAACTCTCAACCAAACAAAAGTTCCTGAAATCTTGCATTTCAAGAGCTTCTGCAAGAGGATGGAGATGTCTCCCCTGGAGCATTAAAAGCAATGCTTCTCCATCAATCTCAACTACTTTTAAGATGGGTGGACTTCAACTCCCAGAATTCCCCAGCCAGCAGAGCTGATTTAGAGCAGGGGTCTCCAACCTTGGCAACTTTAAGACTTGTGAACTTCAACTCCCAGAGTTCCTCAGCCAGCAAAGCTGGTTGGAGACCCCTGATTTAGAGGGCTTTAATACCACCCGCTTTCCACCCAGCAACACAAGCTGTGCCTTTCTGAGCAAAAATCTCATTTATAACCTCAAGGAACCTCATTTACCAGCAGCTTAAGAATCTGAAGGCCACAGCCATACAAACCATGGATGAAGAAAAGCAGGTACAGTAACCTAAACCTTAAGTCTTCCCAACCAACAGATTTAGGGTCCACCACAGGGAAGCAAAGTCTGCATATGCTTAAGGCTCTACACACAACAACCAACAGTTAATTCAGCCGTTTTTTCCTCCCTATGGCTGTTTCCAATCACAGAATAGCACTCCCAGCTCTTTGCACTTACAAATAAAGATGTGATCCAGGAAAAGAGTTTCAGGAACTCTGCCCACCACGCTTCACGCTTCACGCTTCTTCTAGAATGTTTCTTTTAAGCACCTGCGGAAAAAGAAGATAGATCGCTCTATTAAAAAGCAGCTCCAGTTCAAGAAATCTGTTTACTATCTTTGAAAACCGAAAACAGGAAATAACTTCAGTCCCCCGCCAGCAAGTGTGGGATTAGGCTTAAACTAAGTGCCAAAACCAATGAGTGTTCCTTAAAATTTACTCCAGACCCAGGACATCATCCGATGCCAAATTTATTACTCAGAGAGGATTAGTTTACCAAGAGGTGGAATGTGCAAATTGTGCTAAAAGCCAGAACTGTCTGACCGATAAGAGATGAAAGATCCTAACACGAAAACTGCCCCTCTGATTGTGGTATCTATTGAGAGAAGAAATAGTTTGAGTCAGAACTGCATCCAGCACTGCTCAGCCACATTATAAGAGTCTTTTTTGTCTCCCAGGCAAACCAGAAACATTCTGTTTGTTTAGGTCTGGTGTCGTTTCCCAGCCCAAAGCAGTTTGGAAAATCTTTCACGCTTCGTAAGCCCATTCTGCCTGTTCAAATACATAAATCAGCCTCTTGTCCCCGAGCAGGCAGCCACTGGAAAGGGGGAAAAGACGAAAGGCACAAAAATAACAAAAACCGCCTGGCAAAACACTTCCTTTCCAAGGCAGCAGCAGCGACAATGCAGTGGAGAATGAAAACCACAACGCGCAACCCAAAGCCAGGTCTTGTGACACAGGCGCCAACGGCAACTTCAACTGGCACGGGCCTTATGGCTGACAAGGAAGGCTGGCAGCTGCAAGACAGACGCAGGGCAAGGATGAATTTGTAAAATAAAAGCCAGGGTTTAATTCGTAAACCAGGCAAATCCACTAGGCGAACCGACTGGATCAGTAATTTGCGATGAAGCCGCACAAAGATCACATTCTGGGAGTGAAGTCCATGAAATAATAAAATCTCCACATGGTGGGTCAATGCAAGAATCTTTCTAGAGGACGTTCTGGGATTCTCCTGCAATCAAGGCTGGTTCTTCGCAGCAGGTTCCCCCAGAAAGGGGGATCAGGAGACCCATTCTGCTTTGGAGCCACTGCAATCCTAGAGTGACTGAGGCCACGGCTGGTCCTGGGGTCCAAAAAAGCTGGATTTCACAGCACCTCAGAAGGGAGAATTGCCAGTCCCTCTTGGGGAGGGAGAGAAAGAGAGAGAGACGCTGTTATTTCCATCCTGTTTTCCAGACAACTTGCCAGCTCTCTTCGTATTCCAGGACTCCTCATCTCTCTCTAAATAGAATTTAAACAGGGGTGTGTGCTAAAATCCAGCAAGAGCAACCTCTTCCTTGCCCATCAGTGAGAATATCCATCTGGTGAAATACACACGACTCCTGCTCACCACAGAGCAGCCTTCTATTTTGTTCATTTGACAGTAATGGATATTTCAAGTCGCAAGCAGATTTTTCCTGCCTCCTGGCACAGGAGGGACAGGTGCGTGGGGCAGATGTTGTAAAATGTATGGGCTCCATCTGGATTTAGAAACATGGCTGCAGGTCACAGCAGGAGGAAAAACTGCCAGAAAGCCATTGGAGGAACACAGCCTCGGCTGTGCAAGGGCCAGAGCCTGACCCAGACAAGAAGCAGGCAGTGAGTGAAAATTGCACACGCAGCTGTAAAATGACAGACAGAACAAAAAGAACCCCCATAAAAATAAAAGGTAGACAGAAATAAAATGAAAGTGAGCCGAGGCAGAGAGGTCGTAAAATAGCAGAGGCAAATCTGAACCTGGTTGAATGCCATCAGGGTCACGATCCATCTTCTCCCCTCCCTTCAGATTTTTTTTTTTGAGTAGTGGGACTTGGCAACAGGTAACGGGGCAGCAGAAAAGTCAGCCCTTCGCAAACCCAGCTGCCGATTCAAATTCTGCAGGGAAATAAACCCCCTTCTGAAGGAAAAAGGCATCCACCAGACGGTAAACAAGACAAATCGGTTGTCGGAAGGGGAAAGTCCAGCCTCTTTGGAGCCAGATTGAAGTCCGAGTGACTTTGCGGGAAACACCCATGGAAGTTTCTCCAGAAATGGATGGACATCTTGCAGGGTGGATTTTCATCCAGCCTCCTCCTCCAGGCTTGAGATTTCCAGGAAACCTCTCCCCTCCCATTGCTTTCTCTGGCCTCCAAAGTTGTTGTTTTTTAGCTGGTGCTTTGAGTCCTCCAAACCTCAAAAACCATGCAGCCCCCTTCACCACATCCCTCCTTCCCAGGGTCGTTTCTTCCACGCTTGCTTGGCTAAGCCCCAGTTCATTCACTCAGTCAAAGCAAGAGACTGGGTTTTTCCTTGGCTCTGACAATTTGGCTGAAGAATCTCCATAATTTGGTTTTTCATATTCAAAATTTCTCTATTCTGGACTGCCTAGACCTAACAGTGCTGCAGTGGATGAGTACTCACCCACACGTTGCTCACCCACCCAAAAGGACAAAACTTTCATTTTCAACCACCCTTTTGCATTTTCTCTCCCCCACAGCATCTCCCCCCTCCCTCAACCAGCCGCACCCACTATAATTTCATTTGAAGGGTCTAATTCCCAGCATTTCAAATAGAGGGGTGAATGGGAGGGGAAATGCACGCAAGATCACCTTCCCCCTGAAAAAATCAAGCCCTAAATAAACCAGGTCTCTGTGGAATTGGGGAGGGGACCCTCATCTGCTCCCATTAAAGGGCCGCCCAGCTGTGTAGGAGCCCCCTAAAAGCCCATCCATCTTTAAGGGTTACCAGATAAGCAACACAAGGGGGGACATGAGAAGACCCCCTCCCCATGAAATCAAAGGATGCTCTACCAGAAACGTGCTAGGGCTCTTAAGCAGGCACATTACGATATGTGTTATGATAAAATATTAAGACCCTATAGGATAATATAATATAGATCAGGCTATAAATCTCATTTTGATGTATGCTGATTAGTGTACATTTGAAGTGAAAAAGATATTATCCTATTCTATAAGTCCCCTTGCAATTAAGGTTTTTTTGGGGGAGGACAGCAAGGCATGTATGAATGTCTCCAAGAAATGCCCCCCAGGATTCGGTCCCCTAACCCAGTGTTTCTCAACCTTGGAAGGTTGAGAAACACTGCCCTAACCTATAGCCCTTTGCAAGTCAGGTTCCAGAAGAAAAGAAAAGCTATAATAAAAGTCACTCGCTCATCAAGACGAGCAGCTATAAAAATTTTGCAAATAAATAAAAATAACACGGCTCCTTCCCTTTTAGTTCCTGGAGGGAGAGGCCAACCATGCATGGGTGCAAGCAAGCAAACCTTGTAGGAGAACTCTATCTACAGAGTTCCAATCTATAAGCCCATATAATAAATGATAAGTCCAAATAATAAATAAATAAATAAGTCCAAATAATACATAAATCAATAAATCATATATAAGCCATAATTTGATTATTAACAGGGAATATGCTATGGAAGAACTAGAGCTAATATCCACCTCCTTGCAATTCGTAGGGCTGCAAACGAGACTACAGAAAACCTATAATTATATGTTCTCCCTCTTTTATAAAAGAATTTTTAATTTTTAATATTTTTTAGTATTTTATATATTCAAATTTTAAAACTGGTTTTAAATTGATTGGGGTTTTAATTTGCCTGGGCCAAAACTATTTAATTTGATTTTAATTCTGCTTTTTAAATTTTGTATGTATGTTATTTTCTTGTTTGGCTGTGCACCGCCCCGAGTCCTTCGGGAGTAGGGCGGTACAGAAATCAAATCAAATAAAAATAAATAATATATATATATATATATATATATATATATATATATATATATATATATATATATAATAGTATATTAGAGTGGGCTTTTTTTTCCCCCCTTCCCCCTATTTTCTGGAGGGGCAGCAGAGAGAAGAGGCAAGCCTGCAATTTGCAATTTAAGGACAGAGAATATTCCACCGAATGAGAGACACACCCGAGGGCCCCTTCCAGGGTTAATTTGGGGAGGGGGCCACACAGACCCCCCCCCAACTTCAAGCCCAGGAAAGTCTTTAATAAAGAAAAGGAAGGAAAAGGCTTCCTATGAGAATTAACTGGGCTGAAGGGGAGGCTCCCCATTTTGCATCTAGGTCACCACCCCTCCCCCACATCCCCCTCCCCACCCCTCCCCCCCACCCACCGAAGACCCCCCCCTTGCCTGGGTAGGGGGGAGAGAAGAGGGGGAGGGGGCGGCGCGGGCGCATTCATACGTGCATCTTCCGTGTCCGCGCTCTCCCCCGCCTGGAGACCCCCTCCCAGGGTGGGGTTTGTGGGGCGGGGTGGGGGGGTCGCACCCCCGCGACGACCACCACCCACCTGCGCCCCTCAGAGGGGCTGGCGCGGCGGCGGCGACGGCTGCAAAATGGCGGCGGGGCGGGGCTACTCAGGCTCCGCCCCTCGCGAGCCTCTGCCAATCCGAGCCCACCGCGGCGGCAGCGGCGGCTGGCCCCGCCCCCTCTGAGACCATCCTGCCTTCTCCATCCTTTAGAGCAGGGTTTCTCAACCTTGGTAGCTTGAAGATGGGTGGACTTCAACTCCCAGAATCCCCCAGCCAGCAGCGCTGGCTGGGGGCTTCTGGGAGTTGTAGTCCACCCATCTTCAAGCTTCCAAGGTTGAGAAACACTGATTTAGTGAATGTCCGAACTGACAATGGCCCTGAAAAATCAGGGAGGCTGCAATAGTTGTAAGCATGAGAAACAGGCTGATTTTTCAGGGCCATTGTCAGTTCGGACATTCACTAAATCAGTGTTTCTCAACGCTGCTGGCTGGGGGATTCTGGGAGTTGAAGTCCACCCATCTTCAAGCTTCCAAGGTTGAGAAACACTGCTTTAGAGGCAGCGGCGGTCTACCTCGCAGGGTCATTATATCAAAGAGGAAGGGGAGGGGAGGGGGGCTTCGGCCAGGAAAAAGTTTGACTTCGAGCTGCAGAGAAAGCTCTGCAACCGTCCGTTTCAAAGTGGTGGAGTGGGGGGGGTTCTCCCCCAAAAGACCCCCCCTTGGGGAATGCTGATGCTTGTATCCACCGAGGGACCCCTCCCCCAATCAAGATGCCCTTGAAGCCCACCCCCAAGGGCTTGCCAAGCTCTTCTCGCAAGGGGGATTGACAGTTTAGTGGGTGCCCTGCCTTCCCTGTCCTGCTGGCAGGGGGAGGGGGGCTTTGCTCAGGCATGGGGGAAGTTCCTGGCAAACCTGTCTTGCTAGTGGTGGGGAGGCGGGGGGGTCCATCACAACAATTGCACTACATAAGACTGCTGCAAAGGAACTTTATTGCCACCAGCGTGTGCACAAAGAAATGTTTTCTGGGCATGGGCAGAGGGCAGAAAGGGCCCCCTGGACAGGAGCCGGCCTCTTGGTCAGTTCAAATCTTTGACCCCCCCCCTAAGAACAGCTGGGTCCAGTTGGCCATTGCCAGACCCCAAAGTACAACAGAAACCGATGTGGGCCCTTCCTTCTTCATCCACATTATCTGTTAAACTTGCTTTCCCAGCTAAGCCATCCGGATCTCCGTTTGGGAGGCAGCCCGGGACTTCCTCTTGCTGGACAAGGACAGGAGGGCGTCCTCCCCGAAGGCCCCCTCAAAAGCCCCCCGTACAGACCGCCGGAAGCTCTTCTGCCCCACGAAGACATAGAGAAGCGGGTTGAGGCAGCTGTTGAAGAAGGCCAGGCTGGACGCCAGCGGGACCCCCAGGTGCAGCACCCTCTTGACCATTGGGTTGCTGGATGTCTTGGACATCTCCAGCAGGGAGAGGACGTGGTAGGGCGAGTAGCAGAGGAAGAAGGAGGCTGTCACGGCCGCGATGATCCGCAATGGTTTGGGTGACTTGGCCAGGCGCCTGCGCTGCACCTGGAAAGCCACTATGCCGTGACAGACGGCGATCACCGTGAAGGGCAGGAGGAAGCCAAAGACGAACCTGGCCAGGATCATGGCTCTGTGCCTTTTCCTCCACAGGCTCCGGCTTTCCTTGCTGGTGTAGTTGCTGGAGAGGGCAAAGTTGTTGTAGCAGCTGGTGACGTTCCTCGCGCTCAGAGCCGTGTCTCGGAAGAGGAAATACGGGGAGCTGATGAGCAAGGCGGACCCCCAGGTCACCAGCGCGATGGCCCAGGCCAGCCGGGGTGTCCGGTGATTCCTGGACCACACCGGCAGGACCACCAAGAGGCAGCGGTCCAGGCTGATGACAGTCAAGAGGAAGACGCTGGCAAACATGTTGAGGAAGGCCAGGCTGCTGTTGAGTTTGCAGAGGAAACGTCCGAAGGGCCAGTGGAAACCCAGCGCTGTGTAGGTGATGCTCAGCGGCAGGAAGAAGGTGAAGACGAAGTCGGCCAGCGCCAGGTTGAGGAACCACACCACGTTCACCGTCTTCTCCATCTTGAAGCCGGCGATCCAGATGACCAGGCCGTTCCCAGTCACCCCGAGGAGACAGGCCACCCCGTAGACCGCGATGGAGAGAAGATACAGGATCCTTTCGATGCCCTGGGAGGGATCCGGGGCTGAAGGGGTGATCTTCTCGGGCCCCAGAGTGGAAGGGGTCAGGAAGGGCGAGAGGGAGATGTTTTCCATTCGGAAGAGAGAATCCTGAAATGAGATAAATGTCTCATTTAAATGAGAAGTTTATCTCATTGCAGGTTGCCAAAAATGGTTTAAAATTGATGAAGAATAACAGAGTTGGAAGGGATGTTGTAGATCATTCCAGCCCAACCCCCCACCCAAGGAGGAGACCTTACACCATTTCTGACAGACGGCAGTCCATTCTCTCCTTGAAGAAAAGCAATCCAACAGGAAGGAAACGGCCCCCAAACTTGGATTGAAGCAAAATTTGGCCTAACGGCAATTACAACATTAATCTTATTTCAATATTAAGCAACACATTATCGGTAATTGCTTTTCTTAATTAGGAATATTGTGGCTTGCATTTTCCAGCATTGTCCCCTATTGGGATTTTGTTCTGCTTAAACCCCCTTTTTTTAATTTTATTGTTAATATATTGATTTCCCTTGCTCCCTTTGATTTTTTTAAAAAAATGTTTTCCTCCTTCTCTTTTCCTCTATGCTGACACAAATCCTTCCATATTCTTCCTCTGGTTTTTTTTCCCCTCTATTTCTCCCCTTCTCTGGATGGAGAGGAATATATGGGAAAACTCACCCCTCTTTTCTCCTCTTCCAACCGATGCCTCTCCTGGATCAAATTCTGGATCGCTACCTCCACGGTGTCGCATTTTGTCTGTTTGTTTGGAAGAGAGGGATCTTCCCAGCGGTGATTCAGGGTGGCTTGAAGATTTTCCTTCTTCTTTCCATAAGTGTGACTTTAGGGGAATTTGATTTATTTAATATATTCCACCTCTCCTTCCTCAATCTGTTTCTGATGGAACTTTAAGCCTTTAAAAATAATTATTCAAGCTGCGAATTTATTGGAATGCAGGTCATTGATGGCGGAGGCTGGTTTCACTTACAGGGATGGAAAGAAACTGCTTTATTAAGTATTAATTGTTATTAATACTTAATAAGTCCGGCCTTAGGCATGAAAACTTTAGCCCGATCCCTCTTTCTCTCTCAGCTCAGCCCACCTCACAGGATGGTGGTGGTGGAGAAAATAGGAGGAGGAAGAAATGCTATGCAGCTTCACTATCTTCAATTGTTTATAAAAATAATAAAGTTGGAATAAAACAAATCTATAAATAGAGCAGACATGACAAATTCATCCCAGTTGCAAGGATTCACACCAGTGTATCACAAAACTGGCAATTTAAGATATGTGGACCAGGGGTGTAATCCAGCAGATTCTGACAGTTCTGGAGAACCAGTAGCGGAAATTTTGAGTAGTTCAGAGAACCAGCAAATGCCATCTCCGGCTGACCCCAGAATGGGGTAGGAATGGAGGTTTTGCAGTATCCTTCCCCTGGAGTGGGGTGGGAATGGAGATTTTGCAGTATCCTTACCAAGCCACGCCCACAGAACCTGTAGTAAAAAAAAAATGGATTTCACCACTGATGTGGACTTCAACTCCCAAAATTCCCCAGCCAGATGTTGGGTGGGGAATTCTGGGAGTTGAAGTCCACAAAACTTTTCCAAGGCTGAGAAATCGCAGTCTTTCTGCTCCAATAGCTCATGTCTTCTATTGTTTAATTACTGCTCTAATTCGCAGCCAATCCTCGGAAGATCCTTTTGGGGAGCGAGGATGGAGTTTAGGAATCCAATTTTGCAAAAAGGTGGATTTTAAAAAATTTGGCTTCCGGATTGAGCAAGTGCATAATGAATACAGCCAGAAATCTTACTCCTTGGATTTTTATTTTGATCTTAACTCTCTGAATAGAAAAAAGTTAAAAATCTCAACCGGAGGGATGCCTGCTTCTCTTGCGCAATCCGCGCATCTCTTTGCAAAATCTCTCCGATGCAAAAGAGCGCGCGGGAGGCGGGCCGGGCTGCTTTCCTCTGATTGGCTGTGACGCGCCGCGGTAGAATCCTCCGGGCGGGCCAGGCGAGCGCGCTGATTGGCTGAGGCGCGGGGCAGAAAGTGCTGAACGTTCCATCCCCCGAGCGCGCGGGGCCTCGTGGATTTAAGCCCGGAGTTTGCAGGGAGGCGCCTCTTTTTCGCGGGGGCGTCTGCCGTTGCACCGAGGATCCCAGTAAGTATTATGGTTTGGAGAGGGGGGGGGGGCGGAGGAACCTTCTCCTTTTTTTCTGTAGGATCTCTCGCTCTTTCTCGCAGGGCTACTTCTCTGCATAACAGGCGGAAATTCAACAGGTCGCTCCCGCTTTCTCTCCCCTGCCTCCCAGGCTTTTCCAGCCCCTTGCAAACGGGAGCCCGGGAGCCCTGCCAAGGTGTCATCCCCAGCTCGGGGCGGTTGCAGATCGTTGGTAGCTTTAGGTCGCTGCCTCTGGATCAGCCTGTTTTTCTCCTGCCTGGAAAACATGTATTCGAATGTTATTAGAACATATTAGCAATCTAACAGAGTAAATCTCTGGTCCCGGGAACCGATTTTACATCATAATCCTGGGACACGTGTATTTGCCTTCACTCGTGAGAATGCAATCTGTGTGCAGAGGAGCCGTTTACAGGAATGTAGCTGGGATTTTAAAAACTTGTTGGCAAGGGGATGGTGAGAGGCACTTAAATACAAAATGTGATTAAATAACTGAATAAGGTGATAAGGGATCCAGAGGTAGGTATCCATAAAGCTGCTGATTATAATGTCAGCTTTCAGCATTGCAAACATTAGAAGCTGTGCACCAAGTTCATATTCGCTCCTGAGATGCCAGGCAGGCCTTGAGCAAAAAAGGAATAGGGGGAAAACTCTACAAGTGTTTGCACAGAAACTTGTGTGCAACCTGACAGTTTGGTGCCCTCCATAACTGATGGAGTTCCTGCCATCCGTGGCCTGTAAACTGGAAAGTTAGGAAGGACTTGAGGCAGGCAGAATTTCAACACTAGATTACAGCAGGGTTGGGAGCTTCCCGAAGACTTTTGCTCCTCTTGGAAAGTTAATGTATAACTTGAAGTGGTAAAGACAACCTCTCTTTGTCTAGGCAGAAAGGGAGGGAGGGGTTGGGGTCAGCTGATGAGAAGCCGCTGGGCTTGTCATGGCATCACTTTGGACAGGGCTGTCTCTCGAATCTTGGTAACTTTGAAGACTTGTGGACTTCAACTCTCTGAATTCTGGGAATTCACAAGTCTTAAAAGTTGCAAAATTTGCCCACCGCTGCCTTAGGGCCTCCTGCTGCCCACCCCCTTGGGAGCCATGTCCAGAACCCTTCTTCTGCAGCTGTTGGTTGAGCCGTTGTCCAGCAAGAGCCGCACTTAGCTGGCTCCTTCCCTTTTCATTCCACCCGCACCCCCCAGGCTTTATTCATACAACATGCTAAAGAGAGGATTGCTTAAAAGCACAAACACTGGGATGAATTCACACAATCCTCTAAACCGCTTTTTCTCTACCCTAGCAATTTAAAGATGGGTGGACTTCAGTTCCTGGCACATGGGAATTCTGGGAGTTGAAGTCCACCCATCTTAAAATTGGCCAGAGTGTAAAGACCTGTTCTAATCTAAATCTAATGGTTTACAAACCACCCGGATTCAGAAGGCACCAAGACACACTCTTGGAGGCTTGATGTGGCATGTGAATCTGGCCACTGGGTAAGCCACAACATCACAACATAAGCTGCAGGTCTGCCCCCCCCCCCCCTTCCTGGATGTTTAGACTGGTTGGTTCATTCATTTATCCATCAAATCTATACACCACCCGTCTCACTACTGACATCACTCTGGTTTGCATTGATTCCCGTCTTATAACCCTTTGAAGAGCCATCCCCCCCACACACACACACCTTAAATCATTGCCTAAATGCAAGGCAGAGACACTCCTTTTTGAGGGCGGTAACAGAATGCTGATTTTGTTCTGTGTTGCAAAATACTTTGCGAGACGCAGCATTGGTGTTTTTTACAAAACCAAGTTTTTGCAGGCTGCTAGTACTTCCAGCTGCCATGGCCAGCACACACGCCGGCGGAGACCAGGTCACCAGGGACCTCTGGGTCTCTCACAACAAGATGGTGATGGAAGCCCTGGACACCAATGACCCCGAGGTAGGTCCCTCTCCTGTTCCCTTCTGCTTCTTTGACTGGTGACCTCAACTGGGAGGGGGCTGAATTGATCCGGGTGGGCAAAGGCCACTGACCGGCGGCGTGACGCTCAGTTGAAAGTTTTTAAGCTGGCTCAGCTTTTCCAGGTTGGCACACCTTTCAGCCTTGCGTAGGGAATAAGAGCAGCGAGAACAACGTGTTCCAAAGTTGGGTTTGTTGCAATCGATGGCTTGCCTTCCTCTGAGTAAACAGCCCGGATGAGCTCCAGTGTCACTGCTGGTGCGGCTCACGTGGGAAACTCCAGGGAACGCCTCCATTCCCCCTCTGGCTATCCGGGAAGAACGTAACAGGAATATTGGTTCACCTTCCTGAATTGCTGTAATTGACTCACTCGGGGAATTATATACCTGCACTTCAGAAATCTTTCGCAAGGGAGGTTCAAAAATAATTACTGTGATGGTACGAAGATAGGATGCCAACTGATCAAACCAGCTATTCACGGCAGCCCCCCAAGGCAAACCAAGATCTTTCGTTAATTGTTTAGGAAAATTAGAATCCATGGGCATTTAAATATGTGAAGCACCTTACTCTCTCAAGATGGACTATATCCTTCGTACTATATCCTTTACCTCCCCCCTACCTGGGGACCCGTGGTGAACTTCCTTTCTTTGGAGGGGTGTGCATGCCACGCCCTCTGCCTTCTCACCCCCAGCTCCAGATAGACACCCCTCTCAATCCTCTTCCAGAAAGCCCCTTTTTCTGCTCTCCCCAGGTCTACGATATTATCAAGAAAGAGAAACGGCGCCAGAGACTCGGGTTGGAGCTGATCGCGTCAGAAAACTTTGCCAGCCGAGCCGTTCTGGAGGCCTTGGGTTCCTGCCTGAACAACAAATACTCAGAAGGATATCCGGGGCAAAGGTGGGGCTGGGAAGGAAGCGGGTGGGGTCCTGGGGTTGAATACCTGAAGACCCTTTGACCAGATGAAGCCCCCCACCACCACCAGCCTGCATCTGAGGCCTGTAAAGGGGATGCTAGGAGCAACCTATTTTTCCCCTTCCCCATCCATATTATTGATACAGCCCTTGACTTAAAACTGGGCCCTTAATTTCCAGAATTATTATTGGCCCTATGGTGGGGGTCAGAACTGGATATGTTGGTGGGTAAAATGATCATCAGATCTACAGTCGTCTAGTCTCTTCCCAGGGATGTTTTCTGAAACTTGATTTGCATGTAGCTGTGCAGCCTTCTCACTGGGGCAGTGTCAGTTTTGCTCAGCTGGCTATTTAAGGGTCTTCAGAGATTTCTCCCTGTAAATGCACATACTCCAAAGGTGTGGAATTTAAACCAGCAATTCTCAACCTTAAGCTTTGTGGACTTCAACTCCCAGAGTTCCCCAGCCAACGGTGGCTGAAGCTCCCATCTATTTTTTTTCCTGTTAGATATTATGGTGGGACAGAATTTGTGGACGAGTTGGAAAGACTTTGCCAGAAGAGAGCCCTGGAGGCCTATGGGCTAGACCCACAGAAGTGGGGGGTGAACGTCCAGCCCTATTCAGGTATTTCACAAGCTCTTCTGGAACGGACTGCAGAATGCCCATCGGTGGCAGTCCATAGGGGCACAACAGGGCTATTTTCACCAGACCCACCAGAGTTTGAACATGACTCGGGGTGGGTCCTCTCTGCGTCCCTTTGTTCCAGGGTCCCCCGCAAACTTCGCCGTGTACACCGCCCTGGTTGAGCCCCACGGGAGGATTATGGGCTTGGATCTGCCGGATGGGGGTCATCTCACCCACGGCTTCATGACCGACAAGAAGAAAATCTCCGCCACGTCCATCTTCTTCGAGTCCATGCCCTACAAGGTGAGCTCCATGCCACCTTGAGAGAGAGAGAGGGAAGGAGGGAGACCTGGGAAACTGGCTCAGAATTTGTGTGAACTTCAGGATTGCACTCCTCTTCTGGTGAAAAGAATTGCGGGGGAGGAGCCACAGCATGTTTGCCACAAGCCTTTCCTGGCTTCTCATGCCCCCCTCCTCTTATTTTGAAAGCACCCTTAACTTCTTCATTTGGCTTCAGGTCAACCCCGAAACGGGCTACATTGACTATGACCGACTGGAGGAGAATGCCCGCCTTTTTCATCCAAAGCTGATCATTGCAGGTAAGGCTCCTTCTCTTCCACTCCCCGGGGTTACTCAGAGGCCATCTGCTTGGGCCTGGGCACCCTTCCCCAGGTTGTGCTTCCCTTGTCATAGGACTGCAACTTCAGAAAAGTCCAGAATGACCAAAATGGCAGGAGTACATTCAATGTACAGAATTGTGAAGATCAAGTTGAGGAGGAGGGAACGCTTCTCTTAACTTTCCAGTGCGAGGCCCTTCCACGTCAGGCGGAGCTCCGTCCTAGAAGCGAGTCCAGGACCCCGCTGGTATCTCCTTCCCTGGAGCCCTTTGGAGTAACCCTCGCCCTCTCTCCCACTCTAGGGGTCAGCTGCTACTCCCGGAATTTGGACTATGCCCGGATGAGGAAGATCGCGGATGAGAACAACGCCTACCTCATGGCCGATATGGCCCACATCAGCGGCTTGGTGGCCGCCGGCGTGGTGCCCTCCCCATTCCAGCACTGTGACGTGGTTTCTACCACCACCCACAAAACCTTGCGGGGCTGCCGGGCTGGCATGATCTTCTACCGGAAAGGTGAGCGTTGCAGCAAGCAGGTCACTGATGCTCCATCTTCCTGGGCTGAAGCCTCTGGAGAAGATGGGGAGGCATCCAGCATCTTCCAGACGCCCTTCTTCCTTTCTCCAGGCGTCCGCAGCGTGGACCCCAAAACGGGGAAGGAGGTCCTGTACAACCTGGAAAGTCTCATCAATCAGGCAGTCTTCCCTGGTCTCCAGGGAGGCCCTCACAATCACGCCATCGCAGGTGAGCTGCACTTGAGAAAAAGACAATCAGGAACTGAGAACTGGGAGGAAGAAGAAAAATTGGCGAATGTATTCCTGCCCGCTTCCTTCGAGCTCAGGGCAAGAAAAGGTTTGAAAAAATGGGTTTCATTCACACCACAGGAAGTCATGCAAAGTCCGTTCCTTCTGGCCAGAAGCCTTTTCCACCCCTCAGTCTCAGTCTGGCATGGCCTGTCCCCCAGGGGTGTCATTGTACAGAGGCACCACTTAATCCATCTTCCGCTCTTGGGGGGGTCGGGACAGGCATTGCCGTGGCTTTGAAACAAGCCATGACTCCCGAATTCAAGACGTACCAGCAACAGGTGGTGGCCAACTGCAAGGCTTTGTCAGCCGCGCTCACCAGCTTGGGATACCACATCGTCACTGGTAAGAAAATAATCCTCTCCAGGACAACTTCCACACCTCACGAGGTTTATTTCTGAATAGACGTCTAACGGGATTGTGTTGTTGGGCAGCCGTGTGTGTAGCTCTCCTCTGGCGAATTCTACGAAGCACGCAGGGCTCCCCAGGACGATGGTGCTTTGTCGCACCCTTCAGCCACTATTGGGGGGTTTTTTTTGGCTCTCCTTGCAGGGGGTTCCGACAACCACTTGATTCTTGTCGATCTGCGCAACCGGGGCACGGATGGGGGGCGAGCTGAACGGGTCCTGGAGCTCTGCTCCATTGCCTGCAACAAGAACACCTGTCCAGGTGAGGGAGGCTCAGCCAGAAGGGACGCGCTTCGGCCCCAGAGGTTTTGCTAACGTTGGGGTTTAGAAGGACGGTGGCGGTTGATTGGTGTCACCACTTGGACCTTCTTACCCAGGGAAAACAATGCAGTGGCTAAGTGACCCCAACACTAAGCCTTGCAGTCAAGGAAGCTCAATTCTGGCAGTCCCGGCTCCCATCCTTTGAGGGCTGCGTTGGCTGGGAGAGACCGAAATCGGAAAGCCAAGATCTTGCATCCCCTCACTAATAGTCTCAAGGGGAGTCGGAACACAGCAACACTTACATTAAAGTTGGTTTAATGTAGGCCTTCGAGACTGAACAGCAGTCACTGAGCACAGCTGCTTGCAGGAATGGCTGTCCGCTTAAATCCCCACCTGGCAGTTTCCTTTCCTGCAATTTAATCCCTATTTCCCGCCCCCCGTAGGAGACAAAAGCGCTTTGCGCCCCAGTGGGCTGAGATTGGGGACCCCGGCTCTCACCTCCAGAGGACTCCTGGAAAAAGACTTCAAAAAAGTAGCTCATTTCATTCACAAAGGTAGGGTCGTCTTGTACCTGCTTGCCTGCCCTCTTCCCCCCCCCCTTCTTAGGCCAAGCGGTTATTGTGTGAATCCTGGGAAGATGAGGAGGGGGCATAGCGAAGTGCTTTAAGGCAGAGCTCTCTAACCTTGGCAACTTTAAGACTTGTGGACTTCAAATCCCAGCATGCAGTGGCTGGGGAATTCTGGAAGTCTGCAAGCCTTAAAGTTGCCAAGGTTGGAGAGCCCGACTTTAAGGGAACCGGGTGAGAACTTGGAGGAGGGGAGGGGAGAGCTCCCTGGTTGTGGTCTGCAGAGCAAGACATGGGCAAGTGTCAAGCCTTCAGCTGCAGAAAAGAAGAATTTTCTACACCTTCAAAGCAAGATATTCTTAAGCCTAGAACAGACTCCTTTGAGAAGTGGGGGGGGGGCTCCCCTTCTCTGGAATCATCGAGGCAAAGTCCAGCCAGGTGAACCCCTCGTTTCTTGCCTCCTAGAGGATTTCATCATTCCACAGGGTGGGATTAAGCAACCTTCCAAATTTACCCTATTCCTCAGTCTTGTTTCAGTGAGGTGCTTCGGCTCAGGCAGGTGTCTCTCTTCCCCCATACAGGTATAGAGCTCACCTTGCAGGTCCAGAGCGACATGAGCCCCAAAGCCACCCTGAAAGAGTTCAAGGAGAAGTTGGTGACGGAGCAGAAGTATCGAGGGCTGCTGAGGTCCATCGAGCAGGAAGTGGAGACCTTCGCCGATTCCTTCCCGCTTCCCGGCTTGCCTGTGTTGTAAAGGAGCCACATCTGGAACGGCAGCCCCCCCCCCCATACACCCATCCCAGCTTCCCTCTTGCAACAGGACCCTCCCTCCCCCCAATACCTGTCTTTGGTTTCCCTTGGCTTGGCCTCTGCTTTTATAATCAGCTTTTAAACCAAATTCTGTTCCTCCCCCTCTTTAAAAAGAAAAATGCGCCGGAGCTGGCAAGGAAATGGAAGGAGGGTGTTTTTTAGCACCCACCCTCTCTGGAACGATGAATGACAGGCCAGTGCCGTGTCCCCTGTCCCCCGCCAGTGTTGCCTTCCTTTCTTGGGGAGTGAAATCCCAGGTCAATGAACAGGAGGTTCACCCCTTAGGAAAGAAAAAAAAATCAATTTTAAATGGGAGAGAGGGAAGGTTAATAGTCCAGCTGACCGAATTGTATCTGGGGCAGTGAGGCCCCAGAGGGACGGCTCCACGTTTAATCTCAGCTCTTTGGAAAGTAATTCTGCAAGACTCCTTGAAAATGTGTAAATGAAGACTCAACCATCCAAGCTAAAAGTACCTCAAAGGGTTAAATCGTGGCAACTGGACCAAAGTTTATTAAAACTCCAAGGAACTTCTTCAGAAACTCCCTGCAGCCTGTATGGCAAGAGTTGGGCCATTCCAACGTCTCTCTGCCTACCCAAAGTTTTCATTCTGACTGAAGGAGTCACTTGGATGAGAAACAAAACGGTTTCAATCACCTTTGGTCCAGTTGCCATGATTTAACCCTTTTTTAGATACTCCTTGGAAAGTTTTCGGACTCCTTCCCAATGGGATTATTCCACCTTGTGCTCCTCGTGGGAAAAAGAAGCAATAGCACAATTGTGTAAAAGGTTTTCAAGCAGAAGATGCTATCCAGGCCTCTTGCCAGAAAAAATAAACAAACACATTGATACAACAGGAAAAGCAGCTCTTCTAGAGATCTTTTGAAGAGAGGTTTGGGGGGCGAAAATTGTTCTCCAAACTGTTTTACAGTTAAGCTACAGAATTTATTGCCACAATTTGTAGGCTTAAGCAGGAGATGGCCTTCCTTCCGTTCACCTCACAGCCTTTCCAGGAAACCTGGTGGTTGGCCAGGGAGGGAAGCAGGAAGCTAAACTATGCGGGGATTGTAATTTTCTCTCGTCCCACGGTTTGTACTTCCAGCTCCCAAAAAGCAGATGTGCTGTTCAAGGAAAGGGGCGCTTTTAATGACAAGCTGAGCAACATATTTGACACCAATTTCTCCCCACTTGCAATTTCTCTCCCCACCCACCACCGACAGTTGCCTTCACTGTACTAGATGCACAAGCCCAAACAGACCGCCAGGACAGTTTTTACTAAGCACAATAAAATTAAGAATTTTACCACGAGTGCATGGGTTATATAAGCTTTAAAAAATACAACAATATATATATATTTGTATTTCAAAAAATATTTGCGCCCAAATAAATAATTTCCTTTTTTAAATATACACTTTTTTTTTTCAAGTCACAGTCATTTGGTTGAATATTATTTCATCCAGTTCTTGCTCAGGATGTGACTTAATAGCACAAATGCGTGAAGGCTGCCTGGATTTCTCTGAAGGATCCCAGTTTTTATTGTCTCCTAAGCGCCGCCTATGCAAAAGCTCTGGGACCAAACAGAAAACCAAACATGCAGAAATGAGAGAAGCTGCTTGGAAAGTGGCGGTGTTAGCAGGGAGTGACAAAGAGGGTGCAGGAATTGGCAATAAGAGGAAAGGTTCGGGGGGGGGGAGGGGGGGCTTTTCTCCAGGGAACCCTGGAAGGCCTGTGCTACATCTACAGATACTACAAGGGCAGGCCAGCCAGCACCAGATCAACTCAAGCGAGGTCTATGTATAGTCACAACTACATTGCGATTCCACATTGCTCTCAAAAGGCACGATGGCCCTGGAAGGGCCAAGCCACCCGGCTACCAAGTTGCACTCCTAAAGCAGTGTTCCTCAATCTTGGCCATTATCAGAGGTGTGGACTTCAATTCCCAGAATCCCCCAGCCAGCAATCCACACCTCTGATAGTGGCCAAGATTGAGAAATATGCCCCAAATCAAAGAAGCCCTCTGAAAACACTCTGGTGCCTAAAGAACTAGATGACACTTTCCAGCCAACTCTTGGGGATTGCAGGCAAACAAGTTTTAGGGTTTCTTAAATATGCCCAGCAATGGAACATTTTATTTCCAAATCTGCTCCCTGGTCTTGTTGAAATGCAACAATTCTTTGTTGCTGTGCCAGTATGGATGACATCAATGAAACTGGTAACACAACCAACCCTCTCCAAACATTTCACTGGGAGAAACAAGAAATCGATGTGTTGGGAATCTTTTCCAAATGAGTAAACGAAGTACACTCCAAAAAACTTTCTCAAGCTTGGTCTTGTGCAATCCTTACCTTTCGCAGAAGGAAAACCTGGCATGTTTTCAGCACAAGTTGGAATATTTTCAAGGACAAGCAACAAAGATCTCAATCTACAATGTTCTTAGCCACCAAACTAAGGGCTGCTTGAGCAGCAGCTTTCTTTATCAGCCAAGATCTAAGCCACTATCTAGAACAAAGGAATTGTTATCTTTGGAGGGCCTGGGTGCATCCATGCCTACGTTGGCCAAGTCACTGGAACTTGACCCAGCCAATTTGGGGTTCAAAACTCTTGGGTGTCAGACTATGGGAAACAGTGCAGTGTTTCAATGTCACAAGAGGGTCTACACAATGTAGCTGACAGTCTGAGCAACTCTTAGGCTCTGTCCTGCCCCAAAACCAAGCCACGTTAGGTGGTTGCCCAAGGGCCACCCATATTCACATCCTCAACACCTGACCACCTCATCAGTCTTCAGAGCTACAACGCAATAGTGAGTTTCCTTTTTGAATCAGATTGGACACACCCCCATCTCGCCATGCAGATTTCGCCTCCTCGGCGAATCAGGAACTTTATATTCTGTTTCCGAACACTGCCCTCTGCTCGAAAAAGTGGAGTAAAACCAACAAGGCCTCTCATTTCAAATGTGACAGACAATTGCCCAAATAATAATTCACATTAGTTGGAGTATTATCCCACATGCAAGGAGATGCACTGGAGATATCCCACCGATCTGCAAAAGACCCGACAGGAAGAAGTTGCTCACAAATTTGGTATCCCAGCTTCCTCCACTCCATGATTGCCCGCCACATTCCTGCCCCCTCTGCCTTTTAAGAGCAACCTGGCAGTGGTGCCCAATGCCTGGCGTCTCACTGTAATCTCTATTGCTCTCAGGATTCCCACTGGACAGTCCTGGAACGGTGGAAGCCTGTTAATGGCCACAGACGAATGTGGGATGAGGAGGGACATTGGCAGGGCAGGCTATGGATGACGCCTAAATTTTGTACAAAGAGCTGGGCAGGTAATCGAACCTGAGCACGGGGCTAACCCCGCGGATGGGATCCTGAATGTACTGCAATTTCAGAAGCTCGGCCAGATACTGGACCACTCTGCGGTCCTCGTTTGCCAGACCCAGCTGGACTTTCAAGAAGTTCTCCCGCCGCACAGTGACAGAGTCCTCCGTCTCTCCCTCTCGGATGGGGAGGTGCAGGTGATGGCAGAAGGCGTAGAGGAAGGCCTTGGAGCAGAGCTGGGTGAGGAGGGTCTGGACGTGCACGTGGTAGGTGCTCCCCCGCTTGATCTGGGTGCGGTGGTCGGCCAGCCGGAGGATCAGGTGCCCTCGGTATTGCGGACAGCGGAGGGTCTTGTGGTCGGCGTCCAGCACGCTGATGTATCGGCTGTATCGGCTGAGAGAATGCATCATGTTGGGGCCACCTGGAGAGGTTGACCTGGAAAGAGAAGGAACAGGTGCAAATGGGGAGGTTGGAAGGCAAAAGGTGCCCTTGAGACAGAGTGAAGCGTCTTAAGAGGAGGAGCCAACATTAAACTCTCTCAATGCCCACTGTTGAAAAGGATTATATAAGCCCCTTCGCCCTTCTCTAATGCACTTTCTCAGGAGATCTTAGCTAAAGAATAGGATACCTTATTGCCTTTTAACAGTTAATTCCCTTATCTGTGTTTACCTGAACCCCTTCCCCATATCCCAGCCTTTGTTAGAACAGAATGAAGGAAACAGGGATCACATCTGCACAATTGTCTCGTTTGCTTACTTAACAGGGGCGGACAAACCAATTGAACACATAAATGAAGTTATGATTGTGGCTGTTCAAATCTCAGCCTGGCCACGTCCACCAACCACTGAAACTTGAGGAAGTTACTGGTGATTTTTAGCAAAATTGCAAGTTCCTCTTTCTCTCCTCAGGCTGTGGTTCAGCTTTACTGCTTCCCCAGACATAGAAAACCAGCAACCTTTTCTTTTCAGTCAGCTGATCAACTGGTTGGCAGGAGACGAGAAGCCGAGCACTGCCCAGTTCTGCCAGGCACACCTGCCAGAGTTGTTTGCTGAGATGGGCAGCTACAGAACAGGTTAGCCACTTTGCTCCAGTCTAGCCTTATTTCTCCATATAGGTCACCAGGCCTATTTCTTTCTTTCTTTCCATTCATCTTCCTTATGACCACCAAGTGTTGGGTAAAGAACATCCCTCAAACCATATTTGAATAGGATATTTACGTATTAGGAGGATAAACATGCCAATACACAACACTCTTCTACTTCTACACCTCACTGCCCAGTCCAGTCAGCCGGCCAATACCAGCAGAGACCCATTTCAGATCTCGCCACTCAACATGGCGAGGTCAGAGACAGGAGGAGTAGGCAATTCTCTCCAGGATGTGATATGGTGAGGAAATGTGCCAGGACAGGACATTTCTGCAACTAACCCCCTCGGGGGAGAAGGTCCAAGGGCCTGAAATGTTACCTCTGGAGTCCCACCAGCTTCCACTTCTGAAAGTCCGTGATCTGCAAAGGCGAGGTGGCCCAGTGCTTCACAGGCTTGGCGTACGCGCCGGAATTGGGGACAAAAATGGAGAGGGCGGTGATGAGCCTCTCCACGGTGGCCTTGTCTTCTCCCAGCACCACCAGGGTCCTCCCGCTCAGCAGAGAGTAGATAGCGGGGTGGGCGAAGGGGTACTGCCGGATGAAGCGCAAGGCGCTCTGCCCGGCCTTCTTGGACTTTTCTCCTGTGAGAGCAGCGGGGGATGGGGTTCTGTCGGAGTTGGTAGATGCCGCACTGCTCATGTAACTCGTGGAATCCGAGCACTTATCCAGGTTCATTTTACTGGTTTCTCGGCCATCACAGAGGTAATGGGGATCAAGTTCATAGGCAAGGAGGCCTCCCAGGACCCCATCGTGGGAGCAGTCTGTGAAGTTCACCTGAAACCCTGCGTCACCTGGCCTGTATGGCTGTATGCTGACCACGCCGTCATCATCACCGTGTCTGGGAGGCATATTGGCTTGACCTTCAAGGAAGTTGGGGCTCTCTTTGCCAGTGCAGCAAGAAGCATCCCCCGGAGGGGCTTCAGGCGCAGGGCTGCCTTCCACCTCCTCTTCGGTGCTGTCCAGATTTAACTCGCGGTTGAACAGGAAACCTTCCTCTTCTTCGCCACCGTAAGGATCTTCGTTAATGGCACTTGGGTAGCTTGCTTTAAAATCGTCTGGGATCAGGGCCTCCGAGGGGCAGGTACTGAGGACTTCGATGCTGTCCCCGCTTATGGTCCTGTTGCTGGTGACTTTGTCCCTTACCACGGGGGGGCTGGGGGGCGCTTGTAGCAAGCCAGACTGACTTTCAGAGTGGACAGAAGTTGTGGCCGATTTCTCCGTTCCCAAAACTTCAATGCTTTCGCCGCTGCTGACACTCCCTTTCAGGTCGACATCTAGAAGTTCGACGTTGTCATAAGGGACAGGGTGGGAGACCTCTGGGTCTTGGCCGTCTTCAACCTCTGGATCCATCTTAATCGGCACAGACTCCACACTGGATTTGTAAGAGGCAAGATCGACTAGTATCTCAGGACTCGGGCAGCTTTCCAAACAAGCCATGTTGGGAGGGTCCAGGTTCTGACCCAGACTGACTTCAAAGGGCTTTTCCTGCTGCTCTTCGTCCAGAAGAGACACGTCTTCGAAAAGGAAGCCGGTGAATGCCTGCTGCTTCAGGAGGGCTTTGCTGATGCGGTTGATCAGGAGGTAGCAGACATCACCCCGGAACATCTTCTCGATCCGGTGCAACCGGTCGAGGGTCTGGCTGAAGGACTGCTCCTCGCAGAGTTCCTGGAGGGTTTTCAGCTTCTTGTCAAAGCATTTGCTGGACTTGGCTGGGATGAGTTTCGGGGTGTAGGAGGAGCCCTGGGCACAGGGTGGTGGCAACGTATCATCAACCAGTAACTCTGGCTGGGTGTCCTCTCCGGTCGGCTCGCAGGGAGGCCCGCTGGCCTGCTTCCGCCTACCAGGCGGATAGGATTGGATCTGCCGGAGCAGGTCGCGGTGCTCGATGATGGCCTTTTCCACACTGGCCAACTCATTGGCCTTCTCGATGGCCCGGCTGGTGTAACACCCTTTGGCCAGGCTGCGCTTCTGCAGCTCGGTCTCGCGGTGCAGCACAGCCCGCGTGTAGTCCAGGTCGTGCAGCTTCTTCTCCAGCTCGCGGGCAAAGGCCCTGCGGTTGCCGTCCTTCAGGCCCTCGGAGGCGCCCGAGAATTGGGCCGCGAGCTCTGGGAAGAGGCGCATGACCTTGCGCTCGTCGGCCGACACGTAGGCCAGGCAGAAGGGCCGCACGAAGCCGCGAGCCTCCAGGTCGTAGAGCGTCAGGTGGTGCACGTAGGCGAAGGCGCCCGCCTTGGAGTCGCCCAGCACCACCTGTGAGTCCCGGGCGAAGCGCAGGCGCGGGTAGGGGCCTCCCGGGGCCGCCCCCGCCGCGCAGGCCTGGTAGTCCACCGACATGATGCGCAGCGCGAAGTAGTTCAGGTCGAAGCCGCCCGGAGCCTCCCCGGCAGGCACCGTCAGCAGCGGCTGCGGGCCCACCTGCTCCGAGAACTCGGCCACCAGCAGGAAGTCGCGCGGGAACGGCGGCGGAGAAGCCCCCGAGCCGCCCCCCAAGCCGCCTCGACGGGACCACGGGTGGGCGCCGCGGCCTGGCGCGGGCAGCAGCGGCACCGAGTACTCCTCGGGCAGGCCCGGCTCGCGCGCCGCCGCCGCCGCCTCCTCGGCCGCCGCCTCCTCCTTGGCGAAGGCCATCACGTCGGGCGCGCCGATCATCCTGGCCGGTTAACGGGGATCGCGGCCTGGACCGCCGGAACCGCCGCTGTCTCAGCCTCCCAGCCGCCGCCGGGCGGCCATCTTGGAGTCATATGACCCGTGGGCTGGGGACCTTGGCCCCGGAAGCAGTCGCGCCGAAGGCGGAGGGAGGGTTGATTGCCGCCTGCTGCGATTGATAGGCTGACTGGGTTGATTGACATTAACGGGAAAGGTTTGTGGAAGAGTAGGTCCGTCGAAAGAAGGGAGCGTTGAAGCGGCCCGGCCGAAAGGCACGCTGGGTGTTGTAGTTCTGACTTTCATATGATTATTACCATGAGGATGGTGAGACGATTTTTAGATATAACTTCTCCCTCCTGTTCTCCCCAGAACATCAACCCTGAGAGGTGGGCTCCAGGGCTGCGCGGCAGCGACCCTTTATTTACTGCCAGCGGCTGCTTCCCCCTTTCGCAAAGGGAGTCCCCGAAGTTGCGCAATCGCCGTCCTTTCACGGCAGGGCCGTAAAGCGAGCGAAACCCCACCCCCTTCGTCTCTCCGCCAATCCGCTTTGCCGAGGTCGCTTACGACGGCGCTGGGCGCGAAATACGGCTGGGCGCTGCAGCGGGAAAGGGAAAGGGAGTTCGGGGAGGGGGAGCAGGTCAAGCAGGCACCCCCCCAGGTGGGGGAGAGCAAGTGGGGGGAGGGGGCTTGCTGGGGGAGGGTCTCCCAGGCTTGAGGGGGGCAGCTCTGCCTTGCAGGCCAAGGGGGAGCAGAGGAGGGGGCACCAGATCTTGGGGGGATGAAAAGTGGGGAGGGGGAGATCCACATAGGAGACAGGGCAGAAGGGCCTGAGGTCAACCTGGCCCTGGTGGGTGCCTGATGGGGATCTGGGGAGGGTCTTTCCCATTGTGGGCCAACTAGGAGAGAAGCTGCTACCCCACCAGCCCTGGGGGAGAGACAGACACCCCAGCCCCCTGTGACCCCCCCCAATAGCCTGGGATTGCCTGAGGGAAGGTGCACCCCTCCCCCCCCAGCTACTGCCCTTGGGTTCAGAGCTTCCGCTTCAGAGAACATTTGGGGTCTCCCCATCTGCCTCTGACCTGTGGAAACTTGGGGGACCAGCCCCAAGAAGGGATCCACTCTCTTTCGGACCGGACCAGAGTTCTCCTCCCTTGCTGACAGACCTTCATTACCTGGAAAAGGAGCTGCCGAGGGGCCACGATGGGCCAGCCGGCTGGATCTGGGCCGGCTGGGTTTTAGGATGTTTGGCCAGGCCAGAGGATTGGCTTGGGGAACCGTGAGGTTCTTCTCCTGTTCCTCCAACCTTTGCTTTAGGCCGACGGCGAAGACCATGGCGCTTCGCAACCTGCAGAAGGTTCTCTGTGTGGCAGAGAAAAACGATGCAGCCCGTGGGATTGCAGACATCCTTTCGAACAGCAGGATGAGGAGGGTAGGAGAGCAGGGAAGCTGACCCTGATTGCGAGATTTCCCCTGGTCAAAGGGAAGAGACAGCGTGTTTGGGATGACTTGAGCCGATTCATTTCAAGCTGAAATCAATATCCAACTTGCTCATCTGAATTCCAATTTATAAAATGAGCCGAAGATCATTCTGGCAGAGGCATGGGAAATTCAAACACCATTTCTACCATAAGTTCTCAGAGAACAGCTGTTAAAGTACAGAGAATCTGTCATGATCCCAGGCATTTATTTCTGTCCATGTTGATGGGCTGGAAAACTGTTTTATGTCTAGTCCATTGGTTCCTAAATTGGGGGTAATGACCGCCAAGAGACTAATCTGGGCCTATTGTAAGAGTAATGGAGCGATTTATAATCGCTTGTTTGTGAGCTGAATATTCAACCCGGGATTGAAAAACAACACCCTGGGATTTGGGGGTGGGGGTGGGGAAATAATGCCTTTATTTGAGACTGCAGAAAGAAGTAAAAGGTTCAAGCAGAATTTGGTCTAGTCAAATTCTACGAAGAGCCAATAGTAGCAAAGTTACATCCTATATATATCATGGCTTACTGCTTGATAGTCATAACCATCCTGAGAGATTTCTCAGGATATTTATCTGAGTATTGTATTAGTTATTTGTTTATTTGGATAAGATGCTTTTTTGTGGATTAGAATTGTTTGCTTTTCTTTCCAGAGGGAAGGAATGTCCAAGTTCAACAAGATCTATGAATTCCAGTATCATTTGTTTAACCAGGTTTGTGTCAAAACAGTCCATCACAATTCTCTCTGTGCCTCTTACTATTACATCCGTAACTGTGGATATAACAGCGATGTTATCAATGACTTTTACTTTATTGCTAGTTATATAACTAAAAAATCTAATGATACAAGTATTCCTAATAATGAGTCTAAATGGATTAAAAAAAAGTTAGACTGTCTAGATACGAATCCATCTTTGCAAAGCAATGCTTAGCATGGCCAAGAATAATTTATCTTTCTTTCTTTTATGCAGAATGTAACTTTGATTATGACATCTGTGTCCGGACATTTGCTGGCTCATGATTTCAAGGCACCATTTCGGAAATGGTACGTAGCAACAGATCAAGAAGGATTATTAACTTTCTGCAATTATATAATCAGATTTTGAACAAGGTAATTATCATTGCAGGCATAGATGTCTGTAAAATCTAAATAGTATTGCTTTAAATGTTCCCTGTTTCCTGTATGCCTTTCTCTGATGCTCTTCCAACAGGCATAGCTGTAACCCCCTGGTCCTTTTCGATGCTGAAATTGAGAAATTCTGCCCTGAAAACTACATGGACATTAAGGTTTGTGCTGCCTGCAGCCGCCTCTTTTAATAAGAGGCCAGGGATCCTTCCTCCTTTTTTGTGGCTGCAATCTCTGACTGATGAAGAAGAATGTGCCTTATGTCCAGCCACGGACATAATATAAAATATCGTTGGCCTATCTCTTATTTCAGAAGAGTGGCTCTTTCTCCTCCATTGTTTCATGTTGCTATATCCTATTACCAATTCCAGCGCACCCTTGAGCGAGAGGTTCAGCCGTGCCAGGCCCTGGTGATCTGGACCGATTGTGATCGCGAAGGGGAGAACATCGGCTTTGAAATCATTCATGTGTGCAAAGCAGGTGTGTGTGGAGAAAGGGTGAAGGGCTGAACATTCAACATGCGCACATCCTCGGGGACAGAAATTTTGGCCAGGAATTTTTGTCGGTTGAGTGAAATTAAAAAATCTTCCGAATCATGATGAGTTTCTTTCTCCGCAACGTTTTTGCTTTGCTTCCCGTGACTCCATGTGCCTTGAACCTTTCTTTGGACAGTGAAGCCAAACCTCCAGGTGTTCCGAGCCCGCTTCTCGGAGATCACACCCCGGGCTATCAGATCCGCTTGCGAGAACCTCACCCAGCCAGATCTGAACGTCAGCGATGCTGTGGAGGTGAGGCAAGAGCTGGATCTCAGAATAGGTAAGAGAGAAAGCACAGCAGTCAGACTGTAGACCCAAAAGGTGACTTGAGATACGGAGGAGAACGATGTAGCCAAGCGTCATTGGCGGTGGTCAAAGCTTAATCTTTGTGGGATGGTGTTCCTAAAACCAAACACTTCATTTTGATTTACTTTCTGATAGCTGGTGCTTAAAGTGACTTCTTATTTTTCCTTTCCTTGGAACCGTGACGTCACCAGCTTTTCAGAAGAGCTGCTGTCGCTCTGCTGGGCCTGTCCAGTAACTCCTCCCCTCTCCCACTAGGGGAGTTGTGGTTTCCTTTTCATGTTGGGCCTGGATTTTCTGCTTCCTTGACCAGGTGCTGCCTTTACCCGGTTCCAGACCCTGAGGCTTCAGAAGATCTTCCCGGAGGTCTTAGCGGAACAGCTCATCAGCTACGGGAGTTGCCAGTTCCCCACCCTGGGCTTCGTGGTGGAAAGATTCAAAGCCATCCAGGCCTTCGTCCAAGAAACCTTCTACAGAATTAAAGGTTCGGGTTCAGAAGGTGAAGCCCAAGCAGGGAAACACCTGGACTGAGAAACCTATAGTGGGAATTTGCTTTTCAAATCCCATTCCTTGTTCTTTGCGTTCTTCCCGCCATATCGCGGGGTCCCCAGTTTTGCATTTCCCACACCATTTTTGTCTGGTCTGCTATGGCTTGCGTGTCTTCATGCAGGCAGTCCATCCATCACTTTTTCGGCCATCCTTGGAGCTGCCCTCTGGGCTGAGTGCTGGTGCCCGTCTCGCGATGGATTCCACGCCAGCTCTGCACACACGTCCGTACCACTGCAGTCTCGCTTCTCTCGTTTTATCTGGAATTGGGACGACTTTGGCTTTTGTCGTCAAATTGCATTGTCTACTTAAAGTGCAGAGTGTCAGGGTTCCAAGTAATAGACCCATAGCAAGCAAAACTCCGAGGCAGGCGAATCCCTCAAAGAATAGCTTTATTGGATACATCATATTGGCACAGATTGGCGAAAACCAATTGAAGGTTCCCACAGTTTTCACCTAATTAAAAGTAAAAGTTTTTTCCTCAACTCCAAACAATCAGTCACATGGTCCAATCAAGTCTCTGTCTGGTGGCCTCACTCCCCCTTCCTTGGGCCAGGTGTGAGAATGTCCTTTGTTTTCGAGAAAGTATTTTATTTTGGCTATAAAGTCCCAACTATCTCAAATCCCCCCCCCCCCCAATCCTTCAGCTCCAGTGGCAACACTGAAGCTCCAAGATGGCTTCGGCCAGGTCATCTTCAGGGTTAATGCAAAGACTGCCTTGGTTCACCTGCCATTTCCGTCTTGCCATTTTGGACTCCAGCAGCTGTTGAGAAGAACCTCCTTCCCTCCCACGCAGGCATCTTTCTGCAGCTGCAAGCAGAACGGTGCCACAGGTTGCCTTGGGTGAGACCGAGCCTTGATCTGTCTTCTCCCCCCACAGTGACTCACGACCACGAAGAGGGTACCGTGGACTTCAGCTGGAAGAGGCACCGCCTCTTCAACCACACGGCGTGCCTTGTCCTCTACCAGATGTGCATGGAGGTAGGGAAGCTGGCCGTCCTGTCTTCTCCCTTTTTCACTTGGTAAGGAGCTTTGAAGAACCTTGTCTTCTGCACGCCTTTGTCTTAGGCTCCTCGGGCCACTGTCGTGGAGGTTGGAAGCAAACCTAAGAGCAAATGGAGACCTCTTCCGCTGGACACTGTGGTAGGCTTTTGGGAGAGGGGGGAGGAAACCACATTCATTTAGAGTCAGAATAAGAAGAGCTCTCAGCTTAGCTTCTGATCCAAATCCCCTTAGTAGACCTTCTTTTGGAAGCCTCAAATTGGACGTTCGGAGGAGACAGAAAAGGGACTAAATCTGAGGAATGTTTTGGCCTTCTCTGGTGGGAAGTCCACCCCAAGTTAATCTTTTAACTGGAAATGTGTCCTTGAGGGAAGTCCATGAGTATTCCTGGGTTGAGAAAAGTCACCAGAGGCGTGCTCGTGTTCCTGCTTCCAGGAATCCTATTGATTTTATATGGGCAGAGAGGCAGATTTTTGCCATACGGTGATCAAGCATATTTTCCCTCTTCTTCTGCCATAGGAACTTGAGAAATTGGCTTCCCGTAAGCTGAAAATAAATGCCAAGGAAACCATGAAGATTGCCGAGAAGCTGTATACCCAAGGGTAGTAAGAGCAGCTATTTTTCTGTGGGTAACTCCCTGTAGGATGAAGCTAATAGGATAATGCTCTTTCAGTTCCATGGGTTTTTTTTTTCCCACCAGGAAGACTTATTTTAATATTTCTTCTCTCCCGTTTGTCCCCCATCTCTAGAGATGGTGCAAGCTAGAAACACAACTAAGCAATGGGTTGTATAAAACCAGATAGGAGCAGGAGGCTGGAAATGCATCTCCTAAAAGCAGAGGTTAAAGGAGCCCCGTGTTACTCTGAGAAAGGGGAGGGGGGGGCATTAGGGCAGCTCTCTTCAAATACCCCACAAGGGTATTGCAATCTCCTAGTTGGAATGCTCTGTACAGAGTAAATAATTAAAGTCCCGTTTCCCATCATCCCAGAGGGCAGAAGAGGCTATTGTCTTAAGAACAGAAAAAGATTCCTTTTGAAAATAAGAGAGGAAGAATACTTTGGCAGTTGAAATGATATGAGAGATTGTTTCTAGCAAATGAGCAAGAGCCATAATGGGTTCTTTCTCTCTCTCACACACACACACACACTGGGTCTTGCGTGGGCCATTCATAAAAAAGCACTTCCTAAAAAGTAACTTTTTTTCCTCCTTTCCTGGTTTTTAAAGGTACATAAGCTACCCCCGAACAGAGACCAACATTTTCCCCAAAGACTTAAACCTCTCCCAGCTGGTGCAGCTTCAGACCCAAGACCCCCATTGGGGAGCCTTTGCGCAAAGGATCCTGGACCAAGGGGGGCCAACCCCACGGCGGGGGACAAAGTCCGATCAGGCTCACCCTCCCATTCATCCCACCAAACACGCCGGGAATCTGCAGGTGAGTCCCTGAGACTGACTGGCGAGCCTCAGGTGTAGCTTTGCTTCCGAAGAGAAAACAGTTTGTAACCGGTGCGTTTGGTTAACCCTGAAGAATCCGAAAAGTAAATGAAGCAAAAAGTGGTGCCTTACAAAATGCCCTTTTATTAGAGGACAGGAATATGTCTTCTTCTGGTTCAAAGTAGGAATATTTATTCCTAGAACCTCCAGGTGGGTTTTTCAGTCAAACTCCAGGTCTCATTTGAAAGGGGGAAAATGTCTAGGGAGCGTGTGCTGAATTCCTTGCTGCTTGTGGGGAAGAGCAGGGTTATCTTAACACCTGTACGAATCTGTTTCTCCCCCGTCTTTCTCCTGCAAAAAATCTCTTCATTTTCCACCCGTTGACCCTTTCCTTTGCGTCCTACAAGGGCAACGACCAACGCCTATATGAGTTCATTGTCCGCCACTTCCTGGCCTGCTGTTCTGAAGATGCTAAGGGGCAGGAAACCACGGTGGAGATTGAGATTTCCAATGAGCACTTCGTGGCTCACGGGTTGATGGTCCTGGCCAGAAATTACCTGGAAGTTTATCCTTACGAAAGGTGGAGTGACAAGGTGGGAGCACTCGATATTAAGCTGATGAGGGTCAACTTAATGGGCAGACTCCGTTCCAGTCGAGGTCTACTGTATACCTTTCTCGTTTCTCCTGCCCTTTCTTAGTTCTCTCATGTAACCCCGTTTCCTCCTTGCCTTATCTTTCTTGAACCCCCTCCCACCCCAACCTTGACTCTCTAGGTTATCCCCCTCTACGAGGAGGGCTCCTGCTTCCAGCCCACCACGGTGGAGATGGTGGAAGGGGAGACCAGCCCCCCCCAGCTGCTCACCGAAGCGGACCTCATTTCCCTCATGGAGAAACACGGCATCGGTCAGTTCTGCCCCGGCTGCGGATCGGAGACGTTCTCTCACTCATCTTTAGAGTTTTGTTTTATTTTTTATTTACATATCAAACTTGCACTTTGCCCATCTTGCTATACCCCAATAGCTTCTTTGCCAGAAGCTTTTGATTCCCTGCTGCAGAGAGTTTCTCTGATGCAAAGCCTTCCCTGAGAGGCAAGCGCTGGTGGCAGAACAGATCAATCCGTTACGGAGAAAAAGGGGCCAAGGATTGTGGGCATCCTGGCCAACAGCAGGGGGCAGGGATGTTGAGGCTGGGCTCGATTGGGTCGCTGTTGGCATCAGGATGGACGCAACTGAACCTCCTTGGTTTATGACGTAAATATTGCCAGGGGTGCCCAGAGCTCACCACTACGCCTTGTAAGTGAGGACTACAGTTCCCAGCATGTAGTCGGGGAACTGTTGAGAGCTGCATCTCTGGAAGGCCAAAGGTTGGGCTTAGGGTCAGTTGATGGAAAGTGCTCTCAAGCTTGCCAGCTTTGAGTTGCGTGGAATTCTGGGAGTTGAAGTCCTCCCATCTTAAATGTTACTGGGTGGAGAAGCTCTGCTCTTAAGGAATGTGAGCAGCAGAAGAACCTGAGCCGCTGATGCCAACGCTTGGGTTTCAGGAACAGATGCCACCCACGCAGAACACATCGAGACCATCAAGTCCCGCATGTACGTGGGGCTCACCCCAGACCAGCGCTTCCTTCCAGGACACCTGGGAATGGGGCTGGTGGAAGGTAAGAACTGACCCCGACTAAAACCTTGGTTCTCCCATTGAGCCTTTCCTCCACCCACTCCTCTTTCCACCTGCCCCCCCATCCCCCCCAGGCTACGACTCCATGGGCTACGAGATGTCCAAACCGGATCTTCGGGCTGAACTCGAAAATGACTTGAAGCTGATTTGCGAGGGGAAGAAGGACAAGTCCGTCGTGCTCCGAGAGCAGATCCAGAAATACAAGCAAGTCTTTGTGGCTGCCGTGGCCAAAGCCAAAAAGTGAGGGCTGAAAAATCCCCACCCCGGTCAAGGAGAATTGGGGGGGGAGGGGAGTTGGTAGCCCCTGCCTGGAGCAGCTCAGTTGGCAGTGGGTGGAGAGGAGAGGAACTTCTAGCGAGTCGGTGGCGCTAGCTCAGTGTGGGACGGTGTTTAGGTCCTTCCTTGATCAAGATCAATGGTGTAAGCAAAGAACTAGGTAATTTATGTATTTATTTAGCTGCCCAAAAGAAACTGGGCGGGGAGCAAAATAAATACACAGGTATTAAGAGTTTAAAGCAACAGTTACAGAGAGGCAACCCAACCCAACAACACGTGGAAAGCCACAAGCTGGATTTCTGGATTTCCTCAGAAATCTCTCCTAAAATATTAATGTATTCACATTTTCTGCACAAATACTTAGGATCCGTGAATCCTTGCTGGATGTAGCTGATGGCAGGAAGAAATATGCCCGCTTCATTTTTTTTTTTTTTTTTTTTTTTTTTTTTTTTGCAGGTTGGATGAAGCCTTGGCTCAATATTTTGGGGAGATGACCCAGGTGGCTCAGGAGGAGGACATTTACCCAGCGATGCCCGATCCGGTTAGGAAATGCCCCCAGTGCAACTCTGACATGATCCTGAAGACCAAGAAGAACGGAGGGTGCGTTGGCATGCTGCAAGAAGCACGAGCTCTCCTGGCTTAAACAAGATGTTTTATAGCAACTTTACCCACGCAAAAAAAGCACTAATTGGGAAAATATCAAGCCAACCAGACCCATTTTGGCAGTTGATCAGTAACTGCCATCTCTTCTCCTTCCTCTGACGTTTCCTCTTGTGTTTCTCTAGCTTTTATCTCAGCTGCTTGGGCTACCCTGCTTGTAAATCCTCAGTCTGGTTCCCTGACTCCGTGCTGGAAGTCAGCAAGGATGATTCTGTCTGTGACGTCTGCAAGCCTCCTCCAGTGCATCGGTGAGTCTTGGTGCAGGGGAGGCCTTGAGCTCTGTTTCTCGGATGTCCCGAGTTGCTGAGTTTTGCACCCTTTGGAATTTCAGGGCGTGTTCGCATTCCGGCTGAGTATTCGCTCTGTCCCTGCCCTCCAATTCAGGAAACCTGTGGGGGGAGATTTATCCTGCCTAAGGCACAAGACCTACCCTCAGCACTCCCAGTTGGAGGGAAGCCTCCTTTTCAGAGCCGTGGTGGCCCAGTGGTTAGAATGCAAGATTGCAGGCTGACTCTTCCCACTGCCAGGAGTCCGATCCTGACTGGCTCAAGGTTGACTCAGCCTTCCATCCTTCCGAGGTTGGTAAAATGAGGACCCAGATTGTTGGGGGAAAAGAGGCTGACTCTGTAAACCACTTAGAGAGGGCTGTGAAGTAGTCTATAAGTAAGTGTTGTTGCTATTGCTATTCATTGCTTGGGAATATGCAGCTGTTTGAACAGACTTGATTTCTACTAAAGCATTCCCTCACTTTCCTTTCTCACATCTTAATAACCCTGGGCAGATCCTGAGATTGAAATCCATTGGCAGAGGGAGGGTCATTTGGACTCGGGGACCGAGCAGAAGCTTCCATGCCGTGGGGCTGCAGTGCCAGAAGTCCAGGGCTAATTGCTCCCCTTCTCTCCCCCGCAGGCTGAAATTGAAGTTCAAGCGAGGCAGCCTCCCGGCCATGATGCCCCTGGAATTTGTGGGTTGCGTCGGTGGCTGCGATGAAAATCTCAGGCAGATCCTAGACCTGAAGTACCTGCAAGGACCAGCCAGGGCTCCAACTCAGCCGAGGAATCTCCCCAAGGAAGCCCCCGGCTCCCTTAATGGCACAATCCACAGCCGTGGCCAGTGCATGCTTGCTCCCGTGCCCCCTCCTACACCAGCACACAGGACTCCTCCAACGTTCGCCAAGGCGGCCGGGAACGATGCTGTGATGTGCAACTGTGGCGAGGAGGCCCTGCTTCTCACCGCCCGCAAAGAAGGGCCCAACCAAGGCAGGCAGTTCTACAAATGCAACACCAGCAGCTGCCGATTCTTCCTGTGGTCCGACCATCAGGAGCCCGACAACAGGCCGAATGGGACATCCGGGTTCCTGGCACCGCCCCCAGGCTCTTCCCTGCCAGGGCCCAGGAGCTCAGCAGGGCCCAGGAGGGCGGGCTCTGATCCTGGAGCCAGTGCTGGCCGAGGAGGAGGCCCACTCTGCAGGTGTGACCAGCCCGTGGTGACCAGGACAGTCCAGAAAGAAGGACCCAACAAGGGGCGCCAGTTCCACACCTGCTCCAAGCCGAGGGAGCAGCAGTGCGGCTTTTTCGAATGGGCAGATGACAGCTTGTTGCCAGGTAAGTGAGGAGTGGGCATCTTTGGATTGGCATGAGCAGGATTGGTGGGTGGGTGTGATGGAACGTGCAACCAAAGGAGTGGAGTGGGGGGTTTGGCAGGAGCAGCATGGCTTTCTGGGAGAGGGAAGCAAAGAGGGGGGCCAAGACAAGAGGTTAGAACAGGGGTATCCAACCTTGGCATGGCTGGCTCTAGTATTTTAGGAATTGAAGTCTTCAAGTCTTAAAATTACCAAGGTTGGACACACACACACACAGCCTTAAGAGACACCCTAACCCTGCCAATTGTAGCTGGCTGGGGGATTCTGGGAGTTGAAGTCCACAAGGGCCTTGGTAATACAGTGGTCTAAAACACCCTGTTATTAAGACCAGCTGCCTGCAATTACTGCAGGTTCGAATCTCGCCAAGGCTCAAGGTTGACTCAGCCTTCCATCCTTTCTAAGGTGGGTAAATTGAGGACTCAGATTGTGGGGGCAATAAGCTGAATTTGTTATAAATATACAAAAGGATGAAGGCTGTTGCTGAGCACATTGTAAGCCGACCTGAGTCTCCGGAGAAGGGCGGCGTATAAATCAAATTAAAAAAGTCTTTAATCTGGCAAGATTTCGTCTGTTGGGTGTCAGCAAATAAAGAGTTACACTCGAATGGGTCTCACCGTGTCGTCTTTGGATTTGGACCTGACAGCGAGGTTTTCATGATGCTCCTTTAAATCAACTTTCCTTAAGAGCTTCCCTTTTAGCTTGGGATCTTGCCCAGTTCCAAAGGCCAGGAACATACTGCCAGCAAGAGCTTGAAGAAGGAGAGAGGTGAGGGGATGTAGCTCTCTCCAGCTGTGGCTTCAATTTCATCACATCCAAAGATGTTAAGAAAACTTTTAAACTTCTGGCCATCAGAGGATACCCAAATGGGGAGAATCCATTCTCAGGTGACTTAAAACTTCCCTAATTGTCTCCTCTCCCGTTGCAGCTGCCTCCACCTTTCCTCCTTCCGTGGGCGAGTGGGCCAAACGAGGGCCTGGGGCCAAAGCAAAAAGATCAGACAGCGACTCTTCTTTGACGGCGCCTACGAAGAGACCAAGGACATGCAGCGTTTGCCACCAGCCTGGCCACACCAAAACCACGTGTCCGCAAAATCGCTGAAGCGGTGTGGTCCATGGACGAGGCCAGGCCAGGGAGACTCGAGAAGGCCCGTTTGCAAACGAGAGTCTTGCAAGTGGACTTCTGAAAGATCGGGCTCCTTTCTTACAGACTTCAGTTTTCCACCTCCTCTTAAGTTTTAAAATATAGGTGGGACTGTAGAAGAACTTGAGGCTGGGGTTTCTCAACCGTGGCCACTTGAAGAAGGGTGGACTTCAACTCCTGGAATTCTGGGAATTGAAGTCCACCCTTCTTCAAATGGCCACGGTTGAGAAACTGCTTTAGACTCTCACACTATGCTGATGTTTGATTTTAAAAAGCTTCTCTCTTCAGGAATTTAAATGAGGGCATTTCTCAAAACACCTGGAACTCACTGTAGGATTGATGCTTTCTTAGAGAATATAATTTCAGAGCTGAACAAACTTTTCCTCCATAGGAATCCTATTCCACCCTCCCTGAAACTGGAATAACCAGCCTCCCATAATTTATTCAAAAGGAAAATATGTGTGTACAAAACCCAGAGAGTTTAATATTTGTAACTTCCTGCCCTGCTCGATGCTCTATTCTTATGCTAAGGGCAGCTACTGCCTTCTCTCAACTGATGTGGATAATTTTTTAAATTAAAATATATATTTGGCTGAAGCTCCGTGTGTTGGGTGTGCCGGTATTCAACCCCCTACGTAAGCAGTATTGAAAACATCACAAGTTTACATCAGAAGTTGGTTCCTGGGTGCTCAGAAGCGACCTGAGCTCGTTTGCTTGCTTGCTTTATTGATTTATTTATTTGTAAAAATCAGAAGAATCATCTCGCTGCCAAGCAGAGAGACCTTCGCAGCCACCACTCAGATCCCCGGAGAGGGCATTGCGTTCAGAGGTGCACAGCTACAAGATTTCGGAATTCAAGCAATGGGGAAATCTGAGAGGAGGGAAGGGGGATCAGCTACCCTCTGCTCCCTCAGCCCTCCAATCCTGCCCTACGGAGAAAGGGCACGCTCCCCGGAGGAGGAGGACATCCGCTCTGAATGGCAAAAGAATCCGGTAAGAGAGCGAGTACAAAGGGCTTACAATCAAGGGCCATTTTACTTCAAGAGCTAATACTTTCATTTCATTCGGTGCAAAAGAATTGCAAGTGGGGGGGTGGGGGTGAAAGGATCCCTTTCAAGTCTTCTCCATCTGAAAAGCCAGGACTCTGACCACTTTACAAACCCAACCCATCCGCAAGATTGGGCGCGGCTAAAGCCTCGTACAAGGTGCAGCCGATCTCGTCAATCTCCTCCGGGAGTAGATGGCTCAAGAGGTCAATCCCGTCGTCGAAAAAGCAAGGGAGGGAACCTTTGGCCAGGTACTGGACCAGCTCCTCCAAGACCTGCTGGAGCCTGACAGCCAGCATGGCCTCTGACCAGTCCAACTCCGCTTGGCTCAGGTGGAGGATAACGTGTGTCAAGTCACTGCCGGTTATTTTGCTCCAGAAAGGGTGTTTTTCGAAAGTGGCCTTCAAGATGAGGAGGCAACACTGCCGGATGCCTCCGTCTCTGGCATCCAGCTCTTTCAGCTTGGAAACCTCCGCCGTGTAAAAACTCTGCTGCCAGAGGTTCTCCACAGGTTCTCCAGAGAACGTGGCGAGGAAAATCTTGCCTTCCGTTTCCACTATCGGGCAGAGGGTTATGTCCAGGAGGACCTGTTCGTGTCTGACTTCCAGCTTGAGCTCCCTGGGAGCCATGGAAGGCCGGATGATGCATTCCAGCAGGCTGCCAATGACTGGCCAGTTGACGGAGGCCACCAAAGTCTTTAGGAGGGCGTCGTTGATGGAATTGGACGATAAGTACCCACCTACAATGAACTTGTCCCAAGGGCTACTCCCCCGTGTGAAATACTCCAGACTCCTCCGTTTGATCATCCCGTACCACGAGTTATCCACGAGCGTCTCTTCCCCACGGATGAAGTGCCAAAGATGGTCTTCTAGGACCAAGGGAAGGTTGAAGACCACCTCTAGTTGGTGTTGGCCAACAAGGTCGTCACAAAGGTAGCCGCTCAGGGAAATATTCCCAAAGGGCAGGTCCAAAGATTTGTTTTTCAGGAAGGTCTGCAACTCCACCCGGATGTCTTCTGCCAGCTGCTTCCCAACAGCCTTTTCCGTCTCGGAGACGTAGATGTGATCCCTGTAGAACGAGAGAAGTTTCTCCTGAAGGGTGAGGCAGAGCAGGGACTTGGACTGCCCCAAGGAGACCCCCGAGGACAGGATAAGATCTTTAGAGTCTGCAAGGAAGACAGAGAAAAGGATGTCAGTCACAGGAAGCCAACGTCCGGTTCATTGACCAAAAAGATGTTGCACTTCAGGGGTCTCCAAACTTGGCCACTTTAAGACTTGTGTACTTCAACTCCCAGAGTTCCTCAGCCAGCAAAGTCTTAAAGTGGCCAAGGTTGGAGACCCCTGTTCTAGTTCGTCTGAGAGCAGTTCAAGAATGGAACCAAGGCCCCGAAGAGCTGCTGGGTTCTCCTTCCTTCGTTGTGTTCAAGCCAAAGCCGGACAATCATTAACCAGGGAGGTTTTCGTTTGGATTTTGGCACTTCTTAGGGACTTGGGACGGATGGGTTGGAATCAGGGGCCCCATCCAACTCGGGGGTTAGATATTTGGCGTTCAATGGTACAAGGCCACCTTGGGAAAAATGCCCCTTCCACCACCACCACTGGAGGATTGGAGCAGGGCTCCTCAGGAAGTGCCCCCACCCTGGAAAGATCAGCCGCCTCCCCCCACCTACCCACCCAACCTGACCTTGCGCAGGTGCAGCTATGACGGGGGACAGCAGGGGCTCCTCCAGATCTTGTCGTCGCGCTTTGGACACCCCCTTGATCAGGCTTAGCTCTTGCCAGCTCTCCTCCAGGGACTTCTGCTTGGCTTTTATGTCGTCGTCATCGCCCGGCGGGCTGGTGGCTCGGTCAATGAACTGTAGAAGGAGAGACCCTTCCCCAATTAGCAAGAGCCGCTCTTCTCTTGCGGCAATCCCACCCGTGGCTGAACGCGCGTTTTTCGCCTGCAGCCAGATGGTTTAGAGGTTTCATTGGGGAAACATCTGGGCACATCTGGGCCTATCAGGTTACTTCCTGGCTGCTCTCACCCCAACAAGCACGCACACACACCCCAATGTCAAAATAACTTCTGAAGGGCAAACTTCTTGAGGAGGGACTGAAACAACCACAAATCTTGCCTAACTACACATTTCATGTCTAAATTTGTTGTCTGCCTCTTTAGGGCCCCCCCAAGTTCATTTTGCCGCATGCAAGTTGGTTGGCAAACCCTTTCAAAGTACAGTCCCTGACTTACAACAGTTCATTTATTGACCGTTCAAAGTTACAACAGCACTAAAAAAAAGGGGGAGGAGTTATGACAGTTTTTCACGACTGCTGCAGCCTCCCCACGATCCCCCGATCAAGCAAAGTCAATGGGGAAAACATGCCTTAACCACGGGGTTTACTAACCTAACATTGTGGTTCACTTAACAGCTGTGGCACGAAAGGTCATAAAATGGGGCAAAACTCACTTAACAGACGTCTCACTTAGCAACAAAAATTCAGGGCTCAATTGTGGCTGTTAAGCCAAGGACTGCCTGTACTTTTTCCTACTTTTCACGATCCTAAAGAGACCAGAACTGGGATGTTTAAAAGACTGACTGGAAAGGCCATAACCTGCGTCATGAAATTAAAGAGAGACGTAGATGGCACCGGGGTGGGGAGTTCGGGCTCTGTTAATCCCCCTGCTTTCAAGATATGAGACTCTGGCCTGTTTTGCTGGCAGCTGAACGAAGGTTTTGTTTATCCCTGGTCTTCCAACAAAATGCACGCACAGCAGGCACATGGGTGCCCACCCTCCCTCCCACACATTTAATGCTCCACTGAGCCACGACAGAAGGAGAAGCATTAAAAGAAAAATGGCATTTGTGGGTCTTTACAAATTACAGACCCGTAAGTAATCCATTGTGAGTTTCAGCCAAAAAGAGGCCAGCGGAAATATTTAGGACACAAATAGAAATTTCCCCAACCCGTCCGGAGCGAGGCTGGGAGGCCGAGGGCTTCCGTGGGCCTGGCCGGTTAAGCAAAGACCAACAGCTTCTGCTACACATTCGCAACTCACAACAACCATGAACAAAAGGCAGGTAACAACAAAAGGGACCCGCTCCCTAAAGGCACGTTTGTCATCACGCAAAGTACGCGGGTCTCCCGTGGCAGAGAAGGGCCGGTTGGTCTTACCCTCTTGACCGCAAGCGTTGCCAGGGCCAACACAGCCGCACCGCTGACCCCCAGCACCACCCGGGCATTGGCCAGCACCAGGTCCACCAAGCTGCCCAGGCTGCTCTCGTCCTGCCTCTTGCCCTGCTTGCCGGCATAGGTTGCCATCGTTGGTCTTCAGAAGTCAGTGCCAATTTGGCTAGTGCCAGGGAAGAGTCTTTATGGGCGCAATCAAGAGAAGGCAGGAAGTTTAGATGAGGACCAGAGCATTCTTGGAAGCCTTCAGACCTGGAAGAGAAGCAGAGAAGAGATTTAGCTACAGAATTATCTACCTGGCTATCTCAGGGCTTCTCCACCTTGGCAGCTTTAAGATGGGTGGACTTCCACTCCCAGAATTCCCCAGCTGGCATGCTGGGAGTTGAAGTCCACCCGTCTTAGAGCTACCAAGCTGATCTCTCTCTCTCTCTCTATCTATCTTACAGTATCTTTATATCCATTCACCTATCCACCTACCCATCTACCTATCCATCTACCTACCTACTCACCTACCTATCCTCTATCTATCATCATTGTGTTTCTCAACCTCAGGACCTTTGAGATGGATAGACTTCAATTCCCAGAATTCTCCAGCCAGCTTAGGGTTTGCTTGTTTTTTGTCCTGGCCAACATTAGTTACATGCTGAAGGATTGCTGGACAAGGTCACCAGGGACTGCAATGTAATACATATCAATGTGTGATGATTTCAGAGTGAGCCAAAAACATCAGTATTTTGGCAGGAGCTTCTCTCCTGGGGGTCTCTGGTCAGAGCTGGATTGTAAAGCAATCTTTTGCAACCTTTAATGGTGGTGGGCTTCAACTCCCAGAATCCCCCCCAGCCAGCCTGCTGTAAAATACCCACCCAGGGAAGAGTCAGTCAAGAGTCTCTCCGCCAGCTGCCAACTCGGTGGGGCCAGAGCGCTGCCTCCCTCCCCCGCCACAATCCAACTGGCATTTATGAGTCAGAACACTCCACAAGACGTCGCCATGGGGACCCAGAACCATGCAAAAACCCAGACCCTGCCAGCCATAGAAACCCGCCATGCTTTCTTCGGTCCTGCTGGTTTCCCTTGTCCAGATCCGGAAAGAAAGCGCTTTGCTACAGATGCCACCCCTGAAGCCAGCAGGGGCTGCCAACCAGATGCCCCCCGAAACGTCCTTCCCTGGAGCTGAATGGATTCTCCCACCCCGTCCCCAGCACCTCCAAGGACGGACAGCTGAATTCCTCAATTCCGGAGCAGACGGGGGTCAGGTTTCTGGATGCTATTTTTGAAGCAGGGTGCTCCGGCAGCCTTCCCATTGCCAGGCAGTTCCCCAGGCTGAAATCAAGGCAGGGATGGGCCAGACCCCACGGGCCCTCGTGCAGAGGGCTCCTAAGCATGTGCAGAATGCACCGCCCAGTAACTCTGATGCCCTCATCAAGCTGCATGCAGCCAACAAACTCGGCTCATTTTGTGCCTGCGATGCTTTCAACAGTTGATTTCTTACAGGGGAGCCTAGCCTAGCCCCCTGACCCATTTCTTCTGGGATCAAAGGAATTCTTACTTGGACCAAATCTGCAATTTTAGGATAGCCGCTATCCCAGGTTTCACACCCATTTCAATTCTCCCCCTTTTATTGTTGTTTTAATTCCATTTATGACCTGGCTTGGGTACGCTTGAAAAAGAAATTTTTTGGGAGAGGGGAACTGAAAAAATGGCCTTTTCTGGGCTAAATCCTAGAAGCTGGCACCTCTTGGATGAGGCCAGTAATCCAGGGATGGGTCTGACCTCTTTCCATCTCTCAATATGCGCCATCAAGTAATGCCCCAGCTAGCAAAGCAACAGAGTCTGTAGGTTCGGTCTCTCTCAAGGTTTAATCCCCCACCCCAGCCTTTCCATCATACCAAACTGGTCCCCACCTCTCTTGACAGTCCCAGAGCTTTGTGCCTACAAGACTGTTGCAAAATTATGGCTTTGTGCAGAAAGCAGAAAGCAAAATCTCAGAATTTGCAGGATCACCCAGGAAATTAGATTTATGGTACAAAATGGGGAGATGGTGATTATCAGAGATCCTAAAAAGGAATGCAAAATAAATGGGGGCGATCCAGCCCGGAATTTAGTGATATTGCTTATTAGCAAGCCAGGAGGCAGACTTTTCCCTCTCCCGCCCCCCTTTTTGTCAAAAGCTACAATAGGAGGTGTCACGCTAGGGACCTTAGGAGAGGCTGCCAGGCAGCAAATTCCATTCCACTCAAGCCTCTGTGGCTACTGGAAAAATGTGTTTATTTAGAAAATGCTCATGGCTGCCAGGGCGAAATAATTCTGGGTGGCTAACAACCAACACACAAGGAAAACACAGCACAATATGACCCCCCTAAACTGAACAAAAGGTGAAAAATAACAATCCAATAATCAAGACGTTGCATAACTAACCATAAGGGAAAAGCACCTCAATTGGGCTTCTCTAAACATCCTGGCTCTGATACCTGGGGAAGAACCAGGTCTTGGGACCTATAGTTTTGGGGAGGGGGGAGGAAGGCTGTTCCATAGGGCAAGTGCTGAGGCAGAGAAGGAGAGCTTGCAGAGCAAACAAGGCACGCCAACCCTGCAGAGATGGCGCTGGTCTTCATTAAGAGGACACCCAACGGGAAGGCTTTGAAAGCAACCCCCTGCCTTCAAAGCCTTCAAACGACCCTGGCACCTGAAACCCCCTCCTCTCCTCTCCACCAAAGGGCCTTTTCCCATGCCCCCAGCGGCCTCGTCTCCTCGTGGGCCAAGCCCTCCTTTAGCCCGAAGGCTCCTTGCAGGAGGACTCGTACCTGGGGGCTACGGGGCCAGGACCGCGCAGACTGATTGCCCACCGTGCAGATGGGCACAGCTTCCCAGCGGCGGTGGGGGAGGGGTGTTTAAACAAATAGAGGCAGATCTTGAGATGAAAAATCACGCAGACTTTCAGCCCCTTCCTCATTCCAACAAGGGGGCTGCTTTTGCCCCCAGCCAAGAAGACCCCTGCCCTTCCCCTCCTTTTCCAAGAATCCTGCCCTTCTAAGACCCCTGCCCCTCCAAGACCCCTGCCCTTCCAAGACCCCTGCCCTTCCCCTCCTTTTCCAAGAGTCCTGCCCTTCGAAGAGCCCTTCTCCTTCCCCCTGCCCTTCCATGACCGCCTCCCCTTCCAAGACCCCCTTCCCTTCCAAGACCCCTGCCCTTCCCCTCCTTTTCCAAGACCCCTCCCCTTCCAAGACCCCTGCCCTTCCCCTCCTTTTCCAAGAGTCCTGCCCCTTCCAAGACCCCTCCTCTTCCAAGACCCCTGCCCTTCCCCTCCTTTTCCAAGAGTCCTGCCCTTCGAAGAGCCCTTCTCCTTCCCCCTGCCCTTCCAAGACCCCCTTCCCTTCCAAGACCCCTGCCCCTTCCAAGACCCCTGCCCCTTCCAAGACCCCTCCCCTTCCCCTCCTTTTCCAAGAGTCCTGCCCGTTCCAAGACCCCTCCCCTTCCAAGACCCCTCCCCTTCCAAGACCCCTCACCTTCCCCTCCTTTTCCAAGAGTCCTGCCCTTCTAAGACCCCTGCCCCTCCAAGACCCCTCCCCTTCCAAGACCCCTCACCTTCCCCTCCTTTTCCAAGAGTCCTGCCCTTCTAAGACCCCTGCCCCTCCAAGACCCCTGCCCTTCCAAGACCCCTGCCCTTCCCCTCCTTTTCCAAGAGTCCTGCCCTTCGAAGAGCCCTTCTCCTTCCCCCTGCCCTTCCATGACCGCCTCCCCTTCCAAGACCCCCTTCCCTTCCAAGACCCCTGCCCTTCCCCTCCTTTTCCAAGACCCCTCCCCTTCCAAGACCCCTGCCCTTCCCCTCCTTTTCCAAGAGTCCTGCCCCTTCCAAGACCCCTCCTCTTCCAAGACCCCTGCCCTTCCCCTCCTTTTCCAAGAGTCCTGCCCTTCGAAGAGCCCTTCTCCTTCCCCCTGCCCTTCCAAGACCCCCTTCCCTTCCAAGACCCCTGCCCCTTCCAAGACCCCTGCCCCTTCCAAGACCCCTCCCCTTCCCCTCCTTTTCCAAGAGTCCTGCCCGTTCCAAGACCCCTCCCCTTCCAAGACCCCTCCCCTTCCAAGACCCCTCACCTTCCCCTCCTTTTCCAAGAGTCCTGCCCTTCTAAGACCCCTGCCCCTCCAAGACCCCTCCCCTTCCAAGACCCCTCACCTTCCCCTCCTTTTCCAAGAGTCCTGCCCTTCTAAGACCCCTGCCCCTCCAAGACCCCTGCCCTTCCAAGACCCCTGCCCTTCCCCTCCTTTTCCAAGAGTCCTGCCCTTCGAAGAGCCCTTCTCCTTCCCCCTGCCCTTCCATGACCGCCTCCCCTTCCAAGACCCCCTTCCCTTCCCCTCCCCTCCCCTCCCAAGACCCCTCCCTTCCAAGAGCCCTACCCCCTCCCCCTCCTCCTTGACCCCTTCCCCCACTGGGACCCCTTCCCCCCCCCCAGTCCCACCCCAACAACGCACCTTCCGAAGCGCCGCTCGCCGACCCTCAACCGTCCGCAGCGAAGCGCGCAGGGCCGCGGCCCGAGACAGAACGACAGCGAAAGCTCCGCCCCTCCGCCCGCGCAACCAATGGCAGCGCTCCTCCCGCTCCCAACGTTCGGTTCCGAACGCCGAGTATCTTCTGCAGCTTCCGCTTCGCCGGAACTGCGCCGCCTTAAAGGGACCGCGCGCTTATTCTTCGGGCAGGTGCGCAGGTAGACGATGCTGAGCGAGGAGGCTTCTCTCTCCCCGAGTCCGGCCAGAGAAGCGTACCAGAAAATCTTCTTTGTTTAATCCTTTTTTTTTAGCATGCATTTAATTATTGAAAAGTCCTACAGGTAGTCCTCGACTTACAACAGATCGTTTAGTGACCGGTCGAACTTACATCGGCGCCGAAAAAGTAACCTATGGCCGTTTTTCATACTTAAGAATCACCATTGCAGCATCCCCATGGTCAGGCGATCCAAATCCAGACGCTCGGCAACGGACTCGCATTTATGACGGTCGCAGCGTCGGGGGTAATGTCATGTGATCCCCTTTGACGACAATCCGACTCAATGGGTTAAACCAGATTCGCTTAACCACCCTGCTACTCACCTAACCACCTGCAGCGATTCGCTTAACAACAATGACAAGCAAGGTCATAAAACGGGAGAAAACTCCCCCCTTCGTGAAACCTCTGGCTTAGCAGCGGAAAGGCGGTGGGGGGGGAGGAGGCTCCGTGGTGGTCGTAAGTCGAGGACTAACGCCGAAGGCTGCCCGGGAGAGGGAAGGAGGGAGGAAGGGGTTAACGAGGGGGCGTGTCCGCGTGAGGCCCCGCCCCGCCTGCCCTTCCCCCCGCCCCCCTCCGTCCGCGGAAAGAGCCGCCGCCGCCGCCGCCGCCTCCCCGGCCGCGCTTCCCGCTCCCTTCCGCCGCCGCCGCCGCCGCCCATGGCCTCCACCGGGGTGCTGCCCTTCATCCGCGGCGTCGATCTCAGCGGGAACGACTTCAAGGTGAGCGGGGCCCCGGGAAGGCGGGCGGGCGGCGTTGAGCCCCTTGGCGGAGCCCCGGCCGGCCGCGCTGGGCTGGATGGAGCCGGGCAGCCGCGTGGAGCCAAGCCCCCTTCCTTTCCTGCGGACTCCCCCTGCCCTCCCGCCCCGGCCCCGCTTTCCCCAGCGCTTGAAGCCTCCGGGGAAAGTGGCCGGGGGCTTTGGGGGGCTCGCAAGGAGCGGCGGGCTGGGGAGGGGGCTCCAGGGAGCCCCCCGCCCCAAGTTTCTGAAAGGTGGCGGAGACCCCCAGCCCCTCCCGGGTTAGGGAAAGGCCCGGCGGCCGGAGGACTTTCGGGGGGAAAATGCAGGCAATTTGGAAAGTCCAGTCAAAGTTTGCCTCCGTCCAGCTCCCTCCTTCCCCTTGGCTCCTCCGGCCTGCCCGGCTTGGCTGGGCTGCCTTTGCCCCTGGATTTAAAGGCAAGTGGCGTTTCCGCTCTTTCTCAGCCTCAGCCACTTTCCCAGAGGTGGACTTGGCTCCTGCCCGCTGGGGAATCCTGGGCGTTGAAGTCCACCCAAGGCCTCTCCAAATCCCCAGCATCAAATTGGAGGGCGGCTGCCTGCATCCTCCGGCAGCTAATTGGCACTGTATGGTACACTGCTCCTGGCCTTGGAGGCTTCACCTCCTTTTTCAGAAGGTCAGCTAGAGAAAGGCCTTTTCTACGGGGGAAGCGGGTGACCAGGTTTCCCCACCACCAATTGTTCCTAATTTTTGGTTACACAAGAAAAGGATTGATTCATTCAGGTCCTGTGAAGTCAGGCTGTATTTCCGGGCAACTCTTGGTGGTTTTAAGATCTGCTCTTTGGCTTCTTCTGTGACTCAGTGCTGCAAATGTTTCCTGGCCTCAGGGGAGAGAGGGAGGGGGCTGGGCCATCCCGTCTTTGCAGAGTCTGACCTGGGACAGTTCAGAAGCACCTTCCATTTGGGGAGGAGAGGAACGAGTAGATGATCGCTTTTTCTAAAGAAAGCAAATATTCACAAATTGTTCCACAAAATTCACAAACGATAATATCCACCAATTGTTGGGGTAGTCAGGGAAAAGTTGCAAATGAAAAGCTCATGTTTTCATAATTATAAGAATCGTTCATTAAATGCATAGCCCCAGTCCCCAATTCCCAATGGAAGATATCGCGTCACGCTGACCTGTTGCCACTTAACCAGAAAATATTATGAAATCTTACACAATTTATTTACTAAAAGTTCCTCCTGTTTCCTACAGTTAAACCTCCCTGGCTTCCTTTCCATCTTCCTAAAAGTTTCCATGTATATTGTTTCTCTATCACCCAACTCATTTCCTCTTGCAGAGTTTTACGGGGCTGACATTACAATTATAATTAGCAGTGAGCCACATTTGGGGGGCGTGGAGGGGGTGGTGGCATGTTGGCCTTGAGATGTAACCGAGGTCAGGAATACTTCTGAAGTGACATGCGACCCCGCTTATAAATAGTGACGTCACTCAGGGAGGGGGAGAGGAGCCAGCCTTCGGACACCCGACCTCTCTGGCTCGTTCCGAGTGTCTTGCCTTGCCTGGATGACGGATCAAACTTCATAACGTTTCAGACTGTCAGTTTCTTGAGACAGAAACGGTTGCTTGAAATGATGCTTCCCTCCTCCTCTCAATGCACGTTCAGTGACCGGTTCTTAGGGGAGAGGAGGATCTGCGCAAAGTCATGGAGTGATCCTATATTTTATGGACATGGAAGAGATGGGTTGCAAAGACCCCTTTCATCAAGGGCCTGTTCGAAGGAGAAGAATAGGAATAGGAATAAGAATTAATAGAATAAAATATAGCAGGGGTCTCCAATCTTGTCAGCTTTAAGACTTGTGCAAAGCTGGCTGAGGAATTCTGGAAGTTGCAAGTCCACAAATCTTAAAAGTTGCCAAGTTTGGAGACCCCTGGATTATAGAATAGAAAATAGAATAGGGTAGAGTAGAGTAGAGTAGAGTAGAGTACGGTAGAGTAGGGTAGGGTAGGGTAGGGTAGGGTAGAATAGAATAGAATAGAATAGAATAGAATAGAATAGAATAGAATAGAATATCAAAATGAATAGACTAGAAACAATAGAATAAAATAAATCCTCATCTTATGACTATTTGTTAAGCAACCATTCAAAGTTATGATGGTGCTGAAAAAAGTGACTTACCCCTGCTCCTCGCACTTACGACTGTCACAACATCCCCCTGATCACTTGCCAGAACGGCCTCCAGCTGGCTTATCAGATCTGACCCCCTCCCCGATGTCTCTCCCTGCGACAGGGCGGTTTCTTCCCGGAGCATGTGAAGTCCATGAGCAGCCTGCGATGGCTAAAGCTGAACCGGACGGGCCTCTGCTACTTGCCGGAGGAGCTCTCGGCCCTCCACAAGCTGGTGAGAGATCAGCGTTTCCTTTTGCAGCCTCCCTGGGGGTTATTTTGGAAGATAGGAAACTGGGGAAAGAGGGAAAAACATGGGGCCACAGAAGGGGCTTTTTTAAAATTCCTCTTAATTGTTAAAATTGAATTTTTGCAAGGAAGAGTTATTACGACGTCCTCCCACCTACCCCTGTATTCCTTTCTGTATTTCTCTTTTTAAGCCTAAACCCAGGTACCCAAACAGGGGGGGCTTGGGATCCTTCAGGCTTAAGGACTAGTGAGAGAGAGAGAGAGAATGGATGGAGGATTTGGGGAGAGGAGGGCAGAATTTCCCTCCAAAGACCTCCCCACCTTCCACCTGCTCTCTTCACGGGCCAGTTTATTTCCTACCCCAAGCCATGTCCTCCTCAGTTAGATTTGGGCTCAATAACCCAGATACTTTGTCCACAGGGAACAATCCCTGTGAAGCTATCAGTGGGGAGGGTGCCTGCCAACCCTCCTTAACCTCACCCGCAGCCCCCAGACCCAAGGCCCTTTCTGCTTCTCTTTCCCAATAGGAACACCTCTCCGTCAGCCACAACAACCTGACCACCCTCCATGGAGAATTCTCCAGCCTCCCTTGCCTGCGGGTAAGTCCTCTGCACCCAAGAGCTCCCCCGTAGCCCCTCTGCATGGCCCCAGGTGGGTCTGACCCCCTGTTCTCTCTCCTCCTGCTCCCCAGGCCATCGTCGCTCGGGCCAATGCGCTGAAAAATTCCGGGATTCCTTATGAAATCTTCCAGCTGGACGACCTCTCGGTCTTGGTAGGTGGCAGCCCTGGCTGGGGGATTCTGGGGGCTGAAGTCCACGTATTTTACAGTGATCAAGTTTGAGAAAATTTCTCTAAATTCAGGTGCACCAGTTATTTGTGCTCTTTTCCTTTGGGTTCTCTGAGAAACGTGGCCTGTTTGGCAGCCACGGCAGCCCCAGATGCTTCAGTGGCCTCTGATGTGCCCTTCCTGGCTTTCTGTTTCCGTAGGACCTGAGCTACAACCAGCTGACCGAGTGTCCACGGGAGCTTGAGAACGCCAAGAACATCCTTGTGCTCAACCTCAAACATAATAGGTAACACAGATGGTCCTCGACTTGTGATCGATTGCTTAGCAGCAGTATGAAGTTATGACAGACCCCCCCAAAAAAGCTGCTTATAATTTCAAAGTTATGACAGCCACACATACCCCATGATCACATGATTTTGGGCACTTGGTAGCTGACTCACCTTTACAGATACTGTGGTCCCAGGACTGCAATTTTCCACTGGTTTTTTGCCAATATTCAGATTTACTTCTGGTTTCCCACAAACGATGCCCACTGAATAAAATGGCTTCGCTTAGTGTCAGGGTGTTTGCTTAACAACCACAGCATTTGCCTAACAACGGCTGCCGACAAGGCCAAAATATTGGGCCCAGTCACTGGGTGCCTTGACCTGCAACCGCAACAACTCGTAACCCAAATTCAGGGCTTCACAAATTACGGTTGTAAGTCAAGGACCCCCTGTACGTGGGGCAGGAAGAGGCAACTGGAGAGAAGGGTTTAAAGCTGCTTCAGTCTCAAGTCTTTTTCTGCTCTCTTGCTCGTGAGTGGCTGCCAGTAAAACTGAGATAATTGGAACTGCCCTTCGCTTGGCTATAACTCTTCTCCTTCTGCACTTTAAATTTTTTAAATTTTGTATTTATATGTTTTTATCTTGTGGCTGTTCACCGCCCTGAGTCCTTCGGGAATAGGGCGGTATACAAATCAACTAAACTAAACTAAACTAAACTAAACTTGCAGAAGCAGAAAATTGTGTGCTGGTGTGTAAGGACGCCCACTCTGTTCCTTTCCTTTCTCGGCCCAAATCCTAGCTTAAACCAGAGCAAACCATAATGATCAGTTGCCCAAACAGAATGCAGAGGGGAGATGAAAAGTTTTCTTGGCAGATTCTGCCAGTCTGCCTCTCTGCCAAGCCAAACAAGCAGCGAGAAAATGGCAGCTTCAGCCGGGAACCCTTCGGCATCGCCTCGGAGAAGCAGGCGGCAGCTTCTAGGCTCTGGGTGGGGTCCAGCCCGCTGCAGAGGGAGACACCCCAGGGTGTTTGGGGAGGAGAGAGGCTAATGGCTCCTTGCAGAACAAAATGGGTGTGTGAACCTCTGGCTGCTGAAGTGTCTTTGGCGAGCAGGGCGAGGTGCTGGCACCGGGCAGGGCCTACCTGTGCAGTGTACACAAGGTGTGTCCCTCTTCTCTCTCCTGCCCCACCTCCCGCTTTGCCCCCGCAGCATAGATAGTATCCCCAACCAGCTCTTCATCAACCTGACCGACCTGCTTTACCTGGATTTGAGTGACAACAAGCTGGAGAGCCTGCCCCCCCAAATGAGGCGCCTGGTGCACCTGCAGACTCTGCTTCTGAATAATAACCCTCTGATGCACGCCCAGCTCAGGTAAAAGGGGAGGGAGGGAGGGAGGGGGACTTCTGCAAAGGGACCCCCATCCTTGTTCCCCTGGGAGTTTGCAAGGGGAGGGTCCCATTTACAAGCCCGAGATGTCGGCCTAAAGGGAAGTCTCCTTTACTCAATTTAAAGGTGCTAGTCCCTGGGGTTCGGGAGAGACCTGGGTGCAAGGGCAAAGGGTCGAGGACAGGCAGGCAAGTTGATGAAGGCCAAATCGGGGCAGAATCCCGCCTTGCTTTCCTGCACCCGGTGGTCCTAGCTAAGCCCTCTCCCCTCTCCTTCTCCCCCCACCCCACCTCACCTGGCTCTCCCACCTGAAGGCAACTCCCCGCCATGACAGCTCTGCAAACGCTCCACCTCCGGAACACACAGAGGACCCAGAGCAACCTGCCGACGAGCTTAGATGGCCTGACCAGCCTGGCAGGTACCAGTTGCATTCATCCCACCTCCCACCGGGGACCTGTAAAGACCCCGTTAGCCCAGCCTTCCCCCACCCCACTCCCGCCTTGGCCTCCTCCAAAGGCCCCGGACCTCGAGTCCTGCAACCTCCAGCTGTGGGTGAACCATTGTACTTCCAATGCGCTGGGAGAATTGCCTTGGAGGATGGCGCATGTTTACTTACGATCATAGAAATAAGCGCCCTTGAAATTGGGGGGAACTTACTGCAACACAAATCGGGGCACTGCGGAGCCCAGAACCTGCAGACATGGATGAGCACCTGGCCCCCTTCCCTCTCCCCCCCTCCAGTGAACCCCCTCCCTTGTGCAACTTGGCCTTTCTCTCTTCGCCCTGCACAGATGTGGACCTCTCTTGCAACGATCTCAGCCGCGTCCCGGAATGTCTCTACACTCTCTCCAACCTACGGCGCCTGAACCTGAGCACCAACCAGATTTCGGAGCTGTCTCTTTGCATCGACCAGTGGACGCAACTGGAGACCCCTCAACCTGTCAAGGAACCAGCTCACTTCCCTACCGGTGGGTGCCCCTTCCTGGAGACCACCAAGCTCTCTGGGCTCCTGAAGCCTGGCTAAGGACAGACCAGCACCTGGAGCAGGAGCCAATGATGGTTTTATTAAACCATCATATTTGATTAAAGCTGGCAGGTTAAACTGGTCTGCTCTTAAGAGGAAAGTGTATAGATAGTCCTCAACTTATGGCCAATCACTTAGGAACCATTTGAAGTAACACTCTACCAGAAAAGGGGAACTTATGACCCAGATCCAAACTTCCTTAGATGGGGAAGATGGGTATGATGGATGCATTGTTTTTACAAGCAAGAAAAAGCAGAGATATTCAGGAATTGGGATAAGGATAACACGGATAAGGATACAGGCCAGGGTTTCTGATCCTTTATACCTTGAAGATGTGTGGACTTCAACTCCCAGAATTCCCCAGCCAGCATCCTGGGACTTCAAGTCCAAAGGTCTTAAAAGTTGCCAGGTCTGAGAAATATTAAGAAGTATGTAGAACAATAAATCAATATTTTCTCCCTCTGCACTGCGATTTAGGAACCCTTTTGTTCTATCTTTATAAAAACCATTCTGATGTTTTGTGCTCCAAAGGGTGTATTTGGATAAAGTTTGGAATTGGAAAATCAGCTTCCAAATGAGCTTCCCAAGTGGGGATTTCTTTTCCTTCCTGAAATTAATTTTTCGTCCCTTCTTCCCTCCCTCCAGTCTGCCATCTGCAAACTCACCAAACTAAAGAAGCTCTACTTGAATTCCAACAAGCTGGACTTTGATGGCATCCCCTCCGGCATCGGGAAACTGGCCAACCTGGAGGAATTTATGGCAGCCAATAACAACCTGGAGCTCATTCCCGAAAGTCTTTGCAGGTAGGTCGCGCTTCGCTCCCCCACCAAGTAGCCCGGTCATCGCTCTCTGGACAAACTGGACTTCAAGTGGGCTCTGCCCTCTGACCCTCCTCTTTCCACAGATGTGTGAAACTCAGGAAGCTGGTTTTGAACAAGAATCGCCTGGTGACCTTGCCGGAAGCAGTGCATTTTCTGACGGACGTCGAGGTGAGAGTTTTGGGAGGGGCAGAGGAATCCTGCAAAGAGGGGAAGATGGATGGGACATCCTGCAAAAAGGAAGTGGCTCCTCCTTGGACAACAGTGGAGGTCTATGGAGATTCTCTGTCCTCCAGGTCATGGTTGTCCCAAAGTTGCTTTTTCAAGAGGCAACTGGACTTTCTAGTTTTTCTTTGAAGGCATTTCGCTTCTCAACCAAGAAGCTTCTTCTTCAGAGCTGAAAAAGTTTCTTGATTGAGAAGCGAAACGTCTTCAAAGAAAAACCAGAAAGTCCAGTTGCCTCTTGAAAAAGCACCTTTGGGACAATAGTTGAGGGCTAAGGACTAGCTATAAACTAAAAACTTCTTAGTTTTGAAAAAGCCTCCAATTTGTGTTCTAGACCGCAGCTGAGGGCTCAGGGGCAGCGAGCAAACATGGGTTGCGGTTGAGAACTGACAATTCTCACATCACAGCCCGAGTCTTGTCCCTGAAGAATCTCTTGTCTTCTCTGATCCTGACTGAGGTCCTCTTCTCTCTTGCAGATCTTGGATGTCCGGGAGAACCCAAACTTGGTGATGCCCCCAAAGCCTGTAGACCGAACTTCAGAGTGGTACAACATTGACTTCTCCCTGCAGAATCAGTTGCGGCTGGCTGGGGCATCTCCTGCCACGGTGGCAGCGGCAGCTGGAGGTGAGCTTAGGACCCCCTTTGGGTGTAAGTGTGTTATTTTCTAGCCTTCCCCAGCAAACAGCCACAATAGAAGGTCAACTATTGCCTTCAGCCTCATCATCTCAAGAACTTCCAGCTGCCTTATAAACTAGAAGCACATCGGACACCTCTCTCCCTGAATCATGTCCTCTTAGGACCATCTTCCCGGTCTTGTTACTTCTAAAGCTTCTCCATCCAATGTTCTCCTCTTCATCTCTTGCTTTCTAAAACTCTTCCCCCTCCTTCCTTTGGTCCCCAGGGAGCAGCCCAAAGGACCCCCTGGCCCGGAAAATGCGCTTGCGAAGACGCAAAGATTCAGCCCAAGATGATCAAGCCAAGCAGGTGTTGAAAGGCATGTCAGATGTGGCCCAGGAGAAGAATAAGAAGCAGGAGGTAGGGTGATGGCTGCAAGGTTGGCTTCCTCTCCAGGTGACCGCCTATGGCTGCGGAGGAAACGGACAAGCTGTAATGGGGGCTAAAGGAAAAAAAACCCTCCCCTTCCTCTTTTCACCTTTAGGAGAACGGGGACCTAAAATACGCGGATCTGAAGACTCGCCGCTGGGACAAGAGCTTGGAGAAACCCCAGCTCAACTATTCGGAGTTCTTCACGGAACACGTGGGCCAGCTGCCAGGGGTCACCGTCTGGCAGATCGAGAATTTTGTGCCTGTCATGGTGGACGAGGCTTTCCACGGGAAGTTCTATGAAGCCGATTGCTACATTGTGCTGAAGGTGGGAATTGCCAGGGTGTGTGTGTGTATGTTACTGTGTGTGTTACTGTGTGTGTTACTATGATCTATCCCCAGTCCTAACTTCCCTGTTGAGACTGGTTTATGACAATGTCCTTCAACCACTTTACAGAAGTTGGGCAAGATATCTAGTCTACCGCCTACATCTAGCCATGGCCATTCAAGGTTGTGGGGAGCACATCGCACAACGGTGAATCCTCATGGGAAACTTTTTCTAGAATTGGAAATAGAGATATACAGTAGTCCCCAACTTGTGACCGTTTGCTTAACAATTGCTCGAAGTTACGACAGACCTACCTTAGGTTATGTATGACCCAGATTCAAACTTCGGATGATCATGTGACTGAACTTTGAATACTAAGCCACCAGGTTGCAATAACCACCAAAAAAAAAAAGGAACGTAAAATTGGCTTGGTCATGTTTGATGACCATCTGTGATGGGCAGGCTCCATTATGGTCCTAAGTCGAGGACTACCTGTTCAGGAAAAACAGAAATACTGTTGCAGATGTAGAGAGAGAACCGAGACGGACCGTTATCCCTCTCCAACTCCTCATTGCTCTTCTCCAGACCTTCCTGGATGACAGTGGATCCTTGAACTGGGAGATCTATTACTGGATCGGCCAGAAATCCTCCCTGGATAAGAAGGCTTGTTCAGCCATCCACGCCGTCAACCTGCGGAACTTCCTGGGGGCCGAGAGCCGGAGTATTCGAGAAGAGATGGGGGACGAGAGCGATGAATTCTGCCAGGTACCCACCTTTCTCGGGGGGGGGGGGGGGGGGGGGGGGGGGGGGGGGGCCTTCCGTTCCAGAGACCTTTGCAAAGACCCAGGCCTTCAGAACTGCAGGGAACGGCCCAAAGAAATTGTGAACAGGAAGAAAGAGGATAAAGCCAGAGCAAAACGATTTCACATGACAATAAGTTTTCTGTGCTATAGTCAGGAGAAGAGGGTTACGAGCTGGCTTGCATGTCTAATCCACGAGGGTTGCAGGTTTGCTTTAATTTAATTCTGTCTTTCCGCTTTTGAAAATCCCACTTTTGGACACAAGGTGTTTGATCACGAGATCTCCTACATCGAAGGGGGCACAGCCAGCGGCTTCTTCACGGTGGAAGACATCCATTATATCACCAGGTAAACCTGAAGCATCCACACAATTCAGGTTTTGCTCCAGGTGCTCAGGAGGAAGCCAGCCGGTGGTTAAATTTGGGAGGTGGAGAAAGCCTGAATCTCTCAATCAAAAAATAACAGTTTCCCAGGCACATTAGACTTTTCTGCTCTTCCTCTTATCTGCAACCCCCAAGAGTTAGGATTACCTGGTGGAGTTTCAGGAGATAGCGGGGGTCTTTGGGTTGGGGTCGAAACTGGTGGCTCTCTTTGTGGGGGACCCACCTGCTATCCTGACTAGCCAGCTTGCAAATCTTCAAGTTATGGTCTTCTCTAGCTTGACAATTCTGTGATGACGGCTTGCAAACCCCAATCCATAATTTGAGGAGGCCTCAGTAATTATTCCAGCCTCTTGTTTTTCAAATGTCTTAGGAGAGAGAGAGAGACAGTGATTGATTATCAATTGCACAACATTCGTTTCTTGTTTTCTCTGCCCCCCCCCCCCCCCACCTCCTCCTCCTCCTCCCAAGTGGATATGATCAAGCTGTTGTTTCTGCCATCTCAATGCAGGCTTTACCGTGTTTATGGAAAGAAGAATATCAAATTGGAACCGGTTCCTCTGAAAGCGACCGCTTTAGATCCTCGGTAAATATGCAAGAGAGCCTCCTTTTGAAGCCTTGAGCACAAACTGCTGTGGGGTGGCTGGGAAAATACATTTCTGCCCTCTCCCTTCTCTTTCTTCCCATCTAGTTTTGTATTCATGTTGGATCACGGCCTTGAGATCTATATCTGGAGGGGCAGCCAGGCTACTCTCAATGGTACCACCAAAGCCAGGTGAGTGCCAAAAGAAGGGTATGGCACAGCTGTCTCTGAAACATCTGGAGGAGTTCTGCTACGTCACTATCTTACCTTGCTATTATTGCCAGCACCCCCAAAAATGGATTCAAGGGGAACCTTTGTGGTGATGTCAGGCTCCAAAAACCAAGAAAGACACGTTAAGATTTTTCAAACATATTTCTTTATTGTCCCTCACCTGTACATAAAAATCTTGCCAAACTAAAGCCAACTACTTGGACCGTAAAACAGAAAAGATTCTGGGCACCATTAAGGAGGAGCTGTCTTCACCCACTTTCTCACACACAAGCTCTCTAAGCTGCTTTGTCTCTTGCTCCTCTGGAATTCGCTCCTTCCCTCCTGGAAATCTGGACAACAGACCATCACAGAGAGGGGTTTTTGGGGAGGTCTGGTATTCCAGCCAGAATGTCTCCTTCTCAAATCAAAGAGGCTTGGCTGTGTAGAAGCCACCGTGCCAAAAGTAGAACTTTGAAGGGTGCTAACGTTGAGCACAAAAGTTGGGTCTACAGATGGAAGCAGGGAGCTTTATGGAGATCCAGGTTCTCTTTCATTCTGCTGGTTCTGGATTCATCTCTTCTCTCAGGCTCTTTGCTGAGAAGATCAACAAGAACGAGCGGAAAGGCAAGGCGGAAATCCTACTGCTGACTCAGACCGAGGAGACCCCGGAATTCTGGGACCTCCTAGGTGGGCAGGCAGAAGAGATCAAGGCCAACGTCCCAGATGACTTCAAGCCACCCAGACCCAAGCTGTACAAGGTGAGGCAGGAGGGAGTTGAGGAGAGAGAAAGAGGGGCTGCATCGCACAGCTGTAAGAGCCGATGCCAGCCTCCTCCACCCATTTCTGTAGGGATTGTCCAGAAATGTGCTCTTTTCTTGCAATATTCTAATAGAATCAACCTGCTCTAGACGTTACGTTAGTTTTGGGGCATTTATGCCTATAGGTGTTGATGGTGAGAGAAGGCAGGACTTTGGAAAACCAGTTGGTTTGGATCACACCCAGGATGGCTCAAAGTGGGCTTTGCTTGCGTCCTTCTCTTGGTAAATGCTCTTCCTTCTGCTTTCCTCCCCTTGCGCAGGTTGGCTTGGGACTGGGCTACTTGGAGCTGCCCCAGATCAACTACAGGCTCTCTGTGGAGCACAAGAAAAGGCCAGGGGTGGACCTGTTGCCCGAAATGAGGCTGGTAGGAACAATGTCTGGAAGTTGCTGATGGGACCAGAGTAGAAGTTCTAGATGGTTTCTGATTAAACCTAGTCTAGAACCTGTTGGGGGGTTTTTTGGATCTCTCTTACCTTCTAAGAGTCCTGAAAAGAAATTTCAAGTGGTCCAGTTGAGTCTCAACCATCTGCTTTTGTCTTCTCCTTTGGTAGCTCCAGAGCCTGCTGGACACCAAGTCGGTCTACATTCTGGACTGCTGGTCAGACGTCTACATCTGGATTGGCCGGAAGTCCCCACGCCTGGTGCGGGCGGCTGCTCTCAAACTGGGTCAGGAGCTGTGCAGCATGCTTCACCGCCCCAAGCACGCCATGGTCATCCGGAACCTGGAGGGCACCGAGTGCCAGGTTGGAAGGAGGGCAATTTGGCAAGGAGGGACGATGGGTGCTCCCAAAGGACTCTGACCCTCTTTTAAGGGTCGGTCGGGCCATATTTGCCCACTTGCCAGGAGAGGGAACATACAAATGGGATGCTGGAGGGTTCAGAAAGTAAGGGGGCAGAATTTGCAAAGTGATGTGGCTTCTTCTAGCCTTACGTGAAGCTTTGGAGGACCAAAGTCTCAGCTGAAGAGACAGTCCTACAAGAAAAGAGAACTAGCTTATATTGAGTGCATGTGGCTGCCTGGAGGATTCTGGGAATGGGAGTCCTCAGCTGAAGAAGGCTTGACTTGATTGGTCCCTTGTCTGTTGGGTCTTCATGATTCTCAGAACTCTGTATCTGTAGACCACAGACCATTTTGAAGAAAATGACAGCAAATCCTAAAAATAAAGACATGTGATGTGTTTTAAAGTGTTCTGATGGTAACAGGAGTCACAATGACTGCCAAACTCTGGCACAATTAATGAAAGTATTAAAGCTATTACTAATTTAATTTTAGGAGACAATGTCTTAATACAGGTAAGACTGTTTCTGATTCAAAGCTGATTTAAGTTCTTAAGGAGTGTTTCCTTTATTTTGTGTTCTGGAGGGAAAATGTTTAAACACCCACCCACCCACCCAAATTTAAAAGTGAAAACTTCTTCTAGCATAGTTTCTTCTCCTTGGTCTGGATTTTCTGATGGGGATCCATGTCCCTTGCCAGGTCTTCAAGTCCAAATTCAAGAACTGGGATGACGTTCTGAAGGTAGACTACACCCGCAACGCCGAGGCCGTCCATCAACCTGATGGTCTCTCAGGAAAAGTGCAGAAGGATGTTGAGAAGAAGGACCAGCTCAAGGCTGATTTGACAGCCCTGTTTCTGCCACGCCAGCCCCCGATGCCTCTGAGCGAGGTAGGCCCTACAAGGTGGAGAGAACCAAGCTAGGTCCACCACTCTGGCTCCCTTGTGTGGAAGTAGATGAAGCATTCTCCAAACTAATGTTTCTCAGCCATGACATCTTGAAGATGGGTGAACTTCAGCTCTCAGAAGCCACCAGCTGGAAGAGCTGGCTGGGGAATTCTGGGACTTGAAGTCCACCCATCTTCAACTTGCTGAAGGTTGAGAAACACTCCTCCAAACATTGGATGATGGGACCATTTATGACCTAGATCTGCTCCTGGCAAAGAAGAAGCATCTCTTTGAGACACCTAGAACATTTCCCCACCCAAAACATTCCTCCATTCTTGCATTTCCTCTGTCTCCCTTGAAGGCCACCTCAGTGACTCAAGTCTTTGAGCGGGTGGCTGCTTTCCCTCCCCCAGGCAGAGCAGCTGATGGAAGAATGGAATGAAGATCTGGACGGCATGGAAGGCTTTGTCCTGGAGAACAAGAAGTTCACCCGGCTGCCTGAAGAGGAATTTGGCCACTTCTACACCCAGGATTGCTACGTCTTTCTCTGCCGGTAGGTCATCTCGCCAACTTGCCAGGTGCTCCATGACCTTGGTTTCCCAGGATTTCTTTCTGTCCTGCCTTCTCCCTTTGTCCAAATCAGTGCAGTGCATGGTGTTCCTCAGAGTAGGGGTTGAAAGCAGATGCTTCTTCAGAAATGCTCTCTGGGACCCTCCTGCCTGATTCCTGGTGGGCTGAAATTCAACCTCTGTTCATGGGTGTTCTCTTTTCTTCGCCGAGACCCAACCTTTAAGAGATTCCCTTCCTATTGGGTCCCATGTGGGCCCTTCGGACAAGGCTTAGATGCCCGGCCAACCCCATCCCTCCCTTGAGATGTTCTCAGAAGTTCTCTGAGGTCTCCACCCCTCAGAACTGCTTTGCATGATCCTTGTGCTGAAAAAGGTTCTTTCTGCTGGGGCTGCTTGAGAAGAAGTAACTGAGTGACTTTGGTTTTGTCCTGAGAGGTACTGGATCCCTGTGGAGACAGAGGAAGATGAGGAGAAGAAGAAGAAGAGAGAGGAAGGGAGCGCTGAAGGAGAGGAGAAGGACGAGGAGGAGGAGGTGGAAGAAGAAGAGAAGCAGCCAGAAGAAGACTTCCAATGCGTGGTTTATTTCTGGCAGGGCCGTGAGGCCTCCAACATGGGGTGGCTGACCTTCACTTTCAGCCTCCAGAAGAAATTTGAGAACCTTTTCCCAGGCAAGCTGGAGGTGAGCCAGAAGATTATCCCCTGGGGCTGAAAGGAGAGTGGGGAACTGGGGGCATCCAGCCTCTCGGCAGTGTTCTGGGCTGGCCTTTTCAAACTTGGCTCCTTTAAGATGGGTGGACTTCAACCCCCAGAATTCACTCAAGGCCCCACAGCCAGGCTGCTTCCTTCTGGGTGGATTCATCCCCCCACATTCCAAGTATGGCTGAGGTTTCTGAATGCCCCCTCCGCAAATCCCCCAGGTTGTGCGCATGACGCAGCAGCAGGAGAACCCCAAGTTCCTCTCCCACTTCAAGAGGAAATTCATCGTCCACAAGGGGAAGAGGAAAGCCAGGGACGACAACCTCCAGCCCAGCCTCTACCACATCCGTACCAACGGCAGCGCACTCTGTACCCGGTGAGGAGCTCCATTCCCTGTGGGCAGGGTGGAGGCCTTGGACCTCTGGACTTGCTGAGACCCTTCGAAGCCTCAGAGGGAATTGAGGTCCTGCTGGAACCTGGGAGAAGTTCTCCCATTTCTGCTCTCCTTGCATTTTGGGATCTGCCAACTGAGTTTACACAAGGGTTTGGATGGATCTTGGAACCCGGAGTTGGAGAGCTGTCACCTAAAATGCAATTTGAGCATTTCTAAAAGAAGGTTGGCCAGCCTCTGCTAAACCTGACCTCCGCCCACCATCTGGAGACCCTCCAGAGATGGTTTGTTCTGGAGTCAAACACCAGATTTGTTATCTTCGGGAGACACCTAGCCTTTGGCCAAAGCTGGCTTCCTTGACGTTCCTGCTCCTTCTTTGTGAACAAAATCAATTTCGTTGGTCACTTTTCTTTGGCCATGTGGCAGTCCAAACCCAAATCAACCTATTGACTCACCTAGACATGGGAAGGTACCTGTGGTTCTTTCCCTTTGTCCCTGTTGGGGCTGATGGTCTCCCCACCTTCCTCTCCAGGTGTATCCAGATCAATACGGACTCCGGCCTTCTGAACTCTGAATTCTGCTTCATTTTAAAGGTAATCTAAGCCACCAATGGGTGAAAACTGAACAGTTGCTTCCTTTTTTAAAAAAAATCTGATGGACTTTTGTAAAATACAGCATGGCTGTTGGAATTCAAGGCCTCTTTCTGGGGCACCGATCCCCCAAAATCGGTGCCCCCAGAATGCGAACACTTTCGTACTACCCCTGGCCATGCTGCCTCCGAATTCATGTACCCTGAACACATCCGGTGAGAGCCAGCCAGGAGAAGGCTGACCTCTAACCCAAGGATGTCCAACCTTTGCAACTTGAAGACTTGTGGACTTCAACTCCCTGAATTCTCCTTCCAGGTTCCCTTTGAGAGTTCCGACAACCAGGGCATCGTGTACACCTGGGTCGGCCGAGCTGCCAACCCCGATGAAGCCAAGCTGGCCGAAGATATCATGAACCACATGTTTGACGACTCGTACAGTAAACAGGTAAAGAGAACAAACTGAAGAGAATATTTGCAGCTCAGGGTTAAACCGTGGGGTCCTTGGTGCTCTCTGAGCTTGCTTGTTTTCTTGCAGACATTTCGCGACCCAATTAGGTAACATCATCAGTGTTAGGAGGGAGTGGGGATTTTGATGTTACCTAGTTGGGTCATGAAACGTCTCCAAGAAAACAAGCAAGCTCCAAGTGCACCAATGACCCCATCGGTGAAGACAATCTGGGTGGGAAAACCCACAAGCAAATCTTTCCCACTTCCCCTCCCCTCCCCTCCCTTCTCCTTTCCTCCTTGGTTTGCAGGTGATCAACGAGGGAGAAGAACCGGAGAATTTCTTTTGGGTCGGGATTGGAGCCCAGAAGCCTTACGATGGAGATGCCGAATACATGAACTTCTCCCGTCTTTTCAGGTGGGCCGCTGGGTCTCCTCGGGTGGATCCCTTCTTCCCCAAAAGGGCTCCCGTAATTCCTTGGCTGGAGCCAAAACCCACCCTCCCTTTATGTAGCTTTTCTTAATTTTAATTCTTTTATATTAATCCTTTTTACTGTTTATAAACTGCCCAGAGTCACTTTACTGGTGAGGCAGCATATACATTTAATAAGTAAATAAAAATAAAAATAAATTTCCGGAGAGCAAGAGGCCAGAGAAGGAGCTGTGCTTTTTTCCAAATTCGTTGTCATCCAGCAAGCCCTCCAATCTGTAGCAGAATCCAAGAAGGTCCCAAAGGGAGACTGGATTTCCTCCTGGGAGAGAGGAAGTGGGGGCCCTTCTTCTGCTCTGAGCTGTTTCTTAAGACTTTTTCCTGGCTTTGTCCTCGCCCACCAGGTGCTCCAACGAGAAGGGCTACTTCGCGGTGTCCGAAAAATGCTCCGATTTCTGCCAGGATGACCTAGCTGACGATGACATCATGTTGCTGGACAACGGCTGCGAGGTCAGTCTGGGGCAGGAACCGGATGGGACCTTTGGCCGGATGTGGCCTGGAGTGGACGAATGGTTTGCGAAGTGATGGGAACCAGAAGGCGACGTCTGCTGTGGTCTCCCCTGGAGAAGACCCCGCTCAGTCACCTCTTCTCCTCCTTCTTCTTTTCCAGGTCTACATGTGGGTGGGGACGCAGACCAGCCAGGTCGAGATCAAGTTGAGCCTCAAAGCTTGCCAGGTAACGACCCAGAAGTCTTGCTGACCATTCATGGTGGGCACCGAAGGAGGGTCCGCGTTCATCTCCTGCTTTGACTTCAGCTGGGTTTTGCTGGCGGGGGAGGAAAGACCTCCCGTCTCTTGGCCTTCTCCCCTCCAACGGCATCAAGATGCACAGGCAGACCTCCACTTACGACCGTTCACTTAGGGACACTGAGACAGTCCTAAGTATGACTCAGTTGCCAAGCGTCTGAACTTTCATCCCATGACCCTGGGGGGATGCTGCAGAGGCCGTAACTGTGAAAAACAGTCCCAAGCCCCCCTTTTTTCCAGTGCCGTGGCAACTTGGAACGGTCACTAAATGAGGTGTTGTAAGTGGAAGTGGTTCAACTTTGGATGGTTTGAGGAATTCAAGAAGCGGCATACAGGTTATTATAGGTCAAGTTTTGAATATTTTTAGGGTACATTTTTCATTTGCTGGGCTTGAACCGCTTTCCCTCCTTCCTCAGGTCTACATCCAGCACATGCGATCCAAAGATGCCAGCCGGCCCCGGAAGCTTCGTCTGGTGCGGAAAGGCAACGAGCCACTTCCCTTCACCCGCTGCTTCCACGCCTGGAGCGTTTTCCGGAAGCCGCCAGCTTAACAGCGGCACCAGGCGCCAAACCTCAGACCTCTCCTGCCACCCGCAGTGGCCCCCATGGGGGTTCCCCAATGGATGGACTTTGTAGTCTTGTGCCAGCGCTGGGTGGACCATCCCCGCCCTTCACTGCAACGCGCTTCTGTTCGAGCCGCGGATTGGAGAAAAGGTTACTCAGAGAGAGGTGGGGGAGCCGAATTGCCCCCTCCCACCCACCCACCCCCAAAACCCCCCTCCTGCTTCCCCATTTCCAATGCCAGTCAAATCTCCTTTGACGGTTTCCTCCCTGAGTCATTCAGGCCCCATGGCTCTCTCAGCCATTGTTACAGAGGAGAAATCTTGGTTTTCCTCCCCATCAAACCCCCCTTTGTTGCCCCCAGATGGTCTCTGGAGCCCCCATCCCCACCCCCGCTCAGGAGCAGCAAATTTGTGCAGGCCAGGCTGAGACCCATGAGGGTCTCCCTGCTTGGGGGTCTCTAGCAAAGGCTTGCAAAGAGATTTCTGAATTAAGTTTGGAGCGGAAGCAGAGAGGTTTAGGTGGCAGGGGGAGGCCCTTGATCTGCAAAGCGAACATAAGATTCCCCCCCATCTTCCATCCCTGAGAAGGAAGGATGTCAGCAAGTGCTTCTGTGCTCCTCAAAGCCACCCCTGGCTAAAATTCTGTTTTGGGGGGTTTTTTTACACCTACTAAAAAGCACAACTCTCTTTTATTGCCTTCCGCTTGAAATGCCTGTTCTTCCTTCTTTTTGCACTGAATTACACAAGTTTTTTTTTAAAAAAAAAAAAAACACCAAGCTTGATCACACAAAGAAGTGGTGTCCTGCTTGCTCCTAGTCCTCATGAGGCGGTTTTGAAAAGCAGTTCTCTTGCCCACTTTCTGCCATGCAGGCAGTTCCAGTGGCCCCGTTCCTTCCTAGATACCACCCACATTTTGGAAAGGGTGGGAATCAAGCCACGAAAAGAAACACCGGAAAGAACTCGTAAAAAGCAGGAGAGGTGGCACCCGCTTTAAACCCAGCCAAGTGTCAACTTGGTGCCCGCCAAACATCTGCAGCAGTTGCTACCATCTGCAGAACGCATGGCCAAAGGCAGACGATGGTGGGCATCCTAACGCCAAACAGCTACAGCAGCAGGCAGGAATTCAAAGGGCAGGGTTGCGTCTGGCCTGGCGCAAACACAGCGAAGGGGGCATCCGTCCCAGGGCTTCACAAGCTTCCTTTTTAAGGTCTCAATAAAGATTGCAAAGATGGCTGTTTGTCAGCTGCCGTGGCCTCCTTCTGTTCTGACAGCTAAAGCAAATCCCGGTTCGCTCCCACCATTTTTGGTGGTTTTCCTCCTCTCCTGGGTGCCAGTCCTATAAACCAGGGGTCTCCAACCTTGGCCACTTTAAGCCTGGCGGACTCCAACTCCCAGAATTCCCCAGCCAGCTAGCTGGGGAATTCTGGGAGTTGAAGTCCGCCAGGCTTAAAGTGGCCAAGGTTGGAGACCCCTGCTATAAATGGCATTTTTACTCCCCTTGGCTGGTAGTAGGAAAACGTCCCTATTTCGATAGTTACAAGCCGTACTTTCTCTGCCTCCTGCAATGCAAAGAGGGGCACTGAGAAACAGGACACAGAGAGGCTGCTTTAGATAGTAAATGCTTTATTCTTCCTTTATTAAAAACCTGCATTAATTACTAAACAATGCTAAATCCATTCTCTGGACCAAAAAAAAAAGGGGGGGGAATCCAAAGAGGACATTCTACAAGGAAACTAGCCCACCCTCCCTCAGTGGCTACCACAAAAAGAGACTCACAATGGCACACACCTCCAGACACCCGTCAGGCACTCACTCTCACACACACACACACACACAGCAAGGATCGGATCGTACCTTTCCACCCAAGAGGACTTGCAAAGGTCCTTCCTGGGGAGCCCAATTCTCACGTACAACGAAAAGGGGGGATTTGTTTTTAAGGCTTCAGCCCCACTTCTTAGCTCCCCACCCCCATCTTATCAACTCTCCAGGGGAGTTTTCTTGGCACAAAAACAGCCGTGAGAAAAAGGAATCCTTCCCAGCAGAAAACGGAGCTTGAGGTCCTGCAACGGGCTTGCCTTTTTGGCACAAGAAGTTTTCCCACCTCAACAGGGAAACATGGAGGTGAAGCAGAAGAGAATCCCACCTCCGCCCCAGAGAAAAGGGTCCAGGATGCCGGACAGCGGTGGGAGAAGGGTGGGCTGAGGCCCTGTTCTTGAGGCGAGATCTCAGCAACGTGCACAAAAGCACCTTGCCACGGCTTTTGCAGAGTGGCACACGCAGCTCATTCTTGGAGAGTCTGTCTGCGGCTTGCAAAAAATCCCAGCAAGAGGTTTATAAGGCAGGAAAGACACCCACCCACCCCAAAAAAATCCCCTAAAGATCTTTGTGGTGGCATGCAGCGTGCCTTGGACTGCCGAGGGTCGGCAGCCACTGCAAAGAGTGGGATCATCAGGCAAAACTCGAGCTGGCTCAGCCAAATTCAGCAGAACAGCCAAAGCTGGGATTTCTAATGTGGGAGGTGAGGGAAACTGTGGGTGACCGGTGGGTGGCAACTGACCAGGCAGCTCAGAGGTACCCCGATATTCGTAAGAATTGGCCAAATAAAGAGAAGACAAGCCCACCATGCTTCCTGCATTCAATGGAGACCCTGTATTCTTCAGTGCATCCAGACCAGACCAAAATCCCGTCTTAAGCTCAGCAAAAACTCTGCTTCCTAGATTTGGGGACTCCCTTCTCAGGTTGAAAGTCAAAGGGGAAAAAAAAAGCACAGAAATATAAGCCGAACTTATTTACCCATCGTATCATCTCCTGGGATTAAGAGACGTACATCAACTCTGTTACCAAGCCCAACTGATTTTCCCTTCCCGAGACAAAAAAGAAATCCCAGGGAATTGGAATTTCAGAAAGGAAAGAGGAAGCTACTTTGGCATTGCTAATTAACCCCAAATCTACAAAACTGTTTAAAGTCAAATCGGGCCCACAGGCAGCTAAGGAGGAGGAGAGGATCACTCCTGTTTACACATCAAATTCCCAGAGAGGAAAGTGAATAGAAGGACTCAGATTTTCTCACCCCTCGTTCTGAACGTTCAAATAACATGGGAGGAAGGAAAAGTGAACAATATCAGAAAGATACGATAGTATTTCTTGCACGGGGTTTTCTTGGACTGCTATAATTTTCTTGCAGCAGCTCTGTGGCTTCCTATTTCACAAAATCTGCTTTGTGCTTGGAAAAATACTCCCAATTAGAAATCTTGTGTAACGAAGAAATGAAGAAAGAAAGAAAAAGTCTTTAACCGTTCCCTTCAAATTAAGAGGGAGGGAGGGAGGGGAGGAGGAGGAATGATGGTGAAAGAGAAGGAAGGTTGGCTTCCATTAGTATCACAAAAACGCTCTTCAAATCTGTTCTTGGCCTCAAAGTTCCCACCAGTGAGCTGAAAATACTTAATTCGTCATGGATCCAGTACAACTTTTCTCAGGGAGTTCAGACCAGAAACAGCGGAGGGTTCTGAAGAGGATGTTTCAAGCAAGATCAGGACAATCTGAGCCTTGGCAGCCATTCCCACGTACACCAAAAGGCAGATGGAGGAACTGTCCAGCATTGCATGGCAGCAAAATCCTTCCCTCCATCTTCTGCCCATCGAAAGCTCCTTTCTCCCATCAGAGGACCCGCTGGGCCAAAAGATCACAATCGCTTTCTTAGTTTGGTGGGGGGGGGGAGTCCTCAGCCTGGTCCTCCTCCTCCTCCTCCTCCTCGTGGCTTTGTTTTCAAAAGAAAACGCTTCTTAAAGCCCCCAAAAGTCTCTGTGCAATGGAAGAGCAGATGCTCCCAAAGTGGTTCCTCCAGGACGTTGGCACATTTTTCTGGTTCTTTTTTTTTCTCTTTTCCTTTTTTTTACATATATATATATATATATTTATAATCTATCAAAAATGCAAACTTGGAGAGGTACCCAGGAAGAGATGCCGCCTGTCCGCTTCTGGGCCACGTGTTAGAAAAGACCACAACTCTTTTTGTCCTTGTAAAAAAATACGCGGGGAAGAGTCTGGAGTCCTCTGGAGAGGTAGGACCAACAGTTGGTGGCCAAAACAGCGGGAAGTCTCGGTCCCGAAGCTCCAAGCATCGCGTAGGACGGTGCAGGGTCCCTGCAAAGGAAACGATCCCACCTTAAAACCGGTTGGATAGAGCACCCAGTGCGAGTCTCTCTCTCGAGCCAACCTCCGCCCTCTCTCCATCAAAGTTTCTCTTCCCTTTCCGGATGCCCTGGAGAAGGACACCGGGCCTTTTATTTGTTCCCTATCTTATTCCACGTGGCAACACAGGTTGTCCTCGACTTATGACCACAACTGAGCCCCAAACTCCCATCGCTAAGCAAGGCATTTTTTAAGCAAGTTTTGCCCCATTTTGCAAGCTTTCTTGCCTAAAGCGAATCTGGCTTCCCCGTTGACTTTGCTCATCAGAAGGCCTCAAAAGGTGACCTCGGGACAAGGCAACTGTCATAAGTACATGCCAGTTGCCAAGTTTCTGAATTTTGATCACGTGACCAGGGGGAGGCTGCGACGGTCGTGTGAAAAACGACCTAAGTCACTTTTTTCAGCAATGCTGTAACTTCGAACGGTCACTAAATGAACCATTGTAAGTGGAGGACTACCTGTAAAAGGGAGGTCCTTTCTTTTCTGCAATAATAATAATAATTATTATTTTATTTCTATACCGCCTTTCTCCCGAAGGACTCAGGGCGGTGTACAGCCAATTTAAAAACACAAGACACAACAATAATTAAAAATTAAAATAATTAAATAGATTTGGCCGATTTAAAACCCTAAAAATTAAAATACCCCAATTTAAAATTATTATATTGACATGTTTGTTCAGCTGCAAGAGACACTCCTGTCCGGCCTCCCAGCCTGGGCTGCCCCGGTGCCTTCTGCCCTAGCTCAGAATCTGCCCCGACGGTCCTGAGAACTAGCTGCGCCTCTCCCTTGTTTAAAAAAAAGGAGCCACCATTTTCCCTGGACGTGCCTCATTTAATGAGGATCCCTGGAGATCTGGCCTCCTCCTCATTGATGTTCCGCAGATTCCTCTCGGCTTCCTCGGAGGGCCTGGAACGAGAAAGGGAATCAAGACGTGCCAGGCCAATGCAGAACCCCACTTCCAAGGGGCATTCACAGGCCTAGGTTGCATTAACAGAGGGACTGAATCAAGATCACGTGAAGTCATCTTTATAACGCCTCAATAAGAGACCACAATTGGAATCTTGCATCCAGTTTTGGTCTTCACCATGTAAAAAAGACGTGGAGACTCTGGAAAAAGTGCAGAGAAGAGCAACCAGGATGATGAGGGGACTGGAGGCTAAAAACATACAATGAACGGTTACAGGAACTGGGCATGGCTAGTCTAGTGAAGAGAAGGACCAGGGTTAGGGTTAGGATTAAGCAACAGATGGAAACTAACCAAGGAGAGAAGCAACCTGGAATTAAGGAGAAATTTCCTTTCAGTGAGAACAATTAACCAGTGGAACAACTTGCCTCCAGAAGTTGTGAATGCTCCAACACGAGGTTTTTAAGGATAACCAATCTGCCTGAGCAAGGGGTTGGACTAGAAGACCTCCAAGGTCCCTTCCAACTTTGTTATTCTGTAAATGTTGCCCCCAGATTAGGTGGGCTTCTGCAGAGGCCACAGGCATGTTTTTACGTCCAGGTTGCTACCAAAGGACAGAGACTCACGTCAAGTAATCCTTCACTTCTTCGACTGTAATATCTCCAGTGGTATTTAAGGGGGTGTCGATGCTGCTGTCGGGGGAGTCAACTGGCGTTGAGGCAAACAATCCTGGGTGGTCTTCGGGGGATCCTGAAAGTAGAAAAGCAGACGTTTGCAATATTCCCATAAACCTCCAGAATTCAAATTTAACCTTCTCTTGTCTTTAAAACGTTTCACTCTGGATCAGTTATAAAACTTCCCTCAAAACTTTCTGAATTTAATGAATGCAAACCAAAGGATTTTTCCGAGACAGAGGGAAGGAAAAACAAACCCCTTTTATTTTATCAAGGAATTTCCTTCAAGACTTCCTGAACTTATCTTTAAAACATGCCAAACTATACAGAGTGACACACAGACAGAGAATCCTGCAAACAACTTGCACCCCATTGCCGTGGCCGTCATACATTGGATGACTTGCCCAACTATCTGCAAAGGAGTTTCCTTACGATCGTTGCTTGCAGGGGAATGATTAGCCTCTGATCCTTGTAAAACATGCGTCCCGTTGGCCTGGCTTAGTTTTGGTGTCGCTGTGAAGTTATTTCTGTAAAAAAAAAAAAGAAACAACACATAAATTGCCATTTGCTACCCCAGGCCTCTCTTATACGCCTTCTTATACGCTTCAGTCTCCATTCCAGGGTCAAAATAAACACCATAAATAAATAGGACGGCCTCTTGATACATCAAATATCTTAAGCACACGGCAGCTAGGAAATGCATTCCCCGTAATGTGACGCACGTAACAAAGCAGGCAGGGCTGTGATCACTGCATCACGGCCACCATTCCGCTTTTTGGACCACTCCCTTGTGAAGTGCTCCGCTTTAAGCTGGGAAGTGGGACACGGCAAGCTTTAAACCTCTCCCCGCTTTAGGGTCCTAACCTGGATGGCTCCCACCCCACATCCAGCAGAATAGCCCTCCGGGTGCAGACTGCAGCCATCACAAAGTGGTAGATCAAGTCCCATCCCATCTGGGGTTTTTTTCAATCTTCCACAAAATGCATCCAGTTACAACTTGTGTATCATCCCCTTAGCTTGACTTTGAAGCACAACAATCTACTAGCGCTATTTCTTTGAGTTTAGTTATTTGCATTTAATAACTTTAATAAACAACAATAAAAGTTGTTTTGGAGGTACCACCTGTCGTGAGCCCCTCTCTGCCTCACAAATAGTGAAAAATGTGGGTCGGGTTTCAAGAAAACCAGCTGTACATCCTTTTGGGTTTAACTTTGCCAGACTTTTGCCTTGGCAGAGATTCTTCGTGGCCCCCTCCCCTGCCCCCACGAGGCTCAGCTGGACTTGCAAAGCCACAGCGCTGCCAAGGGGGTTCCCTCACCCTGGAGAAAGACTGTCGTGGGTGCGGCTCGTCTCCAGCACACACAGTGGCTCGGTGATGTTCCTAGTGCTCAAGGAGAAGCGTTCGAATTCTGATGGAGAGATCAAATAGAAGCCTGCAAAGGGGACATAAAAAGAGATCCGCTTGCAGGCCTCTGTGCCCCCAAATATTCACAGCAACGCAAAAACAGAGTCTGGGAAGGACCCCACCCTCACCCACTCTGCATCTGGCAGCCCCTGATCCTTCAAGATAAACTTCTTCCAGCCAAGGAGGCTCAGTTTAGCTGCTGTTTAACTTCTCTCCCATCTTCAGCCCATCTGGTCCTCATTCAACAACGGCCATCATCTCAAGAGGACTGCCTTGTTCATCTTTGAGCCTTGTGGGGCTTTTTAATTCAACCCTTTAGTTTGGTAACTTTCATTCTTACTTTTTACTTTGTAAAATTTAGCCTTCTTCATCATTTGGGTTTTACCTGTGCTTTTAAGTCGTGTTTCTATCTTGCTTTATTATGTCATTTGCCAACCACTTAAGTAAGTGAAGAAATCAGATCAATAAATAAGCTTTAACCCACCACCCCATCTGGAGGTAGAGATTTTCACCTCTGAACGATCTGCAGCGGGAGTGTCTCCCCAATGGGCCATCGTCGATTCTCATTGCATCTCCCTCTTGCTCTCCCCATCATTTCAGGTATTTTCAATGCGACCCACAAAACCATCCCGTTTCAGCTGAAGGGCTGTGCCAGGATGCCTCAGAGGCCTTCGGGCGTTCATCCCACCTGCCCCCAGGGCACCTGCCGCCCCTCGCTCACCTTGGCCGTACTTGGTGAAGACACAGGAGGCGATGCCGCTGATGTCCTCCTTCCGGATGCAGTCGTAGTGGACCTGCGGCCTCAGGCTGGGCACCGTGAAGACGTGGAGGTCGCCCAGGTTGGTGAGGCAGGCCAACCCGTTCTCTGAATAGTCATCGCACGTGGCGCTGGCAAAACTCACCAAGCCCACTTTCCGGACGCGGCAACCTTCGTGGGCAGTCAGCTTGAACTTGGTTTTGGCGCTGACCTTGGGGAGGGTGAAGACCTGCAAGCCAGGGAAAGGAGGAGGACGGATTTAAGTTTCTTCTTCTCAGAGGCTGGCCACAATCAGTTCAGCCAAGAAGGAAATGATTCTAGGATACCAGCAGTCCTTGACCTACAACGATTTGTTTAGTGACCGTTCAAAGTTAAAACAGCACTGAGAAAAGTGACCAATGACTGTAGCGGCATCCCCACGGCCACAGGATCAAAATTTGGATGCTGGGCAACTGGCATGTACTAGGGTCATGTGATGGCCATTTGAAACTTTCCCAGCTCTCTTTGGATAAGCCAAGTCAATAGGGAAAGCTGGATTTGTTTAATGACCATGTCATCCACTTAATGAATGCAGAGATTTGCTTAACATCCATGGTGAAAAAAGTCATAAAATCAGGTGTGACTCGCTTAACAACTGCCTTGCTTAGCAACGGAAATTCTGGTCCCAACTGTGTTTGTAAGTCAAGGACTTCCTGTGGCAGAAAGCCAGTTCAGAGGGAGGGAAATGCTTCCCGTCCTGACTCTGAATGAGCCAATCGTGGGGCCCTTTTGTGCTCTATCGTAACAGTAAGAAAACACGGAATGGCTACCGAGATGCCGGGGCCACCCAAGGAGATGAGACTCCACCGAGAACATCCAGAGGGCTTCCTCTGCCTTGCTCGGAATTACCTTGAACTGCTCTTCGGAAGCAATGAGCACCGAGTGGCTGCCCTGCATGTCGGGGGCTTTGGCCAGGTCCCGAGAGACCTCGTAGGGTTCCGGCAGAGGGTTCCCTCGGCCATCCAGGACAGCAATCGAGACCACCGGGGCCCGGTGCATGAGCTGGATCTCCTTGCCCAAGACGGCCTCCACGGAGCGCTCCGAAAACTTCTCCTGGGAAGGGATCTCCAGGGCGTAGGCAAAGACCGAGCCCGAGTTGGTGCCGGCCCACATGGTGGGTCCATGATGTGCAGCTGCCGAGAGACAAGAGGAGAAACTGAGGGGCTGCCTGTTCCCCCTCCCCAGCCTCTCCCAGCCCCTCTACGAGCAATACACCACAGTTCCCATCACTCACAACCAGCAAGACCCCTGTGACTAGGCCAAGTTTCCCTCCGTGTACACTAACTACTTGGTGGAGGATACATTTCCCTTTGGGGTCACCGTCTTCCATCGGGGTCCCTCCCTTACCATCTCGGAGGAAGGTATCCGCAAAGTAGAGGCAACGCACAACCCCAGACAGTGAATCGTCTGCTGAGCGAGGTTCGATCCGCCGCTGGACAGGCGCCATCTCCACCTCGTGGGGACCAGGTTGCTCAGCGAGGTGGGCGTTTGCTTCCTGTACCTGGTGGGGTGGGAGAAGCAGGTGAGGCAAGGCCCAGATCCAGGGAGTTTATCGGCAGAGCCTCAAAAGTGCTCAGCCAACCCCTAGGACAGGAGACCAAATTCTCCGTCCATGGACAGGCCTTCTCCATTCCCTTCTTCCTTCAAAGGACGGCTTGTCCTTCAGTTGAACACAGGAGATTTTTCATCCCTCTTCCCTCCATGGAATTTGGAGTGGGGGAAGAATTTGGGGAATAGTTAACTTCGCCACCTCCAAAACTTCATGAGGAAGGTGAAATGGAGAACCTCCGAATAGTAGAGGAGAGAAGCTGGGCCACAACAGATACTCAGACAAATCTCTTTAAGATACAGTTACAGACCAGTGTTTCTCAAGCTCAGCAGGTTTTAGGATATGTGGACTTCAACTCCCAGAATTCCCCAGCCAGCATCTCCACCCTTCTCCCTCTGCTCACCTTACTTGAGGGGCTACTGGCTGTGACTCTCTTCTTGCCCGACACGCGGCTCTTACGGATCCTACGGAAGGACTGGCGCAGGGACTTTTTCAGGGACTTAACCCGCGAGAGGGGGCCCTCCATTGCCAGAGAATCGTTGGGGTGCAGGGTGCACCTATCAAAAAGGAACAATCGGATCACCAACCATCACAATCAGCAGACCTTCAACTACGAACACTAATCCATGGGATGTCAACTCCTTTTCTGGAGTCACAAAGATGAGTCCCCGGCAGCGGTCTCTCTACCTGGCCAGCACGGGGTTCCGGCGGTAATAGTCATAGAGGCCAAAGCCATGGCTGGTTCCAAAGGCCACCAATTTCCATTCTGAGTGCAGGGTGACAGCCGTGACAGCTGCGGGGGGCAGGCACTGCAGGAGGATGCTGGGCTGGAAGCCGGGGGCAAAGGAGAGGGCACCATTCTTGGGGGGCAGCCGGTCATGCCCCTTCCACGTGAAACCTTCGCGGTCTTGGAGCAGGTCCACCACAGCGATGTTGACCATGTGTTCAGACTTCTCA